>CM065817.1:144145808-145495730 GCA_033398695.1 Orobanche coerulescens
AACCCTTACCGGGATTCCTCACCCGAAAGCTAGTGGGGATCTCCAGCTCGCCAATGGGGTTGTCGCTCGCTGAGGCTTTCCAGGCACCGGCGACCCAGAACCACTTTGCCAGATCGCCACGCGCCTTGTTCGGGACTCCAAGGATCACCCGAACGGATCGACCTTGTATATGATAGCCTCCGACCGACCCTTTCTGAACCGTCAGCTTGAACAGGTGGTTCATCTCCGACGGCGAAGGGAGACGGTACAGTCGGTGACCGCCGAACAAGGTGAGAGTGCAAATTATCTGGAGCCAAGCATTTGGCGTCAGTTGGAGTGGCGCCACGTTCCAAGCATCCAGCAGATGGGAGACGGAGAACGACAAAGGAAATCGCAACCCTGCCTCCATGATCGCTTCGTTCATAGCGACCATCCCCTCCGGAGGCTGGTCGGCTCTCTCATTCTCAGCCGACACAAAGAGATCCACGTCTGAAGGGATATGAAACCTCGTCCTCCAGACGTCCAGATCCTTTCTGGTTGCCGAACTCCTGATTTGGCCAAGAGACCACAGAGATCGCTGAGCAACCCGAAATAGCGATCGCTTGGGAGGTTGATAAGGGTGAGCGACCGAATACTCCTGGAAGTCAAATCTTGGAGACGGATCGGCCAGCCTCTCCATAATCTCAGCAAAGGCCACATAAGCCTGGCCAAAGGCACTGTGCCGCTCCCAGTAGGCCTTGACCGCAAGATCTCTCTCCATCTGCGAGCGCTTGTGTTCGACGGCCGATTCCTTAGCCACGTCGGCCTCGTCGAACAACGCCTCGACCTTCGCAGGGCCAATTCCGGCCCGAATAGCCTCAGCGGCCGTCTCCAAATGGAACTCAGCGGAGGATCCTCCCCGGACATCAGAAATCCCAGCGGCGGAGGAAGTGCCCACTCCATGTGAAGAAGATGTTCCAACCATTTTTGAAGAAAAGAGGAGAAAATGAGTGTTCGTCTTACCCAAGATTGAATCGATCGACGATCGGCAGCAGAGTCTCCAGAAAAATCTTCAGCAAATCCCTCTTTCTCCAGTAAATGCGCGTAGGAACGAACACTGCAACACTACGCCTTTTTATAGGAGGTGGCAGGGGCTCGTATGCAATTAAGGAGAGTCCCAGGGGTTGAAGTGCAACCGTCGCATTTATTGACCCCCCTTGAAACCCGCGTACGCGTCTTTTCAAGGACACGTCAGACGATAAGTCATAAATGACCGTCGGTCTACCCCAACAGGAACCCGACACGTGTTCCAGAGACCTTTCCGCATCCGCTGCCGTTTCCCGCTCGTTCCAGCGACCTACCAGATCGTCCAAATTCAGAATCAATCAGCTCAAATACGATCGCCAGTTCAGTGAAACGCAGAGTCGCTCGTCGAAGTTCAGTGATCGCCAGCGGAACCACCTCACCCCATGTTTCCAACATAGGAGCGAGCTGGGGGGCAATTGTTGTATCGAGATTTATTCACCTCGATAGGCGATCGACTACAGGGCCGAACGACCGAGTCCACAACCAATCAAGCTATGGCAAACTCGCCTAAGCGAAGATACCAGACCACCTACAGGTATCTAGCGATCGACTCCCAAGGAGATCGAGACCTTTGGCACCTAGCGATCTACTCTGGTGCCCGGCTAAAGACGACCGACCTACGCCCCGAACAGAGACGATCGTCCATCAAAGTCTACGAAGACTGGATCTCAAAACAGCACCCATGTGCAGATCCGAGACAAGATCCGCGTTTCATGGATCATTGACCACCAACAGCTGTCTCTGACAAGGACGGCTCTACCTACCGACAAGCCCGCCGAAAGGCACAATGTGGGACCGCCCGTGACAGCTACTCAGACGCGTGCAGGCTTCTCATTGGACTGCACGGCTGACTGCCAGCAACTCCTGCAGACTTTAAGGAGACAAGCCCATGTGCTAAAAGACGATCGCCCGCTTATTATAATACAGCAAAGGCGATCGCCCAGCAGGTCCAAGTCCTATAAATAGAGAACCTTTTTCTACTGGAAAAAGGTTCTCAATTCGTTCACTTACATTCCGAATTTATTCACGGAAATACAGAAGAACATACATACTTCCAAGCTCCCAGCTTCCTCCACAGAATCTATCTCAGGATTTCTCTCTCAGCACCTCTCAACCAGAAGACGGTCGGCAGAGGCAAGAAGTCTCCACAGTGCAGATTCTAAGAGACATACAAGTCCATGAGCTTAAACATACAGCTAATACACGCCGTGAGAGACTGTCGATCTCTCATCGCCGTCACAGCTCATCAACGTTGTTACAAGAACTCACAGAGCATCATATCTGGTTCTTCCGGCAATCTACACGCTCACAAGCTAAGATAACTAGAAGTCTTTACACTCATTGTAATAGATTCTAACATTAATACTTGTATCCCAGAATATTCGTATTAATAACATCTCGCGAAAGCATTCAAGCCCGGGACTAACAATCCCGGCAATTCTTGTGTTATTTCCTTTTCCCACGGAAGTGTTTTCGCACTTGTTTGCTATCCATCTATTCCAACAATATCTATTTCCGGATAATATTTTGGGTAGCAACACGGTCCCAGCCCTATTATCAACGACATACATCGGCACCCTAATGCAATTTGTTGGTGTTATATTCAACTTTAATACAAGCATTAGGGGTATTTTTGTACTTTACCCACTTAAAAAGGTTTAATGTTATGGGCAGCAGGGGGGTAAAAGATTTTGTACAGTGGGGGATACACGTGCACGGCCATCATCAGACTTTAGACCCAGCCCGTGAGCCCGTACCCGATTCACGAATCACGATAAGGACGCTAGGACTTTGCTACTGTACGTAATGGACCCTACATCACCTCGTACAGGAATCCAAGGCTAAATCATTGTGGCGAGAATATAGGGTGTTTTCGGTTTCGGTCGGGGTAAAATTTTCGAAACCCAAATTTTCCCCAAACTTTAAAATTCGTTCGGTCGGTTTCGGTTTTCAAAACTCAAAACCCAAACTCTTACCAAATGTTTCGGTTTCATATTTAATTTATATATATTTATTTACTAAAGTAACAAAAAAATAATTATATTAATAAAACTTGTTCTAAATAATACAGATCTTTAGTTGATATATTTAATCATTGTTTTTATCAAAACTACAATATATCTGTAGATATATTAGTTTATAAGTTTAAAAATTTTAGTCATATAAATAAAATTTTATATAATATAAATAATTCGGGTTAGTTCGGTCCAATTCGGGGTAATTCGGTTTGGTTCGGTTTTAAGTTATCTAAACCCGAATTAATTCGGTTTCGATTTCGGTTTGTAAGTTTTAAGTTCGGGGTTGCTTTCGGTCGGGGATTTTCGGCTCGGTGCGGATTGGTTCGGATTGGTTGGTCGGTTTTCGGATTTCTATTAACACCCCTACGAGAATACGCCCTTTTGATAAATTAAGGGATTACTAAACACCGCCCTAAATTACTAGACACCGCTCTTAAAAATTATTTTTTTTCCTATTTGACAATCTTTCATTATTTCTACCCAACACACAATTCTTTACCAACACACAAGTTTTTCGAATTGAAATCTTGAAGCAATTTTTCATTTATTCTACCTAACACACAATCAAATATATATCGTCAATATCATCGACAACCACGAAAATGGGCGAGAATTCCCATCTGGAGGTAATTTTTCGGAGAAAATGACGCAGGCGTCTGAATATTCCGCCTGACCCATGGCCTGGGCGTCCACAAATTCTGCTTAGACCATGGTACAGGCATCTGCAACGGATGCTCAGTCCTTGGTCTAGGCGTCTAGACCAGACGCCTGGACCACGGTCTTGGCATCCGATGCAGATGCATGTACCATGTTTGGGCGTCCGATTCAGACGCCTGTACCGTGGTCAGGCGTCCATACCAGACACCTCTGTCATGGTCCAGGCGCAATTTCTGGGTGCCTGGTCACTTTTTTTGCATGATTTTAAATTTTAATAATAATATTATTGGTATTATTATTAACATTCTGTCAATTAAAAATTTCAGGTTATATTGAAAGAATTTGAAGGTGACAGCGTTGATTATAGTGGTTATTTCGTCAATGACGAAATATTCGATAGTGATTATGATGAGATTGGTTGGGCGAAAAAAATTACTCTTCAAATTGGTTTCGAGTTGATCATTTCGTCGTACAAGAATAAAGAAAAGACAAAGCTATTGAGATGTAATCGTGGTGAACGGTACATAGGGGTATTAAGAGATTTGGATGTCGCTGCTCGAAAGGACACAGAGACAAAAGCATGCAAGTGTACATTTCAGATAAAGGCCGAACAATTGCATGACTTGAGTGGTTGGATAATCAGACCGATGTCTGGGAGTAAGGGTATGCACAATCACTCATTTATTGTATATCCGGAGGGGCATCGTCAAATGAGTGGAGTAAGTAAATCGGCCAAACAAGTTGTTCGTGAGATGAGTGCTGCTCAAGCCAAGCCGTGTGCCATCTTGGCAGCCATTCAGAATAAATTTCCCGAGGACAAACCGACTAGACGACATATCTATAACTATAGAGACCACTTGAGGAAGCATGATTTTGAAAAAAGAGTCGTTGGTCAGTTTCACCATTTGGATGTGACGAATAACTACGTACATTGAACGCAGGCCGTCCCGGATAAAAATGCTAATACCCACGTGTTCATGGCACATCCAACATCAATCAACTTAATCCGGACCTACAGATGGTTCATTGGCATGGATTCTACTTACAAAACGAATAAGTGTAAGATGTCATTCCTCGAGATAGTCGGGATGACTCCATGTAACAAGAACTTCCTAATCGCCTATGCAATTATGAAAGATGAGACCGAATCGAGCTATGCGTGGGTGTTGGAGAAGTTGAAAATTTTGCTTGGGTTTGATGTTCATCCGACGACTATTGTTACGGATCGCGAGTTGGGATTGATGCGTCCTATTGGAGAGATATTTCCACAGAGTGCCCACTTGCTTTGTAAATGGCATATTAATAAGGATGTTGAAGACAATGTCTACAGAATTTGTGGAAAAGATAAAGAAACGGGCCAAAAGTTTAAGAATGGGAAATGGAAGAAAATCGTGGCGTCTTGTACGTGTATGCATTGCAAATGAAATTATGGCTAACTGTACACTCTACCGATCGATCTACTATGATGGGATTGAACCTGAGGTTCGACGTAATACATGGGATGGTGGTGCGTGTGGATCGGATCATTGGATGGCTGTGGCTGAAGATTTATTCCCTATTGCTACTATTTTCAATGTCGCTGTCATACTATTCGGATTCGGAAACGGTAGATCATTATTTTCATGTCTCACTGTGCTGCCGTTGAAAGCACCCTCAACGGCAACACGGCCTAGCCATGAGATTGTCATTTATCATTTAGGAGATACGTAAACACCCCCAAAAACCACCGGGAATATTACACGCCGTAGACCCTTTTTTCCATAAGGATCTACCAGGCTAACCACCACGATACGAACAATATTTGACCGGCCGAGGTCAAACAACTTACTAACACAGACCGATAAGGTCAAATATTAATTACACTGACCGATGAGGTCTCACGATTAAATCAGCCCAAAGATAAACTCATTATTGTACATACCCACGTAGGGGTCAAAATATAATACAGCGGAAGACTTAAAATAACACAACAATACAACGACATCAAACTGGACTCTTAACTCTTGATTAGTATCGCGGCTCATCTTCTTCCATGCCGTCCCCGTGGTTGCTCCAATGAACTAAGCGCACCTGAAATGCATGATACGCATTTCCCCCATTTAAGGGGTTAACATTTGAATGGCTAGTACAAGTAATTCAGTCTATACAAAATATATCACGCCAATATTGGTTATAATACAATAACAGTAGTGAAAGAAGTTCCCGAGGGGTTTTCAATATTTAAGGTACAACTCAAGTCTTTTGAAGATGAGATATATAAAAACTCGAGAGTTTTGGAAAACGACAGAAAGTTCTTTGGAACTTCAAGTTCAAGATTATAAAGCCTTATTCAAAAACAATGGGGTCTCGGCCCAAATCTCTTTGTGAAACAAATATTTATTACACTGAGATCTCATCCCATGATTTCCTCAACCACAGTACACGAAAACAATAACAAGTTCGTTATCCAACACTCAAACCTCACAGTCAATGAGTTAAACACTTACAGCATAAATCCTAGTGCCATTCTAGCAAAGTACCAAGATTCGATACATAATGTACATCAACATCGAGAATCAAAACGTTGTGATATTCCGAACATATCACAAATATCGAAAAACATCACCAATATCACGAAGCCATACTTCGTAACCCGTGGCCGTACCCCTTAGTATCGACCCCCAGACGTCCCGTCGAACGCTCCGAGTGGGAAACCACTTTCGCGGCCGTACCCCTTAGTATCGGCCCCCAGACATCCCGTCGAACGCTCCGGGTGGAAGGTCAGCAACGCACGCACCCAAGTTCACTTCCGTGGCCGTACCCCTTAGTATCGACCCCCAGACATCCCGTCGAACACTCCGGGTGGAAGGAACAACACACACACACGTTCCAAAATCACAGTTGCAAACCACAAGCCTCGAAGGTCAATCACAATATATATATAATCAAGGCACTTGCTAGAAATGGCCAATTATCCGACGTATAGCTATGACCGACCTAGCTATATTACAACCTAACAATCCTGAACGCATCTCCACACATCAACGACATAACAACCGATCAACCATTACGACTAACCCAACTCATAACAAACAACTTAACCCACACAACCCGGTAATCACCAAAATATTATAGCACATGTCTATGTGTACTATCTACCCGACACTACGTCTCTATTGACATATCCCTATGACAAGCAATGAACCAACACTAATTTCACATAACCACATAACAACTACGGTAATTCACATAAGGCACAATAAACAAAAATGCACAAACCAACATAATTACATATGCAACCTCAATTCACACGATATAAATTGTATAGACAAGAATACTTGCCTCGATAATTGATGCCGAAAGCTCTGACGAACACGGCTCACCCGATCGATTCATTGGAATCCCAACCTTTATTATAAATACATAATAGACAAATTAATATAAGGGTTCAATTTAATATCTTATAATTACAAGGTAATTAATTGGATGATAAAATACCTGCATCGTGCCCTTAATTTATCGATCGGATCAAACGACTAAAAATATTCAACCCTGACCCATATCTCGATTTAATTAGCGATAGTCATCCCGGGTCTAAGTTCCTGAACGATTGCTCCGAATACGAACCCCGAACTCGAAATCACTCCATAAGTTACACCAATCCAGATTTACCAAAACGTTTATCTTCATCCATGCTTTTCCGTCCGAATTCTAGTACAAACTCACACACAACCGCGACTACACACGCATATATATAATAATACATATATATACATACAACACACCCAACACATTCCTGCACACACACCTTCACACATATAATATATATATATATATATACAACACACAAAACACACTCCTGCACACACACACCTTCACACATATAATATATATATATATATATATATATATATATATAGAGAATTCGGGAAGGAAGGTGACACCTTCTTTTTTTTGTGAGGTGCCCGCCACGTGTCATGTTCTGATTGGAGGTGAGTGTTTTAATTATAACACTCACCCACCAAGTGTTGTGGGCCAGCCGGGTGAGTGTTATAATTAAAACACTCACCTCCAATCAGAACATGACACGTGGCGGGCACCTCACAAAAAAAAGAAGGTGTCACCCTATATCCCGAACTCTCTATATATATATATATATAACACAACACACTCGTGCACACACACACCTTCACACATATATATATAATATATATATATATATATATATATACACATACAACACACACGACACACACACAAAAATATACACACACGGAAACACATACGCACACAACACCTATATATAATATATACACACGCACATACCCCTGTGCACACACAAAACACACGCACAGACACATACTTACACAGTCCGGCGAGCACACACAATAGGGCGATCGGAACCCAGCCACCGAACCCAGGTGCAAACATACAAAGCCTCGAACCCGAGCCCAACTTCTAACCCAGGCAATCGACAAAACCCAGCGTCTCAGCCACTGGACGCCTCGCCGGAAATCACCTCAGGTCCGCCGAAAATTGAACCAGTCTGCCGGAGTTCCTCCCCGAGCCGACACGCATGCCGCTGTTCTCGTCGGTGGATCATCAGAGGATAATAACCCCGAACGTGATTTCTTCCACCTCCAGGCCATATAGATCTGTGATACAACGACACAATCAACCTCGTCATCGCACGATGATTTGTGCGGTTAGATTCAAAGTCGATCGCCGTTGGTGGTTCGATTATGATGAGTTCACCCTAAAACCCAGCTCGTCGCCTTCATCGCCACTGCGTCCTATCCTTTCTCCGTTCGTCGTCGTTGAAGAATAAGAATGGGGCGATGATGGTGGGTTTTGTGTTGACAAGAGGGGAGACAACCGTAGGGGGTAGGTGAGGGGAAAAGAGAAAAGAACGGAAAGGGGGGGGGGGAGAACGTGAAGGAAATGGTAGGGTAAAAATAAAAAGACAATCCTCCTTATACATATGTATATAATATAATATATAATGGGTAGTTGGGTTTTATTTGACCCAACAAGGTTGGATTATAATATCACCGAGTAAAAACGAATCAATCTAAGATTCATTATCCAGTCCCCTGATTCGACTATCCGATTAATTCATACTGCATCCGATAACATCGATAACTCACTAATATTCTAGTCTAATATCAAGAGAATTCGCCTGATTTTATAAAAATAAATAAATAAAAATTATATCGTCAAAATTCGAATTTAAAATTCCCAGGTATTACATTTTCTTCGTCTAGATTTAATGCCCAATTTTCCTGTACCGCCCATAGTGACTAACTGGTTTAAATACCATGATAGTAGTGTTGGTGGCTGGGAGAATTTGTATACGAGCAGGACAGAAAAATAAAATAGATTAGTCGGTATGATGTAAAAATGAATTTGTTTTATGTTCCTTAATTACTAATACTTTCGATTTTGTTGATCGTGATAGTTGATTGTTATTACAATGTATGCAGAAGAGAAAAAACAGCAAAATACAAAATACAAAAAAAAAAAAAAAAACTACTAAAACATGAAAAAATATTACAATGCTGGTGTAACACCCCCAATCCGCTCGAGGATATTACACGTCGTAGAACTCTTCCTCAAGGATCTACCAGGCATTGTTCTAAAAATCGGCCTGGGCGGCCGCCTAGGCGGCGCCCAGGCGCTAGGCGGCCCTCGGGCACTCCGATTATGCCCTAGGCGTTTGTCCTGGACGTTCGGGTGATTAATCGACCGCCTAGGCGGGCTGGGCGGGCGCCTAGTGACACGCTTTTAGTGTAACTATCGCAAGTGCACGATATCGTATCAAGTAGTAAAGTGGACTTTTTGAGTCCGGTTTATCGATCCCACAAGGAAGTTTTGTTATAATTTGAATTATACACTATTAGTCTATTTTTATAGATACTTAAGATGAGTGAAACACACAATTAAAAAGTTTTGTTTAATAATTGCAAAGAAATTGCAATAATAGTTCTAATATTATAAGGAAATAAAAAGATAGCAATAATAATAGATTGATTATCGATAAAATGAAATAGTTGGGATTACAAACTTAGTTCGTCATTAGTTATAAAAGATGTATTGGAGATCATAAGATGAATTTACTTATTATGTTGTGTAGATTCGATTTTCCTTAAAAAGACGGTTTCTCTTTCGAACTATAAACGTCCCTTACATATTGAATCAATCCACTATATTTCTATGTTGATTGGCTTCAATACATAGCATTAGGATTTATGAAAATAACTCAAAGAATCATCTAAGGACTAGGGGTATATTTCTATCCCCTAGAACAACTTAGAGTGAAGATCATTTGATCTAATCAAACATATTTTCTTTCGAAACATATGAAGACCATAAATATCTTCATTAATTGGCCAAATAAATAAAGATTGTTAAAACAATGAAAATCACACACAATAATAAGTAATTCACAATAGATCTTTTATACAAACATAAATAACATGACTAACCTTGTTTATAATCCCAACTTAAGGAACTTAGCCCATTAAGGGTTTATTACACATTTTACAAGCTTTGGTGGTCATGTTTAGTTGAATCAAGAGAAAGAATTGATCCTAACTCCCTTAGTAGATAAAGGAGATAGCAACAATAAACTCTCTGAACAACATGTGTTATACCACACTTACAAAGATCACTCAAGAACACAAGTGTGTTCTTCACACCAAAAGAAAAGCTTACAAGAAAATGGAAAATTATAAGATGAATGATGAATGATGAAGGATCTAAGGGGTCTATTTATACACCTAAAGTCATCTAATAGCTCCAAAACTCCAGCATTATTACATTAGATCGGATCAATGCCAGCCATCCCCTCAATAATACACAAAAAGTATAAAAAATTAGACAAATCATAGCAATCTGTCAAGAGTTACTACCGTAACATTCGGGAGTTACGGCAGTAACAAAGTGACTTACGGCCGTAACTCCTGAATGTTACGGCCGTAATTTGGCTTCGTAAATTTGTTCACCGTTGCTTTGAAAGTTACGTTTTCAGCAATTTCTCGGACTTTGCGTTTTGCCCCAGATCTTCTTCGGATGATAACTTTTGATATATAACTCTGATTTTGAATCCGGAAAGACTGCCGAATTCGTCTCGGAAAGCCCTACAACATGAATATATCAAAATTCAACAAAGAGAATATTTATTAAACATGTTGTTTCTTGAGTAATTCAGTTATTTAATCCGATCATCATCCGATAAAAATAAAATTATTAAAACTAATAAATTAAAAGCAAAAAACGAGTAGACTAGCTCAATTATGGGTGAATTTTATCAATACAAACCATGGATAAGTGTACAAAAATGACACTTATCACACCCCCAAACTTGAATTCTTGCTAGTCCCGAGCAAGACTCTTTATTATTCACATTCCAAAAATAAAAAATAAAAATAAAAAAAATAAATAAAACAAAAATAAGAAAATTAATACACACATAAATTAAAATATAAAAAGAGAAAAAGAAATCAAAATGCCATTAATAAACAACAACCAGCTTTATACAGTAGATAGAAATGAATCAAGATTCAAAATAAATCTACTAATGTTTTTGAAGTTAAAACACGGTTTTTATTTTGTAATTCCAAAATGTAAGATTTCCCCCCAATAGGTTGATTATTTCTTTCCCACTCGTGATACACACGACTCCCTTTAATGGTTGCTCTCGATCACTCGTTTATTTTTCGACTCAATATGAAGAAGAATTTTATTGGCGTCATCAAATATTGTGATTTTCATAAAATTGAGTGTATTGAAATTCAGCCGCTAATTAATTCAAATCTGCTCATAAACTACATCCCTTTTAGTGATAGCTTTCACACCGTTATTTGCTAACGTGTAGCTCTTTTCACTAACACAATTTCTATCTCATTATTTTTCTTCGTAAAAAGGTGATAGCTTTCACACCGTTATTTGCTAACGTGTAGCTCTTTTCACCAATTTTTCGAGACTACAATACGCACCAACAATGGTTAGTCCTTTATTTTTCGCAAAATTTAAGACTTCCAAAATTAGGCAAATTCTTGCTCAACACTTCTCCTTTTCGTCATTTATTTTTTTAGGTGATAGCTTTCACACCGTTATTTGCTAACGTGTAGCTCTTTTCACCAATGACTCCTTTTTTAGGGAATAGAATTTTTGCGAGAAAATCATTTTTAGTTAAGCATGAAAAATCAAAAACTCCACAAATTAAGTAAATTTCGCTTTATTTTTCATCAACCAATTGATTCTTCTTTTCTCAAGGTAACGAATGACTCGATTTTATATGAGAATTACTAGGCTTGGAAAAAGAGATTAAGGCTCAAAAAAATTTTGGAATATACAATTTTTTTACCGGTTAAAACGATTTAAGAAGCTTGTATATAGCTAATTTATTGGTGTTATGGTCAGATCTAGAAATCTCAAAAATCAAAATAGTATAAATATATATATATATATATATATATGTATATATATAATAAAAAAAATTAAGGCAAATAACCAAATCAATCAAAACACACCAAAATTATTAAACAAACCACACCAAAATTACAACACACCAAAATACTAAAACAAACCACCCCCAAACTTGAAAATAAAAGCGTCTCGCTTTAAAAATAAAAAAATAAAAATCAATGCAGAAAAGCGAGAATACTCCTGTTAAGAAAGTTGATGTCCGAGCCTAACGCCTTTTAGAATGCAAGAGAATAAATATACGAGGCACACACAAAAGAAAATAAAATATACTCGTAAGTATAACATAATTTTTTAGATGTGCATCAAGAAAGTCCGAAGAGTCGCCTTACGCTGCCATCAAAGTTTTTATAAAAGCAAAACACGAAATAAACATTACAGTAATGAAATAAAAATACATAAATCGTGAATAGATGCGCGTCAAGAGATCAAGAAGAAACTCCTTAAGCCGCCATCATTTAGCACGATTATTACACACTGTAAAGTAAAAATACAAGGGGTCCGACATGGGTTATCAAAGGGAGAGGAATGAATCTACTTTTCGTTTTCTCACGGTAAAATCTTCTACCTGCACAATTTTAGCTAGAGTTGGATCGGTTGAGGAACAAATTCATTGAGTTTTTGATTAGTTCTTGGTGTTGTTGCAACGACTATGATTCGTTTTGCACGCTCGAAATAAAGCCCTTTCCGTGAGTAGTCGATGAAAGACAGTAAACCATCAAAGAAACCATTGACATTAAGCACTCCTATTGGTTTTGATGAACATTTAGTGGGCTCTGGTAACCACATGAAAAAGTTCCTCAAGGGTGCCAAAACCACCGGGAAGGGCGATAAAGGCGCCAGAATTATTTATCATGTGAGTTATGCGATCTTGCATATTCACAGATCTAAACTCATCTCCAATAGTTGACCCGGTGATTTTACTTTCAGCCAGAGGTTTTGGGATTACTCCCAACACTCTTACTCCTTCCATGTAGGCAGAAGCAGCTGCTCGTCCCATTAATCCTAGACTTCCTCCTCCGTAAACTACATGAATGCATTTTTCTCCTAAGGTACGACCCAAGTTGTGGGTTGATTCAGTGAAGCATGCCTTTTTTCCAGAACTAGATCCACCAAAAATGCAGACTGTGTAAAAAAATTTTGTTGAAGATGATGACTCCATTTTTGAAAAGAAAAAAAAAATTTTTAGAGAGAAACAGAGAAAAGTGCAAGTTTGAGGGATGAATGAAAGAAACCAGTAGAAAGTTTATTTATAGAAGAAAAAGAAGGTAAAAATTGTTTAACAAGTTTGTGATTGCGTTTGATTGTGCTTCAACTACTCAATAGAATAATGAAAGCTTTTATCGCGTATCACATTTTTTTATTCCGAAAATCTCACCACACGACAAAAATAAAAGATACTTACGCGTATGTACAGTAGTTGTGATTGTGGCTCACATCTTCCTCTGATTTTACGTTCAGAAACGGCCTAAACGCCTTCTATGAGTCGGGGAGAAGCTTCCCATCCAATTTTCTTACAAATTGGCAAACAGGGTCTTTTAACGTCAGATTCCCAAGACGTTGTTCATATTCTGGTTTGAATTTATTCCACAAACATTGAATTCCGTAATACACAAGTCCACTAGGATGCGTGTCAAGAGAAATTTCGATATGATCTAAATTCTCCTTATTCAGACCATCATTAATGAACTGAATTTTATCTTCTCTGTTTGTAGATGGAATTCCTAAAGATCGACATTTTGCATTACAGTTCCATCTAGCACATTTATAGCAAACGGCTAGTATCTTTGCTCGTCGTTTTTTGGCATATGAACTTTTTCCAAGCCCTGGTAAAAATCTAGTTGGTGTTTTTGTGAATTCACCTTCTATTCTTACTTTAGCTTCGATAATGAATCGTATGTCAAAAGGTATGCTTTTATTCGTAAGCAACCTCATCCTTTCAAGCCTTGTCTTGTAAATTTTTAAAATTGCATTTTTGCTTAGAAAGGGAAATCTTTTTTCAATTTTAAACAATGTTTCGTCCATGACAAAAAAAACAAAAATAAAAAGACAATGAAAATAATTGAATAAAATATCTACAAATATCAGTTGTTGTGGTAAAATGAAAAATCCGACTTTAATAGTCACGGAGTACCGTTATCCGCCACTTGACCGGACAAACACAAATTAGTACTAAGTTACAACCTCGAGAAATTTGTACCTACAAAAATAGTTTACAATGTAAGATTTCAAATATAACTTATACTTCCCCGACAACGGCGCCAAAAACTTGACACGCTTTTAGTGTAACTATCGCAAGTGCACGATATCGTATCAAGTAGTAAAGTGGACTTTTTGAGTCCGGTTTATCGATCCCACAAGGAAGTTTTGTTATAATTTGAATTATACACTATTAGTCTATTTTTATAGATACTTAAGATGAGTGAAACACACAATTAAAAAGTTTTGTTTAATAATTGCAAAGAAATTGCAATAATAGTTCTAATATTATAAGGAAATAAAAAGATAGCAATAATAATAGATTGATTATCGATAAAATGAAATAGTTGGGATTACAAACTTAGTTCGTCATTAGTTATAAAAGATGTATTGGAGATCATAAGATAAATTTACTTATTATGTTGTGTAGATTCGATTTTCCTTAAAAAGACGGTTTCTCTTTCGAACTATAAACGTCCCTTACATATTGAATCAATCCACTATATTTCTATGTTGATTGGCTTCAATACATAGCATTAGGATTTATGAAAATAACTCAAAGAATCATCTAAGGACTAGGGTATATTTCTATCCCCTAGAACAACTTAGAGTGAAGATCATTTGATCTAATCAAACATATTTTCTTTGAAACATATGAAGACCATAAATATCTTCATTAATTGGCCAAATAAATAAAGATTGTTAAAACAATGAAAATCACACACAATAATAAGTAATTCACAATAGATCTTTTATACAAACATAAATAACATGACTAACCTTGTTTATAATCCCAACTTAAGGAACTTAGCCCATTAAGGGTTTATTACACATTTTACAAGCTTTGGTGGTCATGTTTAGTTGAATCAAGAGAAAGAATTGATCCTAACTCCCTTAGTAGATAAAGGAGATAGAAACAATAAACTCTCCGAACAACATATGTTATACCATACTTACAAAGATCACTCAAGAACACAAGTGTGTTCTTCACACCAAAAGAAAAGCTTACAAGAAAATGGAAAATTATAAGATGAATGATGAATGGTGAAGGATCTAAGGGGTCTATTTATACACCTAAAGTCATCTAATAGCTCCAAAACTCCAGCATTATTACATTAGATCGGATCAATGCCAGCCATCCCCTCAATAATACACAAAAAGTATAAAAATTAGACAAATCATAGCAATTGTCAAGAGTTACGGCGTAACATTCGGGAGTTACGGCCGTAACAAGTGACTTACGGCCGTAACTCCTGAATGTTACGGCCGTAACTAACTTCGTAAATTTGTTCACCGTTGCTTTGAAAGTTACGTTTTCAGCCGAATTTCTCGGACTTTGCGTTTTTGCCCAGATCTTCTTCGGATGATAACTTTTGATATATAACTCGATTTTGAATCCGGAAGACCGCCGAATTCGTCTCGGAAAGCCCTACAACATGAATATATCAAAATTCAACAAAGAGAATATTTATTAAACATGTTGTTTCTTGAGTAATTCATTATTTAATCCGATCATCATCCGATAAAAATAAAATTATTAAAACTAATAAATTAAAAGCAAAAAACGAGTAGACTAGCTCAATTATGGGTGAATTTTATCGATACAAACCATGGATAAGTGTACAAAAATGACACTTATCACACCCCCAAACTTGAATTCTTGCTAGTCCCGAGCAAGACTCTTTATTATTCACATTCCAAAAATAAAAAAATAAATAAAAAAATAAATAAAACAAAAATAAGAAAATTAATACACACATAAATTAAAATATAAAAAGAGAAAAAGAAATCAAAATGCCATTAATAAACAACAACCAGCTTTATACAGTAGATAGAAATGAATCAAGATTCAAAATAAATCTACTAATGTTTTTGAAGTTAAAACACGGTTTTTATTTTGTAATTCCAAAATGTAAGATTTCCCCCCAATAGGTTGATTATTTTTTTCCCACTCGTGATACACACGACTCCCTTTAATGGTTGCTCTTGATCACTCGTTTATTTTTCGACTCAATATGAAGAAGAATTTTATTGGCGTCATCAAATATTGTGATTTTCATAAAATTGAGTGTATTGAAATTCAGCCGCTAATTAATTCAAATCTGCTCATAAACTACATCCCTTTTAGTGATAGCTTTCACACCGTTATTTGCTAACGTGTAGCTCTTTTCACTAACACAATTTCTATCTCATTATTTTTCTTCGTAAAAAGGTGATAGCTTTCACACCGTTATTTGCTAACGTGTAGCTCTTTTCACCAATTTTTCTGAGACGGCAGCTACGCACCAACAATGGTTAGTCCTTTATTTTTCGCAAAATTTAAGACTTCCAAAATTAGGCGGTATTCCGCTCAACACTTCTCCTTTTCGTCATTTATTTATTTACGTGATAGCTTTCACACCGTTATTTGCTAACGTGTAGCTCTTTTCACCAATGACTCCTTTTTTTAGGGAATAGAATTTTTGCAGAAAATCATTTTTTAGTTAAGCATGAAAAATCAAAAACTTCACAAATTAAGTAAATTTCAGTTTTATTTTTCATCAACCAATTGATTCTTCTTTTCTCAAGGTAACGAATGACTCGATTTTATATGATAATTACAAGGCTTGGAAAAAGAGATTAAGGCTCAAAAAAAGTTTGGAACATACAATTTTTTTACCGGTTAAAACGATTTAAGAAGCTTGTATATAGCTAATTTATTGGTGTTATGGTCAGATCTAGAAATCTCAAAAATCAAAATACTATAAATATATATATATATATGTATGTATATATATAATAAAAAAAATTAAGGCAAATAACCAAATCAATCAAAACACACCAAAATTATTAAACAAACCACACCAAAATTACAACACACCAAAATACTAAAACAAACCACCCCCAAACTTGAAAATAAAACTGTCCTCAGTTTAAAAATAAAAAAAATAAAAATCAATGCAGAAAAGCAGAATACTCCCTGTTAAGAAAGTTGATGTCTGAGCCTAACGCCTTTTAGAATCTGCAAGAGAATAAATATACGAGGCACACACAAAAGAAAATAAAATATACTCGTAAGTATAACATAATTTTTTAGATGTGCATCAAGAAAGTCCGAAGAGTCGCCTTACGCTGCCATCAAAGTTTTTATAAAAGCAAAACACGAAATAAACATTACAGTAATGAAATAAAAATACATAAATCGTGAATAGATGCGCGTCAAGAGATCAAGAAGAAACTCCTTAAGCTGCCATCATTTAGCACGATTATTACACACCTGTAAAGTAAAAATACAAGGGGTCCGACATGGGTTATCAAAGGGAGAGGAATGAATCTACTTTTCGTTTTCTCACGGTAAAATCTTCTACCCAGACAATTTTAGCTAGAGTTGGATCTGGTTGAGGAACAAATTCATTGAGTTTTTTGATTAGTTCTTCTGGTGTTGTTGCAACGACTATGATTCGTTTTGCACGCTCAGAAATAAAGCCCTTTCCGGCAGAGTAGTCGATGAAAGACAGTAAACCATCAAAGAAACCATTGACATTAAGCACTCCTATTGGTTTTTGATGAACATTTAGCTGGGCTCTGGTAACCACATGAAAAAGTTCCTCAAGGGTGCCAAAACCACCGGGAAGGGCGATAAAGGCGCCAGAATTATTTATCATGTGAGTTATGCGATCTTGCATATTCACAGATCTAAACTCATCTCCAATAGTTGACCCGGTGATTTTACTTTCAGCCAGAGGTTTTGGGATTACTCCCAACACTCTTACTCCTTCCATGTAGGCAGAAGCAGCTGCTCGTCCCATTAATCCTAGACTTCCTCCTCCGTAAACTACATGAATGCATTTTTCTCCTAAGGTACGACCCAAGTTGTGGGTTGATTCAGTGAAGCATGCCTTTTTCCGTAACTAGATCCACCCAAAAAGCAGACAGTGTAAAAATTTTTTTTTGAAGATTAAGACACCAATTTTGAAAAGAAAAAAAAATTTTTAGAGAGAAACAGAGAAAAGTGCAAGTTTGAGGGATGAATGAAAGAAACCAGTAGAAAGTTTATTTATAGAAGAAAAAGAAGGTAAAAATTGTTTAACAAGTTTGTGATTGCGTTTGATTGTGCTTCAACTACTCAATAGAATAATGAAAGCTTTTATCGCGTATCACATTTTTTTTTATTCCGAAAATCTCACCACACGACAAAAATAAAAGATACTTACGCGTATGTACAGTAGTTGTGATTGTGGCTCACATCTTCCTCTGATTTTACGTTCAGAAACGGCCTAAACGCCTTCTATGAGTCGGGGAGAAGCTTCCCATCCAATTTTCTTACAAATTGGCAAACAGGGTCTTTTAACGTCAGATTCCCAAGACGTTGTTCATATTCTGGTTTGAATTTATTCCACAAACATTGAATTCCGTAATACACAAGTCCACTAGGATGCGTGTCAAGAGAAATTTCGATATGATCTAAATCCTCCTTATTCAGACCATCATTAATGAACTGAATTTTATCTTCTCTGTTTGTAGATGGAATTCCTAAAGATCGACATTTTGCATTACAGTTCCATCTAGCACATTTATAGCAAACGGCTAGTATCTTTGCTCGTCGTTTCTTGGCATATGAACTTTTTCCAAGCCCTGGTAAAAATCTAGTTGGTGTTTTTGTGAATTCACCTTCTATTCTTACTTTAGCTTCGATAATGAATCGTATGTCAAAAGGTATGCTTTTATTCGTAAGCAACCTCATCCTTTCAAGCCTTGTCTTGTAAATTTTTAAAATTGCATTTTTGCTTAGAAAGGGAAATCTTTTTTCAATTTTAAACAATGTTTCGTCCATGACAAAAAAAACAAAAATAAAAAGACAATGAAAATAATTGAATAAAATATCTACAAATATCAGTTGTTGTGGGAAACTGAAAAATCCGACTTTAATAGTCACGGAGTACCGTTATCCGCCACTTGACCGGACAAACACAATTTTAGTACTAAGTTACAACCTCGAGAAATTTGTACCTACAAAAATAGTTTACAATGTAAGATTTCAAATATAACTTATACTTCCCCGGCAACGGCGCCAAAAACTTGACACGCTTTTAGTGTAACTATCGCAAGTGCACGATATCGTATCAAGTAGTAAAGTGGACTTTTTGAGTCCGGTTTATCGATCCCACAAGGAAGTTTTGTTATAATTTGAATTATACACTATTAGTCTATTTTTATAGATACTTAAGATGAGTGAAACACACAATTAAAAAGTTTTGTTTAATAATTGCAAAGAAATTGCAATAATAGTTCTAATATTATAAGGAAATAAAAAGATAGCAATAATAATAGATTGATTATCGATAAAATGAAATAGTTGGGATTACAAACTTAGTTCGTCATTAGTTATAAAAGATGTATTGGAGATCATAAGATAAATTTACTTATTATGTTGTGTAGATTCGATTTTCCTTAAAAAGACGGTTTCTCTTCGAACTATAAACCGTCCCTTACATATTGAATCAATCCACTATATTTCTATGTTGATTGGCTTCAATACATAGCATTAGGATTTATGAAAATAACTCAAAGAATCATCTAAGGACTAGGGGTATATTTCTATCCCCTAGAACAACTTAGAGTGAAGATCATTTGATCTAATCAAACATATTTTCTTTGAAACATATGAAGACCATAAATATCTTCATTAATTGGCCAAATAAATAAAGATTGTTAAAACAATGAAAATCACACACAATAATAAGTAATTCACAATAGATCTTTTATACAAACATAAATAACATGACTAACCTTGTTTATAATCCCAACTTAAGGAACTTAGCCCATTAAGGGTTTATTACACATTTTACAAGCTTTGGTGGTCATGTTTAGTTGAATCAAGAGAAAGAATTGATCCTAACTCCCTTAGTAGATAAAGGAGATAGAAACAATAAACTCTCAGAACAACATATGTTATACCATACTTACAAAGATCACTCAAGAACACAAGTGTGTTCTTCACACCAAAAGAAAAGCTTACAAGAAAATGGAAAATTATAAGATGAATGATGAATGGTGAAGGATCTAAGGGTCTATTTATACACCTAAAGTCATCTAATAGCTCCAAAACTCCAAAGATTATTACATTAGATCGGATCAATGCCACCATCCCCTCAATAATACACAAAAAGTATAAAAATTAGACAAATCATAGCAATTGTCAAGAGTTACGGCCGTAACATTCAGGAGTTACGGCCGTAACAAGGGTGACTTACTACCGTAACTCCTGAATGTTACGGCCGTAACTTGGCTTCGTAAATTTGTTCACCGTTGCTTTGAAAGTTACGTTTCAGCCCAATTTCTCGACTTTGCGTTTTTGCCCCGGATCTTCTTCTGATGATAACTTTTGATATATAACTCTGATTTTGAATCCGGAAAGACTGCCGAATTCGTCTCGGAAAGCCCTACAACATGAATATATCAAAATTCAACAAAGAGAATATTTATTAAACATGTTGTTTCTTGAGTAATTCAGTTATTTAATCCGATCATCATCCGATAAAAATAAAATTATTAAAACTAATAAATTAAAAGCAAAAAACGAGTAGACTAGCTCAATTATGGGTGAATTTTATCGATACAAACCATGGATAAGTGTACAAAAATGACACTTATCACACCCCCAAACTTGAATTCTTGCTAGTCCCGAGCAAGACTCTTTATTATTCACATTCCAAAAATAAAAAAATAAATAAAAAAATAAATAAAACAAAAATAAGAAAATTAATACACACATAAATTAAAATATAAAAAGAGAAAAAGAAATCAAAATGCCATTAATAAACAACAACCAGCTTTATACAGTAGATAGAAATGAATCAAGATTCAAAATAAATCTACTAATGTTTTTGAAGTTAAAACACGGTTTTTATTTTGTAATTCCAAAATGTAAGATTTCCCCCCAATAGGTTGATTATTTTTTTCCCACTCGTGATACACACGACTCCCTTTAATGGTTGCTCTTGATCACTCGTTTATTTTTCGACTCAATATGAAGAAGAATTTTATCAAGGCCATCAAATATTGTGATTTTCATAAAATTGAGTGTATTGAAATTCACCGCTAATTAATTCAAATCGCTCATAAACTACATCCCTTTTAGTGATAGCTTTCACACCGTTATTTGCTAACGTGTAGCTCTTTTCACTAACACAATTTCTATCTCATTATTTTTCTTCGTAAAAGGTGATAGCTTTCACACCGTTATTTGCTAACGTGTAGCTCTTTTCACCAATTTTTCTCGAGACGGCAGCTACGCACCAACAATGGTTAGTCCTTTATTTTTCGCAAAATTTAAGACTTCCAAAATTAGGCATTTGTTCCGCTCAACACTTCTCCTATTCGTCATTTATTTTTTTAGGTGATAGCTTTCACACCGTTATTTGCTAACGTGTAGCTCTTTTCACCAATGACTCCTTTTTTTAGGGAATAGAATTTTTGCAGAAAATCATTTTTTAGTTAAGCATGAAAAATCAAAAACTCCACAAATTAAGTAAATTTCAGTTTTATTTTTCATCAACCAATTGATTCTTCTTTTCTCAAGGTAACGAATGACTCGATTTTATATGATAATTACAAGGCTTGGAAAAAGAGATTAAGGCTCAAAAAAAGTTTGGAATATACAATTTTTTTACCGGTTAAAACGATTTAAGAAGCTTGTATATAGCTAATTTATTGGTGTTATGGTCAGATCTAGAAATCTCAAAAATCAAAATACTATAAATATATATATATATATGTATATATATAATAAAAAAAATTAAGGCAAATAACCAAATCAATCAAAACACACCAAAATTATTAAACAAACCACACCAAAATTACAACACACCAAAATACTAAAACAAACCACCCCCAAACTTGAAAATAAAACTGTCCTCAGTTTAAAAATAAAAAAAATAAAAATCAATGCGAGTGCGAGAATACTCCTGTTAAGAAAGTTGATGTCTGAGCCTAACGCCTTTTAGAATCTGCAAGAGAATAAATATACGAGGCACACACAAAAGAAAATAAAATATACTCGTAAGTATAACATAATTTTTTAGATGTGCATCAAGAAAGTCCGAAGAGTCGCCTTACGCTGCCATCAAAGTTTTTATAAAAGCAAAACACGAAATAAACATTACAAGAATGAAATAAAAATACATAAATCGTGAATAGATGCGCGTCAAGAGATCAAGAAGAAACTCCTTAAGCCGCCATCATTTAGCACGATTATTACACAATGAAAGTAAAAATACAAGGGGTCCGACATGGGTTATCAAAGGGAGAGGAATGAATCTACTTTTCGCTTTTCTCACGGTAAAATCTTCTACCTGCACAATTTTAGCTAGAGTTGGATCCGGTTGAGGAACAAATTCATTGAGTTTTTGATTAGTTCTTCCGGTGTTGTTGCAACGACTATGATTCGCTTTTGCACGCTCGAAATAAAGCCCTTTTCGGCGAGTAGTCGATGAAAGACAGTAAACCATCAAAGAAACCATTGACATTAAGCACTCCTATTGGTTTTTGATGAACATTTAGCTGGGCTCTGGTAACCACATGAAAAAGTTCCTCAAGGGTGCCAAAACCACCGGGAAGGGCGATAAAGGCGCCAGAATTATTTATCATGTGAGTTATGCGATCTTGCATATTCACAGATCTAAACTCATCTCCAATAGTTGACCCGGTGATTTTACTTTCAGCCAGAGGTTTTGGGATTACTCCCAACACTCTTACTCCTTCCATGTAGGCAGAAGCAGCTGCTCGTCCCATTAATCCTAGACTTCCTCCTCCGTAAACTACATGAATGCATTTTTCTCCTAAGGTACGACCCAAGTTGTGGGTTGATTCAGTGAAGCATGCCTCTTTTCCAGAACTAGATCCACCAAAAATGCAGACTGTGTAAAAAAATTTTGTTGAAGATGATGACTCCATTTTTGAAAAGAAAAAAAAAAAAAATTTAGAGAGAAACAGAGAAAAGTGCAAGTTTGAGGGATGAATGAAAGAAACCAGTAGAAAGTTTATTTATAGAAGAAAAAGAAGGTAAAATTTTTTTAACAAGTTTGTGATTACGTTTGATTGTGCTTCAACTACTCAATAGAATAATGAAAGCTTTTATCGCGTATCACATTTTTTTTTATTCCGAAAATCTCACCACAGGACAAAAATAAAAGATACTTACGCGTATGTACAGTAGTTGTGATTGTGGCTCACATCTTCCTCTGATTTTACGTTCAGAAACGGCCTAAACGCCTTCTATGAGTCGGGGAGAACCTTCCCATCCAATTTTCTTACAAATTGGCAAACAGGGTCTTTTAACGTCAGATTCCCAAGACGTTGTTCATATTCTGGTTTGAATTTATTCCACAAACATTGAATTCCGTAATACACAAGTCCACTAGGATGCGTGTCAAGAGAAATTTCGATATGATCTAAATCCTCCTTATTCAGACCATCATTAATGAACTGAATTTTATCTTCTCTGTTTGTAGATGGAATTCCTAAAGATCGACATTTTGCATTACAGTTCCATCTAGCACATTTATAGCAAACGGGTAGTATCTTTGCTCGTCGTTTCTTGGCATATGAACTTTTTCCAAGCCCTGGTAAAAATCTAGTTGGTGTTTCTGTGAATTCACCTTCTATTCTTACTTTAGCTTCGATAATGAATCGTATGTCAAAAGGTATGCTTTTATTCGTAAGCAACCTCATCCTTTCAAGCCTTGTCTTGTAAATTTTTAAAATTGCATTTTTGCTTAGAAAGGGAAATCTTTTTTCAATTTTAAACAATGTTTCGTCCATGACAAAAAAAACAAAAATAAAAAGACAATGAAAATAATTGAATAAAATATCTACAAATATCGGTTGTTGTGGGAAATGAAAAATCCGACTTTAATAGTCACGGAGTACCGTTATCCGCCACTTGACCGGACAAACACAATTTTAGTACTAAGTTACAACCTCGAGAAATTTGTACCTACAAAAATAGTTTACAATGTAAGATTTCAAATATAACTTATACTTCCCCGACAACGGCGCCAAAAACTTGACACGCTTTTAGTGTAACTATCGCAAGTGCACGATATCGTATCAAGTAGTAAAGTGGACTTTTTGAGTCCGGTTTATCGATCCCACAAGGAAGTTTTGTTATAATTTGAATTATACACTATTAGTCTATTTTTATAGATACTTAAGATGAGTGAAACACACAATTAAAAAGTTTTGTTTAATAATTGCAAAGAAATTGCAATAATAGTTCTAATATTATAAGGAAATAAAAAGATAGCAATAATAATAGATTGATTATCGATAAAATGAAATAGTTGGGATTACAAACTTAGTTCGTCATTAGTTATAAAAGATGTATTGGAGATCATAAGATAAATTTACTTATTATGTTGTGTAGATTCGATTTTCCTTAAAAAGACGGTTTCTCTTCGAACTATAAACGTCCCTTACATATTGAATCAATCCACTATATTTCTATGTTGATTGGCTTCAATACATAGCATTAGGATTTATGAAAATAACTCAAAGAATCATCTAAGGACTAGGGGTATATTTCTATCCCCTAGAACAACTTAGAGTGAAGATCATTTGATCTAATCAAACATATTTTCTTTCGAAACATATGAAGACCATAAATATCTTCATTAATTGGCCAAATAAATAAAGATTGTTAAAACAATGAAAATCACACACAATAATAAGTAATTCACAATAGATCTTTTATACAAACATAAATAACATGACTAACCTTGTTTATAATCCCAACTTAAGGAACTTAGCCCATTAAGGGTTTATTACACATTTTACAAGCTTTGGTGGTCATGTTTAGTTGAATCAAGAGAAAGAATTGATCCTAACTCCCTTAGTAGATAAAGGAGATAGAAACAATAAACTCTCTGAACAACATATGTTATACCATACTTACAAAGATCACTCAAGAACACAAGTGTGTTCTTCACACCAAAAGAAAAGCTTACAAGAAAATGGAAAATTATAAGATGAATGATGAATGGTGAAGGATCTAAGGGGTCTATTTATACACCTAAAGTCATCTAATAGCTCCAAAACTCCAGCATTATTACATTAGATCGGATCAATGCCAGCCATCCCCTCAATAATACACAAAAAGTATAAAAAATTAGACAAATCATAGCAATCTGTCAAGAGTTACGGCCGTAACATTCAGGAGTTACGGCCGTAACAAGGGTGACTTACGGCCGTAACTCCTGAAAGTTACGGCCGTAACTTAACCGTAAATTTGTTCACCGTTGCTTTGAAAGTTACGTTTTCAGCCAAATTTCTCGACTTTGCGTTTTTGCCCCAGATCTTCTTCGGATGATAACTTTTGATATATAACTCTGATTTTGAATCCGGAAAGACTGCCGAATTCGTCTCGGAAAGCCCTACAACATGAATATATCAAAATTCAACAAAGAGAATATTTATTAAACATGTTGTTTCTTGAGTAATTCAGTTATTTAATCCGATCATCATCCGATAAAAATAAAATTATTAAAACTAATAAATTAAAAGCAAAAAACGAGTAGACTAGCTCAATTATGGGTGAATTTTATCGATACAAACCATGGATAAGTGTACATAAGTGACACTTATCACCTAGGCGGCTGGGCGGGCGCCTAGGATGACAAGCTGGGCGGGCGCCTAGGCGGCTGGGCGGGCGCCTAGGCAACTGGGCGGGCGCCTAGGCAACTGGGCGGGCGCCTAGGCGGGTAAACATTTTTTTTTTTATTTTTTTATATTAGCGGTACTATAAATTTCTGTATTGAGATACTATGGACTATGTTATTCTTATGTCAATGTTTAACAATTTAATATATGACCGATTATATGTTTGTTTAAATATTTAAATATTAGATGTTTTTTATTCTTTACATATATATAATTTTTTATATATAAAAATAATTATTATAATAATAAATAAATCCACCTAATCCGATTAATCCCCGACTAATCCCCGATTAATCCTCTGGGCGCTAGGCGTTAGCAATCCGAACGCCTAGCGCCTAGCGTTTTTTAGAACCTTGCTACCAGGATGGTAAATACATCGAACAACTTGAAAATGCCTTTAAGGCTAAAATCACTCAGTAGACCGATTTGGTCTTTCAATAAATACATACAATTTAATTACAATACATGCCCACGCAGGGGTCGAATACAACACACTCCCGTACAACGGGAAAAGAATACCGCAGCGGAAATAAATTACAACTGAACCAATACAACAATGTACGGGTCCTCATGTGATTAGTATCGATCATCTTTCATCATCCCTCGTGCCGACCCTGTGTGATGCTCCCAAACCTGAATGCAAAAACAGACATCCACCCCCCGAATACTCGGGGGTTAGCATAACTCCACTGTTTTGCTAGTGCAAGAATAAAGTGCAAAATACGAGTCATACAATTCACATTCCACGAATAATAAGAACCAGGAATCCTTAAAAATCCAGACGTAATGAAAAGTACTTCCCGAGGCAAGAGTTTGGGTAAAATATTCCAAAACCGAAAGATCATAAATCAAGGGAAACAAATTATAAAGCGGGTTAAAATGCCATCGAGAGTTTTAATAGAAAACAATTTAGGATTACTGAATCCTTATCTTTCCAAAATCAACAGGGGGCACAACCCAAAGGTTTGTTTTCACAAATGAAACCAACAACAATACACAGGGTTAAAACCCACGTCATGTGTCCTCGACGGACATAAAAATCAATACCAACTCGTGAAGTTTTTACTCGTGAATCCAGGGCTCTCCCATTGGATTTCCCTCCGTGGCTCCGTCGAACCCTCCCGAGGTGAGCAAATACAATCACCAAACATACACACCACTCGTGAAATTTTTACTCGTGAATCCAGGGCTCTCCCATTGGATTTCCCTCGAGGCCCCGTCGAACCTACCCAAGGTGAGTAAAATACTTTCACCACTCGTGAATCCAGGGCTCTCCCATTGGATTTCCCTCCGTGGCCCCGTCGGACCCCCCGAGGTGAGCGAAGCAATCATGCACAAATAACATATCACACAAAGGATATCCAAACAATTCACCCAGAGACATCAAACACTTAGCAAAACACCACGTCAAACCACAATGCACTGAAATGAAACAATATATGTCCACACGCAATACCAAGTGCATCATCAACACCAAGCATATCCATAGAATTCACATAGTCATTCACAAACCACACCATTCACAAAACACACGCATTTTGAAAGCAAGCCTTTAACAAGGCTAAACCGAATCTTTTGAAAGTTCAATTCAAACGACCAAACAAACACATTTAGACGATCACCAATTATCATATCCACAAAACAAGAATTGTATGGACAAGGTACTTGCCTCGAATAAGAACAATGCGGAGAATCAACCGAAGTAAGTTGGCACGGACTGACTACGAACCCGCCGACTCCACCGAACACCAACTCGCGATAATAAACTACGAAGGACAATAACAACAATGAAAATGAATTCCATAGCACGACTTAAAGCCGTTGAATTCAAGGAACAAACAACGAAAGTTCAAGGGTTTCCCCCAAAATGGCCAAGAACACGAATTGGCCCGACAAAACATGAAAATGGACTTCCCAACCGAAATATGGAAATTCAATCCATAGGATATGTTTAAAAACATCATTTACCAACAATCGATCCATCAAAAATGGATGGAAAACGAGATCAAGAACAAATCCCCCAAAAAGTCGATTCGAAGGAAATCAAGAAATATACTTTGATTCGACGAAGAACAATGGATTAAATGATGTTAAACACAAGAATACTACTAAGATTAATCATACCCATCATGGATTAATCAATAATACGGAACGAATCGGACAAAAACGCAAAACCCCCAAAATTTCTCAAAATAGAGTTCTAGGAAATCTCACCTTCATTCGCTGGATCAAAAGATGATATAGGATGATCATTCAATGATATGAACTCAAGAACTTCGTGGATTTGTTGTTTAACAACATGGTTTCGCCTCCTCCGAAACCCCAGCCGCGGATAGAAAAGAAAGGAAATGAAAAACGAGTGAAAATGCGACTGCTCTGTCACATTTATAGAAGTAGGCATTAACGTGCGCTAAGCCTTCCGGGTAGTGTGCGCTAACGGTCAGCCTCGGCCGAGCACCTTCGGCCTGGGCCCACGCAACCCGACACTGCTGACAAAACTTGCCGACCGAGACCTGCCCGCCCGACCCCGATAGCATGCGCTGCGCGGACGCTAGCGCGCGCTAGCCAACCTGTCCAGAACCCTCTGGACCAAACTGCTCGGCCAGGTAACGTACGCTAGTTGGCCGGCAGCGTGCGCTACACATGCCGATTAGCGCGCGCCACGACCGACAGTAGATTGCGCTACCTGTCGATCCTCCCCGAGTCCAGTACTCCAGTAACCCCTCTGCCCAGCCCGATAGCGTACGCTAGCAGCCGGCGGCATGCGCTACACTGCCGAGCTGGCGTGCAGCCTTCCGGCGATGGCGTGCGCTATGCGGTTCTGCCGCCTGCCGGCGAGTGCTCAACACTTCCGATTACTGCGCCACTTTGTCCGGCCAATGCTCAGCCGTCATGATTCTACGACTCGATTTCCAAAAACGCACGGAACGAACACGATGAAATGCTCACGAACAACTACATCGACCCGAAATGAAATACCATGCAACAATTAACCACACGCGATCAAGAAAAAGGTTCAAGACAACAATTACGAATGCGGATACCCACAACTTTGGGTAAATTACAAAATGGCCCAAAACGCCCGAAAATCACGATACGTGATCGAATAACCAAACCGAAGTTCACAACACGTCTAACAAAGTTAAACGGACTTACGAGAAACTCGAAACAGTAGTTTCGAATGAGATTCGCAAGAATCGAACTCAAGTGCGGAAAAGTCGCTAAGAAGCACGGAACTCAACAAAAAGACACCGAAACGAACTCGGATGTCAAAAAGTGTAGATTAATCATTCTCAGAATGACGAAACGATCAGAAGCGAGTCGTCAAAACGGACTCCCGTGAAAAAAAGAAAATTACCGGAAATCGAAATTACGGGTATTACATTCTACCCTCCTTAAAAGAAGTTTCGTCCCGAAACTTAAAACAAGTAGGGAGAAGCAATATACCACCCGGAATATTTCAATGAGATACACGAGAATGCGTAACTAATGCCCAACGGCAAAACATTACAAACAACGCAAGGGAATATACGGTGTGAACAAACGCTCCACGACGACCAATACAACGCCGTCGTTAGGGACATAATAAAATCAACAAGTGACAAACGTCATCAAACAGATAATACAACCAATTCGACTATACGTACAATCACAAAACACAAAGCACCCATTACAAGGAAACACGCACAGTCGGGAAAACAACAATTAAACACAAAACGGTCCACAAGGACAATCACAAACAATTCGAACTACGCCGAAATCCTCAAAAAAACTTCAGCTACCGTCTCGCAATGCACGGCTCGGTGAACCATCTGGCCACACTCGAAACAGCTGACTAGCGGTGAATGACAATTCTTCGCGGTACGAGATTAGGCAACAACAGTCGGACAACCCCGATCGAACAACCACGATCGAACAACAACCATCGATGACAACGGTCGAACAATGACACCAAGGTCCACACTTCAACTCCAGACATTAAAAGAACTGGTAGAAAGTGAAACATGTTACTTCCGAACAAGGTTCACAAGAATCGAACCGAACTCAGAAAAGTCACAATGATAAACAGATCGATTCTGAAACAAGGTCACAACCAGTTCGAACGATGACAACCGAGACATCAAACAAGTTCAAAAAGTATCGACGAACACGTGCAAGTCGATAGGATTTAGAAGGAGAAACTGCATAAGTCAAAAATAGTACGGGTATTACATCCGACCTCTTATAAAAGAAAGGTCGTCCCCATAACTCACAACAACGGAAACAAGGTAACAACACAAAAAGCAACCGACAGAAAAATCTCCCATGGGCCTCTCAGAGCCGATCCTGATATCTGTGCTGAAGCGCGAACTCCGAAAGTCTCGGTACCTGAATTATGTGTCCCTCAAGTCCGCACTTGAAACGCGTTACTAACGAGGAGGACAATTTACACATGCATGCCCCGGCACATCACGGTTGAAACACCTTGGCTCGGCATACCGAAAATACAAATGCTAGATACAATGGGGCATAACGTCGCAAAACAACATAGCGGAGATGCCAACTCAGCACAACAGAGAATTATAACACATATTATATACAACGATTACTATCGTAAAGTAATACATACACAAACACCACAGCAACGACGGTATCGTTCGGCGACATCAACAGCCCGAACGATAACCAGCAGGTAATTACAAACATCATGAAACAATCACACATGTACACAAACGTACAAACCCAAGCTTTAACAGCTCACACATGTGCGACAACACGCAAATCGCCATGAAATGACAACGTTAAAGATCAACATCACACCTCTCACCGAGGGCTAATACAACAATTGCGTGGCGGACGACTCAGCGCTCACTCCACCAATTCAATCACAACTCGGGGGTTAACACCCTAACGAAAGTGCGAACATTATACATACATTCCCGGACCGCAAACAGGAACGATAGGTTTTAAAAACGAAAACCACCTTTTGAAAATAATTTTGGAAACACCGATTGATCTTGAGTATCACCTTTCAAAAAAAGTACAAACGTGAAACATCGTTATCGAGACTTTGGAGAACCATTTCTCATTTGATAAAAATGAGGACACTTTCTCTTTAGTGAAAAACTTTCATAATATTCTATCCTCGGGTCTAAGTAAAGTGTTTATAAAACATTGAAAATATCTCAAAACATTTTGGTCCTCGAGGTAGAAGAATTTTGAAACATATTATGGCACCTTGAATGTACCACGAGAAAATAATTCATTTTAAAAGTACGTCTCGAAATTTATTTTCTAAGATACTCAAGGTTTTCAGAGATAATTCAATGGGCTAGAATGCCCAAAAATTTCAGGTAATTACACGGAATATTATAGCGTCGTGGGTCCCGCGCCGGAACCCACCAGGCTAAAAACCATTTACAAAAACGCCAAAAAGGCCAATGACGGTAATATTTCAAAAACTCACAAAATCCATTTACAAAATACTAAATACCGTTATAAGAATTTCGCCAAAATGATCAAGGCCATAATGCCAAAAACTCGGTTAAGGGAATCGGTTTTCGAAATAAAACTCAGTCGGTAAAATACCGAAAGCCATTACAAAAGAACTCACGCAGCGGATAAAAGAAAACACGCACAATCCAGCAACACTACTCCTCATATGAACGAAATATGGGAGTCAAATAACCACATATCACGAAATCAAAATCCATAAGAGGATTCCGTCAATTAACTCATAATCATAACTGTAACTCGCATCGGACGAGGCACAAACACAAAGAAGGGAGACTTACATCCACATGTCACACGAAGATGATGATCGCTCCACGATACTATTGGGATTCCGAAAATAAAACGAAATACGCAGCGGAAATAAATACGAATCCCAAACAGGATCGATCAAGTAACGTATATACGAAAATATAAATACGAAGATAAAGATCATACCCTTGAAGCCTTTGAAATAAATCTTCGTAAAAATGGATGATCACGAACCCGAGATCAAGCACGAAAAATCCTTCGTCCCAAACACCGAAAATACGATGCCTCTACTTCACACGCGTCGGAAGTTGCCCGGAAAAATCTACAAAACTCCGTTCTATGTAGAACACGGCTAGGAAGTGTTGTAGGAATTTTTTCTCTCTTATTTTTCTTACTCCTTTTCACCTCAAAGATGAACAAAAAATGAAGATGAAAAATTCTCTCACCCTCAATCTTTCTTCACGGCAGTGGGCTGGTTTTATATATATATGGAGAGTTGAAAAATGTTTTATATATTGTCATCATGAGAATGATACAATATTTTACACATAACAACTCATCAACCTACATTATAAAATGAGTGGAATCTCATCATTATAATCATATACCAACCAACATAACATGCAAGTATAACCAAGCCATGTGATAGAGGGGGTGGCCCATTGGAAATTTCCTAGAAACGAGCCGAGCCACTTGGCTCGTGTACCGGGCGTTCGTCAAACGACTCCGTTAAATACATTCCGTTTAATCACCAATGTATTTATATTAATTAATTAATCTAATTAATTAATTATATCAAATACATATATATTTCTCTAAGAAATATAATTTATGAATTAAATTAATTACCCGGTAACTTAATTTTAATTCATAAGACCGCTATTTAATTTATCCAATAAATCTAATTAGATATCCAATATCTAATATTAATAGAGAGATAATAAATTCACATTAATCCATCAACATTCCTGATGCGCGACTCCGTAGGTCCGTTTCAGCCGGCATTGGGAGGAGCCAATGAGTGCGGGCAGCACTTAGCCAGCCTAGCGGGCCGCACTGTAAACCCCGACTGAGAACGAATGAAGGGATCATTCCAGAACCATTATGTCGTGAATATCATATACGTATAGACCCTTCATCAGATGTCCCGGTCAAGTCTTCGGGTCACGGTAAAGTCAAACCCTACTGTTGACTAAACTCTTTACATGTGTTAATGCAAATCAAGACCGACTGATTAATAGTGTATCTAATACGACTATATCAGAATGCTTTGGCCAAAGACTTATGATCTTATTTGCCATTAACCGTATAGGACATTCGCCTGCTCACTAACAGGAGATAGAATCCTTTCTTGGCATACAGTAAAGACTGCTACCTGTCCGTATAGTCCGCACTTCGAGGTCGACTCAGCAATTAAGCAAATGAGTCTAACTACTCTAATGACAAACTAAACGTCACAGGCACATCTTCTACTGAACCCTCAAGTCAAAGGTCCACATATACTATCACAACCTTTCGATTCGTCATCGACTCTCCGAGAGTGAATACCGTGTGATTGAATCGAGTATGAGTCGTGTTCGAGTATACTGGCCCCACCAATATACTTATAACTATGCTATCAAGACGTGCACACGTCCTAGCATCAGTTATACAAGTCGTATTAAAACTTAATGCCCATTTTAAGTTTATTGACTTGCGAACGATTTACGTAAATAAAATTTAAAAACTTCCAGTGCATTTTCTCTTATCCCATAACGAGAATGGAATGTTTGATTTATTTACATGGACTTCACTTCAATGTTTACCAAGTCAAGAATGCAATTGAAATACAATAAACAGTGAATGAATCGTATTGCCTTTTTAATAATTATTCCATAATTACAAGTACAATGCCCCTACTCTCTCATCCCCTGAGTGGCATTCGAGGGCATATTCCTAACAATCTCTCACTTGCACTCAATGCCACAAACTATGATATCTAATACCCATAATCTCCAGATGTCTCTCTAAGACCTTCTGAGATAGTGGCTTGGTAAGCGGATCAGCAATGTTATTTGCTGTGTCTACTCTCTGCAGTAAAACATTCTCATCCCAAATCGCTTCAGGATCTTTTCTATATAGAGGGCTTGGGAAAGACCTAACATTCTTTTCGCTCTATCCGGTAGAGACGAATACCTGAGAATATAGGTAGCTTCTCCCAAGTCTTTCATTAAGAACTCTTTAGAAAGCCAAGCTTTCACGGGTCGAGCATTCCTACGTAGTTTCATATAAGTAGAATGTCATCTACATATAGTATTAAGAACGCAATTTTGCTCCCACTAACCTTCTTGTAAATACAGGGCTCTTCTTCGTTTTGGACAAAATCAAACTCTTTGACTGTCATGTTAAAACGAAAATTCCAACTCCGTGAAGCTTGCTTCAGTCCATAAATGGCATGTTGAAGTTTGCATGCTTTATGAATATTGGTTTGAGATATGAATCCCTTAGGCTGTTCCATGTAAATCTCCTCCTCAAGGAATCCATTTAGGAATGCCGTTTTCACATCCATTTGCCATATTTCATAATCTAAGTGGGCTGCTATAGCAAGCATCATGCGAATAGACTTAATCATAGCTACAGGCGAGAAGGTCTCGAAGTAATCGATTTCTTCTCTTTGGGAATAACCCTTTGCCACAAGCCTGGCCTTATAGGTATCAACCTTGCCATCTCCATCAGTCTTTCTCTTATAGATCTATTTGTTTCCAATAGGCATTATGCCTTTAGGACGATCTACTAAAGTCCAGACCTGATTAGCATGCATTGAGTCTATCTCAGCTTCCATAGCTTCTTGCTACTTGGTGGAGTCAACGTCTACCATCGCTTGGTCGTATGTAGAAGGATCATTCTCTTGACTACTTTCTGTCATCTCATGGACACCCAGTTCTTATTGATGCAGATAGCCATACCTCTCAGGTATTTGAGAAATTCTACTAGACTTGCGAGGTTGTGTTTGTATTTCAGAAGGTTGGGTTCTAATATCTTGCATAGGTGTCTCATTTGGTGTTTCTTTTATTCCTTCCAAAGAAAAATTTCTACCTGCCCCTCCTTCCCGAATAAACTGATCTTCCAGGAAGCGTGCTTGTATAGCAACGATGATCCTATGATCTTCGTGCATGTAGAATAGATATCCCATGGAATCCCCTGGATATCCTATGAAACGACCTTTCACAGACCTAGTTTCCAATTTCTCTACTTTAGTCTTCTTGACATAAGCAGGGCATCCCCAAATCCTAATCTGATTAAGACTTGGTTTCCTACCTCTCCACATCTCATGGGGAGTCTTAGGAACGGATTTAGAAGGACATCTGTTTAAGATATGCACTGCTTGATGAGAGCGCGTAACCCACGAGATAAATCGGTAGATCGGTATAGTTAAGCATGGAGCGAACCATGTCCACAAGGTTCGGTTCCTTCTATCGATACACCATTTAATTGTGGAGTAGTGGAGGAGTGAATTGTGACACTATTCCTAGTTCTTATAAGAACTCATCAAATTCCGTACTCATGTACTCACCACCCCGATCATTGAAGAGTCTTAACACGGTTACTGTTTGATTTTCAACTAGGGCTTTAAATTCCTTGAATTTATCAAAAGCTTGAGACTTATGTTTTATTAAGTACGAATCCATACAGTATGGTCATCGGTGAAAGTAATGAAATCTGAAGCCGTCTCGTGCCACTTCAAAGGGCCATGAGGCGTCGGTATGGATCAATCCATGTTTTTCGTGACTCTTTCAAAAGTCCTGCGAAGGGTAACTTAGTCATTTTGCCTTGAAGGCAAGATTCACAAGTTAGATAGGGATCGATCCCAATGGACCCGTAAGCCCATCTTTCTCCATTTTATGAACCTTGGTACCGATATGACCAAGTCTAAGATGCCACTTAAGTGCTTGGTTTGTTTCATCCCTACCACGCTTCCTAGTTATAGTGTTCACGGTTGTTTTATTCTTGATTTAAATGGTATAAACCATTTAATAATGTAGCGATACCAACCAATTTATTTCTAAAATAAATACGACAGGACCCATCTCCAATAAAGAAGTGAAATCCCTTTCGGTCCATGACCGGAATTGATACAATATTTTGTGCCCTTGGGCAAAACAAGTACATCATCTAAAGTAAGAATAAAACCGATTCTAAATCCAACATAAGGGATCCGATATCGAAGCCTCGACACTATGCCCACTTCCGGCGGTGACCATCACCTCCCCGAATCGACTTCCTACTGCCGTTCAGATCCCGATTCATTGTACAAATGTGAGAACTCGCAGGAATCAAGTATCGAAGTAGAATATACGATTCTGAGAACAATTAGTTTCTAAAACCAGTAGTTCCGTACCTGAAGGCGCATTACGGTCAAGCTTTGTACAGTACCTCTTCCAGTGGCCTAGCTCTCCGCAGGTGAGGCATATATCCGTTTTCTTGTCCCCCTTGCTCTTTTGAACCATTAGGGCCTTGCCCTTTCCCTTGTCGATCTTGGCTATTGGACCTAACTGCTTCTTGTTCTTTTTCTTCTTATTCTTGGACTTCCAAGTCCCAGAAGAAATCACAAGTGCAGCTTCCTTTCCCTTTGTCTTCATCTGAGACTGGGCAGTCGTTAGTTTGTTCATTAGCCCAGCTAAGTTACATGCAATTTCATTGCAGTTGAAGTTCATGACAAATTGTGAAAAGGAGTCAGGAAGTGACTGCAGGATAAGGTCAGTTTGGAGAGATGCATGCATCTCAAAATCAAGAGCTTCCAATCTCTCAATCATCGAGATCATCTTGAGGACATGATCCCCAACCCTCTCTCCTTCTTTCATCCTGGCGCCGAATAATTGCTTCGATATCTCATATCTAGCAGTTCGGCTATGCTCTCCATAGAGCTCAGCCAGGTGCGATAAGATGGCTCTCGAAGTCGTCATCTTTTAATGGGCACGTTGAAGCTCATTGGTCATTGAGCCTAACATGTACCCTCGCACTCTTATGTCATCTTTTACCCATTTCTCATGGGCATCGACATCTTCGTGATTGGCTCGGGTTCTTGCTGGAGCCGCTGGGATGTCCGCCTCCAAGACGTATCCCAGCATTTCCATAGTTAGGACAATCCTCAAGTTCCGAAGCCAGTCCACATAGTTCGGACCAGTCAGGACGTTCTTTTCAAGTAGTATAGCGAGTGGGTTCATTATCATATTGAGAGTTTTGTTAACTGCAGAGAATAATTTAAGATTCGTTAGTGATTATTTAATTATGATCCGAGTAAAGAATTTAAGGGCTTTCTTTATTCATAACTCGGCTCCCACTATTTTATCGGCATTTACACACTCCCATGTTAAATCCGGAAGTCTTTGGTGACTTCATAGTGGTGATCGATTTCTTTACAAAGTTTAATAGAGGGCAACCCATACGGTTTCTATTCTATTATTCTTTATAAAGTGGTGTCTAATACCAACCCATCTAATAGATGATTCGATCTTCTTTTACCCCTAGTTCACTTGCCCTCAACCCATTCGGTTTCTATGGCTCGCTGAACTATCTAAGTTTAAACCGTCAACTCCTATTAGTCTGACAATTGAATCTTACCCGGCAACCCATACGGTTTATAAGGGTTTGATTTGTCACAACCAAAGGCATCTAATGCACTCTAGGAATTTATCAACTTTCCCCAAAAATATTACCCCGACATACTCGGAAGAATAACATTCCGGTTTAGATTTCAATTTTCCATGAGTTTGACGGAGGGTAGGAAACCTCGTAACCTTTATAACTTAGTGTGTTTGTAGTCGGGAGAATTTCGCGATTAATGTTACACTTTGCACATTAATTCATTTATACGCGCGTTTGTTGGTTTGTCAATCATTCAAAATGAAAACAAAAAACAGTAACCTAGTTACTACCAACATATAGCTCATGGACCTAATTCCTAAGTACTGGGCCAAGCGAATGACCCAATAAATAAAAAACACAGTCTTTGAATCTTCATCTTCTCGGTCGGTTGTCTTCGGTCTTCGTCATACCCAAAATAATAATTACATCATTGAAAAATTGCATCCTATACAATTTTTTCTAGTAAATATAAATAGGCTTAAAACGGCCTTTACAACCCAATCGAATCGAACAAATCAAAAACTAAGTCCACGAGCTATATCACCATCACATAAGGATTTCATACATGTAATGGCAACGAAATTAAACAATTAATTTTAATATAAATTAATCTAATTAATCTATAAATTAATCTATTCAATTTCTACTATATTAATCCAATTAATATAAAGTGGCATTAAAATTAAATAATCAATTAATATATTAATCCAATCAATATAAAGTTAATCTATTCAATTTTAATGGTATTAATCCAATTAATACTAATAATCATCATTTAAATTCATTCGAAGTAATCCGGCCAAAATAATATTTTCGTTTAATTTATTTCCCTTAACTAAAAAAATATTTCAAATATTAATTTAGTCAAATTAAAATCCAATTTAAATTTTGGGAAATAATTACAACGAAATATAAACTTAAAACGGAGTCCCGGACAATCCGGTTTTAGGCCCAACCCGCGGCCCGATTCAAAATCGGGCCAAAAACCGAGGGTGCTGGCGAGCCATGCTCAGACTGGCCGAGTCTCGATCGGCGAGCATCGTGCCTCTCGGAATCTGCGGCCGAGGATGGCCGTGCATGCTCGGCATCACAGGCGGCGGCCAGGCGATCTTTGCCGGCATCACTGCCCGTGACCCCATTTCTTCGTTTTTATTTCGTTTCCAAAAACGTGATGCTACAACGAACAATTTAAAATCTACGATTATTCCAAACATGATCCTAAATCATAATCATCATCCAAAAGCATTCAAAATGCACAAATAATCGTATATACGGAAACATTGACCTCGCTCGATACCCTTTGTTGGGATTAGAAAATAAAGCGAAATACGCGAAAATAAATACGAATCCCAAACAGGATCGATCAAGTAACGTATATATGAAAATATAAATACGAAGATAAAGATCATACCCTTGAAGCCTTTGAAATAAATCTTCGTAAAAATGGATGATCACGAACCCGAGCTCGAGCACGACAAATCCTTCGTCCCAAACACCGAAAATACGATGCCTCTACTTTACGCGTCGGAAGTTGCCGGAAAAATCTACAAAACTCCGTTCTATGTAGAACACGGCTAGGAAGTGTTGTAGGAATTTTTCTCTCTTATTTTCTTACTCCTTTTCACCTCAAAGATGACCAAAAATGAAGATGAAAAATTCTCTCACCCTCAATCTTTCTTCACGGTGGGCTGGTTTCATATATATATGGAGAGTTGAAAAATGTTTTATATATTGTCATCATGAGAATGATACAATATTTTACACATAACAACTCATCAACCTACATTATAAAACGAGTGGAATCTCATCATTATAATCATATACCAACCAACATAACATGCAAGTATAACCAAGCCATGTGATAGAGGCGGCCCATTGGAAATTTCCTAGAAAGCAGCCGAGCCACTTGGCTCGTGTACCGGCGTTCAAACGACTCGTTAAATACATTCCGTTTAATCACCAATGTATTTATATTAATTAATTAATCTAATTAATTAATTATATCAAATACATATATATTTCTCTAAGAAATATAATTTATGAATTAAATTAATTACCCGGTAACTTAATTTTAATTCATAAGACCGCTATTTGATTTATCCAATAAATCTAATTAGATATCCAATTTCTAATATTAATAGAGAGATAATAAATTCACATTAATCCGTCAACATTCCTGATGCGCGACTCCGTAGGTCCGTCTCAACCGGCATTGGGAGGAGCCAATGAGTGCGGGCAGCACTTAGCCAGCCTAGTGGGCTGTAACACCCCGAGATATTCGGAATAATTACAGCGCCGTAAACCCTTTAGGTAAGGATTTACAAGGCTAATTTTAAAAAGAGTGTAAATATAAACCAATCGTACAACTGAAGTTCAAAGACATATTTGAATCAACCGATCAAAGAGTTAATTTATACAACCATATCGAAAAGACATTACTAAAACAGACGTACTCGAGTACTAAACGAAACAAGAAGACAAATCACAATAACAATAACATCAATCACATCACTGAGCCATCTCATCGTCAGCCGTGCTTGTGGTTGTCTCCCGCTCCTCGGCTACGAACATCAAAACAATGTCCACCCCGAAGGGTAGCAAAACGATGCTAGTACAAGTATCATAATACAATAGATCATCAATGCATCCTAAAACATGCAAAGCGGACTTCCGCTAGGAATCCAACGATGCGAATCCTCACGATTCCATCAACACAATACTGAGGTAATCCAGCGATCCAGCGCCCTTGGTATAGATCCCCATGATGATCCCGTCGGACCAATGCATGGTGGAAAACCCGTCCAGCGATCCGGCGCCCTCGGCATAGATCCCCATGATGATCCGTCGGACCAACGCATGGTGGACATTCGATCCAGCGCCCTCAGCATAGATCCTCATGATCCCCTCGGATCATTTATACCATAACCAATCAACTATGCATACACATATGCATTTTAATATGTTCATCAATACGAACAAATAATCAACCAATATCATGAGAATTTTGAAATACATCTCATATTCAACAATATGAACAAAACCACAAGCATGATCAAAGATTCAATATAAATCGAACTCGACATATGATACTTGCCTCGAAAATGGCAAGACGAAATACTTCGATGATCTCAACACACTTGAAGGCCGCCTCCTTCGATCAACGTAATGTGCTCGAACCTTAACAAAAGGAACGATATACAAATCATCTCAAGTCGAACAATGGCCTAACAATTGGCTACGGCGAAAAGCTCAAAATAAACAAGGTATGCGGATTGCTTAGCGCGCGCTCGTACTCTACGTAGCGTGCGCTAAGGCTGATAGCGTACGCTATCGTATAAGACTAGCGTGCGCTAGCCACGGATCTAGCTTGATCGACTCGGCTGGTCTCATAACGCACGCTACGTGCGTTTGGCGATCGACCCGATAGCGCACGTTAACTCACACGTGTTAGCGTGCGCTAATATTGCATGGCGAGAATCGCAAGCCAAGCTGGGTTGAATGGTGAAGAACTCATGAATCCTACCGTGATAATACAAGTTATCCTCGGGCAAATCATGCTAATAAGGTTTGTGGAAGATTTATGATCGTGAAATACAAATATACGGATAGCCAACTCAACATCATAATTCATCTACGATCTCCAAGAAATAATCTAAGTTCCATTTGTTCTACGTTCCAAAACACATGATTCCATCGTGTAAAACGTATCAAGCTGGTAAATATCCGATTATTGATCATAACTTGATTTGAACATGCTTAGGAGTCCTTATAATAAGATGGTTCAAAGGTTCATACGATATATAATGCCGATACGTCAAAAGTATCCTTCTAACATGTGATGACCGATTATAAACGAAATACTTGCTATCAAAACATGATTCAAACTTCCTTAGGAACATTACTAACATCAGTGAAGAATCACCTACCTCAAAGTAGTGAAGAATACGGAGGAAAATGAAGCGATCCAACACCGAAGGCTTGAACACCAATCTCCAATGATATACGATCTTCAATCTCGAACTAGGAGGTTGATATGAAGTGTTTGGGACGAAGGGAGTTATGTTCTAAGTGTAAGAGTTCGGGTTATGGGAGGAGAAAAACTGAAATCTCGAATAGGATGATGTCCTATTTATAATAAATGGCTATTAGCGCGCGCTAGACCCTGTTCGTAGCGTGCGCTAACGCTCACGATCTAAGCGTACTCGGCACTTAGCGTGCGCTACGCATATACCTGTAGCGTGCGCTAAGGCGTTGACTCGGCTTTTCCCGAAAGCCGTCCAGGTACATCCGACACGATCCGACAGGGGTCCCCCGGCCAGATCTCACCTACCGCACGCCTCAATCGATTTGACCATGCATAGCATGCGCTAATGACACTCTGTAGCGTGCGCTATGAATCCCCGTTAGCGTACGCTACACTCAGACTTAGCGTGCGCTACATGTACAGAATTTCAATCTCTAAAACACACTCACGAAATTATACACTCGAAAACATCGGATTATGAAATACGGAGAATAGTACTTAGACAAAAGTACAATCATTACAATATCACAAGTTCTAATTACATAACAGAAATCTCGGGTATTACATCCTTCCTCCCTAAAAAGAAGTTTCATCCCGAAACTTAGGATGAAAACAACTCCGGATATCTAGTCTTCATACTGTCCTCCGTTTCCCAAGTGGCCTCTTCGACTCCATGTCGTGACCATTGTACTTTAACCAAGTGTATTGGTTTATTCCTCAATTGTTTGATCCGGCTCTCAAGTATCTTGATTGGTCTTTCTTCGAGGGTGCCATCATTAGCTATTTCGATCTCGTCGAACTCAATGACGTGACTGGGGTCCGGTACATACTTCCGCAATTGGGATACGTGAAACACATTGTGAACGTGACCCAGCGATGGCGGTAAGGCCAACCTGTATGCTAAATCTCCCACTCTCTCGAGGATCTCGAAGGGTCCGATATATCTCGGACTAAGTTTGCCTCTTCTCCCAAAACGGAAAATCCCTCGTGTAGGAGACACCTTCAATAGTACGTGGTCTCCAGCGTCGAACTCTAGAGGGCGAAGACGTATATCGGCATAAGACTTCTGTCGACTCTGGGCAGTCTGTAATACCCGTAATTTTGATTCCTGGTAATTTTCTATTTTTGGCGGAAGTCCGTTTTGACAACTCGCTTGGGACCGTTTCGTCACCCTGAGAATGATTAATTTTACACTTTTTGACATCCGAGTTCGTTTCGGTATCGTTTTGTTGAGTTAGTGCTTTTGTGACTTTCGCACTTGAGTTCGATTCTTGCGAATCTCGTTCTAAGCTATTGTTTGAGTTTCCGTAAGTCCGTTTAACTTTGTTAGAAGTTTTGTGAACTTCGGTTTGGTTATTCGATCGCGTATCGTGAATTTCGGGCGTTTTGGGCGTTTGTAATTTACCCAAAGTTATGGGTATTCTATCCGTATTCGTTGTCTCGACTCTTTTCTCGGTCGCGTATGATTAAATTATTACCTTACGCTTTCATTTCGGTCGTTGATGTTGTCCGCGAACTTTTCGTCGTGTTCGTTAAATGCGTTTTGGAAATCCGGTCGTCGAGCCACGGTGGTCGGGCATTGGCGGACGATTGCGGGGCCGGCCGGACGGTCGCGAGTTACGGCCGGACGATGGCGCAGCCGGCGAGCACGCGAGCCGGCGTAGCGCACGCCTTCTGGCCGGGCAGCCGCGCTAGCTTCAGCGATGTAGCGCACGTTGTCGAGTCGGCCGGCGTACGCTGCTCCGGGCACAGGCGGAGGATTACGAGGTTACGGACTCGGTCGGGATCGGCGAGTAGCGCACGCTCTTGTCGGTCGTAGCGCACGCTAACCGGCGAGGGTAGCGCACGCCGGCCAACTAACGACGCTACTGGTGAGTTTGTTAGTCCGGTGGCTCTTTGGTGGTGGCGGCGCAGCTTCCGGCCGTAGCGCACGCTAGCGGGAGTCGGGCGGTCGAGTCATGGTCGGCGGGGTGGTCGGTGGTGCCGGGTCATGCGGGCCATGGCGAGAGTGCTCGGCCGTCTTGGCCGATAAGCGCACGCTAGGCGGGAAGGCTAGCGCACGCTAGTTCGGCCCGATATAAAAATGACAGACGGCGACTTTCTCCGTCATTTTTATTTCATTTCTCTTCGTTCGCGGTGGGGTTTCGGAGGAGACGAAACCATGTTGTTGAACAACAAATCCACGAAGTTTCGAGTTTATATCACCGATCAATCGTCCTATAACATCCTTCGATCCATGAATCAAGGTTAGATCTTTAGAACCCTACTTTTGGGGAGATTTGGGGATTTTCGTGGTTTTGTCCGATTCATTCGGTTTTGATGAGAAATTCATGATGAATATGATTAATCTTGTTGGTACTCTTAGTTTCCCTACGGATTCATGGTATATTTCGTGATTTTTATGAAATCGAGAGGGTTTGGTTGTGGTCCGCCCTCGTTGTCGTTTTTATACGAATATACATGAATCGTAGGTGGGTTTCCGGGCGTATTCCAATTCCGTATTCGTTTAGAATCTGTTGTGATTGTATTCTTCGAATCGTTAGGTTCGTTTTCGATGGTTCCTAGCATTCGCCGGTGACTTTCCATTCCGTTCGTTGCGTAAACCGATTATTCAAGGCAAGTATACATTTATGATTGTGCGTTCTCGACTTTGAAAGTAAGAGGAATTGATGGTATGATATGAACGAACCGTTTTACGGCATTCATAGATATATTGATGGCATATTATGAGCGAACCGTTTTACGGCATTCATATATGTATTATTGGCATGTAACGAGCGAACCGTTTTGGCGGCATTCCTACATGTAGCGGCGTATGATGCGAGCGAACCGTTTCTACGGCATTCACGTACGTCATGATATTTTAGTCATTAGGAATACTAGTCTTAAATTGATGAATTGACGGATTACATTTACTTTATTGTCGAGGAGTATTGTGTTTCATACTTGATATACTTGCACTAGCTATTCGACGGCTAACCCCATTATGGGGGAAATACCTTTTATGTATTTCAGGTTCCAGGAGAGAGACAGTGGCGGGTATCGGGTCGGCATGAAGATGATGGGCAAGTGTGATCTTGTGTCTTGTCTCGGTTATCTTTGGATTCCTCCATTCGGTGTTGTTGTCTTTGGAATGGATTTTAAATACTCGAGTATTGTATTTGATTTCCTTGATGTTCCGGCCTGTGTTGCCGAGGTATTGATTTGTGCAGTGATGTATATGGTTTCATTGGTTATGGTTTTGAATACCATTTGTATCGTCTTTCTTTCCATTGTATGTAGACCTTCTCGGTCAAGTTTTATAGTTCCGCGTATGTTTAGCCTTGTGTGTCCCACGGCGGGGCTCACGTATTGTAATATACTGAATAACTTGGGGTGTTACGAATATGGTATCGAGCTTAGGTTTATGGATACCTAGGCTGTCGGTCTTTTGGGTCGATTGAGTCGTCATTTGCCCACAGTATCACTACTCTGCCATCATCACAGTGCGACCGGTACTTGTAAGTCCTCTCACTCTTCTTGTATTATCTTGACCGTTTTGTTTTTAGATTGGTATTCTTTGGAATTGGTCACTTCGAGAAGGTGCGATTTGGATTATACTTCCGCACGTGTGTGCCCTTTAGAATGTTGAATGTAAGGAGAAGAAGTCTTGACTGTGGTTACGGACGTGAACCCTTCATTGAGATTCTGTCAAATTGCTAATTTTGATATTAGCGTGTATCGGTTTTGTGTTGAGACTTTGTTTGGGAGTCGCATGCTAGTACCACGTGAGATCATCGACTTCACAGACCTGTAAGTATGTTGTTTGGATTATTCGATAATTCTTGGTTATCTTGGTGATTTTGGATTTATATGTTGGATAATTGTGCTTGAGGATGATGTGAACGTATGACAATGTTGCTGAATGCGTATATGTATTCATTGTGCCGTATGATCGTTTGGTATGTCGAGATGTTGGTAGAGAATAGCGGAAAATGGCTAAGTACAGCTACGTTAGCGCACGCTACAAGGTATGCCTAGCGCGCGCTAAGATATATACTTAGCGTACGCTACGGTGCATACTTAGCGCACGCTAGGAGATTCGGTTACGTACGCTAAGGAGGACCCATAACGTACGTAACGACTTGCTGGGTTAGTTTCGGAAGGTGGCCGACAGGTAGGCCCAGGTTGATTTTTATATTTAGTTAGCGCACGCTAACGCATGTTGGTTAGCGCACGCTAACACCAGATCGCCCATAATGGAATCTTAGCTTTCGGCGGGTGGACCCGGCCATGTTCGACGCGTGTCCAGATAAGGTCAACGAGTGCTTATCGTGTAGAGTTAGCGCACGTTAAAACCGTATGATTAGCGCACGCTAATTCCATATTGGTCAAAGGAATCCCGATAATCGCGGATGCTTTCGGCATGTGGGGGCACGATACTGTAGCAAGTCAACGACGATTAGCACGCGTTAAGGTCGAAGAATAGCGCACGCTACTGAGCATTTCACTGTATCAAGTCAACGCCTGTTAGCGTACGCTAATGCATGGGCATTACGTACGTTAAATGAATTTTGAAAGCAATGTAGTAGCTTCTGGACTGCCCGTTAACGCACGCTATCAAGGAAGGATAGCGCACGCTAGTCATGTAGCGCACGCTAAATATAAGGTCTAGCGCGCGCTAGTGATGTGTTTTATAGAGAGGATAGACGAGTGCTGTGAGGCATTTTGTCCATTCTCCTTCCTTCAGTCAATAGAGAGAACCTTGGGAAGTACTTGAAGTTCCTAAATATTGAGAGATGATTCTCTCAAACAAGATTAAGATGGAGAGCTCGGATTTAAGTATTGTTCTTGAAGTTTTTGATGATTCTTGGAATGGAGTTCAAATTATTCTTCTTCGTGGTTCGTCCATATATGGTAGTCCTCGTATCCCTTTGATAGTGGTTCATTTCTTTAAGGATTACTACTTGGGAGGGAGTATGTTGGGAATCGTGTATTTTGATGTTCGTCTTATTTCAATGAAAATGCATAAATTGGACTGTACTTTTATCCGCTGCGTGAGTATTTTGAAATGGCTTTTGGTATTTTGTCAACTGAATTTTTATTTTGTAAAACCGATTCCCTAAACTGAGTCTTTGGCATTTTGGCCTTGATTATTATGACGGTATTTGGAAAATGAATTTTTCTAAATATTTTTTTTAAAAAAATATATATTACCGTCAACAATCTTTTTAAAATATTTGAAAAGACGTGGAAAATTGTGCTTAGCACAGTAAATCCTTGTGAGAAGGGTTTACGGCGTGTAATATTCGAGGAGGATGCAGGGTGTTACAATTGTGGTATCATGTGATAATGTTATACGCGTTTTATTGGATTTTTTAAAAAAGAGATTTCGGATGTTGATATGATTATTGAGACCTTCTTCATATGGTAATGACAGTATTGTGCGACTCTTAAGGTTGTATGGTGGCATGACGAAGAAAATGGTAACATGGAGATATACACCTCGGATATGTTGTTCGAATGGGATTTCGGATATTTCGTGTTCTTGAAGAACTCTTGAATTATGCGAGGTGATGAATTTTTTTAGAAGTGTTGATGTTTTGAAAATGAATATGGAATATTCATATCTAGAGCTAAACTATGTGTCTGATATAATATTCGTATAAGAATACGAATGTGATTATGAGTTTGATGAGACTATTATTCATCTCCGAATTTGGAAGTCCATACGTATTGGAGCAAATGTTCAAGTCGAATGATTGGACTATTTGATAACCTTGTTAGTAGGATTATCTATTGTGTTGAACAATCGGATGATTCGAAATGATGACGGTCATAAGTAAATTTTAACGATGGATTTACGAGAAGGGAACCTTATCAATTCGAATTTAAGAATTTAGTTGGAACATTTAGACCCTTATTATTGGTCCTCATTTGTTGCTGATATGGTCATCATATTTCGACTCGTATTGTGGACAGGATGTGTAAGTGTCTGAGTTGGATTGTTCAGACTGTGATTAGTCAAGATATAGTGAAACGATTGAGTTTGTGGTTTGGTGGTATTGATATTGGTCGTCATCGAACTTGTTGATTATTAATCCTTCGTTTTACAATAAGATATGATGTTTGATCGTGAATTATGACTGTTGTGTTGCGGTTAAGGTTGAAGGGTTCGTAGATTAACTTGGTCGAGACTGAGGAATTCGTAAGACGAATCAACTGAATTGGTAACAGTTCGTTGTATTGATATCGAGGCAAGCTTTATACTCGTACTAATCAATGAGACTAATGTTATCGTGTAGGTGTACGAATGTGTGAATCATTTCAAGACTTGGTCTCCTTATGATTGTTTTGATATCAGGGGATCGTTTGATACGACACCCGTCGACAAATCATGCCAAATGCTATTGTTGTTCGTAAACGGACGATTGAAGGCATTGATGTATTCGAATTTCATCTTCATTATCGGTAACTGATTTAAGTGTGCCGAGACATCCGTTGTACCGTTGTTATCGAGTTACCGTTCTAAGGTAACCGAAGTATTGAATCGGGACTGTCGAAGATAGTTCCCATCCGTTGAGTCGTTATCGATTGGTCGTTCGAAGACAATCGAGATATTGAATGGGGATCGCCGAGGATAGTGCCCATCTGTGAGTTATTATTGTCGTGTTGGCCAACTCAGGGCAGCACACTATTATTCAGTGAACTCGATAATTTTGTGATCGTTGAGGGTGGAGGATTTCCCGAATTGTGGTGTTGTGGTTATTGCCGTGTTAATCGGTCCTTAGGGAATTCTGATCCCAGGATGGTTGTTTTGAATATCGTTGGTCATGTCGATCTTTCATTATTCGTGTGTCATCGTTCACTTGGTGAGTCGTATGACCCGTATTGGATGTTTTATCCCTTGAGTTTCGTTGTCATGTTGTATCGTGGCATATCTGGAATCATGTCTGCGTGCCGATTGGTTATGTGTAGGATTTTTAGCCAGGCACTCGATGGTCATGCGTGGATGTTTCCGCATTGGACCGTGCACACGAGACGTAGTTCTTGAGGCTAATTAGGTACATTGTCACACGTATATTCTGGATTCTATATACGGGGTGGACATGTGCACGGACACATTTCCGGATCGGGCGTACTGTGATGTCCCTCTTGAGCTTTATTGGTTGATCGTTCGTAGTCCATGTTGTATTGGATATGTCCGACGATTTGCGACTGGTTATTCATACGCCGAGGGGTATGTCCGATCGAGTTGATTTCTTTGAGATCTATTTTGTGATGATTCTGACTTTGGGCATTCGGCTTTCGAGCCATTATGATGTATCGGTATTTTCCGTTGGAGCCTTCGGGCATTGTGAATTCGTATCTTTTCGGCATTGGTTCGGTTTACCTTCGGGTAATGTATTGTTGTGTTCTATATTGATGACTCGCCGTTTGGGCGTAAGTTTTCGGTTCTTGTGTATCTCGTTGAGTTTTCCAGTGCGGAATATTTCTTCTCCTACTGTTTTAAGTTTGGACGAAACTTCTTTTAGGAGGGTAGAATGTAATACCGTAATTTTGATTCCTGGTAATTTTCTATTTTTGCGGAAGTCCGTTTTGACAACTCGCTTGGGACCGTTTCGTCACCCTGAGAATGATTAATTTTACACTTTTTGACATCCGAGTTCGTTTCGGTATCGTTTTGTTGAGTTCCGTGCTTTTCAGCGACTTTCCGCACTTGAGTTCGATTCTTGCGAATCTCGTTCTAAACTGCTGTTTCGAGTTTCCCGTAAGTCCGTTTAACTTTGTTAGAAGTTTTGTGAACTTCGGTTTGGTTATTCGATCGCGTATCGTGAATTTCGGGCGTTTTGGGCCGTTTTGTAATTTACCCAAAGTTATGGGTATTCTATCTGTATTCGTTGTCTCGACTCTTTTCTCGGTCGCGTATGATTAAATTATTACCTTACGCTTTCATTTCGGGTCGTTGATGTTGTCCGCGAACTTTTCGTCGTGTTCGTTCCGTACGTTTTCGGAAATCGAGTCGTCGAGCCCTGGTGGTCGGGCACTGGCCGGACGATTGCGGGACTGACCGGACGGTCGCAGGTTCTGGCCGGACGATGGCTGGCACTGACCGAGCAGGCACGGCAGGAACCGGCGTAGCGCACGCTACGGCCGGGACGCTGCGCTAGCTTCAGCGATGTAGCGCACGTTGTCGAGTCGGCAGCGACGCTATCGGGCACAGGCGGAGGGATTCGAGGTTACGGACTCGGTCGGGATCGGCGGGTAGCGCACGCTCGTCGGTCGTAGCGCACGCTAACCGAGGGTAGCGACGCTGCCGCCAACTAACGACGCTACTGGGTGAGTTTGTTAGTCCGGTGGCTCTTTGGGTAGTCGGCTAGCGCGCGAGCTTCCGGCCGTAGCGCACGCTAGCGGGAGTCGGGCGGTCGAGTCATGGTCGGCGGGGTGGTCGGTGGTGCCGGGTCATGCGGGCCATGGCCGAGAGTGCTCGGCCGTCTTGGCCGATAGCGCACGCTAGGCGGAAAGGCTAGCGCACGCTAGTTCGGCCGATATAAAAATGACAGACGGCGACTTTCTCCGTCATTTTTCATTTCATTTCTCTTCGTTCATGGCCGGGGTTTGGAGGAGACGAAACCATGTTGTTGAACAACAAATCCACGAAGTTTCGAGTTTATATCACCGATCAATCGTCTATAACATCCTTCGATCCAATGAATCAAGGTTAGATCTTTAGAACCCTACTTTTGGGGAGATTTGGGGATTTTCGTGGTTTTGTCCGATTCATTCGGTTTTGATGAGAAATTCATGATGAATATGATTAATCTTGTTGGTACTCTTAGTTTCCCTACGGATTCATGGTATATTTCGTGATTTTTACGAAATCGAGAGGGTTTGGTTGTGGTCGCCCTCGTTGTCGTTTTTATACGAATATACATGAATCGTAGGTGGGTTTCGGGCGTATTCCAATTCCGTATTCGTTTAGAATCTGTTGTGATTGTATTCTTCGAATCGTTAGGTTCGTTTTCGATGGTTCCTAGCATTCGTCGGTGACTTTCCATTCCGTTCGTTGCGTCGTCGATTATTCAAGGCAAGTATACATTTATGATTGTGCGTTCTCGACTTTGAAAGTAAGAGGAATTGATGGTATGATATGAACGAACCGTTTTTACGGCATTCATAGATATATTGATGGCATATTATGAACGAACCGTTTTTACGGCATTCATATATGTATTATTGGCATGTAACGAACGAACCCGTTTGTGGCATTCCTACATGTAACGGCGTATGATCTGAACGAACCGTTTCTACGGCATTCACGTACGTCATGAGATTTTAGTCATTCCGGAATACTAGTCTTAAATTGATGAATTGACGGATTACATTTACTTTATTTTCGAGGAGTATTGTGTTTCATACTTGATATACTTGCACTAGCTATTCGACGGCTAACCCCTTTATGGGGAAATACCTTTTATGTATTTCAGGTTCCAGGAGAGAGGACAGGCGGGTATCGGGTCGGCATGAAGATGATGGGCAAGTGTGATACTGTGTCTTGTCTCCGGTTATCTTTTTGGATTCCTCCATTCAGTGTTGTTGTACTGGAATGGATTTTAAATACTCGAGTATTGTATTTCAGTTTCCTTGATGTTCCGGCCTGTGTTGCCGAGGTATTGATTTGTGCAGTGATGTATATGGTTTCATTGGTTATGGTTTTGAATACCATTTGTATCGTCTTTCTTTCCATTGTATGTAGACCTTCTCGGTCAAGTTTTATAGTTCCGCGTATGTTTAGCCTTGTGTGTCCCACGGCGGGGCTCACGGCGCTGTAATATACCCTGAATAACTTGGGGGTGTTACACAGTCAACAGTCTCTCTCGAATCAAGGCTATCTTCTCTTGAGTCTGAATAATCAATTCCGGTTCCGTCCCGATCAAATCCGAAGAATCATCCCAGCACAGGGGTGATCGGCATCTTCTCCCGTACAAAGCTTCAAATGGTGCCATCTTAATAGAAGCATGCCAACTGTTATTATAAGTGAACTCGATCAAGGGCAAGTGAACTTCCCAATCAGTCGACCAATCTAATGCACAAGCTTTAAGCATGTCCTCTACTGTCTGAATAGTCTTTTCGGACTGACCGTCCGTTTGGGGATGATAAGCTGTACTAAAGTTTAGCTCGGTCCCCAAAGCCCTGTGAACTGCTTTCCAGAAGTGTGACACGAAACGACCATCTCGATCCGAAATAATGGTCTTCGGCGTCCCATGCAATCTGACTATCTCCGCAATAAATATTCGTGCCAATCTCTCGGGTCCCCATGTATCTTTAATTCCCAGGAAATGAGCCGTCTTGGTTAGTCGATCAACTACAACCCAAATCATGTTCATTCCCGTTCTAGTCCTTGGCATACTAGTGATGAAATCCATCGAGATATCCTCCCACTTCCATTCAGGGATCGGAAGTGGCTTTAACATTCCGGTAGGTCGTTGATGTTCAATCTTAACCTGCTGACAAGTCAAACACTTCGAAACGTACTCCGCTACGTCCTTCTTCATATTTCCCCACCGAAAGTTTTGCTTTAAATCCTTATACATCTTACTGCTGCCCGGGTGAATAGAATAGGGCGCGCTGTGAGCTTCCTTCAGAATAGTCCTTCTCAAATCATCATCATCGGGAACACAAAGTCGACTCTGAAATCTCAGAACTCCATCATCTTGTATCACGAATCCTGGGGCTTTTCCTTTCTTTACTTCATCACATAATCGAAGGATCAGAGAATCGTTCAATTGTTTAGACTTGATCTCCTCGACTAGTGATGAAGTCAGTTCCATCACATAAAGTTGCCCTTGGATTCCTGGTGCCCATACTTCAATCCCCTCGCGGATCAGTTCCCGTTGAATACTGGTTTGGGACGTAAGTGCTTCCAACACTCGAAGAGAAACAGGTTTACGGCTCAAAGCATCAGCTACGACGTTTGCTTTCCCCGGATGATAGAGAATCTCCAAGTCGTAATCCTTGATCAATTCCAGCCACCTTCTTTGCCTCATGTTTAACTCTTTCTGACTGAAAATGTACTTGAGGCTCTTATGATCTGTAAAGATCTGACAATGAGTGCCATACAAATAATGTCGCCAGATTTTCAAGGCAAAGACCACAGCTGCTAGCTCCAGATCATGAGTAGGATAATTAACTTCGTACGGTTTCAATTGCCGAGAAGCATAAGCAATCACTTTATCCTTCTGCATCAACACACAACCCAAACCCTGATTTGAAGCATCGCTGTATACCATAAATCCGTCAGTTCCTTATGGCAGCGCTAATATAGGTGCTGTCGTCAGCCTCCTCTTAAGTTCGTCAAAACTAGCTGGCACTCCTCATTCCACATGAACTTTTGAGTTTTACGCTTGGTGAGTGAGCGGACGAGCAATTTTGGAAAATCCCTCTACAAAGCGGCGATAATATCCGGCCAAGTCCTAAGAAGCTTGGACTTCTTTCACGTTTAGGAGCTTCCCACTCCAAGATTGCTTCGACTTTCTTCGGTCCACTGAACTCCGTCGGATGATATCACATGCCCAAGGAAAGTTACTTCCTTAAGCTAGAACTCACATTTAGAAAGCTTAGCATACAGCTGTTCCTTTCTCAAGATGCTCAAAACCACACGTAAATGTTCAGCATGTTCCTCTGCGTCCCTCGAATATATCAAGATGTCGTCAATGAAAACGACCACAAATTTATCCAAGTACTCCAAGAAGACCCGATTCATCAATTGCTTGAATACCGCAGGAGCATTGGTAAGTCCAAACGGCATCACTATGAATTCATAATGCCCGCAGGGATCGAAAGCGATTTCGGTATATCCGATTCCTTAATTCTCAATGGTGGTATCACGATCGCAAGTCAATCTTGAAAATACCCTTGCCCCTTGCGGTTGATCAAACAAGTCGTCGATCCGAGGTATAGGATACTTATTCTTGATCGTCATCTTGTTAAGCTCCTGTAATCAATACACGGTCGGAGGGATCCGTCTTTCTTAGGACAAAGAGAGCAGGCGCTCCCCAAGGAGAAACGCTTGGTTGAATATAACCCTTCGCAACAATTCCTCCGGTTGTTTCTTGAGTTCATACATCTCGGTTGGCGCCATGCGGTATGGTGCTCTGGAAATAGGAGGCTGCTCCGGGCTCTAGTTCAATAGTGAATTCCACTCCCCTCTGCGGAGGTAACCTGGAGTAGTTCGTCAGAAATACATCGGAGAACTCATTCACCACCGAAATGGACGAGAGCTCTACTCCTTCCTCTTTCCTCATGGCATAGCACCAAAGTCCGTGACATCCTTGCTTGATAATTTCTGACTTTCATTGCCTTGATCAATTTCCCGAGCTTCCCGGTCTCCATCCTCGGAATAAGTGTTCGAGATCCGTCATCGGCAATGATGGAAATGACTCTCTCTCGGTAATTCAAAGACTCCATAACGGTTGAGCCAATCATCTCCGAGAATTAAATCGTCACCGCATATGTCAACCACAATAAGATTCGATGGCCAATCTCTTCCTTCTATAGAATCTGGGAAATCCTTAGCTTCTAAGGTTCCCACAATTTTCTCTCCTCGGTAATCCCACAACATAAGGTTCACAATTATACAAGCACGAGATGTTCAAACGATTAACACGGTTCAAAGACATAAAAGAATGCGTAGCTCTGAATCGAACAAGACACTAGCTGGTTGCAAAAGGATCAGAATCGTGCACGATGCAACGGTGTGTTCGATCATCGATTTCCTCATCTCGTACGGGCGTGGAGGAACGGACCCGACCTTTGGATGCCTCTCTCTTCCCAGCGTTAGCTGCTGAAATCCACTTTCGCGTCTGGTTCACACTCGTCTCCTTCGGACTGAGCCGGAGCGCGAGTACCAAAAGATCGGGTCGCATTCCCACAAAATGTTGCGCGATGTCCTTCCTGTCCACACTCGAAGCAGTCACGGCGGGCGCGAAACAATCACGTCGAACATGTCGGCTTGCCACGGTTGTAACACTTCTTCCTGTGTCGAAGCTTGATTGGTGCTGCCGGAACTTCTTTCCTCCTCGACTAGGATGCGGAGGTCTCTGGATGAGTGAAAAGAGGACCGACACGGGGCCCGCTATTCTTATTCTCCGCGAAGTTGCCCGACACCTTGTTTCTTTGCTTCCGTCGATTTCTCTCTGCTTTGCTTCCTTCATATCGTAGGCCAACGCCTTGTCCTGATCTTGCCTCAAGGTGGTACAATCAAATCCGGACATATATTGCTGAATTTCCGGCTTCATTCGCATGTCAAAATGGAAAATCCTTTCCGCCTCGGTCTGACAGGTGGCGCACATAAGTCATTTGGTGATTAAAAGTCTTAATCACTTAGTCACAGATGATTCCGAATTTATTGGTGAGAAAAAATACCGAACTCGGGCCTCTCTAGCTGGGCGAGGACAATCGTGCCTCCATCATCAACTTGAATTCTGTCCCGTCGGCATTATGCTCCTCTGGTCGAATGGCCTCCCACCGTCGAAAGCCTCCCGGTCAAAAGATCTTGGGCGGCAGGAACCTTCCTATCGTTGGGACAGTTTATCCCATAAAAATCTTCTCTAATTCCTTCAGCCAATGATCCCACGAAAGCGTCTCAGTGGAACCGTCAAATTTCGGAGGATGCAATTTGACCACCTCGTTAAGCCATTTATCTCCCCGATTATCCACGTTATTCTGCTGTCCCATCGCCGTCTGCATGCGATCCACAACTTGAGCAAACTGGTTTATCTGGGCAACCACCTGCTGAAGCACTCCCGGCACGTTAGGATCTGCATTATTATTTGCCGATCCCTGCTGTCCCCCGGAATGTGAATCCGTTTGGCTAGCGGCTATCTCAGGAGTAGATACCGATTCTTCTTGCCTCGCATTTCCACGTCCGCGTCCACGACCGCGTCCGCGTCCACGACCTCCTCTCAACATACTGTAAACATAAATACTCAATATCCAGGGCAAACGTTCTAAAAGTACATCCATCAATGTTTACAAGACAAGAATTAAATAAAACAGTAGTATTCGAGATTAGGAAACTTACAACCACAGTCCAATTGACGATGCTGGCTCAGCAGTGATGTTACGAACGACCAATAATCAATAACGTAAACAGACCCAACTAACCCGACTGCCAAGATATCCATAAATCTTAGCTCCGATACCATATTCTGTAACACCCCGAGATATTCGGAATAATTACAGCGCCGTAAACCCTTTAGGTAAGGATTTACAAGGCTAATTTTAAAAAGAGTGTAAATATAAACCAATCGTACAACTGAAGTTCAAAGACATATTTGAATCAACCGATCAAAGAGTTAATTTATACAACCATATCGAAAAGACATTACTAAAGCAGACGTACTCGAGTACTAAACGAAACAAGAAGACAAATCACAATAACAATAACATCAATCACATCATCGAGCCATCTCATCGTCCCGTCGATGCTGTGGTTGTCTCCCGCTCCTCGGCTACCCGAACATCAAAACAATGTCCACCCCGAAGGGGTTAGCAAAACGATGCTAGTACAAGTATCATAATACAATAGATCATCAATGCATCATAAAACATGCAAAACGGACTTCCGCTACCGGAATCCAACGATGCGAATCCTCACGATTCCATCAACACAATACAGAGGTAATCCGGCGATCCAGCGCCCTTGGTATAGATCCCCATGATGATCCCGTCGGACCAACGCATGGTGGAAAACCCGTCCAGCGATCCGGCGCCCTCGGCATAGATCCCCATGATGATCCGTCGGACAACGCATGGTGGACATTCGATCCAGCGCCCTCAGCATAGATCCTCATGATCCCCTCGGATCATTTATACCATAACCAATCAACTATGCATACACATATGCATTTTAATATGTTCATCAATACGAACAAATAATCAACCAATATCATGAGAATTTTCAGAAATACATCTCATATTCAACAATATGAACAAAACCACAAGCATGATCAAAGATTCAATATAAATCGAACTCGACATATGATACTTGCCTCGAAAATGGCAAGACGAAATACTTCGATGATCTCAACACACTCGAAGGCCGCCTCCTTCGATCAACGTAACAGGCTCGAACCTTAACAAAAGGAACGATATACAAATCATCTCAAGTCGAACAATGGCCTAACAATTCGGCCTACGGCCGAAAAGCTCAAAATAAACAAGCTGTCTGGATTGCTTAGCGCGCGCTACGTACTCTACGTAACGTGCGCTAAGACGGACTGTTAGCGTACGCTATCGTATAAGACTAGCGTGCGCTAGCCACGGTCTGGCAGTCTGACTCGGCTGGTCTCATAACGTACGCTACGTACGTTTCGGGCGATCGACCCGATAGCGCACGTTAACTCACACGTGTTAGCGTGCGCTAATATTGCATGGCGAGAATCTCGCAAGCCGAATCGGGTTGAATGGTGAAGAACTCATGAATCCTACCGTGATAATACAAGTTATCCTCGGGCAAATCATGCTAATAAGGTTTGTGGAAGATTTATGATCGTGAAATACAAATATACGGATAGCCAACTCAACATCATAATTCATCTACGATCTCCAAGAAATAATCTAAGTTCCATTTGTTCTACGTTCCAAAACACATGATTCCATCGTGTAAAACGTATCAACTGGGTAAATATCTGATTATTGATCATAACTTGATTTGAACATGCTTAGGAGTCCTTATAATAAGATGGTTCAAAGGTTCATACGATATATAATGCCGATACGTCAAAAGTATCCTTCTAACATGTGATGACCGATTATAAACGAAATACTTGCTATCAAAACATGATTCAAACTTCCTTAGGAACATTACTAACATCAGTGAAGAATCACCTACCTCAAAGTAGTGAAGAATACGAAGGAAAATGAAGCGATCCAACACCGAAGGCTTGAACACCAATCTCGATGATATACGATCTTCAATCTCGAACTAGGAGGTTGATATGAAGTGTTTGGGACGAAGGAGTTATGTTCTAAGTGTAAGAGTTCGGGTTATGGGAGGAGAAAAGCGAAATCTCGAATAGGATGATGTCTTATTTATAATAAATGGCTATTAGCGCGCGCTAGACCACATTCGTAGCGTGCGCTAACGGCTCACGCCTAAATCAGTACTCGGCACTTAGCGTGCGCTACGCATATACCTGTAGCGTGCGCTAAGGCGTTGACTCGGCTTTTCCCGAAAGCCGTCCAGGTACATCCGACACGATCCGACAGGGGTCCCCCGGCCAGATCTCACCTACCGCACGTCTCAATCGATTTGACCATGCATAGCGTGCGCTAATGACACTCTGTAGCGTGCGCTATGAATCCCCGTTAGCGTACGCTACACTCAGACTGTAGCGTGCGCTACATGTACAGAATTTCAATCTCTAAAACACACTCACGAAATTATACACTCGACAACATCGGATTATGAAATACGGAGAATAGTACTTAGACAAAAGTACAATCATTACAATATCACAAGTTCTAATTACATAACAGAAATCTCGGGTATTACATGGGCCGCACTGTAAACCCCGACTGAGAACGAATGAAGGGATCATTCCAGAACCATTATCTCGTGAATACCATATACGTATAGACCCTTCATCAGATGTCCCGGTCAAGTCTTCGGGTCACGGTAAAGTCAAACCCTACTGTTGACTAAACTCTTTACATGTGTTAATGCAAATCAAGACCGACTGATTAATAGTGTATCTAATACGACTATATCAGAATGCTTTGGCCAAAGACTTATGATCTTATTTGCCATTAACCATATAGGACATTCGCCTGCTCACTAACAGGAGATAGAATCCTTTCTTGGCATACAGTAAAGACTGCTACCTGTCCGTATAGTCCGCACTTCGAGGTCGACTCAGCAATTAAGCAAATGAGTCTAACTACTCTAATGACAAACTAAACGTCACAGGCACATCTTCTACTGAACCCTCAAGTCAAAGGTCCACATATACTATCACAACCTTTCGATTCGTCATCGACTCTCCGAGAGTGAATACCGTGTGACTGAATCGAGTATGAGTCGTGTTCGAGTATACTGGCCCCACCAATATACTTATAACTATGCTATCAAGACGTGCACACGTCCTAGCATCAGTTATACAAGTCGTATTAAAACTTAATGCCCATTTTAAGTTTATTGACTTGCGAATGATTTACGTAAATAAACTTTAAACACTTCCAGTGCATTTTCTCTTATCCCATAACGAGAATGGAATGTTCGATTTATTTACATGGACTTCACTTCAATGTTTACCAAGTCAAGAATGCAATTGAAATACAATAAACAGTGAATGAATCGTATTGCCTTTTTAATAATTATTCCATAATTACAAGTACAATGCCCCTACTCTCTCATCCCCTGAGTGGCATTCGAGGGCATATTCCTAACAGATACTAATCACGACCAACAGACTCAGACGACGCGTCGCGACACGACTCAGTCAGACAAAATCCGACGAGACAAAACTCAACAGACACCACTAAACCCGACAGCCTAGGTTTCCACAACCTAAAGCTCTGATACCATTTATGTAATACCCCCAATCCGCTCGAGGATATTACACGCCGTAGAACCCTTCCTCAAGGATCTACCAGGCTGGTAAATACATCGAACAACTCGAAAATGCCTTTAAGGCTAAAATGACTCAGTAGACCGATTTGGTCTTTCAATAAATACATACAACTCAATTACAATACATGCCCACGCAGGGGTCGAATACAACACACTCCTGTACAACGGTGAAAGAATACCACAGCCGAAATAAAATACAACTGAACCAATACAATAATATACGGGTCTTCATGTGATTAATATCGATCATCTTTCATCATCCCTCATGCCGACCCTGTGTGATGCTCCTAAACCTGAATGCAAAAACAGACATCCACCCCCCGAATACTCAGGGGTTAGAAAAACTCCACTGTTTTGCTAGTGCAAGAACAAAGTGCAAAATACGAGTCATACAATTCATTCCACGAATAACAATAACCAGGAATCCTCAAAGATCCAGACGTAACGAAAAGTACTTCCCGAGGCAAGAGTTTGGGTAAAATATTCCAAAACCGAAAGATCATAAATCAAGGGAAACAAATTATAAAGCGGGTTAAAATACCATCGAGAGTTTTAATAGAAAACAATTTAGGATTACCGAATCCTTATCTTTCCAAAATCGATTCGAAGGAAATCAAGAAATATACTTTGATTCGACGAAGAACAATGGATTAAATGATGTTAAACACAAGAATACTACTAAGATTAATCATACCCATCATGGATTAATCAATAATACGGAACGAATCGGACAAAAACGCAAAAACCCCAAAATTTCTCAAAATAGAGTTCTAGGAAATCTCACCTTCATTCGCTGGATCAAAGGATGATATAGGATGATCATTCAATGATATGAACTCAAGAACTTCGTGGATTTGTTGTTTAACAACATGGCTTCGCCTCCTCCGAAACCCCAGCCGCGGATAGAAAAGAAAGGAAATGAAAAGCAGTGAAAATCATTGCTCTGTCACATTTATAGAAGTAGGCATTAACGTGCGCTAAGCCTTAGGGTAGCGTGCGCTAACGGGCGACCTCGGCCGAGCACCTTCGGCCCGGGCCCACGCAACCCAACACCGCCGACAAAACTTGCCGACCGAGACACCGCGCCCAGGCCAGATAGCATGCGGCTGCGCGACGCTTAGCGCGCTAGCCAACCTGTCCAGAACCCTCTGGACCAAACTGCTCGGCCAGGTAACGTACGCTAGTCGACCTGCAGCGTGCGCTACACATGCCGATTAGCGCGCGCCACGACCGACAGTAGATTGCGCTACCTGTCGATCCTCCCCGAGTCCAGTACTCCAGTAACCCCTCTGCCCAGCCCGATAGCGTACGCTAGCCGGTCGGCAGCATGCGCTACACCTGCCGAGCTAGCGTGCGCAGCCTTCCGGCAGTAGCGTGCGCTATGCCGGTTCCTGTCGCGCCTGCCCGGCCAGTGCCCAGCACTTCCGACAGTGCCTGCCGCACCTGTCCGGCCAATGCTCAGCCGTCATGATTCGACGACTCGATTTCCAAAAACGCACGGAACGAACACGACGAAATGCTCGCGAACAACTACATCGACCCGAAATGAAATACCATGCAACAATTAACCACACGCGATCAAGAAAAAGGTTCAAGACAACAATTACGAATGCGGATACCCACAACTTTGGGTAAATTACAAAATGGCCCAAAATGCCCGAAAATCACGATACGTGATCGAATAACCAAACCGAAGTTCACAACACGTCTAACAAAGTTAAACGGACTTACGAGAAACTCGAAACAGTAGTTTCGAATGAGATTCGCAAGAATCGAACTCAAGTGCGGAAAAGTCGCTAAGAAGCACGGAACTCAACAAAAAGACACCGAAACGAACTCGGATGTCAAAAAGTGTAGATTAATCATTCTCAGAATGACGAAACGATCAGAAGCGAGTCGTCAAAACGGACTCCCGTGAAAAAAAAGAAAATTACCGGAAATCGAAATTGCGGGTATTACATTCTACCCTCCTTAAAAGAAGTTTCGTCCCGAAACTTAAAACAAGTAGGGAGAAGCAATATACCACCAGGAATATTTCAATGAGATACACCAGAATGCGTAACTAATGCCCAACGACAAAACATTACAAACAACGCAAGGGAATATACGGTGTGAACACACGCTCCACGACGACCAATACAACGCCGTCGTTAGGGACATAATAAAACCAACAAGTTACAAACGTCATCAAACAGATAATACAACCAATTCGACTATACGTACAATCACAAAACACAAAGCACCCATTACAAGGAAACACGCACAGTCGGGAAAACAACAATTAAACACAAAACGGTCCACAAGGACAATCACAAACAATTCGAACTACGCCGAAATCCTCAAAAAAACTTCATCTACCGTCTCGCAATGCACGGCTCGGTGAACCATCTGGCCACACTCGAAACAGCTGACTAGCGGTGAATGACAATTCTTCGCGGTACGAGATTAGGCAACAACAGTCGGACAACCCCGATCGAACAACCACGATCGAACAACAACCATCGAATGACAACGGTCGAACAATGACTCCAAGGTCCACACTTCAACTCCAGACATTAAAAGAACTGGTAGAAAGTGAAACATGTTACTTCCAAACAAGGTTCACAAGAATCGAACCGAACTCGGAAAAGTCACAATGATAAACAGATCGATTCTGAAACAAGGTCACAACCAGTTCGAACGATGACAACCGAGACATCAAACAAGTTCAAAAAGTATCGACGAACACGTGCAAGTCGATAGGATTTAGAAGGAGAAACTGCAGAAGTCAAAAATAGTACGGGTATTACATCCGACCTCTTATAAAAGAAAGGTCGTCCCCATAACTCACAACAACGGAAACAAGGTAACAACACAAAAAGCAACCGACAGAAAAATCTCCCATGGGCCTCTCAGAGCCGATCCTGATATCTGTGCTGAAGCACGAACTCTGAAAGTCTCGGTACCTGAATTATGTGTCCCTCAAGTCCGCACTTGAAACACATTACTAACGAGGAGGACAATTTACACATGCATGCCCCGGCACATCACGGTTGAAACACCTTGGCTCGGCATACCGAAAATACAAATGCTAGATACAATGGGGCATAACGTCGCAAAACAACATAGCGGAGATGCCAACTCAGCACAACAGAGAATTATAACACATATTATATACAATGATTACTATCGTAAAGTAATACATACACAAACACCACAGCGACGACGGTATCGTTCGGCGACCTCAACAGCCCGAACGATAACCAGCAGGTAATTACAAACATCATGAAACAATCACACATGTACACAAACGTACAAACCCAAGCTTTAACAGCTCACACATGTGCGACAACACGCAAATCGCCACGAAATGACAACGTTGAAGATCAACATCACACCTCTCACTGAGGGCTAATACAACAATTGCGTGGCGGACGACTCAGCGCTCACTCCACCAATTCAATCACAACTCGGGGGTTAACACCCTAACGAAAGTGCGAACATTATACATACATTCCCGGACCGCAAACAGGAACGATAGGTTTTAAAAACGAAAACCACCTTTTGAAAATAATTTTGGAAACACCGATTGATCTTGAGTATCACCTTTCAAAAAAAGTACAAACGTGAAACATCGTTATCGAGACTTTGGAGAACCATTTCTCATTTGATAAAAATGAGGACACTTTCTCTTTAGTGAAAAACTTTCATAATATTCGATCCTCGGGTCTAAGTAAAGTGTTTATAAAACATTGAAAATATCTCAAAATATTTTGGTCCTCGAGGTAGAAGAATTTTGAAACATATTATGGCACCTTGGATGTACCACGAGAAAATAATTCATTTTAAAAGTACGTCACGAAATTTATTTTCTAAGATACTCAAGGTTTTCAGAGATAATTCAATGGGCTAGAATGCCCAAAAATTTCCGGTAATTACACGGAACATTATAGCGTCGTGGGTCCCGCGCCGGAACCCACCAGGCTAAAAACCATTTACAAAAACGCCAAAAAGGCCAATGACGGTAATATTTCAAAAACTCACAAAAGCCATTTACAAAATACTAAATACCGTCATAAGAATTTCGCCAAAATGATCAAGGCCATAATTCCAAAAACTCGGTTAAGGGAATCGGTTTTCGAAATAAAACTCAGTCGGTAAAATACCGAAAGCCATTACAAAAGAACTCACGCAGCGGATAAAAGAAATACAGTCCAACACGCACAATCCATCAACACTACTCCTCATATGAACGAAATATGGGAGTCAAATAACCACATATCACGAAATCAAAATCCATAAGAGGATTCCGTCAATTAACTCATAATCATACCTGTAACTCGCATCGGACGAGGCACAAACACAAAGAAGGGAGACTTACATCCACAGGTCACACGAAGATGATGATCGCTCCACGATACTGTTGGGATTCCGAAAATAAAACGAAATACGCAGCGGAAATAAATACGAATCCCAAACAGGATCGATCAAGTAACGTATATACGAAAATATAAATACGAAGATAAAGATCATACCCTTGAAGCCTTTGAAATAAATCTTCGTAAAAATGGATGATCACGAACCCGAGCTCGAGCACGAAAAATCCTTCGTCCCAAACACCGAAAATACGATGCCTCTACTTCACACGCGTCGGAAGTTTCCCGGAAAAATCTACAAAACTCCGTTCTATGTAGAACACGGCTTGGAAGTGGTGTAGGAATTATTTCTCTCTTATTTTTCTTACTCCTTTTCACCTCAAAGATGAACAAAAATGAAGATGAAAAATTCTCTCACCCTCAATCTTTCTTCACGGCGGTGGTGGTTTCATATATATATGGAGAGTTGAAAAATGTTTTATATATTGTCATCATGAGAATGATACAATATTTTACACATAACAACTCATCAACCTACATTATAAAATGAGTGGAATCTCATCATTATAATCATATACCAACCAACATAACATGCAAGTATAACCAAGCCATGTGATAGAGGGGGCGGCCCATTGGAAATTTCCTAGAAACGAGCCGAGCCACTTGGCTCGTATGCGGCGTTCGTCAAACGACTCCGTTAAATACATTCCGTTTAATCACCAATGTATTTATATTAATTAATTAATCTAATTAATTAATTATATCAAATACATATATATTTCTCTAAGAAATATAATTTATGAATTAAATTAATTACCCGGTAACTTAATTTTAATTCATAAGACCGCTATTTGATTTATCCAATAAGTCTAATTAGATATCCAATATCTAATATTAATAGAGAGATAATAAATTCACATTAATCTATCAACATTCCTGATGCGCGACTCCGTAGGTCCGTCTCAGCCGGCATTGGGAGGAGCCAATGAGTGCGGGCAGCACTTAGCCAGCCTAGCGGGCCGCACTGTAAACCCCGACTGAGAACGAATGAAGGGATCATTCCAGAACCATTATGTCGTGAATATCATATACGTATAGACCCTTCATCAGATGTCCCGGTCAAGTCTTCGGGTCACGGTAAAGTCAAACCCTACTGTTGACTAAACTCTTTACATGTGTTAATGCAAATCAAGACCGACTGATTAATAGTGTATCTAATACGACTATATCAGAATGCTTTGGCCAAAGACTTATGATCTTATTTGCCATTAACCGTATAGGACATTCGCCTGCTCACTAACAGGAGATAGAATCCTTTCTTGGCATACAGTAAAGCCTGCTACCTGTCCGTATAGTCCGCACTTCGAGATCGACTCAGCAATTAAGCAAATGAGTCTAACTACTCTAATGACAAACTAAACGTCACAGGCACATCTTCTACTGAACCCTCAAGTCAAAGGTCAACATATACTATCACAACCTTTCGATTCGTCATCGACTCTCTGAAAGTGAATACCGTGTGACTGAATCGAGTATGAGTCGTGTTCGAGTATACTGGCCCCACCAATATACTTATAACTATGCTATCAAGACGTGCACACGTCCTAGCATCAGTTATACAAGTCGTATTAAAACTTAATGCCCATTTTAAGTTTATTGACTTGCGAACGATTTACGTAAATAAACTTTAAACACTTCCAGTGCATTTTCTCTTATCCCATAACGAGAATGGAATGTTCGATTTATTTACATGGACTTCACTTCAATGTTTACCAAGTCAAGAATGCAATTGAAATACAATAAACAGTGAATGAATTGTATTGCCTTTTTAATAATTATTCCATAATTACAAGTACAATGCCCCTACTCTCTCATCCCCTGAGTGGCATTCGAGGGCATATTCCTAACAATCTCCCACTTGCACTCAATGCCACAAACTATGATATCTAATACCCATAATCTCCAGATGTCTCTCTAAGACCTTCTGAAATAGTGGCTTGGTAAGCGGATCAGCAATGTTATTTGCTGTGTCTACTCTCTGCAGTAAAACATTCTCATCCCAAATCGCTTCAGGATCTTTTCTATATAGAGGGCTTGGGAAAGACCTAACATTCTTTTCGCTCTATCCCGGTAGAGATGAATACCCAGAATATAGGTAGCTTCTCCCAAGTCTTTCATTAAGAACTCTTTAGAAAGCCAAGCTTTCACAGAACTGAGCATTCCTACGTAGTTTCATATAAGTAGAATGTCATCTACATATAGTATTAAGAACGCAATTTTGCTCCCACTAACCTTCTTGTAAATACAGGGCTCTTCTTCGTTTTGGACAAAATCAAACTCTTTGACTGTCATGTTAAAACGAAAATTCCAACTCCATGAAGCTTGCTTCAGTCCATAAATGGCACGTTGAAGTTTGCATGCTTTATGAATATTGGTTTGAGATATGAATCCCTTAGGCTGTTCCATGTAAATCTCCTCCTCAAGGAATCCATTTAGGAATGCCGTTTTCACATCCATTTGCCATATTTCATAATCTAAGTGGGCTGCTATAGCAAGCATCATGCGAATAGACTTAATCATAGCTACAGGCGAGAAGGTCTCGAAGTAATCGATTCCTTCTCTTTGGGAATAACCTTTTGCCACAAGCCTGGCCTTGTAGGTATCAACCTTGCCATCTCCATCAGTCTTTCTCTTATAGATCCATTTGTTTCCAATAGGCACTATGCCTTTAGGACGATCTACTAAAGTCCAGACCTGATTAGCATGCATTGAGTCTATCTCAGCTTCCATAGCTTCTTGCTACTTGGTGGAGTCAACGTCTACCATCGCTTGGTCGTATGTAGAAGGATCATTCTCTTGACTACTTTCTGTCATCTCATGGACACCCAGTTCTTATTGATGCAGATAGCCATACCTCTCAAGTATTTGAGAAATTCTACTAGACTTGCGAGGTTGTGTTTGTATTTCAGAAGGTTGGGTTCTAATATCTTGCATAGGTGTCTCATTTGGTGTTTCTTTTATTCCTTCCAAAGAAAAATTTCTACCTGCCCCTCCTTCCCGAATAAACTGATTTTCCAAGAAGTGTGCTTGTATAGCAACGATGATCCTATGATCTTCGTGCATGTAGAATAGATATCCCATGGAATCCCCTGGATATCCTATGAAACGACCTTTCACAGACCTAGTTTCCAATTTCTCTACTTTAGTCTTCTTGACATAAGCAGGGCATCCCCAAATCTTAATCTGATTAAGACTTGGTTTCCTACCTCTTCACATCTCATAGGGAGTCTTAGGAACGGATTTGGAAGGACATCTATTTAAGATACGCACAACAATAAGGAGCGCGTAACCCCACAGATAAATCGGTAGATCAGTATAGTTAAGCATGGAGCGAACCATGTCCAACAAGGTTCGGTTCCTTCTATCTGATACACCATTTAATTGTGGAGTAGCTGGAGGAGTGAATTGTTACACTATTCTTAGTTCTTATAAGAACTCATCAAATTCGGTACTCATGTACTCACCACCCCGGTCTAACTGAAGAGTCTTAACACGGTTACCTGTTTGATTTTCAACTAGGGCTTTAAATTCCTTGAATTTATCAAAAGCTTCAGACTTATGTTTCATTAAGTACACGAATCCATACAGTATGGTCATCGGTGAAAGTAATGAAATCGAAAGCCGTCTCGTGCCACTTCAAAGGGCCACGAGGCGTCGGTATGGATCAATCTATGTTTTTGACTCTTTCAAAAGTCCTGCGAAGGGTAACTTAGTCATTTTGCCTTGAAGGCAAGATTCACAAGTTAGATAGGGATCGATCCCAATGGACCCGTAAGCCCATCTTTCTCCATTTTATGAACCTTGGTCTGACCGATATGACCAAGTCTAAGATGCCACTTACGTGCTTGGTTTGTTTCATCCCTACCACGCTTCCTAGTTATAGTATTCACAGTTGTTTTATTCTTTAGATTTAAATGGTATAAACCATTTAATAATGTAGCAGTACCAACCAATTTATTTCTAAAATAAATACGACAGGACCCATCTCCAATAAAGAAGTGAAATCCCTTTCGGTCCATGACTGGAATTGATACAATATTTTGTGCCTTGGGCAAAACAAGTACATCATCTAAAGTAAGAATAAAACCAGATTCTAAATCCAACATAAGGGATCCGATATCGAAGCCTCGACACTATGCCCACTTCCGACGGTGACCATCACCTCCCCGAATCCACTTCCTACTTCGTTCCAGATCTGATTCATTGTACAAATGTGAGAACTCGCACCGGAATCAAGTATCCAAGAAGTAGAATATACACATCTGAACAATTAGTTTCTAAAACCGGTAGTTCCGTACTGAAGGCGCATTACGGTCAAGCTGGGACGGTACCTCTTCCGGTGGCCTAGCTCACCGCAGTGAGGCATACATCCGTTTTCTTGGCCCCCTTGCTCTTTTGAACCATTGGGGCCTTGCCCTTTCCCTTGTCGATCTTGGCTATTGACCTAATCGCTTCTTGTTCTTTTTCTTCTTATTCTTGGACTTCCAAGTCCTTAAGAAATCACAAGTGCGACTTCTTCCTTTCCTTTGTCTTCATCTCGAGACTGGCGGTCGTCGGTTGTTCATTAGCCCACTAAGTTACATGCAATTTCTTTGCGGTTGAAGTTCATGACAAATTGTGAAAAGGAGTCGAAGTGACTGCAGGATAAGGTCACTTGGAGAGATGCATGCATCTCGAAAATCAAGAGCTTCCAATCTCTCAATCATCGAGATCATCTTGAGGACATGGTCCCCAACCCTCTCTCCTTCTTTCATCCGCGCCGAATAATTGCTTCGATATCTCATATCTAGCGGTTCGGCTATGCTCTCCATAGAGCTCAGCCAGGTGCGATAAGATGGCTCTCGAAGACGTCATCTTTTCATGGGCACGTTGAAGCTCATTGGTCATTGAGCCTAACATGTACCCCCGCACTCTTATGTCATCAGTTACCCATTTCTCATGAGCATCGACATCTTCCTGATTGGCTCGGGTTCTTGCAGGAGCCGGGATGTCCGGCCCAAGACGTATCCCAAAGATTTCCATAGTTAGGACAATCCTCAAGTTAGAAGCCCATCCATAGTTCGGACGATCAGGACGTTCTTTTCAAGTAGTATAGCGAGTGGGTTCATTATCATATTGAGAGTTTTGTTAACTGCAGAGAATAATTTAAGATTCGTTAGTGATTATTTAATTATGATCCGAGTAAAGAATTTAAGGGCTTTCTTTATTCATAACTCGGCTCCCACTATTTTATCGGCATTTACACACTCCCATGTTAAATCCGGAAGTCTTTGGTGACTTCATAGTGGTGATCGATTTCTTTACAAAGTTTAATAGAGGGCAACCCATACGGTTTCTATTCTATTATTCTTTATAAAGTGGTGTCTAATACCAACCCATCTAATGGATGATTCGATCTTCTTTTACCCCTAGTTCACTTGCCCTCAACCCATTCGGTTTCTATGGCTCGCTGAACTATCTAAGTTTAAACCGTCAACTCCTATTAGTCTGACAATTGAATCTTACCCGGCAACCCATACGGTTTATAAGGGTTTGATTTGTCACAACCAAAGGCATCTAATGCACTCTAGGAATTTATCAACTTTCCCCAAAAATATTACCCCGACATACTCGGAAGAATAACATTCCGGTTTAGATTTCAATTTTCCATGAGTTTGACGGAGGGTAGGAAACCTCGTAACCTTTATAACTTAGTGTGTTTGTAGTCGGGAGAATTTCGTGATTAATGTTACACTTTGCACATTAATTCATTTATACGCGCGTTTGTTGGTTTGTCAATCATTCAAAATGAAAACAAAAACAAGAACCTAGTTACTACCAACATATAGCTCATGGACCTAATTCTAAGTCTTGGGCCAAGCGAATGACCCAATAAATAAAAACACAGTCTTGAATCTTCGTCTTCTCGGTCGGTTGTCTTCGGTCTTCGTCATACCCAAAATAATAATTACATCATTGAAAAATTGCATCCTATACAAATTTTTCTAGTAAATATAAATAGGCTTAAAACGGCCTTTACAACCCAATCGAATCGAACAAATCAAAAACTAAGTCCACGAGCTATATCACCATCACATAAGGATTTCATACAACATGTAATGGCAACGAAATTAAACAATTAATTTTAATATAAATTAATCTAATTAATCTATAAATTAATCTTTTCAATTTCTACTATATTAATCCAATTAATATAAAGTGGCATTAAAATTAAATAATCAATTAATATATTAATCCAATCAATATAAAATTAATCTATTCAATTTTAATGGTATTAATCCAATTAATACTAATAATCGTCATTTAAATTCATTCAAGTAATCCGCCAAAATAATATTTTCGTTTAATTTATTTCCCTTAACTAAAAAATATTTCAAATATTAATTTAGTCAAATTAAAATCCAATTTAAATTTTGAGAAATAATTACAACGAAATATAAACTTAAACGGAGTCCGGACAATCCGGTTTTAGGCCCGGCCCGCGGCCCGATTCAAAATCGGGCCAAAAACCCGAGGGTCGCTGCCGAGCCATGCTCGGCACTGGCCGAGTCCCGATCGGCAGCATCGATCGCCTCTCGGCATATGCGGCCGAGCATGCTCGGCATCCCCGGGCAGTGAAAGGCCGCCAAAGATCACCGCCGGCCCCATTTCTTCGTTTTTTTTCGCTTTCCAAAACGTGATGCTACAACGAACAATTTAAAATCTACGATTATTCCAAACATGATCCTAAATCATAATCATCATCCAAAAGCATTCAAAATGCACAAATAATCGTATATACGGAAACATTGACCTCGCTCCGATACCACTGTTGGGATTAGAAAATAAAACAAAATACGCAATGGAAATAAATACGAATCCCAAACAGGATCGATCAAGTAACGTATATATGAAAATATAAATACGAAGATAAAGATCATACCCTTGAAGCCTTTGAAATAAATCTTCGTAAAAATGGATGATCACGAACCCGAGCTCGAGCACGAAAAATCCTTCGTCCCAAACACCGAAAATACGATGCCTCTACTTTACACGCGTCGGAAGTTGACCGGAAAAATCTACAAAACTCCGTTCTATGTAGAACACGGCTAGGAAGTGTTGTAGGAATTTTTTCTCTCTTATTTTTCTTACTCCTTTTCACCTCAAAGATGACCAAAAATGAAGATGAAAAATTCTCTCACCCTCAATCTTTCTTCACGGCAGTGGGCTGGTTTCATATATATATGGAGAGTTGAAAAATGTTTTATATATTGTCATCATGAGAATGATACAATATTTTACACATAACAACTCATCAACCTACATTATAAAACTAGTGGAATCTCATCATTATAATCATATACCAACCAACATAACATGCAAGTATAACCAAGCCATGTGATAGAGGGGGCGGCCCATTGGAAATTTCCTAGAAACGAGCCGAGCCACTTGGCTCGTGTACCGGCGTCACAAACGACTCCGTTAAATACATTCCGTTTAATCACCAATGTATTTATATTAATTAATTAATCTAATTAATTAATTATATCAAATACATATATATTTCTCTAAGAAATATAATTTATGAATTAAATTAATTACCCGGTAACTTAATTTTAATTCATAAGACCGCTATTTGATTTATCCAATAAATCTAATTAGATATCCAATATCTAATATTAATAGAGAGATAATAAATTCACATTAATCCGTCAACGTTCCTGATGCGCGACTCCGTAGGTCCGTCTCAGCCGGCATTGGGAGGAGCCAATGAGTGCGGGCAGCACTTAGCCAGCCTAGCGGGCCGCACTGTAAACCCCGACTGAGAACGAATGAAGGGATCATTCCAGAACCATTATGTCGTGAATACCATATACGTATAGACCCTTCATCAGATGTCCCGGTCAAGTCTTCGGGTCACGGTAAAGTCAAACCCTACTGTTGACTAAACTCTTTATATGTGTTAATGCAAATCAAGACCGACTGATTAATAGTGTATCTAATACGACTATATCAGAATGCTTTGGCCAAAGACTTATGATCTTATTTGTCATTAACCATATAGGACATTTGCCTGCTCACTAACAGGAGATAGAATCCTTTCTCGGCATACAGTAAAGATTGCTACCTGTCCGTATAGTCCGCACTTCGAGGTCGACTCAGCGATTAAGCAAATGAGTTTAACTACTCTAATGACAAACTAAACGTCACAGGCACATCTTCTACTGAACCCTCAAGTCAAAGGTCCACATATACTATCACTGTAATATCCGTAATATTTCTATTTTTCGCAGTTTCCATTTTTGGTGTATGTCTATTTTTATCGACTCGCTTGTAACCGTTTCGACATTTTGAATATATTTTGTTCTTGGAGTTTTTCCATTTGGACGAGTTTTAATGATGTTTTCACGTAATTTCATTTTATGACATGTTTTGCCGTATGAACGTTCGATTCTTGTAAAACTCGTTCGTTTTCGTTGTTTCTTGGTTTGTACAAGTTCGTATGGTTGAGTTGGTCATGTGGAGACTTTCGGTTTGTATATCCGACGTCGTTTCGTGATTTTCGGGCACTTGGGCAATTTTTGTTATTTCTAATAGTTTAGGGAATCTTAGTTTCGTTGTCGCATTACGGACCCTCCGTGGTCGGAATTGTATTTTCTCTCGGCGCTTAGTTCCGCTGTCTTGTAGGCTTCGCATCTATGTTCTGGATTACGGTCTCGTCGATGCGTTTCGTGTTTTATACCCTCGACAATGACTTCTGCGATGTGACATCGCAGCGATCTTTGGCTGGCATGTAGGTAGCGCACGCTACCTGTTGCCTTGCGTGCGCTACGAAGTGCGGTTAGCGACGCTAACCCCTATTGTTAGCGTACGCTAACGAATGGTGGCGAGCTGGATCGACTGCCACGGCCCGTTAGCGCACGCTACATATGGAAGTTAGCGTGCGCTAACTTCACAATTATATAAGCCAGTAGGCAGTTTTGAGAGCGGCATTTCATTCTTTTCCCTTCGTTTCTTGACGTGCGACCTCAGAGGCGTTTTCCATCAGTCCCGATCGGCGTTCTATTCACATTCCATTACCGTAGAGTCGTGCTAACATATTATCATCAACATAATCGTCATCCATCATCCGAAATCAAGGTAATTTCGTCTAGAACCCTAACTCGTCAAATTTGGGGGGTTTTACGGGTTTTACTAATTGGGACCGAATTATTCCAGTATGTTATGATATTCTTCACCGATTGTGATTGTTGAATGATTCTAAATCCAATTTCCTTGATTTTAATCCGCGAATTATCGATACGGGGAGATTTTGCGTAAACCCTCGCCCGTATCAATTGATCGTCTATTGTCGTATATTATAACCGGGGTTATGGGTGTATTCCAATAGAGTATTGTTGTCCGTTGGGACTGAACTGTATTGATCCTTCGTTTAGGAACCGTCGTTTTCCACCCGGACCGTTTGTAGTCGTGTTTCATCTCCGTTTCTTCAAGAATGTCTCAAAGGCAAGTACTTTACATTTGTTTACATGTTCTAGTATTTGAATTATGGCTGTATCGTGGTTGTTGTGGATGGTTATGTGTATGTTCACCTAGGGACGGTCCGACGGGGCCTCTAGGGATACGTATTGCCGTGAGTGTGCGTATCGCGAACTATGGTTAGCCACCCAGGGATGTCCGACGGGGCTCTGCGGGGTACGGTGGCCGTGAGTCTCGTACCAACGGTTAACTTTGAATTGTGATTTGATGGAGATAATGTGTTTTGTGATTGTACATCATAAATATTTCGGAATATAAAATGTTTTCTAAAATGACTTTTTGGCGCATATATTCATCTGATTAGAATGTAGTTCAAATGGATTGTACTTGCACTAGCAGTTGTCGCTAACCCCTTAAATGGGGGAAATACTTTTTGTATTTCAGGTATTGATCGTGGGGACAAGCGAGCACTAGAGCCGTATGAGGATGATGGGCGAGCATGATACTATCCAGAAGTTGATTATTGGTGTTCTATCTGTCGAATATTTTGATATCTTGTTTTGGGGATTTTGCTTTATAAAAACTGGTTTAAGTACTCTGAGTACTTCTTTTACAAAATTGTTAATGTTGTGTTCCTGTTTGGGAAGTGGATTAATGTTGGATTTTATTGTCGGATTGTAATCTTATTTGAATTGTCGTATTATTGATGATTGTTGTCGTTGTCGAATGTCTTGTTTGGTAAGTTAGCCTGGTGGATTCCACAGTGTGGGGTCCACGGCGCTGTAATATGCCCTTAATGTCTTGGGGGTGTTACAGAATATGGTATCGGAGCTTAGGTTTATGGATACCTAGGCTGTCGGTTATTTGGGTCTAGTTAAGTGTCGTTTTTGGGACAGTATCACTGTTATGCCATCATCTCAGTACGCCGGTGCTCGTAAGTTTCCCTAACTTGACTCGTTTCACCGTTCTGTTCTATTTCTGTCTTAGTATCTTTTGCGTTTTGCGTTTGAATTGTACTTACCCGTTGCTTCTTTAGAATTCCTGCTGGTAGAGGACGCGGACGCGGTCGCGGACGCGGTAGGGGACGTGGCGCAGCCGGTGGGGCGTCCATGTTCGATCACTCGGGAACTGATTCGGCGATGCCTTCCTTGTCGAACAGTGTTCCCCCTAGTTCCGGAGGTCACAGGACTACCGCTAGCTCCTAGAATGCTCATGAGAATGTTGGAGTGGCTAACATTTTACGCAGAGTAGCGAACTGGATGACGCCATCGACTCAGCCGTTACAGTCGGCCATGCTAATGCTAACCCGGTCCCGCCACTGGGTCCGGCAATGATAAGCTACTTCAGACGTGATTCGTATGCGTCCTCCGCAGCTTGATGGTGCTTCCGGCCTTACGGTTGGGAGAATTGGCCGCTCGAGATGGAGAAAGTGTTTGAGGTCGCTAATTGCCCCGAGGAGAGGAAAGTACCCATTGCTCAAGACTTCTCGCCAAGGAGGCTGACGTGGTGGCAAGCGGTGAAACCGCGTGACCGGCAGCTACGTGGGCGAGTTCCGGATCGATGGAAGACGCAGTGGCCCGTGGCCGGTGAAAGAGGGGAGGATCCGAGCCTTCTTTGAGGCTAAGCCCCAAGATGTACCTATATCTCAAGCCATCAAAGACTACAATCGCAGCTTACATTATGTAAGAAACCAAGTCCGCGATGACTCGAATAATTGCTTCGATATCTCATATCTAGCGATTCGGCTATGCTCTCCATAGAGCTCGGCCAGGTGCGATAAGATGGCTCTCGAAGACGTCATCTTTTCATGGGCACGTTGAAGCTCATTGGTCATTGAGCCTAACATGTACCCTCGCACTCTTATGTCATCTTTTACCCATTTCTCATGGGCATCGACATCTTCCTGATTAGATCGGGTTCTTGCGGAGGCCGGGATGTCCGGCCCAAGACATATCCCAAAGATTTCCATAGTTAGGACAATCCTCAAGTTCCGGCCATCCACATAGTTCGGACGATCAGACGTTCTTTTCAAGTAGTATAGCGAGTGGGTTCATTATCATATTGAGAGTTTTGTTAATCGAGAGAATAATTTAAGATTCGTTAGTGATTATTTAATTATGATCCGAGTAAAGAATTTAAGGGCTTTCTTTATTCATAACTCGGCTCCCACTATTTTATCGGCATTTACACACTCCCATGTTAAATCCGGAAGTCTTTGGTGACTTCATAGTGGTGATCGATTTCTTTACAAAGTTTAATAGAGGGCAACCCATACGGTTTCTATTCTATTATTCTTTATAAAGTGGTGTCTAATACCAACCCATCTAATGGATGATTCGATCTTCTTTTACCCCTAGTTCACTTGCCCTCAACCCATTCGGTTTCTATGGCTCGCTGAACTATCTAAGTTTAAACCGTCAACTCCTATTAGTCTGACAATTGAATCTTACACGGCAACCCATACGGTTTATAAGGGTTTGATTTGTCACAACCAAAGGCATCTAATGCACTCTAGGAATTTATCAACTTTCCCCAAAAATATTACCCCGACATACTCGGAAGAATAACATTAGGTTTAGATTTCAATTTTCCATGAGTTTGACGGAGGGTAGGAAACCTCGTAACCTTTATAACTTAGTGTGTTTGTAGTCGGGAGAATTTCGTGATTAATGTTACACTTTGCACATTAATTCATTTATACGCAGCGTTTGTTGGTTTGTCAATCAATCAAAATCAAAACAAAAAAAAGAACCTAGTTACTACCAACATATAGCTCATGGACCTAATTCCTGGCACCGCCAAGCGAATGACCCAATAAATAAAAACACAGTCTTGAATCTTCGTCTTCTCGGTCGGTTGTCTTCGGTCTTCGTCATACCCAAAATAATAATTACATCATTGAAAAATTGCATCCTATACAAATTTTTCTAGTAAATATAAATAGGCTTAAAACGGCCTTTACAACCCAATCGAATCGAACAAATCAAAAACTAAGTCCACGAGCTATATCACCATCACATAAGGATTTCATACAACATGTAATGGCAACGAAATTAAACAATTAATTTTAATATAAATTAATCTAATTAATCTATAAATTAATCTATTCAATTTCTACTATATTAATCCAATTAATATAAAGTGGCATTAAAATTAAATAATCAATTAATATATTAATCCAATCAATATAAAATTAATCTATTCAATTTTAATGGTATTAATCCAATTAATACTAATAATCGTCATTTAAATTCATTCGAAGTAATCCCCAAAATAATATTTTCGTTTAATTTATTTCCCTTAACTAAAAAATATTTCAAATATTAATTTAGTCAAATTAAAATCCAATTTAAATTTTGAGAAATAATTACAACGAAATATAAACTTAAAACGGAGTCGGACAATCCGGTTTTAGGCCCGCTGCCCGATTCAAAATCGGGCCAAAACCCGAGGGTCTGGCCGAGCCATGCTCAAGACTGGCCGAGTCCCGATCGGCAGCATCGATCGCCTCTCGGCATATGCGGCCGAGCATGGCCGAGCATGCTCGGCATCCTGGCGGCGGCAAAGGATCTTGCCAAAGATCACCGCCGGCACCCCATTTCTTCGCTTTTTACTGCTTCCAAAAACGTGATGCTACAACGAACAATTTAAAATCTACGATTATTCCAAACATGATCCTAAATCATAATCATCATCCAAAAGCATTCAAAATGCACAAATAATCGTATATACGGAAACATTGACCTCGCTCCGATACCACTGTTGGGATTCCGAAAATAAAACGAAATACGCAGCGGAAATAAATACGAATCCCAAACAGGATCGATCAAGTAACGTATATATGAAAATATAAATACGAAGATAAAGATCATACCCTTGAAGCCTTTGAAATAAATCTTCGTAAAAATGGATGATCACGAACCCGAGCTCGAGCACGAAAAATCCTTCGTCCCAAACACCGAAAATACGATGCCTCTACTTTACACGCGTCGGAAGTTGCCCGGAAAAATCTACAAAACTCCGTTCTATGTAGAACACGGCTAGGAAGTGTTGTAGGAATTTTTTCTCTCTTATTTTTCTTACTCCTTTTCACCTCAAAGATGACCAAAAATGAAGATGAAAAATTCTCTCACCCTCAATCTTTCTTCACGGCAGTGGGCTGGTTTCATATATATATGGAGAGTTGAAAAATGTTTTATATATTGTCATCATGAGAATGATACAATATTTTACACATAACAACTCATCAACCTACATTATAAAACTAGTGGAATCTCATCATTATAATCATATACCAACCAACATAACATGCAAGTATAACCAAGCCATGTGATAGAGGGGGCGGCCCATTGGAAATTTCCTAGAAACGAGCCGAGCCACTTGGCTCGTGTACCGGGCGTTCGTCAAACGACTCCGTTAAATACATTCCGTTTAATCACCAATGTATTTATATTAATTAATTAATCTAATTAATTAATTATATCAAATACATATATATTTCTCTAAGAAATATAATTTATGAATTAAATTAATTACCCGGTAACTTAATTTTAATTCATAAGACCGCTATTTGATTTATCCAATAAATCTAATTAGATATCCAATATCTAATATTAATAGAGAGATAATAAATTCACATTAATCCGTCAACATTCCTGATGCGCGACTCCGTAGGTCCGTCTCGGTAGGCATTGGGAGGAGCCAATGAGTGCGGGCGGACTTAGCCGACTAGCGGGCCGCACTGTAAACCCCGATCGAGAACGAATGAAGGAATCATTCCAGAACCATTATGTCGTGAATACCATATACGTATAGACCCTTCATCAGATGTCCCGGTCAAGTCTTCGGGTCACGGTAAAGTCAAACCCTACTGTTGACTAAACTCTTTATATGTGTTAATGCAAATCAAGACCGACTGATTAATAGTGTATCTAATACGACTATATCAGAATGCTTTGGCCAAAGACTTATGATCTTATTTGTCATTAACCATATAGGACATTTGCCTGCTCACTAACAGGAGATAGAATCCTTTCTCGGCATACAGTAAAGATTGCTACCTGTCCGTATAGTCCGCACTTCGAGGTCGACTCAGCGATTAAGCAAATGAGTTTAACTACTCTAATGACAAACTAAACGTCACAGGCACATCTTCTACTGAACCCTCAAGTCAAAGGTCCACATATACTATCACTGTAATATCCGTAATATTTCTATTTTTCGCAGTTTCCATTTTTGGTGTATGTCTATTTTTATCGACTCGCTTGTAACCGTTTCGACATTTTGAATATATTTTGTTCTTGGAGTTTTTCCATTTGGACGAGTTTTAATGATGTTTTCACGTAATTTCATTTTATGACATGTTTTGCCGTATGAACGTTCGATTCTTGTAAAACTCGTTCGTTTTCGTTGTTTCTTGGTTTGTACAAGTTCGTATGGTTGAGTTGGTCATGTGGAGACTTTCGGTTTGTATATCCGACGTCGTTTCGTGATTTTCGGGCACTTGGGCAATTTTTGTAATTTCCTAATAGTTTAGGGAATCTTAGTTTCGTTGTCGCATTACGGACCCTCCGGTGGTCGGAATTGTATTTTCTCTCAGCGCTTAGTTCCGTCGTCTTGTAGGCTTCGCATCTATGTTCCTGGATTCTGGTCTCGCGCAATGCGTTTCGTGTTTTATACCCTCGATGACTACTGCCGATGTGACATCAGCGATCTTTGGCTGCGTGTAGGTAGCGACGCTACCCTGTTGCCTTGCGTGCGCTACCGAAGTGCAGTTAGCGTACGCTAACCCCTATTGTTAGCGTACGCTAACGAATGGTGGCAGTAGCCACTGGACTGTCACGGCCCCGTTAGCGCACGCTACATATGGCAGTTAGCGTGCGCTAACTTCACAATTATATAAGCCCAGCGGGCAGTTTTCAGAGCAGCAGTTTCATTCTTTTCCCTTCGTTTCTTCGACGTGCGACCTCAGAGGCGATTTCCATCAGTCCCGATCGGCGTTCTATTCACATTCCATTACCGTAGAGTCGTGCTAACATATTATCATCAACATAATCGTCATCCATCATCCGAAATCAAGGTAATTTCGTCTAGAACCCTAACTCGTCAAATTTGGGGGGTTTTACGGGTTTTACTAATTGGGACCGAATTATTCCAGTATGTTATGATATTCTTCACCGATTGTGATTGTTGAATGATTCTAAATCCAATTTCCTTGATTTTAATCCGCGAATTATCGATACGGGGAGATTTTGCGTAAACCCTCGCCCGTATCAATTGATCGTCTATTGTCGTATATTATAACCGGGGTTATGGGTGTATTCCAATAGAGTATTGTTGTCCGTTGGGACTGAACTGTATTGATCCTTCGTTTAGGAACCGTCGTTTTCCACCCGGACCGTTTGTAGTCGTGTTTCATCTCCGTTTCTTCAAGAATGTCTCAAAGGCAAGTACTTTACATTTGTTTACATGTTCTAGTATTTGAATTATGGCTGTATCGTGGTTGTTGTGGATGGTTATGTGTATGTTCACCTAGGGACGGTCCGACGGGGCCTCTAGGGATACGTATTGCCGTGAGTGTGCGTATCGCGAACTATGGTTAGCCACCCAGGGATGTCCGACGGGGCTCTGCGGGGTACGGTGGCCGTGAGTCTCGTACCAACGGTTAACTTTGAATTGTGATTTGATGGAGATAATGTGTTTTGTGATTGTACATCATAAATATTTCGGAATATAAAATGTTTTCTAAAATGACTTTTTGGCGCATATATTCATCTGATTAGAATGTAGTTCAAATGGATTGTACTTGCACTAGCAGTTGTCGCTAACCCCTTAAATGGGGGAAATACTTTTGTATTTCAGGTATTGATCGTGGGGACAAGCGAGCACTAGAGCCGTATGAGGATGATGGGCGAGCATGATACTATCCAGAAGTTGATTATTGGTGTTCTATCTGTCGAATATTTTGATATCTTGTTTTGGGGATTTTGTTTTATAAAAACTGGTTTAAGTACTCGAGTACTTCTTTTACAAAATTGTTAATGTTGTGTTCCTGTTTGGGAAGTGGATTAATGTTGGATTTTATTGTCGGATTGTAATCTTATTTGAATTGTCGTATTATTGATGATTGTTGTCGTTGTCGAATGTCTTGTTTGGTAAGTTAGCCTGGTGGATTCCACAGTGTGGGGTCCACGGCGCTGTAATATGCCCTTAATGTCTTGGGGGTGTTACAGAATATGGTATCGGAGCTTAGGTTTATGGATACCTAGGCTGTCGGTTATTTGGGTCTAGTTAAGTGTCGTTTTTGGGACAGTATCACTGTTATGCCATCATCTCAGTACGCCGGTGCTCGTAAGTTTCCCTAACTTGACTCGTTTCACCGTTCTGTTCTATTTCTGTCTTAGTATCTTTTGCGTTTTGCGTTTGAATTGTACTTACCCGTTGCTTCTTTAGAATTCCTGCTGGTAGAGGACGCGGACGCGGTCGCGGACGCGGTAGGGGACGTGGCGCAGCCGGTGGGGCGTCCATGTTCGATCACTCGGGAACTGATTCGGCGATGCCTTCCTTGTCGAACAGTGTTCCCCCTAGTTCCGGAGGTCAGCAGGACTAGTCTGCTAGCTCCGGTAATGCTCATGAGAATGTTGGAGTGGCCAACATTTTACAGCAGGTAGCGAACCAGATGACGCTACTGACTCAGGCCGTTCTGGTCGGCCATGCTAATGCCAACCCGGTCCCGCCTACTGGGTCCGGCAATGATAAGCTACTTCAGGACGTGATTCGTATGCGTCCTCCGCAGTTTGATGGTGCTTCCGACCCTTCTGGTTGGGAGAATTGGCTGTTCGAGATGGAGAAAGTGTTTGAGGCTGCTAATTGCCCCGAGGAGAGGAAAGTACCCATTGCTCAGTACTTCCTCGCCAAGGAGGCAGCGACGTGGTGGCAAGCGGTGAAACCGCGTGACCGGCGACTACGTGGGCGAGTTAGGGATCGATGGAAGACGGAGTGCCGTGGCCAGTGAAAGAGGGGAGGATCCGAGCCTTCTTTGAGGCTAAGCCCCAAGATGTACCTATATCTCAAGCCATCAAAGACTACAATCAGCAGTTACATTATGTAAGAAACCAAGTCCGCGATGACTCTGAATAATTGCTTCGATATCTCATATCTAGCAGTTCGGCTATGCTCTCCATAGAGCTCAGCCAGGTGCGATAAGATGGCTCTCGAAGACGTCATCTTTTCATGGGCACGTTGAAGCTCATTGGTCATTGAGCCTAACATGTACCCTCGCACTCTTATGTCATCTTTTACCCATTTCTCATGGGCATCGACATCTTCCTGATTGGCTCGGGTTCTTGCAGGAGCCGCTGGGATGTCCGGCTCCAAGACGTATCCCAGCATTTCCATAGTTAGGACAATCCTCAAGTTCCGAAGCCAGTCCACATAGTTCGGACGAGTCAGGACGTTCTTTTCAAGTAGTATAGCGAGTGGGTTCATTATCATATTGAAAGTTTTGTTAACTGCAGAGAATAATTTAAGATTCGTTAGTGATTATTTAATTATGATCCGAGTAAAGAATTTAAGGGATTTCTTTATTCATAACTCGGCTCCCACTATTTTATCGGCATTTACACACTCCCATGTTAAATCCGGAAGTCTTTGGTGACTTCATAGTGGTGATCGATTTCTTTACAAAGTTTAATAGAGGGCAACCCATACGGTTTCTATTCTATTATTCTTTATAAAGTGGTGTCTAATACCAACCCATCTAATGGATGATTCGATCTTCTTTTACCCCTAGTTCACTTGCCCTCAACCCATTCGGTTTCTATGGCTCGCTGAACTATCTAAGTTTAAACCGTCAACTCCTATTAGTCTGACAATTGAATCTTACCCGGCAACCCATACGGTTTATAAGGGTTTGATTTGTCACAACCAAAGGCATCTAATGCACTCTAGGAATTTATCAACTTTCCCCAAAAATATTACCCGACATACTCGGAAGAATAACATTCGGTTTAGATTTCAATTTTCCATGAGTTTGACGGAGGGTAGGAAACCTCGTAACCTTTATAACTTAGTGTGTTTGTAGTCGGAGAATTTCGTGATTAATGTTACACTTTGCACATTAATTCATTTATACGCGTTTGTTGGTTTGTCAATCATTCAAAATGAAAACAAAAACAAGAACCTAGTTACTACCAACATATAGCTCATGGACCTAATTCTAAATCTTGGGCCAAGCGAATGACCCAATAAATAAAAACACAGTCTTGAATCTTCGTCTTCTCGGTCGGTTGTCTTCGGTCTTCGTCATACCCAAAATAATAATTACATCATTGAAAAATTGCATCCTATACAAATTTTTCTAGTAAATATAAATAGGCTTAAAACGGCCTTTACAACCCAATCGAATCGAACAAATCAAAAACTAAGTCCACGAGCTATATCACCATCACATAAGGATTTCATACAACATGTAATGGCAACGAAATTAAACAATTAATTTTAATATAAATTAATCTAATTAATCTATAAATTAATCTATTCAATTTCTACTATATTAATCCAATTAATATAAAGTGGCATTAAAATTAAATAATCAATTAATATATTAATCCAATCAATATAAAATTAATCTATTCAATTTTAATGGTATTAATCCAATTAATACTAATAATCGTCATTTAAATTCATTCGAAGTAATCCGGCCAAAATAATATTTTCGTTTAATTTATTTCCCTTAACTAAAAAAATATTTCAAATATTAATTTAGTCAAATTAAAATCCAATTTAAATTTTGAGAAATAATTACAACGAAATATAAACTTAAAACGGAGTCCCGGACAATCCGGTTTTAGGCCCAGCCCGCGGCCCGATTCAAAATCGGGCCAAAAACCGAGGGTCGCTGGCCGAGCCATGCTCAGCACTGGCCGAGTCCCGATCGGCAGCATCGATCGCCTCTCGGCATATGCGGCCGAGCATGGCCGAGCATGCTCGCATCCCGGGCAAACAGCAAAGGCCGCCAAAGATCACTGCCGGCAGCCCCATTTCTTCGTTTTTCGGCTCGTTTCCAAAAACGTGATGCTACAACGAACAATTTAAAATCTACGATTATTCCAAACATGATCCTAAATCATAATCATCATCCAAAAGCATTCAAAATGCACAAATAATCGTATATACGGAAACATTGACCTCGCTCCGATACCACTGTTGGGATTCCGAAAATAAAACAAAATACGCAGCGGAAATAAATACGAATCCCAAACAGGATCGATCAAGTAACGTATATATGAAAATATAAATACGAAGATAAAGATCATACCCTTGAAGCCTTTGAAATAAATCTTCGTAAAAATGGATGATCACGAACCCGAGCTCGAGCACGAAAAATCCTTCGTCCCAAACACCGAAAATACGATGCCTCTACTTTACACGCGTCGGAAGTTGCCCGGAAAAATCTACAAAACTCCGTTCTATGTAGAACACGGCTAGGAAGTGTTGTAGGAATTTTTTTCTCTCTTATTTTTCTTACTCCTTTTCACCTCAAAGATGACCAAAAATGAAGATGAAAAATTCTCTCACCCTCAATCTTTCTTCACGGCAGTGGGCTGGTTTCATATATATATGGAGAGTTGAAAAATGTTTTATATATTGTCATCATGAGAATGATACAATATTTTACACATAACAACTCATCAACCTACATTATAAAACTAGTGGAATCTCATCATTATAATCATATACCAACCAACATAACATGCAAGTATAACCAAGCCATGTGATAGAGGGGGCGGCCCATTGGAAATTTCCTGAAAACGAGCCGAGCCACTTGGCTCGTGTACCGGGCGTTCGTCAAACGACTCCGTTAAATACATTCCGTTTAATCACCAATGTATTTATATTAATTAATTAATCTAATTAATTAATTATATCAAATACATATATATTTCTCTAAGAAATATAATTTATGAATTAAATTAATTACCCGGTAACTTAATTTTAATTCATAAGACCGCTATTTGATTTATCCAATAAATCTAATTAGATATCCAATATCTAATATTAATAGAGAGATAATAAATTCACATTAATCCGTCAACATTCCTGATGCGCGACTCGTAGGTCCGTCTCGTATTCGGCATTGGGAGGAGCCAATGAGTGCGGCAAAGACTTAGCCACTAGCGGCCGCATCGTAAACCCCCGATCGAGAACGAATGAAGGAATCATTCCGTAACCATTATGTCGTGAATACCATATACGTATAGACCCTTCATCGATGTCGGTCAAGTCTTGGGTCACGGTAAAGTCAAACCCTACTGTTGACTAAACTCTTTATATGTGTTAATGCAAATCAAGACCGATCGATTAATAGTGTATCTAATACGACTATATCGTAATGCTTTGGCCAAAGACTTATGATCTTATTTGTCATTAACCATATAGGACATTTGCTGCTCACTAACAGAGATAGAATCCTTTCTCGGCATACGGTAAAGAAAGATTGCTACTGTCCGTATAGTCCGCACTTCGAGGTCGACTCGGCGATTAAGCAAATGAGTTTAACTACTCTAATGACAAACTAAACGTCACAGGCACATCTTCTACCGAACCCTCAAGTCAAAGGTCCACATATACTATCACCGTAATATCCGTAATATTTCTATTTTTAGCGTTTCCATTTTTGGTGTATGTCTATTTTTATCGACTCGCTTGTAACCGTTTCGACATTTTGAATATATTTTGTTCTTGGAGTTTTTCCAAATGGACGAGTTTTAATTATGTTTTAAAGTAAATTCATTTTATTACATGTTTTGCCGTATGAACGTTCGATTCTTGTAAAACTCGCTCGCTTTCGTTGTTTCTTGGTTTGGACAAGTTCGTATGGTTGATTTGGTCATGTGGAGACTTTCGGTTTGTATATCCGACGTCGTTTCGTGATTTTCGGGCACTTGGGCAATTTTTGTAATTTCCTAATAGTTTAGGGAATCTTAGTTTCGTTGTCGCATTACGGACCCTCCGGTGGTCGGAATTGTATTTTCTCTCAGCGCTTAGTTCCGCTGCGTCTTGTAGGCTTCGCATCTATGTTCCCGGATTACGGTCTCGTGACGTTTCGTGTTTTATACCCTCGACAAGACTTACTGGCTGATGTGACATCGGCGATCTTTGGCTGCTGTGTAGGTAGCGCACGCTACCCCTGTTGCCTTGCGTGCGCTACCGAAGTGCAGTTAGCGTACGCTAACCCCTATTGTTAGCGTACGCTAACGAATGGTGGCAGTAGCCACTGGACTGTCACGGCCCCGTTAGCGCACGCTACATATGGCAGTTAGCGTGCGCTAACTTCACAATTATATAAGCCCAGCGGGCAGTTTTCAGAGCAGCAGTTTCATTCTTTTCCCTTCGTTTCTTCGACGTGCGACCTCAGAGGCGATTTCCATCAGTCCCGATCGGCGTTCTATTCACATTCCATTACCGTAGAGTCGTGCTAACATATTATCATCAACATAATCGTCATCCATCATCCGAAATCAAGGTAATTTCGTCTAGAACCCTAACTCGTCAAATTTGGGGGTTTTTACGGGTTTTACTAATTGGAACCGAATTATTCCAGTATGTTATGATATTCTTCACCGATTGTGATTGTTGAATGATTCTAAATCCAATTTCCTTGATTTTAATCCGCGAATTATCGATACGGGGAGATTTTGCGTAAACCCTCGCCCGTATCAATTGATCGTCTATTGTCGTATATTATAACCGGGGTTATGGGTGTATTCCAATAGAGTATTGTTGTCCGTTGGGATCGAATCGTATTGATCCTTCGTTTAGGAACCGTCGCTTTCCACCCGACCGTTCGTAGTCGTGTTTCATCTCCGCTTTCTTCAAGAATGTCTCAAAGGCAAGTACTTTACATTTGTTTACATGTTCTAGTATTTGAATTATGGGTATCGTGGTTGTTGTGGATGGTTATGTGTATGTTCACCTAGGGACGGTCCGACGGGCCTCTAGGATACGTATTGCCGTGAGTGTGCGTATCGCGAACTATGGTTAGCCACCTGTGGATGTCCGACGGGCTCTGCGGGTACGGTGGCCGTGAGTCTCGTATCAACGGTTAACTTTGAATTGTGATTTGATGGAGATAATGTGTTTTGTGATTGTACATCATAAATATTTGAATATAAAATGTTTTCTAAAATGACTTTTTGGCGCATATATTCATCCGATTAGAATGTAGTTCAAATGGATTGTACTTGCACTAGCAGCTTGTCGCTAACCCTTAAATGGGGAAATACTTTTGTATTTCGTATTGATCGTGGGGACAAGCGAGCACTAGAGCCGTATGAGGATGATGGGCGAGCATGATACTATCCAGTTGATTATTGGTGTTCTATCCGCCGAATATTTTGATATCTTGTTTTGGGGATTTTGCTTTATAAAAGCTGGTTTAAGTACTCGAGTACTTCTTTTACAAAATTGTTAATGTTGTGTTCTGTTTGGGAAGTGGATTAATGTTGGATTTTATTGTCGGATTGTAATCTTATTTGAATTGTCGTATTATTGATGATTGTTGTCGTTGTCGAATGTCTTGTTTGGTAAGTTAGCACAGTGGATTCCACGGTGTGGGGTCCACGGCGCCGTAATATGCCCTTAATGTCTTGGGGGTGTTACGAATATGGTATCGGAGCTTAGGTTTATGGATACCTAGGCCGTCGGTTATTCGGGTCTAGTTAAGTGTCGTTTTTGGGACGGTATCACCGTTATGCCATCATCTCGAGACGCGGTGCTCGTAAGTTTCCCTAACTTGACTCGTTTCACCGCTCGTTCTATTTCGTCTTAGTATCTTTGCGTTTTGCGTTTGAATTGTACTTACCCGTTGCTTCTTTAGAATTCCTATTGGTAGAGGACGCGACGCGGTCGCGGACGCGGTAGGGGACGTGGCGCAGCCGGTGGGGCGTCCATGTTCGATCACTCGGGAACCGATTCGGCGATGCCTTCCTTGTCGAGCAGTGTTCCCCTAGTTCGGAGGTCAAGACGACCACCGCTAGCTCCGTAATGCTCATGAGAATGTTGGAGTGGCTAACATTTTACGGCAGTAGCGAACCGGATGACGCTGCGGCTCAGCCGTTACAGTCGGCCATGCTAATGCCAACCCGGTCCCGCCACCGGGTCCGGCAATGATAAGCTACTTCAGACGTGATTCGTATGCATCCTCCGCAGCTTTGATGGTGCTTCCGACCTTCCGGTTGGGAGAATTGGCCGCTCGAGATGGAGAAAGTGTTTGAGGCGCTAATTGCCCCGAGGAGAGGAAAGTACCCATTGCTCAAGATTTCTCGCCAAGGAGGCTGACGTGGTGGCAAGCGGTCAAACCGCGTGACCGGCGGCTACGTGGCGAGTTCCGGATCTCGATGGAAGACGACCTCGTCCGTGGCCGTGAAAGAGGGGAGGATCCGAGCCTTCTTTGAGGCTAAGCCCCAAGATGTACCTATATCTCAAGCCATCAAAGACTACAATCATAGCGATTACATTATGTAAGAAACCAAGTCCGCGATGAGCTCGATAAGATCCGCCACTTTGACATGCGGATGAAACCGAGAGTGCGCCAATACATGTCCAGTCTGGGGTGCACGACTTTGAAAGAATATCGAGAATAAGGCGATGGCTTATGAGATGTCGTCATGACAGAGACGGCAACCGAAGGAAAGAAGCAGAAAACCGCCGGCCGGTTTCGGGAGGCAAGTCGAGGGTATCCGAAGACTGGCCTGTTCGCGAGTCTGGAGTCGGGCCGCCATCGATTGGTCGAGGAAACGGTTCTAGGTCTGCTCCCGCTGGTTCCGTTCGTGGTCCTACGTGCTTCAACCGCAGCTGTCCGGCCACATGATGAGTGAGTGTGATAGGCCTCCGATTCGGTGTCTTGCTTGTGGTCGTATGGGTCATCGTGCTAAGTTTTGTACGGATGCGGCTGGCCCTGATTACTCAGATATCAGCCCCAGCCGCGGGAGAGCCGAGTGTGAATCAGACACCGACAGTTCCTCAGCCGCAGCAGAGTTTTGGTAGAGGTCGAGGTCGTGGTCAGCCTTCTAGAGGGGGAGCTTCTAGTGCGGGTTCTGTTCCGCCCCGTGTGTACGAGATGAGACGAGCAGGAGATCCTGACGCGACGGTGGCCACAGGTACCGTCCACATCCTTGATCATCCTGTTTCCGTATTGTTCGATTCTGGTGCTACGCATTCTTTTATATATATGGATTGTGTGCGTTGCCTGCATGTTGATTGCCTTGTTGCTTGTGAGCCTTTTGTTGTTAAACTTCCTAGTGGGGATAGCATCGTGGGGGATCGTGAGGTTAGAGATTTTCCAGTGAGTATCGCGGGGAGGGTTTGGCCTTCTAATCTGATTGCGGTAGATATTAGAGATGAGGATTTGATTCTGGGTGAGGATTGGCTGGACCGTCATGGGGCGATCATGAATTATAGAACGAGGACGGTTTCGATGTTAGCCTCTGACGGTACCGAGCATTCCTTTGTGGGGCGTAAGCGGAGTAGCCAGAGATTACTGATCAGTGCCTTAAAGGCGGTGAGACTTCTTCGAGGAGGTTGCACGGGTTATTGGTGTTACGCTTTGAGATCGGAAGAAGGGGGAGTCGAGCTCTCGTCTATTCCGGTAGTATGTGAGTATCCTGACGTTTTTCCAGATGAGTTGCCGGGTTTGCCGCCGGACCGAGAGGTTGAATTTACCGTCGATTTAGAGCCGGGTGCAGCACCTATCTCTAAGACGCCATACCGGATGGCGCCTGCCGAGATGCTTGAGTTGAAGAAACAGTTGGGAGAGTTGCTAGACATGGGATATATTCGACCGAGCGCTTCGCCTTGGGGCGCACCGGTCCTATTCGTAAAGAAGAAGGATGGGTCACTTCGTTTGTGTATCGACTACCGAGAGTTGAACAAAGTGACCATCAAAAACAAATATCCGCTCCCGAGGATTGATGACTTGTTTGATCAGTTGCAAGGGGCAACCGTGTTTTCGAAGATTGATTTGAGATCGGGGTATTATCATCTCCGAGTGAAGGATACCGACATTCCGAAGACGGCCTTTCGGACGAGATACGGTCACTACGAGTTTGTGGTTATGCCTTTTGGGCTAACCAACGCACCAGCCGTGTTCATGCAGCTTATGAACAAAGTCTTTATCGAGTACCTCGATAAGTGTGTAGTCGTTTTTATCAACGACATCCTGATTTACTCGAGGAGCGAGGAGAAGCACGCCCGTCATTTGCATATTGTGTTAGATATTTTGAGAACTCAGCATCTTTTTGCGAAGTTCTCAAAGTGCGAGTTTTGGTTACGGGAGGTTATGTTTCTCGGTCATGTGATCTCGGCCGAGGGCGTTCGTGTAGACCCACATAAGGTAGAGGCAGTGTTGGATTGGGCGCCGCCCAAGAACGTGAATGAGGTCCGCAGTTTTCTGGGATTAGCCGGGTATTACCGCAGATTCGTCGAGGGGTTCTCTAAGCTCGCTCGACCGCTGACTCAGTTGTTACAGAAGTCGGAGAAGTTTGTGTGGACCGATGAGAGGCAGAATAGTTTTGAGGAGTTGAAGAAGTGGTTGACGATCGCTCCCGTGTTGACTGTACCGAGTGGTAATGATGGTTTCTTCGTTTATAGTGATGCTTCGGGCCAAGGGCTCGGATGCGTACTTATGCAGCACGGGAGGACGATTGCCTATGCTTCCCGTCAGTTGAAACCGTATGAATTGAATTACCCTACGCACGATCTTGAGTTGGCCGCAGTTGTGTTTGCGTTGAAAATCTGGCGTCATTACTTGTATGGCTCGTCGTGTCAGATTTTCACCGATCACAAGAGCCTGAAGTACATCTTCACGCAGAAGGAGCTTAATATGAGACAGAGGAGATGGTTGGAATTGATTAAGGATTACGATCTTGAGATCCTCTATCATCCGGGCAAGGCTAATGTGGTAGCAGATGCCTTGAGCCGGAAATCGGTATCGCTTCGGGCGCTTGAGTTACTCACGGCCCAGTCGGGACTTCAGCGAGAGTTTATGAGGTTGAGCATTGAGATTGTACTGCCAGGGAGTTCCGGGCAGTTGCGTACTCTTGAGATTTCTTCATCTCTGGTCGAGGACATTAAGTCGGGACAGTTAGAGGACCCGATGTTTATTCAGCTCCGAGAGAGTGTAGGAAAGGGGAAAGCCCCGGGATTCGTTATTCATGAGGACGGCGTGTTGAGATTCCGAGGTCGGTTGTGTGTTCCGAACGACTCGGAACTGAGACAGAGCATTATGCGAGAGGCTCATGCGTCACCATACTCAGTCCATCCGGGCTCGAGTAAAATGTATAAAGATCTGAGGAAGAATTTCTGGTGGAACGATATGAAGAAGGAAGTAGTTCAGTTTGTAGCTAAGTGTTTGACTTGTCAACAAGTCAAGATTGAGCATCAGCGGCCAGCCGGATTATTGAAACCACTTCCCGTTCCGGAATGGAAGTGGGAGGACATCTCTATGGATTTTGTCACGAGTTTACCGAGGACAAAGACTGGTATGAATGTGGTATGGGTGATTGTAGACCGACTGACTAAGTCGGCACATTTTCTGGGCATCAAGGATACTTGGGGTCCAGAAAAGTTGGCTCGTATTTTTATTGCACAGATAGTGAGGCTTCATGGTACGCCAAGGACCATTATTTCAGACAGAGATGGCCGATTTGTATCGCATTTTTGGCAGGCGGTACATAAAGCATTGGGGACACGATACGTTTGAGCACTTGCTCCATCCCTGCACCGATGGGCGATCCAACGTACCATTCAGACGTTCGAGGATTTGTTGCGCGCGTGTGCGTTAGACTGGAGTAGTAATTGGGAGGAGCATTTGGCCTTAATTGAGTTTGCTTATAATAATAGCTGGCACACGTCGATTAAGATGGCACCGTATGAGGCACTTTATGGCCGACGTTGCCGATCATCGATATGTTGGGATGAGCCGTCTGATTTGGTTGGCACCGAGCCGGACCTTGTGTTGGAGACGAGGGAGAAAGTCGAATTGATTAGAAAGAGGATGTTGGCTGCTCAGAGTCGACAAAAGTCTTACGCGGATGTTAGGCGTAGACCTTTGGAGTTTGAGGTGGGAGATCATGTTCTGTTGAGAGTGTCTCCGGCGAGGGGAGTTTTCCATTTTGGGAAGAAGGGGAAACTCATCCCGAGATATATTGGACCTTTCGAGGTATTGGAGAGAGTTGGTGAGTTAGCGTACCTTTGGCTTTACCTCCGTCGCTGAGTCATGTACATAGCGTATTTCACGTTTCCTAGTTGAGGAAGTACGTTCCGGACCCGTCCCACATTATTGACTTTGGGGACGTGGAGATCGAGAAGGATTTTACGTTTGAAGAGAGGCCCGTCAGAATTTTGGAGCGTCGTGACAAACAGTTAAGGCACAAAACCATTCCTTTGGTTAAGGTGCAATGGTCGAGACACGGAATAGAAGAAGCGACGTGGGAGTTAGAGGAGGATATGCGTTCGAGATACCCCGAGCTTTTTGATCTTAAGTTTCGGGACGAAACTTTATTTTAGAGGGGGAGAATGTAATATCCGTAATATTTCTATTTTTAGCAGTTTCCATTTTTGGTGTATGTCTATTTTTATCGACTCGCTTGTAACCGTTTCGACATTTTGAATCTATTTTGTTCTTGGAGTTTTTCCATTTGGACGAGTTTTGATGATGTTTTCACGTAATTTCATTTTATGACATGTTTTGCCGTATGAACGTTCGATTCTTGTAAAACTCGTTCGTTTTCGTTGTTTCTTGGTTTGTACAAGTTCGTATGGTTGAGTTGGTCATGTGGAGACTTTCGGTTTGTATATCCGACGTCGTCTCGTGATTTTCGGGCACTTGGGCCATTTTTGTAATTTCCTAATAGTTTAGGGAATCTTAGTTTCGTTGTCGCATTACGGACCCTCCGGTGGTCGGAATTGTATTTTCTCTCAGCGCTTAGTTCCGTCGTATTGTAGGCTTCGCATCTATGTTCCTGGATTCTGGTCTCGTCGTACGTTTCGTGTTTTATACCCTCGACAATGACTTCATCGGCGATGTGACATCGCAGCTTTGAATCGCCGTGTAAGTAGCGCACGCTACCCCTGTTGCCTTGCGTGCGCTACCGAAGTGCAGTTAGCGTACGCTAACCCCCTATTGTTAGCGTACGCTAACGAATGGTGGCAGTAGCCACTGGACTGTCACGGCCCCGTTAGCGCACGCTACATATGGCAGTTAGCGTGCGCTAACTTCACAATTATATAAGCCCAGCGGGCAGTTTTCAGAGCAGCAGTTTCATTCTTTTCCCTTCGTTTCTTCGACGTGCGACCTCAGAGGCGATTTCCATCAGTCCCGATCGGCGTTCTATTCACATTCCATCACCGTAGAGTCGTGCTAACATATTATCATCAGCATAATCGTCATCCATCATCCGAAATCAAGGTAATTTCGTCTAGAACCCTAACTCGTCAAATTTGGGGGGTTTCCGGTTTTTACTAATTGGAACCGAATTATTCCAGTATGTTATGATATTCTTCACCGATTGTGATTGTTGAATGATTCCAAATCCAATTTCCTTGATTTTAATCCGCGAATTATCGATACGGGGAGATTTTGCGTAAACCCTCGCCCGTATCAATTGATCGTCTATTGTCGTATATTGTAACCGGGGTTATGGGTGTATTCCAATAGAGTATTGTTGTCCGTTGGGACTGAACTGTATTGATCCTTCGTTTAGGAACCGTCGTTTTCCACCCGGACCGTTCGTAGTCGTGTTTCATCTCCGTTTCTTCAAGAATGTCTCAAAGGCAAGTACTTTACATTTGTTTACATGTTCTAGTATTTGAATTATGGCTGTATAATGGTTGTTGTGGATGGTTATGTGTATGTTCACCTAGGGACGGTCCGACGGGGCCTCTAGGGATACGTATTGCCGTGAGTGTGCGTATCGCGAACTGTGGTTAGCCACCCAGGGATGTCCGACGGGGCTCTGCGGGGTACGGTGGCCGTGAGTCTCGTACCAACGGTTAACTTTGAATTGTGATTTGATGGAGATAATGTGTTTTGTGATTGTACATCATAAATATTCCGGAATATAAAATGTTTTCTAAAATGACTTTTTGGCGCATATATATTCATCTGATTAGAATGTAGTTCAAATGAATTGTACTTGCACTAGCAGTTGTCGCTAACCCCTTAAGTGGGGGAAATACTTTTTGTATTTCAGGTATTGATCGTGGGGACAAGCGAGCACTAGAACCGTATGAGGATGATGGGCGAGCATGATACTGTCCAGAAGTTGATTATTGGTGTTCTATCTGTCGAATATTTTGATATCTTGTTTTGGGGATTTTGTTTTATAAAAACTGGTTTAAGTACTCGAGTACTTCTTTTACAAAATTGTTAATGTTGTGTTCCTGTTTGGGAAGTGGATTAATGTTGGATTTTATTGTCGGATTGTAATCTTATTTGAATTGTCGTATTATTGATGATTGTTGTCGTTGTCGAATGTCTTGTTTGGTATGTTAGCCTGGTGGATTCCACAGTGTGGGGTCCACGGCGCTGTAATATGCTCTGAATGTCTTGGGGGTGTTACAATCACAACCTTTCGATTCGTCATCGACTCTCCGAGAGTGAATACCGTGTGACTGAATCGAGTATGAGTCGTGTTCGAGTATACTGGCCCCACCAATATACTTATAACTATGTTATCAAGACGTGCACACGTCCTAGCATCAGTTATACAAGTCGTATTAAAACTTAATGCCATTTTAAGTTTATTGACTTGCGAATGATTTACGTAAATAAACTTTAAACACTTCCAGTGCATTTTCTCTTATCCCATAACGAGAATGGAATGTTCGATTTATTTACATGGACTTCACTTCAATGTTTACCAAGTCAAGAATGCAATTGAAATACAATAAACAGTGAATGAATCGTATTGCCTTTTTAATAATTATTCCATAAGTACAAGTACAATGCCCCTACTCTCTCATCCCCTGAGTGGCATTCGAGGGCATATTCCTAACAGATACTAATCACGACCAACAGACTCAGACGACGCGTCGCGACACGACTCAGTCAGACAAAATCCGACGAGACAAAACTCAACAGACACCACTAAACCCGACAGCCTAGGTTTCCACAACCTAAAGCTCTGATACCATTTATGTAATACCCCCAATCCGCTCGAGGATATTACACGTCGTAGAACCCTTCCTCAAGGATCTACCAGGCTGGTAAATACATCGAACAACTCGAAAATGCCTTTAAGGCTGAAATGACTCAGTAGACCGATTTGGTCTTTCAATAAATACATACAACTCAATTACAATACATGCCCACGCAGGGGTCGAATACAACACACTCCTGTACAACGGGGAAAGAATACCACAGCGGAAATAAAATACAACTGAACCAATACAATAATATACGGGTCTTCATGTGATTAGTATCGATCATCTTTCATCATCCCTCATGCCGACCCTGTGTGATGCTCCCAAACCTGAATGCAAAAACAGACATCCACACCCCCCGAATACTCAGGGGTTAGAAAAACTCCACTATTTTGCTAGTGCAAGAACAAAGTGCAAAATACGAGTCATACAATTCATTCCACGAATAACAATAACCAGGAATCCTCAAAGATCCACACGTAACGAAAAGTACTTCCCGAGGCAAGAGTTTTGGTAAAACATTCCAAAACCGAAAGATCATAAATCAAGGGAAACAATTTATAAAGCGGTTTAAAATGCCATCGAGAGTTTTAATAGAAAACAATTTAGGATTACCGAATCCTTATCTTTCTAAAATCAATAGGGGGCACAGCCCAAAGGTTTGTTTTCACAAATGAAACCAACAACAATACACAGGGTTAAAACCCACGTCATGTGTCCTCGACGGACATAAAAATCAATACCAACTCGTGAAGTTTTTACTCGTGAATCCAGGGCTCTCCCATTGGATTTCCCTCCGTGGCTCCGTCGAACCCTCCCGAGGTGAGCAAATACAATCACCAAACATACACACCACTCGTGAAGTTTTTACTCGTGAATCCAGGGCTCTCCCATTGGATTTCCCTTCGAGGCCCCATCGAACCTACCCAAGGTGAGTAAAATACTTTCACCACTCGTGAATCCAGGGCTCTCCCATTGGATTTCCCTCCGTGGCCCCGTCAGACCCCCCGAGGTGAGCGAAGCAATCATGCACAAATAACATATCACACCAAGGATATCCAAACAATTCACCCAGAGGCATCAAACACTTAGCAAAACACCACGTCAAACCACAATGCACTGAAATGAAACAATATGCGTCCACATGCAATACCAAGTGCATCATCAACACCAAACATATCCATAGAATTCACAGTCATTCACAAACCACACCATTCACAAAACACACGCGTTTTGAAAGCAAACCTTTAACAAGGCTAAACCGAATCTTTTGAAAGTTCAATTCAAACGACCAAACAAACACATTTAGACGATCACCAATTATCATATCCACAAAACAAGAATTATATGGAGAAAGTACTTGCCTCGAATAAGAACAACGCGGAGAATCGACCGAAGTAAGTTGGCACGAACTGACTACGAACCTGCCGACTCCACCGAACACCAACTCGCGATAATAAACTACGATTGACAATAACAACAATGAAAATGAATTCCATAGCGCGACTTAAAGCCGTTGAATTCAAAGAACAAACGATGAAAGTTCAAGGGTTTCCCCCAAAACGGCCAAGAACACGAATTGACCCGACAAAATATGAAAATGGACTTCCCAACCGAAATATGGAAATTCAATCCATAGGATATGTTTAAAAACATCATTTACCAACAATCGATCCATCAAAAACGGATGGAAAACGAGATCAAGAACAAATTCCCAAAAAGTCGATTCGAAGAAAATCAAGAAATATACTTTGATTCGACGAAGAACAATGGATTAAATGATGTTAAATACAAGAATACTACTAAGATTAATCATACACATCATGGATTAATCAATAATACGGAACGAATCGGACAAAACGCAAAAACCCCAAAATTTCTCAAAATAGGGTTCTAGGAAATCTCACCTTGATTCGCTGGATCAAAGGATGATATAGGATGATCAATCAATGATATGAACTCAAGAACTTCGTGGATTTGTTATTTAACAACATGGCTTTGCCTCCTCCAAAACCCCAGCCGCGGATAGAAAAGAAAGGAAATGAAAAACGAGTGAAAATGCGACTGCTCTGTCACATTTATAGAAGTAGGCATTAGCGTGCGCTAAGCCTTCCGGGTAGCGTGCGCTAACGGGCAGCCTCGGCCTAGCACCTTCAGCCGGGGCCCACGCAACCCGACACTGCTGACAAAACCTGCCGACCGAGACCTGCCCACCCGACCCTGATAGCGTGCGCTGCGTGGACGCTAGCGCGCGCTAGCCAACCTGTCCAGAACCCTCTGGACCAAACTGCTCGGCCAGGTAACGTACGCTAGTCGACCGACAGCGTGCGCTACACATGCCGATTAGCGCGCGCCACGACCGACAGTAGCGTGCGCTACCTGCCGATCCTCCCCGAGTCCAGTACTCCAGTAACCCCTCTGCCCAGCCCGATAGCGTACGCTAGCCGGTCGGCAGCGTGCGCTACACCTGCCGAGCTAGCGTGCGCAGCCTTCCGGCAGTAGCGTGCGCTACGCCGGTTCCTGCCGCGCCTGCCCGGCCAGTGCCCAGCACTTCCGACAGTGCCTGCCGCACCTGTCCGGCCAGTGCTCAGCCGTCATGATCCGACGACTCGATTTCCGAAAACGCACGGAACGAACACGACGAAATGCTCGCGGACAATTACATCGACCCGAAATGAAATATCATGCAACAATTAATCGCACGCGATCAAGAGAAAGGGTCAAGACAACAATTACGAATGCGGATACCCACAACTTTGGGTAAATTACAAAATGGCCCAAAACGTTTGAAAATCACGATACGTGATCGAATAACCAAACCGAAGTTCACAACACGTCTAACAAAGTTAAACGGACTTACGGGAAACTCGAAACAGTAGTTTCGAATGAGATTCGCAAGAATCGAACTCAAGTGCGGAAAAGTCGCTAAGAAGCACGGAACTCAACAAAACGACACCGAAACGAACTTGGATGTCAAAAAGCGTAGAATTAATCATTCTCATAATGATGAAACGGTCAGAAGCGAGTCGTCAAAACGGACTCCCGCAAAAAAAAAAAAAAATCTCGGAAATCGAAATTGCGGGTATTACACCTAGGTAATGCCGTCATACGCAAAGCAAACAAAATACAAAATATTACAGATGAAAAAAAAATCAGTTGGCCAAATGCCAATCCCTCATTTACTCCTCAAGCATCGCTGGTAAACCGCACTGATGCTGGGAAGGTGTCGTCTGATCTTTGGTAATCTGGCCAATCGACTCACCCACTGTAAAAAATATAGACAATATAATACAATGAGTAATGTATGATGAAATGAAACAAAGTGCAAAGTTAAGCAACATAGGTAATCACTACTAGAACGAGAAGGGATCACTGATCCAGCTGCAGCACCGTCGTTCAGTAGTTGAGGGTGCGAATACCGATAATACCACTCAATGTAATCATCGGCGCATGCAGCCTGATCATGAGTAGCAGCCTGATAGTCAGCGAGAGGAAACCTGTATGCGCCCGAAAACATCATCTAAGCATCATATGACATCCGAATAGACCTGGCAATTCCTTCGTGTCGTGTACTTTCGTGTTTCGTGTACCAAAAGTCTAAACTCATACACGACACTAAATGAATTCGTGTCATATCGTGTCGTGTACTGCGCAAATTCGTGTCGTTTCGTGTCGTGTTTTCGTGTCAGACACATAATATAAAATAAATATTAAAATATTAGAAAAGATAATAATTTTAATATTATAATATTATTTTTATAGATTTTAGTAGACGAAATGAAGCGAATGACAATGAAAACACGAATGTTTACACGAAATTTATGAAAGTTCACATTATATTTTCAAATTTTAAAGTTTAGTATAAACAGAATTCATAAAATATATATTTTTAGTAAATTAAATATAAAATATTATATATTTATTTATTTATTTATTTATTTCGTGTACCTCGTGTCGGGTCGTGTACTTTCGTGTCGTCTCGTGTACTTTCGCGTACCCAAAGGGTAAACACAAAACCGACACTAAATCTCGATTGTGTACTTTCGTGTTCGTGTATTTTCGTGTCGTGTACTCAAAATACAAACCCAAACACTAAATTTCCGTGTGGTAAATTGTCGGGTCTACATCCGAATGGGATACTCAACTCGATACAATCTGTAGGGCGGTGACTAGTAATTTAAGGCGGTGTTTAGTAATCCAGTAAATTTACATTCCCAACTTTAGGCCTTGAAAGTATGAATAAATTTTAGGGTAAATTTTTTTTACATTATAAGCTTTTGAGCTAATTCGAAGTTACACCACAACTTTTTTTTTTCATCATCACCAAAACCTTTCAAAAATTTTGAAACCACACAAATATTGTGGATGGCGTTAAGAATTTTCGTCAGAAAATTAAAAAGTAAAAAAAAAATTCTCAAAAATCTAAAAAATTTGAAAAAATAAAAAAAATTCTGAAAATTCTGGAAAATTCTGCAAAATTTAAAAAGTTTGAAAAAAAATAGAAACTTTTATTTTTTAAGAAAAAATTATCTGGAATAATAATATTAAAAATCAAATCTTTTATTTAAAATTCAAAATAAAAAGTAAAAATTAAAAAAATCTAAAAATTCTGGAAAATTTAAAAACCTCACAAAAAAATCGTTTTATTTTTTAAGAAAAAGAATAATATTAAAAATCAGAATTTTTTATTTAAAATTCGAAAATAAAAAGTAAAAAATTTATGGAAAATTTTAAAAATCTGAAAAAAAATCGGAACTTTTATTTTTTAAGAAAAAATTATCTGGAATAATAATATTAAAAATCAGATCTTTTATTTAAATTCATAATTAAAAAGTAAAAAAATAAAATAAATTTGAAAAATTCTGGAAAACTTAAAAAATCTGACAAAAAAATCGGAACCTTTATTTTTTAAAAAAAAATATATGGAATAATATTAAAAATCAGAAATTTTTTATTTAAAATTCGAAAATAAAAAGTAAAAAAAAAACTTGGAAAATTTAAAAAATCTGAAAAAAATCGGAACTTTTATTTTTAAGAAAAAATCATCTAGAATAATAACATTAAAAATCAGATTTTTTATTTAAAATACAAAAATAGAAAGTAAAAAATAAAAAAAAATTGAAAATTCTGGAAAATTTAAAAAATCTGACAAAAAAATCGGAACTTTTATTTTTAAGAAAAAAAATATATGGAATAATATTAAAAATTAGAATTTTTTATTTAAAATTCGAAAATAAAAAGTAAAAAATAAAAAAAAATTCTGAAAATTCTGAAAAATTTAAAAAATCTGAAAAAAAAATCGGAACTTTTATTTTGTAAGGAAAAATTATCTGGAATAATAATATTATAAATCAGATCTTTTATTTAAAATTCAAAAAATAAAAGTTCTGATTTTAATATTATTATTTTCAGAATTTTCAGAAGTTTATTTTAAATTTTACAATTTTTTTAATCGGAACTTTTATTTTAAATTTTCCAGATTTTTTTTATTTTACTTTTTATTTTTGAATTTTAAATAAAAGATCTGATTTTTTTGTCCGATTTTTTAAATAAAAGGGAAGAAAAAAAGCAAGGGTATATTTAGTCTTTTACTTGGTGAATGGAGACAACACATCATTCTCAACTTATTCAAAAAGTCAAAATTCAACCAATTAAGCAAAAAATAAACAACTCTACTCAACTGACCGAACAAACCCATTCAGTCAGTAATCTCATTAAGTTGAAAGTAAACGGCCCCTAAAATTGATTTAGATCATTCGAGTCAACGTGGTGATTCCCCTTCCTGCTCCCAAAAAAAGGTCCGGCATCATTTTCTTATTCTAAAGCTAGAGTGAATCAGGATGGGGCGAACATAATAACCAACTGAAGTTCACGTTGGTCATAACTTAAGCTTTTGTGTTGAAACTATATCTTTTAACTTGTGTGTGAGCGCTCAATAGCCCGTCCACATAACCACTTTCCTGTTGAACCTAAAATATTTCCAGTTTGTACAATATATGTTTAAATCATCAAACTGTACCTTCTACTAAAAAACACTCTTATTTTAACTTTTTTAAAAACAAAAAACCATACTTTACACCCCTATTATGATAAGCTATCAAAGTGCATCTCTTACCCATCTACTAAAACCACATGAATTTAGCCCTCTACTTGTTGTGGTTTATCAAACCTTGCCCCAAAGTGATTTCCGTCCAAATTTCGCCAATGGCTGTTGACTCAGTATTCACCTCTCTGCCCACACCACGTTTTCACCCAGTATTTTTTCAAGTATCAATTTTGTAAAAGATTAAAAAGCTACCACCGAAGATAAAAAGATGAATTTTTCGGACTTTATTTTCTCTCTTTTATTCAATCATTAGACTAATTAAGAAACGTATAAAAAAATATGAAAAAGCATGATTTTTCTAAAATATTACAAAGCTGCCACCAATGACTAAATCACTAAAAATCACTTTCGTTTTAATCCCGCATTTAGTGGCTCTTTTTGGAATTTTTAGTTTTTTTTTTTTTTTTTTTTTGGTTTCCAGATGAGAAAATTTCTTGCTTTTTCAGATTTTTATGTTTTTTATATTTTGAGATTACATATATTTTAATCGGTCAAATTATTAAAATAAAAGAATATAAAACAAAATCTGAAAAAATTAACCAGATATTTTTATATGGCAGATTTATAAATAATGAAGCATAGACAAATCCGCCCTTTTATATTCGGTGGAAGTTTTATAATTATTTAAAACATTGTTAGGTGGAGAAATGATGAGCGAAAATATGATGTGAGTGGAGAGGTGGACAATGAGTCAGCAGCAGTTGAAAGAATTTGGACGGAAAATTAATTTGGGCATAAATGAGTAAAATTTGTCATTTGAAAGGACATTTGATTTCAATAAGAATGTGAAAATTCTCATCACACATTGAACATGTGATGAAGTTTAAGACACGTAATAAATTAAAGATGATTGGAGAGTATGTAATATTGACTAAGAACAGTCCTAGTCTTGGAGATGGCTCGGCATGCATGAACATGCACGCCCTTTCGGCCGGCTCGGGTCGGCTCAGCTCGGGCTTCGCATGGACCGTGGGTCATGATTGGATCTTGATTCTCGACAATTGAATTTGGGTGATTTAGGTTAATTTGAGCGTTAACCAAGTATAAGTTTTGCTACCCAAAAGATTCTTTTGACCGTCTCTCCTTGACGAAAAGAGGAAGTGCGTTTATGGTCCAAAAGAATTCTCTTGTAGTTTTTGTAGTTCATTTTCGATTAGGGCTGAGAATCGGGACATCCCGAGGTCCCAGTCCCGAGTCCCGAATGTCCCGGTCCCGAAATGGACCAATTTAGTGGTCCCGGTCCCGAGTCCCGAATGTCCCGGTCCCGAAATGGACCAATTTAGTGGTCCCGGTCCCGGTCCCGGTCCCGATCGGGACTTCGGGAGTCCCGATTCCCGAATTGGGATAAATTTAAGTCAGGGTCCCGGTCCCGATCCCAAGGATAATTTTTCGAAATGTCCCGAATGTCCCGAAATGTCCCGAAATGTCCCGAAATTAAAATTTGCAATCGGGACTTCGGATAATCCCGATCGGGATTTCGGGACTTCCGAGTCCCGAAATTACCAAAGTTTAAGGTCCCGATCCCGGTCCCGGTCCCGGTCCCGAAAAATTCGGGACTCGGGATCCCGTTTCCCGTTGGGACCGGGACTCGGGATTTCCCGACGGGAAATTCTCAACCCTACTTTCGATGTTCAAAATTTGACTCTTCTCGTGAACCTTGTAATATCTCTTTTGGCTTATAACCATTAAAATGAAACAATCAATGGTTACAATCTAATTGTGTTTCTTAAGTAGGTCTTAAATTAGCAGTTTCATGTCCGTTAAAATACCATAAATCTATCATATATACGCAGATTTATCCATATACTTGATGAAAATACTATATAAAGGTGATCATTGTAGGCTTCACTTGAAGAGAAAACATAACATTTTGCATACAAAAAATATTTCCTCACGCATTCATAGTACCTTGTCCAGCCCTCGCATATTCTCAGTTCGTCGGAGCTTCATTTTCTATTGGGCTACATAATTCAATACGTTAGTTGTTGTATCTTTGGAGACAATACGTCAAATCCGTCGGCACTTTACATGTTGCACTTTTTTTGTGAAAACTTTTCTCGCCTCAACATTCTGCATTTTATAGTAATATTTTTTTTTTTGTATTTTTGTTATTATGTTTCTAGTTTAACTTGTGTAATCGAAATATAAAAACAGTAGTATTGTTCAATAAATTTTTAATGTTTGTACCTTTCCGAGTAAACTGGAGTGTTTTCCATCAATTTCCTCAGAGTCTAGGCGGTTCAAATGTTGTTCTAACATGTTTAGATTTGAAAAGTATTAAGGTATTAAGTGGACAAAATTATACAATTGAAAATATAAGGGATAGTAGTATTTTTTGATCGTAAGTGTGCACCTGAAAAGATCATTTTACCTCTTTCCTTATCTTTGTGTTGAATTTTATAACAATAATATAAAACATATCCAACAACAATAAATTCCGAAAAATACCCTTAGAATTTTAAATTAAATTAAAGGGACAACTAATTTTCAAGAATAAAAATTCTTAACAGATATCTCCGACGGACCTCCAGTCGGTCATTTTTTTCTGGGCGCCGCTGGCCGCCGGTAGACCTCCAATGGCCAGTCATTTTTTTTTTACGCGAGGTCCGATGACCTGCTTTCCGGTTGGCAATCGCCGGCGACCAACTATTTTTTTTTATGCCAGGCCCGCCGAACTAGTGTCCAATGGGCCACCATCGGCGACCAGACAATTTGTTTTTATCTTCTTAAACGCTAGGCCCGCAGGCGGCCGACAGACATCCGGCGGCTGGTCAGTTTTTTTTTTTTCAACGCCAGGCCCGTCGGTTTGCTTTTCCATGGGCCACCGTTGGCGACCGCTGAGTTTCTTTTTTACGCTAGTTCTACCGGCCTGCTTTACGCGTTCGGCCATTTTTTCCCTGCCAGCGTGTTTTCCGACAGTCCGTCAATTTCTCTTTTTCCTTTTTTTCAATAATAGGCCTGTCGACTGCCGATAGATTTTTGAAAACCAATATGTTTTTTTTCTAGGAAGATAATTTTGTAATTTAATTATTTTAATCCTACTATGGCACTGTCACCGTGACATTATTACACGAGTTATTTTTAGTCTATAATATTAAGGACATTAGTAGGGTTGTCTAAATGGTTCCCTGTTAGAATCAGAACCGAACTGGATGCGGTTTTGATTAGCCGAGAACCGCAATTTCGGTTGTCGGTCCGATTTTCGATTCCATTTTGTATCATTTTTCAGTATTCGGTCTAACCGATAACCGTTCTGTTGAGAACCGAAAATCGATTTTATAAAATATATTTATTAAATATTATTTTTATATTTTTTATAATTATATTATATTATTTTTATTTTGTAAATTAAATATTGAAATTAGAATCCTACCTACAGCAGACTGTTTTTGTGAAATTATATTTTTATATTTTATAATTATATTATATTATTTCAATTTTTTAAAATTGAAATTCAAAAAAATAGTATTTTGTGGTTAACCGTACCGGAACCGAAAATAACCGATCCGGTTCCAGTTAACCGAAAATTTATATGGTCCGGTTTTTTGTTTTTATTTTAGGACATTTATGGTTCCGGTTAACCGAAAATTTCGGTCCGGTTAACCGGAATCGAACCGTTCGACATCCTTAGACACTAGTATTTTTTGGTAATGTGCACCCGAAAAGATCATTTTACCCCTCCCCTCCCCTCTATGAATTTAATAATAATATCAAATGTTCAACAACAATGAATTTCAAGTACCTTTAGAATATTAAATTAAATTAAAGGGACAACTAATCTTCAAAAAAGAAATTCTTTCCTAAGAGGGATCTCCGGCAGACCTCTGACCAATCAGTTTTTCCTGTGGGACCATTGCCGGCGACTGGAAGACTTTCGATGGCCGTTAAGTTTATTTTTTTTAACATGAGGACCCTCTTCCTGCTTTCCGGCGGACCATCTCTGGTAATCCGCCATTTTTTTTGGCCAGCCCCACCGGCCTTCTTTCCGGCATCGGCGGCCGGCCATTTTTTCGCCAGGCCCGACAACGTCCGGCAATTTTTTTCCCTGCCGCCATGCTTTCTGGTGGTCGCAATAGAAATTCGAGAACCAACATATTTTTTTCTAGCCGATTAATTTTCCCTACGTGGCCACTGCTGGCAGACCTCCATTGGACAACCATTTTTTTTCCTTGCAAGCCCGCCAGCCAGTTTTGCCGACAGGGTCACCACCGTCGTCGGCAGACCTCCGGCAGCCGGTCATTTTATATTCCAGGCCCGCCAGCCAGTTTTACAACGGGGCCGCCACCGACAGACCTCCGACAACCGACCAATTTTTATTTAAAACGCCAGGTCTGTCGGTCAATTTTCAGTGGGTCCTCCACCGACCGCTAGCAGACCTCCGACGATTGGCCAATTTTTATTTTTATTTTTATTTTTTAAAGCCAGGCCTATCGGCTAGTTTTATTCGACGGGTCGGCATGCCGCCGCTGACAGACCTCCGCTGATCGGTCAGTTTTTTAATTTTTTATAATATTCCATGCACACCGACTAGTTTTCGGGCAAGGCCGCCGCGGCCGTCGATAGGCCTCTGCCGACCTGTCAATTCCTTTTTTTCTTTTTTTAAATGCCAGACTCATCAACCTGTGTTTCCGTCGGGTTACCGTCGGCCGCCGATAGACCTCCGACGGTCCAACTTTTTTTTGCTAGGCCCGCCGGCCTAGTTTTCGGCTTGTCCCCGGAGGCGGCCAACCATTTTCATTTTAAAGAAAGACTTGCCGACCTGTTTTTCAAAGGTTGGTCATTTTCTTATGGCCTGCCGACATGCTTTCCGGCGGTCCGTCAATTCTTTTCCCTCCTTATTTTTTTTAACGTAAGCAGGTTGGTCGCCAATAGATTTTCGGGAATCGTGTTTTTTCTAGCAAGGTAATCATGTAATTTAATTATTTCAATCCAATTATGGCACCGCCACCGTGAAATTATGGCACAGACTATCTCTAGTCTTTAGTATAAGGGACGTTGGTATTTTCGATCGTCCTAGTGTACATCTGAAAAAGACCATGTTATCCTCCCCCCTTTGTATTGAATTTAATAATAATAATAATATCAAATATTTAACAACAATAAATTTCACCCTTAGAATTTTAAATTAAATTAAAATGATAACTAATCTTCAATATATATATATATATATATATTTAATTCACCAACAAATAACTAAATAAATAATTCATAATATCTACACAAATCAAAATCTTCAACAAATGAAGTAAATTATAGGTGTGAATCTAAATAATAATTATTCCATAAAGCTCAAATATTGATTACCATTACAAATTTATAATGAACTCCAATTTAAACTCAATCATAAGATAAAAATAAATTTAGTAATCCAAATAAGAGTAGCAACAAGGACTAAACTTTAATGGATATTGCATGGGTGAAGCTTACGGGTTAGACTATTTGATTAACTATTTTATTTAGTGTAAAACTCATCAAAAATGGGAGAAAAAGCTCACTAGTTTTCTATGACAATAAGAATTTTTTTTAATTGTCGAATAGAAAACAATAATAAAATAATAATAATAATATACATAATAATAATATATATATATATATAAATTTTTTTTTTCTCCAAACCAGCAAGTGGGTCAAGTGACTCCCCTGTTCGGGGCCCTAAAACCGACTTGTGGCTCCAGAAATCCATACTTAATATTAAAAGAAAGTCGCAAGAAAATTTAAAGGACATGTGTCATCACCATATTATTTTTCTTTTTAAAAATCTTAAAAAAATGAATATTTAGTTTGGGAGTGAAGAGAGGGTTATTCCATATATAATATCTAACAATTAAAAATTTCCTCTCATTTTATTTCTTTTATTATTAACTTAATAGTTTAAACAATTATAATTTTTTCATATCAATTTTATTTTTGATAAAAAATATATCAAATTAATTTTTACTTCATACTCTTTAATTTGACATCCATATAATATATATATATATATAAAGTAATTTAAATATAATAATTATATATTAGAATTAAAATATTACCATATAAAAATATAAGAATATTAAAATATATATTTTTTAGTTTATTTTCATACTTTTGTACTTCAACAGTTATTTGATTTTTCAGAATTATTTTGTTCTGATTGTAAAATAATAAAATAATCATTATAATGCCATATAAAAAAATTTTATATTAGTAAGAATATGGGTTGGATACTGTTAATGAAAGTTGATAATAATAAATATAATTAAATTTATTATTTATAAAATTAAATATAAGACTCATATTGTCCTACATGACAATGCCTATACTTAATTAACTTATGGTTTTTCTATCACGTGCCCTTAGATTTATAAATTAAAGCAAATCAAATAATAGTTTATATGTATGTGTGTGTATATTAGCTCATGTATATTTTCTAATAATTTTACAATATTTATTGAAATTTAATCACATATTACAAATATAATAAAATATTTAACATTTTACGGCATGGATCGAACGGGATAACATCTAGTGGGCAGAAATATGGCACGCGTCGTCTTCGGGCTCAGTATCAAAAGTCGAAAACAAGTCATCATAATGGGCTACTCTTCATCAAATGGATAAAGTCCATTATAACTATTCCGTCCCATATATTCAGTATCATCTTCAAAGCCTCTATTTTTTTTTTTTTCATTTGAAATTGACCAATCATCCTCAAAAGGCCCATTTGATGTGAAAGGCCCATATATATATATATATATATATATATATATATATATATATATATATATATATATATATATAAACACACAACAATTATACTTTATTTAAAAAAATAAAACAAAGAGAAAGTATTTACCAATGTATCCATCCATATTTTACGCGTCATAGAAAAGTGGAGAGAGAACTTCATTATACTCCCTCCATCCACCAAGTTAATACACACTTGAGAGTGGCACGAGTTTTAATAAAAGAGTATGATGTGTTAGTTATTGGGCATTAAGTAATTCAAAAAGGTGGGCCATGTATTTTTTTTTTTTTTTGGAAAAAGGTGTATGAAATGAGGGTAAAATAGGAAAGATTTGTGTCCAAAAATAGAAAGAATGAAGTGTGCACTAATTTGGTGGACGCCCTTAAATAGAAAACTGTGCACTAAATTGGTGGACGGAGGAAATATTCATTATTCAATTTCCAAAATAAAAAATGAAAAGCCATATAAGGTGTTCAATAAGCGAAAAATGGGGAAGAAATTAAGAAGCTGTTTGAGGAGAAAGTAAAAGACAGCAAATCAATTCATTCATAACACTGATAGAGGGGCCTTTATATAGGCATTACAATGAGAGTCCTTCCATACATAGGATTCCTAGATAAGGTAAGACATCTAATAGGATCCTACTACCTCTAGAAGGATCTAGAACCTTCCATCTATGTATCTACAATCAGTATTAGGTAAGACACATCACGGGAATAATAATTCCCTAATACTCCCGTGTCGAGCACTAATACAACAATGGTGCGTAAGATGTTGCCTTCGTAAAACCTATTCCAAGCCAAAACAAACCCCATGGGAAAAATAAAGGCTTGATGAGGAAAAGATTGCAATGCACCAACATAACATGTCATGTATACTCCTTGATGTATACATAACGACTCCCCGATGAGTACCTCAAATCATAGGAGTCGATGCCAAGTTGTCCTCACAACTATACCAAGGAAAACCCAGGGGAAAAATACCTCTTGGTCTAAGCAATGTAAGTACAACGCATCATTGTCCTGGATGTTCTCATAGGTCGCCTCGTTAAAAACCTTACCAAGTGAAAACCCAATGGGAAAAACAAACTTTGGTCTAAGGACAAAAGAGCGATACATCCAAAGTGCAGTCACTAAAGACTTATCAAGTTTTCCAAAGTCTTGACCTCTATGCACCAAATCACCATAACTTCTTCGATTCAATAGGTATCTACGAGATCGTAAGAACTTATGAAAACTAGACACCCATAGCTTTTCATTCACATACGACGTAACCTAGATCGACCTGAGCAGATCACAAAGCTCTATCGAAGTTGACTCAGCAAATTACCGGACACATCCTGTCCTACTTTGCAACAATAGTCATATGTCACTCAACATGATGGATGTGATCAAATGGTTGGTTTCCTTGGAAAGTAGACACAAACATTTCCAATGGTACCAATTTCACCATTTTCCATCAAGTGAGCTGCCATGTAGGTCATATGGGAGATAGACCAACACATTCTGGGCAGATCCGGGTATCAATTTTCAAGTGTCCTTTTTATCGAGATAGAGCGAGCTTCAAGCTTCTTGTCAATCACAGACATTGCGTGAGCGCATCCTAGGCCATCATCACAGTGGCTTTACCGGATTATTACGAATGAGTACATCGAGTCAAACATGAGTACATAATACCGTACTTTTCTCTTAAGACTGCATCATCACTTAAGTGAGCCAAGTCTTATGATGACTTCGACTAATCATTGGGAATCATATAGGCATTACTTTATCGTCTCTTAGGGAAACTGTCCCTTAGATTGCCTTAAACCGATTGATGAATACACATCATCAAGTGTCCCAAGATCCTTTCATTCTTAACTTTGGATTTAGCGGAATCTCTTAGTCTCACAAGAGTACATCACTATAAACCCTTAGTTTTACACGCAAAAGCTTCATATCTCTTCCAAATCAAGTATATACTTAGTATGCGTCCCCGACAATCACTTGTCGACACGCTCCGTGGTCAGGAGCCACTTGATTTGAGTCTGATCCACCACGAGATCCTTTTTATCACTTAACTTAGTTCCCCACTAAGATAAGATTTAACCACAAGCTGCACGCGCTTTTGGGAAACTATCTAATCAAAAGATAGTGGATGATATAACATCCATTGCGATAAAGACAACTAAGTTTCGTGTCATCGTAGTCGATTCCGGCGTTCATGAGAAACCTCGCGCCATGAGGTGAGTTTAACTCTTTCTCTCACTCGCTTTAACAAAGTATACGGATAGGTCTTATCTTTGGAGTGTCGGTACCACTTCAACAAAGGGCTATCACTTTGTCCATACTGGAGTCGCATATGTTTCCATTTTAGGCCAAGGCTACAACGTTGTAGATTTTCAACGAAGTATGGTTCGATTAAACTCACATTCCACGTCCTCATGAACCGGCTTTATTCATAGAGTACTCTTTATGGATTGGCATTCATTGAGGCGTCCCCAATGATGACTATAATCCGTAATCACATGAGACGGATGAGTTCATTTGATCATATGATCAAGTTTTCATGTACCAAACTCGCATACATTCTTAGCGAGAGTATTTATCGAACCAAGTGGCATCCCAATACTCGATGAGATCCACGGCCTAGTAACACCATCTACCACAATTTGTGGTGTTACCATATCACCATTTATAGGTGACGAACGTCCATAACCGGACACAATCCTTGCGTACATGTTTGCAAAGATGTATTTAATCTCGTCACTTTAGGGAACTTGGTGAGGCACGGAGGGACAAACTACGACAATTCCAGTCGTTCTACTCGAACATGATCGTCGCATCTCCCTAACGACGGAAGATGGCTCATCAAAGTGACTTACGAGATCGTCCGCCAAGGTACATTTTAAGCGGACTATGAGTGAAAGCGCATGTCATATTCATCATTTATAACCCGTCATAATGCGTTGTGGTGACGCACTTTGGCACATGAACATGTGGACGATAAAGGTTTTCAGTGTTAACACAATCCAGTTAACAAAATGCATATTGTTACACTCGTAACTAAGCATTTGAATGATGATAGGTATAGGTGAATATGACATGTTGACCTATGCTACATAGCCGTAGCTACTGGTCTTGAGAATCCAACAAAACCGCCACCATGCACCACCGGGATCGAACATAAAGAAACGATTGAACCGATGATAGGCCGTTGGTTTTATCGAACCTCTAGTGCTTTCTTGAAGAGTTCACTCCCTTCACCAGCCCCAAACACCTCAAAATTTCGTGAGCATGTATAAACGGGTGTTTAGGATTCCAAAACCATCAACCTTGTGGTTAAAAACCGATCGAAATGACATCGAACTAGTTGTTTGGACGGCTGGTGGTATGTGAAAACTTCATTTAAGTAGTTCACCTCCTTCCAAGTCTCCAAATGGCACCAAAATTTGTGAGAAGGTAGCCTTGGATGTTAGGAAGTACTCGTTAAAATTTCACTTTAAGACTTGGTCTAAAAAGTGGGTGAACCGACCTTTACAATGACTGGTCCGCAAGTTGGACAACCATAACTCAGGTTTCATCAACTTATCAATCATTGTCAAAGGAACAACATAACATATAAATGTTATTACTTGAGTACGACCATTTGTGAACACCATCATAGCATCATAAGCCACCTGTGCTAATACTTATGATCATGTATGTATAAGGACTCGGTGAAAAGGGAGGACTCGGACCATGCTTATGCGAGTCGCTACATTATTCTCTTTAGCATAGGAGGGTGTCGTCTCCTAATCGTGCCAAAGAATAGGCTTTAATAAATGAACATGGCTAAGAAGGATCATCGGGGGGGTCTTTGGCGTCACACATGCTTATGAAAGCAAGACGCGGATGACATAAATATCATCATCGGCCATCAGCCCTGCTCACGACTCCACCAACGTACTTTGGTGTCTTTGATCCAACTAGTTTCTTTGTTCAAAGAAAATGATGTCCATGACAATACCGTGGTATATGGATCATCAAACAGTCCATACTCACGACTATTAAAGCCTAAATGTGTCAATGTCCCAATACATCTTCTGGTTACCAAAACCGATGCAAGCCGGACCATATTGACTCATGAATATTTTTCTTTTCACATATCCAATACAAGTGATGCATAAGATTTTATTCTCACAAATCACAATGAGATGCTATGAGTGATACACTTTGGCATATATATCATCGAGTCATAACATGGTTAAATTGTTACGGAACATATGTGACTAGAAAACGCCATTCGGCATTCAACAACTTGAGCATCATACCGCTCATTAATTGTGATGACCTACTCATCATAGTCACAATGGATTTATAAACCGAAATCAAAAAATATCATGTTCCTTGAAAATAGCTTAATACGCACTCAATTTCGCTTGCAAAATTTCATAATCATGAGCATAGCGAATACTCTAACAACATAGAGATTTTATGCTTGATATGATCAAAATGATCTATCATATTGAGTGCATAACATGGCAAGGTTATATGCCTAAGGGGCAAAATTACGACACAAGCATGGTGTAACACTACCATGCACACGCTCGACCTTCTTACAAGGGTGCGTATTTTGGGCTTTCCTAATGAAACTTTTTCAACATTTGAAAGATGATAGTTTAGCGTACAACGCATACCAAAATCGCATCATCTATGGCAAATTCGCCGTAAAGAGGTTGAAAAATATGTGTCGTAAGACCACTTGCAAATTCAAGATGGGAACCAAGTTAGTTGGGACAAAAGTTAGCACAATCGCTGGAAATAAAATTCCGCGCAGCTTGACCTTTGTTCACTAAAACAGCGATAACTACCTTGTTAGGAAGGCTATGGACGAACGGTCAGATGTTCTGGAAACTAGACTTCCGTATCTTTCTATCCATATATTGTGCACCACACGGATCATTAAACTCAGATCACAGTGCATATTTTAATTGGCTGTTTAGTTTTTCCCAAGTTTAGTGAGAAACCAAGGTTGAGACCATATCCAATGGCATAAGTGTTGATGCAAAAATATGGCAATGACAGCCATATGTGCGTTTAAACGCAGCAGGGTGTTCGATTTCTTATCTTCGACTAATGATCCTTTCGGTAATTCCAACTTGGTAGACTTGCAGAGAAAGTAGGAATGTCTGCAGACAATAAGGTCGTTTAAAAACCACCGATTCCGTTTGAACTTTCAAAGCATAAACAAATACCAAGGAGGATGCGCCTAGTCATGATCAAAAGTGCGTAAAAATCCACCAAAGTGCATCAATCAACCAAGTATTTTAATTCTCAATTTGCAAGTATACGTCATAATAGCCATGTTATATAGATACAACGCGGTGCATCATAATTAAGCATTTTGAACCATGAGACATAATGAATATACCATAACCAACTTGTCTTGACCATCCAATAAGATCGACTAAACATAGTCAAATATATAAGGCACATGCCTTTACAAATACTCGGAAAAGTATTCGGACCTATAGTCATACGAACTATAATCGAGGTCAACGAATTCATGTATTTACCGCAATATGCCATTGCCTTACATGTTGAAACTCATGAGAATTACTCGTACATTCTTTCATATATCATGTTGCAAGGAGACGATACATGTCTACACCCACATGCAATATTTTATTTTAATAAGATGAAAGATGGAGTTTTCCAAGTATGGGATTGGGTCAAGACCAAGTGGTGGTCGCCAATCAACGTGACAATTCCGAAACAAATAGATTATAACCACTACATATCCGTCGCAATCGATGTTTTTCCCATTTTTATTTAACAAATCAGTGACTAATAATTAACTATTCATAACTTTACCGCTATCAAAATGTTCATTTTTTTCAATTGTTTGTTTAAAATCGACAAAACGGCGACATCAAATCGCACCCAAAACGTGGTGTATGCAACAACCACAAATATCGACTTTCAAAAATTATCCGTGACTCCCCGGGACCGTCCACACGCTTTACTTCGACATCCGAGAGTGATACCACCTCTCATTGTCTCATCCACCGCAAAGTAGCGTGGGAGATAAAGAACCCAAATACCCAATTCCTCAAAAAAAATTCCCAAAAGAGAGGAATTGAAAAACGAGAACTTTAATAAAGTCTTACGGGTACTTGGTTTCATATATGCTTTGATCCTTGAACGGGAGATTCTCTCCATATAAGCAACATATTTCCGTGGGTACTCCGTTCTATATTTATTTTGATCCTTGAACGGGATAAATATGGCTTTTTCTCCATAGCGTGCACATCATCATGAGCGACGTATTTTCCTATATACACGTAAAACATAAACATGTAAGATTCATAAGTGTACAAATTAATGAACAAATGAATCATTGAGTAGGAAAAAAATGAAGAGTTGAGAAACGCCCGGATAGGGATACTGGGCTCAATAATTCGGCCAAAAAAGGACTCGAGCGCGGCGATGCAGCAGCTCGGTATTGGATGAGGTCGGATCTCCAAATTTCTTCGTAAAAATCTGCTTCTATTTGGCAGTAGATTCAGTAACCAATATTACACAGAATCCGATCTCCACCGTTGAATATACAGATATTTGTGTTGGAAAGTTGCTGCCAAAATTTCACACCGATCCGACGGTTAACGAAACGGGAAACGTGATTTTCGTACGACTGCGCTGTGCAGAAAATTCACGCGCGGAAATTCTCGTCTCTCGGCTTTTTTTTTCGATTTTGATAGGTTTTGTCTCGATTGCACTAGGTTTTCAAGCAATAAATATCACGTGCATAAAACCGTTTAGACGATCCGGCGGTGCTTCGATCAGATCGGGTCGGCAACCGGGTCAGGTACAAACCGGGACGGGCCAAACACGGACTTGGTTGCGATGACTGGAAGATAAGCCGCCGATCCGGGAAGACGACCGATGTAGATTTGGATTGGACTGCTGTGCACGGCGGATCGCGGTTGGAATTTAGGCCGATCGGGGCTGGATGACTGGACAAGAAGCTCCTGGGAAGATCGAAAAAAAAAACGAGCAGGGGGCGACGATCTGGACGGGCGACGATCTGCGCTTGAGCGGCGGGCGAAAAACCGAGCAGGGGGCGGGGGCGAGTTGCGCAGGGGAAGAACGACGGGAGCCGGAGGAGTAGGATCTGGTGGTGCAGACGGTTGCGGGCGATGACGTCTGGTTCGGATCTGGTGTAGGTGGGCGGCGATGGTGTCCACTGCGGCGGAGATGGGAATTAGGGTTTCCGATTTTTTTTTCTTTTTTTTTTTTTCGGAATTTCTGAATTTCGGACGAATTTTTTTCTACTCAGTTGAGATACTACGTGCTGATAACGTGTTTGAGGAGAAAGTAAAAGACAGCAAATCAATTCATTCATAACACTGATAGAGGGGCCTTTATATAGGCATTACAATGAGAGTCCTTCCATACATAGGATTCCTAGATAAGGTAAGACATCTAATAGGATCCTACTACCTCTAGAAGGATCTAGAACCTTCCATCTATGTATCTACAATCAGTATTAGGTAAGACACATCACGGGAATAATAATTCCCGGAACAGAAGCTATATATTCATGTTCCTTCTTCTAAGCCACACACATCACAAACACTTCTTCTCTTTCTTTCCTTTTTTTGGTTTTGGGAGAGACGAGAAACTCCCCCACTTGTACCAGAGGTTCCTTGACCAGACGGGTGTTAAATCAAGGAATGTGCACTAATAGCAGCCCTGCAAGGGAGAGGACCAACGAGACACGAATCCAGCAACAAACCTTGTAATATTTCAGCAAAATATTGTCACCACACGAATTCGAACCCGCAATATCAGAGTATTTCCACCCCAATTACCTTGCAACTTACCATCAGTCTATGCTTCTGGGAACTTTCTTCCCTTTCTTTCTTGAATTCACAGTAAGGCACAACATCGCTTTCTAGATGGTACTGGAAATTGGGCCGGATTTTATTTTCATGAAACAACGTTTTCATTTTGTTGAGATGCAGAAGAAATTAATTTTGAAGTTTTGAATTTTGATACCTCGGCTAGGTTTTTGTATGTTTTCCAGCTATAATTGGTTTCTGAATCTGAACTTCGGGTCATGGTGGCTGACATGCTGAATGAGATGGTGGCAAACCGCGACTTCGGATGGTTGGGTTCAATGACTTTTTGAAAATATCCGATTTTACCTTTATATTCTATTTCGATAACATCTCGTGTTTTTGTTGGTATATTTATATTTAATAATGAAAAACATAGATGTACAAAATGATGGATAAGAGTTAAGTAGTAATTTTGTTACTTATATTGTATTTGGATACCAGTTGTTCTTGCTCGTTAATTTTGTTATATTTAACAATGAGAATGAATGTACAAAAATGTTGATATTTTCAAATGTATTTGGGTTACCTAAATACTTTATTTGGATACCATTTATTCTTCCTCGTTATTTTTTTAATGAAAGCAATGGAAAATAGAGATAGAAAACATATGATATTATCAAGTTGTAATTTGGTTATCTCGAACTTGCTTGTTGATTTTTTGTATTTAATAACAAAAGACGGAAATACAAAACTATTAGTTTTGTTACTTAAATATACATGTTTGAATTGAACTTTGTTGTGCGGCGATTAAATACGCCTCGTTGGCGACCGGCATCACGATCAGAGAAGCCAACCATAGAAGACACACTCTGGGCAAACGCCCAGCGATCGGCACATACGGCGATCGTCTTTTGGTACCCAGCGATTGTCTTTTGATATCTGGCGATCGTCTTTAATGTGCGAACCATAGACGATCGTCTCGTGCCACGTATGGATCCAACATCCGTCAAAGTCGTCGAAGACCGAATCTTAGACGGTGGCCCACGTGCTGATTCACAAAGGGCGCCGACAGATAAGACGTTTGACCCCAGCCTGTCACCTACCTCACCTACCGACAGGGCCGCCGAAAGGTACAAAGTGGGTCCTCCCCGGACAGCGACCCAGGACGCGTGCTGGCTTCCCATTGGCTCGCACAGCTGGCCACCAGCAGCAGCCCCAGACTTTAAGGGAACAGCCCACGTGACGGGACGATCGGCCATCTTATTATAATATAGAAAACGGCGGTCGCCCGCGATCGCCGGAGAGGTCCCAGCAACCTTGTCTCCTATAAATAAGGGACAAACAACAGTAGCCAACGGGACGCGTTTTTACCGTGAATACAGTGCAAAATACACAGAGAGAGAGAGAATCAAAGACTCATCTGAAAATCACTTACACATTCATAGTGATAATCATATACATTTATCATACATCCCAAGCAAGAACACACAGATCTACACATCTGGTTCTTCCGGCAATCTACACGCTCTACAGCTTAGAAAGAAAGATTCCAAGGCTCGGTTTTCGTTGATCACTAAGTTTAGTCGGAATTGGTTCCAAAAGTTCTAAGTGCGTTTCCAAAATGATAATCACAACAATATTCTAAAGTCCCTCTCGAGATGCATTAAAACGTAGATTAAACAACCTATAATAACGTCTCCGTTTACTATAAATTATCTAACTCCAAAATGTTCATAAGATTAAAACATCATCATAGTTCATTACCGATTTCTCAATCTCGTAATTTACTACGTCAAATACTTAATGCCCTCTTCTCTCGAATTATGAGCAATTAAGTTTAACATGTAAAAACATTGATCAAGTGTCTAAACATGAATCAAAACCAAGTATTTGATAAAGAAATCACACTAGATATATATAATCATCAATCCCTCAAAACCATAGTAAATCAACGTATTCTCATGCCCGGAATCTAATGAGTTTAGCCGGACATGATAATGAAAGAAAGATTAATAATCATCATGTTCATGCTAAATAAAACAATAAAATGAATAAAATATAGGAAGAAGATAAAACTCGGATGGTGTCTTGAGTGGATGTAGGATCAAGCCTTCAAAATGTTCTTCAAGAGTTCTTCATTTTCTTCCTCCAAGTCTCCTTCTTTTGGTAGGTTTGTTCTTTGATCTTGTGTTTTTCTCCCTTCACCAACTCTCCAAGACTCTCTAAATCAAGATTCCTCTCAAGTCCAGCCCCAAGACCTTTTTATAAAGCCAAAATATCATCTTTTTCATGTTCAAATCTTCAAAAATGTCAAAAAGTGATTTTTCCACCGAAAAGTGACACGGCCCGTGTCATACTGTCCCAGAAAATGAAAAAACTTTCTGGACAGCAGACCCGGTCGTGTCATTTGACACGGCCCGTGTCATACTGTCCCAGAAAATGCAAAAACTTTCTTAACTGTGAAGTCGTGGTCTAGAAGCCATATCTCCCTCAATACACCTCGGAATTTAGCATATGATATACCGTTGCGAAGCTTATTTCATGAGGAATCCATATATATATATATATATATATATAGAACACATCCTGATTCGAAGTAATGAATCTGGAAATTAGAAAATACGACAGGTAGTGCTTCAATCTTCATCGTTTTAGGCCTCGTACTCTCGTTTCTGCATTGCTTGATATGTATTTGGGGATTGAGACTTCGGTCTTACTTGATAATGTCCTTAAAACACCTATAAAATCAAATAAAATATACCCAAGCGTGATCGAGTCCAACAAACATAATATGAGTACAAACGACACAATTCTACACATTTTAGGATCTTAAAATCTGGAAAAACCTTATAAAAATATGTGTAAAAATGAGTGTTATCAAAATCCCCCAAACTTGAACGTTGATCGTCCCGAGCAATGCACTTCAAAATAACCACTCTTAAGGGAACTCATCCCTCAACACACCTCAAAGGATCATTATGAAAATTCATCAATACGCCTCAAGTAATAAATAAGTCGAGTTCTATAAAGTATTCAAATCTCTAGGGTGCTTCCTTAACATCATAATCAATACTTGGAAGATATAAACCTCACCGGTCAAGTGTATTCCCTCACTCTCGAAGTGTATAATGGGGTAATTGATGCTCAAAACTCATTCAATGAAATAAGAATCCCCATAAGCTTGTCAATCGTCTACATCTCTACCACTAGTTGTGCATGTAAATTTGGTGAATCAAAAAGGACTTTATCGGTTGTAATGTAGGCTTTTTGGTCGGGGTAGGATAAGTATGGCTTAAAGTGACTTGACTTGAGCAAATTAGAACATCATCTTAATAATCACTTCGCTCAATTAGAAGCTCAATAATCCCTTGGAATTTGCTTCCTTCAACCCCTTGATTTCAATATAATCGCATTAAGCGCTTTTGAAAGTGAGAATCACAACTTTATTCTCCCTTATCGCTCCAATACATCTCATTTCTTTTGTGTCCACAAACTTTTTTCTTTTTATGTTTTCATGTGTTGGACAACATCATCATTAAATCACATCATTCTTCCTTCAAATTTATTTTGATAAATCATTGCATTTGAACCAACAATCTTCCCAATCGCTTCCACACATCTTTTCATTCTTTTGTCAATTTGTTCTAAATAGCTCAAGTATAGGGACAAAAAGTTTATAATAGAACGGAAAGCTCATAATGTGGCTAACAAAAAATAGGCTTTAAGCTCAATCGGGCTAACTAGGGAAATAAATTTTCGGGTTGGCCAAAAGGTTTGAAGGGTTACCAATAAAAATCGCCTATAATCATTTTCACTAATTTGCACACACGTTTGTAGTTTTGAATAAGATACCAAGGCAAGTTCTAGAGTCCTAAAATATGAATGATACACTCGACAATGAAACTTGCATATTTAATAATGCACGAAGGCTCAAAAGCTTACAAGTTAGATTTGTTCATATTTCCAAGATATTAAACTATTTATTCAATTCCACACCCTTTTGATTATTCTACAATTTTTCCTCTTCAAATTATCCTCGATTTGTATATCAAAATAACAAAATAAATCCCGAGGTATCCAAGACAAGAGTTCATTCTTTCGAGTTTCATCCAAGTACATGATACTCAAAACACACCAAGTTCAAAAACAACAATCCACACCAAAATCCAAGCAAATCTTCACACTAAAATTCGAAAAAAATAGAAACAAACAAATAATAAAATAAAAAAACAAAACAAGATGTTAAAAAATAAATAAAATAAACGAACAATATAAGTATATCTTGACCCAATATCTCCCCGGCAACGGCGCCAAAAACTTGTTCGCTATATTTTTAAACAATCCGCAAGTGTACGGAGTAAGTGTAGAAAGCGGCGAGCAAGGTCGTATTCCACGGAGACTAAATATTCTTATTGTGTTGAGTACTAGATTATAATGATTCCGGTTTTATCTAGACGATCGAAAGGTAAAATGGATGATTAACGAAATAAAATAAAATGATGACAATAAAATAAAATATCCGAATTAAGGAGAATTGTAAGAGTTTGGAAAGAAAGATTCCAAGGCTCGGTTTCCGTTGATCACTAAGTTTAGTCGGGATTGGTTCCAAAAGTTCTAAGTGCATTTCCAAAATGATAATCACAACAATATTCTAAAGTCCCTCTCGAGATGCATTAAAACGTAGATTAAACAACCTATAATAACATCTCCGTTTACTATAAATTATCTAACTCCAAAATGTTCATAAGATTAAAACATCATCATAGTTCATTACTGATTTCTCAATCTCGTAATTTACTACGTCAAATACTTAATGCCCTCTTCTCTCGAATTATGAGTAATTAAGTTTAACATGTAAAAACATTGATCAAGTGTCTAAACATGAATCAAAACCAAGTATTTGATAAAGAAATCACACTAGATATATATAATCATCAATCCCTCAAAACCATAGTAAATCAACGTATTCCCATGCCCGGAATCTAATGAGTTTAGCCGGACATGATAATGAAAGAAAGATTAATAATCATCGTGTTCATACTAAATAAAACAACAAAATGAATAAAAGATATGAAGAAGATAAAACTCGGATGGTGTCTTGAGTGGATGTAGGATCAAGCCTTCAAAATGTTCTTCAAGAGTTCTTCATTTTCTTCCTCCAAGTCTCCTTCTTTTGGTAGGTTTCTTCTTTGATCTTGTGATTTTCTCCCTTCACCAACTCTCCAAGACTCCCTAAATCAAGATTCCTCTCAAGTCCAGCCCCAAGACCTTTTTATAAAGCCAAAATATCATCTTTTTCATGTTCAAATCTTCAAAAATGTCAAAAAGTGATTTTTCCACCGAAAAGTGACACGGCCCGTGTCAAATGACACGGCCCGTGTCATACTGTCCCAGAAAATACAAAAACTTTCTGGACAGTAGACCCGGTCGTGTCATTTGACACGGCCCGTGTCATACTGTCCCAGAAAATGCAAAAACTTTCTTAACTGTGAAGTCGTGGTCTAGAAGTCATATCTCCCTCAATACACCTCGGAATTTAGCATATGATATACCGTTGCGAAGCTTATTTCACGAGGAATACACATATATATATATATATATATATATAGAACACATCTTGATTCGAAGTAATGAATCTGGAAATTAGAAAATACGACAGGTAGTGCTTCAATCTTCATCGTTTTAGGCCTCGTACTCTCGTTTCTACATTGCTTGATATGTATTTGGGGATTGAGACTTCGGTCTTACTTGATAATGTCCTTAAAACACCTATAAAATCAAATAAAATATACCCAAGCGTGATCGAGTCCAACAAACATAATATGAGTACAAACGACACAATTCTACACATTTTAGGATCTTAAAATCTGGAAAAACCTTATAAAAATATGTGTAAAAATGAGTGTTATCAAAATCCCCCAAACTTGAACCTTGATCGTCCCGAGCAATGCACTTCAAAATAACCACTCTTAAGGGAACTCATCCCTCAACACACCTCAAAGGATCATTATGAAAATTCATCAATACGCCTCAAGTAATAAATAAGTCGAGTTCTATAAAGTATTCAAATCTCTGGGGTGCTTCCTTAACATCATAATCAATACTTGGAAGATATAAACCTCACCGGTCAAGTGTATTCCCTCACTCTCGAAGTGTATAATGGGATAATTGATGCTCAAAACTCATTCAATGAAATAAGAATCCCCATAAGCTTGTCAATCGTCTACATCTCTACCACTAGTTGTGCATGTAAATTTGGTGAATCAAAAAGGACTTTATCGGTTGTAATGTAGGCTTTTTGGTCGGGGTAGGATAAGTATGGCTTAAAGTGACTTGACTTGAGCAAATTAGAACATCATCTTAATAATCACTTCGCTCAATTAGAAGCTCAATAATCCCTTGGAATTTGCTTCCTTCAACCCCTTGATTTCAATATAATCGCATTAAGCGCTTTTGAAAGTGAGAATCACAACTTTATTCCCCCTTATCGCTCCAATACATCTCATTTCTTTTGTGTCCACAAACTTTTTTCTTTTTATGTTTTCATGTGTTGGACAACATCATCATTAAATCACATCATTCTTCCTTCAAATTTATTTTGATAAATCATTGCATTTGAACCAACAATCTTCCCAATCGCTTCCACACATCTTTTCATTCTTTTGTCAATTTGTTCTAAATAGCTCAAGTATAGGGACAAAAAGTTTATAATGGAACGGAAAGCTCATAATGTGGCTAACAAAAAATAGGCTTTAAGCTCAATCGGGCTAACTAGGGAAATAAATTTTCGGGTTGGCCAAAAGGTTTGAAGGGTTACCAATAAAAATCGCCTATAATCATTTTTACTAATTTGCACACACGTTTGTAGTTTTGAATAAGATACCAAGGCAAGTTCTAGAGTCCTAAAATATGAATGATACACTCGACAATGAAACTTGCATATTTAATAATGCACGAAGGCTCAAAAGCTCACAAGTTAGATTTGTTCATATTTCCAAGATATTAAACTATTTATTCAATTCCACACCCTTTTGATTATTCTACAATTTTTCCTCTTCAAATTATCCTCGATTTGTATATCAAAATAACAAAATAAATCCCGAGATATCCAAGACAAGAGTTCATTCTTTCGAGTTTCATCCAAGTACATGATACTCAAAACACACCAAGTTCAAAAACAACAATCCACACCAAAATCCAAGCAAATCTTCACACTAAAATTCGAAAAAAATAGAAACAAACAAATAATAAAATAAAAAAACAAAACAAGGTGTTAAAAAATAAAAAAAATAAACGAAGAATATAAGTATATCTTGACCCAATATCTCCCCCCAAATTTGAATTAAAGAATGTACACACGAAAGGGGTATAGTATTTAAGCAATAAAAACTTTGGGTCAAGAAATACATACAACCGGTCATATTGATTGGGCGGAGGGAAGTGGCCTTGTTGGACATGCCACGTGTCACACCTGCTCAGTTTTGCCAAAAATCGTCTGCCCACCTGACCCGACCGTGTCAAATGACACGACCCGTGTCATACTTGCCCAGAAACTCAAAAAACGTCTGGATGACCAACCCGACCGTGTCGAATGACACGGCCCATGTCGTACTAGTCTGGATAGTGCGCTTCTGGTCTCCGGATCTTTTTCCTGCGAATTTGACTCTGATTGAACCGGCCGAGTTCCTCATCAAGTAAAAATAGAAATAAAATGCGAATAAGAACAAAATAAACTAACAAGAACCATTGGGTTGCCTCCCAATTAGCGCTAAGTTTAACGTCTTCAGCCAGACACAAGTGTTGGGTTGCCTCCCAACCAGCGCTAAATTTAACGTCTTGACCAGGACACATGTTTCCTTCATCCGGATCATTCAACGAGCTCTTATAATCCGGTTTACGTGCAATTTTATCGGGAGGAGTCATCAAAAATACAACATTTTGACTATGCCCTAATCGTTAATTCTCCTCGATCCACATCAATTAATGCTCGTGCAGTGGCTAAGAACGGACGTCCAAGTATTACTAGACCATTTTGCTTCTCATCATCATCAAGCACTATAAAATCAACGGGGAAGGCGAACTTATCAATTTTTAAAATTACATCCTCCACAATTCCCTTTGGGTAAGATAAAGATCGATCTATGAATTGTAAGCTCACTGGAGATGGTCTCAACTCTCCTAATCCAAGTGTCCTGAAAATAGACAAAGGCAATATATTGAAACTTGAACCATGATCAACAAATACATCATTTAATGAACAACCCAAAATAGAGCAAGGAATTGAAAAACTCCCTGGATCCTTAAGCTTAGTCGGTAGGCGCTCCAATTCTTTTTTCTTTGACGCCATGTCTTGCACGAAAACCTCAAAATTTTTCTTCTCCTCGATATGTTCAATTTCGGATCGATCTTTCTCCTCATCAGCATTATTAGACAACACGATTCCATCTTCGTCTTCATTCTCCGATTCCGGTAGCACTTCATTCATGGTGCACGAAAAAATGGCATTACATTGTGCTTTTGGATTTTCTTCGGTGTTGCTTGGGAATTGGCCCTTTTGATGTTGGCTCCCCACAATCTTAACCAATTGACCGATTTGCGTTTCTAAGTTTCTCATTTGAGCTCCAACGGTGGTTGCTAATTGAGTCACATGATTTTCAATCCGATCAAGTTTTTCTTCATCTCGGGTAAATCGGCTTTTCGTCTCCATCATGAAGGTAGCTAGAATATTCTCGAGATTTGACGTCGGATTTGCTTCTTCAATTATCTCACCATTCGACACCTTGAATCCGGCCGGTGGTTGCAAAGCATTCTTTGGATTAGCATAGCTAAAATTTTCATGATTTCGATTGGAGGGATGGTAGAAGCCCGGTGGTGGATTATTCCAGAAATTGTTGTAACTCCGATTATTAATGTAATGTGCCTCCTCCAATGGATCGGATGGTAGTGAACTTGAACTTCCTTTTGGATTTATTTTTTCATTTGCACTCTTCGTCAGAATTCCCAAATGGTTGGTCAAAATCGACATTTGTGCAGTTAAAGTCTTTATAGGATCCGAGTCTGAAACTTCAGCCACTCTACGAATATTACTCCTCTCGGTAGGCCATTGATAGCTATTCATGGCCATCTCCTCGATCAATTCATATGCTTCCTCTGCACTTTTAGCTAACAAAGCTCCTCCGGCCGAAGCGTCAACAAGATTTCTCATCTCTCCGGCCAACCCATTATAAAAGAAACACATTTGTTGGTCTTCCGGAAACCCATGACGAGGACATTGTCTTAACAAATCCTTGAAGCGTTCCCATGCCTCATATAACATCTCTGAATCCATTTGTCGGAATTGCATTATTTCGCTCTTCAATCTCATGGTCTTGTTGGGCGGGAAGAATTTGAAAAGAAACTTTTCACCCAACTCGTCCCATGTACTTATGCTCCCCGAAGCAAGAGTTCCAAGCCAACTACGAGCCTTTTATCTCAAGGAGAACGGAAATAGCTTCAATCTTATTGCATCGTTTGGCACCCCATTCATTTTAATGGTATCATAAATTTGAATAAAGTGGAATAAATGGACGTGCGGATCTTCTGTGGCAAATCCCCCAAACTGATTTTGTTGAACCATCGATATTAATGAAGGTTTCAACTCAAAATTGAGGGCGTTGATAGGAATATAAGAAATTCCCCCATAATTTTGGTCAAGCCTCGGCCGAAATCCGTCCCGAATCGATTGAATTCGGACTGCGGGCCACTCAGCCCGTACGCCTTCATTGTTTGGATTGTGGGCTATTGCATTATCATTGCCCATGTCGGCAATTACGTCTCCCGCTCTTTCCATTTCGTCAGATAGATCCCTTCGTAATTTCCGTATAGCAACACTTGTTCTTCGAGCAAATGCCTCTACTTCGGGAATAAAGTTTTCCAAAGGTTCTCGAGAGGAGCGGGTGTTCATGTACGTCCTGTAGCACGGCCAAAAATAATACGGAAGTAACAAAATAAAATAAAACAGAAAAATATGTCTAAAGTAAGATCGGAAACACTTATCGTAATATCAATACAAACAAAAATAAATTAGTCCCCGGCAACGACGCCAAAAACTTGTTCGCTAAATTTTTAAACAATCCGCAAGTGTACGGAGTAAGTGTAGAAAGCGGCGAGCAAGGTCGTATTCCACGGAGACTAAATATTCTTATTGTGTTGAGTACTAGATTATAATGATTCCGGTTTTATCTAGACGATCGAAAGGTAAAATGGATGATTAACGAAATAAAATAAAATGATGACAATAAAATAAAATATCCGAATTAAGGAGAATTGTAAGAGTTTAGAAAGAAAGATTCCAAGGCTCGGTTTCCGTTGATCACTAAGTTTAGTCGGGATTGGTTCCAAAAGTTCTAAGTGCGTTTCCAAAATGATAATCACAACAATATTCTAAAGTCCCTCTCGAGATGCTTTAAAACGTAGATTAAACAACCTATAATAACATCTCCGTTTACTATAAATTATCTAACTCCAAAATATTCATAAGATTAAAACATCATCATAGTTCATTACCGATTTCTCAATCTCGTAATTTACTACGTCAAATACTTAATGCCCTCTTCTCTCAAATTATGAGCAATTAAGTTTAACATGTAAAAACATTGATCAAGTGTCTAAACATGAATCAAAACCAAGTATTTGATAAAGAAATCACACTAGATATATATAATCATCAATCCCTCAAAACCATAGTAAATCAACGTATTCCCATGCCCGGAATCTAATGAGTTTAGCCGGACATGGTAATGAAAGAAAGATTAATAATCATCATGTTCATGCTAAATAAAACAACAAAATGAATAAAAGATAGGAAGAAGATAAAACTCGGATGGTGTCTTGAGTGGATGTAGGATCAAGCCTTCAAAATGTTCTTCAAGAGTTCTTCATTTTCTTCCTCCAAGTCTCTTTCTTTTGGTAGGTTTCTTCTTTGATCTTGTGTTTTTCTCCCTTCACCAACTCTCCAAGACTTTCTAAATCAAGATTCCTCTCAAGTCCAGCCCCAAGACCTTTTTATAAAGCCAAAATATCATATTTTTCATGTTCAAATCTTCAAAAATGTCAAAAAGTGATTTTTCCACCGAAAAGTGACACGGCCCGTGTCAAATGACACGGCCCGTGTCATACTGTCCCAGAAAATGCAAAAACTTTCTTAACTGTGAAGTCGTGGTCTAGAAGCCATATCTCCCTCAATGCACCTCGGAATTTAGCATATGATATACCGTTGCGAAGATTATTTCATGAGGAATCCATATATATATATATATATATATATAGAACACATCCTGATTCGAAGTAATGAATCTGGAAATTAGAAAATACGACAGGTAGTGCTTCAATCTTCATCGTTTTAGGCCTCATACTCTCGTTTATGCATTGCTTGATATGTATTTGGGAATTGAGACTTCGGTCTTACTTGATAATGTCCTTAAAACACCTATAAAATCAAATAAAATATACCCAAGCGTGATCGAGTCCAACAAACATAATATGAGTACAAACGACACAATTCTACACATTTTAGGATCTTAAAATCCGGAAAAACCTTATAAAAATATGTGTAAAAATGAGTGTTATCAGACATTACTCCGACCTACTCGGTCTTCCGCGTCGGAGCCGCCGACTTCTTGGCCAGGCAGAGGATGCTCTCCCTCCGCTTAGACGAGGGACCGTCCGGAGAAGGAAAGGCGTCATCCCATGTCCAGAAGAAGGCGGTGGCCAAGCCGCCTGGCGAATTCAAAGCCTTCGAGGATGTAGAGGTCCACCTTCTCCACAACCTCAACTTATCTCCGGCCCACATCTTCAACGCGATCAAGGGGCGCGAGTGGCTTTCCAAACCAAAACCGATATGGGACCACAATCATCTAGACCATAGCAAATTCTGTGCCTACCACAAGAGTCCCGGCCACAACACCAGCCAATGTCGCGACCTCCTCAGACAGCTCTGGCGATTGTTTGAGGAAGGCAAACTGGACAACTTGGTCACCAAGCCAGAACCTAGGGCAGAGAGGACCGGAGGGCGCGATCGCCGACAAAACGAGAGAACTCCTCCCAATCCGGTCGCCAGAATCGAGCATGAGCCGGAATACTCTGATGAGTCGATCCCTCCGATCAACCCTGGCGGTCGGATCAACATGCTTCAAGCAGGAGGTGGAAACCTCGGGGGCCTTTCCCCGGTTTCCACCATGTCGAACAGGAAGCGAAAGGCCGAGCTGAGAGCGGTCGCCGGGGTCCATGTCGTGGTACCTCCGGAGCCGACCATCTCCAAAGACGCGATCATCGCCTTCTCCAACAAGGACAGGGAGGGAGTGCATTGCCCCAAAGATGATGCACTGGTGATCTCTGCTTGTATCCTTGGGAAAATGGTCGATCGCGTGCTGGTCGACAATGGAAGTTTCTGCAACATCATATTTAAATTCGCCCTGGACCAGCTCGGCAACTTGACCAAATTCATCAAGCCGTTCGACACCATGCTCCAAGGGTTCGGCGACGACACAGTCCAAGCCTACGGAAGGATCAAGCTCTCTGTCGAGCTAATATGCTTTTACGATCCCAAGGTTAGGATTACTAGGAACCTAAATTTTGTAATCATAGATAGGCCCAGCATCTATAATGGGTTCCTAGGTTGCCCCTTTCTAGAAACCTTTGAGGCGGTCGCCTCGTCTTTCTTTTACTGTATCAAATTCCCCATTGCCGATGGGACGGTCGGTACTGTAAAAGGAGATTAGCTAATGGCAAAAAGATGTTTGAATTACTCCTATGTCGTTACTTCTTTCAATACTTCCCATGCTATGTGTAACATTGAAACGATCGACGATCAACCAATGGAGATCGATGAGCCAGACACATCGTACCAACCCGACTCGGAGGACGCAATCTCGGTTCGATTAACGGACGACATCGAGCCAAGGATCGGTTTCGAGCCAAGTCTCGACATCGATCTAAGGATCGAGTCCGGAAATCGTTCCAAACGAGAAGCGACCGTCCCCGTCGAAGAGTTGGAGAGTATAACGATAGATCCGGCTCATCCAGAATGAGAAGTACAGATCGGCGCAAGCATCAACCACGAATTAAAAGGGGATCTGATCGATTTACTACGTAAGAACATCGGAGTCTTTGCCTGGTCGCATCAAGATATGGTTGGAATAAGTCCTGAGCACGCTTGCCACTATCTAAAAATCGACCCGGCAATGAAGCCTGTTCACCAAAAACGTAGGAAATTCAGTCCCGAGAAATATGCGGCGCTCGACATAGAAGTCCAAAAGCTACTCAACAACAAATTGATCGGGGTAGCTACAGACGAACCATAATGGGTCGCCAACGCGGTGCTCGTCAAAAAGCCGACTGGTTCCTGGAGGTTATGCATCGACTTCACCGACCTCAACACGGCATGTCCAAAAGATCACTTTCCGATGCCTTATATTGATCACTTGGTCGATAGTACAGCAGGTAGCGAAATGATGTCATTTATGGATGCCTTCGCCGGATATCATCAAATCCCAATGGCGGAGAAGGACATAAAACACACATCTTTCCACACGGAAAAAGACATATACTTTTGGGTCCGAATGCCGTTCGGCTTGAAAAACGCAGGGGCAACCTACCAGCGACTAGTCAACAGAATGTTCGCCAATCAGATCGGCAAGACCATGGAGGTCTATATTGACGACATCGTGGTCAAAAGCCTCAAGAAGGAAGATCACCTCAATGATCTCGCCGAGACGTTTGCCATCCTCGAGAAGTTCAACATGAAACTGAACCCCAAGAAATGCAACTTCGGGGTGGGCTCCGGAAAATTCCTGGGGCACATCGTGAGCCAAAGGGGGATCGAGGCGAACCCCACCAAGATTCAGGCGATCCTTGACATGCAGGAGCCGTGGAACGTCAAGCAGGTGCAACGCCTCACAGGTTGTCTAGCCGCCCTCAACCGTTTCATATCTCGGCTCGGCGACAAAAGTAAGTCATTCTTCGCGACCATAAAGAAAAAGAAGTTCTCATGGACGAAGGAGAGTCAGGTGGCGTTCGCTAAAATAAAGGAATATCTATCTAACCCCCAGATCCTGGCAAAGCCGATCCCCGGTGAGAAACTATTCCTTTACCTAGCAGCCTCGGAGGTCGCACTGAGTGCCGTTTTGGTACGGGCAGAAGGACAAGTCCACTTGCCGATCTACTATGTTAGTCAAGCGCTTCATGACGCTGAAACACGTTATACGCCATTGGAGAAGATCGCCTACGCCCTTGTCATGAGTGTTCGTAAGCTAAGGGCATATTTCTCCGAACATCAAGTGGAAGTCCTGATAACTCTACCTCTAAGGCAAGTTCTACACCGACCAGACACCAACGGGCGGCTCCTCAAGTGGTCACTGGAGATCGCCCAATACGATATCACATACGCTCCTCGCACGACGATCAAAGGCCAAGCTCTGGCGGACTTCGTGGTGGAACTAACGTTCCCTCACAGTCCAACCCAGATCGGCCGACCGGCCTGGAAGTTATATGTGGATGGCTCGGCGACCAATTCGAGAGCAGGGGCAGGGATCGTCCTCATCAGCCCCGACGGACAAAGTTTCACAAATGCTGTGCGTTTCGGATTTCGCGCGACCAACAATGAAGCCAAATACGAAGCCTTGGTAGGCGGGCTCGATCTAGCCCTCGCCCTGGATGTTCGTCGCCTCCATATATTCATGGACTCCCTCTTGGTCGTGAACCAAGTCAGGGGAAAATATGAGGCGCGCGGCGAACAGATGGTCAAATACAAAGAGCTGGTCGCCGAAATGTGCACAAAATTTGATGAAGTGCTAATCGAACAGGTCCCGAGAGAGCACAACTCCCAGGCCGATGTCCTTTCCAAACTAGCATCATCGGATGGGGAAGTCGACTTCTCCAATATCCAAATCACAAAGTCAGCAAGGCCAGCCATCGACAGAAGCCTGGTTACCACAGTTGCCAACGCCGAGGAGAACTGGATGACTCTGTTCATCAAATACTTAAAGGACGGAACGGTCCCTGACGACCGTGTTAGTGCTCGCCAACTCCAGCTCCGTGTGACCAGATATACCCTATTGGACGACCGGCTTTACAAGCGAGCTTTCAGCCTTCCCTTCCTCAAGTGTATTACACCAGAGGAAGGTTGGCTCGTTTTGACCCAGATCCATGACGGGATTTGCGGAAACCATGCGGGCGGGCGAGCTCTCATCCATAAGACAACCAGGCAAGGTTTTTTCTGGCCATCACTTCAGAAGGACGCGATCGCCTATGCCAGATCGTGTCACAGGTGTCAAATAACGGGCCCAAACATTAAACTCTCCCCTGAGCAGCTCACCTCAATGTACAGCCCATGGCTATTCGCGCAACGGGGCATCGACCTTATAGGTCCCTTACCGACGGCTCCAGGGGGCTGCAAGTTCGCCATCGTAGGGGTCGACTATTTCACCAAATGGGCTGAGGCCGAACCACTCAACAGGATCGGCCAAGAGCAAGTGATCAAGTTTATCTGGAGAAACATCATATGCCGATTCGGTCTGCCCCAGGCCATCATCTCCGACAACAGAAAACAGTTCGATGGCTTAGAAGTTATGCAATTCTGTGAGAAGTGGGGAATCAAAAGGTTGTTCTCGGCTCCCTATCACCCTCAGACGAACGGGCAGGTAGAGGCTGTGAACAAGATCCTCAAACACACAATAAAAGCGCGACTCGAATCCAGGCTAGGACGATGGGCAAGCGAGCTCCCAGACGTTTTGTGGTCTTATCGAATGACGACCCGTAATTCAACCGGAGAAACCCCATTCGCCCACGCCTTCGGAACAGAAGCGGCGATTCCCTCGGAGATCGCTGTCCTCAGCCATCGAACCGGACAAGAGATGACGACCGATAACGATGTGGCCCGACGGATCGACCTCGACATGCTCGAAGAACGACGACTGACCTCAGAAATGAGGAACACAATCCACAAAAGGAGATCCGAGAAGTTCTTTAATTCGAAGGTCAAGGAGAGAAGGTTTCAGGTGGGCGATCTCGTCCTCAAAAAGATCCAGACCCACGCAGGTGTTTTTGGTCCGAACTGGGAAGGCCCCTTCATGATATCTAAGTGGCAAACTAAGGGAGCCTACAAACTTGAATATCCTGACGGTACTCCGGACCAGTATCCCTGGAAAGCCGTACATCTGAAGAAATACTATCAGTGAGAACTTTGTATTCAGTTTCAACAGCCAAATGTACAAGGAATATAATATGATTTTTTTCTATCCCATCTACTCTGGCGACCGCCCCACCAGGCACGTCACGTACCATCAAGGGTCGTCGTTCGAATATGGCGATCCGAGATGGATAAAATGCAGCCATGGTCCTGGAAGTCGATGGAACCGACATCTTAGCCCATGCCAGGTTCCTTTGGGCTGATATCGCCCGCCCTTCGTTTAAACACGAGGCCGGCGTAGCCGAAGGACCCTCCAAACTAATTAGTGGACACGATCGCCCGCCCTCAAAGGTTCATCATCTAACATGGTGAACCCGGACAATGCGACGTGCCACTACCCCCGTCTCAACGTACACCGTCGAGGGTCGCCATCTTCATGGTGGGCCGAGTGGAAGCAGAGTTAACAAGCCGCGGACGTGGAGTCGAATAAACCGACGACGCCCCGTGCAAGGACTCCTCCAGGCCAAGATCGCCCACCTTTCGTTTAAATACAAGGCGGACGCAGCCTAACGGAGGATCCTCACAATAAAGTGAGTCGCGGGATAGGCAATGTCCCTCGCACACAAAGACACAGTTGTGGAGGTCGGTCCATCGAACTCCGCTACCATGCACGATTCCTCAAAATCGGAAAACTGAGGATAGCTCACCAAACATACTATTTTTGTTCCCTTACTTACAATAAGTAAGCAAAAACAAGGGGGCAAAGGAGGCGAGCTAATCCTAAATGCGATCGGAAAGAAGGAACCGTACCCGATCGGTTTCGCTCAAACACACGCAGGACGATCGGAATTGTTCGACAAAATCTACAAGTAAGAATTTCCAAACATGTCAATACATTCAAACATTCAGACAATCAGTCGGATGAACAAGACATCGGAAGCAATCATACACATACTTGAAAAAATTCGCATGCAATCATTCAAAAGCGATCGTACATGAGAAGACACAAAGTGCTAAAAAGGAATATTTACTCATAACAAAGAGTTCGTACAATATGAAGCCCGAAGGCAATACAAAGAGAAAGCAAAAATTACAAAATACAAGGAAAATAAAGAGATCTCTCAGGGCCCCGCCGGCTGGTCTTCACCCTCAGGTGGCGGATCGACACGAGCTCCCCCATCGGCCTCAGGATAAATGAGTTTGTCCGGGAAAGGATACCAACTCAAGTCGATCCCAAAGTCGGCGAGGTCAAGGATCGGCAGGGAGAAATCCCTACCTTTTTTGCGGCTCGGACAGCATCAGCATAGGCCACGTAATAAGCAAACTCGCCAACGAGTGAAACATTGAGGTAGGGATCGGTCTCGATCGCCTTTAGCTGCCCTCTCAGCTCAGCGGTCGTCTTCTCAGCTTCCGTCAGTTCGACCACCTTAGCGGTCGTTTCCCCCTTGGCCTTCTCCAGCTCTCCTTTCGCCGCCTCCAGCTCACGGTTGAGTCGATCCACCGACGCCTTCAGTCCGGCCACCTCCTCCTGCGAAGCCGCATGCTTCCGGCGAGCTTCTTTCTCCTGGTCACGGAACCGATCGGCCGTTTCCTTGGAGCGGCTCAGCTCTTGCTTCAGTCGGTCGACATCCTGTTTAGCTCGTTTGGCCATCTCTACATAATCCTTCTCCATAGACTGGATCCGGTTGGCGTATTCAATGTTTGTGTTCTGGGCGGCCTCGAGGTCGCTATGGAGGCGAGCAGTAGAAGGTCGCCCCTCAAAATCCCTGGCAGCTTGGACGGCCATCGTCGCCGTCTGGAGAGCCAAGGCAATGGTCGCCTGCATGGAGTCTCCAGATCGCCGACGCGCGATCGCATCGAGGTCGGTCGTCCAAGCCTTGGGCAGTGAGGTGATGGCCTGCTGGACGTAAGTAGGGACGTCGAGGGACTTTTGCGGAGTCTTACTCGACAAAAAGTCTAGCACCATAGGAGCGACGTCCGGGTCAGCAAGACGGACCCTGCAGCGCAAACAAAAGAGACCAAGGAGTTAGTCTATACCTTACTCAAAATACCTAACTCGGAAAGTTCAATCTGATCTCACCTGTTGACCAGCTCGGGATCGCGGCCAAAATAGGGCTTTCCCGGAGAAGTCTCGGCCTCAGCGATCGCCGCTCTTTTCAAAAATCCGGTCGGGGACCTGGAGCCGGACGCCGAGGGCCTGGGACCAGACCCCTCCGCCATCGGAACGGAAGAGACGGGGGGAGCAGCGATCGGCGGCTCCAAAATAGCTAAATCCGCCTCAGCCGTCGGCAGGGATCCCTCCGGCCTCCGCCTCTTGCGGTTGCGCTAAAGTTGTTCCTCCTCTTGAATTTCCAGCTCGGCGACCGGCACCGCAGCAGGCCTCACCACAGGGGCAGGGCGAGACGACGTCGCAGCAACGCGACCCGTCTTCTTTCCCAGGTGAAGGCGATCGAGAAGTCCTGGGTTAGACATGGCGATCTCTGGAGGTGGCTCGGCAAAAAGGGGAAAGTGAACCTCTGTCAAAGAAGAAGTACAAACAAGTTAGACAACTACCTAAACGTTACGACCTCCTAGAGACGATCGTCAAAGCAAGGAAGAAATAAAATTTATACCTGGAACTCTCAAGTGACGAGGAAAGCGAAACAAACGAGCCCCCAACCGATGAAGTTCGGCACCGAGCGAGCGAACGTCTATGAAGGAATCCGGCAAGGCACGAATCCGCTCCCAAACGATCAAGAAATCGAAAGGGAGATCGCCGATCGCTGGAACGAGAGGTCTTGCAAAAAGGAAACGAAATTAGATCAGTCCAAGACAAGCTCAATCAAAGGGAGATTTAAAATCCTTAGTCGGATTCCTCTCCCGAAAATTGGTAGGAATCTCCAACTCCTCCTCCGGTCTGTCACTCGATGCCGATCGCCACGCTCCGCCAACCCAGCACCATTTTGCCAGGTCGCCGCGGGTCTTGTTCGGCACGCCGAGGACCACTCTTCCCATTCGGCCTTGGATATGATTACCGCTGATCGACCCTTTCTGCGCAGCCAACTTAAATAAATAATTCATCTCCATCGCAGAAAGAAGGCGGAACAACCGGTGACCGCCAAACAGTGTCAAAATGCAGATGACCTGTAGCCAGGCATTCGGCGTCAGCTGGAGCGGCGCCAAATTCCAGGCGATCAATAAGTAGGAGACGGCGAACGGAAAAGGGAATCGCAAACCGGCCTCCATGATCATCTCACTAACGGCGACCAGACCCTAAGGCGGTTGATCGACACGTTCATTTTCTGATGGCACGTGCAGGGAGACGTCAGAGGGAATATGATATTTTGCCCTCCAGCGGTCCAAGTCTTTCCGGGTCGCCGAACTCCGGATCTTACCAAGGGTCCACTGAGACGGGTTGGCGTCCTGAAACACCGTCCGCTTCACATGTTCGTAAGGATGAGCGGCGGAGTAAACTTCAAAGTCAAATTCCGGACAGGGTCCGGCGATCCCCTCCATAATCTTGGCGAAAGCCACATAGGCGGGGCCAAATGCACTCTCCCGTTCCCAAGTTATCTGCACCAGTTCGTCCTCATCCGCCGGCGAGCCCCCCTGCTCCGCCGTCGCCGACGTTCTCGCCACTTCGGCCTCGTTGAAGAGCTCTTCGAGTTATGCGGGTGCAATCCCCGCACGAATAGCCTCAACGGCCGTTTCCATATCAACTCCCACGGGAATCTCCTCCCGGTCAGGCGAAGCCGCGGCGGCGGAAGTGCTTACGGCCTCGAAGGTCTTAGATCCTCCCGACATATTCTTAAAAAGTAAAAGGAGGAAGAAGATTGGTTTTCTTACCTAAAAAGAGAAAGGAAGACGATCGGCACAAAAAGCTTCAGAAATTTCTGCAGAGTTTCAGCAAGAAGGCAAGGACGCGTGAAGAGTAAAAATGGAGTAGCCCTAGCCCCTTTTATAGATGGAAGCGGGGGTCTCTATGCAAATAGGCGAAAGTCCGAGGGCTGGAGTACAACCGTCAGTGGGGGGACACATTATATGCTGCCCTCGAATCCCGCGTACGCGTCTTTTCGAGGGCACGTCAGGCGACAAGTCTGACAAACCGCCGGACTCCCCCAACAGTAGCGCGACGCGTGTCCTTGCAACGTTTCGAGAGCCCGCCTTCATTTCCCGCTGCTCCCAGCGCAAAAGGAGATCGTCCAAATTTGAAAGAAGATCGCCCGATCGTCAAAACATTGGCGATCGCCAACAGTGCCACCTCACCCGGTGTTTTCAAACATCGAAGCGAGCTGGGGGGCAGTTGTTGTGCGACGATTAAATACGCCTCGTTGGTGACCGGCATCACGATCAGAGAAGTCAACCATAGAAGACACACTCTGGGTAAACGCCCAGCGATCGGCACATACGACGATCGTCTTTTGGTACCCAGCGATCATCTTTTGATATCTGGCGATCGTCTTCAATGTGCGAACCATAGACGATCGTCTCGTGCCACGTATGGATCCAACATTCGTCAAAGTCGTCGAAGACCGAATCTTAGACGGTGGCCCACGTGCTGATTCACACAGGGCGCCGACAGATAAGACGTTTGACCCCAGTCTGTCACCTAACTCACCTACCGACAGGGCCGCCGAAAGGTACAAAGTGGGTCCTCCCCGGACAGCGACCCAGGACGCGTGCTGGCTTCCCATTGGCTCGCACAACTGGCCACCAGCAGCAGTCCCAGACTTTAAGGGAACAGCCCACGTGACGGGACGATCGGCCATCTTATTATAATATAGAAAACGGCGGTCGCCCGCGATCGCCGGAGAGGTCCCAGCAACCTTGTCTCCTATAAATAAGGGACAAACAACAGTAGCCAACGGGACGCGTTTTTACCGTGAATACAGTGCAAAATACACACAGAGAGAGAGAATCAAAGACTCATCTGAAAATCACTTACACATTCATAGTGATATTCATATACATTTATCATACATCCCAAGCAAGAACACACAGATCTACACATCTGGTTCTTCCGGCAATCTACACACTCTACAGCTTAGATAACTAGAAGTCTTTACACTCATTGTAATAGATTCTAACATTAATATTTGTACTCGACAGTATATTTATTAATAACATCTCGCGAGAGCATTCAAGCCCGGGATTAACAACCCCGGCAAATCTTGTGTTATCTATTTTCTCACGGAAGTGTTCTCGCATTTGTTTGTTACTCGATCATTCCAGCAATATTATCTTCGGATAATATTTTGGGTAACAACAAACTTTAGTGCTTATTTTGTCTCTTGTGATTACATTAATATGTATACAAATACTTATTAATATATATACAACAATAACATATAGAAATATGAAATATGAAAAGTTTTATTTACTATTTATTGTACATATTTTTTATATTAATACCATGCGTAGAGGTAGAGAGATGAGAAATATGAGCAGTTTTAATTTAATACTTATGTCATGTTCTTTTGGACTTATTTTTCAGTTTGATTCGATTCGATTCGATTCGTTCAGTCCATTCGATTCTTGATTTAGGTTCATTCGATTCGATTGAGTCATGTCTATTCATTGATTCGGTTAGTCGTCTATTGATTCGATTCTTCTTCTTCTTCTTCTTCTTCTTCGTCTTCTTATCATTATTATCATTATTATTAATCTTAATTATTATTATTGCTATTATTACTAATTATATTTACTATTATCGTTGTTGTTGTTGATTACTATTATTATTATTTACCATTACTACCAGTGTTATTATTATTATTATTATTATTATTAATCTTAATTATTATTGTTATGATTACTAATATTATTTACTATTATTATTAATAATATTTATTATTATCGTTGTTCTTGTTGTTGTTGATTACTATTATTACTATTTACCATTATTATCAGTGTTATTATTATTATTGTTATTATTATTATTATTATAGTTATTATCATTATTGTTATTAATATCATTAATATTATATAATTTATCCTTATCATATAGATCTCAACTTATCATTTATATTTTATTATATTACTATTATTTTTACTATTATTTTATTATATTTATTATTATTATTATTATTATTTACCCTTAATTTATATTTCAGTTCAATTGATTCGATTCAGTCCATTCGATTGATTCAATTGATTGATTCATTCGATCAAAAAAACAGAGCCTTATTGTATCTCTTTTGATATTATAACGTGTAGAGACAATTTTAATTATATATATATATATATAATCTCTACTATATTTACTTTAATAAATATTTAATAAAGTATAATCTAGATATTGAATTTGGACTTACGAATAATATAGCATTATATATAATATATATCTATGTTAGAATAATTTAATAATATAGTATTACATCGAAAAAAAAATATAAGACCAGACCTATTATAATTATATACTTACGAGAGATATACGGTACCGAATTTAGGATCATATGAGAATAGTTTTTATGTTGTGAATTGAGAATAAATCTGAATCATTAATCCGTGTGTGATGTACGATCAGATTGACTTATACATGCAATATATGCATTTCGTGCATCAAACTTGCAATATATTAAAACTCTGCATCATATGCATCAAAATATCGATGCACTAAAATATTACATCCTATGCATATATTTTTGTGAAAATAAATCAAGGTCATCCATTTAATTAAGATTTATAAATCAAATTTATTCTTATTTCTTAATTTAAATATCATTTAATATCATTCTCACCAGAAGCATGAATTTTCATACATAAAAATCGGCTCACGAATTTACAAAACGAAGTTTATTGAAAAAAATACGATCCGACTTTCACAAATCGGACGAATCGGCTGAGCCAATCCGACTTTCACAAATCGGACAAATCGGCTGAGCCAACTCAGTCACCTGCTTCAAACAAAAAGAGTAGCCTAGGGAGCCAAAGGCAGCAAAAAATGGAGGGGTTGCTGCAACCAGTTAGACTGAAGCATCTTCTCCACCTCATCACTTTTCCCAAACCCTCAAAAACCCAATGTCTATTTGGAAAATTCCGACCCTTTTGTACCGTCCGCTGCTCTTCTTCTTCTTCTTCCGTCTCTGCCGCCGCAGCGGTTGTCCCCGGTGACCGCAATCGGAGACCCTCCTCCCTTCAAAACTCCACATCCGACAGAGAAGCTATTCGCGCCATTCGGATAAAAAAGGTCTACTCTTTCATGAGCCACTGAGTATCGTATGTATTTAATTTAATGAATTGTTGCATGTTATTTGTTTTACGCTTTGTTTCAGTTGTTGAAGTGGGAATCCTCTCTAAGCTAATGTTCCTTGGATGAGGCTGGAATTCTTTTATAAGTAACTCCTTTGATACAAATCCACTGGTTTCTATTTTGAATTTCTGTTTCCCAACACTGTTCGGCCGGAAATGAGGATGGAGTGATGGAATTAAAAAAAAAAGTAAAATAAAAAAAAATTATGTAACTCACTAGTTTTTGTTTTTATTTCTGAATACTGCTTGGATGAAGATGGGGTGGGCCGGGGCCGGGTGGCTGACTCCCCCTAGCCCCGGCATGCTTCCGGGAGTTGTTCTGTTGACATACAGAGTTGAAACTGAAGAATGTGGGGATTTTTTATGATTTGTTAAAAGCTATGTGGTGAATTAAAACTTGAAAAAAGAATTGAATTGTACTCATCAAATGTTTTGTAGATCAGAAAATTTCGGAACATTTTGTCTGAATGCATTGGTTGGTGTTGCAGTTTTATTATTCGGTTTCGTTTGATTTTGGCATATAACTGATTGGTACCTGCAGGTGCAAGATCTAAGAAGCAGAGGTTTAGATCCCTATGCGTACAAGTGGGAGCGTACTCATACTGCAAATCAGCTTCAAGAGATTTACAGAGATCTAGCAAATGGTGAAGAGTCGACTATTGAGAGGGATGGTGTATCTATTGCTGGAAGAATTGTGAGTCGCAGGGGTTTTGGAAAGCTCGTGTTTTTAACTTTGAGGGATGACTCGGGGTCGATCCAGGTTAATATTACAATTGATAAATGTGATTCACTGAATTGATTGATCAATAGGTTGACAAATGATAATTCAACTGAGATATCTTTTTTTTTTCTTCGGGGGGGTCGGGTGGCGGGTCCGAAAGGATAAATTTTCATTAATCTAGCAATTGAAGCTGTAAAGCATTACAAATAAAACGAGTAGAAAAACTCTATACTTTGTCATCGGACATAGAGCTTGTTAGTCGTGCTAACTCGTTGGCAACAAAAGTTTGGTAATGTAAGGCCTTACAATCTTGTATAGTTCCGCCGAAATAAGAAATATCTTCCGGATCACCTCTAATGGCTTGAATAACTCCCAACGAATCTGATTCAAGAATTAGTGTGTGTGACCAAATATTTTTTCTGATCCACACTAAAAAATTACACTTGTTTTGGTCGACAGTAAATGCACAAACTTATTTATATCCCGATTAACCGTGTAAAAGCCTCTACCATCTACCAACCACATCCAAGTGTCACCACCACTCCCACCACCAAGAGGAATGTTAAAAATCAGCTGTTGATCATCATCACCATCAACTGCACCTTAATCCCAACTATGTTGGGGTCCGTGGCATGAAAATTATAGTGCCAATTAATTGTCGAAAATTAGTTAATGCTACAATTCATGCAAAAGACAAAGTGGCAAAGTTTTACGCCGGATGCCCTTCCTGTCGCAACCTTCATATGAAGGAGAAATGAGATGAAATTCCAAAACCATCAAACTCATAGGCTTTTCCAGTTACATGGAAAATATGATGAGATGGTGATGAGTCCAGATAATTGCTATAGTCATGTCACATCACATGATTGATATTATAAAATCATCACGTACATCATGGAACATGACTCAAAAATCAGCTGTTGATCCCGAGTATTAGATAAATCCGAAAGTAGATCCTTGTTGCAAATCTTCTATTCACCAAAATACTTCCCATACCTTCAGGGTTTTGAGAAGGCACATGTGGATTTGCATCACCAGGTAACCAGTGATAAGACCAGACAGAAATATCTTGCCATCTCCAACACGCCTTCTACATCTAGATAACATCATTGTTTTAAATAGCGCATCGTTGATGTGTAGCGTTTTTTTCCTGATAGCGCGTAGCGCAAATAGTGTAGCGTATAGTGCAGGTTTAGCGTTCCTACTATTTTATATAAAAAAATAAAATATATCTATATAATATATAATTCTTTGTCATAAGTTAATATAAATCAAGTTAAAATTATAACTAGTAACACTTAAAATAAGAATATATGAAAATAAATGTATAAATATCATATTCGTTTAGCTACAATCCACTGTTTTTTTAATGAACTCATCAACAAGTTTTCAATTCGGTTATTTATCATTATCTTTGACACTACATATATCTAAGAATTATTAAAAAACTATATTTTGTAACAAATTTAATAGAACTTTATAGTTTATATAGATATAAAAGTAATAAAATAATAATTAAAAAATATTTGTAATTAAAACAAAAATATATAATTAAAATAAAAAAATATGATAAAAATTAAAATTTCTCAAATAGCCTACGCTATTTACGCTATAGCTCAAATAGCCTACGCTATTTGCGCTATTTGGATAAAAAACGTGCCACGTCATCAAAAAGCCTAAGTTATTTGTCCAAAACGCTATTTTGGATGCGCTACGTAGCGCTACAGTCAATTTTTGCGCTATAGCTCGCTATAGCCTACGCTACGAAATGCTATTTAAAACAGTGGATAACATTAACTTCTTTGCTGCCATGACACTACGCGGAAGAACGGCTTGAATCCTAATTGAGCTGCCAAAAATTTTGGGGATGGATAACACTCGCTTTAAATGTTCTTGCCAACAGTAGGACAGAAATTAACCACCAACATTGTTTGCCCAACATAGCAGATTCAGGAAATCTTCTGAAATTTAGGCCCCCTTGATATTTGTAGGGACACTATCTTTTCCACGAGAACCAATGTATTCCTCTCAGTGTTTTAAATAGTGATAGCGTGGTTGGTAGCATTTAGGTTCCGATAGCACGTAGTGCATAGAATAAGTTTAGGGTTAATCACCAGCGTTGGGGTTTCTATGAAGTGGATGCCGCAAAAAAAGATGCATCTTGTTGGTATGCGTAGTATTAACCAACTCCTCCCATACGTATACAACCTTGGAATACCTCTCGTTTTGGTGCGGGGTCGGTTCTGTCATGTTTTCCTCTGCCTAGAAGCCTTGCCAGGAGCCTCTCTTGTCCGCACCTTCTCATTGTACTGGCTATCACTCCTCACCCTTATCGGCCCCAGGCGCAACAACTCAAGACAAGCTTGCAAATTTCTGTATTCATCCGAGTTAGCTCTAAAGAAATGGAAGCTATCCCGAGCAAAAGATAAATGTTAAATACTTGGAGCCCCTCTAGCCACTTGACAACATATGACAATATTTTGGAATTTGGATCCATACTTACAACATATAACTATCTTTTGGAATTTGGATCCATACTTACTGATAATTGCGGACAAGCCTTCTGCACGCAAGATAAAATGATGGGGTGAAAGAGGACCACCCTGTCTTAATCCACGGCAACGTTTTAAATAGCGATTCAAAGCGTGCTACAAACCTTTAACGCGCCATAGCACAGCCCATAGCATTTTGCACAAATAGTGTGCGCTATTTGCTCATGTAGCACGCTATTTACGTTGTAGCATACGCTATTTGGGCAAAAACTTTCGCTATTTGTGCAAAAAATTGAGCAGGCCTGATGAGCATAGATTTTTCAGAGCAAGTAGTCTTTTAATAATCCGCTCAGACAAATATAGTCGATTTTCACACTGCGCAGCTGAAACAAAGAACATCCACCTGCAAAAAAAAATGGGAATGAAACCCTAGGAGAAGACTGGTGCACGAATAGAAGGTTGATTGAGAGGTGCGATTTTTGGTGCGTCTCTAAACTCAAGAGCTGCGCTTCTCTTGGTATTGCACGATAAATTTATTAGTGTAAGTGTTTATTTTATCTCGTTGATTTACTAATATAAGTATATTTTTATTTATAAATAATAATAATAGTTCACATGCTCAAATAGCTTACGTTATGCGCTACGCTATTTACGCTACACTATGACAGAACAAAAACATTACACATGTAAAAAGCTATTTGATGAGGACAAATAGGCTCTGATTCGAACTATCCCATGAGAAATTTTATACCTCACCGTCGAACAGAGCATCGTTAAATCCACCAATTCAATATGAAAACCCAACTTTAACATTATAGATCACAAGTAAGACCACTCAATTCTATTAAGCCTTTTTCTTGAGAAGAAGCACAATAACTGTATCATTGAAGCCCGGCTGAAAAGAACAAGTATTGTGGAGAGTCGCTGCCACAACATCATCACCTATTAAATTCCAGATTTTTTGGATAAAAGCAGGATTTAGGCCATGTGGTCCAGGAGGCTTATCAGGATGCATGGAGGAAACAGCTTCATAAATCTCTTTTTCAAGGAAAATCATTTTGTTCTGATGAAACTTTGGTCTCAATACAATTAAGTATATGTTCTCCTTTGCAGCCTTCAGAGGAGTAAAATGCTCAAAAAAATGTGCAAAAATATGATTGCCCAATCCGGATTCCAAAAGATCCAAACGGCACTGGGAGATTTAAGATCTTGAAATACAATTTTGTCTCATTATAAGAGAAATCTTAAGTGAATGATTTATATCTATTTTTTAGTCATAACTTAACTTGAAAAGAACATCTTCTATAACTCATTTGATTGATTTTAAACGTGGTTGATATAAAAGCGACAATTTCAGACAAACTCTCTATAATGCTATTGATTCTCGCTGAATTATCACTCTAACTGTAGTATAGATTTTTGGTCATATTTTTATATAGGATTAATTGCACCTAAATTCACAACGTTTCATCACTTTCTCAAATTGCACACGGATTTAAAATTATGTTTCAAAAATACATCACCTTTCAATTTTCGGTAATTTTACTCTGGTTCCCATTTCCCCCTAAATTGTATCCCGCGTGGCACCCGGACTTGCCATGCTGGACTTGCCGGTCGGCCTAACAATACGACGTCGTTTTAACACCTATCTCTCTCAAGGGTTAATTGCACCTAAGTTCACAACGTTTCATCACTTTTTCAAATTGCACACGGATTTAAAATTATGTTTCAAAACTATATCACCTTTCAATTTTCAGTAATTATGTTTCAAAAATACATGAGCAACAAGCTTCTCACTTCTAAATGGATTGCTATGAAGTACTTGAATGTATTCCGACAGAAGGCTTTTCTGCTGTGATTGTTGTCATTTTGATAAGTATTTTGCTGTCAGTTTGATCAATTTTTTTGCTGTCATTTTTTTATCATTTTTTGCTGCCATTTTTATCAGATGGGCTATATCAGAAGTCCCCATTCCAACGATGCGCCCACCAATTCCGCCAAACCCGACGTCGTTAATTGATTTTAAGAGCTTATAATTGAATGAGGGGAATTTGGAGGAAATGGGTCTTAATTGAGAAAGGAGGGATTTGATGCCCCTACTGTCTTCTTTCCATCGCGAGCTCGAAGAATTAAAATGGGTGGGTGAGCGAGCTCGAGAATCTGCCTGAATTTCTATCGCTTTCTTCCCCGCTTCCTGGATATAATCTTGAGCGCTAATTGAATGATAATAAATAGGTGTTAATTTGAGAGAAATAGGTGTTAAAACGACGTAAAAACGACGTCGTGTTGTTAGGCCGGTCGGCGAGTCGAGCGTGGCAAGTCCGGGTGCCACGCGGGGTACAGTTTGGGGGAAAATGGCAATCGGAGTAAAATGACCGAAAATTGAAAGGTGATGTATTGTTGAAACATAATTTTAAATCCGTGTGCAATTTGAGAAAGTGATGAAACATTGTGAATTTAGGTGCAATTAACCCTTGAGAGAAATATGTGTTAAAACGGCTTAAAACGACGTCGTGTTGTTAGGCCGGTCGGCGAGTAGAGCGTGGCAAGCCCGGGTGCCACGCGGGGTACAGTTTGGGGGAAAACGGGAACCGGAGTAAAATTACGGAAAATTGAAAGGTGATGTACTTTTGAAATATAATTTTAAATCCGTGTGCAATTTGAGAAAGTGGTGAAACATTCTGAATTTAGGCGCAATTAACCCTTTTATATATTGTCAACTAGTAGAGACTATTGTAATTCCACTTCAATTTCACTGAAATATTGATTCTTAAATTCTCATAATGCTTCGTCATTGTTTGATATTCATATAAGTATCGGTTCTATTAATTTACATTCATTTTAAGATATGTTTTTTTTTTTCTTTAAGTTGCTTTCACATGAAGTTGGTGGCTTGTGTATAAAAGCTTTTCGATTGCAATTTAAAGTAAAAATGTTTATTTCTGTGTTTTAGCTTTACTGTGAGTTGGAAAGGCTACTAAGTGATCAGTTCGAACATTTGAAGACACTTGTTGATATAGGTGATATTTTGGGGGCTAGGGGCTCGATTAAGCGCACAGACAAAGGTATTTCCTTATTACGTTTCTCCGTCATACTTTATCTTATTATTGGAATTTTTTTCTAATGGATTAACTGGCCAAAAAAGCTGAGTGTATGGTTCTTAACACTTTGGAGTATGTGAAGGAGTATAACTGTGTAAGAAGACAGCGGACATGTAATCTTGTTACTTACACCTGTTGGTACACCAGAGAACCAGTTCTTGCGTGCATTATGATTTTAGATGTACGTGAATTTCCCCTTCCTTTAAGTGTACAATGGTTTACATCTATACTCCTTAAGCAAAAATATCCAGTATTTTTCTCGTATTAAATTGTAGTTTACCACACTGCTGATTATTTATCTATTCATAAGGAAAATACTGGTGACAATGTTGGAAGAACAACAATCTGAGGATCCTTGCTTTTCACTTTATGTTCTGATTTGAGAATTCAACAGTAACTGTCGAGAGTTTATATTTGGGCATGAATTAGAGAAGTTAATGTACTGATGCATAAATGGTCATTTTTTGTCCTATCACTCGTATAGAGTTACCGTTCTGTTTAATCTTGTATTAAAATGGTTGAATTTATATAGGTAAAATTTATTATTTTAACTTTTAAGTCATGGTATTCAGGGGCGGGATTTCTAGTCGGGTGGGGGGGTTGGGGGCAACACTTACATAACGAAGTATGAAATATTTACATATATGATAGTAAAATTTAATTATATTATATTTTGCAGAAAAATATCGGTACAAGACTCACTTGCGGAAGACGTATAAGTTCTAAATATTAAAGAAACTGCATGGTGAATACAATATTTGTGATGTTGATTTTCAACACTGTTAGTGATTTGTCGGTATAGTTGGGGGGGGGGGGGGGGAGGGATATTCTTTATTTTGTCTGTATTTTGTAGATAATTGTAATACTCACTGACAAAAAGGTGAAAGTTTTGTTTTGTACATCAGTAATCATAGTTACATATATAAATCGCTAAATAATGAATTTATTTGCAATTATTTTTCAATACACACTAATAAGCAATCTGTTAAGACTGTAAGAAATTCGTATTCCATCTTGTTACGAAGAACAGTCTTGATTATATTTATAGCAGAAGAAAATCGCTCCTCGTATACTCCCCACTTCTAAATATTATGATTATATCAGGACCCACACAATAAATTATTCAAACTTCAAAGTAATAAGCACCGGCTTGTGTGGTCCATAACATTTTTCTGATCAATAATTTTGATTTGGGGGAGGGGGGAAAGATTCAAATATTAAACATATATTATATATAGGAGGTATTAAGGGAAAAAAGTTGTCTGTGGAGAGGGGCACGTATTTGACTTTTATTGGATTTTATTTATTTCTTGGTTTGCTAAACTCATCTTATTAAAATGTTTGTCCTATGACAGATTGTCTTTCTGGTATTTCTTTTGTAGGGGAATTATCTGTTTGTGTGACTTCATTTTCGATCCTAACAAAATCCTTGCTTCCTTTGCCTGATAAATATCATGGCTTGACAGACGTAGATAAGCGTTATCGTCAAAGGTAAGACTCTCTCTTGCTTATTTCATGTCCATGCTGAGTTTGTTCTTGCTTATAGCCCCAGTGACTGTATAGCTAGTATAGTTCCTTTGCTTAGACATAACTTTATTTTGAAGGTATGTAGATATGATTGCGAATCCTGAGGTAGCTAATGTATTTAGGAAAAGAGCTAAGGTTAGTTTTTTGTTATGCTTTTCCATTTTCATTTCTCTTTCCTGCATCTTATGCTCGTGGCACCTGGCGAGGTGCTAAATTTTGCCTATTCTCAGTAGATTATTTCGGAAATACGGAATACAGTAGAATCTGCTGGTTTTGTTGAAGTTGAAACTCCAGTTCTTCAGGTATTTAAATTTTATGCTAGTAAGAATCACGTAACCTTAGGCTGCCCCACCCCAGAAAGCTTTTTATGTATATAAATGGGTAAAAATCAGTTTGATAGTTTTCGTTCTTTTTCGTTTTTCTTTTTCTTCCTTATGTTTTTCCTTTTTTTTTTTTTTTTTTGGGGGTGGGGGTCGGGGGGGGGGGGGGGGGTGTTGGTATTTTCTTTTTCTTTGTTCCCGGGAGAGTAAAGAGGGAAAAAGGGAAAATTTTTGCACGTCAATGGAAATGTATGCTAAATTAAAGTTAATATTTGTTGGTCTTAGTTATTGGTTAATCTTGTCTATTAGGGTGCAGCAGGTGGAGCTGAAGCTAGGCCATTCATTACATATCACAACTCCCTTGGGCACGATCTTTATCTGCGAATTGCAACTGAGCTCCATTTGAAGAGAATGCTGGTGATTTTTTTTTTTTTTTTCATTTTTATCAAATTTACGCATGGGTTGTGCTTCCTTAGTAATTTGAGAATGATTTGTTTATTTCGCATCCTTATGGAGAAGCTTATATAAATCGCGCAACTCTTGTAACAATTCCTTGATTGCATTTTTATATCAGAATTTTTTTGCCTTCACTCTCTTTGACTTAAGATCAAGAAATTAATCACAAACACAAAATAGTGAGTTGATTTATTTTGAAGGATAAACATTTCTCTTGATCTTTATTGCCGTCTGTGGACATATCTCTTTTCTTGCCATTTTTGTTTTTCTTATAGAATCAAATTGTATTATGTCCATTTCCAGTAGCGGATCCACGAATCGAAATTGGGTGGCACTTGAATTTTCATACAATTTTCTCTATGGTACTTTAATATAAAAACAAAAAATAAAGTTAATAATCATTTGAATGTATCACAAATTAAAGAAGATATATAATCATTTTATTGTATCACAAAATATATAGACACAAACCTAGCTCATCTAACTAAATTTTACTCTACGAGTACATGAATCCTCAAATTTCTCTACCACAAAATCTATTTTGTTATTCGCACATCATTCGTAGTAGGCTTGGACTCTTTTCTATAGTAAGTGTTGGACTTGTTTTATTATAAACCCCACATAATATATATATATATATAGTGGCGCGTTCTATGCAGTACCAATATTAGATGCAGTACTTTACAGTACTAATTTATGCATAGTTTTGTACTAATTATGCATGAAATATTGCATTTCGTGCATCAAAATTTCAATGCATTAAAATATGCAATATATGCATCAAAATATCGATGCATTAAAATATTAGATTATATGCATCAAATTTTTGTGAGAATTAATGCATTGAAATTTTAATGCACGAAATGCATATATTTCATGCATAATTAGTACAAAACTCATGCATAAATTAGTACTGTGAAGTACTGTATCTAATATTGGTACTGCATCGAACGCGCCCCTATATATATATATATATATATCTTAAATATATTTATTTATTTTTTGAGTGGGACTTGAGTCCCACTTTGGGATAATGTAGTTCGGCCCCTGTCCATTTCTGCGGAAGCCTTCTTAGAGTTGTGGTTCTGCCATATATAGATTTTTGTCTCCTTTTCAGGTTGGTGGATTTGAAAGAGTATATGAGATAGGCAGGGTATTCAGGAACGAGGGCCTTTCGACTCGCCATAATCCTGAGTTCACCACCATTGAGGTAAAAAAAAAAAAAACAGTTAGTTTTTTAATTATCCAGTAATTTCTGGAGGAAATGATACGCAAATTTGTAAGACCAGTTTAAACTTCAGTAATGCATGTTGTATGTTTAAGCTGTACTAAACTTTCAGTTCTCTATTGGGATGATCAATAATGGTTGTATGTCTTTGCATGATTATTAGATGTATGAAGCATATTCAGATTATGAAAGCATGATGAATATGGCTGAAGAGATCATCACTCGTTGTGCTCTTGCAATTAACGGGAAGCTTACCCTTGATTATCAGGTAGATTCTTATTGTACTTGTTTCACTTCCCTTGTACGTTTCTTTTTCCATTTTTATTGCATGTAGATGAAGATGTTTTTCTTTCTTTGAGTTTTCAGTCAGAAACATAGGATCTAAGGCAGTGAGTTTAAAGATGTGTCTTTTTTTGGCAGGGTGTAGAGATATGCTTAGAAAGACCATGGAGGAGAGAGACAATGCACAATCTTGTGCAAGAAGCAACAGGGATTGAATTCAACAAGTTTGGTGATGATCTTACTACTTCAAAGGAAGTTGTTTTGCGAACACTCGACATCTGTCGTGATAATAAAAACAAGAGTTCAATCGACGCATGCCCGTCCATCGGACATGTGCTTAACGAGGTTGATCAGCCTAACCTAACGAGATTTCAGTTTCATCATACTGTATGAAAATCATGAAGTAGATTCTGTTGTACTGTACAGGTTTTCGAATTAGTGGTGGAACCGCACTTACTGCAACCCACATTTGTCTTGGATTACCCACTTGAAGTATCTCCGCTAGCCAAACCACATAGAAGGTGCTATAGCTTTACTGAAGGTTTCTTTTTTGTGCCACTTTAAATGTATTTTTTTCTACTGGTTCTGTCTTAATTATACTATCGATGCAGTTTAGAGTTCTGTTTTTTTTCATAAGTGAAGTTTCGTTTGGAAGAATATCTCTAGTTTAATTTCTTAGCTAGCTTTGAATGTGACAGAGACCAATGTGAAAATATTTCCGGTTCTCCTTAAAATTTATCTGTTTTATATATTCACACGGAGCAAATACTTTTGAGTATCTTACTTTTTATATGATCTTCAGACACGCAGGCTTGACAGAGAGGTTTGAGCTGTTTGTATGTGGTCGTGAGATGGCAAATGCTTTCTCTGAATTGACTGACCCTTTGGACCAGGTAAGCCTTGCCATATTGTCAACTTTATTTGAAGGTGCCATTATTTGACTGTTCTTATTGGTGCCTTGCTCCCCCCCACCCCCTTCTTCTTCTTCTGCTGCTGCTACTGCTCCTCCTGCTCCTCCTCCTGCTCCTGCTCCTCCTCCTCCTCCTGCATCTATCCCTCACCGGCCTATGCGCTCCCCATTCTTCAAGTCTCCGCACCGGTGCATCAATCGGCCTCCGTCTCACATGTCCGAACCATTTCAACCGATTCTCCAACAGCTTATCCTCTATAGGGGTCACTCGTACTTCTTTCCTAATCACATCATTTCTAAGTCGATCCTTTCTCGTATGGCCACACATCCATCTTAGCATACGCATTTCCGCCACATTCATCTTATGCACATGACTATGCTTTACAGCCCAGCATTCAGTGCCATATAAAAGTGCAGGCCTAATTGTAGTTCGGTAAAATTTTCCCTTTAATCTGTAAGGTACGCCTTGATCACATAATAACCCTGTTGCGCTCTTCCATTTCAACCATCCCGCCTTAATTCCATGGGCCACGTCACCGTCTAATTCTCCATCCTTTTGAAGAATACACCCAAGATAACAAAAAAACTTCGATCCTCGTATAACATTCCCATCAAAAGTGATTGTACCCGCCTCTCTACTTCCATTTCCACTAAAGCTACATTCCAAATATTCAGTCTTACTTCTGCTCTGCCTAAAACCACGAGTGTCGAGCGTATTTCTCCAGAGTTCCAACTTTCTTTCAATTCCGTCCTTCGTTTCATCAACCAATACTATATCATCTGCAAACATCATGCACCAAGAAATATCGTATTGAATTGACCTTGTCAATTCGTCCATGACTATGGCAAAGAGGAAAGGATTAAGAGCCGAGCCTTGATGCACCCCAATCATAATAGGAAATTCCTCAGTCTTTCCCACGGTAGTGCGTACACTTGTACTAGCTCCTTCATACATGTCTCTAATGATGTCAATATACTTCTTAGACAAGCCTGACCGATAGAGCGATTGCAGTTCGCGATTGCAGCTTACGAGTGTTGCTAAAGCCCCGACCATTCTGACTGTAAGGAGGAATGGAGTAAGGGGCTACCTTCTTGTAGCGAACAGCAAGTGCAGCTAGTCCTTCTAGCGCGCGATCAATCAACGTCCCAAGACGTTGATTCCATAGCCCTGTGTCTTAACCAATGAACATCCCAAGACGTTCTCCCAATCGTTATCTAACAAATCTCTCAAAGCCGCCTCCAACCCATGCCGTTTGGAGCCATTGTTTCTCGTCGATCCCGTCCCCTACTTCTAAACCCCGACGCCCTCGCCGGAAGTTGAGTGCAGCCACCGTGTTCTGCATCCAGGGGCCTTGGCTCGTACTATCCCAACTTGCCCTTTTTGGCTAATGCCCACCAAAGTACCTCTCTTGATACCTTATCATAAGCCTTCTCTCATCATCATCATCAACACCTTAATCCCAACTATGTTGGGGCCGGTGGCATGAAGATTATAGTGTCGTTTAATTGTCTAAAATTAGTTAACACCATAACTCATGCAAATAACAAAGTGGCAAAATTTTACGCCGGATGCCCTTCCTGTCGCAACCTTCATATAAAGGAGAAATAGAACGAAATTCCAAAACCGTCAACATCATAGTTTTTTCCATTTTTATGGAAAATATCATGAGACGGCGATGAGTTTGAGATAATTGCTATTGTCATGTCACAATACGTGATTGATATTGTAAAATCAACACATACATCATGGAACATGACTCATCATAAGCCTTCTCTAAATCAATAAAAACCATATGCAAGTCTTTCTTCTTATCACGATAGTGTTCCATCATTTGTCTCATCAGAAATATTGCTTCCACAGTCGATCTCCCAGGCATAAATCCAAATTGGTTTTCTGATATCTCCACACACTTTCTAAGATGTTGCTCAATCACTCGTTCCCATAATTTCATGGTATGACTCATCAACTTAATCCCCCGATAATTAGAGCACTCTTGGGTCGCCTTTGTTCTTATATAAAGGGACTAAAGTGCTTTTCCTCCATGCCAGTGGCATCTTGTTGTATTTCCAAATCTTGTTGAAAAGTATAGTCAACCATTCGATTCCCCTCTCTCCCAAACACCTCCATCCTTCAATAGGTATACCATCTGGCCCTTCTGCCTTTTTCGAACCCATTTTCTTTAATGCCATCCGTACTTCATAGTTTATATATATATATATATATATATATATATATATATGGTGGTACCGGTGAGAATGAGGTTTAAATTAAGAAATAAGAATGAATTTGGTCTATAGATCTTGATTAAATAGATGACCATTATTTATTCTCATGAAAAGCTATGTATTGAATGCATTATTTTAATGCATCGACAATTTTAATGCATTTACCGGTTTTAGATTTTAGTTTCCTTTTTCATATTCTTTTGTTATGCATGCATCTAAAAGTATATATAGCTTATGATGGTTTTACCGAAATGGTTGTAGAGAGAACGGCTGGAAGAGCAGGTGAGGCAGCACAAAAAGAAGTCGGCTTTAGTTTCAGATGATAAAAGCAATAAAGTCGAAGATGATGATGACAACGCATACGATGTCACTCTGGATGAAGATTTTTTAACAGCTCTTGAGTACGGCATGCCTCCCGCTTCTGGAATGGTATGCGTCATTTATAAATTGGTTAATAAAAAATTACCTCTAAGATTCAGTCATGTTCCACGATGTACGATGTACATGTTGATTTTATCCTGTCCCATGATATTTGTAATGCAATTTTTAATGCAAGTGGAAAAACTTAAGATGATGACGATTAATGTTTTTCTTTTTATCTCATTTCTCATTCGTATGAAGGTTGCAATAGGAAGAGCATCCGTCATAAAACTTTGCTACTTTGTACTTTGCATGATTTCAATCATAAAGTAATTTTAACCATTATTTGACACTATAATTTTCATGATACCGACCCCAACATAGTTGGGATTAAGGTGCAAATGATATGATGATTCAAAGTCTGATTATTATCAAAAAAATAAAATACAGTTATGTCTCGGAATTGCCGAAGCATTCGTTGCCTTTACCTGACGGAATTTACTGATGTGGTCAAATATTTTACAATCACACCCCTCAACTTTTCGAAATATTACAGATAGCCTCATTTTTGGGTCGGGCTATGTTTAGAAAAATTGAGGGGTGTATTGTAAAATGTCGAAAAAATTGACGAATGTAAACTTAAGGGTGTCTTTTCAAAATATGTGTGGTTTTCTTTCGGAATTTGGCCAAACTCCGGGACTAGTTCTCGATTACTTTTGAGCATCTAAGTAAAGAAGTAACCAGTCCTTACGAACAAACATTTTGTTATTTTGTTCAGGGCATTGGCATTGACAGGCTTGTTATGCTGCTGACCAACTCTGCAAGTATACGTGATGTTATTGCTTTCCCTGCCCTTAAGACGACTCCTCCTCCTCCTCAACACTAATGATAGCTAGAGGGTTTGTATGTCTCGGACACGGCGAAAACTCACATTCATCGACGATGATTGATATTTTTCGGTCGATACGGAAATAAATTGATGCCCTAATTTTTGGACTATTTATTTTCCATTTAAAGAGAGAAGCGTGCGTAAAAAAAATCACAAGACCAGACGTGATTCTCGTTCTGGTGTTTGTGTTCACTTCAGTTTATGTCAGTTCGTTTGATTGTTTATTTGTCTAGTGCCGCAAGGTTATTTGCTTAAAACTCCAAGATCATAAATGCACTTTGGGGCATAAAATATGTTTTGGAGAAAAAATAGTTTACGATTGTAGTTTTGAGTTAAAAACCCAGGGGCATTTAAGGATTTTTTAGAATATTATTTATTTTAATTATATGTCTAAAGGACTATAAGAGTTGAGTTTTGGATCACAAAATTTAAGAAACTCTATTTTGGGGGAGAAAATATTTTATGATTGTAGCTTTGGATCAAAACCTCAAACTTTAAATATTTCCCACGGAAACCGCCCCCGCCAATGCATTGTTACAGTTAGAGTGCTATTTGTTTAGCGAAGAATCTAGCTATCATGCAAGGACGAAGCACATCGATGTCCGCTCTCACTTTCTGTGGGAAATTCTCAATATTTTACAATGAAAATTTGCGAAGGTCGGAAAGTCTCGAAAATGGTGACAACACTGAAGTTCAAACATTCTTTGAACTTGAGGGAACATCTTGCGTATTTGAGTTGGCACCGGAATACGCATTTGGAGGCACCACCGAAGATTATTTCGTTCGACAAAGGAGTTGAAGAACTTTGCATTACAAGCCAAAGACGGAGATTTTTTTGGCGGTTTGGCTTTGTTCGGCATCCCGGATTGGTAATAAATGAATGTGAGGGTTGTGTTAGTTACTATAAATAAGGTCCTTTAAAACTTATTTTAATTCATCCCAAAATTTATCTCATATGTAAATGAGGTCATTGTAACATGAACTCTTTAAGTTGTAATCTTTATAATTTATATTTTTATAAGATACACAAAATAAATAACAATATATAAAATATGGAGATTGATAATATGTAGAATATGTTTTGTAGTAGTAGTAGTATATTTCTTTCTTTCTCAATGGTGTAACATTACATCTTGGAGCAAGCTATTTATAGGCAAAGTTATACTACCATTTCAACAAATGTGTACATCAATTGTCAACAGTGGTACACTACAATTCCAATTTGTCCACCTTCAAAGTTTGAATCAATCCCTCTTGGTTTGTCAAAAGTTGTGGGCAACATTTTTCTTCTTTGACAATTAGTTGTGCTAAAGTCCACAATTCATAACACTCCCCCTTGGACGTAGCAATGTGAGTTGGATAAGTGTGCCTTGTTAAAAACCTTAAGCCGAAAAACCCAATGGGAATAAAAGCGGTCAGAAGGAAAAAAGAGTACACAACTTAAATCCAACCCTTGTGCATAAGCTGCCTCGTTAAAAACCTTAAGCTGGAAAAACCCAATGGGATAAAAACCAGTCATAAGGGAAAAAGAGTACAGCGCACATATTGATTCGCTCCCCCTGAAATAAAGAATATATGCCGTCAAACTGATTTATCAATCTTGGTTAAGATTAGCTCTTCTCATGCCTATATCGTATACCATCTTCTCGAATGTTGATGCCGGCAATGATTTTGTAAATAAATCAGCGAGATTATGACAGGAGCAAATTTGTTGAACATTTATTTCTCCGTTCTTCTGTAGTTCATGTGTGTAGAAAAACTTCGGTGAAATATGCTTGGTCCGATCACCTTTTATATATCCACCCTTGACTTGTGCTATGCATGCTGCATTGTCTTCATAAATGATTGTGGGAGTGTCTGTCACAAGCTTCAATCGACATTCATTTTGTATATGAGCTATAGCTGATCTTAGCCAAACACTTTCTCTGCCAGCTTCATAGAGAGCAATTATCTCAGAATGATTGGAAGATGTAGCTACTAATGTTTTTTTGGTCGATCTCCATGATATAGCCGTATCATTATAGCAGAATAAATAACCGGTCTGTGAGCGCGCTTTATGTGGATCGGATTTGTATCCCGCATCAGCATAACCAACTAAACCAGAGTTAGTAGCCTCATTTGAATAGGATAAACCCAGGTCAATGGTACCATTGAGATAACGAAAAATGTGTTTGATACCATTCCAATGCCTTCGAGTTGGTTCAGAACTGTATCTTGCAAGTAAATTTACTGCAAAAGAAATATCGGGTCTGGTGCATTGTGCTAAATACATCAGTGCTCCAATAGCATTGAGATAAGGCACTTCAGGACACAAAATATCCTCATTTGGTTCCTTAGGTCAGAAAGGATCTTTCTTAGGATCTAAATTCCGTACGACCATAGGAGTACTCAGAGGATGAGCCTTGTCCATATTAAATCGTTTGAGCAATCTCTTGGTATACGCAGATTGGTGGACAAGTATTCCATTATCTTTATGCTCGAGCTTAAGACCAAGACAGAGTTTTGTTATTCCAAGGTCTTTGACCTCAAATTCTTTCTTCAAATATTCAGCAGCATCGGATAACTCTTTAGGAGTTCCGATTAAATTTATGTCATCCACATAGACTGAAATGATAACAAATCCAGTATTGGATCTTTTAATAAAAATACATGGGCATTTAAGATCATTTTTATAACCTTCCTTAGAAAGGTATTCATTCAATCTGTGATACCACATGCGGCCGGATTGCTTTAATCCATACAGTGATTTCTGTAGTTTGATCGAGTATAGCTCACGAGGAGTAGCAGATTTTGGCATTTTATATCCATCAGGAATTTTCATATAGATATCAGAATCTAATGAACCATATAGATATGCCGTGACTACATCCATTAGTCGCAAGTCCAAACACTCATGGACAGCCATACTAATAAGAAAACAGAAAGTGATTATATCCATCACTGGTGAATACGTTTCGTCATAGTCAATCCCAGGCCGTTGGGAGAATCCTTGGGCTACGAGTCGGGCTTTATATCTCGCAATCTCATTTTTCTCATTTATTTTTCGAACGAACACCCATCTGTAACCAATTGGTTTTATATTATTTGGTGTTCGAGTAATTTGCCCAAATACCATTCGTTTTTCTAGGGAAGCTAATTCAGATTGTATTGCTTCCTCCCATTTAGGCCAATCTGACCTTTGACGGCATTCAATTATTGAATGTGGTTCATTATCATAATCATCATTCATAATTTCTTGTGCAACCGAGAAAGCAAATAAATTATCGATTATCATGTTTTTCCGATCCCAAATCTCATTGTAATGATTTATGGCATTCTCGGTGTTTTCAGAAACCATGATCCCTTCATTATTTGCAGTATTATGCTCTACAGATTCATCTGCAGCATGATCACTAGGATGATCTTGGTTTGTGATCCCATTACTTCTCCTTTTTCTTTTTCGAGGAACAGTGTCCTTCGAACCAACAGGTCTACCACGCTTTTGTCGTGGGGCATCATCATCTATTTTCGTATTTTGATGGGGAACAACGATCCTAGCTGGAGCATTCACAGCTGGAATATAAGACTTTGTCACTTTACTTGCATCGTTAAATGTGTCAAGAAGTCTATTAGCAATATTTTGTAAATGGATGATTCTCTTCACCTCATTTTCACATTCTGTAGTACGTGGATCTAGGTGGGATAAGCTTTGTACATTCCAGGAGATATCCTCAACTGGTTTTTGTTCATCTTTGTTAAGAACATTCTTATCCCTGCCAATTGATGGAAACACCGTCTCATCAAAATGACAATCGGCAAACCGAGCGGTAAATAAATCACCCGTTGTTGGTTCTAAATACCGAATTATTGATGGGGAATCAAATCCAACGTATATGCTGTAACACCCCGAGATATTCGGAATAATTACAGCGCCGTAAACCCTTTAAATAAGGATTTACAAGGCTAATTAAAAAGAAAAGTAAATACAAGACATCAATACTGCGAAAATTCAAGTTTATGAAAACGTATAACTGGTTCAACGGGTAAATAATACAACCATATCGAATTATTATCAAAAGGACACGCGTACTCGAGTACAGAAACCAAACCAAGACCACAAATCTCCAATAACAATAAACATCATGAACCCCTTCGCCGCCACGCCGTCAGTCGTGGTCGCTTTCCTGCTCCTCGCTACCCGAACATCAAAACAAATGTCCACCCCGAAGGGGTTAGCAAAACGATGCTAGTACAAGTATCATATTTAAACAATTCGAATATGCATCAACAATACACAACAAGATACATCACACGGACTTCCGCTAGGAATCCGACAATGCGAATCTACAAGATTCCAAAGACACACTGGTATTCCAATGATCCAGCGCCCTCAAAGATAGATCCCAAGATGATCCCGCTTGACCAACACGAGGTGGAAATAACCCGTCCCAATGATCCAGCCTCACTAGATCCCAAGATGATCCGTCGGACCAACACGAGGTGGACATCCGATCCAGCGCCTCAAAGATAGATCGTACACGTATACAAACACAACTCATGCATACACATATGCCAAATCATTACGTTCATCAACATGAACATATAAACGAATATAATGACAAATCAACGAAGTAAATATCATGTTCAACAACATGCATAATCATACGCATACTCCAAAATACCGATATTAACATATCACGATACTTGCCTCGAAGATGGCAAGAACGATATACTTCAATGCTCTCGACGCACTCGAAGGCCGCCTCCGATCAACGTAACAAGCTCGAACCTTAACAAAAGGAACGATATACAAATTATCTCGAGTCGAACAATGGCCTAACAATTGGCCTACGGCCGAAAAGCTCAAACTAAACAATGCTGGATTGCTTAGCGCGCTACGTACTCTACGTAACGCGTGCGCTAAGCCGACTGATAGCGACGCTATCGTATAAGACTAGCGTCGCTAGCCACGAATCGGCGATCGACTTTGTCTCATAACGTACGCTACGACGTTTTGTGCGAAACCGAACCTCGATAGCGCACGTTAACTCACACATGTTAGCGTGCGCTAATCTTGCATGGCAGAATACTGCAACCCGAAAACTGGGTTGAATGATGAAGAACTCATGAATCCTATGGTGATGTTACAAGTTATCCTCGGGCATATCATGATAATAAGGTTTCTGGAAGATTTATGATTATGAAATACCAATATACGGATAGTTATCTCGATATCACTATTCCTCTACGATCTTCAAGAAATAATCTAAGTTCCATCGTCTTACGTTCCAAAACACATGATTCCAACGTATACAACGTATCAACTGGGTAATATCCGATTACTTGATCATAAATCGATTTAAACATGCTTGGGTGTCCTTATAATAAGATGGTTCAAAGGTTCATTCGACATCTAGTACCGATACGTCAAAAGTATCCCTCTAACATGTGATGAACGAAATACTTGCTATCCAAACATGATTCAAATCTTCCTTATGAACATACTAATCATTGGTGAAGAATCACCTACCTCGAAGTAGTGAAGAACACGGATGAAATGAAGCAATCCAACACCGAAGGCTTGAACACCAATCTCCAATGATGTATGATCTTCAATCTCGAACTAGGAGGTTGAAGAGGTTGATACTGAGTGTTTAGACGAAAGTAGTTATGTTCTATGTGTCAAAGTTCGGGTTGAGGGAGGAGAAGGAATCAAATCACGAATAGGATGTCATTCTATTTATAATAAATGGCTATTAGCGCGCTAGACCTGTTCGTAGCGTGCGCTAACGGCTCATGATCTAAATCGTACTCGGCACTTAGCGTGCGCTACGCATCGACACAGAGCGTGCGCTAAGGCGTTGACTCGGCTTTTCCCGAAAGCCGTCCTGTACATCCGACACGATCCGACAGGGTCCCGCCGAGATCTCACCTACCGCACGTATCAATCAATCGACCACGCATAGCGTGCGCTAATTACACTCGGTAGCGTGCGCTATGAAACCACGCTAGCGCACGCTACCCTCGGCTGTAGCGTGCGCTACATGCATGTAATTTCAATCTTTAAATCACATATACGAAATTATATGCTCGACAACATCGGATAATGAAATACAGAGAATAGTACTCATACAAAAGTACAATCATTACAATATCACAAGTTCCAATTACATAACGTAAATCTCGTATTACATCCTTCCTCCCTAAAAGGAAGTTTCGTCCAAACTTAGGATGAAAACAACTCCGGATATTTAGCCTTCATACCGTCCTCCGTTTCCCAAGTGGCCTCTTCGACTCCATGTCGTGACTATCATTGTACTTTAACCAAATGTATTGGTTTATTCCTCAATTGTTTGATCCGGCTCTCAAGTATCTTGATTGGTCTCTCTTCGAAGGTGCCATCATTAGCTATCTCGATCTCGTCGAAATCAATGACGTGATCGGGGTCAGTACATACTTTCGCATTGGGATACGTGAAACACATTGTGAACATGACTCGGCTGACGGTAAGGCCAATCTGTATGCTAACTCTCCAACTCTCTCGAGGATCTCGAATGGTCCGATATATCTCGATGAGCTTGCCTCTCCTCCCAAAACGGAAAATCCCTCGTGTAGGAGACACCTTCAATAGCACATGATCCCGACGTTGAACTCTAGAGGACGACGACGTACATCGGCATAAGACTTCGCCGACTGGGCGATCAATAGTCTCTCTCGAATCAAAGCTATCTTCTCTTGAGTCCGAATAATCAATTCGGTTCCGTCCCGATCAAATCCAAGAATCATCCCAACACAGGGGTGATCGGCATCTCCTCCCGTACAAAGCTTCAAATGGTGCCATTCTAATAGAAGCATGCCAACTATTAGTGTAAGTAAATTCGATCAAGGGCAAGTGAACTTCCCAATCAGTTGACCCATCCAACGCACAAGCTCTAAGCATGTCTTCTACAGTTTGAATAGTCCTTTCGGACCGAGTCATTTGGGGATGATAAGGTGTGCTAAAGTTGAGCTCGATCCCCAAAGCCTTATGGATCGCCTTCGAAGTGCGACACGCCACGACCATCTCACTCCGAAATAATGGTCTTCGGCGTCCCATGCAATCTGACTATCTCCGCAACAAATACTCGTGCCAATCTCTCGGGTCCCCATGTATCTTTGATTCCTAGGAAATGAGCCGACTTGGTTAGTCGATCAACTACGACCCAAATCATGTTCATTCTGCTCTAGTCCTTGGCATACTTGGTGATGAAATCCATCGAAATGTCCTCCCACTTCCATTCAGTGGATCTAAGCGGCTTTAACATCCTGGCAGTCGCCGATGCTCAATCTTGACTGCGGCAAGTCAAACACTTCAAACGTACTGCCACGTCCTTCTTCATATTCCCCACGGAAGTTTTGTTTAAGATCCTTATACATCTTACTGTGCCGGGTGAATAGAATAGGGCGCGCTATGAGCTTCTTTCGTAATAGTCCGTCTCAAGTCATCATCGTCGGGAACGCAAAGTCGACTCAAATCTCGAACTCCATCGTCTTGTATCACGAATCACGGGCTTTTCCTTTCTTTACTTCATCACATAATCGAAGGATCAGAGAATCGTCCAACTGCTTGGACTTGATCTTCTCGACTAGTGATGAAGTCAGTTCCATCACATAAAGTCGCCCTTGGATTCCTGGTGCCCATACTTCAACCCCTTCGCGGATCAGTTCTCGTTGAATGCTGGTCTGGGGCGTAAGAGCTTCCAACACTCGAAGAGAAACAGGTTTACGGCTCAAAGCATCGGCTACTACATTTGCTTTCCCCGGATGATAGAGAATCTCCAAGTCGTAATCCTTGATCAATTCCAGCCACCTTCTCTGCCTCATGTTTAATTCTTTCTGACTGAAAATGTATTTGAGGCTCTTATGATCTGTAAAGATCTGACAATGAGTGCCGTATAGATAATGTCGCCAAATTTTCAAGGCAAAGACCACAGTTGCTAGCTCCAGATCATGAGTCGGATAATTAACTTCGTACGATTTTAGTTGCCGAGAAGCATAAGCAATCACTTTATCCTTTTGCATCAACACGCAACCCAAACCCTGATTTGAAGCGTCGCTGTATACCATAAATCCGTCAGTCCCTTCTGGCAGCGCTAATATAGGTGCTGTCGTCAGTCTCTTCTTAAGTTCGTCAAAACCAGCCTGGCACTTCTCATTCCACGCGAACTTTTGAGTTTTCTGTAACAGCTGAGTGAGCGGACGAGCAACTTTGGAAAATCCCTCTACAAAGCGGCGATAATATCCAGCTAGTCCTAAGAAGCTTCGGACTTCCTTCACGTTCTTAGGAGCTCCCCATTCCAAGATTGCTTCGACTTTTTTCGGGTCCACCTGAACTCCATCGGCTGATATCACATGCCCAAGGAAGGTTACTTCCTTAAGCCAGAACTCGCATTTAGAAAATTTTGCATATAGCTGTTCCTTTCTCAAGATGCTCAAAACCACACGTAGATGTTTAGCATGATCCTCTGCGTCCCTCGAATATATCAAAATGTCGTTAATGAAAACGACCACAAATTTATCCAAGTACTCCAAGAATACCCGATTCATCAATTGCATGAATACCGCAGGAGCATTGGTAAGTCCAAATGGCATCACTACAAATTCATAATGCCCGTACCGGGATCTGAAAGCAGATTTCGGTATATCTGATTCCTTAATCCTCAACTGATGGTATCCTGATCGCAAGTCAATCTTCGAGAATACCCTTGCCCCTTGCAGTTGATCAAACAAGTCGTCGATCCGAGGTATAGGATACTTATTCTTGATCGTCATCTTGTTAAGCTCCCTGTAATCAATACACAGTCGGAGGGATCCGTCTTTCTACAGGACAAAGAGAACGGGCGCTCCCCAAGCGGAAACGGTCGGTTGAATATAGCCCTTCTGTTAGTTTTCCTCCAGTTGCTTGTTGAGTTGTTATATCTCGGTTGGAGCGAGGCGGTATGGTTGCCTGGATATAGGGGTTGCTCCAGTCTCTAATTCGATGGTTAATTCCTGTTCTGTTTGCGGAGGTAACCCTGGTAGCTCGTCAGGAATTATATCTGAGAACTCATTCACATCTGGAATTGACGAGAGCTCTACTCCTTCCTCTTTCCTCATGGCATAACACCAAAGTCCATGACATCCTGTTTCAGTAATTTTACTGCTTTCATTGCTTTGATCAATTTCCCCGAGCTTCCCGGTCTCCATCCTCGGAATAAGTGTTCAGATCCGTCGTTAGCAATGATGGAAATGACTCTCTCTCGGTAATTCAGCACAGCTCCATAACGGTTGAGCCAATCATCTCCGAGAATTAAATCGTCACCGCAGATGTCAACTACAATAAGATTCGATGGCCAATATCTTCCTTCTATAGATACTGGGAAATACCTAGCTTCTAGTGTTCCCACAATTTTCTCTCCGCTCGGTAATCCCACAACATAAGGTTCACAATTATACAAGCACGAGATGTTCAAACGTTTAACACAATTCAAAGATATAAAAGAATGCGTAGCTCCCGAATCGAAAGACACTAACTGGTTGCAAAAGGATCTGAATCGTACCTGATGCAACAGCAGTGTTCTGGTCGTCAGATCTCCTCATCTCGTACAGGCGCGGAGGAACGGACCCAGCACTGGATGTCTCTCTCTTCCCGCCGCTGCTGAAATCCACTCTGCTGTGTCTGGTTCACACTTACCTCCTTAGGAACTGGTGCCGGGGTGCGGGTACCAAAAGATCTAGCAGCGGCTCCACAGAAGGCCGCACGGTGCCCTTCTTGCCCACAATCGTAACAAGTCACAGAAGATGCGGGACAATCACGTCGAATATGCCCGGCTCGCCCACAATTGTAGCATTTCTTTGATGCGTCCGAAACTGCTGATGTTGCCCGGAACTTCTTTCCGCCTCTAGAAGGATTTGGAGGTTTCCTAGCCGAATAAAAGGAAGACTGGCCCTTGCGGGCCCCACCACTCTTGTTTTCTCGCAAAGTCGCGGTCACCTTCTCGCTTTGCCTCTACTGATTTCTCCATCGCGCCTCTTTCATGTCGTAGGCGCCGCTTTGTCTTGATACTGCCGCAACGTAGTACACTCGAATCCGACATGTACTCTTGAATCTCGGTTTCATCCGCATATCAAAATGAAAAATCTTTTCGCCTCCGTTCGACCAAGTGTCGCACACAAGTCGGTGATGATTAAAAGTTTTGATTACATCTCACACAGATGCCTCCGAACTCTGTGGTGAGAAAAACTCTCGGATCTTCGCCTCTAATCGGACGAGGACAATACGTGCTTCCATCATTTGTTTGAATTCCGTCAATCCGAATAATGATTCTCGGGTCGAATAGCCTCCCACCAATCAAAGGCCTCCCAGTCGAAAATACTGGGCAATAGGAACCTTCCGGTCCTCGTGACATTTAAGACCCTCGAATATCTTTTCCTACTCGTTGAGCCTGTGATCCCAAGTAAGTGTCTGTGCAGATGCGTCAATTTTTGGCGGGTGCAATTTAACCACTTCCGCAAGCCATCTATCTCCCCGGTTATCCTCGTGGTGCTCTTGTCCCATCGCCGCTGCATGCGATCAACGACTGGCGGCCCGATTTATTTGCGCCACCACTGTTGAAGCACTCTGGCATGTTAGGGTTTGCGTCATCATTCGCCGATCCTTGCCGCCTCTAGAATGGGAATCGGTTCGACTAGCCGATATTTCGGGGTAGTTGCGAATCCTCATGTCTCATGTTACCACGTCGCGTCCACGACCGGCCCGCGTCCACGACCTCCTCTCAAAGATACCGTAAACGTAATTTCTCAATATACGAACAAAATTTTTGAAATAAAGTCCGTCAATACTCACAAAACAAGAATTAAGTAATACGGTAGTATAAGAGATTAAGAGACTTACAACCACGGTCCACATGACGACTTGGTGAACAAAGTGATGTTACAACGACCGTAAATCAAATAACGAAATGCACTCCAATTAAAACCCGATTGCCAAGATATCCATAAATCTTAGCTCCGATACCATATTCGTAACACCCCGAGATATTCGAATAATTACTGCCGTAAACCCTTTAAATAAGGATTTACAAGGCTAATTAAAAAGAAAAGTAAATACAAGACATCAATACTGCGAAAATTCAAGTTTATGAAAACGTATAACTGGTTCAACGGGTAAATAATACAACCATATCGAATTATTATCAAAAGGACACGCGTACTCGAGTACAGAAACCAAACCAAGACCACAAATCTCCAATAACAATAAACATCACTGAACCCCTTCGTCGTCACGTCGGTACTGTGGCTGTTTCCCTGCTCCTTGGCTACCTGAACATCAAAACAAATGTCCACCCCCGAAGAGGTTAGCAAAACGATGCTAGTACAAGTATCATATTTAAACAATTCGAATATGCATCAACAATACACAACAAGATACATCACACGGACTTCCGCTACCGGAATCCGACAATGCGAATCTACAAGATTCCATTACACAACCTGGGTATTCCAATGATCCAGCGCCCTCAGCATAGATCCCAAGATGATCCCGTCGGACCAACACGAGGTGGAAATAACCCGTCCAATGATCCAGCGCCCTCAGCCTAGATCCCAAGATGATCCCGTCGGACCAACACGAGGTGGACATCCGATCCAGCGCCCTCAGCATAGATCGTACACGTATACAAACACAACTCATGCATACACATATGCCAAATCATTACGTTCATCAACATGAACATATAAACGAATATCATGACAAATCAACGAAGTAAATATCATGTTCAACAACATGCATAATCATACGCATACTCCAATACTACTATGATTAACATTTCTCGATACTTGCGTCGAAGATGGCAAGTACGATAGACTTCAATGCTCTCGACGAACTCGAAGTCCGCCGCCTCCGATCAACGTAACAAGCTCGAACCTTAACAAAAGGAACGATATATAAATTATCTCGAGTCGAACAATGGCCTAACAATTGCCTACGGCGAAAAGCTCAAACTAAACAATGCTGGATTGCTTAGCGCGCGCTACGTACTCTACGTAACGTGCGCTAAGCCGGACTGATAGCGACGCTATCGTATAAGACTAGCGTGCGCTAGCCACTTAATCGGCAGCGATCGACTTGCCTGTCTCATAACGTACGCTACGTACGTTTTGTGCGAAAACCGAACCTCGATAGCGCACGTTAACTCACACATGTTAGCGTGCGCTAATCTTGCATGGCAGAATACTGCAACCCGAAAACTGGGTTGAATGATGAAGAACTCATGAATCCTATGGTGATGTTACAAGTTATCCTCGGGCATATCATGATAATAAGGTTTCTGGAAGATTTATGATTATGAAATACCAATATACGGATAGTTATCTCGATATCACTATTCCTCTACGATCTTCAAGAAATAATCTAAGTTCCATCGTCTTACGTTCCAAAACACATGATTCCAACGTATACAACGTATCAACTGGGTAATATCCGATTACTTGATCATAAATCGATTTAAACATGCTTGGGTGTCCTTATAATAAGATGGTTCAAAGGTTCATTCGACATCTAGTACCGATACGTCAAAAGTATCCCTCTAACATGTGATGAACGAAATACTTGCTATCCAAACATGATTCAAATCTTCCTTATGAACATACTAATCATTGGTGAAGAATCACCTACCTCGAAGTAGTGAAGAACACGGATGAAATGAAGCAATCCAACACCGAAGGCTTGAACACCAATCTCCAATGATGTATGATCTTCAATCTCGAACTAGGAGGTTGAAGAGGTTGATCTGAGTGTTTAGACGAAAGTAGTTATGTTCTATGTGTCAAAGTTCGGGTTGAGGGAGGAGAAGGAATCAAATCACGAATAGGATGTCGTCCTATTTATAATAAATGGCTATTAGCGCGCGCTAGACCGTTTCGTAGCGTGCGCTAACGCCTAAATCAGTATCAAGGCACTTAGCGTGCGCTACGCATCGACCTGTAGCGTGCGCTAAGGCGTTGACTCGGCTTTTCCCGAAAGCCGTCCAGGTACATCCGACACGATCCGACAGGGGTCCCCCGGCCAGATCTCACCTACCGCACGTCTCAATCAATCTGACCACGCATAGCGTGCGCTAATTACACTCGGTAGCGTGCGCTATGAAACCACGCTAGCGTACGCTACCCTCAGCCTGTAGCGTGCGCTACATGCACAGAATTTCAATCTTTAAATCACATATACGAAATTATATGCTCGACAACATCGGATAATGAAATACAGAGAATAGTACTCATACAAAAGTACAATCATTACAATATCACAAGTTCCAATTACATAACAGAAATCTCGGGTATTACATATGCCAAGTCGGCGTTGAGGACCCATTTTTGTCCTTTGAGGAGGTGGAATTGGCACATGAACATCACATCCGAATGTGCGTAAGTGCAAAATATTCGGCTCAAAGCCTAGAGTTAATTGCATTGGGGAGTGCATATGATAAGCAGTGGGCGTAATCTGATGAGTGCTGATGCATGTAATACTGCATGACCCCACACTGCACTAGTGAGCTTTGATCTCATTAATAATGTACGAGCAATGATTTGGACTCGTTTAATCATGGATTACGCCAATCCATTTTGAGTGTGGACATGTGATACTGGGTGCTCAACATTAATTCCCAGTGCTTCACAATAATCATCAAAAGTCCTTGATGTGAATTCTCCGGCATTATCCATTCTTATATTTTTTATAGGATATTCAGGAAAATGTGCTCGGAGTTTAATAATTTGGGACAAGAGTCGTGCAAAAGAAACATTTCTGGTAGATAATAAACATATGTGGGACCATCTGGATGATGCATCTATTAAGACCATAAAATATCGGAATGGTCCACTTGCTAGATGTATTGGTCCACAAATATCACCATGAATGCGTTGTAAAAATGATGGTGATTCATAACCAACTTTTTCCATAGAAGGTTTAGTAATAAGTTTTCCACGTGAACATGATTCACAGAAATAATCTTTGGACATTAGCATTTTTGTGCCCTTTAATGGATGTACATGAGTATTTTCAATAATCCTACGTAACATAGAAGTTCCTGGGTGCCCAAGGCGATCATGCCATAACCTAAATATATCAGGATTCACCAGCTTCCAAGCCATGGTAGCGTAGGTTTCAAAAGCTCGAATAGGGACACAATACAGTCCAGAAGTTGTTGCTTCAATCTTCTCGTGGACAAGTCGAGTTTCCATTTTATAGGATGTGATACATAGATATTCTTTATTATTCTCAATCACTGTTTCCAAGTGATAGCCATTTAGGCGTACATCCTTAAAACTCAGTAGATTTCGTTTTGATCTACCAGATAATAACGCATTTTCAATGTGTAAAATTGTTCCATTAGGCAACATCACAGTTGCATTCCCGGAGCCATCAATAATCTCTACGGGACCAGATATAGTTGTAACGTGTGTCTTGCATAATTTCATGCTCGAGAAATATGCTTTATTTGTAAATATTGAGTGCGTTGTTGCACTATCAACAAGACAATTGTGTACCTGTTCGATACTTTCCATTTGTATTCCTGTTGAATCAAATCATCATATAATAAATATTTAAGACATGAAATATTTTTTTTATTGAGAATGGAAATGTAAACATACATATTTTTTTCAATAATACATTTTTGTATGTATCATTAGTGCCGATACAAGGCCAACAATATAAATGATAAATAAAACACCAATCCAGAATAATTCTGGAGGGAAGTCTTTGCTAAACATCAGTATTATGAGCATGCTGATCATTGTGAAAATAAAGACGAGAGATCCGTTAATCATTTTCGAAGAAAGTCGGATGAAGATACTTAAGAATTTCTATAAGAGGGTAGAGAATATGAGTGAGTTGTTGAATAAAATGTGTGCATATTTATAGAATCAAAAATCACTATTACTAGCCGTTTATAGCCGTTGGAAGTGGGAGAATTTTAATATAAAAATATAGATGATTTTATTGATGTTTATATTATACATAAAGAAATACACATAAATAACTGGGGTATTACAAGCCAGAAAGTAAATATACGACATATAATTGCATAAATATTTTATTTCAGCCATTCATCGTCATGTCCCACTGAACCAGGATCTTCAAGGAAATCTGCTAGCTCAAGTGATTTCCAGTCCTGGTCAGGATTTTCATCAAATATATTCCCAGATGTGTTGGCCTCAATAACTTTGGATGGCTCGAATGTTTCGGTGGTATGAGCCTGGGCATCTTTGCCTTTATTTTGTAGCGATGCTTGGTATGAATCCACATGATGTTGGGAAGTACGACAATATTTAGCCCAATGTCCAGTTATACCACATCTACGATATGGATCATCACCAGAATTTTCCATAGGCATTTTTCCTTTATCACGATGCCCGTGAATTGACTGCCTTGGTCTTTCGGAATATTTATTTTGACGGGAATAATGATAATTATCACGATTATTATAGTTACGTCTGCCGCGGTCATTTCTGTAATTATTTTGACGGTAGCCACCACGTCCACCACTTTTCCGGGTTCCACGCCCGGGTCTATTTTCACGGCTCTTGAACCGGTCGGCAGCTCTACCAGAGCTGGTATGTGCTTCAGGTTTGACACGGGACCCAGAGGGTCGTAGTTCATGATTTTTTAATAATAACTCATTTGTCTTCTCAGCCGTGAGAAGAACTGAAATTAGCTCAGAATATGTTTGAAATTGTCGTTGCCTGCATTGTTGTTGAAGCACCATATTTGAGGAGTGCATCGTGGTGAATGTTTTCCGGCTTATCGGTCTCGGATAGTGTGTACCACACAAGGCCAGTCGAGACTCAATTTTGAATAAGGTGAATTATAATCGCAATGATTTAAAATCTTGCAATCTTAGTAGTTTCCATTCATATTGAGCCTGTGGCAATATTACGATTCTGGTGTGATCAATTTGAGCTTCTTCCAGAGCTCGAAGGCCTTTCAATTTGTATATATTCATTCTTGGATCCTCGGATAAATGATGGCGCATGAATATCATTGCATTTGCCTCATTTTTAATATCGGCATTAGCAAGTTCCACAGATTCCAAGGTAGTAGCCAATCCCATACCTTGGAGGTGCAATTTAACATCAAGGCACCATGATAGATAGTTATTTTCCGTGACATCGAGGATCTGGAATTTTTTGTTTTCAATTCCGGCCATTTTCTCTACAAGGATAAAAACGAGTTAGTATAAATATATTCAAACTCGAATAATACTAACCTTTTCCGAGCAATAACTCGTGCTGATAACGTGTTGTGAAATACTTTATAATTTATATTTTTATAAGATACACAAAATAAATAACAATATATAAAATATGGAGATTGATAATATGTAGAATATGTTTTGTAGTAGTAGTATATTTATTTCTTTCTCAATGGTGTAACATTACATCTTGGAGCAAGCTATTTATAGGCAAAGTTATACTACCATTTCAACAAATGTGTACATCAATTGTCAACAGTGGTACACTACAATTCCAATTTGTCCACCTTCAAAGTTTGAATCAATCCCTCTTGGTTTGTCAAAAGTTGTGGGCAACATTTTTCTTCTTTGACAATTAGTTGTGCTAAAGTCCACAATTCATAACAGTTCGCAATTTGTCGAACCTCGTAATTTTTGACAGTCTTCTTTTTTTCTTCTCTCTCTTTTTTGCATTTGTGCTGGTTTTACGCCTTAAATGTTTTATTTTCATCAATATTAGTAAGGCTTTTCTACCGCCAGGCAAGGAAAATTTGGTCTGTCTGACGTTAGGTCGGTACTAAAATTACACATTTTTCATATTTATCGATTCCAGTTGTATATTCTTCTTGTTAGGGTTGAACTATGCGGATTGCAATCAACAAATATGAAAAAATATGTATTTTTAGTACCGGCCTAATATAAGACCAATTTTTCCTGACCTGGCGATTAAAGAAATATATTTTAATTATACTACATATTTGTCGATTTCAGTTTGTCTATTCTTCTTGTTAGGACTGAACTGTGCATATTAGAATCGAAAAATATGAAAAAATATGTAATTTTAGTGCGAACCTAACGGCAGACCAAGTTTTCTTGGCCCGACGGTAGAAAATCTCATATTAGTATTCCATAATGTTTTATTGGTGCTCTTTACTAGACCTGGCAATTCGTTCGTGTCGTGTATTTTAGTGTCGTGTACTTTCGTGTTTCGTGTATCAAAAGTCCAAACACATACACGACACTAAATGAATTCGTGTCATGTCGTGTCGTGTACTGCACAAATTCGTGTCGTTTCGTGTCGTGTTTTCGTGTCAGACACATAATATAAAATAAATATTAAAATATTATAAAAAATAATAATTTTAATATTATAATATTAATTTTATAGGTTTTAGTAGACTAAATGAAATGAATGGCAACGAAAACACGAATATTTACACGAAATTTATGAAAATTAACATTATATTTTCAAATTTTAAAGTTTAGTATAAACAGAATTCATAAAATATATATTTTTATTAAATTAAATATAAAATATTATATTATATTTATTTATTTATTTATTTATTTTGTGTACCTCGTGTCGTATCGTGTCGTGTACTCAAAGGGTAAACACAAAACCGACACTAAATCTCGGTCGTGTACTTACGTGTTCGTGTATTTTCGTGTCGTGTACTCAAAATGCAAACCCAAATACTAAATTTTTGTGTCGTTTTCGTGTCGTGTTTTCGTGTCGTGTGGTAAATTGCTAGGTCTACTCTTTGCCTAACAAGTCTATATAGTCAATGTAAATGGAAGATTATTTCTTGTCCCATAAATTGAATACTATGTTTATTTTGATGAACTACCCAAAATATCCCTACTCTGCTTGAAATTTACTTTTTGGCTTTTCTCACTCTTCCCCTTCCCACCTCTTCGCCCTTTTCACTCTCTCTCTGAATACTTTCCGACATATCCTTGTAGCAAAAGGCGAAATCCCTCGCCCCCAGGGCCTCCACCCCCGGCTCGACAGAGATTGATAGAGGAATTAAATCATGGCGACTCAGCGGCCCACTAGGTGAGAGGAACAGTGCCTGATGCCCACAAGGAGCTATCTCAAACTACTTTTGGACATATCCGGGACTACTCCTCTTATTGTCAACTGATTTTGACATGGAACCCCAAACTTTAATACGGTAGCCAATGATGTTTATATTATATTGATTGCAATGCTTGTATTTTCCCAACAACACGTCCCCTCACGCGTCGCCGGAATCAAGGCTTACAACGTAAACTTTTTAACTCGGGTAACACGGAGTTAGAACATCGTGGGCCGTTGAGCTCGCATCATGCTCCGATACCATGTTAAAGTCTGAGGTTCTATCCAAAATCAATCGGCAATGAGAAGAGTAATCGATGATCTTTATGTATTGAATACAAAACTTGTAATTACCCTGTAGGGTAACTATTCGAAATACATAAACGATTACACAACAACGTAGTAAACAAATTACAAATAAATTCCGGAGATAACGAATTACACAACGAACTTGTAGGCAACAAATTACACGAAATAATAAAGGAAAAACGAATTAACCCAAAAACACCGAGCACAAAGAACAGGTAATTAAAGTGCCAGAAACCAAACCGAAACAGATCACAAAGATCTGAAAAACGAAAGGTAGACGGAGGTGTGAATCGACCGGAACTCGGCCTCGGCTCAGTCCTCCACTATCCAGTACCCACGTCCAAGGCTCCGTGTGTATCCGCGGCCAGCAACCCAGATGAACAAATCCAAACCCCGGCTGGTTTCAAGAATTCCCGAATACAAGCCCCCAAATCGGCCTCAAGCAACTTTTCACTCAGAAAATAATTTTTTCACTCAGAAAAATTTTCACAAAGAAACACAAATCAATTTTTCCTCACTTAGAAAATTAGGTTTTTAGTTTTCGTGTATTTTCTCATGCCCAGATCGCCGGCAATAAATAGGCAAAACGCCAACTGGGAGAAGCCACAGATTTTCGGAGGATCGAATCCAATCATATCATTGATTGATATGGGTTTCGATCCCCTTCCAAATCGGGACTGCGAAGCCGAGCTGAAAAGGTAAGAAAATCCTTTTCCATGGCAGTCGGCGGAGAGGCGAGAGGGGAGAGAGAAAGAACCGAGAGAAGTGAGGCTAGGGTTACGGGGGGGATTAAATATAAGGGACCAACGGTAGGGATTGGTCAACACTCAACCAACGGGTGAGATCAAGGAGCCGGGGTAGACAAGAAGCCGGGCCAGGAAGTGGGATTTAGTAAGTCTGGGTCGGGCTGCACAATACCGGCCCATAACATTAAATAATCATTTGGGCCAATCGTTTAACAAATCTCCACCCGTACCAAATGAGCCATCGGGGTACTCTCTTGATAGGGAGGTCATCATCGCCGAACGTCACACCACCTGCACACCACACAAAGTTAGTACAAGTATAAAGACATTAAACAATCACTAAGAAAGAAAACTAGGAATCACGGAGAAAGCTAGAGAAGCTATCACAAAGATAGCGAGAAGGAAGACTGGAGAGTCTTTAGTTGAAGGAGTCGATATTTAGTATCGACTTGCAAGATCTGATTTTCTCGACCGGTAGGCACTTCGTGCCCATATCTGCAGGGTTAGACTGGGACGGGATTTATGCACAAATGTATGCTAGATTGACTGTCAGAAAAGACCACAACATTGTCACGAAGAACACCAATTTCATTAAGTAAACATTTCAACCAAATAGCCTCTTTAAAGGCTTCAGTAGTGGCAATATATTCAGCTTCGGTAGTAGACAAAGTAACTATATGCTGAAGTTGTGATTTCCAAGAAATGCATGAGCCACACAAGGTAAACACATATGATGTTGTGGATTTACATTCATCCCGATCATTGGCATAATTAGAATCAACATACCCTTTAAGGTTAACCCCATCATTAGATTTAGAAAACACAAGTCCATCAGAAACAAAGTTTTTTAAGTACCGAAGTAACCACTTAAGAGCCTCCCAATGAGGCTTCCCAGGATTGGCCATATACCTACTTAAACAGCTCACAGCATAAGCAATATCTGGTCTGGTACTGACCATAAGGTACATGACAGATCCAATAGCATTAGCATATGGGATCGATCTCATTTCATGAATTTCAGATTCAGTTTTTGGTGACTGAGTTTTGGATAATAAGAAATGAGAAGCCAGCGGCACACTAACAGATTTTACATCAGTCATTGAAATTTTTTCCAGAATTTTACCAATGTAAGAGGACTGATTTAGAAATAAAGTGCGTTTAGATCTATCCCGAACGATATTCATGCCTAAAATCCTTTTAGCATCCCCCAAATATTTCATGTCAAATTTTTCACCTAAGCGATTTTGGACATGATTAATAGATTTAATGCACGAACTTATCAAGAGCATGTCATCTACATAAATGAGTAGGAACATAGGAACATCACAGTCAATCTTGAAATAAAGGAATGGATCATATGCACTTCGACAGAATTTCAAGGACATCATGCCATCATTAAATTTCTTGTTCCATTCTCTAGGGGACTGCTTCAGGCCATATAAGGTTTTATTCAGCAAGCATACATAATCCGGATGGTTAGTGTCTACGAAACCTTCCGGTTGTTTCATGTAGATGGTTTCTTTTAATTCACCATGCAAAAATCATGGTTCTAAAAAACGCTAGGCGCTAGGCGTTCGGATTGGTAACGCCTAGCGCCCAGAGGATTACTCGGGGATTAATCGGAGTAGACGGATTTATTTTTTATTAATATTTTAATCATTTTTATATAAAAAAATTATATATATGTAAAACAATTAAAAATAATTAAAATTTAACCATTTAAACAGACATATAATAAATTATATATTAAATTTAAAATATTGATATAGATATCAATGAGTCCATATTATCCATAATATCTGAGTTTAGGAATTTATAGTACTCTTAGAACAAAATAAAAAAACAAAAAAGTATAACCGCCTAGGCATCCGCCTAGTCGCCCACGTAGCTAGGAAATTTGAAACATCGATAAAGGTATAAAGTAGTTCATAGTATCTTAGATTGCCTTCATAGGTCCCCGAAGCCAACCTAGACGATCGATTCATCACCCAAACGCCTAGTACAAGCGCCTAGGCCATAATCGGAACGGCATAGGACCTTCTAGGGATTAATCGGAGGATTAATCGGCCTAGGCGGGGATTTTTAGAACACTGGCAAAAATGCCGTTTTAACATCTAATTGTTTCATCTCCCAATTATGATGTGCAACTAATGCAAGCATGATGCGAACAGTGGTGAATTTAACTACGGGTGCAAAAATTTCGGTATAGTCAATACCTTCTCGCTAAGTGAAACCTTTAGCTACTAACCTTGCTTTGAATCTGATGTCATCCTCATCCTTTTTGACTTTAAATAACCACTTACAATCAATCAAAGAACAGTTCTTAGGTTTTGGAACAAGTTTCCAAGTATTATTAGCATGCAAGGATGTCATTTCTTCATTCATTGCACTTAACCATTCATTTGATTTATCAGACAACAAAGCGTCATTGTAAGATTTAGGTTCATTACCATCAAGCATATCAAACACATTGAAAGCAAGAGAAGCCATGTGGAAATCATCTAAATGTATAGGTCTTCTAACATTTCTTCTAGACCTATCCCTAGTTAGTTGATAATCAGACAAATCAGGAACAGATTCAGATTCGTCTCCATTTTCAGATTGATTATCAGGTTGATCATTAGAGATTTCAGGATTTTCCATATTATCAGATTCAACAGGTAACTCATTATCAGTAAGATGCTCCACCCTAATCTGAACAGAGTGGGGAATATTTTCAGCAGCTAACACAGGCGCAGGTAAAGGATTATTCAGACAAGGAAATTCAGTTTCATTAAACACCACATCCCTACTAGTGATCACTTTCAACCCAGGTTCAGATCTGACCCATAATCGATAACCCTTAATACCATCAGGATATCCAAGAAAAACACATCTCAAGGACCTAGGTTCAAGTTTATCAACATTTTGATGCACATAAGCATCACAACCAAACACACGAATGTTTGAGAAATCAACAGCATGACCCGACCACACAGACTCGGGATAATTACCATTCAAAGGTATAGAAGGTGATCTATTGATAAGATAGGCAGCAGTTAAAAGAGCCTCACCCCAAAAACTTTTGGACAGTCCGGAAGTGGCGAGCATAGCCCTAACCTTTTCAAGGAGGGTTCGGTTCATCCGCTCAGCCACCCCGTTCTGTTGAGGGGTGTATGGAACTGTCTTATGCCTAAGGATGCCATTTTCAGAACACATAGTATCAAACTGAGTATTGCAAAATTCAAGACCGTTGTCGGTCCTTATCTTTTTAATCCGTTTTCCAGTTTGATTTTAAGGTTTTCCAAGTTTGAAATTTTTCGAACACATCAGATTTCAGTTTGAGTAGAAAAATGAAAACTTTCCTTGAATAATCATCAATGATGGACAAGAAGTAACGGTTCTTCCCATGAGTCGGGACACTGGCAGGACCCCAAACATCAGCATGAACATAATCAAGCATATTGGAACTCTTACCAGATTTTTCAAAAACAGGATCAGGGGAATTGGGAGGTTTCGGAAATTGGGTTTTATGTTGTTTGCCATACATGCAAGAGTCACAGAAAGACATCTTAGAAATTTTATATTTTCCAAAACACTTTTGGTTATGCAAGATATCTAGTCCCTTCATGCTCATGTGTCCTAACCTATTATGCCACAATTCGGTTTTATCCGCATAAACCAGGTTGGAACATGCAGCAATTTCAGTTTGGCAAATATATAAATTAAATTTCCGGATTCCTTTAAACAACATTAAGGAACCTCTGCAAATTTTCATATAACCATTTCCCCATGAACCCCTAAGACCCTCATCTTCCAAAGTAGTACAAGATATCAAATTGTTAGATAAATCGGGAATATGTCTGACATTTTTTAAAGTAAACTGAGTACCATCAGCAAATTTCAAACAAACATTCCCAACCCCGGCCACAACCCATTTCACTTTATCAGGTATATACACATACCGATCACCAAGATTAGTATAACTCGTAAAATGCTGTTTATAAGGTGTCATATGGTGAGTGCATCCAGAATCCAGCAACCATTCATTTTCACTTAGACCAGAAAGCACAGAATTCACAGAGAGATGCAAATTATCAATAACCGTAAAGACATCCCCAGCGGTAAAGTTAGCCTGATCATTTGGCAAATTCTTTTTAGGCTTGGTGCATTCTTGTATATAATGACCAGATTCACCACAGTTATAGCATTTGCGATTTTTAGGCCGGAACTTAGATTTATCCTTCCATTGCCCCTTTTTCTTATTAGACCTTTCAAAATCAGTTTTGATAAGCGGTTTCTTTTTAAGGTGTGGTTTAGACCTTACAAAATTGGCATCAGAAACCGGTTTAGAGACCTTATTAACTTTCAAGTCTAATTCCTTACTCTTCAAGCCACTTATAACAGTATCTAAAGTCACAGAATCCCTACCATACTTAATGGCAGATTTCACATCATTATAAGCATAAGGGATAGCATTCAAGAGCACAATAGGGGAATAATCATCAATGTTTTTATCACCCGTTTGTTTTATATCTTGTACTAACTTTGTAAAGGTATCAAGATTGCCATCAATATCTTTATTCAAATCCAGCTTGTAACGGAAAAACTTTTCGAGGAGGAATAATTTATTTGGCAAAGATTTTTCAAGAACGCTTTCCTCAAGTTTATCCCAAAGATGTTTAGCATTATCAGTTCTGCCTATTCGTCTAATCACAGAATCAGACAGGTTCAAGATTATAGAAGAATGAGCAAACTCAATTAATTCCTCTCGTTTTTCAGAAGACACATCGGATGGGAAAGTACCTTCAATGGCTTTAAAACATTTTTGTTGGACAAGTATAGATTTTCTGTTGCCAAATTCTAAAATCTTCTTTACCGTCAAAAGGTGCCATTGTAAATGAAGTTAGAGAACCCATTTTAGTATTTTCAGAAAATCACACAAGATTTTTAAAAAATACCAGCACAAGGTACTAATAAAACTGAAAAACAGAGGTGACAGATAAATATCACGAAGATACCACAAAGAACAAAATCACACCAGATTTTGAAATGAAGTGAGCTGGAGTCGAATACCAATATCACAGAGAAAACGCAAAGCTTAAAAAATCACACCAGATTTTTAAAAATGATACGAGCTGGAATCGTATCCCGGAGCCCCCACAAGATCCGAAGAACACTTACGGTCCAGGCAAGGGGGTTTGGTATGCTCAGAGATAGCAATTTCAACAGTCTCAACACAAAGGCAGCACAAAATAAGACCGAAGTAATCACAGTCACCAAGACAGACGGAAGCGAAAAAAAACGAAAGGCAGCACACCAACAATACCGAATTTAAGAGAGAGTATGGAATGTGATACCTGAGCGGATCCCTCAGCCGGAACCCGTATGCCTTCCGAATAGAAACCCCTTTTAGAGGGCTCCGATACCACTTTAGGGTAACTATTCGGAATACATAAACGATTACACAACAACGTAGTAAACAAATTACAAATAAATTCCGGAGATAACGAATTACACAACGAACTTGTAGGCAACAAATTACACGAAATAATAAAGGAAAAACGAATTAACCCAAAAACACCGAGCACAAAGAACAGGTAATTAAAGTGTCAGAAACCAAACCGAAACAGATCACAAAGATCTGAAAAACGAAAGGTATACGGAGGTGTGAATCGACCGGAACTCGGCCTCGGCTCAGTCCTTCACTATCCAGTACCCACGTCCAAGGCTCCGTGTGTATCCGCGGCCAGCAACTCAGACGAACAAATCCAAACCCCGGCTGATTTCAAGAATTCCCGAATACAAGCCCCCAAATCGGCCTCAAGCAACTTTTCACTCAGAAAAATTTTCACAAAGAAACACAAATCAATTTTTCCTCACTTAGAAAATTAGGTTTTTAGTTTTCGTGCATTTTCTCATGCCCAGATCGCCGGCAATAAATAGGCAAAACGCCAACCGGGAGAAGCCACAGATTTTCGGAGGATCGAATCCAATCATATCATTGATTGATATGGGTTTCGATCCCCTTCCAAATCGGGACCGCGAAGCCGAGCTGAAAAGGTAAGAAAATCCTTTTCCATGGCAGTCGGCGGAGAGGCGAGAGGGGAGAGAGAAAGAACCGAGAGAAGTGAGGCTAGGGCAACGATGGGGATTAAATATAAGGGACCAACGGTAGGGATTGGTCAACACTCAACCAACGGGTGAGATCAAGGAGCCGGGGTAGACAAGAAGCCGGGCCAGGAAGTGGGATTTAGTAAGTCTGGGCCGGGCTGCACAATACCGGCCCATAACATTAAATAATCATTTGGGCCAATCTTTTAACATACCCGACGTGGACGTCAAGCGAGTCCGATGTCGAAGTTGCCACATGTTTGATTGAGTCCGAGAAGGTGAAGCTCGAGAATACCAGGGTGTCACGGGGTGCGGCTCACTGAGATTCAGGCCGTCGAATTCGTGCAGCGGATCACGAATCACCCGTGCGCCTAGGAGACTTCCGAGTCTCCATCCGGCTACCATCAAAGAGATTTCATAGAATACCAATATTAGAGATATCATGCACTGGTCCATTGTGCTGCGTAAAACGCTAGGCACCCGCCTTTCCTTTGCCTCCGACCAACTAAGGGCCGGTATCTCATACCCTTCAATCTTAACCCGCAATGGCACTCGGCACTAAGGGTCACTCGCATGCCCGAAGTGAAATTCCTCGTGTTCGACACTCACTCGGGACTTCATAGGTGCAGTACCTTGGCGCCCTTGAGAGTACCTCACCCGAGACGGACAACCTTTTAGATCTTGGCTTAGATTCATGCCATCAATAGATATTTGCCCCTGACGATGTTTGGGACTACTTCGCATACCGACATATTACCTTCAATCCGCAATGTGGTGTTGTCTCGCAACCACATATACAAGCCAACGATCCCCCGCAGCATAGCCGGAACCGATAGCTAATGCTTACGAGTAAGCTCACGAGGCGTATGATTTAAGTGAGTGCCTCGATTGCCCTATCGACATAGAGGAAGTGTATATGGCCGACGGCATCCCTCCGGTCACACTTTAGCCTCAATGCCAACCTTAAGCCCAACGCAGACCACTCAGGTCCTACGCCGCCCTAACGATTTCCAACTCGCTCGGGAACTCCTCGCACACTTCGAATGCTTAGAGTTGGCTCCCTAGAGGCCCCCCATACCTCTAGGAAGATTGCACGCTTGGTGCTCGACAGCACGAGGAAGACTGGCCGCTTGCCCACCATTGCCCATCTAAGGACTGTCCCCCCTATAATAGGCTTAGACAAATAATCCCTTGTAATCGCACTAGACATTGAAAAGCCGAGGAACCACATCGGGTGTAACTCCCTCGTCCGAACTCCAAATCCTTATCCGCTTGAACCGTAGAGTAGCTTACGACATTATCTATAAGTCCTCAAAGTTTCAGCCCCATCCGATACTCGAGGAGTGAGGAATTGCCTCTGCAATATCCTGAAACTACGATAATGCCACTGCACTGCAGCATCTCGATCCTTCGCATCGTTCGCTACTCAAACGGAACCGTCTAGTTGTGAAACTTGGTGGAGACCTTCCCAACACTCCAAGGAACTCTCCATTACAAGCATTTCACGAAACTCATTTTCTAAAGCCCTCTGCTCAACGACTCAATGTCCTGCTCGCGCACGGACACACTCCGGACGCCGACCACTGTCGCACGTCCCCAACCTTATTCGTGTCGCAGGGAAACTATCCAACATAATCCTTTGTAAGTCCGGGGCAATCCCGGGTACTCCGAATAATATGGAAAGCGCCCTGTGACATCCTCCCCCTCTCGATCCGTTGACGTCCTCGTCAACGCATGCACACACAACCTGCTCCATGTACATGCGCTGCCCATCTCATCATGAAAATACTTGGGCAACGAACCCGACACTCTACCTCCATCTCCTCAACTCGTGTGCCTCTCAGCACAGCACTCTTAGTTCCATCAAGTGGCGCCTGCTTGTAAAGTCTGAGGCCCAACTCGAAGAACGCCTGCACGGCAACTCGATGATCGCAATTTCTCGCCGCTCGCCCGGCAACTCTTGCGCCTCGCGCATTCAAACTCATTGCTCGTAGGGATGCAGTGCATGCGATCAATGCACTCCCCTCCTCTCTCGGATGTTGCCTCTCTTCGGCGCACACCCACTCATATCTTGGCAGGAATCATTCTCTCCATGCCTCGATATAACGAAAAACCAACCGGTGGTGTTAGATTGCCACTCTAGCTCAAATCAAGCTACTCCCTCATTGTCAAGTCCGAGACTAGCGACAAGTTCTCCGAATTAAACCGGGTCGATTTGCCTGAACATCTGGAGTACATGATACTTATAAGAGTGCTCACTAACACCAATAACCCATCCAAAGGAGCCTTGCGCTCCGCTCAAATACCACCGCGTTGCCGCCTCTCAAAAATCCTTACTAACCATACCCCATAATATAGATTCCGAATTCTATCAAGGACGAGCCAAACCTAATCGCAACTCAAAGACAAGTGCCCTCTAGCACAAGTCGAAAGAGGCCTGCACGGTTGCTCACGAGATCACTACTCTCTCGGCCCTCAATGCCCAATCGACATCAACCTTCACCCTACGCGCTTCTGGCGTTAGTACCTCGGTTGAACGGCATTCCCTCGTGCCACCGCACTTCTACGGCAAGGAGCTTGAAGGTCACGCGTGATCAACGCACCTCCCCCGCTCGAAGGTGATGCCTAACTCTCGGCACACCGCGTCACCGGCCTTGACTGGCGTGACGAAACTCGTAACCTGGCCATCTGGCCTTATTGCTCAACGCACGATTGTGTACTCTGTACGAGCACACCTCATCCAGCTTGCTCTCATCAGAAATTCTTCAACCAATAGGTCCCATTAATTGGCTTCCAAATTACTTCCAAGAACAGCCATCTCAAAATCGCTCGCATGTGTATCCTGGATGGACACACCTCTTCGGTAACCAAGAAGCCCAATGCTTCGTATAACTCAGCCCCTTTCAGAAAATCCCTCCACCACAGAGCCCATACTCTAGGCTTTGGAATCCCCTTAAGGAACATCATTCTCGAATCAGCCCATTTCTCTCGGGGGTCTGGCCCTCCCCCACTCATGTTGGAGGCCAGACCCGAATCTCTTGTCCCTCATAGACTGCTAGGACATGCAACGCCACACTTGGAGCATGCCCATTCTCATATCTGCCCGACTCGAACCAGGAAGACTGAACACTCCACTCTTGCAACTCCCGTGGTGGCTGTGTTACGATTGCACCTCATGTGCGAAAGCGCTTTGCGCATAACAATTCAAATCTCTTAGTAACCAATGCACCTCACGTGCTGTGGCGCTTGTGCGCACTAAGATTAAGCCCAAGCTTTGCACCTGAACGTCTTTGTGGCGGTTTCCCTTGATCAAGTTCTCGCCAAATAGGTCTCAAACCCAAATCACCTCTCAATCTGCGGCGCTACGCAAACATGGCTGCAACTTGGCAGACGTGGCTACTGCACACCACCCGGCTCACCGGCATGTCTCCTTCTAGGAGATCAAGATGTCTTATAAGCCCACAAAAAGGCCAACATAAAGTTTCTGATCAGATTACACCAACACCGTTACTCACGCGTCCGTAATTTACCGATGAGAATGTTCCCCTCACATTAACCAACTGCCAACCGTACTCGCAGAGAAAAATATAGTCATTAAACACGTCGTAACCCGGTTACTACCATTCGCCGAAATCACTAATGCCAACAACTCGCACTGAACAAAGCTTTCGAACATCACCGACAGAAACCAAACAACCAGGGTACTACCATTCGCCCAATTGCAAAGCCAACTCGAGGTACTACCATTCGCTCAAGTCCCACTGCCAACTTAATCCTCAACTCTGCCACAATACGTAAGAACGCACTGCGAGCCCTTCGCTGAAATGCCACTACAATGGCTAATCAAAAAAAAATTTGGCACAATTTTGGTATCCGGTTCACATGGGGAAGCAAGATATTCAACAAAGCTCAACTGAAACCTGGATGCGACATTCCAAGGCTCCGATACCACCTGTCACGGGGTGCGGCTCACTGAGATTCAGGCCGTCGAATTCGTGCAGCGGATCACGAATCACCCGTGCGCCTAGAAGACTTCCGAGTCTCCATCCGGCTACCATCAAAGAGATTTCATAGAATACCAATATTAGAGATATCATGCACTGGTCCATTGTGCTGCGTAAAACGCTAGGCACCCGCCTTTCCTTTGCCTCCGACCAACTAAGGGCCGGTATCTCATACCCTTCAATCTTAACCCGCAATGGCACTCGGCACTAAGGGTCACTCGCATGCCCGAAGTGAAATTCCTCGTGTTCGACACTCACTCGGGACTTCATAGGTGCAGTACCTTGGCGCCCTTGAGAGTACCTCACCCGAGACGGACAACCTTTTAGATCTTGGCTTAGATTCATGCCATCAATAGATATTTGCAAATGAAGATGTTTGGGACTACTTCGCATACAGACATATTACCTTCAATCCGCAATGTGGTGTTGTCTCGCAACCACATATACAAGCCAACGATCCCCCGCAGCATAGCCGGGACCGATAGCTAATGCTTACGAGTAAGCTCACGAGGCGTATGATTTAAGTGAGTGCCTCGATTGCCCTATCGACATAGAGGAAGTGTATATGGCCGACGGCATCCCTCCGGTCACACTTTAGCCTCAATGCCAACCTTAAGCCCAACGCAGACCACTCAGGTCCTACGCCGCCCTAACGATTTCCAACTCGCTCGGGAACTCCTCGCACACTTCGAATGCTTAGAGTTGGCTCCCTAGAGGCCCCCCATACCTCTAGGAAGATTGCACGCTTGGTGCTCGACAGCACGAGGAAGACTGGCCGCTTGCCCACCATTGCCCATCTAAGGACTGTCCCCCCTATAATAGGCTTAGACAAATAATCCCTTGTAATCGCACTAGACATTGAAAAGCCGAGGAACCACATCGGGTGTAACTCCCTCGTCCGAACTCCAAATCCTTATCCGCTTGAACCGTAGAGTAGCTTACGACATTATCTATAAGTCCCCAAAGTTTCAGCCCCATCCGATACTCGAGGAGTGAGGAATTGCCTCTGCAATATCCTGAAACTACGATAATGCCACTGCACTGCAGCATCTCGATCCTTCGCATCGTTCGCTACTCAAACGGAACCGTCTAGTTGTGAAACTTGGTGGAGACCTTCCCAACACTCCAAGGAACTCTCCATTACAAGCATTTCACGAAACTCATTTTCTAAAGCCCTCTGCTCAACGACTCAATGTCCTGCTCGCGCACGGACACACTCCGGACGCCGACCACTGTCGCACGTCCCCAACCTTATTCGTGTCGCAGGGAAACTATCCAACATAATCCTTTGTAAGTCCGGGGCAATCCCGGGTACTCGAATAATATGGAAAGCGCCTGTGACATCCTCCCCTCTCGATCCGTTGGCGTCCTCGTCAACGCATGCACACACAACCTGCTCCATGTACATGCGCGCCCATCTCATCATGAAAATACTTGGGCAACGAACCCGACACTCTACCTCCATCTCCTCAACTCGTGTGCCTCTCAAAGACAAAGACTCTTAGTTCCATCAAGTGGCGCCTGCTTGTAAAGTCTGAGGCCCAACTCGAAGAACGCCTGCACGGCAACTCGATGATCGCAATTTCTCGCCGCTCGCCCGGCAACTCTTGCGCCTCGCGCATTCAAACTCATTGCTCGTAGGGATGCAGTGCATGCGATCAATGCACTCCCCTCCTCTCTCGGATGTTGCCTCTCTTCGGCGCACACCCACTCATATCTTGGCAGGAATCATTCTCTCCATGCCTCGATATAACGAAAAACCAACCGGTGGTGTTAGATTGCCACTCTAGCTCAAATCAAGCTACTCCCTCATTGTCAAGTCCGAGACTAGCGACAAGTTCTCCGAATTAAACCGGGTCGATTTGCCTGAACATCTGGAGTACATGATACTTATAAGAGTGCTCACTAACACCAATAACCCATCCAAAGGAGCCTTGCGCTCCGCTCAAATACCACCGCGGCTGCCCTCTCAAAAATCCTTACTAACCATACCCCATAATATGGATTCCGAATTCTATCAAGGACGAGCCAAACCTAATCGCAACTCACGAAAGACAAGTGCCCTCTAGCACAAGTCGAAAGAGGCCTGCACGGCTGCTCACAGATCACTACTCTCTCGGCCCTCAATGCCCAATCGACATCAACCTTCACCCTACGCGCTTCCTGGCGTTAGTACCTCGGTTGAACGGCATTCCCTCAGGCCACCGCACTTCTACGGCAAGGAGCTTGAAGGCTGTACGCGTGATCAACGCACCCTCCCCCGCTCGAAGGTGATGCCTAACTCTCGGCACACCGCGTCACTGGCCTTCAGCCTGGCGTGACGAAACTCGTAACCTGGCCATCTGGCCTTATTGCTCAACGCACGATTGTGTACTCTGTACGAGCACACCTCATCCAGCTTGCTCTCATCAGAAATTCTTCAACCAATAGGTCCCATTAATTGGCTTCCAAATTACTTCCAAGAACAGCCATCTCAAAATCGCTCGCATGTGTATCCTGGATGGACACACCTCTTCGGTAACCAAGAAGCCCAATGCTTCGTATAACTCAGCCCCTTTCAGAAAATCCCTCCACCACAGAGCCCATACTCTAGGCTTTGGAATCCCCTTAAGGAACATCATTCTCGAATCAGCCCATTTCTCTCGGGGGTCTGGCCCTCCCCCACTCATGTTGGAGGCCAGACCCGAATCTCTTGTCCCTCATAGACTGCTAGGACATGCAACGCCAAACTTGGAGCATGCCCATTCTCATATCTGCCCGACTCGAACCAGGAAGACTGAACACTCCACTCTTGCAACTCCCGTGGTGGCTGTGTTACGATTGCACCTCATGTGCGAAAGCGCTTTGCGCATAACAATTCAAATCTCTTAGTAACCAATGCACCTCACGTGCTGTGGCGCTTGTGCGCACTAAGATTAAGCCCAAGCTTTGCACCTGAACGTGCTGTGGCGGTTTCCCGCACTGAAGTTCTCGCCCAAATAGGTCTCAAACCCAAATCACCTCTCAATCTGCGGCGCTACGCAAACATGGCTGCAACTTGGCAGACGTGGCTACTGCACACCACCCGGCTCACCGGCATGTCTCCTTCTAGGAGATCAAGATGTCTTATAAGCCCACAAAAAGGCCAACATAAAGTTTCTGATTAGATTACACCAACACCGTTACTCACGCGTCCGTAATTTACCGATGAGAATGTTCCCCTCACATTAACCAACTGCCAACCGTACTCGCAGAGAAAAATATAGTCATTAAACACGTCGTAACCCGGTTACTACCATTCGCCGAAATCACTAATGCCAACAACTCGCACTGAACAAAGCTTTCGAACATCACCGACAGAAACCAAACAACCAGGGTACTACCATTCGCCCAATTGCAAAGCCAACTCGAGGTACTACCATTCGCTCAAGTCCCACTGCCAACTTAATCCTCAACTCTGCCACAATACGTAAGAACGCACTGCGAGCCCTTTGCTGAAATGCCACTACAATGGCTAATCAAAAAAAAATTTGGCACAATTTTGGTATCCGGTTCACATGGGGAAGCAATATATTCAACAAAGCTCAATCAAAACCTGGATGCGACATTCCAAGGCTCCGATACCACCTGTCACGGGGTGCGGCTCACTGAGATTCAGGCCGTCGAATTCGTGCAGCGGATCACGAATCACCCGTGCGCCTAGGAGACTTCCGAGTCTCCATCCGGCTACCATCAAAGAGATTTCATAGAATACCAATATTAGAGATATCATGCACTGGTCCATTGTGCTGCGTAAAACGCTAGGCACCCGCCTTTCCTTTGCCTCCGACCAACTAAGGGCCGGTATCTCATACCCTTCAATCTTAACCCGCAATGGCACTCGGCACTAAGGGTCACTCGCATGCCCGAAGTGAAATTCCTCGTGTTCGACACTCACTCGGGACTTCATAGGTGCAGTACCTTGGCGCCCTTGAGAGTACCTCACCCGAGACGGACAACCTTTTAGATCTTGGCTTAGATTCATGCCATCAATAGATATTTGCCCCTGACGATGTTTGGGACTACTTCGCATACCGACATATTACCTTCAATCCGCAATGTGGTGTTGTCTCGCAACCACATATACAAGCCAACGATCCCCGCATGACATAGCCGGAACCGATAGCTAATGCTTACGAGTAAGCTCACGAGGCGTATGATTTAAGTGAGTGCCTCGATTGCCCTATCGACATAGAGGAAGTGTATATGGCCGACGGCATCCCTCCGGTCACACTTTAGCCTCAATGCCAACCTTAAGCCCAACGCAGACCACTCAGGTCCTACGCCGCCCTAACGATTTCCAACTCGCTCGGGAACTCCTCGCACACTTCGAATGCTTAGAGTTGGCTCCCTAGAGGCCCCCCATACCTCTAGGAAGATTGCACGCTTGGTGCTCGACAGCACGAGGAAGACTGGCCGCTTGCCCACCATTGCCCATCTAAGGACTGTCCCCCCTATAATAGGCTTAGACAAATAATCCCTTGTAATCGCACTAGACATTGAAAAGCCGAGGAACCACATCGGGTGTAACTCCCTCGCCCGAACTCCAAATCCTTATCCGCTTGAACCGTAGAGTAGCTTACGACATTATCTATAAGTCCTCAAAGTTTCATCCCCATCCGATACTCGAGGAGTGAGGAATTGCCTCTGCAATATTCTGAAACTACGATAATGCCACTGCACTGCAGCATCTCGATCCTTCGCATCGTTCGCTACTCAAACGGAACCGTCTAGTTGTGAAACTTGGTGGAGACCTTCCCAACACTCCAAGGAACTCTCCATTACAAGCATTTCACGAAACTCATTTTCTAAAGCCCTCTGCTCAACGACTCAATGTCCTGCTCGCGCACGGACACACTCCGGACGCCGACCACTGTCGCACGTCCCCAACCTTATTCGTGTCGCAGGGAAACTATCCAACATAATCCTTTGTAAGTCCGGGGCAATCCCGGGTACTCCGAATAATATGGAAAGCGCCCTGTGACACAGGGTCAGGACAACAGAGTCCCTCTTGTACAGGATCGTGATTTTGTAGGATAAGGACACGTGATCCATGATTGAGGAAGAGAGAGAACAACACAAGGGCAAACTAGCACTATTGTGGGTAAAATGGGAATTCGAGATTAGGGGATGTTAAGCCTATTTTTAGGATATATTTTGTGTATAGAAAGTCATAAAGTGATAGGCTTATGTTTAGGCATAATTGATGCTCATAAAGTCATAGGCATGCTCATAAAGTTATAGGCTTATGTTTAAGCGTAATTGATGCTTATGCTTGTATATATATTTGTTATCTCTCAATAAAGAAGGGCAAGGAGGTATCAGAGCCATAAACCCTAAAAAAAAACAAAAAATTCAACTGTGTCAATTTCTTGCTTTGCTACAGTGCTTTATTATCAATGGCAGAGGATGGGAAGATCGATCCAACATCGTCGTTCTATCTTGGTTCTGGAGATCAAACTGGAAATCTGATTACCCACGTAATCTTGAAGGGCGATAACTTCTTGGCTTGGGCCAGAGCAATCACTTTGTCCCTTAAGGCTCGTCGAAAATTCGTCTTTGTTGACGGTACCATCAGCAAACCGTCTGAAAAGAAGAATTTGATTAATTGGGAGACCGTTAATTCCATGCTTGTGTCATGGATGTTACGGAGCATGGAACCGAAACTTGCGGCTTCAATTCCTTTTCACGATGAGGCAAAACGTCTTTGGGATTACCTGGAGAAACGTTTTTGTGTGGCTAATGGCCCTCGTTTACAACAATTACGGACAGATATCATCGAATGTAAGCAAACTAAATCTGTGTCTATTGAAGATTACTATAATCGCTTAATGGGTTTGTATGACGATCTTGCCCGGCTTAAGCCATTATATGCTTGTGTGGCAAGTGTACCTGTGATGTGGTAGGAAAATTCATCGGCGATAGAGAGGAAGAAAAATTGCATCAATTTTTGATTGGTGTTGATGATGATTCATATGCCATGGTTCGGACCAATTTTCTCTCTCAACACCCACCTCTGGATCTAGATCGAGCCTATCAGGCATTTCTACAGGAAGAGAGATCCCGCGGTATTGCACGGGGCAAAGCCGCGAGAGAAGAAGTAAATGTTTTTGCCATACAGACAGATCGCTGGAAAGGAAAGTTTGAGCGACAAGATAAGTCTAAACTCTTTTGTTCTCACTGTAAAAAATCTGGGCATAATGATGGTTCGTGCTTTAAGCTTCATGGGTATCCGGATTGGTGGGAAGACCGAACTCGAGGTGGTAAAGGGGCCGGTAATAACCATACCTCTGCCACCGGGACAGCTGGCTCTAAACATGGAAAAGCTGGAGGACTACGTGTTAATGCAGTGACCAGTCACAACAGCGAAACAAGCAATACCGAGGCAGTAAGGTTTGGACCTGAAGGAGATTCCTTGGCCAACTTAACTCCTGAGCAAGTTCAAATCCTTTTAAACCTGGTAAACAATCGTCAACAGGACCAAACAATGGGTAAGTATTATCCTTTGTCTTGGATTATTGATACCGGTGCTTCTCATCATGTTACCGACAACGCATCCTATTTGACTCATTCAAAAGACATTTTAGCTTGTCATGTTAGCTTGCCTAATGGAGAACAGGTCATGGCTACCAAAGAAGGTTGTGTGAAGCTTTCTGACGGAATCACACTAGAACACGTGTTATTCGTGCCTACATTATATTGCAATTTGATCTCGGTGACAAAACTGATTGATGACTCTAAATGTTGTGTCCTATTCACTGAATTTTTATGTGCTATACAGGACCAACGTTCGGGGAGCCTGATTGGAGCCGGTGAACGAAAGGATGGACTCTATTACTATCGTGGGGTTCCTTTGGTATGCATGACGAAAGTTTTAGAGATCAGTGAATTTGAGTTGTGGCATCGACGAATGGGGCATCCGTCAGATAGAGTCGTTAAGTTAGTTCCTGCTCTTCGTTCTAGTACTTCTAGAAAATCGTTAAATAAAGCTTGTGATGTTTGCCCTCTAGCAAAACAAACACGAGAAAGTTTTCCTAATAGTGATAGTAAAGCCAGTCGGATTTTTGAATTAATTCATTGTGATTTATGGGGGCCATATAAGACACCTTCATCGGGTGGTGCGCATTATTTTTTAACTTTGGTTGATGACTTTTCAAGGGCTGTTTGGGTATATTTGTTGCATTCTAAAACAGAAGTTTATAAAGCCTTTCGCTCTTTTTTTGCTATGATTACACAACAATTTGAGGTGCAAGTTAAATTGGTGAGAAGTGATAATGGAAGTGAATTTAACTGTATGTTGCAATACTTTGCTGAACATGGAATCGTCTTCCAAACTTCTTGCATTGGTACCCCACAACAAAATGGTCGGGTAGAGCGCAAACATCAACGTATTTTGAATGTAGGTCGTGCTTTAATGTTCCAAGGAAATGTTCCAATTTCCTTTTGGGGTGAATGTGTGCTTAGTGCAGTTTATTTAATTAATCGTACCCCCTCTCGGTTATTGAAAAATAAAACTCCATATGAAATCCTTTTCGGAAAAGAACCAAGTCTCTCCGAATTGAGAGTTTTTGGATCCCTTTGTTATGCTCATAATCAAAAGTCTAAAGCAGACAAGTTTGCACCTAGAAGTAGGAAGTGTGTGTTCATTGGCTACCCTCATGGTAAAAAGGGCTGGAAATTATATGACCTTGAAACGGGTGAAATTTTCATGTCACGAGATGTTAAATTTCATGAGAATGAGTTCCCGTTTACAAATACACAACAAAGTCTTGGTGTAGATACAACAGATTCGGAGCCTAGCAACAAGGGGAGGACGAATGTTGAATTTTTGGATGATTTGGAGAATGATGATGGTGGGTGCCTTGACCCTACACAGGACACAGAAACAGCCCAACAACCTACTACAGAAGATGTGAGTGAGGTCGTCGAACAGCCTGCTGTATCTACTAATGAGACCACCGAACCAGTCTTAGGGCATGGTCAAAGAAGTCGACGTGCTCCAGCCTGGCATCGCGAATACGTCATGCATAACGTAGAAAAATCGAGTCCATCTAAACATTCTCCGACCTCTTCGAGCTCCTCAGGTACCCCGTATCCATTAGTACATTTCATGAATTGTGATAAATTCTCTTTGCGCCACCGTCTATTCCTGGCAGCTGTCAATGAAGGGCTTGAGCCACGTACGTTTCATGAGGCTATGAAACATCCTGGTTGGAGAGCAGCAATGCATAAAGAAATAGAGGCTTTGGAAGGTAATGGAACATGGGAAATGGAAAGATTACCCCCTGGAAAGAAGGCCCTAGGTTGTAAATGGGTTTATAAAATAAAATATCATGCTGATGGGACCATCGAGCGTCTTAAAGCTCGTCTCGTCATTTTTGGCAATCATCAGGTAGAGGGGGTCGACTACAATGAAACATTCACTCCTGTTGCGAAAATGGTCACTGTACGCGTTTTCTTATCTATTGCGGCTGCGAAAAATTGGGAACTACATCAAATGGACGTCCATAATGCTTTCATTCACGGTGATCTCGATGAAGAAGTATATATGAAACTTCCACCCGGCTTCTATGTCGAAAAAACAGGTATGGTTTGTCGTCTCAAAAAGTCTTTATATGGCTTGCGACAGACCCCGAGATGCTGGTTTGCTAAGTTAGATGCTTCATTAAAAAGGTATGGCTTCACTCAGTCGTACTCAGATTATTCACTCTTCATTCTGCATCAAGGAAAAATTCAACTTAATGTACTCATTTATGTTGATGATTTGATTATCTCGGGGAACGATTCTTCCGCAATTAATGCTTTTAAGAAGTATTTGAATTACTGCTTCCACATGAAAGATTTGGGGGTTTTGAAGTACTTTCTGGGTATTGAAGTTGCTCGGAGTCCAGATGGGATATTCTTATGTCAAAGAAAGTACACACTTGACATTATTGCAGAGGCTGGTTTTTTAGGAGCGAAACCTGCTGGCTTTCCAATCGAGCAAAATCACCATTTGGCTGTCGCCAAAGGCTCTTTCCTTGCTGATCCAGAGAAGTACCGGCGACTGGTGGGTCGGCTAATCTATTTATCATTCACTCGGCCAGATTTGGCTTATACTGTACATATTTTGGCCCAATTTATGCAACAGCCACGCCAAGAGCTAGGGGTGGCATTTTGGAACCGAAAATCCAAAACCGAACCGAAAAACCCCGAAAAAATAACCGAAAAACCGAAACCGAATAAGACCGAACCGAAAAACAAAAAAACAGAACTGAACCGAACTAATTTGGTTCGGTTCTCGGTTCGGGGTAGAGCGGAACCGAACCGAACCGAAATGGACCGAAGTCAAATTTCAACATACTAAAATGACCTTGTTTTTGTGATTTTGGTGTGTTTCGAATTTTAGTATAATTCGTTTTCCTTTTGTAAGACCCTCATGGGTCCAAGAAGGACCGATAATATGCTCATGAATTTGTGATTCAATTAATTTAGGTTGAGAGAATGAGCTACTGTGATTTACGATTGTTATATATTTTGAGATATTTGGAAATTGCTATGCAACTCTAGCTTTTATCTTGAAAATATATATATATATATATATATATATATATATATATATATATAACTCTTGTTGTCTTGTTGTTATATATAACTTATTGTATTGCATATAATATTTGAATTTATATTGTGAAGAACCGAAAAAACATCAAACCAAATCGAAACCAAACCGAATATTTATAAAACCGAACTTAACCGAACCGAACTTCAAAAAGAACCGAACCAAACCGAAACCGAATATTTGGTTCGACTCTCGGTTTCGGTCAAAAACCGAACCGAATGGAACCGAGTCCACCCCTACCAAGAGCATTGGGATGCAGCCCTGCGTACGGTTCGTTATTTGAAGGGTTGCCCGGGTCAAGGTATTATTCTACGTGCAGATTGTGACTTACGTTTGACGGGGTGGTGTGATTCAGATTGGGCTAGTTGCCCCCTAACAAGGCGTTCGACTACAGGTTGGTTCGTGTTTCTTGGTGGCTCTCCTATTTCATGGAAAACCAAGAAACAACACACAGTATCTCGTTCATCTGCGGAAGCGGAGTACCGTTCAATGGCTGTCGTTACTTCAGAATTGAAATGGCTTAAGGAATTGCTCCGTAGTCTGGGAGTTGCACATCCGTGTGCGATGGATGTATTTTGTGATAGTCAGTCAGCGTTATATATTGCACAGAATCCAGTATTTCATGAGCGTACAAAGCATATAGAGGTAGATTGTCATTACGTGCGAGATGCAATCCAAGAAGGCGTAATTCGTACTAATCATGTGCCGACTACCGAACAAATAGCTGATCTCTTCACAAAGGCGTTAGGCAAAAGTCAATTTCGTTACTTATTAAGCAAGTTGGGCACTTGTGATCCACATGCGCCAACTTGAGGGGGGGTGTTAAGCCTATTTTTAGGATATATTTTGTGTATAGAAAGTCATAAAGTGATAGGCTTATGTTTAGGCATAATTGATGCTCATAAAGTCATAGGCATGCTCATAAAGTTATAGGCTTATGTTTAAGCGTAATTGATGCTTATGCTTGTATATATATTTGTTATCTCTCAATAAAGAAGGGCAAGAAAATTGATTCCTAACATGTATTCCATTCGGATTTTAGTGGATTAATAATAATTCATGGATTTTTAAAGATTTTAACGAATTAATAATAATACGTGGATTAATAATAATTATCGTAGAATCTTATAAAGTTGATGAAGAGTCATTAGGATTTAGGAATTGATTTTTAAAAATCCTTCAATATCTCAATGATTTTGGTGAGATTTCAAAACTTACAAAGAAACACTAACAAATCCATCAAGAAGCGATAGACGAGTTGCACATATTTCGTATCGCATTAGAAAATTTTGATTCAACTCCGAAATTTGGGATTGGCGACCGATTCCGATGAATGCGATGAAGATTTGATGTTTCGAGAAATGAAATATGCGAGCGATACCACTACGGATGCTCTAAGAAGCAAGTTTATGGTTGGCTTAATAGTCAAGTTAACTCTCTTGCCTACTTATGACCTATTTATGATTAGAAGTTAGGATCTCAATAGATCACATGCTTGGTTAAGTTAGGATTTATCATTATATTTCACTAATTACTTGAAATTATTTTAATTAAAAAATAAAATATCTAAAATTTTTATCTCCCTTAATTTTCTTTCTATTTGTACGATAAAAAGAGGCAGAAAATCATGGGAGATGGAAATTTTGGATTTTTTTTAACTTATTATTTTTAAAATTTCAAGAGTAAAATCGTCGTCATTTGGGAACAAATAGATTCAAAGTGCAACAAAAAGATAAGTTCATAGTGTTTTTTGGCATTGCTGCAAATTACAAAATGAATATATATCATGATTTTTTTTGCAATTATCCCTAATATATATACATACCTTTCCTATGGGGGAATTTTTATTTTTTAAGGACCGTAACTTTAAAAGAGATCAGAATTTTCTACTTAAGAAAAGAGGATTGTAACTTTTTGGTGACAAAAAGTAGACAGTAACTTTTAAAAGAAAAAATAAGATCAGAACTTTTTAAAATAACAATTTAAGTCCAAATCAAGCTCAGATAAATAAAAAAGTAAAAACTATATGTAATAATATTAAAAATCAGAATTTTTTTATTTAAAGTTCGAAAATAAAAAGTAAAAATAAAAAAATTCTGAAAATTCTGGAAAATTTAAAAAATCTGAAAAAAAAAATCAAAAATTTTATTTTTTAAGAAAAAATTATCTGGAATAATAATATTAAAAATCAGATTTTTTATTTAAAATTCAAAAATTAAAAGAAAAAGTTCTGATTTTTAATATTATTATTTTCAGAATTTTCAGAATTTTATTTTAAATTTTCCAGAATCTTCCAGAATCGGAACTTTTATTTTAAATTTTTCAGATTTTTTTTATTTTTTACTTTTTATTTTTGAATTTTAAATAAAATATCTGATTTTTAATATTATTATTCAAGATAATTTTTCTTAAAAAACAAAATTTCCGATTTTTTGTCAGATTTTTTAAATTTTACGGAATTTTCAGAATTTTTTTATTTTTTTCAGATTTATTAAATTTTCCAGAATTTTCAGATTTTTTTTTTACTTTTTTATTTATTTGGGCTTGATTTAACCTTAAATTGCTATTTTTAAAAGTTATAGGCCTATTTTTACCGGAGCCCTTCCAGTCCCAGCGTCTGGAAGGGTGCTATTATACCAGCGCCTACGTGGCGCTGATGTGGCGTCTAGTAGACGCTGATGTGGTATATTTTAATATAAAAAAATAGTAGGGGTGATACAAAAACACCCCTACTATCAAAACCTTACTACATATACAGCATCCGGTACAACCCCTACAAAGCATGGTGTAGATAGTAGGGGTGTTTTTGTATCACCCATACTATTTTTTTATATTAAAATATACCACATCAGCGCCTACTAGACGCCACATCAGCGCCACGTAGGCGCTGGTATAATAACACCCTTCCAGACGCTGGGACTGGAAGGGTGCCGCTATTTTTGCTACTTTTAAAAGTTACGGTCCTACTTTTCCCAGCCCGAAAAGTTACAGTCCTAATTTTGCCAGCCCGAAAAGTTACGGTCCTATTTTTGCCAACCCCTAAAATTACGGTTCTTAACAATCAATTTTCCCTTTCATGTGGTGAGGTGAAGTGAAAGAATAGCTGCTGCAATCCTCTAAATCGTCCAAAGAGAGATCCTCTCTCTCTCTCTCTCTCTCTCTCTCTCTCTCTCTCTTGTTTGTAATATCATGGTCTTCGTATTCATATCGTTGAATCCAACCTTCAACCCACAGCTTATGTTCTTCCTCGCTTTGAATCCGCCTACGTCGCAAATGTTTCTTCCGACTCTGTCCGACAAGCATCCGGTAATACCTCATCAAAAAAAGTAGCAATAAGAGGTGCAGTCGGAATCAAGACGTACATCATGGACTTTTTAACTCGGATAGCACGGAGCTGGAACATCGTGGGCTCTTGGACTCACACGTGTAAAATCTTTATATATTGATGGCAAGGATGTATTTTCCTAATATGGAATTAATGCTTCAACAAATGCGATCCGCTCTTTTCCAATCTCATTTGCTTGCTTGAGTCCCCCTTGTTGTGCAATGATGTCCAACCGCTCCACTTGTGGTGGTCCTTCACCGTCTTCCACCATTGTTTTCTGGTGAAGCGACGCTAATACAGCCCCTGTTGAACATATCCTCGGACACATCGTAAATGTCCTTGTCGGACCAACCGCTCTTTCGATTGGTCTCGCACGGCTTGTAACATCCGTTGAACCGATTGATCACCGCATTTGTTTCATTTGTTTCCTGTTTTGGATTGGCGCGTCCAGGGGAGCGTGGACTTTGAACTCATCGGACACGGCCTTCCAGCATAGGCGGATCCAGAACCGAAAAACCACTGGTGCAACGACCGCCCCACAAAAAACAATATCGAACGATAAAATATATATTAAAATTACATTAAAAATAACAAATAATACATAAAGAAAGTCGGTAATAACAAAACGGGGGACAATGAGGCGAACATGTCATGTTGGAAAACTTACCTCTAGATCGGGGTGAGGTCGAGCCCCTTGGGGGGTACTCAGGATAGGGGACGATCCCCCTCGTGTGCGTGTGTGGGAAAAAAAACAAAAAAAAACAAAGGATTCGTACATTTACAAAGAAAATCGCCTACATTTACTGTCCATTTTCTGAAAATGTGCTAAAATAACATCATTACTAATAGTTTTAAGTACATATTTTTCTATAAATGTTACAAGACGATTATTTAACTATTGATCACTCATCTTACTACATAACTCACTCTTCACATACTTCATAGCTGAGAAGACTCGTTCAACACTTGCAGTTGCTACGGGCAAAATCAACATTTCTTTCAAAAGTAATTTCTAATATTTGGTTAACTGAAACCCTTCAGCTAGTTTTGTATTAAGGGTGCATCTTAATTTTTTCATCATATTACATAAATATTCTTCAAAAGAAGCAAGTGTTTGCGAAATACTTCAAGGTTGAAGAAACAATTTTAAACACTTTAATTAATATCGCCTTGATCAAAACAGATTATGTCAAATCAAAAAATATATTTAATAGGTATATATGACTTTACCTATTAAGCTTCGAGAGTAAAAAAATAATTAAACTCCTCGATAATTCAACTATTGCCAAAATAAAATAACGGGAAAGATAATACTAGATATTATCGGGGAAGTGGGTCTTATTCTGAAAAAAATCTGGTGGTGCACGTGCACCACCATGTTATGTATAGATCCGCCTATGCCTTCCAGTACTCTTCGGTCTTCTTAGCAGCTCCACGGACAGAATCGACTTAATGTAATAGCCATGTCCCAACAAGACTCATTTCCTCTTCATCATTCCATAGGATGTGTTTTCTTTCGGGTGACATAGCGGGAGTAGAAGAGGAAGAGGACCTCCGACCGCGAGCAAATGAGGGCGCTATGAGGGGGGCATCAGCGAATGAATCGGGCCAGGCCTCGAGTGCGAGAACCACTACGACCACGAACAAGCGTGGGAGCGGTAGAACAGCCTGGGACGCGCACGGGAGCAGAACAACACTATTACTACTACTACTACTACTATCATAATCTATACTATATAAAACTTATCCCCCTTAATTTAATGTGGAAGGGGGATTTATGTCATTGGAAAACATGAGCTTACATCATGGACTTTTTAAGAGGAGCAATCGGAATCAAGGCTTACATCATGGACTTTTTAACTCGGGTAGCACGGAGCTGGAACATCGTGGGCTATTGGACTCACACGTGTAGGATCTTTATATATTGATGGCAAGGATGTATTTTTCTAATATGGGATTAATGCTTCAACAAATGTGATCCGCTCTTTTCCAATCTCATTTGCTTGCTTGAGTTCCCCTTGTTGTGCAATGATGTCCAACCGCTCCACTTGTGGTGGTCCTTCACCGTCTTCCACCATTGTTTTCTGGTGAAGCGACCCTAATACAGCCCCTGTTGAACATATCCTCGGCCACATCGTAAATGTCCTTGTCGGACCAACCGCTCTTTCGATTGGTCTCGCACGGCTTGTAACATCCGTTGAACCGATTGATCACAGCATTTGTTTCATTTGTTTCCTATTTTGGATTGGCGCGTCCAGGGGAGCGTGGACTTTGAACTCATCGGACACGGCCTTCCAGTACTCTTCGGCCTTCTTAGCAGCTCCACGGACAGAATCGACTTAATGTAATAGCCATGTGCCAACAAGACTCATTTCCTCTTCATCATTCCATAGGATGTGTTTTCTTTCGGGTGACATAGCGGGAGTAGAAGAGGAAGAGGACCTCCGACCGCGAGCAAATGCGGGCGCTACAAGGGGGGTGGGGGGTGGGGTGCACCACCACCACCACCACCAATTATATTTATACTATTGATAATATTGATACCAATAAAAATAAAAATATTAATAATACTACTCATTATATATAATACTATGAGTAGAGTTATATTAAATACCAAACTTTTCTTACATACCAAGGGACTCATCTCCACCATCCATCCAAAAAGAAATCAATGATTGAGATTAAAAGCATTTAATATTTTACACATTTTTTATAATTTAAATATCTCTTAAACCGTTAATCGTTAAGCGAAAATAATTACACCATCGCGACGAGTTATCTTTCTATAGACGGGCACTTTGATATACTTTCGACAAAAAAAAATTTATATGTAATATCATATATGATATATCACATATGATTTTTTCGGCCACGAAAAAAAACGTGAAAAAAGCAGAAAAAAAAAACTTGTCGAAAATATATCAAAGTGCCTATCTATAGAAAGATAATTAAATGCTCGTCGTAAAGGTATATTTTTTTGACTTAACGATTAACGGTTTGAAAGATATTGATATTTGAAAAAAAATGATGAAAGTGGGTTTTTTAAATTGTTGGGATTAATCTCATCCATTAGATCAAATAAAGATGGAGGGAAGATGGAGGGTGAAGATTAGTCCCTTTGGTATGTAAAAAAGTTTGGTCCTTAAATGATCTTAAATCTAATACTATTGATAATATTGATATGAATAATATTAATACGTAATGATCAAATTCGATAACAATATATACAATATTATTATTATTTATTACAATAACAACAACAAAAACAACAATAGTAACAATAGTACTTCCAAATTTGAAAGGATAATTACAAAAACTACCACCTTGTTTTTTAGGTAATGACAAGAAAAAAAACAAGATTTTCTGAAAATTAGAAAAACTATCCTTAATGCTTGGTTCCCTCTTATATTTGCCCCAACCATACGTGAACATAAAGTTGAGGGATATAATTATAAAATGTAAGACGAAAAGTTGGGGTAGATTGTAATGTTTAGATAAGTAGAGGGGTCAAGATGTGAGGTGGTTACCGATGAACATACCGTCGGCGGTCACCGATGGTACCGACAAATCTTGAGTCAAAACTAGCTTACTTGACCCAATTTAATTTACCAACAAATATCTCATCCAAAAGCCATCGTAAATTTGTCGATAAATCATCAACGCAAACATTTCCCGACCAGCAGTTTCATGATAATATATAATATCTAATTTTAATAGCAACTTTTTTATATAAAATACATTTATATATTTATAGCAACAAATTACTGACAGAAAATTCAATTCAATCATTTCAATTTTGAACCAATTCAATAATGAAACGAATATTAGCCATCAGATTGCTAAGCATTCTTCAGCCTTTCTATCATTTTAATTAAAAAAAAAACAATATAGAAAAGGCAACAACTTTACAAAAACAACATAGATATAACAATACAGAGAGGCCCAAAACCTCATCAAACTATACTTGTCCACTTCTCAATAATAATAATAATAATAATAATAATAATAATAATAATAATAATAATAATAAAAACAACAGTATAGTGTAACTCTTTTTAGTCTAGTCAGGGGAAGGAATCCACTGACAAGAAATCCGACTTCCTGAAACCGTATATTTCAAAAATCACCTGCAGAAAATAAAATAAGTAAATGTTTGAGGAAATCGTCGCAACGAACATCGGCGATACAAGATGCTTAATTTTACCACCTATTTAATGGATCCTCATTCACCTATGTTGTGGCTTGTTTAACCAGCAGCCTGTTTGTTACTCAAAAAAAAAAATGAATAAATAAATAAATAAATAAATAAATAATGTTTGTTACTTCAATATCAACACACTGACAATTGAATTCTTGTAAGTATCTCTACCTTGTGCAGATGTGAGGTGAAAACAGCTTCAACTGCCTCAAATACTTCTTCAACTGGTTTTGCAGCATTAATCTAAATCAAAAGAAAAAAAGAAATATAAATTATACTAATATTCAAGAGAAAACGAGGCAAATGTGGAGGGAAAGAATACGGATGGTGGATGGAGTCTGATTTTTTTTTAATTCCTATTTTCTTTTATTTCATGTTATCTTTTAATTTATTTTTCAGGATTTTTCAATTTTTTTTTTTTAACATTCATTCTCTTTTTTGTATTTGCTTTTTTCTCTACTTTTTCCCTCTTTTTTTCCTTTTATGTTATTTATATAGCGATTATTGACGGTTTCAAAATTTGATTCATGTTAGCCGACCTCAAATCATTTTGGAACTAAGGCTTAGATGTTGTTGTTATTGTATTCAAGAGAAAACGAGGTAGCCGTGGTGACAAAATTTACCTTCCGAACCTTCCCTTTAGCATTGTAGTATTCAATCACTGGGAGACTAGATTCCATGTACACCTTAAATCTCTTCCTTATTGTCTCTATATTATCATCTTCTCTACCCTTCAAGCACGAGAAGGAACACGCGGGCACGCGCATATTAACCAAAAGAAAAGAGTAAAAGAGGTAAAGATATTAATAAAGATACTAGAATTAGATGAAGAAAGAGAAAGATGGTTGTCAAATTTGATTTGGGAAGAAATAATTCAAGTACGTATGTACCTGGTTCCTACTCAACAGGCGCCTCTCCATTTCTTCCTCTGCACAATCAAAGAAGAGTACATATTCTGGCTCAATCCCAGTCTGCAAAAAGGGAAGGAAAGCCCATACGTAAAACTCGCATATGAATTCTTTAGTCAATTGATGATAAATTCACTGGAAACAGGTCAGTCGGAAACAAAATCACCAGGCATCCAAAATTGTGTGATAAATGGAGGTGTTGCAAAGGTATAGTTAACAGAAAGATCATTGTTTATAGCGTGCACACACACACGCACATGCACACACGTGCGTGACCGCCCGTCCGCCCGCCACCGGGCACGCGCGCGCGGACGCATGCACACGCGCACACACACTGTTGGTCCCAAGAATGATGAAGACTATCCTTACTGTACCAACACGAGTCTTTTCTAGCGCGCTTTGTCCTCACTCACGCGCACCCTGAAAAACTTCCCAGGGGGTCACCCATCCCATAACTACTCCAGGCCAAGCACGCTTAACTTTGGAGTTTCTATGAGATGGCTACCAGAAAAGAAGATGCATCTTGTTGGTATGAGTAGTCCAAATCAATTCATTTAACCACTTTCTAGTGCAGATCTCACAGCTCGAATCGCAAGCCGCGCCTCGCGCATTTTTAAGCCTATGCAGGCAGGATGCTGGACAGAAGCCCAACACACACGCACGCACACACACACACCTACAATTACAAATAAAATATACTCCCTCCATTTCACGTAAAGAGTCATGTTTCTAAACTTGTTCTCGTTCCATATAAAGAGTCTTGTTTCAAAAGTAAATGTTAATATCTAATTAGAATTTTGATAATGTCCTTCAAATTAATGTTATATGTTCCTTAAATTAAAAAAGTAAGTTACTGGACCAAAAAATTTAAGAAGTATAAGCAAGAGTAGATGGTCTAAAAAAGATGCACATTCACGATGGTTATCACTGCCTCGCCTTGGTGACGCCTTGGCAGCTTGGGGGATTTAGCCAGCTCGCATAGGGCCCCTCGCAGATCGCCTCGCTTCTCTTAAGGTAAACACCATTCACCTTCCCTTCTTTCATTTCTATTTTCTCCTTTGGCCTTTCTTCTTGATCGTCTTGTACAGCACACTTCTCTTTTTTATTTAACTTAGAGAAATATTGGGCAGTCACTGGGGGGGTTTATTAGATGGTTATTCTATTTTACCTGCATATCTTTATGCCATATTTTAATATACAACAATATATGAGCCTTACCTCCATATTTTTTATATATACTAAATTATGTATTTTGCCATGCTTAACTTCTAGTCAGTGGGTAGTTTAATATATAAGTAAATATTTATAAATATTTTTCATTGACAAAATAGTAAGTATATGTATGTAAAAATATGTTTATTCTTTAAAATGTTCAATTTCTGTTTTTCTTCCGTTTGCAGATAATTATTGGCAGAATCTGAGAATACCGAGAATTATGATCCATCCAAATATACATACAAGAAGATTGTATCATGGGCCCGGCACGGAAATGAAAGAGGCGGGCGAAATTACGTGAGAGAAAGAGCAGAGTCAGGAAGATATCGTTCAGTCTTCAAGGTGGGCCCCGACCCTTTCGATAGAGAGCTATCCCCGGATAGGCATGCACCGATTGGCTAATACTCCGGATTGGTGAACTTATGGGCTGTGAATGCCATTTCCTATACACTTATTTTAAGTGTGGTGTATGTTGTTGCTTTGATAATGTAATGTGGACTTGACATTATGTTATTCGCTTATTAGGACAATGGTACATCACTATTTTAGTATTTTAGTAAACGTATTTTAATTTGGGGCCTAATTGTCGTCTAGGCGGTAGGCTAGCGCCTCGCCTCGCGTCGCCTAACTTGACATTTGCTCAAATGACTAAAGTTAAAACGGTGTACCTTGTCCAAAGTGGACTCTTTAAGTGGAACTGCAAGAGTATTTTACTATTTAATATTTATACACACACATGCGCATGCATAGACATAAGAGGTAGAAAGAAGACTTACTACCAACTCAAATGCTGCACGATTCTCCTCATTGCGAGGAAAGCCATCAATGAGAAACTTATCGTTGTCATTTTCCTCTATTGCTCTTTGGAGAAGCTTAATTGTTACCTCTGAAGGTACAATTTTTCCCTCCTTAATCATGTTCTGAATCATTGTCCTACAACATATCACCAACTCAAGTTACTTAAAGAACATATACTATTATTAGTACTATATGGAATCTGTGACTGACAAATTACTCATTAACCTGGTATATAGAAAAAGGGAAAATTTACCAGTTCTGGAAAATGTAACTTTTGAAATGCAATATAAAGATTGGATAAACAGGCATCGATTGATGAGAAGCAGCTATTTCATTGAAAAATAAAATTTATCTTCGCATTTAACACAAATACACAATAACTAGTGTCGTGGTAATACAATAAGATCGTACCCATTTTCAGAACCAGATTTTATTTCTGCTCGGAGAAGATCACCGGCACTGAGATGAGTATAACCAAAATGCTCAACGATATTTGCACACTGAGTACCCTTACCACTCCCTGGCCCACCTGCTCATGTTCATAGAGCAAAAGAACACAAAGTTGTCATGATAGATAGCATCCACCCGGAAAAAAAAAGGAACAAAAAAGGGCTCAACCTCAACGTTATGTAGGAACACGAGGTGTTGAATTATGAAAGAGACATGGAAATATAATTGTCTAATTCAGGCTAAGAAAACTACATAAGATGGAACACACAAAGACTCACAAAAATATTAGGATACAAAAGCACTCACCCAGAACAAAAACAACAACGACCTTCTTGTCTTTGCGTGCACTTCCATTAACTTCCTGAACCAAAACAAATAAAAGTACAATATCATTTGTGGTTGACTACAGAGGGAGGGTGGGGGACAAACCAACTAATAGCATAGGTTTCCTATTTCTTCCATTATTAATGAAGTAAAGAACACATTTAGAGTTGTTGCTGGTGCCCGAACCATTTTTCTAGACTCAAAGTTGAAGAAAGTAAACTAATACTAATTAACAACGATAATGAAACAAGACTAAAGAAAACAACCTTGTTTTCAGCATCAATAACAGTCCCCATAGCGCCTACGGAAATTCTGATAATATTATCTGCACAAGCACACTTATAGTTTAAACAAATACAGTTAAACCTCGATAAATGAATGTTCGATAAACGAATAACCTCGCCAAATGAATAATTTTCTCCGGTCCCAACTCTTTATAACATGTTCAAATTTTCTTTCGATAAATGAATAATTTCGCTAAATGAATATTTTTTTCCGGTCCCGATCATATTCATTTATCGAGGTTTTACTATACATAACAGAACATAGAATAAAGAAAATAATTTCAAATCAATTAGATTAAATTCCAAATAAAAAGAAACTGATTAACATCCAGAAAAAGAAAAAAAAATGTATATTTGAGTGAAGGCTAAAGATATCTTCATCGTGATTAGCTTAAGACACTCGAACTATTTCAAATTGAAAGAATGGGAAAAACATAAATAGGCTGTATAAAATACGGAGGCACCCTGCTCAATCATGGCGAACCTAAGTTTAAAACAATAATAATTAAAAACGGTACGCATTAAATCAAAAGAAAACCCAACATAATAAGCTTTTAAGTTCGAAAAGAATTGTCACCATACAGAGCGAACATGGAGATCCTTATTAGCACTGTGAATAGGTTTAAGTACAGTTTATGTTGAAGCATTAATCCCACATCGGGAAAATACAAGCATTGCAATCAATATATAAAGATCCTGGAGTACTCCTCTCATTGCCAATTGGTTTTGAGATGGAACTCCAGACTTTAACATGGTATCGGAGCAGGCTTTTACGTGCGAGCCCAACGGCCCATGATGTTGTAGCTCCGCGCCACCCGAGCTAAAAAAAAAGTCCACGCTGTAAGCCTTGACTCCGGCTACGCGTGAGGGGGCGTGTTGAAGCATTAATCCCACATCGGAAAAATACAAACCTTGCAATCAATATATAAAGATCCTGGACTACTCCTCTCATTGCCAATTGGTTTTGAGATGGAACTCCAGACTTTAACAGTTTACATACATTTGAATACTCCTGCTCCTTTTTTTCTTTAATAAACGGCATCTAATGTATGTAAATTAATGGGGATCGAAACTAACTGAAAAGATCAACCCTCGAAAAATGGTAGGCCTAGATACAGAGTATAAGCATTTGAAAGAATAATATGTTCAATACAAGATAGCTGTCCCATAGAACTACCAGATCCACAACTTTTTCAACAACAGAATCATAAAACATTTTTCAACACACACAGAAGAATGACACTATCATTTTGATCTGGAGCTTCACCGTTAATCATCACTGGCTAAGACTACGATGAAGTTATGGGGAAAAGAAGCCATTGCTAAAGATTAAACCAAATCAGAAAAAAAAATATCTAATCATAGATCGATTTGGAAAATAAAGAAAAAATATATAATAATCCTGATAATACTTACCGGTGATTCAAACAGCCGGCCGGCAAATAATTTGACCTTCTCACCGCCTCTCTCTCTCTCTCTCTCTCTCTCTCTCTCTCCTCTGTTCTTTATAAAGATCGCGTCTTCTTTATGATTTCATCTGAACCCCCCAGAGCTCCCTCACATGGCCATTACTTATAGTTATAAATTTGAAAATGAGTTAAGACGTCCAATTATTTTTAACCTATAAAAATCATACATTTTTGTATATATATATTTTTTTTCCTAACACGTCAGATAGCGGATTTTTGTCTTAACGTAGTTACCTAATTATTTATAACCTAATTTTAGCAATTATTTTCATATTTTTTTTTTTTGATAACTAAATGATCTCAACTTAGCCGGACTAATCCTAGTCCCTCAATGAACTCATTCCTAACCCATTGAGAGAACTCAATTCCAGGATTCCCAATGCCTTTTCTCGTACACTGCGCGCTTATAAACCCTTAATCGATTAACGGCGTGCTTCAAAGACAGCTTCTGGAGAATGTACCACCGATTGGTCAAAGACCTCCGATTCCCAAAGAAATACTCCCACACTGCCGCTTGACGCGAAATTAAACATTGATTAGCGGTCGCTCGAGCTAGCCTCAGGGAGCTAGAGGATCATAAAAAGAAAAAACTTTCTCTTTCACCTCCTTGGTGGGAATTGAACCCAAGACCTCCCAAAGAAGTGTCTTTAAGAGTAGGTGTCCTGCCACTGGACCACCAACCAATTCCCAATTATTTTCATATTTTATTTCTTCAGTATCTTTAGTAGGCTTGTAAATAAATCGAGCAGAGTCGAGCTTTCACAAAGCTTGGTTCATTAAGAATTAAAATACACTGGTTCGAACTCGAGCTCGAATGAACCTCACCACTTGCACTCGAGCTTGTGCTCGACATAAATTTTTCCTATTCGAGCTCGACTCGCGAGCTTCAATTTTTTTAAAATCGATTGAGTAAAACTCAAAAGCTCGAATTTAGCTCGACTCGCGAGCTCGAAAGTTACCAAGCTCGAATTAGCTCGGCTCGTGAGCTCGAATTTCGCCCTACTTATTTTTTAGGGTTAGGCTTATTAAAATATATATTAATAAATATCAAGCAGCTCGTCGAGCTTTGGAGTCGAATGTATATATATATATATATATAGAGAGAGAGAGAGAGATTTAGGATCAAATGAGAATGGTTCTTATCCTGCGAATTGTGAATATGCATGAGTTTTGTACTAATTATGCATGAAATATATGCATTTCTTGCATCAAAATTGCAATGCATTAAAATATGCATTATATAATCAAAATATCGATGCATTAAAATATTGCATTATATGCATCATATTTTTATGAGAATAAATCTAAGTCATCCATTTATCAAGATCTTTGGATGAAACTCATTTTTATTTCTTAACTTAAATTGAATTCTCACCTGAACACACACACACACACACACACATATATATATATATATATATATATATATATATATATATATATATATATATCTAATATATGCTCGGATTCGAGTTCGAGTTCGAATTATTGAGTATCGAGTCGAGTATTTTTCGAATCGAGCTTGAACTAATCGAAAAAAGCTCGTTTACAGGCCTATTATCTTTCGATTAAAGTAATTTTTTTACTTGTTATAGTATATAATTCGTTTATTGAAAAATAAGAGATATAATCTAAAAAAAATGAAACAGAATAATTTCCTTCCAACAGATGGCTTACTAAATTATTACAAATAGACTTTTTTTTCTAAACAAATCACACTTAAATCTTATTTCTTGGAGCACATTTAGTAATGCATTTTACCTACAAATGGATGGTCAGGTGGGGAGAACCATTCAAACTAATATGGAACAAAATAAGCATAACTTTCGACTCCGAATTTAGAAAATTCTACATAATACCATTCCGGAACCGAAACGAAAAAAATGGAAAAAACTCTACGCGGCGACTTATGATCTCCCAACATTTGATCAACGTTTTGAACATTTTTATGTTTTTCCACAAGTTTTTAATATTTTGCTTAATAGATTTTCATCATTAGTTCATGCACCTAGATTTGATCTCAAATACCTCTAAATAGGTGATCTATTGCGGTATGAAGGCAACTTGAACTTGATATCAATCAGAAACTATCATATACTTTTATTGTTTGCGATCGTTTTTCTTTTATGAATTATATCCTCGTGTCACAAACATTAGATGATGTATTGAGAGCTCGTGCACTAAATGTGGCTGCTAATTAGGAATAATATTTGACATTTGTAAAGCTCACTTGTAACAATAGTTGGCAGACTAATATTATTATGGCACCCACCATTTGAAGTTTTATATGGGATGAGGTGTTAACTACCCTTTTGTTGGAACGGCATATGAATGTTTTCCATTATCGACACATCGCTTACATACAAACATATAACTATATGTGATTTATGTGCGCCTTTTTTTTACGTAAAAGCATTTGTCACATTCGTTAATCTTGAATCCATTTGACGACACCATTTTATCAAATTTCTCATGTCGTTACTTAGCTATCAATATGGTCTTGCATTTATCGATTGATTCAGATGCTTTATATTTTCTTCTAAGAATTCGTTTATATCCTGGAGGTTTGCTTCCGGGTGAGAGATCTATCATCTTCCAAGTAAGATTTTGTGTAACGGAATCAATTTGACTATTAGAGATCTATCATCTTCCAAGTAAGATTTTGAATACAACCTATTGCAGCATCATAATCTCTTCCAAAAGATTCTTCCTTCATTAAGATATTTCCGAAGAATTTGGCATATATTGCTTCAATCTTGTACTTTCATGTATGTGAGGGATTGCTTATTTATGCACCAAAAACATATATGCACTACTATTACTATCATATCTAATGAAAATGCAGTTTGTTGTTCTAGGTTATATAGTTACATGTGAGGGCTTTGGTACCACCTTCGTTATGCAACTCACTTTAAAGTATCGATAAAAAGGTTTATGATCGTTCAATAACTCATAAGGAGTTCAGTCTCTGTTCTTATGTGGTACGTACTTTGTTAATAATACAGATTTTCATTAGAATAGCCCCCCCACCCCACCCCACCCCACAACTTCTGAGGTAGGCTGAGTTATTAACATGGCATTCATCATTTCTTTAAGACTCTTATATTTGCACTTGACTACGCCATTAGATTGAGGAATGTATGGAGTTGTAGTTCGACGAATAATGTTTGGTTGATCATTGTTGGGTTTTCTTTGTCTTGTTTTGTGTATATTTTTATTTATTCTTGTTCGTTTTGCGTTAGTATTGTTATTTTTTGTGTTAATTTACATCACGAGGTGCGTTCCTATGTTTGTGGCAAGTAGCTATTGAAAAACGACTCTAAAAAACCAACGAAAGAAGGCAAAGATAATGTGAGAACCAAAATGAACAATCGGACTGGAAGCAAAGTGAGCGAGCGCTCACTTTTCTCGGCAGCCAGTGAGCGGCCGCTTACTACATGATTCAGCGGGTATCTAGGTCAGTGTGCAAGTGAGTGAGTGCCCAGTAGCGCGCGGGCCAACTGAGGGACATGGTGAGCGACCGACCGCTCACTTTGTGAAGCCCAGTGAGCGGTCATTTACTAGGGCCGTCAGCGTGAAGCTGATATATTGTTTTCTTTTTTGACTTCGACTCCCCCACCTTATATCTTAAATATGTCTTTGGAGAGTCCAATAGACTAGCCTTTTCAGGTTTTTTTATATTCAAGTTTTGAGACGCCTTATTTTCTTATTCTTCTTGAGAATTTTATTAATCGATCTTGTATTGCTATTATTGAAAAACTTCTACAACTTGGATCAAAGTGTAAGAATATTCTTCTATATTTATTATTTCTTTTTGATTGATGATGAATTGTTTTTCCTCAATTAAATTGATCTATCTTCCAAGCATGAACTAATTCGTAATGTAGGGTTTACATGAATCAAATAAATAACCTTGTTTGTTCGTTGATTGATTAAGTGAATCTACCCAATTGAATTATTTTTCTTGCAATTTATTATTTGGGCAATCTTAAAGCATTGTGAAGTAATAATTGATAAATTATTGATGGGCTATAATTTAGTTGGGTCTAGACATGAGTAAGCGAGATATTGTTCAATTAATAAAATTGATGTCATTGTCGCGCAGTAAGATACGTAAAAGATTTAACACCTAATCGCCGAAATGACTCGCGATTTACTTCTTTAAATGGGTTAGGAGTGAGTTCATTGAGTGACTAGGATTAGTCCGGCTAAACTGAGATCACCAAAAAAAAATAAAAAATAAAAAAAAAATAAAAATAAAAATTGACTAAGTTTGGATTTTCTATAGCTTAATTTGTGAATATGAAAGTAATCGAATTAGTCTGATACCAAGATTCTAAGAAACCTTTTATTTTTCTCATGATGAAAATTCTATCTAACTACTTTTTCTCCTCTTTTCGTATTGAAAGTATATCATCATCTAATTTTGTTTTTTAATATTTTATTTTAAAATCGCCCCAAAATTGATTAGAATAGGACTTATTTTCTATTTTTGATCAATAATTATTTTGCGGTTAAATGTTCTTTGTAAGTACGAATTGGAGGTTGACTCGTTTCATCTACAATTGATCTCGTATTCTTATGAGTGATCATGATTAGAGCTGGGAATTTTCAACCCGAAACCCGTGGAAACGACCAGAACCGAACCGAAATTCTCGGTTCGGTTCGGTTCCTGGGTGTTGAAATTATTTATTTTTTTGGAACCGAACCCGAATTTAGAAATTCGGTTCGGGTTCGGTTCCTGCAAAAAAAATTTCACAAAAATCCGAAATTACCTATTTACCTTTTTTATTAACATTAGTTAATTTATAAAGAAAAATAAAAAAAATCCTAGAAGTATACCGTCTTACTTAATATATTGAAGTTCAAGTTACTCTTTTGTTGCTTCATTTTGTTTGATATTTTGATTGTATCAACTAAACATTCAATATTGTATCTTCACTATCTTGTTTTTAATTGAATTATTATTGTTTAGAAATTTAAATTGGAGTCAAACTTTGTTTTTAAAGACTATTGTTGTTTAGAATTGAATTTTTTAGATTGAAACAGATGAATAGATTCATATAGACATGGAAAAAAACGAAATATTATCGGAACCGAACCGAAAATTTCGGTTCGGGTTGTGTTCGGTTCCGAATGAAAAAAAATATGGAACTGAACCCGAAATACACAATTCGGTTCGGGTTCGGTTCCTGCAAAAAAAAAAAACCGATTTTTGACAGCCCTAATCATGATTTTAATAAGATGCATTTATGTTGAAGAAATAAACCTTAATTCATAACATAACTTCTCTAATGAATCAACATATTCTTTACCTCTATCATCTTTAATCATTTTGATTTTATTGCCAAGCTGATTTTCAACCTCCTCCTTTGTATCCTTGAAGCATTTAATTACTTCTTATTTGATTTTCAAAAGATATGAATAGCAATATCGAGTGCTGTCATCAATAAAAGTATTATGATACTTTTTCCTCCTCTTGTCTGCACTATTTCTAGATCATATATATCAGTATGTATTAAATCTATAAATCTAGTGGAGTCATATTTTTCCAATGAATACAAATGTATTTTGGCCAATTTTATCTCAACACATATTTTATTTTTTTCTTGTGAATCAAATCTAAATGAAGAAATCAAATTTAAATTTGTATGTCTAATCTACGATGATGTAACATGAAAACTACCACCAACATTTCGTCTAACACACATCATATTCATTTTAAACAATTCATTTTGAATGTAGCCTTTTATTACGAACTAGCATTAGAAACGTTCCATTCTATAAAACTACTCTCAAAGTTAATCTAAAACCAGTCTTATCGAACAAAGGACCTGAAATTAAATTTTTTCTAATATCAGGAACATGCAACACATTGTTAAAAGTGAATCTCTTTCATTAAGTCATTTTTCAGAACCCCTCCCCCATTCCAGTCACATTAAAAGGTTGCCGAAATTCCCAAGCATAATTTTTTTCACTAACATTAGTATAAGATGAGAATATATCCCTTTCAAAGCATATGTGATGAGTTACAAATTAACATCGGTTTTTAAAAAAACCGATGTAAAACAATGTTAATTTTTAATTTAATATCGATTTTAGTATAATCGATATTAAATTTTTTAAAAAATCTGGAACTTTTTTTAAAAAAATCAAAACTTTATTTTTTAAAAAAATCCGGAATATTAATATTAAAAATTAGATGTTTATATTTATTGTTCAAAAATAAAAGGTAAAAATTGTAAGTTTTTATTTAAAGTTCGAAAATAAAAAAATAAACATTAGCTCGAAAATAAAAAATAAAAATCGAATGTTTTTATTTAAAGTTCGAAAATAGAAAATAAAAATTGGATATTTTTATTTAAAGTTTTGAGAAAAAAGTGGAATATTATTTTCCATAAATAAATAAAAACTGAATTATTATATATATTTTTAAAAACCTGTTAGTTTTTGTTTTTGTAATTTTTTTACTTTTCATAAAAAACTATTTTATATTTTTACAAAAATCTAAAAATAAAAAAACAGATTAAATATTAATTATAAATCAGATCCATATTTTTAAATTTTTTATTTTTTATTTTCGAGTTTTAAATAAAAACATCCGACTTTTAATATTAATATTCTAGATTTTTTTAAAAAAATAAATTTTCAATTTGTTAATATATATATATATATATTAAATTATCTTATATTTATATAAATTTATAAATGTATATAGTATAGGGAAAAATGCACAGATGTACCCCGTGTTCTCATAAATCTACACGGATGTACCATGTGTTTTGTAAATTGCACAGATGTACCTCGTGTTCTTTATAACCATGCACGGAAGTGCCAAACCGTCCAACATAACAGAGAGTGTTCTTCACTCGCCTGGTGTGCGACTATGAGAGTAAATTTAGGTATTTTTATGACTGAATTGACCAAAATACCCTCTAAACAGTGAAATATATAACCTCTTTTAATCTCCTAAGTATCTCTTCAGGTTGTGCATAAAAATATATTCTTTTTAAATGTTCAAAAACATGATAATTTTTTATCAATGTAATTTAATATTTCAACCAGCACAACACTGAAAATAATATCAATACATTTCTTTACCATTTCGAGAAGTTTAAATTTTCACCATAATACATATAATAAATAGGTAAATTCATAAGAAGACAAAGTTTAATATAAAATAAAATATTAAACTAGTGTATGGTGAAAATAAAAAAAAAATGTATTAAACTCAAAAAAACAATTTAAGATAGAGGAACTTGCAAAAACAAAGTTTAAAAATCAAAAGATACTATTTTATAATTACAAATTTTATTTTTTAGAATTTTATATTAAAATATAGGAAACTTTGTATTCTTATGAATAGGAACACTATTTTATAATTTGTTTAATATAGAAAAATTATGGTGAAAATCGGCTCAAAAGTTTAAAATTACACTGAAAATAAAACAAATTTTATTTTATATTAAACTTTGTCTTCTTATGAATTTTTCTATTTATTATATGTATTATGGTAAAAATTTAAACTTCTCGAAATGGTAAAGAAAGGTATTGATATTGTTTTCAATGTTTTGCTCGTTGAAATATTAAATTACAATGATAAAAAAATTATCATATTTTTGAACATTTAAAAAGAATATATTTATATGCACAAAAGAGATACTTAGGAGATTAAAAGATGTTATTTATTTCACTACTTAGAGGGTATTTTGGTCAATTCAGTCATAAAAATACCTAAATTTACTTCCATAGTCGAACATCAGGCGAGTGAAGAACACTCTCCATTATGTTGGGCGGTTTGGCACTTATGTGCATGGTTATAAAGAACATGAGGTACACCTGTGCAATTTACAAAACACATGGTACATCCGTGCAGATTTATGAGAACACGGGGTACATCGATGCATTTCTCCTGTATAGTATATAAATATAACACATAGCAAAAAATATACAAGAAGTTCATCTGGCGGAGTGGTAATATCACACTTCCACAAGCAAGAGGTGGTGAGTTCGAAACCCACCAACAACGAAATTTAATGGTATTTGTTGTAGGTTGGTGGGGCTTGGTGCGGGGTCAAAAGCGGTGGTTGGGGCAGTGTCCGGTTGGGTCAATTTGGGTTGGGTTAGCATGTCCGATAAAATTTTAAAATTGCGAAATTTAACATCGGTTGTCCCAGAACCAATGTTAAATATCGTGATATTAAAATTAACATCGGTTGTTATAACTACTGATGTTAAAATTGAAGTTTAACATCGGTTATTAGAAACCGATGTTAATTTTAACATCGCGACATTTAACATCGGTTCCAAAACCGATGTTAAATGTCCAAAAAACCCGATGTTAAATGTTTGTTTTGTGGTAGTGTATTGTGGTGTGTTGTTCGTTATTTTGTTAGCTTCCGTCTGTTTACTTAATCTTGTATGTGTGACTGTGATTGCTTCGATTTACTATCTTTGTGTTGAGATTGTGGTAGTCGTAATCTCCGAGTACACCAAACCCTCCTGCCTGGACCGTAAGTGTTCCTCGGATCTTGTAGGGGTTTGGGGATACAATTCCAGCTCGTATTATTTTAAAATCTTTTGTGATTTTTTATCTTTGTGACATCTGTGTGATCTGCGATTGTTGTCTCAGTTATTACGTTGTTACTAATACTGTGGAGTTTTGTTTAAAATCTTGTGTGATTTTTACAAACATTAAAATGGGTTCTCTTACTTCATTTACCATGGCACCTTTCGATGGCAAGGGATATTTCAGAATCTGGCAACAGAAGATGAAATCTATACTTGTCCAATAAAAATATTTTAAGGCCATTGAAGGTACTTTTTAGTCTAATGTGACTCCTGAGAAACGTGAGGAATTGATTGAGTTTGCTCATTCATCTATAATCTTGAACTTGTCGGATTCTGTGATTAGACGAATAGGCAAAACTGATAATGCTAAACAACTTTGGGATAAACTTGAAGAAACGTTTACTGAAACCTCTCCACCCAATAAGTTATTCCTTCTTGAATTTTTTTTCCGATATAAGCTGGGTTTGAATAAGGATATCGATGGTAATCTTGATACTTTTACAAAGTTAGTACAAGATATAAAACAATCTGGTGATAAAAACATCGATGATTATACTCCTATTGTGCTCTTGAATGCTATACCGGATACCTATAATGATGTCAAATCTGCTATCAAATATGGGAGAGATTCTGTCACTTTAGATACCGTTATTAGTGGCTTAAAGAGTAAGGAATTAGACATGAAGGTTAATAAGGCTTCTAATTGTTAGGAGTATGCCCTCGAATGCCACTCAGAGGATGTTGAGTGAGGGCATTGCACTTGTAATTATGTAAATCAATTATATAAGGCAATGAATGTTTCTTTATTTATTGGTAGTTACTGGCATTCCTAACTCGTAAATATACATATAGAAACTAGTCCGTGTATTTGAGAGCAAAACGTTCCACTCCTTATTGGATAAGGGGGTCGGCACTGGAAAGGTTTATAGCTCAAAATACTTAATCGTTTGCAAGTCAATGAAATTTGACTGGGCGTTAAGTTTATGTGAAGACTTGTATGACGTGTTCTTTGACATGGAGAGTGCTTGTCGAACGCTAATGGTTAGTGGGAGCACACGTTATAGGTATGCTAATTGGATTAGTATACTCGAACCGACTCACCCTCGATTCGTCACACGGATTTCACTCCGGGACAGTCAATGACGGAATCGAAAGGTTGTGATAGGTATTCGTGAACCTTCGACTTGAGGATTTAGTAGGGATGTGCTTGTGACGTCAAGATTTTCATTAGAGTAGTTCGACCCTATAAACCGGAAGGCGGGGGTCAACCTCGACGTGCATCTTGACGGGCAAGTAGTAGGTTCTACTGAATACCAAGATAAAATTCTTTCTCCCGTTAGTGAGTGGGTTATATGTACTATGCAGTTATTGGCAGATGAGATCATAAGTCTTTGGCCAAAGCATTGGAGCTAGTTCTATTAGATACACGACAGCTCGATGATCTCGATTTGCATTAACGCATGCATAGCATCAAGTACAGATAGGGTTTGACTGACGGTGACCCTATAACTTGATCGGGACATTTGAAAGAAGGGTTTATACGTTTACTGGTATTCACGACAGAATGGTTCTTGAATGATCCCAATCATTCGTTCTCAGTTGGGGTATAGTGTAGGCCGCCAGGCTCGCTAGGTGGTGCTACTACTCTTTGGTTCCTCCCATTGCTGACTGAGACGGACCTACCGAGTCGCGCAATAGGATTGACAACGGAATGAATAAAGCTAATTCTCTCATTATGAATATTAGATATTGGATATCTAATTTTGGAACATTGAATGTTTAAATCGATTTATTGGATAAATTGATTTACGGCCTAATGAATTAAATAAATTACTGGGTGATTAATTTAATTCATGTATATAATTATTTCTTGGAGAAATTAATTATATTATTTTGTATTTGATATGTTTAATTAATTGGATTAATTAATCGATATAAATACATCGATACGGAATCGGAGTTTATCTATTTAGACCCTCGGGAGTCCGAAACGAACCGAACTTGTCCGATTTCTACATGGGCCACCCCCCACATTTCCACCCACTTTCATATGGACCCTTGTTCCATTCTTTAATAGTTGATCATTGAGGTGGTGGGGCTTTGATTCTCATAATAATGAGATGTGCATGTGGAGAGTTGAATAAAGGGAAGAAGACATCTCACTTCTCATAAGCATTCCATTTCCAACGTGAATAAGAGTGTAGAGAGAGAGAGAGAAAAGAATTCTCCAAGTCTTCTTCATCTTTGTTCATCAAGTTCTTGATTTTTCTTGGAAGAAAATTGAGAAATAAAAGAGAGATTGTGAGTTATACACTTAGAGTGTTATAATTTCATATTGGAAGCTTCATCACTTAGTGTTGTGTCAAGAATTAACACCTTCCGACCGGCGATCGCCTAGGAGGTCAGGCGACCGAGTCACTGCCGAGCGACCAGGCGACCTAGCCTTAGCCCGGCAGACAAGCATGAGTCGCCCAGCCGAAGGTCCCAGGACAATTCCCGGTGCCGAGCGATCGACATCCAATACGATAATTTCTCGGCGCCTGGCGACCGACTTTTGGCGACCGACTTATGGACGATCATCTCTCAGCGCTTCACCGACCGACCCTTGGTGACTGACCAGTGCCGACCCTTAGTGACTGGCCGAGGGCGATCCTCGTTGTCCAGCTAGAGACGACCGCCTCATGACGATCTGGGCCGATGGCCATCCAGTCGGCCAAGGCCGAGCCACAGGACAGCACCCACGTGCAGATCCACAAAAGCGGCCCGACAAACCTCACCTACCTCACCTACCAACAGGCGCAGACACTGCAAAAGGAGCCGACGGACAAGGCGGTGACCACGACCTTTCACCTACCTTGCCTGCGACAAAGTCCGCCGAAAGTAACAAAGTGGGGCCTCTGTGTGACTTCCGGACGCGTCTTGGCTCCTCATTGGGCCGCACGGTACCACCGTAGCCTCGAACAGCGGGCAGACCCATGTGACCTTTAGGACGATCGCCCCATTACATTAATGGCCGAAAGGCGATCGCCCACTAGGGGACAAGGCACCTCAACCCCTATATAAAGAAGGCAGCCTGCACTTGGATTCTCTCTCGGCATTCTCGCAATTTCACACCATACAGAAGCAAAATACATAACACCTGGCTAACATCCAACTCTTGGCAACAGCTATCTTTCGGCCTTACTTCTCGGCTTTATCTTATCCAGATTATCGGCGGGGACGAAGAACACCGAGCTTCGCTCAAGAGCCGGATTATGAGTCTTTTACACTCATTGTATTTAGATTTCTCTCATTAATACTTGTATCCACGAATATTCGTATTAATAACATCTCGCGAGAGCATTCAAGCCCGGGCCTAACAAACCCGGCAAATCTTGTATTATTTATCTTCTCTCGGAAGTGCTCCCGCAATTGTTGTTTGTTGTCCGTCTTCCAGCAGTATTAATCTTCGGATAAATATTTTGGGCAACAACAATTGGCGCTAGAAGGAGGGGGGAATCCAACCCTCGAATTTTTACACCTACCGTCCCGAAGAACACTCACTGTTCTCGGGGCAGATACTTGAAGTGACACTTACTGCACTTCAAAGAAATCTTCCAGAAATCATGTCTTAGCCTCGCGTCGAAAAAAGGCTGCCGGCCGGTAGTGCCGCGTTCCGTCGATCCGAGCCACGGCCCGATGGTGGAAGGTAGCCGCCGCTGATCGAGACGCTCGATCCCGCCCCTGGACGGCGGCCCAAGCCTCTCGCTCGATCGGTTCCGAACCAAGGAACAGATCGAAGGGGCCCTGGCCGTCCTACAGGAGCGACGGAGTGCTCTCGACGCGCCTCCCGCTATCGCCCCCTCGGTCGTCCACCGGAAGTCCAAGCGGAAGCTCAAGGCGTCACTGGCCGAGCGATCGCCACGAAGCTCCCGTCCGCAGGAAGAGGCGCTCGCCAGCCGGGGCACCTCTGTCTTCGATCGCCTGGGCAGTGACCCGACCTGGCGACCGGGGCAGTCCGGCCCCATCTACGAGTCGACAAAGTTTGAGTCCGTCACTAGGAGCTCGGCCTATCCGACTCCTAGAAGGCAGCCCAGCCGTCTGGCTCCCCCTCGCCAAATTGCCAAGGCCGGCAGCAGCGGAGCCCGGAGATCGGTACACGATCGCCTCGGCTCCTGCTCCCAAAGCCAATCTGCAAGCGACCAAGCCACGGCAATGGCTGCGATGCAACGTCAACTCGACGACATGAAGGCGCTCCTGGAATCCAGGGCAGGCGCCAAGAAGACGATCGCCGGGCCAAGCGAGCCGCTCACGATCGACATCGAGCTCGCCCCCGTGCAGCACAAGATCGCTCCCCCGCAAACACCCGGGTACGAGGGGCGATCGGACCCCCAGGTGCTCCTGAGGAAGTTCAACATCTACATGACCGGGTGTGGGGCATCTGACGCGACCAGGTGCCGAATGTTCCCTCTGACGCTGGACGACCTCGCCCACCGGTGGTACACTTCATTGCCACCTCGGTCCGTTGGCTCCTTTAACGAGCTGGCGCACGTCTTCACCGAGTACTTCGCCACCAGGGTCGTCCGGCCCGAAGGTCCCCTCCGCATGATGCAAATCAAGCAGGGAGAAGAAGAGTCCGACTCGGACTACATCGACCGGGTAGACGTAATCATCCTCAATGGCGAGCCCATAAGCGATGAGACCGCCCTCTACGCGGTCCTAGGAGGATTTCAAGGTTTTTCGCCTATGTTCAGGCATCTCACGAAGACCCAACCTACAACCTACGCAGCCTTCCGGGCTAGAGCCGCAGATTTTCTGGCCAGGCAAAGGTTCCTTCTTAGCCTGTGAGCAGCGCGATCGGCGCCCGGACGATGATCTCCCGCCCGATCACCGACATCGACCTACGAATAAAGCGATCGGCAGCCGAGCGACGATCGCCAGTCTTCCAGCCCGATCGCCGATCATCACGCTACATCAACAGCAACCCGGTGGACACGATCGCCATCTACAGTCCAGCATATAACATGACGGACTAAGGCATAAGATCGCCTCCACCGCACATCATAAAGCCATGGTCCTGGCAGTCGATGGAACCGGCTGCTTCGGCCATGCAAGGTCCCTTTCGGCCGAGATCGCCCGCCCTTCGTTTAAATACGAGGCCGGCGTAGTCTGAGGGCTCTCCAACATTAATCAGTGGACACATGCCACAACCCCGTCTCAACGTACACCGTCGAGGTCGGCCATCTCCATGGCTGGCCGAGGTGGAAGCAGAGCTAACAAGCCGCGGGCGTGGAGTTGATTCATCCGACGCTGCCCCGCGCAAGGACTCCTCTAGACCGAGACCGCACGCCCTTCGTTTAAATACGAGGCGAGGCGCAGCCTAACATAGGACCCTCATAATAAAGTGAGTCACGGGACACTCAATGTCTTAGCGCACCAAGACACGGTCATGGAGTCGGTCCATCTATCTCCGCGACTGTGCACGATTCCTCAAACAAAGCGAAACCACCAAGTTTCCATGGGGGATCGGCCAATGTTGTTTTTGTAGGTACATGACCGAAAGATAGCTAAGCCAATCGACCATGATAGCCCAAGTCCGAAATCATAAGTCAGCTCAGCAAGATCGCCCATCCTCATCCTTACACGATCGCCAGCAAGAACCACCTCGCCCCATGTCTTCAACACAGGAGCAAGCTGGGGGGCAATTGTTGTGTCAAGAATTAACACCTTCCGACCGGCGATCGCCTAGGAGGTCGGGCGACCGAGTCACTGCCGAGCGACCAGGCGACCTAGCCTTAGCCCGGCAGACAAGCATGAGTCGGCCGGTAGAAGGTCCTGAGACAAGTCCCGGTGCCGAGCGATCGACATCCAATACGATCATTTCTCGGCGCCTGGCGACCGACTTTTGGCGACCGACTTATGGACGATCATCTCTCAGCGCTTCGCCGACCGACCCTTGGTGACCGACCAGTGCCGACCCTTAGTGACTGGCCGAGGGCGATCCTCATTGTCCAGCTAGAGACGACCGCCTCATGACGATCTGGGCCGATGGCCATCCAGTCGGCCAAGGCCGAGCCACAGGACAGCACCCACGTGCAGATCCACAAAAGGCGCTGACAAACCTGTCACCTACCTCACCTACCAACAGGGCCGCAGACCTGCAAAAGGAGCTGACGGACAAGACTGGTGACCACAGCCTTTCACCTACCTTGCCTACTGACAAAGTCCGCCGAAAGTAACAAAGTGGGGCCTCCTGTGACAGTACTTCCGGAAGCGTGCTGGCTCCTCATTGGGCCGCACAGCTGGCTACCAGCTGTAGCCTCAGACTTTTGGCAGACAGCCCATGTGACCTTTAGGACGATCGCCCCATTACATTAATGGCCGAAAGGCGATCGACCACTAGGGGACAAGGCACCTCAACCCCTATATAAAGAAGGCAGCCTGCACTTGGATTCTCTCTCGGCATTCTCGCAATTTCACACCATACAGAAGCAAAATACATAACACCTGGCTAACATCCAACTCTTGGCAACAGCTATCTTTCGGCCTTACTTCTCCCGGCCTATCTTATCCAGCAGATTATCGGCGGGGACGAAGAACACCGAGCTTCGCTCAAGAGCCGGATTAACAGAGTCTTTTTACACTCATTGTATTTAGATTTCTCTCATTAATACTTGTATCCACGAATATTCGTATTAATAACATCTCGCGAGAGCATTCAAGCCCGGGCCTAACAAACCCGGCAAATCTTGTATTATTTATCTTCTCTCGGAAGTGCTCCCGCAATTGTTGTTTATTGTCCGTCTTCCAGCAGTATTAATCTTCGGATAAATATTTTGGGCAACAACACTTAGCTCTAGCCGTATCCTCGGAGGATAGCAAGGTGATTGTTGTTCCGGTCGTTTCTCCGGCGCGTGGCAAGTAGAGGTACGATGCTTTCGGCGTTGGATCGTTCAAGGGCTTGGAGCGGATTGAATTCGTAGAGATCAAACTAAAGCTTGGGGAATAGCTCTAGAAAAGGAATCCATCAAATCAACGGACTACAAGGGTGAGTTTCTATATCTCTTGTGAATTCGTTTTTTGATATTCGTATATACATAGCTCGATCGATCCTCGTAGGGATTCGGATCGAATTAATTTTCGTTTTACCGCTTCCGCTGGGCCTTCGTTTTAGGCACCGAATCCCAATAGTGGTATCAGAGCGTAGGTCTTGCGATCGTATATACGATATTGGCATTTGGAATGCTCGATTAGATGGTGAATGATTTGGAATCATTTTAGTCATAATCGTGGTATATATTTTTACGTTCTTTGTAGTTATATTTTTCGTAAGTTTATGTCTAAATATAAATCTTAATTTCTTGGAAATATGATTTATATTGAAGATATGGATGTTGGAGAATATAGATATTGGATATCTGGTCAAAAAACTAGCCCCGAAATGCCGTTGGACGGTCCGGAGGGGAGGGAGCCGCGACCTGGCCGGCTGGCACAGACAGGATCAGATCGGGGCCGCGGACCAGGGCCGCTGGCCGTGTCCTGGCCGGCAGCTTCCGAGCGTGACTCGGCCATGCCAGGCCTATCTGCCGGCAGGCTGCCGAGGGTGACTCGGTCAGGCAGGCCTGTTTTCAGCCCGGCTCGATTTTTTCGTGTATTCTTGAAAATTAATCTCCCACATGTTAAATTGGATTTAATATGATTAAAATGATTTATGGTATTTCATTTTATAAGGGAAATTTGATTAATTGGAATATTTATGGTCGACCGAATTATTTTGAATGTTATCATATTACCGATTGTGTGAATCGATTGGATCAGTTCGTATTGTTGATTGGATCAATGTATCTCTACGCTTTTCATTTATATAGTATTTATTGGATGAATGCTTTTGAATGGGGATGTGGTTCGTGGACTTAGTTTTGAATCGTTCGTTTTATTCGATTGGGTTGTAAAGGCCGTTTTGAGCCTATTTATTTTACTAAAAATGTTTGTATCTAGGATGCAATTTTCGATGTAAAATTTATATGTAATGACGAAGACCGGAGGAAGATCCATTTCAAGAAGACGAAGATTCAAGACGAAGACTTGTAATTAGATTACGGAGTTTTTTGTTTTCTAGGAACGGTCCATGAACCACATGTTGGTAGCAACTAGGTTGTGAATGGTTGTTTCATAATGTATGAATGCCACTAACGCGCTTAAACGATTAATGTGCAAAGTGTAACGTTAATCGCGAAAATTCTCCCACGATAAATTATTAAGTTTATAAGGTTTCAAGGTTTTCATTCCCTCTATCGAGTTTTCGGGAAATTGAAATCCAAACCGGATGTGCTATGCTTCCGAGTTATCGGGGTAGTCGTTCGGGGAGGACGGATAAATTACCGGGAGCGCATTGGATGCCTTCAGTTGGAGCAAATTTTATCCCTAGAAACCTGATAGGTTGCCGGATAAGATTCAATTGTGAAACTGATTTGCGTCGATGGTATAAAATTAATTTGTTCACGAACCATAGAAACTGTATAGGATGAGGGGAGTAAACAAGGGGAAAAATAAGATCGAATCATCCATTAGATGGGTTGGTGTTGGACACCACTTTATGAAAATTAATAGACTAGAAACCTGTTCGGTTGCCCTCTATTAAGATTTATAAAGAACTCGATCACCACTATGAAGTAGAGCGACGATACTTCTGGATTTCACATGCGAGTGTGTTATTCCGATAAAAATAGTGGGAGATGGGTAACAAGAATAGAAAAGACCTTAATTCTATACTCAGAACATAATTGAATGAGTCACTAATTAATCTATCGTACTTAATGCAGACTCAAATCTCAATATGACAATGAATCCACTCGCAATTCTGCTCGAAAAGAACACCTTAATGGGACCTAACTTTGTGGATTGGCTCCGCAATCTGATGATAGTCCTCAGTATAGAGGCACTGGGATACGTCTTGGAGATGGACATTCCGGCGCCTCCTGTGCGGACCTGAGCCAATCAGGAAGAGATTGAAAACCATGAAAAGTGGGTTAAGGATGACGTGAAAGTCCGTGCTTATATGATGGCTTCCATGTATAATGAGCTTCAGAGAGCTCATGAGAAAATGACTTCTAGGGCATTCTATCTCACTTAACCGAGCTTTATGGTGAGCACAACAGTAATCGCTAGATATGAGATATCCAAGCAATCGCTCGGTGCAAGGATGAAGGAAGGTGAGAAGTTTGGGGAACACGTCCTCAAAATGATATCCATGATTGAGAGATTGGAGGCTCTTGATTTTAAAATGGATACTTCTCTCAAACCGACCTTATCCTACGCTCTCCTCGATTTCTTCTCACGCTTGTTATGAACTTCAATCGTAATGAGATTGCATGTAACTTAGTGGGCTAATGAACAAGCTGGTGACCGCTCGCCTCGGATGAAGACCCCGCGAATGAAGGAGTCTCGCACTTGTGATTTCTTACGGACTTCTAAGTCTAAGAATAAGAAAAAAAAGACCAAGAAGCGGACTGGACCACAAGCTAAGGACCTTAAGGGAAAGGGCAAGGCCCCGATGGTTCCAAAGAACAAGAAGAAGAAGGATGTTTGTCTCAAGTGCGGTGAGCTGGGCCACTGGGCTAGAGACTTTCCGATTCTTCATGGCACTTCAGGTACAGAACTTTTAGTTTTGGAAACAAATTGTTCTGCAACTGTATTTTCTACTTCCTGGATACTGGATTCTGGTGCTAGTTCTCATATTTGTTCCGTGAATCAGGATCTGGAACAAAGTAGAAAGCTTGGAGCTGGAGAAGTTATGATCACAGTCGGAAGCGGGTATAGTGTCGAGGCAACCGACATAGGATCACTTCTTTTGGGTTTAGAATCCGGCTTTGTTTTGACTTTAGAAGATGTACTTGTTTTGCCCAAGGGGCACAAAAACATTTTATCCATTCCGGTCATGGACCGAAAAGGCTTTTCATTTTTCATTGGTGATGGTTCCTGCAAAATTTATTTTAGAAATAAACTAGTGGGTACTGCTACATTGTTGAATGGATTGTATCATCTAAATCTCAGCAACAAAGTAGTTGTGAATACTATGACTAGAAAACGTGGTAGGGATGAAACCAATCAAGTTTTGAAATGGCATCTTAGACTTGGTCATGTTGGTCAGACCAAGGTTTACAAGATGGAAAAGGATGGACTTATGGGTCCATTGGGATCGGATCCCTTTCCTACTTGTGAATCTTGCCTTAAAGGCAAAATGACTAAGTCCCCCTTCACAGGGACTTTTGAAAGAGCCGCTGATAAGCGGGATTAATCCATACCGACGTTTGTGGTGCTGAAGCAAGACGTGACGGATATCAATATTTCATTACGTTTACAGATGATCATACTAGGTATGGTTATGTATACTTAATGAAACATAAATCCGAGGCCTTTGAGAAATTCCAGGAATTCAAGGCCCTAGTCGAGAAACAAACTGGTAATCATATCAAACCACTTCGGTCGGACCGAGGTGGCGAGTATATGAGTACGGAGTTTGACGAGTTCCTTAAGGAACATGGAATAGTTTCACAACTAACACCTACAGGTACTCCTCAGTTAAATGGTGTGTCAGAAAGAAGGAACCAGACCTTGTTGAACATCGTACGTTCCATGCTGGGCTATACTGACTTGCCGATTTACCTATGGGGGTATGCACTCCTGACTGCCGCTTACATCTTGAACAGATGTCCTTCCAAATCCGTTCTTAAAACTCCACATGAGATGTGGGAGGATGGGATATCTATTCTGTTGTTGCTCAAAATATTTATCCGAAGATTAATACTGCTGGAAGACGGACAACAAACAACAATTGCGGGAGCACTTCCGAGAGAAGATAAATAATACAAGATTTGCCGGGTTTGTTAGGCCCGGACTTGAATGCTCTCGCGAGATGATATTAATACAAATATTCGTGGATACAAGTATAAATGAGAGAAATCTAAATACAATGAGTGTAAAAAGACTATGTTAATCCGGCTCTTGAGCGAAGCTTGGTGTTCTTCGTCCCTACCGATCGTCTTCTTGATGAGAGAGGCCGGGAGAAGTAAGAACCGAATGATAGCTGTTGCCAAGAGTTGGAGATAGCCAAGCGCTGGGTGTTGATTCAGTATGCTGAAATCGCGATAATGCAGAGTGTTTAGAGAGCCAAAATCTCGGGTCCTTTGGACAAGTGTAGGGAGCCGTGTATTTATAGTGGCAGCCGAGTCTTGTCCTCTGGCGGGCGATTGCCTTCCGGCCATTATAATAATGGGGCGATCACACGGGCTGTCGGGCTAAAGTCCGAGGTAGGTGCTGGCGCCAGCTGGGCGGTCCAATGAGGAGCCAACACGCGTCCAGAGTCACTGTCACATGCGGCCCTACTGACAGCTTTCGGCGGACTCACTGTCACATGCGGCCCTACTGACAACTTTCGGCGGCTTGTCGGCTGGTGGAAAGATTCTGCCAGGCGGTGGTCAACGATCCGTGATATGCGGATCTTGTCTCGGATCTTGCACGTGGTGCCTGTCTTGAGGCTCGGTCTTTGCCGACTGGATGACTATCGGCATGATGCGGTCGTCTCTAGCCGGTCACCAGAGGTCGCCATCGGCCAGTCACTGAGGGTCGGCATCGGTCGATCACCAAGGGTTGGTCGGCAAATGCCGAGAGAGGATCGCCCGCTCGTCGGTCGCCAGGAGTCGGTCGCCGAGTACCGAGAGACGATCGTATTTGATGTCGATCGCTCGGCACCGGGACTTGTCCTGGGACCTTCGGTTTGGCCGATTTAGCTTGTCTGCTGGGCTAAGGCTCGGTCGCCTGGTTGCTGGTCGGCAGTGGCTAGGTCGCCCGTTCTCCGAGGCGATCGCCGGTCGGAGAGTTTTATTCTCGACACAACAATTGCCCCCCAGCTTGCTCTTATGTCGAAGACATGGGGCGAGGTGGTTCTTGCTGGCGATCGTGTAAGGATGAGGACGGGCGATCTTGCTGAGCTGACTTAGGATTCAGACTTGGGCTATCATGGTCGATTGGCTAGCTATCTTTCGGTCTTGTACCTGCAAAAACAACATTGGCTAATCCCCCTTGGAACCTTGATGGTTTCGCTTGTTTGAGGAATCGTGCACAGTCGCGGAATTCGATGGACCGACTCCATAACCGTGTCTTGGTGCGCGAAGACATTGAGTGTCTCGTGACTCACTTTATTATGAGGGTCCTCTGTTAGGCTGCGCCTCGCCTCGTATTTAAACGAAGGGTGTGCGGTCTCGGTCTAGAGGAGTCCTTGCGCGGGGCAGCGTCGGATGAATCGACTCCACGCCCGCGGCCTGTTTAGCTCTGCTTCCACCTCGGCCCGCCATGGAGATGACGAACCTTGATGGTGTACGTTGAGACGGGGGTAATGGCACGTGTCCACTGATTAATTTTGGAGAGCCCTCAGACTACGCCGGCCTCGTATTTAAACGAAGGGCGGGCGATCTCGGCCGAAAGGGACCTTGCATGGCCGAAGCAGCCGGTTCCATCGACTGCCAGGACCATGGCTTTATGATGTGTGGTGGAGGCGATCGCGAGCCTTAGTCCCTCATGTTAAATGGTGGACTGTAGGTGGCGAGCGAGTCCTCCGGCTCTACTGGATAGTAGCGATCGGGAGTATGCCCTCGAATGCCACTCAGAGGATGTTGAGTGAGGGCATTGCACTTGTAATTATGTAAATCAATTATATAAGGCAATGAATGTTTCTTTATTTACTGGTAGTTACTGGCATTCCTAACTCGTAAATATACATATATAAACTAGTCCGTGTATTTGAGAGCAAAATGTTCCACTCCTTATTGGATAAGGGGGTCGGCACTGGAAAGGTTTATAGCTCAAAATACTTAATCGTTCGCAAGTCAATGAAACTTGACTGGGCGTTAAATTTATGTGAAGACTTGTATGACGTGTTCTTTGACATGGAGAGTGCCTGTCGAACGCTAATGGTTAGTGGGAGCACATGTTATAGGTATGCTAATTGGATTAGTATACTCGAACCGACTCACCCTCGATTCGTCACACAGATTTCACTCCGGGACAGTCAATGACGGAATCGAAAGGTTGTGATAGGTATTCGTGAACCTTCGACTTGAGGATTTAGTAGGGATGTGCTTGTGACGTCAAGATTTTCATTAGAGTAGTTCGACCCTATAAACCGGAAGGCGGGGGTCAACCTCGACGTGCATCTTGACGGGCAAGTAGTAGATTCTACTTAATACCAAGATAGAATTCTTTCTCCCGTTAGTGAGTGGGTTATATGTCCTATGTGGTTATTGGCAGATGAGATCATAAGTCTTTGGCCAAAGCATTGGAGCTAGTTGTATTAGATACACGACAGCTCGATGATCTCAATTTGCATTAACGCATGCATAGCATCAAGTACAAATAGGGTTTGACTGACCGTGACCCTATAACTTGATCGGGACATTTGAAAGAAGGGTTTATACGTTTACTGGTATTCACGACAGAATGGTTCTTTAATGATCCCAATCATTCGTTCTCAGTTGGGGTACAGTGTAGGCCGCCAGGCTCGCTAGGTGGTGTTACTACTCTTTGGTTCCTCCCATTGCTGACTGAGACGGACCTACCGAGTCGCGCAATAGGATTGACGGCGGAATTAATAAAGCTAGTTCTCTCATTATGAATATTAGATATTGGATATCTAATTTTGGAACATTGGATGTTTAAATCGATTTATTGGATAAATTGATTTACGGCCTAATGAATTAAATAAATTACTGGGTGATTAATTTAATTCATGTATATAATTATTTCTTGGAGAAATTAATTATATTATTTTGTATTTGATATGTTTAATTAATTGGATTAATTAATCGATATAAATACATCGATACGGAATCGGAGTTTATCTGTTTAGACCCTCGGGATTCCGAAATGAACCGAACTTGTCCGATTTCTACATGGGCTGCCCCCCACATTTCCACCCACTTTCATATGGACCCTTGTTCCATTCTTTAATGGTTAATCATTGAGGTGGTGGGGCTTTGATTCTCATAATAATGAGATGTGCATGTGGAGAGTTGAATAAAGGGAAGAAGACATCTCACTTCTCATAAGCATTCCATTTCCAACGTGAATAAGAGTGTAGAGAGAGAGAGAGAAAAGACTTCTCCAAGTCTTCTTCATCTTTGTTCATCAAGTTCTTGATTTTTCTTGGAAGAAAATTGAGAAATAAAAGAGAGATTGTGAGTTATACACTTAGAGTGTTATAATTTCATATTGGAAGCTTCATCACTTAGCTCTAGCCGTATCCTCGGAGGATAGCAAGATGATTGTCGTTCCGGTCGTTTCTCCGGCGCGTGACAAGTAGAGACGCGGTGCTTTCGGCGTTGGATCGTTCAAGGGCTTGGAGCGGATTGAATTCATAGAGATCAAACTAAAGCTTGGGGAATAGCTCAAGAGAAGGAATCCATCAAATCAACGGACTACAAGGGTGAGTTTCTATATCTCTTGTGAATTCGTTTTTTGATATTCGTATATACGTAGCTCGATCGATCCTCGTAGGGATTCAGATCAAATTAAATTTTGTTTTACCGCTTCCGCTGGGCCTTCGTTTTAGGCACCGAATCCCAACACTAAACCCGTGACTGGTGTCAATTTTGTAAGGGCTAAGTAGCACCTTAAAAAGAAACCGTTTAACAAAATTGATTCTGAGAAGCCTAATAAGAAAAAGGGGCAATGGAGGGATAAATTTAAGTTCCGTCCTAAGAATCGCAAATGCTATAATTATGGGGAATCTAGTCATTACATACAAGAATCTACTAAACCTAAGAAAAATCAGCTAAATGACCAGGCTAATATAGCTATGGGCGATGTTTTTATGGTAATTGATGAAATGTATGCCTCTGTGAATTCTGTGTTGGATGGTCTAGGTGAAAATAAATGGCTACTTGGTTCTGGATGCACTCATCACATGACACCCTATAAACAGCACTTCACTAGTTACACTAATCTTGGTGATCGGTATGTGTATATGGATGATAAGGTGAAACGACTTGTGGCCGGTGTTGGTGATGTTTGTCTGAAATTTGCTTCTGGTACTCAGTTTACTCTTAAAAATGTCAGACATATTCCTAATTTATCTCATAATTTAATTTCTCGCACTACCTTGGAAGATCAGGGTCTTAGAGGTTGCTGGGGGAATGGTTACATGGAAATCTGTAGGGGTTCTTTGATTCTGTTTAAAGGCCTCAGGAAATTTAATTTATATATTTGCCAAATTGAAACTACTGCTTGTTCTAATCTGGTTTGTGCTGATAAAACTGAATTATAGCATAATAGGTTAGGACACATGAGCATGAAGGGATTAGATATATTACATAAACAAAAGTGTTTTGGAAAGGATAAAATCTCTAAGCTGTCTTTTTGTGACTCTTGCATGTATGGAAAACAACATAAAACTTAATTTCCAAAACCACCTGATTCCCCTGATCCTGTTTTTGAGAAATCTGGTAAGAGTTCTAATGTGCTTGAATATGTTCATGCTAATGTGTGGGGTCCTACCAGTGTTCCAACACATGGTAGAAATCGTTTTTTCTGTCCATTAATGATGATTACTCGAGGAAAGTTTTCGTATTCTTACTCAAACTGAAATCTGATGTGTTTAAAAAATTTCAGAATTGGAGAATTTTAATGGAAAATCAAACAGGTAAACGAATTCGAAAACTTAGGACACATAATGGTCTTGAATTTTGCAATGCTCAATTTGATTCTATGTGTACCGAGAATGGCATCCTTAGGCATAGGACAGTTCCTTATACCCCTCAACAAAATGGGGTGGCCGAGCGAATGAACCGAACCCTCCTTGAAAAAGTTAGGGCAATGCTCGCCACCTCCGGATTGTCCAAAAGTTTTTGGGGTGAGGCTCTTTTAACTGTTGCCTATCTTATTAATAGATCCCCTTCTGTATTGAATGGTAATTACCCCGAGTCTGTGTGGTCGGGTCATGCTATTGATTTTTCAAACATTCGTGTGTTTGGTTGTGCTGCTTATGTGCATCAAAATGTTGATAAACTTGAACCTAGGTCCTTGAGATGTATTTTTCTTGGCTATCCTGATGGTGTTAAAGGTTATCGTTTATGGGTCAGATCTGAACCCGGATTGAAGGTGATTACGAGTAGGGATGTGGTCTTTAATGAAATTGAATTTCCTTGTCTTGATAATCCTTTACCTGCTCCTGTGTTAGCTGTTGATAATTCTCCCCACCTTGTTCAGATTAGGGTGGAGCATCTTAGTGATAATGAGTTACCTGTTGAATCTGATAATATGGAAAATCCTGAATCTTCTAATGCTCAATCTGATAACCACTCTAAAAATGAAGATGAATCTGAATTTGTTCCTGATTTGTCTGATTATCAATTAACTAGGGATAGGCCTAGAAGGAACGTTAGAAGACCAATACATTTAGATGGTTTCCATATGGCTTCTCTTGCTTTCAATGTGTTTGATATGCTTGATGGGAATGAACCTAAAACTTACAATGATGTTTTGTTATCTGATAAATCAAATGAATGGTTAAATGCAATGAATGAAGAAATGACATCCTTGCATGCGAACGATACTTGGAAACTTGTTCCAAAACCTAAAAACTGTTCTTTGATTGATTATAAGTGGTTGTTCAAAGTCAAAAAGGATGAGGATAATGTCAGATTCAAAGTGGGGTTAGTAGCCAAAGGTTTTACTCAACGAGAAGGTATTGATTATACCGAGATCTTTTCACCTGTAGTTAAATTCACCACTGTTCGCATTATGCTTGCATTAGTTGCACATCATAATTGGGAGATGAAACAATATGTTAAGACAGCATTTCTGCATGGTGAATTGAAAGAAACCATTTATATGAAACAAACAGAAGGTTTTACAGACACTAACCATCCTGATCATGTGTGCCTACTTAAAAAATTCTTATATGGTTTAAAGCAATCTCCTATACAGTGGAACAAAAAGTTCAATGACTGCATGCTTTCTTTGGAATTTTGTCGTAGTGCTTATGATCCGTGCCTTTATTTCAAAAATGATTCTAATATTCCTACTTTCTTGCTTATTTATGTAGATGATATGCTGTTGATTAGTTCTAGAATTGAATCTATTGATCATGTTCAAAGTTGCCTAAATAAACAATTTGACATGAAATGTTTAGGAGATGCAAAAAGGATTTTAGGCATGAATATCATTAGGGACATACCCAATGGCACTTTATTTATCAATCAGTCTTCATACATTGATAAAATCCTTGAGAAATTTTCTATGACTGACGCCAAAATTGCTAGTGTGCCTTTGGTTCCTCATTTCTTATTATCTAAAACTCAGTCACCAAAAACTGACTCTGAAATTAGTGAAATGAGGTCTGTCCCTTATGCAAATGCTATAGGATCGATTATGTACCTTATGGTCAGTACTAGGCCTAACATTGCTTATGCGGTCAGTTGTTTGAGCAGATATATGGCTAATTCAGGTAAACCTCACTGGGAGGCCCTTAAGTGGTTACTTCGTTACTTAAACAATTCAGTATCTGATGGCCTTGTTTTCTCTAAATCTGAAGATGGGATAAAACTTAAAGGTTATGTTGACTCCAATTATGCTAATGACAGAGATGAATATAAATCCACAACATCTTATGTGTTTACCTTGTGTGGTTTTGCATTCATGGAAATCGCAACTTCAGCACATAGTTACCTTGTCTACTATTGAAGCTGAATATATTGCCACCACTGAAGTCTTTAAGGATGCTATCTGGTTGAAAGGTTTACTACGTGAAATCGATGTTCTTCGTGATAATGTTGTGAGATTTTCTGACAGTAAATCTAGTATCCATTTGTGTAGAAATCATGTTTTCCTTGATCGTACTAAACACATTGACGTCAGGCGCCACTTTATCCGTGATATCGTGGAAAAGGGCATAATTGAGTTGAAGAAGATCCCGTCTCAATCTAATCCTGCAGATATGGGCACTAAGTGCCTACCAGTCGAGAAAATCAGATCCTGCAAGTCGATACTGAATATCGACTCCCATAACTGAAGACCTTCCTGTTTCTTCAGTTGCTATCTTTGTGATAGCTTCTCTAGTTTTCTTTGTGATTTATAGTCTTCCTTCTTAGTGATTGATTTATGTCTTTATACTTGTACTAACTCTGTCTGATGTGCAGGTGGTGTGACGTTCGGCGATGATGACCTCCCTCTCAAAACAGTGTACCCCGACGGCTCATTTGGTCCGGGTGGAGAAATGTTTTTTGAGGCCCAAATGATTTGTTAAATGACCGGGCCCAACTAATATATATATCAAGTATGCAGTCCAGTTCCCTTTTTTAACTACCCAGGCCCAAGCCCGGATTTCTTTACATTCCTGGTTCAATCTGAACCGTCCCTTTTGTAGGACTTATCACACCCGTCCATCTGTGATATTTATAACCCCAGCACCCCAAACCATAATCATTTTCTCCTCCCTCGGTCGGCGCCTCTCTCTCCTGATTCTCTCGTCCCCTCCAGTTTCATCTCTCTCTTTCGCCTCCGACTTTTCCCTAACTGTTCCGATATGTTTGCAACCCTTATCAACTTAATGATAAGATCGGTTGCTTCATCCTCGGACGACCGAGGCTTTGGTTACAGTTTTCATCCCTATAAATATTGGGATCAGTTTTGAGGGAGAACACCGAAAACTTAAGAGAGTTCTTGAGGCTAAATATTATCTTAAGTTGAGGACTGAGCCGACATCTGGTTGTTTCTCACCACTTTCACCTTTTTTGGGGGTTTTCAGATCATTTCGAATCTGCTCGGTTTGATCCCTGCACTTTAATTTCTGTTTTATGCTTTTCGGGTTCCTGATTTAAATTCATTTGTATACTTCGTGTAATTTATTTGAATTATTTGCATAATCCCTAATCCCGTATCATAGGCCCTTTATTTGTAATTTATTTATTGTTGAGTTGTGTAATCCTATGTGTTCTGGATAGATACCTAACATATAGAAAGTAGCAGAAACAGTTATATGAACAATAAGATTAGAAACAATAGCATTAGTATGAGTAGCAGCATTGATAGAAGCAAACTAAGAAAATTGTCTTAAAATTGTATGAGTAGCATCATTGATAGAAACGAAAACTGTTTGGACTTGTAGAAGCAAACAAAGAAAATTGTCTCAAAATTGTTCGGCTGTTGTAGAGAAAGCACGCAAGACAAGAAATTAGGGCAGAAGATGTATCCATTCTCATTGATAGGGTCCCTTTAAATAGGGAGCGATTACATGTTCTGGAATATTCTAACAGGCCTAGTCCTATACTAGTTGGGAGAAACCCAATAGCCCGTAGACGAAGGCACATACTGTGTATTTACTTTAACATCGGCAAAATTCTTAAGAGAATAGTCAAAATCTAAACAAGACACGAGTGCTTAGCTTTTTTAACGAGGTTGGGATTTAAGAGTCGAACACCCGAATAACCAAACTGAGTTATTAAAAACGGTTCGGGTCAGTTTGGTTATTTAAAAAAAAACATTAAAATTTTGGATATTGAATCCTCTTTCAAACTGAATTTTGGAGAATGGGTGATTTTTTTAATTCCAAATACCTTAACAATTAGAGTATCCAATATTTAAATTAAAAATAACCAAAATACCCAATTATTATATGTGTTTTCAATTATTTATATATTTATTTACTTATTTCTTTTTTATCAAGCTACTATATAAACTCTTGACTTCAAAATCATTTACTACTATGTAAATTGCTTAGCCAAGTTAAAATGTTATATCACCAGGAGGATTTCACTGCAGGTAAAATACAGAGTCTAGATGTATACAAGAAATAATTGAGGAACGAAAAAAATACCCGATGAAATTTCAATGTCGATATTTTTCGGGTCATATAAAAAAATGAGAAATCGTATCCAAAATATTTAATACAGTTCGGATTCAATAATTGAGTATCGCAACTCTCGTTTTAAGGTAAATATTATCTCGTATAACAACTCTCGTTTGAGCAGCTACAGTCTAAATTCATCAATCAACAACCCCTCTTGTTCTCAGAAGCATTACAACAAATTCGAAAACTCAACGAACTCAAAATATTTTAAAAGACCAAAATATATTGATTTTGTAAACCAGAATCTCACACGAAAAATGAGAATCTATAATTAGGGTTGAGAATTTAGGATCGGGAAATCCCGAGTCCCGGTCCCGTCCCGAGTCCCGACGGGAAACGGGACCCTGAGTCCCGAATTTTACGGGAATGGGACCGGGGCCGGGATCTGAGATTTTGGTAATTTCGGGACTCGGGAGTCCCGAGTCCCGATCGGGACTATCCCGAAGTCTCGATTGAAAATTCTATTCAATCAAATTTTTTTTCCTTTTCTGATTTCGGGATATTTCGGAACATTTCGGGACATTCGGGATATTTTGGAAAATTATCCTCGGGATCGGGACCGGGACTTACATTTATCCCATTTCGGAAATTGGGACTCCCGAAGTCTCGACCGGGACCGGGACCGGGACCACTAAATTGGTGATTTTCAGGACCGGAACAATCAGAACATGGAACTGGGACCTTGGGATGTCCCGATTCTCAGCCCTATCTATATGTTGATTTCCATGATGGCAACATTTTAAGCGAACAGGTGCCCCTCGGTCCGAGATTGTCGCACATAAAATTCTTTATATATCTACCCAACATTATAAATTAATTACAGAAATTTAATATATGAAAAGATAACTACCAATATAACTAACTGTAGTTAATAATTTAACTACCAAAAATAATAATGTCACATATTACAATGAAGAATATTGTACTTATATAATTGCAAATAGATTACTTGATGTATTCGTCTAGACACCATGTCAAGTTGTATTTATATAACTACAAGTAGGCCACTTGATACATTCATTTAGACACCATTTCAAATTGTGATTTTTATAATTATTTTAATATTGTGATAATTCTGTGATACTTTTACGAGATTTATTAGGCGGTGTAACTTCCCCTTATTAATATCTAAAGTTCCAAGGATATAATTAAAAATTATTATATTCCTGTTATGAACTTGAGAGAAAAGAGAGGAAAATAAAAAAGAAGAAGAATGTTGTGTGTATTATTATGAAGGCCAAATGCCTTTATTTATAGGTACACAATTAGGGTTAAGGGGTATAAAGGTCATTCATACATTAATTACAACTCCCCCTTGAATGACCTTTAATACATGCTGCCTCATTAAAACCTTCTAGGGAAAATCCAGTGGGAAAAAACTCGATCGAAGAAAAAAGAGTACAGCTACTCCTCCTGAAATCGATTACATAAGATCTTTGAGTTGACGCATTCCGATCTTGTGTACTAGTCTTCTGAATGTTGATGTCGGCAACGCCTTTGTGAATAAGTCCGCCACATTATCACTAGAGCGAATCTGTTGAACATCAATTTCGCCATCCTTTTGCAGATCATGCGTATAGAAAAGCTTGGGAGAAATATGCTTTGTTCTATCACTTTTGATATAGCCTTCCTTGAGTTGTGTAATGCAAGCCGCATTGTCTTCATACAATACAGTTGGATTCTCCTTTGACGTTGTTAATCCACACGACTCTTCAATGTGATGTGCCAGATTTCTCAACCATACACATTCTCGACTTGCTTCGTGGATTGCAATTATTTCAGAATGATTTGAAGATGTTGCTATTAGGGTTTGCTTCACAGATTTCCAAGATATAGCAGTTTCTCGACGTGTGAATACATAGCCTGTTTGTGATTTACCCTTATGCGGGTCCGAAAGATAGCCTGCATATGCATATCCCACTAGAGAACATCCAGAACTTTCCGAATAATATAACCCAAGGTCGATGATGCCCTTTAGATAACGTAAAATATGTTTAACATCATTCCAATGTCTTATAGTGGGTGAGGAGCTATATCTTGCTAGGAGATTTACAGAAAAAGTTATATCTGGTGTAGTACAATTAGCAAGATAAGTTAATACACCAATTGCACTGAGATATGGTACTTCAGGACCAAGTATCATTTCTCCATCCTCGAGCGGTCGAAATGGATCTTTAGTTACATCAAACGTTCTAACGACCATGGGTGATGTAAGAGGATGTGCTTTATCCATATAAAAATGCTTTAACACCTTTTCAGTATAAGAAGATTGATGAACAAATAGTCCTTCATCGACATGTTCAATTTGAAAACCCAAACAAAACTTCGTTTTTCCTAAGTCTTTCATCTCAAATTCAGTTTTCAAGTATTCAACAGTTTTATTGAGCTCTTCAGGAGTCCCAATTAGGTTTAAGTCATCAACATAAACTGCTATAATTGCAAATCCACTATCAGTTTTCTTTATGAAAATGCAAGGGCAGACAACATCATTTTTATACCCATCTTTCAACAGATATTCACTAAGTCTATTGTACCACATTCGTCCAGATTGTTTTAGCCCATACAACGATCTTTGCAGCTTAATTGAGAACATGCTTTTGGGATATGAATTACTTGCTGCTGGTAATTTAAATCCTTCTGGGATTTTCATGTATATGTCACTATCAAGTGAACCATACAGATATGTGGTTACTACATCCATGAGGCGCATATCGAGCCTTTGTGACACAGCCAGACTAATCAAAAATCTCAAAGTAATCGTGTCTATTACTGAAGAGTATGTTTCCTCATAATCAATTCCTGGTCTTTGAGAGAAACCTTGTGCTACGAGTCTTGCTTTGTATCTCGTAACTTCATGATGTTCATTTCTCTTTCTAACAAAAACCCACTTGTATCCTACTGGGATAACATTTTTCGGAGTTTGAACTACAGGTCCAAACACCTTTCGTTTTTTCAAGGAATTTAATTCAGCCTCTATGGCCTCTTTCTATTTTGGCCAATCATCTCTATTTCCACAGTTTTCAACAGACTTCGGTTCAGGATCCTCATTTGAAACTTCTCGATCTATATTAAAGGCAAAGATATCATCCATGATGACATGTTCCCTCTCCAATAATTTACTAGAAGATGAATAATTTATTGAGATCTCATTATTTTCCGACACTAAGAGTTCTTCAGGAACTACATTACTTTCATTTGATTGATCAATCATCAATCCTGTTTGGTTCTTATCTTGCACCTTCCTTTTTCTAGGTATAAAGTCCTTTGAACCAATTGGTCGACCACGCTTTTGACGTACTTTGGATTCGTTTGCTGCTATTACTTGTCCTTCAGGGACATCGATTCTGGCTGGTGCATTTTGTAACACCCAGAGATATTCGGAATAATTACAGCGTCGTAAATCCTTTACATAATAATTTACAAGGCTAATTTGAGAAATACGTAAAATAACACCAAAGTACCAATAAGGTTATAATTCAAAATCAGTTCAACAATTCAAATGAGTCTATTATTGTAACACCCCCAAAACCATATGGGAATATTACACGCCGTAGACCCCTTTTTACGAGGATCTACCAGGCTAAACCTTACAAAACGACCTAATGTTTGCCCAGCCAGGGATAAAAAATAAAATAATACAGACCGTTAAGGTCACTTACATAAGAATACACTGACCGATGAGGTCACACAACTCCATCAACAGAACTGACTAAAATAATCATTACCCACACAGGGGTCGAAACACAATACATCGGAAGACTGAAATCAACTCTAACAATACAACCAAACTCTACTAACTCTCGACTCTTGATTAGTATCGCAGCTCGTCATCCTTTTGTGCCAATCCTGTGACTGCTCCCCTGAACCTGCCTATACCTGGACGCAAAACAGACATCCACCCCCGATTACTCGGGGGTTAGTAAAACTCCACTGTTTTACTAGTGCAAGTATAATACGATACGAAAAGCAACAAGTAAATAGCAACTACGAATTTAATATGGAAATCAATTATCAAAATGTTCCCGAGAAGTTTTAGAATATCGAACTCAAGCAAGAGATATTTGAAAAGGAACACATCATCTCGGGGATTTTTAAAGCAGAAATTCTTTTGGACCTCAAGTCCCAATTTACAAAACCTATTCATAAACATTAGGGCCTTACCCCGATTCTCGTTTCAAAACACACTGGATAAGATGTCATTATGAGTCCGAGACCCATATTTAAAATGTTATACAAACAATCACTGTTATACGATCGTTGTTCGTACACATCATGTACCAAACTCCGGAGGCCTCGACGGACCTTACCCGGACCACACACACTGTTCGTACACATCATGTACTGAACTCCGGAGGCCTCGACGGACCTTACCCGGCCACAAACTTCGTTCGTACACATCATGTACCGAACTCCAGAGGCCTCGTCAGACCCTACCTGGATCACACACCTTGTTCGTACACATCATGTACCGAACTCCAGAGGTCTCGTCAGACCCTACCTGGAACACACACACACGTTGACACGACACAACTCATAATCATCAAATGTCAAGCCATTCCACACTACCCCGAAATGTATAATCAAGTATGTAAACCAAAACAGCCCAAATATCATAATTATCACAACAACTCAACGATGACCAACCACGCCCGGCACAAACTTAGATGATTTGCACATCCAACACAATTCCACGATGTTAACTAAGTGAAGGTATTATCGTTACCATCAATCGTTCATAATAATCAATTCATACGAAGCATATACACAAAAGTAAACCAATGCATCACAACCATAACACGACATCCCTATTCACAAGGCACAAATCGCATAGTAAAATACTTGCCTCGAATAATCACAACGCGGAGAATCGACCGAAGTAGGTTGGCACGAATCGACTACGAACTCGCCGACTCCACCGAACGACAACCCGCGACAATAAACTACGAACAAAAACAATAACAATGAAAATGAATTCCAAAGTACGACCCCAAGCCGCTGAATTCAAGTAACAAACGACGAAGGTTCAAGGGTTTCCCCCAAAACGGCCAAGAACACGATTCTCCCCGTCAAACACGAAAACGGAATTCCAAACCAAAATATGGATATACAATCCATAGGATATGTTTAACAACATCATTTGACAACAATTGGTTCGTCAAAAATGGATAGAAAACGAAATCAAGAACAAAACTCCCAAAAAGTCAACTCTAGGGATTCAAGAAAAATACCTTGATTCGGTGAAGAACAATGGATTAGATGATGTTATAATCACCTAGGATAATACAAAACACCTTGGATGGAGTAGAAATCGGCCAGGAGCCCAAGCCCTAGTCGCCCTCGTCTCAACCCGCGGAGGAAGAAGAATAAATGAAGAAAAATGAAGAGTAATGACTGATGTCCAGTTTATATACTGGACAGCTTAGCGTGCGCTAATCCTACCTGATTAGCGTGCGCTATCGAAGCATCAAAACAAAATGTTCTGCCAAAATGTACAGTTAGCGCGCGCTAGCTACAAATGTTAGCGTGCGCTAACGAGACCCCAGACCCAGTCCAGTAGCTCATGGACTGCCCTGAAGTACCGGGTAGCGCGCGCTATCCTCTCCCCAGCGTGCGCTACCAATGCACCCTAGCGCGCGCTATGTTACCAAATAGCGTGCGCTAACCAACGTTCTAACCCGATCCGGTAGCCTGCAGGTGTTTCTGCACCACCCGTTAGCGCGCGCTAACGGCAACACTTAGCGTGCGCTAACTTCGGAAACTTAGCGCGTGCTAGCCACAAAGCGTAGCGTGTGCTAACAAATCAGAGAGACAACAACAGAACATCTCAGAAATGGGTATGACGACATACCCACAACTTTGGAAAATTACAAAACAGCCCCAAATATCCGAAAAATCACGATACGACATCGAATAATCAAACTGAAGCTTACAACACGTATAACAACGTTAAATGAACTTACGAGCAACTCGAAACGACAGTTCCGAATGAGGTTCGCAAGAATCAAACTCAAGCGCGGGAAAGTCGCTTAAAAACACAGAACTCAACAAAACGACACCGAAACGAACTCGGATGACAAAAAGTGCAGAACTAAATACTCTCAGAATGACGAAACGGTCACGAGCGAGTGGCTGAGATGGACTTCCGCCAAAAAAAAAAGAAAATTACTGGAAATCAAAATCGCGGATATTACATACTACCCTCCTTAAAAGAAGTTTCGTCCCGAAACTTAAAACAAGTAGGGAGAAGCAATATCCCACCAGGAAAACTCAACGAGATACACAAGAAATGTGTAACTTACGCCCAATGGCAAAACATTACAAGCAACGCAAAGGAACATACGGCGTGAAAACACGTTCCACGACGACCAACACAACGTCACCAGCTATGATTCAAAACATTAACGAGCAAGTAACGACACATCACATACCACATCACATGCACACATTTAATCAAAGAAACGCACGCGACAACTAGTCGCACCCGACTAAAACGGCTATACGATAGAAACAAATAGAGTATCACGATAGAAATCACTCCAATACTCATCAATAAGAAAATGTACGACGTCAAAACACAAACAATTCAAGATAACAAAAAACGAGAATACCGGATATTACATTCCATCATACAAAAAATAAGTTTCGTCCCGAAACTTAAATTAAGGTTATCACAGTGATACGAAACAAAATATAACGACACATAATAAAATACCATGTTCATGACCCTGCGGTCCACTGTCACGCCTCTGTAGGTTCAACAACTATACGGGAACTTATTCAAAACAAAATGTCATTTAACACGTTCCAAACGTAAAAACGTCACAAAATACATCTCTACACGAGAAACAATCCGTGCAACTAGTACCAAAAACACTTTCACTGGACATCACTGGGACCTCCGGAAGTAGGAATGGTACTCCGGTCCCTTATCATCTCGGCAACAATCTCGCAGTACTGAACTCGATGCCCCTAGTATCCACAATTATAACAAGTCACTGGCGGTTTCTTACAATGCACGCGTTCATGGCCTAGAACGTTACAGTTGAAACACCTAGGAGCATTACCAAAACTCAAAGACACCGGCTTGGGTCTTTTGGATTCTCTAGATGACCGAGAAGGTCCCATACTCGGCTGATACGAGGGTTGAGGCGTGGGAATCCCAATTCCCTTACTTCCCGATGCGTCAACGGAGATCTTCTGCTTCTTCGCTACCGATACGGACTCGGTAGACATTATAACCATTTCAAATGCTAAGGCTCGATCTTGATAGTCCTTCAGCGTTGTACACATAAAGGAGCCATACACTGCCAAATCTGAGGTTTCATACGCATATCAAAGTAACGAACCTTATCTGTCTCACTTTGCACTTGATCTCGAACGTAACACAGCTGTCGATTGTAATCGACTATTGCTTGAGATATAGACACATCCCGGGGCGTAGCCGAGAAAAACTCAACAATTCTACGTTCCTTAATAGGCGGTGGACAATACTCGGCCTCCATAGCAGTCTCGAATTCAGTCCAAGTAGCTGTACGATCACTAGGCGCTACGGCCTCCCACCAGTGTGCCGCTTCCCTGTCAAGCAGGTATTGGGCGATGGGTACTCTTCTCTCATCGGGGCAAGCTACATCATCAAATGTTCTGTCCAACTGGAAGAGCCAGTTCTCCCAGCCTAACGAGTCTGAAGAACCTACGAAACGGGGCGGGTGCATTCTCATCACATCTCGTAACCACTTACTAGCTTCGTTATCCTCATATGGAATCCCGTCACGGCGTACGGTCTGATTCATATGCGCCAACTGGTCAGACACCTGACGAAGGATTGTGGCGGCGCCAATGTCAACATTACCTCTGGAAGATTGCTGCTCATCATCTGATGGGTCATAATGACCGTCCGTACTGAGCTGATTGGCATTCGACAATGAGCGAGTCACCCTCTGACGCTCCTGATCACGACCACGACTACGACCACGTCCTCGGCCTCGACCTCTCGGCATGCTGAACGAACGACCAATCAGAATAACGCAACCAAACAAACATCACAACGTCAACATAGGACGATAAATAGCAGCACGATAAAATATCAATTCCAAGTCATCACAAGTGCATGAACTAACACTGTAATTTTAGAACTTCATTCAAAAATAATTCACACAGTCACATCAACAGAAATATTTGGATTTTATCAAATCAAACACGGTCAAAACCACACACGTATCGTAGGGACCACACACTAGCAACAAAATAAAATATTTCCGAGGTATTATTCAAATGATAAAATTTTAAAATTCTCAAGTTTGAAAAAAATTTGGTGAAATAAAATTTTTGAAAACACTTTTAATACCTCAGTCGTTTAATCAAAACCATGTATCTCACCATCAAAACTGTTTTGATTGAAGTTATTTGCAAAACAACACCTTGAAACACCAACCTACTCTATAGACAATATCATCAAAGTGATCTTATATATATATATATATATATATATATATATATATATATATATATATATATATCATTGCCATTACTAGTGATATACAGAGTAACAACATGTTACCACGCCAACCATCACGTGAACATATGAAGTTTAAAATTCCAAAAAATCGAAAAAAATTCGTTTTGCAAAATAAAAATTTTCTAAAATCCTTTCGTTCATAACCAAAAATACAATGTCCGAAGTACTTCAAAACATATATTCCAGATACCGTCTGATGGTGTCATTTGAAAATACACGGCCAATTTGCCAAAAATTTAACCGATTTTAAAATCCATATAAACCGTGGTTTTAACCGCACCCTCAGAATATTTTAAACAATAGCAAACAATTCCCACAAAAATGTTCAAACCAGTAGTCTTTTAGGAAAAACATTTTCAAACCTACCCACAGCGGGCATATTTACAATAATCCAAAATAGTCGAACTTAGAACCACGGGCCCAAACGGCAAACGGGGCCACCAATTCAATCAAATGCATCTCATGGGCATCAAGTTAAACATACAACGGAACCATCTATCTAATTCTCTCACAAACTCTACTGTCGGTACCTTTTTTCAGAACGATCAAAGTTTACAACTTTCACATTATACCACCCCACACGGTGGTTCAACATCAAAACGTCAATACGTCCAGTTCTATACACATACAGTGTATCACAAGTATCGAATACAAACTCCATTACACAACACCGTGCAAATAACATCATGCATCACAAATATCACACATATCATGAACACATATATTATGCATAAAAGAGGAGACTTACGTCTACAGGCCGCACGGAGATGACGGTCGCCCACGATACTAATCTCATCTGACAACATAACCGACATTTTGTGACTACGCACAACTCAACTTGTCACCCAACATCTCGAATGACAAAACCACACAATGCTCGACAAATCACGACTCGACTTGACCCGACAGCCTAGGTTTCCGCAACCTAAGCTCCGATACCATAAATGTAACACCCCCAAAACCATATGGGAATATTACACGCCGTAGACCCCTTTTTACGAGGATCTACCAGGCTAAACCTTACAAAACGACTTAATGTTTGCCCAGCCAGGGACAAACAATAAAATAATACAGACCGTTAAGGTCACTTACATAAGCATACACTGACCGATGAGGTCACACAACTCCATCAACAGAACTGACTAAAATAATCATTACCCACACAGGGGTCGAAACACAATACATCGGAAGACTGAAATCAACTCTAACAATACAACCAAACTCTACTAACTCTCGACTCTTGATTAGTATCGCAGCTCGTCATCCTTTTGTGCCAATCCTGTGTTGCTCCCGAACTCGCTTTGTACTGACGCAAGCAGACATCTACCCCCCGATTACTCGGGGGTTAGTAAAACTCCACTGTTTTACTAGTGCAAGTATAATAAGATACGAAAAGCAACAAGTAAATAGCAACTACGAATTTAATATGGAAATCAATTATCAAAATGTTCCCGTGAAGTTTTAGAATATCGAACTCAAGCAAGAGATATTTGAAAAGGAACACATCAACTCGGGGATTTTTAAAGCAGAAATTCTTTTGGACCTCGAGTCCCAATTTACAAAACCTTTTCATAAACATTAGGGCCTTAGCCCGATTCTCGTGCCAAAATACACTGGATAAGATGTCATTATGAGCCCGAGACCCATATTTAAAATGTTATACAAACAATCACTATTATACGATCGTTGTTCGTACACATCATGTACCGAACTCCGGAGGCCTCGACGGACCTTACCCGGACCACACACACTGTTCGTACACATCATGTACTGAACTCTGGAGGCCTCGACGGATCTTACCCGGCCACAAACTTCGTTCGTACACATCATGTAAAGAACTCCAGAGGCCTCGTCAGACCCTACCTGGATCACACACCTTGTTCGTACACATCATGTACCGAACTCCAGAGGTCTCGTTAGACCCTACCTGGAACACACACACACACACGTCGACACGACACAACTCATAATCATCAAATGTCAAGCCATTCCACACTACCTCGAAATGTATAATCAAGTATGTAAACCAAAACAACACAAATATCATAATTATCACAACAACTCAACGATGACCAACCACGCCCGGCACAAACTTAGATGATTTGCACATCGAACACAATTCAACGATGTTAACTAAGTGAAGGTATTATCGTTACCATCAATCGTTCATAATAATCAATTCATACGAAGCATATACACGAAAGTAAACCAATGCATCACAACCATAACACGACATCCCTATTCACAAGGCACAAATCGTATAGTAAAATACTTGCCTCGAATAATCACAATGTGGAGAATCGACCGAAGTAGGTTGGCACGAATCGACTACGAACTCGCCGACTCCACCGAACGACAACCCGCGACAATAAACTACGAACAAAAACAATAACAACGAAAATGAATTCCAAAGTACGACCCCAAGCCGCTGAATTCAAGTAACAAACGACGAAGGTTCAAGGGTTTCCCCAAAAACAGCCAAGAACACGATTCGCCCTGTCAAACACGAAAACGGAATTCCAAACCAAAATATGGATATACAATCCATAGGATATTTTTAACAACATCATTTGACAACAATTGGTTTGTCAAAAATGGATAGAAAACGAAATCAAGAACAAAACTCCCAAAAAGTCAACTCTAGGGATTCAAGAAAAATACCTTGATTCGGTGAAGAACAATGGATTAGATGATGTTATAATCACCTAGGATAATACAAAACACCTTGGATGGAGTAGAAATCGGACAGGAGCCCAAGCCCTAGTCGCCCTCGTCTCAACCCGCGGAGGAAGAAGAATAAATGAAGAAAAACGAAGAGTAATGACTGATGTCCAGTTTATATACTGGACAGCTTAGCGTGCGCTAATCCTACCTGATTAGCGTGCGCCATCGAAGCATCAGAACAAAACGTTCTGCCAAAATGTACAGTTAGCGCGCGCTAGCTACAAATGTTAGCGTGCGCTAACGAGACCCCTGCACTACCCAAAGAGCTCCCGGATCGCCTGGCACCGGGTAGCACGCGCTATCCTCCCCCCAGCGTGCGCTACCAATGCACCCTAGCACGCGCTATGTTACCAAATAGCGTGCGCTAACCAACGTTCTAACCCAGTCCAGTAGCCTCTGGACTGTTTCTGCACCACCCGTTAGCGCGCGCTAACGGCAACACTTAGCATGCGCTAACTTCGGAAACTTAGCGCGCGCTAGCCACAAAGCGCAGCGTGTGCTAACAACTCAGAGAGACAGCAACAGAACATCTCAGAAATGGGTATGACGACATACCCACAACTTTGGGAAATTACAAAACAGCCCCAAATGTCCGAAAAATCACGATACGACATCGAATAATCAAACCGAAGCTCACAACACGTATAACAATATTAAATGAACTTACGAGCAACCCGAAACGACAATTCCGAATGAGGTTCGCAAGAATCGAACTTAAGCGCGGGAAAGTCGCTTAAAAACACGGAACTCAACAAAACGACACCGAAACGAACTCGGATGACAAAAAGTGCAGAACTAAATACTCTCAGAATGACGAAACGGTCATGAGCGAGTCGCTAAGATGGACTTCCGCCGGAAAAAAAAAATTACTGGAAATCAAAATCGCGGATATTACAATTATTACAAGCATTCCAAACACCAACAAAATACGCGTACTCGAGTACTGAAAAATAACTAGAAAACAAGACAACATCAATTTTACATCACTGAGCCACTTCATCGTCATGTCGGTATTGTGGTTGCTTCCCCGCTCCTCGGCTACCTGAACATCAAAACAAATGTCCACCCCTGAAGGGGTTAGCAAAACGATGCTAGTACAAGTATCATAACACATAAATCGGATATGCAAGAGCAATGCATCATAAATTACATAAAACGGACTTCCGCCACCGGAATCCAACGATTCGAATCCACGAGATTCCATCAACACAACACAGGGTAATCCAACGATCCAGCGCCCTCAGTATAGATCCCCATAATGATCCTGTCGGACCAACACATGGTGGAAAACCCGTCCAACGATCCAGCGCCCTCAACATAGATCCCCATGATGATCCCGTCGGACCAACACATGGTGGACATCCGATCCAGCACCCTCATCATAGATCGCTCGATCACTTCGGATCATCACAACATACACAAACACAAACCATGCATATATATATTCCAAATCGATATGTCTATCAACATGAACATTCAAGAAATCAATAACGAATACCATGATAATTCGGAGGAACTAAACTCATGTTCAACAACATGAATAAACTGTATGCATGATCAAAAATTCCAATATTGACAATTTTCAAATACGATACTTGCCTTAAAGATGGCAAGAACTAATTACTCCAACGAATATCAACACGTCCGAAGGTCGCCGCTCCTTGATCGATCACCTTGTACAAGGAAATAACAAGGAATTTCAACAACCTCACGAAACTAACGCACGAACACCAAATGTCCTAAGTTATAATCGAGTTATCAATAGTGAACAATCGGCTCTCGGTCCTATCTCCTAACAATTACTAAGTTTGGAAAAAGGCATGTAAATTCATGAGATCACGATGGGGCACAAAGCCGGTGTCTACAATTCCAAAGATGTTTATCATACCATTAAGCTCCATACTTTAATTCCGATTATCAACTCAAATGTTTGGTTCGGTTGCTACAACGATACATAACGAGATAATCATGATCAATCTAGTTCTAGGTTAATTCACATCTATGGTTTTCGTTCTTCCGCGAGTAGTTCTTCTTGTCAAGTTCTACATTCAAATGATTGACCCAAATATCCTTTTCTAGTTCTAATCATCCAAGTAGATTAACAACGAGTGCATCTAAGGCAAGAGTTATAATTGAACACCCTTCACATTCATCTTCTTAGATTCATCTTATACAGGGGGTAAGCCTTAACACTTTGTTCCTTAAAAGAGTGTTACGAAAACATCATCAAGGTGTGTTCATCTCAAAAAATTCCATTCTTAAAGTTGGTAAAGATTATGGATCAACTAATAACAATGGAAACCTTAATTCACCCAAAACAATCCTCCTAAACATGGTGTTGGATTCACTACGACATAACAAGCTAAATAACCTCCGTGAAAAGCTCATAATATAACTAAGAATATAATCTCCATCTTGGTGTAAAGTTAACATACCTCAAAGAAGGGAAGAACAATGAAAATCTTGAAGGAACTCTTCACCGGAAGCTTGGACACCAATCCACAAGGTCTAAGCTTTCCAAAAATCGGCCCAGATGATATATGAGGGATAAATGGTGAGGGATAGTCTCCAGAACACGAAAATCGGCCAAGGTGAGGGTGAGAAATGAAATGGGGGTTGAGGTTTATAAATAGAAATCTAAACCATTACGTAAGCTAAACACAATACATTACGTACGTAACAACCTTAGCGTACGCTATGCTCAAAGATTAGCGTACGTTAACGTCTGGCCAGAGCTCACTGACCTATTTCTGGCATTGGCTTACGTACGTTAGCATACAGGTTTACGTACGTAATTGCTAGGATACGTTAAAAATCCCCCTTAGCATACGTTAAGTCCGTTGACTTGCTTAGTTGAAAAACTGTCCAGGTTCACACGGAGCATCTCACGAATCTTCACTGGCCCCCACACGCCGATCCTTGTCGGATCTCGAGTTGACTGATCTTACGTACGTTAAACTCAACATATAACATATGTTATATTGCAGTCGTAGCGTACGCTACAATCATCATCTAGCGTACGTTATGACGTGCAGAACCATGCATGCAAAATGTTGGAGATCAAAAAATGTAAGGATACGAATACGGGAAACCAATTTTCGATTAATAACATCAGAAAGTCGAAACTTACACGATAGAATACAGGATAAATGCACAATAATTATCCGGGCATTACATACTACCCTTCTAAAAAGAAGTTTCGGCCCGAAACTTAAAACGAAAACAATTCTGGGTATCTCGAATTCATACTATCTTCCGTCTCCCAAGTTGTTTCCTCGAATCCATGTCGGGACCACTGAACTTTAACCAAGGAGATCGGTTTACTCCTCAATTGCTTGACTCGATGCTCGAGTATCTTGATTGGCTTTTCTTCGAACGAGCCATCATTAGCCACTTCAATCTCGCCAAAATCGATGATATGACTGGGATCCGGTACATATCTCCGCAATTGGGATACGTGGAATACATTATGAACGTGACTCAGTGATGGCGGTAAGGCCAACCTGTACGCCAACTCCCCAACTCTTTCAAGGATCTCGAATGGCCCGATATATCTCGGACTCATCTTTCCTTTCCTCCTAAAACGGAAAATTCCCCGGGTAGGAGAAACCTTCAATAGTACATGGTCCCCAATCTCAAACTCTAGCAGGCGACAGCGCATATCAGCATAAGACTTCTGTCGACTCTGGGCAGACAACAGCCTTTCGCGAATCAGGGCTACCTTCTCTTGGGTCTAAACTATCAACTCTGGTTCTGTCCCGATCAAGTCAGAAGAGTCATCCCAACACAGGGGTGATCTGCATCTTCTTCCGTGCAACGCTTCAAACAATGCCATCTTAATGGAAGCATGCCAACTATTGTTGTAGGTGAATTCAATCAACGGCAAATGAACCTCCCAATCGGTTGACCATTCTATGCACAAGCTCTAAGCATATCCTCTAGTGTCTGTATAGTCCTTTCGGACTGACCGTCCGTCTGAGGATGATAGGCCGTGGTAAAGTTCAGCTCAGTTCCCAAGGCCTTGTGAACTGCCTTCCAAAAATGCGACATGAAGCGACCATCTCGATCTGAAATAATGGTTTTCGGTGTTCCGTACAATCGGACTATCTCCATAATAAACACTCGTACTAACTTTTCGGGTCCCCAAGTGTCTTTAAAACCCAGGAAATGAGCCGACTTGGTTAGTCGATTAACTATAACCCAAATCATGTTCATTTCCGTCTTGGTCTTTGGCATACTGGTGATGAAGTCCATCGATATATCCTCCCACTTCCACTCAGGAATAGGAAGTGGCTTTAACATCCCGGCAGGCCGTTGATGTTCAATCTTAACCTGCTGACAGGTTAAACAATTCGAAACGTATTCTGCTACCTCCTTCTTCATATTTCCCCATGAGAAATTTTGTTTTAGGTCCTTATACATCTTACTGGTGCCCGGGTGAATAGAATAGGGCGCACTATGAGCTTCCTTCAAGATTGTCTGTCTCAAAACATCATCATTGGGGATGCAAAATCGACTCTGAAATCTCATAACTCCATCATCCTGTATCACGAATCCTGGGGCCTTCCTTTTGTTTACTTCGTCACATAATCGAAAAATCAGAGAATCATCCAACTGCTTAGATTTGATTTCTTCGACTAACGACGAAGTTAGTTCCATTATACATAGTTGCCCTTGGACTCCTTCTGACCATACTTCAATCCCTTGATGGATCAGTTCTCGTTGAATGCTGGTTTGGGACGTAAGTGCTTCCAACACGCGAAGAGAAACAGGTTTGCGGCTCAGTGCATCAGCTACCACGTTCGCTTTGCCTGGATGATAGAGAATTTCCAGGTCATAATCCTTGATCAATTCCAACTACCTTCTATGCCTCATGTTTAATTCCTTCTGACTGAAAATATACTTGAGGCTCTTATGATCTGTGAAGATATGACAATGAGTGTCGTACAAATAATGTCGCCAAATCTTCAAGGCAAAGACTACAGCTGCTAACTCTAAATCATGAGTCGGGTAATTTACTTCGTATGGTTTCAACTGTCGAGAGGCATAGGCAATCACCCTATTTTTTTGCAACAACACGCATCCCAGGCCCTGATTTAAAGCATCGTTGTATACCATGAATCCATCGGTTCCAGCTGGTAACGCTAGTATAGGCGCTGTCGTCAGTCTTCTCTTAAGTTCATCAAAACTAGCCTGGCATTTCTCATTCCACACGAATTTCTAAGTCTTCTGCAACAACTGAGTAAGCGGACGAGCAATTTTGGAAAATCCTTCAACAAAACGGCGATAATATCCAGCAAGTCCTAAGAAACTTCAGACTTCTTTCATGTTATTAGGAGATTCCCATTCCAAGATTGCTTCGACTTTCTTCGGGTCTACCTGAAATCCGTCAGCAGATATCACATGCCCAAGGAAGGTTACTTCCTTAATCCAGAACTCGCATTTAGAAAGTTTCGCATAAAGCTGTTCATTCCTCAAAGTACTCAAAACGATACGCAAATGCTCTGCATGCTCTTTTGTGTCTTTCGAATATATCAAGATCTCATCAATGAAAACGACCACGAATTTGTCCAAGTAATCTAAGAATATCCGATTCATCAATTGCATAAATACCGCATGAGCATTGGTAAGTCCGAATGGCATCACCACAAATTCATAGTGCCCGTACCGGGATCTGAAAGCAGATTTCGGTATATCCGATTCCTTAATTCTCAATTGATGGTATCCTGATCTCAAGTCGATCTTCGAGAATACCCTTTCCCCCTGCAGTTGGTCAAACAAGTCATCGATCCGAGGTATTGGATACTTATTCTTGACCATCACCTTGTTTAGCTCCCTATAGTCGATACACAATCGGAGGGATCCATCTTTCTTCCGGACAAAGAGAACGGGTGCCCCCCAAGAAGAAATGCTAGGTTGAATGTAACCCTTCTGCAATAATTCCTCAAGCTGCTTCTTTAGTTCATACATCTCGGTTGGCGCCATACGGTATGGTGCTCTGGAAATAGGTGCGGCTCCAAGCTCTAATTCGATATTAAACTCTACTTTTCTCCGCGGAGGTAACCCAGGTAGTTCGTCAGGGAATATGTCTGTGAATTCGTTTACCGCTGGAATAGATGCGAGCTCTACTCCTTCTTCTTTCTTCATGGCATAACACCCAAATCCGTAACAACCCTGTGATGGACAAATTATAAACTCGCAAGTGTACGAATCGCTTTTGTAGGAAGCGGCAAGTAACTCTGAGGTCGATCTCTCGAGGAATTGGAAACGGTTTAGAGTTCGATAATGTTCGGCAAATAGTCGAATGAACAAAAGTAAACTAAATTAAAATATATCATTGGTTTGATAGGATTACAATTAATAACGCATAAAATTAAAATAAACTAAGCGATAACAACACCAAATTAATTGTCGGATAATTGAGAGATAACAATAATGAGATTGATATGGGAATTTAGAGTCACCGACACACACGTAATCAATTATTAGTTCCGATACTCAAATAAATAAGGTTTGGAATTATCGATTGCTCACGATTAAAAGAAATCCGTTTGATGGCGGTAATTCTAAAAATCACGATTGTTCTTAACGAAAATAAGAGACACTCCTTTGATGGGGACGAATCTCTACTAACAATCGACTAGCTATTACTTTTGATGGGGTAATTCGCTAAAAGATCGCTGAAAAAGGTTTTAGAACATTCACAATCGCTTCTATCGGGTCGTTTGATGGCGAACACCGAGAAAAACCCTCGATTTGAATAATAATAACAACTAAGAAATAGGTTTGATGATCTAAATCAAAAGTTCTTATGTGAAGAACGAACAAGAGGAACAATCCCAAACTTTACCCGGAAAATCAATAGAAACTAACAATCGATAACATGTGTGTGGCTCGATCTAAAAAACCCATATAAAAATATTAGCCACATGATTATTTCAACAATAATAATGGAAATTGTAAAACAAAACATGGTAGAAACTTCCCTTGTAAATGCCGAAATTGAATTCCCGATGAAGATTTGATGTTCTTCCTTCAAAAATTCATAACAATTGATACAAGAAAATGTAATATCTCACAAATGTATTTTTCACTCCAAGAACATAAAATGAAGATGGTGAAACAATATCTCTTTTTCCACTCTTTTTGGTGTTTTCCTCCCTAATCTTGTGTTTTTCACACCAAAATGTCTTCAACAAAATCAGAATATCTCATCTAGGGTCTCCACACCTTTTTTTTATAGCCAAAGGATCAAGAAAAGGGCTCAAAATTATGCAAAAATGTCAAAGAAAATGACTTGCACCGAGAAGTGACACGGCCCGTGTCCTGGGACACGGCCGTGTCGTACTACCCTGAAAAGAAGAAAAAGTGTACTGTCCACGGACCCGGCCGTGTCCCATGACACGGCCGTGTTGTACTGTGCAGGAAATGCAAATGTGGCTGGATAGGGACTCGGCCGTGTCATAAGACACGGTCGAGTTGTACTCTGCAGGAAAATGGAATTTTAACTGGAAAGAGACCCGGCCGTGTCCTATGACACGGCCGAGTTGCCTGGCGTGGCCCGAGTTGTTTCCTTCTGTTTTGATTCCGGTTTTTGGTCTTCTTCGGTTTGATCCTTCGTTCTTGTATCAATATACCTCGGAATTTAGCCTATGATATACCGTTTCGAAGCTAATTTCAGGAGGAATTTATATCAAAGGAGAACACATCTTAATTCGGAGTAATGATTCTGGAATTTAGAAGATACGACCGATATTGCTTCAATCTTTTATCGTTTTAGGCCTCGTTTTAGCTCTTGATCGTCATAAACTCCAATATTAGCTATGAAAGCGCAGGTTTCACCACAATATTCGCTTGGTTACCTATAAATTAAAAACGCAACATACCACGCATAAAAGAGAACAAAAATACTAAAAAGCAAACAAAAACACGACTAGATAGAACAGAATGAGTCGATCAAGAATCGACTCATCAAATCCCCCCAAACTTGAACTTTGATCGTCCTGAGCAATGCACTTTAAAATAATCACTCACAAAGGGGAACTCAACTGTCAAAATACCTCAAAGGACCTCTTCGAAAATTTCATCAATACTCACAAGTAAAATAAGTCGAGTTCTTCAAAGTTTTCAAACCTCCGTGGTGCTTCCTTGACATCATAGTCAATACTAGGCAATATAAACCTCACCGGTCAAGTGTATTCGCTCACTCTCAAAGTGATAGGGATAAATATACGCTCGGAACTCATTCAATAAAATAAGGAACCCCATAGGCTTGCCAATCGTCTTCATTTCTACCACTGTTTTGTGCATGTAAAATTTTCGTGAATCAAAAAGGGCTTTACTCGGCTTGTAATGTAGGCTTGGGTCGGGGTTGGATAAATATGACTAAAGTGACTTGACTTGAGCAATTTTTTTAGAACTAAATCACCATTGTCGCTTTAGAAGCTCAAGATTTTTGAAGTTTGCTTCTTTCATCCCCTTAATTATGAATCACTTGCAACAAGCACTATTGAAAGTGAAAAACACAGTGTCAAACCCTCCTTATTGCTCCGATTTTTACATTTTTTTTTTGGCTTGGGTCGTTTAGGATCCGTTTTACGCGAATATAAACGATGGGTCACATGAATACACCCGGTTACTAGGATCAAAACATACACAACTGCTTCCAAGCATACTCATATCTAAGGTAACCGTTTTACGCTAATATAAACATGGGTCACATGAATACACCCGGTTATTAAGTTCCCAAAAATAGTGGAGTAATTATTTTCACCATTTCAATACTCCCAACAATATGTATATCACCCAATGTCACCACAATCTTTGCATCCTCGTCAAAAATAATTTCTAATCGCTCAAGTATGGATCGAAGGATTATAGTAATGGAAAGCTCGATATGTGGTTTAACAATGAAATAGACAATGACCTCAATTGGGTTTATTTAAGGAATGATCAAATGTCGGGTTGGCCAAAATCGAAGGGTTAAGATCAAAGGCGCCAAAAATCATTTTCACTCAATTGCACACACACACTAGTAGTTTTGAACAAGATACCAAGGCAAGTTCTAGAGTCTTAAATCAAGAATGAAACACTCGACAATGAAACTTGCATTTTAGAAAATGCACGAAGGCTCGATAGCTCACAAGTAGGTTTGTTCATACCTCTAAGATATTTAAACTACTTATTCAATTTCACACCCGTTTCGATTATCAACAATTTTTTCTCTACAAATTATCCTCGATTTGTATATCAAAACAACGAAATAAATCCCGAGGCATTCCAAGAAAAGAGTTCATACTAAAAAGTTTTTATCAAGTTTGCAAAATTCTCAAAACACACCAAATGTAAATAAAAACACACCACAAATAAGTCTACTGACAAAAACAACCAAAAATAAACAAACAAGCATAATAGTATCCAAAAACAAATAAAAACAAGAGTAATGAAGTATTTCTTGACCAACCCACCCACCCCAACTTGAATTAAAGAATATATGAACGAAGGGGGTATAGTATTTAAACAAAAAAATTTCATTGGTCAAGAAATACTTACGACTGGTTTTACTGGTGGGGCGGAGGGAAGTGGCCTTGCTGGACATGCCACCCGTGCATTTTTCTCACAAGAGATAATATCTCGTGTAGCTCCCGTCTAGCCTCCTCTTGCCTCTGTATAGTCTCCTCTCGGAAGGCTACGAACTCCTCCCTTAATGTTGGGCGCGAGGGGGCACGTCCAATTTCGGCCCGCCTTGACGTCTCGGGCCGATCTCTGGGACTTTCTTCTTCTTCTTCGTTCTCCTCTCCTTTCTCTTCATTCGGGCCTCTTTCATAATCCTCCTCCTCTTCCATCCTCTCGGCTCTATATTCATCCATAATGTGTCGAGGTCGAACATTTCGGTCGAGAGGGCTGTGACCCGGGGGAGCCAATCCAGCTGCCATCCGTGCTCGTCTGTGTGCTTCCGTAGCCATTTGCAAATTTCCCATGTCCCGAATATTATTTATGGTTGTCAAAGGCGTATTCGGGAGAAGGAAGTGATCATTGTCGGTCTGGAGGAAGACTGTGCGCGGTTCATAATCCAGGATGTTCATTACCTTCATCACGGAGATTGAGAGTATCTTATTTCCTGGAAGGGGAGTCCTCTGAGCTAAGGAAATCTCGAAGTGAAGTGCGATAGGGGTAATCAAACGCCCTATCCATATCTCCCCTTTAGGCTTTGTCGCGACATCCTCAAAATGTTCCGCTATCATAGCCCCGGTTGCTGGAGTTGAGTTATCGAGCATGTGAGTCAGGATGTATAACTCCCGCAGTGAAATAGGCCCGGTTTCCTTTCGGCCATATATAGTATTCGCAATCACCTTGTGTAGATATCGGAGTATTGGATTGCGAATGTTTGATCCTTTAGCCGATCTTGCAATATAATATCGTGCCTCGCTCCCCGGGTATTCCACCATAGCTCTCCAATAGGTTTTACATGCGAACCGGTTTATTGGGTAATGGCCGTTGTGTCTTGCATGATAAATATCTTCCAGCTGGACGATGGTTAGTCTCTCTTCATTATTGTTGAGACAGAATGTCATTTCGGTTGGTTCTCGAGTCACCGGATCTCTTCTGACAGTAAGAGTGCTGAGAAACTCCATCGTGAGAGACCTATAAGTCGGCCAATGCTGCATCATCATCCATGCCCAATTCACTATTTCAAGGAATTTCATGACGTCTTCTCTTATTCCCATTGCGCTCATACATTCATCATCAGGCCATCGCGTAGGTAGCATCTTTTTCTGGCCCAGCATCTCCCACCTTGCATATTGTGTTTTAGGGAGATCAATTCCATAAGAATCCAGAGTTTCCATAGCCCCTTGAATCGCCATTCTTGCCGGCTGCACTTGTTCTCCGCCGTTCCTCCCCCTACCGCACTGAGAATTTCCTCGTCCACATCCTCGTGCCATTTTCTGCAAAAAATTTCAATTTATCATTTATCTAAGGACTTAATAACGTATTCCTCCCCCAAACTTATAGAAAATAATGAAATAACCCCCAATATAACCATTTTTGATCAAAACAACTCCCAAGCAAAATTTATCGTTTGAATTCATCATCTTCATTATGGAAAATATCCCTTAACTACAAGAATTTCCAATCGAGAAATTTAATCATCAAGCATGGAGAATTATCGAAAATCCCCAATTTCATCACCTTCAATTTATTCAAGAACCCTAGATAATTAAGGACTAGTGATTCTAATCATCATAGCATGTTCATAACCAAGAATAATCATCAAAAACATGAGAAACGTACCTTGATTTCGGAGATATTGAAGAGAGAAAAAAAAATTAAAAATCAGTCCCAATACGTAATTGATTCTTGTATCTCCTCTTGATTTTGCACAAAATTCCAAAATGAAGAGAAAAATCAATAGGATTGATGCTAGGGTTCGGAGGGTTAGAAAAAAAAATCTGGAGAAGATGGAAATGGCGATTCGGCCGTGTTTCCCTATATAAAGGCTCGACTGACACGGCCGTGTTGCTTTTTGACACGGTCGTGTCGTACTGTTCGAAATAAGCACAAACCCACTGTTTTGACATTCGGCCGTGTCCTGTGACACGGTCGTGTCGTACTGTTCAAAATAAGCACAAACCGACTGTTTTGACACTCAGTCGTGTCCTGTGACACGGTCGAGTCGTACTGTTCTAGATAAGCAAATTCCCTCTGTTTTGAGACTCGGCCGTGTTAGAGGCAACTCGGTCGTGTCCAACCTGCCCAGATTGTTAGTTTCTGATAACACACTCGTTTCCTGCATTTTTAACACCCACAGTTGAACCGGTCAGTTTCGAATCGAGTAAAAACAAATAAGGAAAATAAATTCGAAAAACAAAAGATGAAAAATCTAACTAAACCGTTGGGTTGCCTCCCAAGCAGCGCTTTTTTATAGTCATTAGCTCGACTTCTTCCCGTTTTGCTCAAGCTTCAACATCGTGCACCTCTATGCACTCAAACGCATTGATTTCTTCGATTCGTCCGAAATACGGCTTCACTCTATGCCCGTTTACCTTAAATTGCTCGTTCTTACACGGATCAAGAAGTTCTACTGCTCCGTGTGGCCATACTTTAACGACCTTGAACGGTCCGCCCATTGCGACACCAATTTTCCGGGCATGAGCTTAAGACGGGAGTTATGTAACAAAACACCCATCCCAGGTTCGAGAGATTTGCGAACGATACGCTTATCATGATACCGTTTCGTCCTTTCTTTGTAGAGCATAGCATTTTCGTACGCCTCATATCGCATCTCATCAAGCTCATTTAAATGTAAAAGTCGTTCCTCGCCCGCCTTTTCTTGATCTAAATTGAGCGCTTTGATTGCCCAATACGCCTTGTGTTCCAACTCAACGGGTAGGTGACATGCTTTCCCAAATACTAGGCGATACGGGCTCATTCCAATTGGAGTTTTGTAGGCCGTGTGGTATGCCCATAAAGCGTCATTCAACTTCAATGCCCAGTCCTTTCTTGTCGGTTTAACCGTCTTTTCGAGTACTGCCTTTATTTGTCTATTGCTCACTTCGACTTGCCCGGAAGTTTGTGGATGGTATGCCGTTGCGACCTTATGCATCACATTATACTTCTTAAGCAAGACTGCAAGTTGTTTATTGCAAAAATGCGTGCCTCTATCGCTGATTACAGCTCTAGGCGTCCCGAACCTGCAGAAAATCACATCCCTAAAAAAATTGCAAACCACGTTAGCATCGTTAGTTCGGGTTGGAATTACTTCCACCCACTTAGAGACATAGTCCACAGCAACTAAAATATATTCAAAGCCATGTGAAAGTGGAAAAGGACCCATAAAATCAACTCCCCAAACATCGAAAAGTTCCACAACAAGATTGTTTGTCAACGGCATCTCATTCCTTTTGCTTATATTCTATGTTCCTTACCAGGCGGCGGACAATACTCGGCCTCCATAGCAGTCTTGAATTCGGCCCAAGTAGCTGTACGATCACTAGGCGCTACGGCCTCCCACCAGTGTGCCGCTTCCCTGTCAAGCAGGTATTGGGCGATGGGTACTCTTCTCTCATCGGGGAAAGCTACAGCATCAAATGTCCTGTCCAACTGGAAGAGCCAGTCCTCCCAGCCTAACGAATCCGAAGAACCTACGAAACGGAGCGGATGCATTCTCATCACAACTCGTAACCACTTACTAGCTCCGTTATCCTCATCTGGAATCCCATCACGGTGTACGACCTGATTCACATGCGCCAACTGGTCAGCCACCTGACGAAGGATCGTGGCGGCGCCAATGTCAACCCTACGACCACGTCCTCGGCCTTGACCTCTCGGCATACTGAACGGACGATCAATCAGAATAACACAACCAAATAAACATTACAACGTCAACATAGGACGATAAATAGCAGCACGATATAACATCAACCCCAAGTCATTACACACGTGCACGAACTAACATTGTAATTTTAGAATTTCATTCAAAAATAATTCACACAGTCACATTAACAGAGATGTTTGGATTTTATCAAGTCAAACACGGTCAAAACCACACACGTATCGTAGGGACCACACACTAGCAACGAAATAAAATATTTCCGGGGTATTATTCAAATGATAAAATTTTAAAATTCTCAAGTTTGAAAAATTTGGTGAAATAAAATTTTTGAAAACACTTTTAATACCTCGGTCGTTCTATCAAAACCATGTATCTCAACATTTAGAAAACACTGAAACATTCTCCGGCGAGCACAACAACACCACTATCACAACCACTTAGCCCCAACACGTGGACATATGAAGTTCAAAATTCCGAAAACCAAAAATCGTTCTGCAAAATAAAAATTTTCCAAAATCCTTAAGTTCATAACCAAAACGACGGTAATATTTTACAATGTCTGAAGTACTTCAAAACACATTTTTCAAATACCGTCTGATTGTGTCATTTGAAAATACACGGCCCATTTGTCAAAATTTAACAAATTTTAAAAAAAATCCACATAGACCGTGGTTTGACCGCACCACCAAAATATTTTTCAAAAATCGATATTTTACAAAAATTCTCAAACTGTAAAGTCCTTCAGAAAACATTCTCAAACTTACCCATAGCGGACAAAAATTACAACATTCCAAAAACAGTCGAATTTAAAACCACATACTCAAATGGCAACCAGGGTCGCCAATTCAATCAAATGCATCTCGTGATATCAAGTTTAAGCACACAGCAAAATCATTCATCAGAGTTTCTCACAAACTCTACCGTCGGTACCTTCTCGAAACCCATCAAGGTTTACAACTTTCACAACATACCATCCCACCCGGTTGTTCAAAGATAAAACAATAACGTATCCAGTTCTATACACATACTATGTGCCACGAATATTAAACACAACTATATTACACAATACTATGTAAATAAAATTATGCACCACAATTAACTCACTAAGATAAAATCGAGATATACAGGTATTACGCATAAAAGAGGAGACTTACATCTACAGGTCGCACGGAGGTGACGGTCGCCCACCATACTAATCTCGTCCGACAACATAACCGACACGTTGTGACTACGCACAACTCAACTTGTCACCTGACGACTCGAACGACAAGACAACACATTACTCGACAAATCACGACTCGACCCGACAGCCTAGGTTTCTGCAACCTAAGCTCCGATACCATAAATGTAACACCCCCAAAACCGTATGGGAATATTACACGCCGTAGACCCTTTCCACAAGAATCTACCAGGCTAAACATCCATAAACAACCAAATGCTTGCCCGGCCAGGGCCAAGCAATATAATAATACAGACCGTTAAGGTCACTTACACATAAACACACCGACCGATGAGGTCACAAAACTCTATCAGCAGGTGACTAACAACATTACCCACACGGGGTGAAACACAATACGGCGGAAGACTGAATCAACTCTATTAATACAACCAAACTCTACCAACTCTCGACTCTTGATTAGTATCGCGGCTCGTCATCCCCTTGTGCGATCCTGTTGCTCCCCGAACTGCATGTACACGGGCCGAGCAGGACATCCACCCCCCGATTACTCAGGGGTTAGTAAAACTCCACTGTTTTACTAGTGCAAGTATAAAACGATACAAAATGCAACAAGTAAATAGAAACTACGAATTTAATATGGAAATCAATTATCAAATGTTCCCGAGAAGTTTTATTAATTTTGAACTCAAGCAAGAGATATTTGAAAAGGAACACATCATCTCGGGGATTTTTAAAGCAAAAATTCTTTTGGACCCCGAGTCCCAATTTACAAAGCCTTTTCGAAAACATTAGGGCCTTAGCCCAATTCTCTTTTCAAAACACAATAGATGAGATATCATTATGGGTCCGAGACCCGTATTTAAAATGTTATCCAAACAATCATTGCTATACGACCGTTGTTCGTACACATCATGTACCGAACTCCGGAGGCCTCGACGGACCTTACCCGGACCACACACTCTGTTCGTACACATCATGTACCGAAATCCGGAGGCCTCGACGGACCTTACCCGGACCACACACTATGTTCGTACACATCATGTACCGAACTCCGGAGATCTTGACGGACCTTACCCGACCACATACATCTTTCGTACACATCATGTACCGAACCCCAGAGGCCTCGTCAGACCCTACCTGGATCACACACATTGTTCGTACACATCATGTACCGAACTCCAGAGGCCTCGCCAGACCCTACCTGGAAAACACACACACCTCGACACGACACAATTCATAATCATCAAATGTCAAGCCATTCCATATTACACCGAAATGCATAATTAAGTATGTAAATCAAAACAACACAAATATCATAATCATCACAATAACTCAACAATGAACAATCACACCCGGCACAACTTAGATGATTTGTACATCCAACACAATTCCACGATGTTAACTAGGTGATGGTATTATCGCTACCATCAATCATTCATGAAAATCAATTCATACGAAACATATTCACGAAAGTAAACCAATGCATCACGACCATAACACGACGTCCCTATTCACAAGACATAATTCGTATAGTAAAATACTTGCCTCGAAACCACGACGTGGAGAATCGACCGAAGTTGGTTGGCACGAACTGACTACGAACTTGCCGACTCCACCGAATGACAACCCGCAACAATAAACTAGGAAGGACAACAATAAAAACGAAAATGAATTCCAAAGTACGACTCAAAGCCGCTGAATTCAAGGAACAAACGACAAAAGTTCAAGGGTTTCCCCCAAAACGGCCAAGAACACGATTCGTCCCGACAAAACACGAAAACGGAAATCCAAGTCGAAATATGGATATACAATCCATAGAATATGTTTAACAACATCATTTAACCACAATTTATCCAACAAAAACGGATGGAAAACGAGATCAAGAACAAATCCCCCAAAAAGTCGATTCGAAGGAAATCAAGAAATATACTTCGATTCGACGAAGAACAATGGATTAAATAATGTTAAACACAAGAATACTACCAAGATTAATCATATCCATCATGAATTAATCAACAACACGGAACGAATCGGACAAAAATGCAAAAAACCCCAAATTCCCGAAATTAGGGTTCTAAGGAAGATTACCTTGATTCGCTGGATCAAAAGATGATAACGGATGATTGGTTGATGTTATGAACTCAAGAACTTCGTGGATTTTTTGTCAAACAACATGGCTTCGCCACCCTCGAATCGCCAGCCGCGGATAGAAGAGGAAGGAAGTGAGAAATGAATGAAAATGTGACTGCTCTGTCACATTTATACTGGGCCGGAACTAGCGTGCGCTAGCCTTCCAGGACTAGCGTGCGCTATCGGCCGGTATTGGCCGAGTACCCTCGGCCAGGGCCCGCACGACCCGGCACCACCGACCAAACCTGCCGACCAAACCTGCCGACCCGACTCCCGCTAGCGTGCGCTACGGCCGGAAGCCTGCGCGCGCTAGCCGACATCCCGATAACCTCTGGACTAAAAGCTCGCCAGTAACGTCGCTAGTCGGCCGACGGCGTGCGCTACACTGCCCGGTTAGCATGCGCTACGGCCAAGCGATGGCGTGCGCTACTGCCGATCTGGCCGAGTCGAACCTCGTAACCCCAGCTGCCCGGACCGATGGCGTCGTTAGGCGGTAGATGGCGTGCGCTACACCTGCCGATTAGCGCGCGTAGCCTTCCGGTCGTAGCGTGCGCTACGCCGGTTCTGCCGCACTGTCGGCCGGTGCCCGCAATCGTCCGGCGATCCATAGCCGTCGGCGATCTGACCACCAGGGCTCGACGACCCGATTTCCTAAAACGTACGGAACGAACACGACGAAAAGTTCACGGACAACATCAACGACCCGAAATGAAAACATAATACATTAATCATACGCGACCAAGAAACGGGTCGAGACAACAATTACAGATACGGATACCCGTAACTTTCAGTAAATTACAAAATGGCCCAAAACGCCCGAAAATCACGATACGTGATCGAATAACCAAACCGAAATTCACAACACGTCTAACAAAGTTAAACAGACTTACGGGAAACTCGAAACAGCAATTTCGAACGAGATTCGCAGGAATCGAACTCAAGTGCGAAAAAGTCGCTAAAAAGCACGGAACTCAGCAAAACAGCACCGAAACAAACTCGGATGTCGAAAAGTGCAGAATTAATCATCCTCAGAATGATGAAACGGTTCCAAGCGAGTCGTCAAAATGAACTTCCGCCAAAAAAAAAAAAATTACCAGAAATCAAATTTGCGGATATTACAGTAGGATCGAAATTTGTCTAAAGAAAACACAACGGCTAAAAATTCTTTTTCGGTGGTGGTGTAATTAGCCTGAGATTCATCGAGCGTTTTGTTAGCATAGTAAATTACGTGGAAAAAATTATTCACTCTTTGCCCCAAAACGGCACCAATAGCAAAGTCGGACGCATCACACAAAATTTCAAATGGGAGAGACCAATCGGGAGAAACAACAATAGGTGTGGAAGTTAGCTTTTCCTTCAAAGCATTAAAACCGACTAAACATTCCTCGGTAAAATCAAATTTGGCATCCTTACACAAAAGGTTACTCAAAGGGCAGACAATTTTCGAAAAATCTTTAATGAAACGCCTATAAAACCCGGCATGCCCTAAAAAGCTTCGAACTTCTTTGACACATGAAGGCGGATGTAATTTAACAATTAAATCAACTTTAGCCTTATCAACCTCCATTCTTTTATTGGAAACCACATGACCCAGAACAATACCTTGTTTTACCATAAAATGACTCTTTTCCCAACTAAGTGTAAGATTACACTCAATACATCGTTCTAGCACAATAGTCAAATTATTTAAACAATCATCGAAAGTGGTTCCAAACACAGAAAAGTCGTCCATGAATACCTCGATAGATTTTTCTAACAAGTCGGAGAATATGGAAAGCATGCACCTTTGAAAAGTAGCGGGAGCATTGCAAAGACCAAACGGCATCCTCCTAAAGGCAAAAGTGTCAAAAGGGCAAGTGAAAGTGGTCTTTTCTTGATCCTCCGGAGCAATGGGAATCTGATAGAAACCTGAAAGACCATCTAGAAAACAGTAATAATCATCCCCAGCTAAACGTTCCAACATTTGATCAATGAAAGGAAGGGGAAAATGATCCTTTTTTGTTACGACATTTAATTTTCGATAATCAATGCACATTCTCCAACCAGTTACTGTTCTAGTGGGCACCAATTCATTTTTATCATTACGAACCACCGTTATTCCAAATTTCTTAGGCACTACATGCACAGGACTCACCCACTTACTGTCGGATATCGGGTAGATGACTCCGGCATCTAGCAATTTCAAAACTTCTTTTTTCACAACTTCCTGCATGTTCGGATTCAAACGCCTTTGAGGTTGCCTAACCGGTTTAATATTATCCTCAAGAATTATTTTATGCATGCACCTAACAAGACTTATTCCCTTGATATCGGAAATACTCCACCCAATTGCTTCCTTTAACTTAGTCAGAACTTCTACTAATTTGTTTTCTTGCAAGGGAGTTAATTTGGAAGAGACAATTACAGGATAAGTGTCACTTTTGCCTAAGAAAACATATTTAAGATGTGCCGGAAGTTCTTTCAATTCAAGTTGGGGTGGGGTGATTTCAACGGGCTCCTCAAATTTTAATTCCAATGGTATCTTAAAACCGTCAACTTCATCAATTGTTTCGGAATTATCTAACAATGCAACATATTCTTCAATTTCTAGATTATTCAGCCCCATATCATGCTCAACAGTTAGCGCACCATGCAACGTGTCCCCTACATCATCATGCAAATATGTATCATTAACCAAAGAATCAACGCAATCAATAAAATTCACATCATGGGCAGCATAAATATGAGAAGGGATAGGAGATGAACCGAACACGTTGATTTCCACGGTTTCGCCCACGACGGTCATGGTGACCTTTCCTTCATCAACATCGACGATTGTTTTTGTTGTATGCATGAATGGCCGTCCTAGAAGTATTGTCCCTTTATTTTCGCTTGTTCCGAAATCGCTCATCTCCAAGATAACAAAATCGGCCGGAATCACCAACTTGTCCACTTGCACTAATAGGTCTTCAATGACTCCCTTGGGGTATTTCACCGACCTATCCGCCATTTGAAGAGTCATTCTTGTTGGTTTGATTCCCCCGAGTCCAAGCCTCAAATAGGTCGAGTATGGCATGAGATTCACACTTGTCCCCAAATCTAACATTCCACGAGCAACTTTCTTATCTCCCATAGTGATGTCGATCATAAAACTTCCGGGATCGCCTTTCTTTTGACCCCTTGCTTCTACCTCGTAGAGCACCACTTTCTCGTTCCCATTGTATCTTCTTTTGTTTGAGGTCAATTCTTTGAAAAATTTTGTATAAGCGGGAATGTTCTTCACAACATCCAAGAGAGGTAAGTTGACATGAACCTTTGAAAGCATGTCGTAGATTTCGGAAAATTGCTCATCTTGCTTTGCTTTTCTAAGTCGGCTCGGAAAAGGGATTGGTGGCTTATATGGTTGAGCAGATTTGTGAAGCTTGGAAGTCGAAGTTGCTTCGTCTATTTTCTCTTCTTGATTTCACGACTCGTCTTCTTTCTCATCGCCCCTTTCTTTTACTTCGGAATTAGCTTCTTTATTAATCACTTTACCACTTCGGAGAGTTGTAATAGCTTGATCTTGATCGGGTTGACTTGGTATTTTACCCATTTCTTGTCTACGTGCCTCGGTAGCAAGTTGCCCAATTTGAATCTCCATTTTCTTCATCGAAGCTTCTAAATATTTGAACCTTTTATTGTTCTCCGCTCGGTTTTCCTTGCTCTCCTTAATGAATGCCGCAATACTCTCCTCAAGAGAGTTCCTTTGTTGTGGAAGTGGTTCACTTTGCGTTGGTTGTTGGGCTCAGTTTCCTCCGTTGTATTGAGCTTGGGCGCTTGTGTCGTATGGCACCGGGTTGTTGTTTCTCCCCATTGTTTCGCCCCATCCTTGAGTGTATAAGGGAAGCATTTTATTCTTAGTTGATCCTCGCTCAACCCATTTAATGGGAAGTTGTCAATCGCCACATAGAAGTCTCGGATGAATGATAACGGATCCTCACGTGCTAATCCGTGAAATGAGAGCAATTGCTCGATGTGAAATCCGCTTATGTGGTAGTTCCTTGCGGCCGGTGCTAATTGGATGCATGAAATGGCGGTGTTCACCACGGGCTTTGCATAGTCCCGCATTAGATGTTCGACTGGAGGTTGTTGCGGCATGTTATAGTTTGCTTCCATCCCATATTGAGGTCCGGGATAATAATTCGCTCCATATTGCACTCCAACGGGTGGTTGTCTCGGATAGAAGTATCTCCCTTGTTGAGCTTCGGGTATCCCTTGATTGCGCCCAATATTCTCATATCTCGGAAACCTTGGTTGACGAATGTCTTCCTCATCTATATTTTGTGCAACATTCTCAACCCTCGGTTGACGAGGGTTTTCTTCTTGGATCAAAAGTCGCTCTTAAAGATCCGGATTCACCTCGTCATTTGCCATTGATGATGTGGCCATTATTTTTGGTGCTCTAATCCTTTAAACTTCGTCTATGGGCGGAAGAATCGGGTTACCCAACGATCTCCTACAAAGCATAAACAAAGGAAGTAAGAGCGAATTTTATCGAAATAAAATTGATCAAGAATAACAATTCAACTATTATTAAAACAAGATTAAAAATTAAACGCCAAATCCCCGACAACGGCGCCAAAAACTTGATGGACAAATTATAAATTCGCAAGTGTACAAATCGCTTTTGTAGGAAGCGGAAAGTAACTCCGAGGTCGATCTCTCGAGGAATTGGAAACGGTTTAAAGTTCGATAATGTTCGGCAAATAGTCGAATGAACAAAAGTAAAGTAAATTAAAATACATCATTGGTTTGATAGGATTACAATTAATAACGCATAAAATTAAAATAAACTAAGCGATAACAACACCAAATTAATTGTCGGATAATTGAGAGATAACAATAATGAGATTGATATGGGAATTTAGAGTCACCGACACACACGTAATCAATTATTAGTTCCGATATTCAAATAAATAAGGTTTGGAATTATCGATTGCTCACGATTAAAAGAAATCCGTTTGGTGGCGGTAATTCTAAAAATCACGATTGTTCTTAACGAAAATAAGAGACACTCCTTTGATGGGGACGAATCTCTACTAACAATCGACTAACTATTACTTTTGATGGGGTAATTCGCTAAAAGATCGCTGAAAAAGGTTTTAGAACATTCACAATCGCTTCTATCGGGTCGTTTGATGGCGAACACCGAGAAAAACCCTTGATTTGAATAATAATAACAACTAAGAAATATGTTTGATGATCTAAATCAAAAGTTCTTATGTGAAGAACGAACAAGAGGAACAATCCCAAACTTTACCCGGAAAATCAATAGAAACTAACAATCGATAACATGTGTGTGGCTCGATCTAAAAACCCATATAAAAATATTAGCCACATGATTATTTCAACAACAATAATGGAAATTGTAAAACAAAACATGGTAGAAACTTCCCTTGTAAATGCCGAAATTGAATTCCCGATGAAGATTTGATGTTCTTCCTTCAAAAATTCATAACAATTGATACAAGAAAATGTAATATCTCACAAATGTATTTTTCACTCCAAGAACATAAAATGAAGATGGTGAAACAATCTCTCTTTTTCCACTCTTTTTGGTGTTTTCCTCCCTAATCTTGTGTTTTTCACACCAAAATGTCTTCAACAAAATCAGAATATCTCACCTAGGGTCTCCACACCTTTTTTTTATAGCCAAAGGATCAAGAAAAAGGCTCAAAATTGTGCAAAAATGTCAAAGAAAATGACTTGCACCAAAAAATGACACGGCCCGTGTCCTGGGACACGGCCGTGTCATACTACCCTGAAAAGAAGAAAAAGTGTACTGTCCACGGACCCGGCCGTGTCCCATGACACGGCCGTGTTGTACTGTGCAGGAAATGCAAATGTGGCTGGATAGGGACTCGGCCGTGTCATAAGACACGGTCGAGTTGTACTCTGCAGGAAAATGGAATTTTAACTGGAAAGAGACCCGGCCGTGTCCTATGACACGGCCGAGTTGCCTGGCGTGGCCCGAGTTGTTTCCTTCTGTTTTGATTCCGGTTTTTGGTCTTCTTCGGTTTGATCCTTCGTTCTTGTATCAATATACCTCGGAATTTAGCCTATGATATACCGTTTCGAAGCTAATTTCAGGAGGAATTTATATCAAAGGAGAACACATCTTAATTCGGAGTAAGGATTCTGGAATTTAGAAGATACGACCGATATTGCTTCAATCTTTTATCGTTTTAGGCCCCGTTTTAGCTCTTGATCGTCATAAACTCCAATATTAGCTATGAAAGCGTAGGTTTCACCACAATCTTCGCTTGGTTACCTATAAATTAAAAACGCAGCATACCACGCATAAAAGAGAACAAAAATACTAAAAAGCAAACAAACACACGACTAGATAGAACAGAATGAGTCGATCAAGAATCGACTCATCACCCTGCTTTAGCAATTCCACTGCTTTCATGGCTTTGATAAATTTTCCTGAGCTTCCCGGTCTCCATCCTTTGAATAAATGTTCAGATCCGTCATCAGAAATGATAGAAATAACTCTCTTTCGGTAATTCAAAATGGCCCCATAATGATTGAGCCAATCGTCTCCGAGAATTAAATTGTCACCATGGATGTCGACCGCAATAAGATTCGATGGACAATCTCTCTCCCCTATAGACACTAGAAAATCTCTAGTTTCTAGGGTTCCCACAATTCTCTCTCCACTCGGTAATCCCACAACATAAGGCTCACAATCATATAAACACGAGATTTTCAAACGATTAACACAGTTCAGTGATATGAAAGAATGTGTAGCTCTTGAATCGAATAAGACACTAACTAGTTGCAAAAGGATCTGAATCATACCTGATGCAGCAACAGTGTTCTGATCGTCTGACCTCCTCATCTCGTAAAGGCACGGAGGAACGGACCCAGCACTGGAAGCCTCTCTTTTCCCAACATTCTGTTGCTGGAAACCACTTTGCTGTGTCTGGTTCACACTTGTCTCTTTCGGAACTGGTGCAGGAGTGCGAGTACCAATAAATCTAGTCATATTTCCGAAAAAAGTCGCATGATGCCCTTCCTGTCCACACTCGAAACAGGTCACAGGAGGTGCGTAGCAATCACGCCGAACATGTCCTCTTTACCACAGTTATAACATTTCTTCCCTGCGTCTGAAACTATTGATGCTGTCCGGAACTTCTTTCCGCCTCGGGTAGGATGCGGAGGTCTCCTAGATGAATGAAATGAAGACTGACCTTGCGGGGCCCACTGCTCCTGTTCTCCGTGAAGTTTCCAGACATTTTCTGCTTCTTTGATTCCATCGATTTCTCCACCGCTACCTCGTTCATGTCGTAGGCCAGTGCTTTATCCTGATACCGTCGCAAGGTAGTACATTCGAATCTGGACATATACTGTTGAATCTACGGCTTCATTCGCATGTCGAAATGGAAACTCTTTCTTGCCTTGGTCCTGACCAAGTGTCGCACACAGGTCAGCTGGTGATTAAAGGTCTTGATTATGTCTGTCACAGATGCCTCCGAACTCTGCGGGGAGAAAAACTCTCGGACTCTAGCCTCTCTAACTGGACGAGGACAATATTGTGCTTCCATCATTAATCTAAATTCCGTCCAGTCAGCGTTATGATCCTCAGGTCGAACAGCCTCCCACCAGTCGAAAGCCTCCCTAGTCATAAAATACTGGGCGATCGGAACTTTTCGGTCATCGGGACAGTTAATCCCCGCAAATATCTTTTCTAACTCCTCCAACCAGTGATCCCAAGTAGGCATCTCGGCAGAACCGTCAAATTTCGGTGGGTGTAACTTGACCACTTACGTAATCCACATGTCTCCTCGGTTATCCTCATTGCGCTGCTGGTCCATCGTCGTCTGCATGCGGTCAACCACCTGAGCGAACTGGGTCATCTGAGCGACCACCTGCTGAAGAACCCCCGGCATGTTAGGATTTGCGTTATCATTCGCTGATCCCTGTTGTCCTCCAGAATGGGAATCGGTTCGACTAGACGATAATTCTGGGGTAGATGCTGAATCTTCCTGTCTCGCATTACCACGTCTGCGTCCACGACCGCGTCCGCGTCCACGATCTCCCCTCAACATACTGTAAACACAAATACTCAATATCCAGGGCAAAAAATTTCTAAAAGATAGTCCGTCAATATTCACAAAACAGAAATTAAATAAAACGGTAGTATATGAGATTAGGAGACTTACAACCACGGTCCACATGACGACGCTGGCTGAGCAGTGGTGTTACAAACGACCCATAAATCAAATAACGTAAACAGATCCAACTAAACCCATTTGCCAAGATATCTATGAATCTTAGCTTTGATACCATATTCTGTAACACCCCGATATATTCGGAATAATTACAGCGCCGTAAATCCTTTATATAAGAATTTACAAGGCTAATTTGAGAAATACAGAAAATAACACCAAAGTCCCAATAAGGTTATAATTCAAAACCAGTTCAACAATTCAAATGAGTCTATTATTACAAGCATTCCAAACACCAACAAAATACGCATACTCGAGTACTGAAAAATAACTAGAAAACAAGACAGCATCAATTTTACATCAGTGAGCCACTTCATCGTCATGTCGGTACTGTGGTTGCTTCCCCGCTCGTCGGCTACCTGAACATCAAAACAAATGTCCACCCCCGAAGGGGTTAGCAAAATGATGCTAGTACAAGTATCATAATACATAAATCGGATATACAACAACAATGCATCATAAATTACATAAAACGGATTTCCGCCACCGGAATCCAACGATGCGAATCCACGAGATTCCATCAACACAACACAGGGTAATCCAACAATCCAGCGCCCTCAGTATAGATCCCCATGATGCTCCCGTCGGACCAACGCATGGTGGAAAACCCGTCCAATGATCCAGCGCCCTCAGCATAGATCCCCATGATGCCCGTCGGACCAACGCATGGTGGACATCCGATCCAGCACCCTCAGCATAGATCGCTCGATCCCTTCGGATCATCATAACATACACAAAACACAAACCATGCATATACATATGCCAAATCGATATGTCCATCAACATGAACATTTAAGAAATCAATAACGAATTCCATGATAATTCGGAGGAACTAAAGTCATGTTCAACAACATGAATAAACTGTATGCATGATCAAAAATTCCAATATTAACAATTTTCAAATACGATACTTGCCTCAAAGGCAAGAACTAAATACTCCAACGAATGTCAACACGTCTGAAGGTCGCCGCTCCTTGATCGATCACCTTGTACAAGGAAATAACAAGGAATTTCAACAACCTCACGAAACTAACGCACGAGCACCGAATGTCCTAAGTTATAATCGAGTTATCAATAGTGAACTCCATTATAACTCCCGAATGCCGATTGTTCACTAAGTTTGGAAAAAGGCATGTAAATCCACGAGATCACGATGGGGCACAAAGCCGGTGTCTACAATTCCAAAGATGTTTATCATACCATTAAGCTCCATACTTTAATTCCGATTATCAACTCAAATGTTTGGTTCGGTTGCTACAACGATACATAACGAGATAATCATGATCAATCTAGTTCTAGGTTAATTCACCTCTACGATTCTCGTTCTTCCGCGAGTAGTTCTTCTTATCAAGTTCTACATTCAAATTATTGCCCTAAATATCATTTCCTAGTTCTAATCATCCAAGTAGATTAACAACGAGTTCATCTAAGGCAAGAGTTATAATTGAACACCCTTCACATTCACCTTCTTGAATTCATCTTATACAGGGGGTAAGCCTTAACACTTTGTTCCTTAAAAGAGTGTTACGAAGCATCATCAAGGTGTGTTCATCTCAGAAAATTCCATTCTTAAAGTTGGTAAAGATTATGGCTCAACTAATAACAATGGAAACCTTAATTCGCCCAAAACAATCCTCCTAAACATGGTGTTGGATTCACTACGACATAACAAGCTAAATAACCTCTGTGAAAAGCTCATAATATAACTAAGAACATAATCTCCATCTTGGTGTAAAGTTAACATACCTCAAAGAAGGGAAGAACAATGAAAATCTTGAAGGAACTCTTCACCGGAAGCTTGAACACCAATCCACAAGGTCTAAGCTTCCCAAAAATCGGCCCAGATGATGATATGAGGGATAAATGGTGAGGGATAGTCTTCATAACACGAAAATCGGCCAAGGTGAGGGTGAGAAATGAAATGGGGGTTGATGTCTATAAATAGAAATCTAAACCATTACGTACGCTAAACACAATACATTACGTACTTAACAACCTTAGCGTACGCTATGCTCGAAGATTAGCGTACGTTAACGTTTGGCCAGAGCTCACTGACCTATTTCTGGCATTGGCTTACGTACGTTAGCATACAGGTTTACGTACGTAATCGCTAGGATACGTTAAAAATCCCCCTTAGCATACGTTAAGTCTGTTGGCTTGCTTAGCTGGAAAACCGTCCAGGTTCACGCGGAGCATCTCACGAATCTTCACTGGCCCCCACACGCCGACCCTTGTCGGATCTCGAGTTGATTGAGCTTACGTACGTTAAACTCAACATATAACGTACGTTATATTGCAGTCGTAGCGTACGCTACGATCATCATCTAGCGTACATTATGACGTGCAGAACCATGCATGCAAAATGTTGGAGATACAAAAACGTAAGGATACGAATACGGGAAACCAATCTTCGATAATAACATCACAAAGTCGAAACTTACAAGATCGAATACAGGATAAATACACAATAATTATCCGGGCATTACACATTTGCAGCAGGTATATAGAACTTTGTCACTCTTCGTGTATCAACGAAAGTATCAGGTAGTTTATTTGCAACCTTTTGTAGGTGAATGATCTTTTCAACCTCTTGCTCACATTGACTATTCCGCGGATCAAAATGTGATAAGATTTTTTTATTCCAAGAGATATCCTTTTGCTTTTCTAGATGTAGTTTTGTCCCACCTATTGTTGGGTATGTCATTTCATCAAAATGACAGTCTGCAAAGCGTGCAGTAAATGCATCACCTGTTAAATGTTCAAGATACCTTATAATTGAAGTTGAATGAAACCCACTGTATATCTCAAGCCTTCGTTGGGTACCCATTTTTGTGCATTGTGGGGGTACAATTGGGACTTGAACAGCACAACCAAAAGTTTGTAAATGAGAAACATCAGGTTCTTGACCAGAGACAAGTTGCATGGGAGAATATTGGTGATAAGCCGTTGGCCTAATACGAACTAATGTTGCTGCATGTAATATGGCATGACCCCAAGCAGAAGTCGGGAGTTTTGATTTCATAAGTAATGGTCTTGCAATCAGTTTAAGACGCTTAATAAGCGATTCTGCTAGACCATTTTTTGTATGGACATGAGCAATTGAATGTTCGACCTCAATTCCAATTGCCATGCAATAATCGTCGAATGTTTGGGATCTAAAGTCACCAGCATTGTCAAGACGAATTGCCTTGATTGAATTATCAGGGAATTGAGCCCGTAATTTTATTATTTGAGCAAGTAGTCTAGCAAATACCACATTTCTAGTTGAAAGTAAGCTCACATGGGACCATCTAGTAGACGCATCAATTAATACCATAAAGTATCGAAATGGTCCACATGGTGGATCTATTGGTCCACAAATATCTCCTTGAATTCTTTCTAGGAAAGATGGATATTCAATGCTAACTTTCGTATTTGAAGGTCTAGTGATTAACTTTCCATGTGCGCAAGCATCACAAGATATTTCATTTGCTAAAAGAATCTTCTGGTTCTTTATGTTATGCCCCTATGAAGTATTGCGTATTCGACGCATCATAGTTGCTCCAGGATGTCCAAATCTTTCATGCCAGAGCATAAAGCTCTTTGGGTCATTGAACTTCAGGTTCATGACATGATTTGCCTCAATTGCTTTATGAATGTGTAATACATTCCGGACGATAATGTTGAGAACTTTTCTTTTGTTTGCTTCTGGCCAAACACAAAAGAATTTATACCAAGGTACTCAACTTTTAAATCACCATGGAGATGATGACGAAGGAATATTAGTGCCTTCGCAAGATCCTGCTGGGATTCTTTATTTCCTTCTTTTATTGTCTCACCCAGACCCTTTGAGATCAAGTGGATATCGGCATCAAGAGTCCATGATAAATAGTTCTTGCCAGATATATCAAGTGCAACAAGCTCAAGTTTGGTGATATTGGCCATATGTGAATCTACATAGTAAAAATAAAACAAGTCATTTTTAATATGACCTAAAATTAAAATTTTCTTGAGAGATAAATATTGTGCCATATGTCACATTTGTATTTAAAATTTTATGCTACTTCAAGAGCATAATAATTTATGATATTATCTTGTATCAATATTCTTCAGGAATATTGTATTGTCATGGGAGATTTAATACGAATATGACTTGTTCTTTTAGAACAAATATATTTGTCAATAGTATTGCAATTAATTGTGCTACTTATGGAGCAATAATTTTAAAATATAAAATTACACGACAATAAAATAGTGCAAAATAAAATAAATCAAAAGAAAGTGCTTCTTCAAGAGCCCGTATAATATTCTTCAAGAATATTATTTGTGTTCTTCATCAGGAATTTACACAAGATTTTTAAATCTCGTAGTATTCTTCGGGAACACATCATATTCAACTAGGATATGACGAGATAATATTGTATTTGTTCAAGAATCTTTTAACTTAATAGTCTTCTGGACTATTAAGAATTGTTAGATCTTGTTTCTTCAGGAAACAACAATTTATCGATTTAATAATAGATTTCAAATCATATATATATATATATATTATTTATATATGATGATAGTGAAATCATAATAATTAGTAGAGAATATATGAAATATGCATATAATCTACATTAGAATAACAATTATAATTGAGTCTAAACCCACGCATAATCAGAACTTTTTTTTGGAAGGCAACAAATCTGCAGGGAACCATTTTTTCTTTTTTTTTTAGAAGAAGAAGATAGCCATAGTCATAAGAATACAGATCGGGAATAAACACAGAGAAGATTAAAAAAAATCAGAACGCAATTCTACCTTTCTATGAAAATAGAGTATGTGCGGTAATGAGAAAAAAAATTCTAAAAGAGAAAAAAAATTGTAAAAGAAATCGTGCTGATAACGTGTATGAACTTGAGAGAAAAAAGAAGAAAATAAAAAAGAAGAAAAATATTGTGCATTACTATGAAGGCCAAAGGCTTTTATTTATAGATACACAATTACATGATTTTAATATCTAAGGTTCCAAGGATATAATTAAAAATTATTATATTCCATATTAATTGATAGTTTATGTTCTTCAGGTCACATTTTAATCATAAATTACACCACCATAATCGGAGATGTTTCTGTAATATAATTTTCTAAGTGAACGTTATCCTTGTCTTATGAGGAGTCGATTATAATCAAAGTTCAACCTGAAAAAAAAACGAGGCATCACTTGACATGAAACCGGGGACATTACCCACCAACCCCCCTACCCCACCGAAAACAATAATACAACGAGCCACCAGATAATCTGCACTAATGGGGCCAGTTCACGACAGGTCCAGTAGGACCAGTTACACCAACCCCGACTCATGACTGCATAATTCCTGGGTCTTCGGATCAAAAGAAACGCAAGTAGTCACCAGAAAAGAACCGCAACCATAGTTGGTTAAAATGAACTTAATACTGAGGCATGGAATTAGAAAATTCGTCCATTAAAACATTATTATATGTCGATTCTTGTACCACACATTGAATTGCAGATTCAATCAAGTAGTAACCGACCAACCTAACCTTAGCTGGATTTAATCCTTAATAAGAACATCTTTTTCTCACTGGCAATAAACTAAATCCACAAAATTCAGGATCCCATCTCCCAGCAGATGGACTTGGAAGAAGCTACGTTATATCTTGACCGTTCATCATCGCTCTCATAGCACAGTTTGCTTAGTAACCGTATCCTGACGAGGAAAAGGGGCACAAGTTAGATTGACGAGAACTTTTCGAAAATCCTTCCATTAAGCAAACATTTAAAAGTAGAACCCTTGGTATTTATGTGATAATGTCGAAAACTACGAGAAGTTAGGGAAAATTACAACAATACTGAGATTCTCCAAAGAAAACATAAGACAAAACAGATTGGACTAAACGTGCAATTATCTCTAATCTATTATACCTGAGTTGTCCATCGGGTTTCCGGCCGCAACTGGTTCGGTCTCCTTAATCTCCACAACAACACAATCTGACATCAAAAATGTCTTCGCCACAGAAGATGCATGCTCCAGGCAACATCTAACCACCTAAAATCAAAACAACAAAAAAATAATGTTAGTCCAATACATTCGACTCCAAAGAGCGAGGCCAATCTAAAGCAACTGGTGAAATGTACGACAATATATATGAAATATACAAAATCTAACCTTAGTTGGATCTATAATTCCAGCCGCCATTAGATCTTCATACTGTCCGGTAGCAGCATTGTATCCATATTTTGGATTGTCACTTGATAGCACCTGTGAACAGTAATAGGAATTAGCTGTCAAGCAAGCTTGGAAGCGTGTCGAGTATTAATCCATTGATCATTCATTAGAATAAGTCAAGAATTCTCACACCTTCTCACTAACAACGCTTCCATTGACACCGGCATTTTTGGCTATTAACTTCAGTGGATAACTCAGAGCTCTTTTAACAATGTCTGCTCCAACCTACGCCCAAAAAATATAGCCCGCTCAGTTGCAATTACGAAACGAAAACTACTAACATACCTTAAAAGGCAAGACTTGTAGAACAGCCGTTACCTTCTCCTCGTCATTTTCAAGAGTTTCCTTAATAGCATCAACCTTGGATGCAAGCCTTAGCAAAGTGCACCCACCTCCAACAACAATTCCTTCTTCAACAGCTGCCTGTAGAAAAGTAGGTAAAAATTTCATATCAGTAGAAACAGTCATTTCACCAGCAAATAAATAAATGACTAATTAAAAGCTTGCTTGAACCAAGTGACAAACCTTAGTGGCATTGAGAGCATCTTCTACTCTAAGCTTCTTTTCCTTCAGCTCGGTTTCAGTTTGTGCTCCAACCTTCAAATTTAAAAAAAAATAAAAAAATTATCACCAAGAAGTTTTCATTTCAACAAAAACAATTCAATCAGACTTATAGATAATGCTTTTTTATAAGAAATAAATAAATGTTAAATTACCTGGATCACAGCAACACCTCCTGAAAGCTTTGCAATTCTCTCGTTCATCTTTTCCTTTTCGTAGTCTTGCTCCGCAGCCTGCTCAAAAAATGATATGTCTGTCACATACCCTAGAATGATGAACCGGAGTGCTTCCATCTCCAACTAGAAGGCAATAGAAACAAACTACCTCAATGAGATTTCTTATTTGGGCAACACGTTTATTTACAGCTTCCTGAGTGCTTCCATCTCCAACTATCGTGGTTGTGTCCTTAGTCAACACCACCTTTGCAGCCTGACCCAAGACTTCATTGCCAACCTTGTCTAAAGTTAGACCAACCTCATCCCTGATTACGGTTCCTGTATCCAAGGGAAACCTTCTTAATAACACAACAATACCAAAAGTAAGAAAAGAATATTCATCAAACAAAATATACGATGAAACACAGCAATAAAATGTGAAGCCGACGTTGCACCTAATGAAATAATTTGACAATGAGCAAAAGAAGAACAAAAACAAAAATTTACCTCCAGTCAGAACCGCAATGTCATCAAGGTACTCGCTCTTTCTTGCCCCAAATCCAGGTGCTTTTAATGCAGCGACTTTCAAAGCTCCCCTTAGCTTGTTCACAACAAGGGTTCCTAAGGCCTCTTGCTCAATATCCTCAGCAACTATTAGAATAGGATAACCGCCTCTAATGGCATCTTCCAAGACATTGATTAGATCTCTTGCATTCGTTATTTTCTTGTCAACAAGCAGCAACTGCACAAGCAAAACCATTATGCTGACAGTGGCTAAAAAATAATAATGAACAAACCTTCCACATGCCTACAGCCTATTGCACAATCCAATCATATTGTCTTCATTTGGAGTCGACAAGGAAATGCATACCTTGCAATTCTCATATTCAACCGACATTTTCTCACTATCGGTTACAAAATAGGGAGAACTATAGCCACGCTCAAATTGCATTCCCTCAACAACATAGAGGCTGTTTTCTGCACTTTTACCCTCTTCAAGAGTCACAACACCTTTCCTACCGACTTTGCTCAAAGCCTCGGCTATCATATTCCCCACTTCATAGTTGTTTCCCGCACTTACTGCAGCGACATCCGCCAGTTCACTATCTTCCACCTGCAATCTCACACATGGTAAGTAAATCGTAAAATATAACAAATTCAAAGATGTTGCATTACATGTTGGAAACTAAGAGCGATACGAATACCTCTTTAGAGATTGATTTCAATTCAGACACTAAAGCTTTGGTGGTCTTTTCAATTCCTCTAGTGATAAGAACGGGGTTAGCTCCAGCTGCTACCACCTGATGAGTTAAATGTAAAACTAAATCAACGAGAATGGTGTTTCTAAGACATATAAAGCATCACCAAGAGACCCCACATACCTTAACACCTTCAGCAATAAGACCTTGTGCAAGAACAACAGATGTCGTTGTTCCATCCCCAGCCAAGTCATTTGTCTTTGCAGCTGCTTGTCTCACCAATTTAGCTCCAATATTCTCAACCGGATCCTCCAACTCAACCTACATTAATAATCAACACTTTTCTTATGTCTACTAGACCTCCAACCGATAGATAAACTTTCACCACCATCATCATCACCACCACCTTAATCCCAATTAACCAATTATGTTGGAACCGGTGACATGAAGATTGTAATGTAAATTTATAGTCTAAAATTAGTTACCACAAAAAGTCATGCAATAAGCAAAACGGCTAATTTTAAGCCGGATGCCCTTCATGTAGCAGCATTCACAGGATAAATACAATTTTCTTATGAAATGTAAACTAAATGAATCTACAAAGAATTGATAACCTTAAAAATCACAACAAAATTAGAAGTTACAAATCAAATTAGTGTCTTTGCTGTATAATCAAGACAATTCGTAATATTGGCACACAATTAACTTATTCAGCAATCATCATCATCATAATAATAATAATAATACAATGCTCTGAAGGAAATCTAGATACACACATGTACATGTACCCACAATTAAAATCGGTGTGATTCAGCAGACCTCTTTTTTAATAAGAAATGGAACGACTCATTATACCTCTTTAGCCACAGTAACCCCATCATTGACTATTTTCGGGGCGCCATACTTGCTCTCGAGGACCACATTTCTTCCTTTGGGTCCCAGAGTTACACCAACCAGATCTGCAAGTTTGTTGACACCATTCTGGAAACAAGAGAATCAATCACACACATTAACAAAGAGGAGACCTTCTTACACAGCAGAAATCAGATACTATAATTCAGTTACTCACCTGTAGTTTCTTTATAGCTGAGCCATCCTTGTTGAAATACAAGTCCTTAGCAGCAGCTGTTATTTGAGATGGCCGCGTTTTTCTCAGAGCCACATTCTTTCTCCTCCCAATTGCGCCGGAAGATACTGAGGCAAATGACGCTGCTATTCTATCATCCATCACCCTGCTACCAGTGGCAGCTAACGAACCAACTGAAGACATGCCGGCAAAAGTTGACGCCATTTACTCCTTAAATCTGATGTTCAATAGCAAGATATTAAGGTTAAATAGTTATTATATCCAGAAAAATTCAGAGATTCCTAAGGAATTCAAACAAAAGCTAAACGCAGACGCTCCAGCTAACAAGACCGGCCAAGATTCAAGTTCATCACGAAAAAACAGTAGTACAATAAAACCATCGATAGAACTCCACGGCCTAGAAATTGTTTCGTAATTGTAACACGGCCGCAGAGAAACATCACACAAAATTTAAGGGGAAAAAAGAAAAAAGAGAGTAAGGAATACACCGGTAAAACTACTAAACAGCTCACCTGAATCGGATGAATATTGAAGACTGTAGGTTTCAGGTGTGCAGCCGGAGGAGAAGAGCGAGGGATTTATCGCAAATGCAGAGCAGGTGGATGGACTGATTAGGTTTTTAGTAGGGGAGAGAGTGGAGAGTGTGGGCGAGTATGTATACGTGCTGTGTGAAAAGAAATCAAGGGATCAGTTTGGTTCTCGGAATTTTCACTACATCTCAGCCGTCGGATTGCTCTTCCTCTTTTTCTTCTCCTGGTACGGAATAGTCTAGAAAATACGGTATTTAGATATTCCACCGTAATTTCTCTCTCAAAAAAAAATACTGTATTTAGAAATTCCATAACCTTTTCTCAGAAAAAAAAAAAAAAGAAATTCCATAACCTTCATTAAGGGTGTGCCGAAAAAATCGAATCCAAAAAACCAAACCGAAAATCTGAACATCTGATTTGAACTAGTCCGATCCGATGTCTTCACATCGAATTTCGGATTAGAATTTTAAAATCCAAAAATTTCGGATCGGATTAAATCCGCGGATTTTCGGATTAATCCGATCGATCCGAGATATATAAAAAAAAATGAATTTTTTTGTTATTTTCAGGTAAAACACTAGAAAAATTTCGGATCCGAGTTCGATGCGAACGATCGGTTCGAATTTCGGATTGAGCAAAAGGTGGTCCGAAATTTCGGATCAATTCGAATTCGAATGGATCGGATCAGATTAATCCGAATGCACACCCCTAACCCCCATTCTGAATCAAATAAAGCAAGAGAATAATTGTAAACTCCTCTCAATTCAAAATTATCAAATTTGACTTCTACATATAAATATTTGAGTCATTTATTGAAATCATTTAAATTACATATATTTTGAGCCACTTAATTATATTTTTGAGTCACTTAAAATATATTTAATCACATATTAGAGTCATTAAATTACATCAGAATTAATTATAAGTCTTTCAGATGTAACTAGATGACTCGAATACATTCGAGTAAAGGTTATAACTAACAATTAAATATCAAAATAATTGTTGAATTTGAGACAAAAAAATTTTATTTAAATGAGTACAAATCCATATTGCCACAATAAGTAATTGAGATTAGAAAACAAATGGATTTTGGGATGATGATTGTACAATGAAATTAATACAAAAAAGAATATTTAATAAAAATTATTCTTAATATTTTATGGCTATTTATATAATTTTTAGTAATAAAATATAAAGTATTATTTGTCTAATGAGTTTATATTATATATGTAATGTATTTACAAACACTTTCTTATATCGATGTTTAGGATTTTATACAGATTTTTTTTTGTCCATGCAAATAATCTCCAACAATTTATTATTTTTGATTATTGATATTCTTATATATATTTGACTGCTATTAAATATTGATTTTGAAATATATAATCCAACATTTGGATAAATACTAATTGCAACTCTTTTTATCATCAAAACGGACTACCACATAAACTCACTCTCAAAACTTAAAGGACGGCCAGTTCACAAAAGAATAAAAAATATGACTGAACTTGAAAAGAAAGATATAGATGTGTTCCGAGAATTATTATTTTCGTGATGTGTCTTACCTAATACTCGTCAGATATATATCATAGATGGTAGGGATTCTAGATCTTTCTAAATGTAGTAAGATTCTACTTGATGTCTTTACTTGTAAGAAATACTATGTCTGGAATGGGTCTCATTGTAAAGCCTATGTAAATGCTCATCTATCAATGTTATCAATACAATGCTTTTGCATCATTTGCTTTCTACTGTTTCTTTACTACTTTTCTTGAAACACGTTATCAGCATGTTGCTCTAACAGTAGAATTTTTCTTCCTTTCTGAATTTTCGAGATTTCAAAAAAAAAAATCGCGATTTCCGCGCGTCAATTTTCTGCAATGCGAGACATCGTGGAAATTGCGTTTTCCGCTTCGTTAACCGCCGGATCTGCCTGAAATTTTGACAGGATGTTAATGATATACAGAACTACAATTTCAAGGGTGGAGATTTGATTCGGAATAGTATTTCTCGACGAAAATATATGCAAACAGAAGCAAATGTTTACACACACAAGAAAAAGGAGATCCGGCCTGATCCAACTGAGCTCCAGTCCCGATCACCCACGCTATGCCAAACCCGCCTCCCACGCCCCATCCAACCAAGCTCCATCGTGATCAGTCCAACCCGGATCGTCCAGTCGACTGTTGTCTAAAGCTGCGATCCGATCTGATCGAAGCACCGACGGATCGTCCAACGGCTTTACGCACGTGATATTCATTGTTTGAAAACCTAGTGCCGTCGAACGACCTCCTCCAGGCCGGACCTCACCAGGTGCAGTCGATACAAAACCTATCAAAATCGAAAAAAAATGAGAGCCGATAATTTCCGTGCGTAAATTTTTGGCACAGCGCAGCCGTACCAAAATCATATTTCCCGATTCGTTAACTGTCGGATCGGTGTGACATTTTGAATATATATCCCAACACAAATATCTATATATATTCAACGGTGGAGATCAGATTCTGAGTAATATTGCTTACTAAAACTATCACCGAACAGAAGCAGCTTTTACAAGGAAATTGGGAGATCCGACCTCATCCAATACCGAGCTGCTGCACCGCCGCTCCCGAGTCCTTTTTTGGACGATTATCGAGCCCATTAGCCCCTTTTTTCGGGCGTTTCTCAACTCTCTATCTTTTCCTAATTAATGATTCGTTTGTTAATTGATTTGTACATTTATGAATCTTACCATGTTTATATTTTACGTACATATAGGAAAATATATTGCTCATGACGACATGCACGCTATGGAGAGAAGCCATTGTTGGGATTCCGAAAATAAAACGAAATACGCAGCGGAAATAAATACGAGTCCCAAACAGGATCGATCAAGTAACGTATATACGAAAAAAAAAATACAAAGATAAAGGTTCATACCCTTGAAGCTTTTGAAATAAATCTTCGTAAAATGTAGACGATGATTACGATCCCGTCCCGAACACGAAATCCCTTCGTTCCAAGCACCGAAAATACGATGCCTCTACTTCACACGCGTCGGAAGTTGCCCGGAAAAATTCGACGTAACTCCGTTCTTCAAGAACACGGCTAGGAAGTTATCGTAGGAATTTATATCTCTAATTTTTCTTAACTTTTATATCACCTCTAAGATGAAAATTGAAGAAATTTTTTTTTCTCTTTCTCTCACATAAGAACCTCTCGGCAGCTGCTCTCAATCACAAGAATATGATGTGAAGTCTTCTTTTTAAACATGTGAGTTGGTTATATTATATCTCTATAATAACAACTCATAATGTAATAATAATTATGAGAGAAAAGAATCTCCATACATTATTACAAAGACAAGACAATCACTACAACATGCAAAAGTGATGAGCCATGTGAGGGGGGCGGCCCATGGAGGAATTTTCCTAGAAACGAGCCGAATCACTCGGCTCGTGTACCGGACGTTCGTCAAACGAATCCGTTAAATACACTCCGTTTAATCATCAATGTATTTATATAAATTAATTAATCCAATTAATTAATTATATCAAATACAAATATATTTCTCTAAGAAATATAATATATGAATTAAATTAATTACCCGGTAACTTAATTTTAATTCATAAGACCGCTATTTGATTTATCCAATAAATCATAATTAGATATCCAATATCTAATATTAATAGAGAGATAATAAATTCACATTTATCCGTCAACTCTCCTAATGCGACTCCGTAGGTCCGTCTCGTGGCATTGGGAGGAACTAATGAGTGCGGCAAAGACTTAGCCGACTAGCGGGCCGCATCAGTAAACCCCGATCGAGAACGAATGAAGGGATCATTCCGTAACCATTATGTCGTGAATATTATATACGTATAGACCCTTCATCGATGTCCCGGTCAAATCTTGGTCACGGTAAAGTCAAACCTCATCATTGACTAAACTCTATACATGTGTTAATGCAAATCAAGACCAACTGATCAATAGTGTATCTAATACTACAATATCAGAATGCTTTGGCCAAAGACTTATGATCTTATTTGCCATTAACCGTATAGGACATTCGCCTGCTCACTAACAGGAGATAGAATCCTTTCTTAGCGTACAGTAAAGACTGCTACCTGCCCGTATAGTCCGCACTTCGAGGTCGACTCAGCAATTAAGCAAATGAGTCTAACTACTCTAATGACAAACTAAACGTCACAGGCACATCTTCTACTGAACCCTCAAGTCAAAGGTCCACTTATACTATCACAACCTTTCGATTCGTCATCGACTCTCCGAGAATAAATACCGTGTGACTGAATCGAGTATGAGTCGTGTTCGAGTATACTGGTCCCACCAATATACTTATAACTATGCTATCAAGACATGCACATGTCCTAACATTAGTTATACAAGTCTTATTAAAACTTAATGCCCATTTAAGTTTATTGACTTATAACGATTTACGTAAATAAACTTAAAACACTTCCAGTGCATTTTCTCTTATCCCATAACGAGAATGGAATGTTCGATTTATTTACATGGACTTCATTTCAATGTTTACCAAGTCAAGAATGCAATTGAAATACAATAAACATTGAATGAATCGAATTGCCTTTTTATTATTTATTATTCCATAATTACAAGTACAATGCCCATACTCTCTCATCCCCTGAGTGGCATTCGAGGGCATATTCCTAACAATCTCCCACTTGCACTCAATGCCACATATCATGGTATCCAATACCCATGTTCTTTAGATGTCTTTCCAAGACAGCCTGAGATAATGGATTAGTCAGCGGGTCAGAGACATTGTCTTCTGAGTCTACTCTTTGCAATGAAACATATCCTTTTTCCACCATATCTCGAACGATGTAGTACTTTCTCTCTATATGCTTGGTGTTGTGGTGAGCCCTCGGCTCCTTAGCTTGAGCGGCAGCTCCATCATTATCACAGAATAGTGATATAGGCAACTCCGCATTAGGGACCACTTGAAGTTCTTGTATAAACTTCTGCATCCAAAATGCTTCTTTGCTAGCCTCTGAGGCAGCTTGATACTCTGCTTGGCAGGTGGAATCTGCAGATAGCTTGCTTGGAGCTTCTCCAAGATACCGCTCCTCCATTGAGAGTAAACAAATACCTGGATGTCGACTTAGAGTCGTCATTGTCTCCTTGAAAATCGAATCGGTGAATCCAATCACCTTCGATTCTCCACCACCATAAGAAAGAACTAAATCTCTAGTTCTTCTTAAGTACTTAAGAATGTTCTTTACGGCAGTCCAATGTTCCCTTCCCGGGTTTGCTTGAAATCGACTTACCATACTCACAGCGTAGGCTAAGTCTGGTCTCGTACACAACATAGCGTACATGAGGCTACCCACTGCCGAGGCATAGGGTACCTTACTCATCTCTCTCTTGTCTTCCTCACTTTGAGGACACATTTTCTTGGTGAGATGAATTCCATGTCGCATGGGAAGGAACCCTCTTTTAGATTCATCCATCTTGAATCTTCTCAGGATTTTATCTATATAGAGGGCTTGGGAAAGTCCTATCATTCTTCGCGGTCTATCTCTGTAAAGACGGATCCCTAGAATATAGGAAGCTTCTCCCAAGTCTTTCATGGAGAATGTTTTAGAAAGCCAAGCTTTCACAGTGCTGAGCATTGCTATGTTATTTCCTATAAGTAGAATATCATCTACATATAGTACTAAGAACGCAATGTTGCTCCCACTGACCTTTTTGTAAACACACGGTTCCTCCTCATTTCGTACGAAGTCAAAGTCCTTAACTGCTTCGTCAAATCGAAGGTTCCAACTCCAAGAAGCTTGCTTCATACCATAAATGGCTCGTTGCAGCTTACACACTTTATGAATATTAGCTTTGGACACAAAACCCCAGTCATTCCATATAGATTTCCTCCTCGAGGTATCCATTTAGAAAAGCTGTTTTGACGTCCATTTGCCATATTTCATAATCATAATAGGCAGCAATGGCAAGCATCATGCGAATCGACTTTATCATAGCTACAGGCGAGAAGGTATCATGATAATCGATTCCTTCCCTTTGGGTATAACCCTTTGCCACAAGCCTGGCCTTATAGGCATCAACCTTGCCATCCCCATCAATCTTTCTCTTATAGATCCATTTATTTCTAATAGTCCTCATGCCAGTTGGAAGATCTACTAGAGTCCAGACCTGATTGGTATGCATCGAGTCTATCTCAGCTTCCATTGCTTCTTGCAATTTATCGGAGTCTACATCCACTATCGCTTGGTCATAGGTGATAAGGTCGTTTTCACTGCTATCAGGTGTGTCGTGGAGACCCAGTTCCTCGACATGTGTATAGCCATACCTCTCAGGTAATTGAGATACCCTATCAGACCTTCGAATTGGAGGCTGTGTTACAATATGTTCGGTTCTTGATCCCTGATCAGATGTCTCCTTAGGACTTTCATTATGCCCTTCCAAAGAGATATTTCTACCCGAGCCACCTTCCTGAATGAATTCATCCTCAAGGAAGTGCGCTTGTAATGCCACAACGACCCTATGGTCTTCTGGCATGTAGAATAGATAACCCATCGAGTCCTCTGGGTATCCTATGAAACGTCCTTTTATGGACCTCGCTTCCAGTTTGTCCACCTTAGCCTTTTTACATAGCCGGACATCCCCAAATCCTTATGTGATTAAGGCTTGGTTTCTTACCCTTCCACATCTCATGCGAGTGATAAGAACAGATTTGGAAGGACATCTATTAAGGATATAGCAATGTTAGTAAGGCATACCCCACGGGTAAATAGGTAAATCAGTGTAATTTAACATGGAGCGAACCATGTCCAACAAAGTCCGATTTCTCCTTTCAAAACACCATTTAACCGTGGGGTTCTGGAGGCGTGAATTGTGAAACTATTCCATGTTCCTTAAGGAACTCATCAAACTCGTGCTCATATATTCGCCACCTCGGTCCGACCAAGTACTTTGATATGACATCCAGCTTTGTTTTTCAACTAGGGCCTTAAATTCTTTGAATTTAGCAAAGGCTTGATTTATGTTTCATTAAGTACACAATCCCATACCTAGTATGATCATCTCATGAACGTTATGAAATATTGATATCCGTCTCTGCTACTTCTAAAGCACCACAAACATCGGTATGCACCAATCCAAGTTTATCTACACCCTTTCAAAAGTCCCCGTGAAGGGGAACTTAGTCATTTTGCCTCTAAGGCAAGATTCACAAGTTGGATAGGGTTCTACACCCAATGGACTTAAAAGTCCATCTTTCTCCATTTTCTCGAACCTTGGTCCGACCAACATGACCAAGTCTAAGGTGCCATTTAAGAGCTTGATTAGTATCTTGCCTACCACGTTTCCTAGTTATAGTGTTCACTGCTTTTATTTTGCATGTTCGATGATATAAACCATTCAACAATGTATTGTTCCAACCAATTTATTTCAAAATAAATTTTACAACCGCCATTGCCAATGAAGAAACAAAATCCTTTTCGGTCCAAGACTGGAATGGATACAATGTTTTTATGCCCTTGGGCAAAACAAGTACTTCATCTAATGTCAAAATAAACCGATTCTAAACCCGTAAGGATTGATCCAATATCGGTTGCCTCGACACTTTGTCCGCTTCCAACGGTGATCATTATTTCCCGACTTCAAGTTTTCTACTGTTCCAGATCCCGATTCATAGTACAAATGTGAGAAGTGGCACCGAATCCGTAATCCATGAAGCGTAATATACAAGAGCGGAACAATTAGTTTCAAAAACAAAAAGTTCCGCTGATGCGCCATTAATCTTGGGACAAGTCCTTCGCCAAAGGGCCCACTCACCGCATTCAAGGCATTTGTCCGTAGGTTTTGGACCGCCTACCTTTTGAACCTTTCGGGCCTTGCCCTTTCCTTTTTGCACCCCTTTCTTGGGTTTGTACTGCTCGTAGGTCTTTTTCTTCTTGTTCTTGGACCTCCTAGGCCCATAAGAAATCACAAGAGCAGCCTCTCTCGGTTTAGTCTTCATGTTAGACTGCGCCGTCACCAGTTTATTCATTAGCCCAGCTAATGTGCATGTAATTTCATTACAGTTGAAATTCATTACAAACTGCGTGAAAGAGTCAGTGAGAGATTGAAGAATGAGATCAATTTGAAGGGATAAATCCATATTAAAGTTGAGCACCTCGAGCCTCTCAATCATAGAGATCATCTTGAGGACGTGGTCTCCCACTTTCTCCCTTTCTTTCATCCTAGCACCGAACAACTGCTTCGATATCTCATATCTAGCAGTCCTACTGTGCTCTCCATAAAGTTCGGTCAAGTGTGCGAGAATCTGCCTAGCAGAAGTCATTTTCTCGTGCGCTCTCTGCAGCTCATTAGTCATTGAGCCCATCATAAAACCACGGACAAGCACGTCATCCTTGACCCATTTTTCATGGACGTCAATGTCTTCCTGATTACCCCTAGTCCGGATTGGAGTCGGTGGAATGTCCGCCTCCAAGACGTATCCCAGAGACTCCATACTGAGTATAATCATCAGATTCAGCAACCAGTCAACAAAGTTGGGGCCAGTTAGGAGATTCTTTTCAAGTAGTATTGCAAGTGGGTTTTTAGCCATTTTAGAGAGATTCAATTTCGTTTTCTGCAAAGATTTAGACAAGATTAAATTGGTGACTTGTTTAATTATGACCGAGTATAGAATTTAAGGGCTTGTATAATTCTTGTCTCGACTCCCACTAATTTTATCGAAATTATACACTCCCATGTTATAATCCGGAAATCATGGTTAGATCGACTTCTTAGTGGTGATCAAGTTCTTTACAAATTTTAACAGACGCAACCTATCAGGTTTCTTGCCAATTAATTTCTGTAAAGTGGTGTCTAACACCAACCCGTCTAACGGATGATTTGATCTTCTTTTACCCCTAGTCTTCATGCCCTCAACCTATCAGGTTTCTTGGCAATCCAGACTATCTAAGTTGTTGACCATCAACGCTCATCGCTTGACTATTGAATCTCACCCGACAACCTATCGTGTTTCTAGGGGCGAAATTTATCACCAACCGAAGGCAACTAATGCACTCAAGAATTTTTCAACTTCTACCAAATGTACTACCCCGATAACTCTAAGCATAGCACACCACTGGGTATCAATTTTCTACGAGTTTGATGGAGGGTAGGAAACCTCGTAACCTTTTTCAAACTTAGTCTGTTTGTAGTCGGGAGAATTTCGCGATTAATATTACACTTTGCACATTAATTCAATTATACGCGCGTTTGTTGGTTTGTCAATCATTCAAAATGAAAAACAGAAAACAGTAACCTAGTTACTACCAACATATAGCTCATGGACCTAATTCCTAAGTACTGGGCCAAGCGAATGACCCAATAAATAAAAAAAAAACAGTCTTCGAAGCCTGTGATACAAGAAGGCGCTCATTGATGATTCTTCGTCTTCTCGGTCGGTTGTCTTCGGTCTTCTTCATACCCAAAATAATAATTACATCATTGAAAAATTGCATCCTATACAAGTTTTTCTAGTAAATATAAATAGGCTCAAAACGGCCTTTACAACCCAATCGAATCGAACAAATCAAAAACTAAGTCCATGAGCTATATCACCATCACATAAGGATTCCATACAACATGTAATGGCAACGAAATTAAACAATTAATATTAATATAAATTAATCTAATTAATCTATAAATTAATCTATTCAATTTTTACTATATTAATCCAATTAATATAAAGTGGCATTAAAATTAAATAATCAATTAATATATTAATCCAATCAATATAAAATTAATCTATTCAATTTTAATGGTATTAATCCAATTAATACTAATAATCGTCATTTTAAGTCGTTCGAAGTAATCCGGCCAAAATAATATTCTCGTTTAATTTATTTCCCTTAACACAAAAAATATTCCAAATATTAATTTAGTCAAATTAAAATCCAATTTAAATTTTGGGAAATAATTACAATGAAATATAACCTTAAAACGGAGTCCCGGACAATCCGGTTTTAGGCCCAGCCCGCGGCCCGATTCAAAACCGGGCCAAAAACCCGAGGGCTGCCTGGCCGAGCCATGCTTGGCAGCCTGGCCGAGTCCTGATCGGCAGTATCGGCCGCCTCTCAGATCTGCGGCCGAGACATGGCCGAGCATGCTCGCAACTGGCAGTACCAGCAAGGCCGCCAAGACCACCGCCGGCACTTCGCTTTCGCTTTTTCGCCCGCTTTCCAAAAACGTGATGCTACAACGAACAATTTAAAATCTACGATTATTCCAAACATGATTCTAAATCATAATCATCATCCAAAAGCATTCAAAATGCACAAATAATCGTATATACGGAAACATTGACCTCGCTCCGATACCACTGTTGGGATTCCGAAAATAAAACGAAATACGCAGCGGAAATAAATACGAATCCCAAACAGGATCGATCAAGTAACGTATATACGAAAAAAAAAATACAAAGATAAGCCTTTGAAATAAATCTTCGTAAAATGTAGACGATGATTACGATCCCGTCCCGAACACGAAATCCCTTCGTTCCAAGCACCGAAAATACGATGCCTCTACTTCACACGCGTCGGAAGTTGCCCGTAAAAATTCGACGTAACTCCGTTCTTCAAGAACACGGCTAGGAAGTTATCGTAGGAATTTATATCTCTAATTTTTCTTAACTTTTATATCACCTCTAAGATGAAAATTGAAGAAATTTTTTTTTCTCTTTCTCTCACATAAGAACCTCTCGGCAGCTGCTCTCAATCACAAGAATATGATGTGAAGTCTTCTTTTTAAACATGTGAGTTGGTTATATTATATCTCTATAATAACAACTCATAATGTAATAATAATTATGAGAGAAAAGAATCTCCATACATTATTACAAAGACAAGACAATCACTACAACATGCAAAAGTGATGAGCCATGTGAGGGGGGCGGCCCATGGAGGAATTTTCCTAGAAACGAGCCGACTCACTCGGCCAGATATCTGACGCTCACAAACGAATTCGTTAAATACACTCCGTTTAATCATCAATGTATTTATATAAATTAATTAATCTAATTAATTAATAATATCAAATATAAATATATTTCTCTAAGAAATATAATAAATGAATTAAATTAATTACCCTGTAACTTAATTTTAATTCATTAGACCGCTATTTGATTTATCCAATAAATCATAATTAGATATCCAATATCTAATATTAATAGAGAGATAATAAATTCACATTTATCCGTCAACGCTCCTAATGCGCGACTCCGTAGGTCCGTCTCAGCCGGCATTGGGAGGAACCAATGAGTGCGGGCGGACTTAGCCACTTAGCGGCCGCATCAGTAAACCCCGACTGAGAACGAATGAAGGGATCATTCCAGAACCATTATGTCGTGAATACTATATACGTATAGACCCTTCATCAGATGTCCCGGTCAAGTCTTCGGGTCACGGTAAAGTCAAACCCTACTGTTGACTAAACTCTATACATGTGTTAATGCAAATCAAGACCAACTGATCAATAGTGTATCTAATACTACAATATCAGAATGCTTTGGCCAAAGACTTATGATCTTATTTGCCATTAACCGTATAGGACATTCGCCTGCTCACTAACAGGAGATAGAATCATTTCTTAGCGTACAGTAAAGACTGCTACCTGCCCGTATAGTCCGCACTTCGAGGTCGACTCAGCAATTAAGCAAATGAGTCTAACTACTCTAATGACAAACTAAACCTCACAGGCACATCTTCTACTGAACCCTCAAGTCAAAGGTCCACTTATACTATCACAACCTTTCGATTCGTCATAGACTCTTCGAGAGTGAATACCGTGTGACTGAATCGAGTATGAGTCGTGTTCGAGTATACTGGTCCCACCAATATACTTATAACTATGCTATCAAGACATGCACATGTCCTAACATTAGTTATACAAGTCTTATTAAAAACTTAATGCCCATTTAAGTTTATTGACTTGCGAACGATTTACGTAAATAAACTTAAAACACTTCCAGTGCATTTTCTCTTATCCCATAACGAGAATGGAATGTTCGATTTATTTACATGGACTTCATTTCAATGTTTACCAAGTCAAGAATGCAATTGAAATACAATAAACAGTGAATGAATCGAATTGCCTTTTTATTATTTATTATTCCATAATTACAAGTACAATGCTCATACTCTCTCATCCCCTGAGTGGCATTCGAGGGCATATTCCTAACAATCTCTCACTTGCACTCAATGCCACATATCATGGTATCCAATACCCATGTTCTTTAGATGTCTCTTACAACGTTGTAGCGTTGGCCTAAAATGGAAACATACGTGACTCCGGCATGAACAAAGTGATAGCCTTTTGTTGAAGTGGTGCCGACACTCCAAAGATAAAATCTATCTGTATACTTTGTTAAAGCGAGTGAGAGAAGGAGTTAAACTCACCTCATGGCGCGAGGTTTCTCATGAACGCACTAGAATCGACTACGGTGACATAAAACTTAGTCGTGCTATCGTAATGGATGTTATAGCATCCACTATCTTGTCACTTAGATACCTTCCCAAAAACTGACGTACAGTTTGTGGTTAAATCTTATCTTTAGTGGGGACTAAGTTAAGTGATAAAAGGATCTCGTGGTGGATCAGACTAAATCAAGTGGCTCCTAACCACGGAGCATTTTGACAAGTGAATGTCGGGAACGCATACTAAGTATATACTTGATTTAGAAGAGATATGAAGCTTTTGCATGTAAAACTAAGGGTTTATAGTGATGTACTCTTGTGAGACTAAGAGATTCCACTAAATCCAAAGTTAAGAACGAAAGGATCTTGGGGACACTTGATGGTGTATATTCATCAATCGGTTTAAGGCAATCTAAGGGACGGTTTCCCTAAGAGACGGTAAAGTAATTCCTATATGATTCCCGATGATTAGTCAAGGTCATGATAAGACTTGGCTCACTTAAGTAATGATGTATAATGTCCGGATGTAACTTTATTTTTACTGTTGCATTTTTACCGTTGTATTATTCAGATGATTCGAGTATCGTCGTGTCATAATTAGAATTAATGTGATGTTTATGATGTTGAGATTTACTAAAATCGTATCATCTTGATTGTAGATGTTCGTATCATTTTGAGTGTAGACATCCTTGGTGAGTTGCATTCTGGACTCTATCCTTAGTGCACTTACGTACGCTATGTTGAGACAATAACGTACATTATTCGTGGACAGTTACGTACGTTAAGCCTTGTGTCTTACGTACGTAATCTAGAGTATCAGATCATATCTAGACTTTCGGTATGTGGGGTCCTGTGTGGCCTGGATTCTCGGCTCGATTAGGACAGCAGGTCAACGAGCATTACGTACGTAACATGTGTGTTTTAACGTACGTAATGCATGTGAGCCTTACGTACGTATAATCCTTTAACGTACGTAATGGAGGCTGAGTTTTGAGGCAGTGGGGATTGATGGTATATTGCGTACATAACACTGAAAGTGTTAACGTACGTAAAGTTCATTAAGTACATAATATTGCCCTGTTAACGTACGTAATGAAGTATGCAGGTTATATAATCATGTCTTGTCTTTCATTCTTAAACGAACTATACTTCGTTTTCTCTAGGAATCGTCCTCCTACCACTCCATATAGATTTTAGCCTCATTTATCTTGCATTGGAGCATTGTATCTTGCATTAGAGCATTGTATCTTGGATTGAAGCATTAAGATTAAGGATTTGAGTGTGTTCTTGAAGGGATTGGAGTTTATCCCCCATTCTCAAAGGTTGGTTGTTTTAACTCGTATCAATTCCGAACTGTTATGAATTTTCTTACATTCATAGTTGATTAATCAAGCATATCATGTTAGTTATCAGAATCTTGAACAACTAAATAAGAGCATGATAATATTGATGATAAAACCTTCTTAAATGCTTGTAATGTTGAAAGATAACATGATTACTATTGATTCTTAGGAAGATATGACTAAGAACATTTAGATAAGTCTATTTTTCACCATTATAAATTGTTAGATGTTACAACCTTGTTAAAGAAAGGGTTTTCCATGAATTATTAGATAAGCATCACAATTGTGATATATTCAAGTATAAACTTAATGAATTGTTGAATAAACCTTGTGATTTTGTCATGATCAAAATAAACTTGATCGATTCATGAAGTAGGATTGTTTAGAAGATCATATTGGAATGTTGTTAATGCTCTAAAAGGGGTTTTTTGATGAGATAAGTTTATCAATAAGTATTATTCTTATTAGATTATTGGTTGATAGAACTTCATAACTTATTAAGAACTTGATGAAGGTGAGAGTTCGATCATAGGAATGAATTAGGTCATTATAGAGTTCTTGAATTAGAACCATAATACCTTTTGTAATGGTTGAACCTTCGAATTGATTTACGGATGTCGTTTCCTACGAATTCGATATAGATGATTATGTGGATGTGTTATTGAATGAATTGTATTTCATTCAAGGTTGATTGTTCGAGTAACCGTTATTATAAAAAATCAAAATCCCGATCCCATCCCGGTCCCGTCCCAAAATTATCCGGGATGGGACGGGATCCAAAATTAAAAACACTAGGCCCGTCCCGTTCCGTCCCATTAGAGTAACTACGGGACGGGACACGGGACAAGAAATCTGAGGCCCGTAAGGCCCGTCCCGTCCCGCTTAGTTTTTAACCTTTTTTAAAACCATATATTTTTATTATTTGCAACCATCTTTTAATTAATTTTTAACAATAAACTATTTTTATTTTTTTACTATCTGTATATTATAATTATACATAAACCTAATCAATCGATATAAAGTTAGTAACTAATATTTTTCAAAAAAAAAAATGGATATGTTGTACTCAATGTTAATAATTGATATTTTAAAAGTTTAATTTAGTCTATTAAATTAGTTTGTTGGATATTTTTCCCGAATTTAAATGTATAAAGTTATAGATTTTCTTACTTTTTTCTAATTTATATTTTGAACTTTTTTATGCGGGACTAAACCCGTCCTGTCCTGTTCCGTCCCGTCTCAACCGGTATAAGGGCCGCACGGGATGAAATTATGAAATCACCAATCCCGTCCCATCCCGTCCCGCTTGTTATTACACGGGACGGGACGTGGGATGACCCCAGGCCCGTCCCATCCCGTCCCATGCCCACCCCTAGTTATTAGTCGAGGACCGTACGTTTGTTCATCAAGGGAGGATTATTCTCGTCTCCGTATTGAGGCAAGTTATCTTGCTTGGTTATAATGATGATTGGAATTCTTGTGAATGTTATACATTTCGTGTATATGTATTGCTTTATGAATCTATGATTCATAATGGGGTATTGCCGTTGATCGTGACTATTGTTGGTTGTGGGATTGTATTCCCAAGTTCGTTATCTTTGATATCGTTGGTCTTGTGGATTATTGTTTATCACTTCGGTGAGTCTTGATCCTCGTTAGATGAGTAATTGATTGAGTTTCATTGTCATGTTGCATCATGACATATCTGGAATCATATCTCGTGCCAATTGGTTATTGTGTAGGATTTTTAGCCAGTCATATATGGTCGTGCGTTGATGTTTCCGCATTTGGACCGTGCACACGAGAAGTTAGTTCGTGAGGCTAATTAGGTACATGTCCCACGTATATCCTGGATTCTGTATACGGGGTGGACATGTGCACGGACACATTTCTGGATTAGGCGTACTGTGGTGTCCGTCTTGAGCCATAATGATTGGTCGTTATACTTCATGTTTGATTGGGTATGTTCGACGGTTTGGCGACTGGTTGTTCATATGCCCGAGGGGTATGTTCGATAGTCGAGTTGTTTATTTGAGATCCAATGTATATGAATTGTATAACATCTTGAGAATTATTATCATGTATATCTGACCCTGTGGTTTTGGGCAAAATACTTGTGTTGTATTTTATTTAAGGCAAGGACAAGGCGCAAGGAGAACACGGTGGCGGCGAAGGGTTTGAAGGATACTAGTTCAGGGGGCCCAAGTCTACTTTTATCTAGTTGTACTTTAAACCATGGTATTTATTCCGCTTTTATGTAACTCTTGTATTTGTATTATTACTTTATGTATATTCCATCTTCATATGGTTTATACTAATATTCCGGATCATGTGTACTATGGCATTCTAGTCGTGAGATGTTTAAACCTCTCATCGAGGTATTGAATATTATTTTGTGGTTCGGTACCACAAGTTCGGATTTGATTGGTTCAAGTTATCTTTGGGTATCGCCTGGTGGGTCCCAGTATGGGGTCCACGGCACTGTAATAGCCGCCATTCTCGGGGTGTTACATGATGCAGTCTTAAGATAAGTTCTCTCATCAAAGTACGATAGTACTCATATTTGACTCGACAAACTCATTCGTAATAATCCGGTAAAGCCACTGTGATGATGGCCTATGATGCGCTCACGCAATGTCTATGATTGACAAGAAGATTGAAGCTTGCTCTATCTCTATAAAAGGACACTTGAAATCGATACTCGAATTTGCCCATAATGTATTGGTGTATCTCCCATATGACCTACAGGGTAGCTCACTTGCTGGAAAATGGTAAAATTAGTACCATTGGAAAAGGTTTGTGTCAACTTTCCAAGGAAACCAACCATTTGATCACATCCATCATGTTGAGTGACATATGAATATTGTTGCAAATTAGGACAGGGTATATCCGATATTTTGCTGAGTCAACTTAGATAGAAGTTTGTGATCTGCTCAGGTTGATCTAGGTTACGTACTGTATGTGAATGAAAAGCTACAGGTGTCTAGTTTTCATAAATTCCTACAATTTCGTTGATACTTATTGAATCGAAGAAGTTATGACCGATTTAGTGCATGAAGGTCAAGACTTTAGAAAACTGGATTTTCGGATAAGTCTTTAGCGACTCTTGCACTTTGGATATATCACGCTCTTTTTGTCCTTAGACCAGAGTTTGTTTTTCCCATTGGGTTTTCACTTGGTAAGGTTTTTAACGAGGCGACCTATGAGAACATCCATACAATGATGCTTTGTACTTCTGTTCAACTTAGACCAAGAGGTATTTTTCTCAGTGGGTTTTTCCTTGGCATAGTTGTGAGGGCAACTTGGTATCTGACTCCTTTGATTTGAGGTACTCATCAGGGGGAGTCGTTGTGTATACATAAGGGGGAGTATACATGACATGTTATGTTGGTGTGTTGCAATATTTTCCTCATCAAGCCTTTATTTTTTCCATGGAGTTTTGTTTTGGCTTGGATAGTTTTTTACGAAGTCAACATCTTCTGCACCATTGTTGTATTAGTGATCGGCACGGGGGAGTGTTCCGGGAATTATTATTCCCGTGATGTGTCTTACCTAATTACTCATTAGATATGTATCATAGATGGTAGGGATTCTAGATCCTTCTAGAGGTAGTAGGATCCTACTTGATGTCTTTTCTTGTAAGGAATCTTATGTATGGAAGGAGTCTCATTGTAAAGCCTCTATTAATGTTATCAATACAATGGTTTTCGTCTTTTATTTTCTACCGCTTTCTTTACTGGTGTTCACACTTATTTTTATATATAATTAAACTATCAATGCTTTATTATCCAATTAAAAGCATATATCTACTCCAACAAATATCATATTTGGACAGATATCACTATGGTCTTCCAAATGAGGGATGGATACTATGGGTGTTCAAAATATCCGATATCCGATATCCGATATCACTTGGTAAAAATTCGGATATCCGGAACTTCGGATTCGGATATCGGATAGTACTTTTCAGAAAAATCGGATATTCGGATATCCGAAATATCCGAAAAATCTTAAAATTTTTATTTTTTTATATTTTAAATAATATAAGGTATTCGGATATTCGGATATCCGATATCCATATCCGAAGTTTTTTTTGGATATTCAGATATCCGATATCCAAATCCGAATATTTTTTTTCGATTATATGGATATCCGAACTTAATTCATATTTTTCCAGATATTCGGATCGGATATCCGAAATTTCGGATACGGATATCGGATATCAAAATCTGATATCCGAATTTTCGGATATCCGAAAGTCCGGATATCCGGTTTTGAACACCGCTAATGGATACCATACTAGTAGTGGTGGATAACACAAAGTATGCACATTTCATAGCTCTATCCCACCCATATTCTGCTAAAGATGTAGCGAAAGAACGTTCATATATATTTTTTTTTATGACGGGGGAACCCGCAGCCGCTACTCTTCGAGTGCGCCAACCCTCGGGCTGGACGTAATGTAACACCCCCAAGTTATTCAGGGAATATTACAGCGCCGTAAGCCCCGCCGTGGGACTCACAAGGCTAAACATACGCGGAACTATAAATTTTGACCGATAAGGTCTACACACAATGGAATGAAAAACATTACAAAGGTATTCAAAACATAACCAATGTATCCACAGACATCATAACACGAATCAATACCTCGACAAACACAGGCCGGAACATCAAGGAAAATGGAAAACAATACTCGAGTATTCAATAGCTAATCCAGTACAACAACACTGAATGGAAAACTCAAAACATAACTGGAAGAAAGACACAGTATCACACTTGCCCACCATCTTCATGCCGACCCGATACCTGCCTGTTCGTTCTCCTGGAACCTGAAATACATAAAACGTATTTCCCACATAAAGGGGTTAGCCGTCGAATAGCTAGTGCAAGTATATCAAGTATGAAACACAATACTCCTCGACAATAAAGTAAATGTAACCGTCAATTCATCAATTCAAGACTAGTATTCCGGAATAACTAAATCTCATAGTGTCACCTCAAGATGTATGTGAATGCCGTAGAAACGGTTCGTTCATATCATCCGTCAATACATGTATGAATGCCGTAGAAACGGTTCGTTCATATCATGCCATAAATACATATATGAATGCCGTAAAAACGGTTCGTTCATATTATGCCATCAATATATCTATGAATACCGTAAAAACGGTTCGTTCATATCATACCATCAATATTACTTACTTTCAAAGTCGAGAACGTACAATCATAATTATATACTTGCCTTTGAGACATCGAGAAATCGAACGGAGGAAGGGTATGAGTTCGGTAGGTCCAAGAACGCGCTTCCGGCACCTAAACGATTCGCAAGGAATATGATAGTCAAATATCCATACTCAAATTACACGAAGAAACCCCCGAAACCCGTCTACGATTCACGAAAAATACACGGGTAAACAATTAGAGGTTGGAAAATCGCTCAAACTCCCGAAAGTCCGAAAAGTCGTAGGAAAGGCATGTATACGGTATAGATATATCATAATCTCATGGTTCTCAAGCTTCAAATCGGATAAATCGGACGAATCTACGAAAAACCCCAAAATCCAACACAATATTCAAAGTGTTCTTGAATAATCTTTCAATAATCCGATGAATAATCAAACATGCCCATAATCATGCATATATCACTTCATACACCATGATTTTAACATCCAAAACGTCAATACCCAATACAAAATCGAGAACCAAGATGTTGAAGAAATTACCTCTTGAATATCCAAGCTCTTTGATCCGAGGAATACGCGTTAGATCGACTATCCGGGCTTCCCAACCGAATGAAAATGGTAAAAATCCAACACACAAGTGATAGATGGTGAGAAGCTCCTCCCCTCAAGCTCTCTCTCTCGCAGGTAGAAGAAGAAAATGGAGAAATGAGCTGCATCTCGCTCAAAAGCACAAATTATGCGATTGACGCATTGTGCCGCGGCTCGGCCAGTGTGTGCCGCAAGACAGCCCAAAATTGCTCATGTGGCTCGGCATGTCTGGCATGCGCACATGCACCGGTCTGATCGGTTTGGTGAAAGATGCAACACGAGTGTGCTGCGGCCCGGATAGGTGTGCCGCGGCAGTGAATCGGCAGTGTGCCGCGGCCCTGCCGGCATGTGCCGCGGCAGTGACTCGGCAGTGTGCCGCGGCCCTGCCGGCATGTGCCACGGCACCCGGTACAGCCTGCTCGGCCAGGTCTATAAAATGTGTGTGCCGCGGCGCACACTCCTTGTGCCGCGGCTCACACCCCCCCTCGGGCCCTAAAATGATGAAAAATGACACGGGAAGAGAATAAAAGCAATAGGACTCAATATCTGGGCAACAATAACACGAAATAGAAGTACGGAAACCCCAAAACGGTGGTTCCAAGCAATGATTACAAGGGTTCGCCCAACAAAACACGATTCGCAAAAATGAAGAGATTTGAAATGACATGAATTTCGACCGGGTATTACATTCTCCCCCTCTAAAAAGAAGTTTCGTCCCGAAACTTAAGAAATAAATAGTTCGGGGTATTCCACCCGCATCTTCTCTTACGTCTCCCAAGTCGCCTCCTCGACTCCATGCCTCGACCATTGCACTTTAACCAGTGGAATGGTCTTATGCCGAAGTTGTTTCTCGCGGCGCCTAAGAATCTTCACGGGTTTCTCCGGAAAGGTAATATCCTCGGCTACGTCAATCTCACTGTAGTCGATAATGTGGCTCGGATCCGGTACGTACTTTCTCAACTGAGACACATGAAAAACACTGTGGACGTGACTCAAAGCTGGAGGCAATGCCAAGCGATAAGCTAAATCCCCAACTCTGTCCAAAATCTCGAAGGTCCCAATATACCTCGGACTAAGTTTCCCCTTTTTCCCAAAGCGGAAAACTCCTCTGGTCGGCGACACCTTGAGCAAGACATGATCCCCCACTTCAAACTCCAAGGGTCGACGACGAGTATCAACATAAGATTTCTGACGACTCTGGGCAGCCAGCAATCGGTCCCGGATAATAAAAATCTTTTCCTTAGTCTCCGTCAACATATCCGGCTCCGTCCCAACTAGCTCAGAAGTCTCGTCCCAACATAATGGCGACCTACATCGCCTACCATAGAGTGCCTCGAAGGGTGCCATTTTGATCGACGCATGCCAACTATTATTGTAAGCAAACTCGATCAACGGTAAGTGAAGCTCCCAATCATTACTCCAATCCAAGGCACAAGCTCGTAACATATCATCCAACATCTGAATCGTCCTCTCTGTCTGACCGTCCGACTGAGGATGAAAGGAAGTGCTCAATCTCAACTCCGTACCCAAAGCCTGATGAACGGCCTGCCAAAAATGCGATACGAAATGGCCGTCTCGATCAGAAACAATGGTCTTGGGGGCACCGTGTAACCTCACGATCTCAGCAATAAAGGTTCGAGCTACCTATCCGGTCCCAAGTATCCTTAATACCCAAGAAGTGTGCAGACTTGGTCAACCGATCGACAATTACCCAAATCATATTCATTCCGGCCCGAGTTCTCGGCATGCCAGTGATGAAATCCATCGAGATGTCTTCCCACTTCCACTCGGGAATGGGAAGTGGTTTCAACAACCCCACTGGTCGTTGATGTTCGATCTTGACTTGTTGACACGTCAAGCACCGTAGTACAAACTCCGTAACATCCTTCTTCATGTTATTCCACCAAAAATTGCGCTTCAAATCTTTGTACATCTTACTCGTCCCGGGGTGGATTGAGTAAGGCGTAGCATGAGCTTCTCGGAGAATCCTCTGTCTCAACTCTAAATCGTTCGGAACACAAAGTCTGCCCTGAAATCTCAGAATACTATCCTCGTGAACCATAAATCCAGGAGCTTTTCCTTTAATTACATCTTCTTTCAGTTGAGAAATCATCGGGTCACTCCACTGCTTCCCTTTGATGTCATCAACTAAGGACGAAGTAATTTCGAGAGTACACAACTGTCCCTGTACTCGTTGAAGCCAAACTTCTATCCCTTGCTCAATTAAATCTTGACGAGTTTTCGTCTGGGATGTAAGAACCTCGAGCATTTGAAGAGATGCCGATTTGCGGCTCAAAGCATCCGCAACGACATTGGCTTTTCCGGGGTGGTAAAGAATTTCCAAATCATAATCCTTTATCAACTCTAACCAACGCCTCTGTCTCATATTCAGCTCCTTCTGACTGAAAATATACTTCAGGCTCTTGTGATCGGTATAAATCCGGCACGGTGAACCATACAAATAATGTCGCCAAATGTTGAGTGCGAAGACAATTGCGGCCAACTCTAAATCGTGAGTGGGATAATTCATCTCATAAGGCTTTAATTGTCGTGACGCAAAAGCTATCGTCTTATCATGCTGCATAAGTACACAACCCAGGCCTTGACCCGAAGCGTCACTATAGACTGCAAAACCTGTAATGCCCGAATAAATGGTGTATTTACCTTGTACTCAACCTTGTATTATTTCGACTTCGTGATGTTATAAATCGTAGATTGGTTTCCCGTATTTGTGCCCTTATGTTTTTATATCATTAAGCATTGCATGCATGATTTTGCACGTACTAACGTACGTTAACAGACGTTCATAACGTACGCTAAGGATTCAGTGTTACGTACGTTATCTGATGTCCTTAACGTACGTAAGCTAAGTCAACTTGGGTTCGGATAAGGGTCGGCTTGTGGGGGGCGAATAGAGGGCCGGGGAAGATTCGTGTGTTTCCCGCATGAACCTGGACATAGGCGTTACGTACGCTATGGTACATGTGTTACGTACGCTATAGACATGAGTATTACGTACGTAAAACCCGCGTGACTACGTACGTAAAGGAATGGCGAAATCAGTCCAGTGAACTCTGGTCAGGCGATTACGTACGTTAAGGCTAGGGTATAACGTACGTTAAGCTTGTTACGTACGTAAGGGGTTATTGCATAACGTACGTAATACTTAGAAATCTATTTATAGAACATGACCCTCACTTCATTTCCCACTTTTGCCTTGGCCGATTTTTGCGTTCTTGAGACTATCCTTCACCTCATATCCCTCATATCATCAATTGCCTCCGAATTTGGGAAGATTAGGCCGGGTGAGTTGGTGATCAAGCTTCCGGTGAAGAGTTTATTGAAGATTTTCTTATTCTTTCATCTCTTAAGGTATGTTACGATTCACCAAGCTAGAGTTTACATTCTTAAACTATACTTTGAGCTTGTTTTGGAAATATTTGACTAGATAATGATCTTTTGAGTCCAAAGACCATGTTTTGTAGTTTAGAACCCGATTATACCTTATCTTTCTTTCATTACGTAGAGTCTTGATTTAGCCTCGGTGGATGAAACCTTAACTTGTAGCATCCTTAATTCATGGGAGTAATAAGCATGATTTCAGTTATACTCTCCGATTCCTTTTTATGTTTCCATTGGAGAAATTCATATATGTTAGAAGAAATTGTTATGACAATGTCCTCCATGTTCTTGAGGTAATACATATAGGTATCGACTAGGTCCTTGAACTTAAACCGAATCACCGTAGTGTCGTTTTCCTTGCGAAATATTTAAGCATGCTTGTCGTCTTGAGTAATATTGGGGGTCGAATCATCTTGGCCGATCATATGGGGATTTGACATTCATTTCCTTATTTAACACAAAACCCTCAACACCTTGTGAAACAATGAACTTTTAAACAACGGTACTTCATTTTCGAAACGATCGTTCAGCCCTTATAGAGTACCTTATCGTTCTCGGTTTAATTCTTACTTAGTGTTCTAACCGTGAACCAACCTAGTGTCACTACTTTACGATCTTAATATTAGTATTCGGTGAGCGTATGTTAGTGCCGAGTGGTATGTTAAGTTCCTTGTATCTCTTTTTGAACAAGGTGCGAGCCTTGCATAGGGGTCGATCGTGGGGCGGTGACATACGGACGCGTGACGTTTGTCGGAGTATTACATTCTTGCCATTTCCGAGGCAAGTATCATATGTCGAGTTCGATTTATATTGAAACGTTGATCATGCTTGTGGTTTTATTCATATTGTTGAATATGAGATGTATTTCTGAAATTCTCGTGATATTCGTTGTTAATCATTCGTATTGATGAACGTATTGAAGTGCATATGTGTATGCACAGTTGATTGATTTATGGTTTAAATGATCCGAGGGGATCATGAGGATCTATGCTGAGGGCGCTGGATCGAATGTCCACCATGCGTTGGTCCGACGGGATCATCATGGGGATCTATGCTGAGGGCGCTGGATCGTTGGACGGGTTTTCCACCATGTGTTGGTCCGACGGGATCATCATGGGGATCTATACCAAGGGCGCTGGATCGCTGGATTACCCTGTATTATGTTGATGGAATCGTGAGGATTCGCATCGTTGGATTCCGATGACGGAAGTCCGTTTTGCTTGTTTATGATGTATTGACGATTATGAATTATGATACTTGTACTAGCATTGTTTTGCTAATCCCTTCGGGGGTGGACATTGTTTTGATGTTCAGGTAGCCGAGGAGCGGGAAGGCAACCACAGTACCGACAGGACGATGAAATGGCTCAGTGATGTGGTTGATGTTAGTGTTATTATGATGTGTTTCCTTGGTCTACTTAGTACTCGAGTACGTCTGATTTAATAAGTGTCATATTCGATATGGTTGTAAAAGTTTAACTCTTTGGATCAGTGAATAAGTTCTATGTTTGAAATTCAGTTGTACAGTTGGATTATATTCATTTTTCTTTTAATCAGCCTGGTAAATCCTTACTTAAAGGGTTTACGGCGCTGTAATTATTCCGAATATCTCGGGTGTTACGAATATGGTATCGGAGCTAAGATTCATGGATATCTTGGCAATGGGTTAGTTGGAGTCATTTACGTTATTTGATTTTGGTCGTTCGTAACATCACTGCTGAGCCAGCATCGTCGTGTGGACCGTGGTTGTAAGCTTCCTAATCTCAAATACTACCGTTTTATTTAATTCATGTCTTGTGAGCATTGATGGATGTATTTTTAGAAAGTTTGCCTGGATATTGAATATTTATGTTTACGATGTTGAGAGGAGGTCGTGACGCGACGCGGTCGTGGACGCGGACGTGGAAATGCGAGACAAGAAGAGTCGGTATCTACCCCGAGATAACCGCTAGTCGAACGGATTCCCATTCCGGGGACAGCAGGATCGGCAAATAATAATGCATCCTAACGTGCGGAGTGCTTCACAGTGGTTGCCAGATAAACCAGCTTTGCTCAAGTTGTGGATCGCATGCGACGGCGATGGGACAACAAAGATAACGTGGATAATCGAGGAGATAGATGGCTTACCGAGGTGATCAAATTGCATCCTCCGAAATTTGATGGTTCGGCCGAGACGCTTTCTTGGGATCACCGGGTCAAGGAGTTGGAGAAGATTTTTGCAGGATTAATCGTCCCAACGACGTAAAGGTTCCGGCCGCCAAAGATCTTCTCGACAGGGGATGCTGACCGGGTGGGAGGCCATTCGACCGGAGGAGCACAATGTTGACTGGACGGAATTCAAGTTGATGATGGAGGCGCAGTATTGTCCTCGCCCAGTTAGAGAAGCCCGAGTTCGGGAGTTTTTCGCACCACAAGATTCGGGAACATCTGTGACGGACGTGATTAAGACTTTTAATCACCAGCTAACTTATGTGCGCCACTTGGTCAGGACCGAGGCGGAGAAGATTTTTCATTTTGACATGCGAATGAAGCCGGAAATTCAGCAGTATATGTCCGGATTTGAATATACCACCTTGCGACAGTATCAGGACAAGGCGCTAGCCTATGATATGAAAGAGGCAGCAGTAGAGAAATCGACGGAAGCAAAGAAACAGAAGGTGTCTGGCAACTTCACGGAGGATAAGAGCAGAGGGCCTCGCAGGGGTCAGTCCTCTTTTCATTCATCCAGGAGACCTCCACATCCTTCTCGAGGTGGAAAGAAGTTCCGGCAAGACCAATCGCTTGCACAGGGAAGAAGTGCTATAACTGTGGCAAGGCAGGACATGTTCGACGGGATTGTTTCGCGCCTGCTGTGACCTGTTTTGAGTGTGGACAGGAAGGACATCGTGCAACATTTTGTGGGAATGCGACCCGATCTTTTGGTACTCGTACTCCAGCTCCAGTCCCGAGGGATACGAGTGTGAACCGCATACACAGAGTGGATTTCAGCAGTAACGCTGGGAAGAGAGAGGCATCCAAGTCCGGGTCCGTTCCTCCGCGCCTGCATTTAAATGAGGAAATCGAGGATCGAACACACTTGTTGCATCAGTACGATTCAGATCCTTTTGCAACCAGCTAGTGTCTTGTTCGATTCAGAGCCACGCATTCTTTTATATCTTTGAACCGTGTTAATCGCTTTGAAAATCTCGTGCTTGTATAACTATGAACCTTATGTTGTGGGATTACCGATGAGAGAAAATTGTGGGAACCCTAGAAGCTGTGGATTTCAAAGATCTATAGAAGGAAGAGATTGGCCATCGAATCTTATTGTAGTTGACATCTACGGTGATGATTTAATTCTGGGGATGATTGGCTCAACCGTTATGGAGTTGTCTTGAATTACCGAGAGAGAGTCATTTCCATCATTGCTAATGACGGATCTCGAACACTTATTCCGAGGATGGAGACCGAAGCTCGGAAAATTGATCAAGGCAATGAAAGTCTGTGAAATTATCAAGCGGGATGTCAAGGACTTTGGTGCTATGCCATGAGGAAAGAGGAAGGAGTAGAGCTCTCGTCTATTTCGATTGTGAATGAGTTCTCGATGTATTTCTGACGAACTACAGGTTACCTCCGCAAAGGGGAGTGGAATTCACTATCGAATTAGAGCCTGAGCAGCTCCTATTTCGAGCACCATACCGCATGGCGCCAACCGAGATGTATGAACTCAAGAAGCAATCGGAGGAATTGTTAAGAAGGGCTATATCCAACCTAGCGTTTCTCCTTGGGGAGCGCCCGTTCTCTTTGTCCGGAAGAAAGACGGATCCCTCCGAATGTGTATTGATTACAGGGAGCTCAACAAGATGACGATCAAGAATAAGTATCCTATACCTCGGATCGACGACTTGTTTGATCAACTACAAGGGGCAAGGGTATTCTCGAAGATTGACTTGCGATCAGGATACCACCAGTTGAGGATTAAGGAATCGGATATACCGAAATCTGCTTTCAGATCCCGGTACGGGCATTATGAATTCATAGTGATGCCGTTTGGACTTACCAATGCTCCTGCAGTATTCATGCAATTGATGAATCGGATATTTTTGGAATACTTGGATAAATTTGTGGTCGTCTTCATTGATGACATCCTGATATATTCAAAGAACGCAGAGGAGCATGCCGAGCATTTACGTGTGGTTTTGAGCACCTTGAGGAAGGAACAGCTGTATGCAAAATTTTCAAAATGCGAGTTCTGGCTTAAGGAAGTAACCTTCCTTGGGCATGTGATATCACCGACGAGTTCAGTGGACCCAAGAAAGTCGAAGCAATCTTGGATTGGGAAGCTCCTAAAACGTGAAGGAAGTACGAAGCTTCTTAGGACTTGGCTGGATATTATCGCCGCTTTGTAGAAGGATTTTCCAAAATTGCTCGTCCACTCACTCGGCTATTACGTAAAACTCAAAAATTCATGTGGAATGAGAAGTGCCAGTGGTTTTGACGAACTTAAGAGGAGGTGTGACAAGACCTATATTAGCACCGCCCGAGGGACCGATGGATTCATGGTATTCGCCGACGCTTGAATCGTGGTCTGGGTTGTGTATTGATGCGTAAGGATAGAGTGATTGCTTATGCTTCTCGGCAATTGAAGCCGTATGAGGTTAATTACCCGACTCATGATCCGGAGTTAGCAGTGTAGTCTTTGCACCGAAAATTTGGAGACATTATTTGTACGGCACTCATTGTCGATCTTTACCGATCATAAGAGCCTCAAGTACATTTTCATGTAAAGAATTAAACATGAGGCAGAGAAGGTGGTTGGAATTGATCAAGGATTACGACTTGGAGATTCTCTATCATCCGGGGAAAGCAAACGTAGTAGCCGATGCCTTGAGCCGAAAACCTGTTTCTCTTCGAGTGTTGGAAGCACTTACGTCCCAAACCAGCATTCAACGAGAACTGATCCGCGAAGGGATCGAAGTATGGGCACCAGGAATCCAAGGGCAACTTTATGTGATGGAACTGACTTCATCACTAGTCGAGGAGATCAAGTCTAAACAATTGAACGATTCTCTGATCCTTCGATTATGTGATGAAGTAAAGAAGGGAAAAGCCCCAGGATTCGTGGTACAAGACGATGGAGTTCTGAGATTTCAGAGTCGACTTTGCGTTCCCGAGGATGATGATTTGAGACGGACAATTTTGAAGGAAGCTCATGGCGCGCCCTATTCTATTCACCCAGGCAGTAGTAAGATGTATAAGGATTTAAAGCAAAACTTCTGGTGGGGGAATATGAAGAAGGACGTAGCGGAGTACGTTTCGAAGTGTTTAACTTGTCAGCAAGTTAAGATTGAACATCAACGACCTGCCGGAATGTTAAAACCGCTTCCGATCCCTGAATGGAAGTGGGAGGATATCTCGATGGACTTCATCACTAGTATGCCAAGGACTAGGACGGGAATGAACATGATTTGGGTTGTAGTTGATCGACTAACCAAGTCGGCTCATTTCCTGGGAATTAAAGATACATGGGGACCCGAGAGGTTGGCGCGAGTATTTATTGCGGAGATAGTCAGGTTGCATGGAACGCCGAAGACCATTATTTCGGATCGAGATGGTCGCTTCGTGTCGCACTTCGGAAGGCGGTTCACAGGGCTTTGGGGACCGAGCTAAACTTTAGCACGGCTTATCATCCTCAGACGGACGGTCGATCAAAAGGACTATACAGATGAGAAGACATGCTTAGAGCTTTTGATTTGGATTTGTCAACTGATTTGGAAGTCCATTTGCCATTGATTGAATTCAATTACAATAACCGTTGGCTTGCTTCTATTAAGATGGCACCGATTGAAGCTTTGTACGGGAGGAGATGTCGATCACCCTGTCCGGGATGATTCTTGGATTTGATCGGGACGGAACCGGAATTGATAGTTCGGACTCAAGAGAAAATAGCTTTGATTAGAGAAAGACTGCTGATCGCCTGCAGTCGGCGAAGTCTTATGCGGACGTACGTCGCCGCCTCTGGAGTTCGACATTGGGGATCACATACTATTGAAGGTGTCTCTACACGGGAATTTTCCGTTTTGGGAGGAAAGGCAAGCTAAGTCCGAGATATATCGGACCGCTTTGAGATCCTCGAGAGAGTTGGGGATTTAGCATACAGTTGGCCTTACCGCCATCGGCCGAGTCACGTTCACAACGTGTTTCACGTATCCCAATTGCGGAAGTATGTACGATCCTACCATATTATTGATTTCGACGAGATCGAGATAGCTAATGACGGCACCTTCGAAGAGAGACTAATAAAGATACTCGAGAGTCGAGTCAAGCGATTGAGGAATAAACCGATCGCCTTGGTAAAAGTTCGGTGGTCTCGACATGGAGTCGAAGAAGCAACTTGGGAGACGGAGGAGAGTATGAAGTCGAGATACCCTAATTATTTTCGTCTTAAGTTTCGGGCAAACTTCTTTTTAGAGGGGTAGTATGTAATGCCCGAATAAATGGTGTATTTACCTTGTACTCAACCTTGTATTATTTCGACTTCGTGATGTTATAAATCGTAGATTGGTTTCCCGTATTTGTGCCCTTATGTTTTTATATCATTAAGCATTGCATGCATGATTTTGCACGTACTAACGCACGTTAATGACGCTCATAACGACGCTAAGGATTCAGTGTTACGTACGTTATCTGATGTCCTTAACGTACGTAAGCTAAGTCAACTTGAGTTCGGATAAGGGTCGGCTTGTGGGGGCCGAAGAGAGGGCCGGGGAAGATTCGTGTGTTTCCCGCATGAACCTGGACATAGGCGTTACGTACGCTATGGTACATGTGTTACGTACGCTATAGACATGAGTATTACGTACGTAAAACCCGCGTGACTACGTACGTAAAGGAATGGCGAAATCACCCGATGAACTCAGTCAGCGATTACGACGTTAAGGCTGGGTATAACGACGTTAAGCTTGTTACGTACGTAAGGGGTTATTGCATAACGTACGTAATACTTAGAAATCTATTTATAGAACATGACCCTCACTTCATTTCCCACTTTTGCCTTGGCCGATTTTTGCGTTCTTGAGACTATCCTTCACCTCATATCCCTCATATCATCAATTGCCTCCGAATTTGGGAAGATTAGGCCGGGTGAGTTGGTGATCAAGCTTCCGGTGAAGAGTTTATTGAAGATTTTCTTATTCTTTCATCTCTTAAGGTATGTTACGATTCACCAAGCTAGAGTTTACATTCTTAAACTATACTTTGAGCTTGTTTTGGAAATATTTGGACTAGATAATGATCTTTTGAGTCCAGCACCATGTTTTGTAGTTTAGAACCCGATTATACCTTATCTTTCTTTCATTACGTAGAGTCTTGATTTAGCCTCGGTGGATGAAACCTTAACTTGTAGCATCCTTAATTCATGGGAGTAATAAGCATGATTTCAGTTATACTCTCCGATTCCTTTTTATGTTTCCATTGGAGAAATTCATATATGTTAGAAGAAATTGTTATGACAATGTCCTCCATGTTCTTGAGGTAATACATATAGGTATCGACTAGGTCCTTGAACTTAAACCGAATCACCGTAGTGTCGTTTTCCTTGCGAAATATTTAAGCATGATTGTCGTCTTGAGTAATATTGGGGGTCGAATCATCTTGGCCGATCATATGGGGATTTGACATTCATTTCCTTATTTAACACAAAACCCTCAACACCTTGTGAAACAATGAACTTTTAAACAACGGTACTTCCTTTTCAAACGATCGTTCAGCCCTTATAGAGTACCTTATCGTTCTCGGTTTAATTCTTACTTAGTGTTCTAACCGTGAACCAACCTAGTGTCACTACTTTACGATCTTAATATTAGTATTCGGTGAGCGTATGTTAGTGCCGAGTGGTATGTTAAGTTCCTTGTATCTCTTTTTGAACAAGGTGCGAGCCTTGCATAGGGGTCGATCGTGGGGCGGTGACATACGGACGCGTGACGTTTGTCGGAGTATTACATTCTTGCCATTTCCGAGGCAAGTATCATATGTCGAGTTCGATTTATATTGAAACGTTGATCATGCTTGTGGTTTTATTCATATTGTTGAATATGAGATGTATTTCTGAAATTCTCGTGATATTCGTTGTTAATCATTCGTATTGATGAACGTATTGAAGTGCATATGTGTATGCAGCTTGATTGATTTATGGTTTAAATGATCCGAGGGGATCATGAGGATCTATGCTGAGGGCGCTGGATCGAATGTCCACCATGCGTTGGTCCGACGGGATCATCATGGGGATCTATGCTGAGGGCGCTGGATCGTTGGACGGGTTTTCCACCATGTGTTGGTCCGACGGGATCATCATGGGGATCTATACCAAGGGCGCTGGATCATTGGATTACCTGTATTATGTTGATGGAATCGTGAGGATTCGCATCGTTGGATTCCGGCGACGGAAGTCCGCTTTGCTTGTTTATGATGTATTGACGATTATGAATTATGATACTTGTACTAGCATTGTTTTGCTAACCCCTTCGGGGTGGACATTGTTTTGATGTTCGTAGCCGAGGAGCGGGAAGGCAACCACGCAAACGGAGACGATGAAATGGCTCAGTGATGTGGTTGATGTTAGTGTTATTATGATGTGTTTCCTTGGTCTACTTAGTACTCGAGTACGTCTGATTTAATAAGTGTCATATTCGATATGGTTGTAAAAGTTTAACTCTTTGGATCAGTGAATAAGTTCTATGTTTGAAATTCAGTTGTACAGTTGGATTATATTCATTTTTCTTTTAATCAGCCTGGTAAATCCTTACTTAAAGGGTTTACGGCGCTGTAATTATTCCGAATATCTCGGGGTGTTACAAAACCCTCGCTACCATGTGGTAAAGTTAAAATCGGCGCTGAAGTCAAACGTCTCTTCAGTTCATCGAAGCTCTGTTGTCTCTCATCCGTCCAAATAAACTTTTCGGTCTTCTGGAGCAATTTCGTAAGCGGCCGAGCGAGTTTCGAGAACCCCTCGACAAACCGACGGTAATACCCAGCAAGGCCCAAAAAGCTATGAACTTCCTTAACATTTTTAGGTGGTGCCCAATCTAGCACTGCCTCAATCTTCTGCGGGTCTACACGAACCCCTTCGGCCGAAATCACATGGCCGAGAAACATAACTTCTTCCAACCAAAACTCACATTTCGAGAATTTTGCATAGAGGTGCTCGGTTCTCAAAATGTCTAAAACCAAACGCAAGTGTCGGGCATGTTCCTCCTTATCTCGAGAATAGATCAAGATGTCATCAATAAAGACGACTACACACCTGTCGAGGTACTCGATGAATATCTTATTCATTAACTGCATGAATACTGCCGGCGCATTAGTCAACCCAAAAGGCATAACTACAAATTCATAATGCCCATATCTCGTCCGAAACACCGTCTTCGGAACGTCGAACTCCCTCACCCTGAGTTGATAATACCCGGATCTTAAATCAATCTTCGAGAAAACCGCAGCTCCTTGCAATTGATCAAATAAATCGTCTATACGAGGCAAATGATATTTGTTCTTGATAGTTACTTTATTCAGCTCACGGTAGTCGATGCACAAACGTAGTGAACCATCCTTCTTCCTCACGAAGAGAACAGGCGCGCCCCAAGGCGAAGCGCTCGGCCTGATGTACCCTTTTTCCAAAAGTTCTCCCAACTGAGTCTTCAATTCCTACATCTCGGAAGGTGCCATCCAATAAGATGCTTTAGAAATCGGAGCCGCATCTGGCTCTAAATCTACGGTAAATTCTATCTCTCGATCTGGCGGTAATCCCGGGAGGTCATCCGGGAAAACATCGGGATACTCATTAACAACCGGAATCGTAGAGAAATCGACTTCATTTCCTTCCATTTTCAAGGCATAACACCAATAGCCCGTACAACCTTTATTCAAAAGTTTTACGGCCTTCATGGAACTGATAAGTAACTTGGATTGGCCCGACTTACGTCCCAAAAATGAGTACTCAGATCCATCTTTAGTCATCATGGTAATAACCTTGGTACGGTAATTCATAATCGCTTGGTGATTATCAAGCCAATCCTCGCCGAGGATCACGTCCTCGCCTTCCATATCAACTACAATCAGATTCGATAACCATTCCATACCGGATATAACCACCGGAAAATCTCTAATCTCCCGGTTCCCCACAATCCTATCCCCGCTAGGCAGTTTCACGATAAAGGGATCGCAAGGCCAAACAAGTTATATTCAAACGGCGACACACTACAAAGAAATAAAAGAATGTGAAGCAAACGTATCAAAAAGTACACTGATTGGATAAGATAAAATATGGATGGTACACAAGCCACCGCGTCGGGTTCGTCTGTTCGACGCATCTCATAAACCCGTGGTTGCACCGAACCGACGCTAGAGTTTCCCCCTCCAGCGTTCTGACCCCGTCCCCGGCCCCTGCCAAAATTCTGCTGAGGTTGACCAAAAGATTGTCGCTGATTTATACCTTGATCAAGTGGTGTTGGGGCAGAAGCCCGAGTGTCCAAAGTCTGGTTCGGCTCGGAACAATAAGCCGCTCTATGCCCCATCTATCCGCACGTGTGACACTTTAATGGTGGAAAGTGGCATTCCGAATTAAAGTGGCCTGGACGGCCACAATTATAGCAAGTCACCGTGCGATTTGAGGTACCCGGAGTGGGACGGTAACCCCTCTTCCCTTTATTAGAACGTGACGATTGTCCGGCAAAACGGTTAGTCGTCTGTGACTTCTGAAAGTTTCCACCCTTAGAACCTGAAAAATTTCCCGCGACTTTCTGCTTCTTCGGTTCTTCAATGGTATCATTGTCGGGGTTCAACATATCATGGGCTAAAGCTCTGTCCTGATACTCTTTCATTGTGGTACAAGCAAATCCGGCCATGTATCGCCGTAAGTCCAAATTCATCCGCATATCAAAATAACGGATCTTATCACGCTCGTTACGCACTTGATCCTTCACATGGATCAATTGTTGGTTGTACTCCACGATCGCCTGTGAAACGGGAATATCTTGTGGTTTAGCCTCGAAAAAGGCTCAGATTCGGCCCTCTCGCACCGGCCAAGGACAAAACTCGGCCTCCAAGAGCTCCTTAAATTCATCCCACGTGGCAATACGATCCTGTGGCTTGATGACCTTCCACCAAGTAGCTGTAACACCCCCGATATATTCAGGAATATTACAGCGCCGTAAATCCTTTACATAAGGATTTACAAGGCTGAAGAATTTAACAGACATTAAAAGGTACTAACGAATGGAAATAACGGAATTAAGATACAACAGTTCTTACCAAATACTGAAAGTACAATTGTTCAACAGGAACTCAATAATACATCACCAAATTCAAATCCATCACAAATGACTTCGTACTCGAGTACTTATTCAAATAACGAATAAACAACAGATAAATAAACCCGACCGAAATGTCACTCTGCACCCTCGTCGTCATGCAGCTCCAGTGGTTGTTTTCCCGCTCTTTTGGATCCTGAACATAAACAAAATGTTCACCCCCGAAGGAGTTAGCACAACGATGCTAGTACAAGTACCACAACATATTATTCATATCTTACGAATAATGTAAACGACAAGAAAAATACCAACGAGTCTTCTCCTACGAGAAACTCAAAAATGACATACGCAACTGATAATCACAACATGATATCATAACATACACATGGTAATTCCGTCGATCCAGCGTTCACTGCCTAGAACCCACGATGATCCCGTCAGACCAACCCGTGGTGGAAAAACCCGTCCGATGATCCAGCGCACGCTAGCATAGATCCCCCGATGATCCCGTCGGACCAACACGAGGTGGACACACAATAACGACATACATGCACGACAATATGTATAACAACAATACATAAAACAAATAAGGTACTTGCCTCGATTTGAAGACAAGAACAATACTTCCACGAAAACGAACACTCGAAGGTCGTCCTCCTCAATCAATCACGCAACAAGATCAAACCTTAACAAAAGAAATGATATAGGATTTATCTCACGTCGTACGAATGTTTAACAATTCCGTTTACGGCCAAAAGCTCATAAAATGCAATCTGCCTGAACTGCTTAGCGCACGCTAAGTACTCTGTGTAGCGTGCGTTAAGTCTGCTCGATAGCGCACGCAAACAGCAAAGCCTAGCGTACGCTAACTATGCATGGTCAGTACTTCACTGATCAGTCGACTGACTCGTCTGATGGCCTAGCGTACGTTACATGCCAAACGTAGTGTACGTTAACTCGTGCTCGATAGCGCACGTTAATCTATATAGCTTAGCGTGCGCTATCTGTGCATGGCAGTTTACTGCTGGGCAGTAAACTGTTCTCATCATGATCAAAACAATGAAATCTTCCGTGATAATTCATGTTACCTCCATGAATATCATGTTCATATGAGTATGAATGATTTAACAGATAACAACAACTTCGGGTTCAAGGATATGTATACTATTATGAAACCATCTTCCATTTCGACTACAAATCTTCATACGACGATTCAAAAGGCTTAACGGTTGGTATCAACGCCTTTATATCAATCAATATTATCATGCTGAAGTTGTTAAACGTTCCATCAATCCTTTAGATTTATCTAACAATAATGATGTTAAAGTCAAGTCCAAGATTGCTATGAAGTCATCTATTAGATTCGGATTACCAATGATAGAAGCTTCCTTTACTTGTTCAATGTAATAAGATTCGAATCATGATGATCATAATCAAGGTACTTAAGGCTTAATCATCTCAATATTCCAAACATGATATACTTGGATAATTCATCTATGAAAATCCATATCTTGTTAACATGATCATCCAAATCGTTAGAATTCAACTCTAAGTCTGGAGATAGATTGAACATACCTTAATATGATGAAAATCACTGAACCGTAAGGTAGAATCCAACTCCGGTTGGTTGTATGCCACTCCAAGGTGCTATTCCACTTCAATGATTACTCCCAAGTGATAATCAATATATAAACACCAACAATATGTGTTCTAAGTATGTAGGAGGGTTATCTCAGCTCTCTGGCCTCTCAAGAATGCAGAAGGAACGAGTAAAATGTAAGTCAAAACGGGTTGTTGTCCCATTTATAATATTCTGCATTTTAACAAGTTAGCGCACGCTACTAAGCTTTCCTTAGCGTGCGCTAATATGAGTTGACTTCAGAACTGTCCAGGTTCGTCCGCGGGAATCTTATCCGTACCCATGTCCCAGCTGGCGCATGTGCTAGCCGTCCCGCTCAATAATTGAGTTCTTAGCGCACACAACTCCTATCCGCATAGTGTGCGCTAATAGTAGCCCGTTAGCGCGCGTTAAGATACATTCTTAGCGTGCGCTATCACGAGTTTGCATGAGAAATTTTGCATGATTCTATACTTATGTACAATGATATCAATGCAAGAAATATCATACTCCAATAATCAAAACCACAAATCCGAATAATACAGGGTTTGAATACAGATGAAATACACCGTAATAAATCCGGATATTACATACTCTCCTACTAAAAAGGAGTTTCGTCCCGAAACTCAAGACGAAAATAACTTGGGATATCTGGACTTCATATCAACTTCCGTTTCCCAGGTGGCTTCTTCCACTATGTGACGTGACCATTGAACTTTGACCAAAATGATTGGTTTGTTCCTCAACTGCTTGACTCGACTTTCGAGTATCTTGACCGGTCTTTATTCAAACGTCCCATCTTGAGCATCTTCGATCTCGCCGAAATCAATGATATGACTAGGATCTGGTATATACCTTCGTAACTGGGATACGTGGAACACGTTATGAACATGGCACAATGACGGCGGCAATGCCAATCTGTATGCCAACTCCCCAACTCTCTCGAGGATCTCAAATGGTCCGATATATCTCGGACTCAGCTTTCCTTTCCTTCCAAAACGAAAGATTCCCCGAGTAGGAGAAACCTTTAAAAGTACGTGGTCTCCCGTACTGAACTCCAAAGGGCGACGACGTACGTATGCGTAAGATTTCTGGCGACTCTGGGCGGTCAACAGCCTTTCACGAATCAAGGCTATCTTCTCTCGAGTCTGTATGATCAACTCTGGTTCTGTTCCGATCAAGTCTGACGAATCATCCCAACATAGGGGTGATCTACATATCCTTCCGTATAACGCCTCAAACGGTGCCATCTTAATGGAAGCATGCCAACTATTGTTGTAGGTAAATTCAATCAATGGTAGATGAACTTCCCAATCATTTGACCAATCTAAGGCACAGGCCCTTAGCATGTCTTCCACCGTTTGTATAGTCCTCTCGGATTGTCCGTCAGTCTGCGGGTGATAAGCTGTGCTGAAGTTCAATTCGGTTCCCAAGGCCTTATGAACTGCTTTCCAGAAGTGAGACACAAAACGACCGTCTCGATCAAAAACAATGGTCTTCGGCGTACCATGCAATCGAACTATTTCCGAAATAAATACTCGCGCCAATTTCTCTGGTCCCCATGTGTCCTTAATGCCTAGAAAATGAGCTGATTTGGTTAAACGATCAACTATCACCCAAATCATGTTCATTCCCGTCTTGGTTCTCGGCATATTAGTGATAAAGTCCATCGATATGTCCTCCCACTTCCATTCGGGGGTGGGAGCGGCTTCAACATTCCGTGAGCCGTTGATGCTTGATCTTAACCTGTGACAAGTCAAGCACTTGAAACATAGTCCGCTACATCTTTCTTCATGTTGCCCCACGAAATTCGCTTCAAGTCCTTATACATTTCTTGGTGCCGGGTGGATAGAATAGAGGCGGCTGAGCTTCCTTCATAATCGTCATTTGAACATCAACATCGGGAACGCAGAGTCGGTTCTGAAATCTTAAAACTCCATCATCATGAATTATGAATCCGGGGGCCTTTCCTTTGATCACTTCATCACGTAACCGAATCATTAAAGGATCATCTGCCTGTTTTGATTTGATTCCTTCGGTTAATGATGAAGTTATCTCCATCATGCACAGTTGTCCTTGGACTCTTTGTAACCATACTTCAATTCCTTCTCGAATCATCTCTCGTTGAAGGCTAAGTTGGGAGGTCAGCGTCTCCAGCATCTGAATAGAAACAGGCTTGCGGCTGAGTGCATCGGCCACTACATTTGCCTTGCCTGGATGATACAAAATCTCCAAGTCATAGTCCTTAATCAGCTCTAACCATCTCCTTTGCCGCATGTTCAACTCTTTCTGACTGAATATGTACTTGAGACTCTTATGATCCGTAAAGATCGCGGTGAGTCCCGTACAGATAATGCCTCCAGATCTTCAAAGCAAAAACTACTGCTGCAAGCTCCAAATCATGTGTTGGGTAATTCACTTCATAAGGTTTCAGCTGTCGCGACGCATAAGCGATCACCTTATCATTTTGCATCAATACGCACCCGAGTCCTTGGTTCGAAGCATCACTGTAAACTATAAATCCTCCAGTTCCCTGTGGAAGTGATAGAATCGGTGCCGTCGTCAATCTCTTCTTTAATTCATCAAAGCTAACCTTACTCATTCCACTCAAACTTTTGAGTTTTCTGCAGGAGTCGAGTAAGTGGGCGGGAGATTTTAGAAAACCCTTCCACGAATCGACGATAATATCCAGCAAGTCCTAAGAAGCTTCGGACTTCTTTCACGTTCTTTGGAGGCTTCCAATCCATAATTGCTTCGATCTTCTGAGGATCTACTCGGACTCCTTTAGCTGACACCACATGGCCGAGGAACATTACTTCCTTTAGCCAGAATTCACACTTGGAAAATTTGGCGTACAATTGGTCGTTTCTCAAAAGTTCCAATACAATCCGCAAATGCTGCGCATGTTCTTCCGGGCTCTTAGAATACACCAGAATGTCATCAATGAACACGACCACAAATTTATCCAAAAATTCGATGAACACTCGGTTCATCAATTGCATAAATACAAAGTGCGTTAGTGAGACCAAAGCGGCATCACTACAAACTCATAATGTCCGTAGCGAGTTACGAGCGCGATTTGAACATCGATTCCTTAATCCTCGGTGATGATACCCTGATCTCAGATCGATTTTAGAAAATACTGTTGCCCCTTGCAACTGGTCAAACAGATCATCAATCCGTGGCAACGGATACTTGTTCTTAATCGTCATCTTGTTCAGCTCTCGGTAGTCAATACACAGTCGAAGCGATCCATCCTTCTTTCGGACAAAAAGAACTGGCGCTCCCTAGGGTGAAACGCTTGGCTGAATATAGCCCTTGTCCAGTAACTCCTCCAGCTGCTTCTTCAGTTCGTACATCTCAGTAGGTGCCATACGATACGGCGCCTTAGTATTTGGTGTAGCTCCGGGTTCCAGCTCAATGGTAAATTCTACGTCCCTTCGTGGAGGTAGTCCAGGTAATTCGTCAGGAAATACATCTGGAAATTCGTTCACAACAGGAATGGATGAAAGTTCCATAATTTCGTCTTCTTTCTTCATTGCATAGCACCAATATCCGGTACAGCCCTGTTTCAACAATTTGACAACTTTCATCGCCTTGATCAATTTTCCTGAGCTTCCCGGTTTCCATCCCTCAAACAGAATTTCGGAACCGTCGTCAGCGATCAGCGAGATATTCCTCCTTCGGTAGTTTACAATTGCTCCATATCGATTAAGCCAATCGTCTCCGAGTATCAGGTCATCTCCTTGCATTTCTATCACAATTAGATTTGAGAGCCACTCCATACCCCCAAATGATACAGGGAAATCTCTAGTCTCTAAGTTCCCAACAATCCTTTCTCCACTCGGTAAACCAACAACATAAGGTTCACAAGTATGAAAACCGGAAATATTCAAACGATTTACACAAGACAAAGATATAAAAGAATGTGTAGCTCCTGTATCGAATAAAACGCTAACTGGCTGGGAAAGGATCTGGACAGTACCTGATGCGACAGCAGCATCCTGATCGTCTGTCCTCCTCATCTCGTACAGACGCGGGGGAGCAGATCCGGCACTCGATGTCCCCTTTCGGTCCCATTGTCCTCTGCCTCGTCCGCGGCCAAAATTCTGAGGCATCTGAACACTTTGCTGCGTCTGTTGAATCTTGGCTTCCTCTCGATGCCGTGGTGTACGGGCTCTAAAAGACTTTGCAGCCTCTTCGCAAAACACTGCCCGATGTCCCTCTCGTCCACAATCAAAACAAGTCACGGCAGGAAGGGGGCAATTCCGTCGATAGTGCCCCGTCTTGGCGCAGTTAAAGCATTTTCTGGTAATATCAGTCATGGTTGATGTTGCTCCAAAGTTCTTTCCGCTCCTAACTGGGTGCAGAGGTTTCTTAAACGAATGAAAAGATGACTGGGCCTTGCGGGGCCCACTGTTCTTGTGCTCTGTAAAAGTACCAGAGACTTTCTGCTTCTTCGACTCAGTAAATTTTTCCATTGCTGCTTCCTTGATTTCGTATGCCAACGCCTTATCTTGGTATTGGCGGAGAGTGGTACATTCAAAACCGGACATGTACCTCTGGATTTCTGGTTTCATCCTCATATCGAAATGGATCATCATTTCTGCATCTGTTCTGACCAGATGTCGAACAAATGCCAGCTGTTGGTTAAACGTCTTAATTGCAGGATACGGCACATCGGAAAGTGAGGCGGAGAAAAACTCCCGAACTTTGGCTTCCCTCACAGGACGAGGGCAATACTGAGCTTCCATCATCAATCTAAACTCTGTCCAATCAGCATCATGGTCTACAGGTCGGATGGCTTCCCACCATTCGGACGCTTCCCCTATCAGAAAGTATTGAGCGATAGAGGCTCTCCGGTCGTCTGGGCAGTTAATTCCAGCAAAGATTTTCTCCAGTTCCTTCAACCAATGGTCCCAAGTGGGAGTCTCAGAAATACCGTCGAATTTGGGTGGTTGCATCTTCGCCACCTCTTGCAGCCACCGGTCACCTCGATTTCCCATTTCTGGAATCCTTTGTTGTCCATCTCCTTGCTGAATTCCTGCCGCCACCTGCATTCGGTCCACGACCTGAGTGAACTGAGTCATCTGGTTCACAACTTGACGAAGGATTTCTGGTACACCAGGTTCCGGTTCGTTATTGATGGATCGTTGCGTCTCGCCTGAGCTATGACTGGCCTGATTAGAAGGCGACCGCGACCACGTTCACGTCCGCCTCTCAACATACTGTAAGCATAAATACTCAATATACAGGAAACAACATCGTTCTAATATTCGAGTATAAAGAGACACAACATGTAAAGAACGAGATAGATTTTTAGGAACTTACAACCACCGTTCGCATGAAGACGTAGGCAGTGCAGTGATGTCATTCACGGCCGGTTACCTCAAAAGACATAAATGACCCCTATTTTAACCCAACGGCCAAGATATCCATAATCTTAGCTCCGATACCATATTCTGTAACACCCCCGATATATTCAGGAATATTACAGCGCCGTAAATCCTTTACATAAGGATTTACAAGGCTGAAGAATTTAACAGACATTAAAAGATACTAACGAATGGAAATAACGGAATTAAGATACAACAGTTCTTACCAAATACTGAAAGTACAATTGTTCAACAGGAACTCAATAATACATCACCAAATTCAAATCCATCACAAATGACTTCATACTCGAGTACTTATTGAAATAACGAAAAAACAACAGATAAATAAACCCGACCGAAACATCACTCTGCACCCTCGTCGTCATGCAGCTCCAGTGGTTGTTTTCCCGCTCTCCTGGATCCTGAACATAAACAAAATGTTCACCCCCGAAGGGGTTAGCACAACGATGCTAGTACAAGTACCACAACATATTATTCATATCTCACGAATAATGTAAACGACAAGAAAAATACCAACGAGTCTTCTCCTACGAGAAACTCAAAAATGACATACACAACTGATAATCACAACATGATATCATAACATACACATGGTAATTCCGTCGATCCAGCGTTCACTGCCTAGAACCCACGATGATCCCGTCAGACCAACCCGTGGTGGAAAAACCCGTCCGATGATCCAGTGCACGCTAGCATAGATCCCCCGATGATCCCGTCGGACCAACACGAGGTGGACACACAATAACGACATACATGCACGACAATATGTATAACAACAATACATAAAACAAATAAGGTACTTGCCTCGATTTGAAGACAAGAACAATACCTCCACGAAAACGAACACTCGAAGGTCGTCCTCCTCAATCAATCACGCAACAAGATCAAACCTTAACAAAAGAAATGATATAGGATTTATCTCACGTCGTACGAATGTTTAACAATTCCGTTTACGACCAAAAGCTCATAAAATGCAATCTGCCTGAACTGCTTAGCGCACGCTAAGTACTCTATGTAGCGTGCGTTAAGTGCGCTTTCGATAAGCGCCGCATAAGCAGCAAAGCCTAGCGTACGCTAACTATACATGGTCAGTACTTCACTGATCAGTCGACTGACTCGTCTGATGGCCTAGCGTACGTTACATACCAAACGTAGCGTACGCTAACTCGTGCTCGATAGCGCACGTTAATCTATATAGCTTAGCGTGCGCTATCTGTGCATGACAGTTTACTGCTGGGCAGTAAACTGTTCTCATCATGATCAAAACAATGAAATCTTCCGTGATAATTCATGTTACCTCCATGAATATCATGTTCATATAAGTATGAATGATTTAACAGATAACAACAACTTCGGGTTCAAGGATATGTATACTATTATGAAACCATCTTCCATTTCGACTACAAATCTTCATACGACGATTCACAAGGCTTAACGGTTGGTATCAACGCCTTTATATCAATCAATATTATCATGCTGAAGTTGTTAAACGTTCCATCTATACTAGATAAATCTTTCCATGATCAATCCGTTAGATTTATCTAACAATAATGATGTTAAAGTCAAGTCCAAGATTGCTATGAAGTCATCTATTAGATTCGGATTACCAATGATAGAAGCTTCCTTTACTTGTTCAATGTAATAAGATTCGAATCATGATGATCATAATCAAGGTACTTAAGGCTTAATCATCTCAATATTCCAAACATGATATACTTGGATAATTCATCTATGAAAATCCATATCTTGTTAACATGATCATCCAAATCGTTAGAATCCAACTCTAAGTCTGGAGATAGATTGAACATACCTTAATATGATGAAAATCACTGAACCGTAAGGTAGAATCCAACTCCGATTGGTTGTATGCCACTCCAAGGTGCTATTCCACTTCAATGATTACTCCCAAGTGGTAATCAATATATAAACACCAACAATATGTGTTCTAAGTATGTAGGAGGGTTATCTCAGCTCTCTGGCCTCTCAAGAATGCAGAAGGAACGAGTAAAATGTAAGTCAAAACGGGTTGTTGTCCCATTTATAATATTCTGCATTTTAACAAGTTAGCGCATGCTACTAAGCTTTCCTTAGCGTGCGCTAATATGAGTTGACTTCAGAACTGTCCAGGTTCGTCCGCGGAAATCTTATCCGGACCCATGTCCCAGCTGGCGCATGTGCTAGCCGTCCCACTCAATAATTGAGTTTTTAGCGCACGCAACTCCTATCCGCATAGCGTGCGCTAATAGTAGCCCGTTAGCGCGCGTTAAGATACATTCTTAGCGTGCGCTATCACGAGTTTGCATGAGAAATTTTGCATGATTCTATACTTATGTACAATGATATCAATGCAAGAAATATCATACTCCAATAATCAAAACCACAAATCCGAATAATACAGGGTTTGAATACAGATGAAATACACCGTAATAAATCCGGATATTACAGTAGCGGCCTCCTTAGTGAGGAAATACTGAGCAATCGGTACTTTCCTCACCTCGGGGCAATCAACCGCCTCGAAAATCTTCTCCAATTCCGCTAGCCAGTCTTCCCAGCCTAACGGGTCTGTGGCACCGCCAAACTGTGGAGGGTGCATACGGATTACATTCTGAAGCAAGGCATCCGTGTTTGGGTTCGGGTTATTCAGCTGAACAGTTTGGGCTAAAATAGTCATCTGGGTAGCCAATTGTTGAAGTGCATTCGTAACTCCAGCGTCCGCGTTGTTCCCTTGACTGTTTGATTGGTCGTGCTGACTTTCGGTGTCAGGATGCACCGAGTTCGACAAACTGGGATTGGTCGACCCCGCAACTGAACTGATGGAGACGGCCGGGCCACGACCTCTTGCTCGTCCACGGCCACGACCCCTACCAGCTGACATACTGAGGAACACACAAGGTACGTAAGCACAATTCAATCGCATGTCATTAAGGTGATCGATTCTCAAGAATATCCATAAAAGAAGCATAATGAATAAGGAAACATCAGAAGAGTAAGAGGTCTTACAAGTACCGGTCGCACTGTGATGATGGCAGAGTAGTGATACTGTGGACAAATGACGACTCATTCGACCCAAAAGACCGACAGCCTAGGTATCCATAGACCTAAGCTCTGATACCATATTCTGTAACACCCCCAAGTTATTCAGGGAATATTACAGCGCCGTAAGCCCCGCCGTGGGACTCACAAGGCTAAACATACGCGGAACTATAAATTTTGACCGATAAGGTCTACACACAATGGAATGAAAAACAATACGAAGGTATTCAAAACATAACCAATGTATCCACAGACATCATAACACGAATCAATACCTCGGCAAACACAGGCCGGAACATCAAGGAAAATGGAAAACAATACTCGAGTATTCAATAGCTAATCCAGTACAACAACACTGAATGGAAAACTCAAAACATAACTGGAAGAAAGACACAGTATCACACTTGCCCACCATCTTCATGCCGACCCGATACCTGCCTGTTCGTTCTCCTGGAACCTGAAATACATAAAACGTATTTCCCCCATAAAGGGGTTAGCCGTCGAATAGCTAGTGCAAGCATATCAAGTATGAAACATAATACTCCTCGACAATAAAGTAAATGTAACCGTCAATTCATCAATTCAAGACTAGTATTCCGGAATAACTAAATCTCATAGTGTCACCTCAAGACGTATGTGAATGCCGTAGAAACGGTTCGTTCATATCATCCGTCAATACATGTATGAATGCCGTAGAAACGGTTCGTTCATATCATGCCATCAATACATATATGAATGCCGTAAAAACGGTTCGTTCATATTATGCCATCAATATATCTATAAATGTCGTAAAAACGGTTCGTTCATATCATACCATCAATATTACTTACTTTCAAAGTCGAGAACGTACAATCATAATTATATACTTGCCTTTGAGACATCGAGAAATCGAACGGAGGAAGGGTATGAGTTCGGTAGGTCCAAGAACGCGCTTCCGGCACCTAAACGATTCGCAAGGAATATGATAGTCAAATATCCATACTCAAATTACACGAAGAAACCCCCGAAACCCGTCTACGATTCACGAAAAATACACGGGTAAACAATTAGAGGTTGGAAAATCGCTCAAACTCCCGAAAGTCCGAAAAATCGTAGGAAAGGCATGTATACGGTATAGATACATCATAATCTCAAGGTTCTCAAGCTTCAAATTGGATAAATCGGACGAATCTACGAAAAAAACCCAAAATCCAACACAATATTCAAAGTGTTCTTGAATAATCTTTCAATAATCCGATGAATAATCAAACATGCCCATAATCATGCATATATCACTTCATACACCATGATTTTAACATCCAAAACGTCAATACCCAATACAAAATCGAGAACCAAGATGTTGAAGAAATTACCTCTTGAATATCCAAGCTCTATGATCCGAGGAATACGCGTTAGATCGACTATCCAGGCTTCCCAACCGAATGAAAATGGTAAAAATCCAACACACAAGTGATAGATGGTGAGAAGCTCCTCCCCTCAAGCTCTCTCTCTCTCGCAGGTAGAAGAAGAAAATGGAGAAATGAGTTGCATCTCGCTCAAAAGCACAAATTATGCAGTTGACCGCATTGTGTGCCGCGGCTCAGCCCAGGTGTGCCGCGGCACAGGCCCAAAATTGCTCCCAGGGCTCGGCAGTGTGCCGCGGCCCGGCTGGCATGCGCCGCGGCACCGGGTACAGTCGGTTTTGGCTGAAAGATGCAACACGAGTGTGCCGCGGCCCGGACAGGTGTGCCGCGGCAGTGACTCGGCAGTGTGCCGCGGCCCTGCCGGCATGTGCCGCGGCACCCGGTACATCCTGCTCGGCCAGGTCTAGAAAGTGTGTGTGCCGCGGCGCACACTCCTTGTGCCGCGGCTCACACCCCCCTCGGGCCCTAAAATGATGAAAAATGACCCGGGAAGAGAATAAAAGCAATAGGACTCAATATATGGGCAACAATAACATGAAATAGAAGTACGGAAACCCCAAAACGGTGGTTCCAAGCAATGATTACAAGGGTTCGCCCAACAAAACACGATTCGCAAAAATGAAGAGATTTGAAATGACATGAATTTCGACCGGGTATTACACGTAATAGCCTGCAAACTACGCCAACCAGGTAAACCACACTAGGCAAGCCCTGTGTGACTGACTCAACCAAGAAAGTGTTGGTAAGGGGAATTGAACTCGTGACCTTTCAGTCCCGCGCTCACCTACTCCACCAACTTAACTACCTTTGCGGGTAAGAACGTTCATATTTTACTTAATTATCGAGTTAGCTTATACAAACATTTTTTCATTCTAGAAAAAGTTCTAGCAATTAATCCAACTTATATAATCCGTATTTAATTTCGAAAAATTTGTTGTTCGTATTTACTTTATTAATAATATATAAACATGTGAATATGAACGTACCATTATCACCATCACTATCGCTATCACTAATATATAAAGGTTCAAATGAGTTAAATAATAATAATGATAATAATAATAATAATAATAATAATAATAATAATAATAATAATAACTGACATTTAATTATTGAAACCGTGTATTTCTAGACGGAACGTTGGACATGATGACTTAGAGATTTTTATTGGAACCATTTCCCCCAAAAATTAGTATTGAGTCCCTTGATTAAATGTGGAGTAATCAAGACACTCAAGATGGAGTCCTTGTGAAGTATTAGAAAACCGAGTTTTAATGTGAGATTTACAACATTCATGTCTTTATTTGACCGAATTAAATGCAATCACGAAGATGAATAAGAAGGGATGCGAGTATACCAACCATCCTGCAGCAATTAAGATGAATATGAAGGGTGTCTGCCAAACCCAACGCCCCATTATTTCTTCCAGTGTATTCCTCATAAATCCATACTACACACAAAACACACACATCACCCCCGAAATATTCATGATTCAAGATGTGAAGAAGGAGATCGGAAACTATCCTCATCCATAAGATGTGTTTGATGTTTTTCTCTCTACCTTGCTAAAGATTGTTAAGTTGTTGGATAATTCGTTCGTTAATTCTGATGCTTTAAATCATCATAAACAAGTAAGGTTTTAATTATTTTTAGTTATTTTGTTAAAAAGCTTATATTTTTATGGGTGTTGCGTTTGATTTGATTTATGTTAAATTGTTTTTTTTTTTTCAGATTTTAGCAAGGATTTGGGGTCTCCGCAGCAGGATTCGATTCATGAAACCTCAAATCAAAGCAGAAAGTAACTCAGGTCAGATGTTTATGCTAATTGTTGTTGTGTTAATATATTTTTGTTAATCAAGTTTATGAGTTTATAAGGGCTTTTAGGGTTGCTTATGCTTCTGCTTATATTTAACAACTGATAAACTACTTAAGGGGATGTTTGTGTTAGATTATATAGTGGCCTAATGAGCTTTAACTAAATTTTGAAAAGTTCATATGAGCTAATAAGCTAGGAGACATATGCACTTTTACATAAGCTACCCCAAATGCAACAGAACAAACGACCTTTTTATTATTTTGTTTTAATGCATAATATCATTATTTTTTTTACAGGAAGAACAAAGGGTGATAGAAGCAAAAATAAGAATGACACAGCAAGAAATTCTAGATAAAGGGGAAAGAATGATAAAAAGGCAAGAGATGAGCTCTTCACGCGGCATAATTGGACCAAATGAGGCTGAATATTTCTCCAGAGCAGGTATGTGTCTATAAGTGGCGCAATTGGTTAGGTTGGGATACGAAATTAAGTAAAAATAGCGTATATAAGAATGGGAGCTAATATAAGCATGTGTTTGGCATCGTATTTTGAGTGTCATGTCTGATGTGGTATATTTTGAATCTAAACAAAACGGATTACATGAGATAGTGTTTCGCTGAGCTTCTGCTGATCGAAGTTGTGATCATGAGTGGTTTGAGTGTTTACCAAGGTTTGATAATACGAATATATGTAATATAAACTCCTGATTATTTGATAAATTAGGAATAGAATAATCAGATAGTGGAAATAAGTTTTGTTGCAGCTATTCCTAAACTAATTGTCCGAAATTGTTTATTTGATCCTCAAATAATTGAAAATAGTTAAAATTGTAATTGTTTGCTTATCCGTATTCTGGCGGGGCAAGTTATTTGATTTGCAGCGATGAGCTTAGATTGGTTATGGCAGGCGCATGGTTTTAAATTAATCCAACCCAAAAAGGAACCTTAGACTTGATACATCCTTACATTAATAGTGCAACTTCAGCATGTGCAAAATAAATGTATATTCGAATGTGCTAACTATGAAAACGATATTAACTAACACTAGATACTTATAACATCATAAATATCTCGAAAGTTGTTATCGATAGTGCTCGAAGTGGGCTGAGACCTCTCAAAACTGGATCTCTCTTTTTATAGTAAAGTTTCCAGAATCATGGATTTGGAGGTATAATAGACTCAACACTATATCTTTATAAATTCATGTAATTGTGTGTTTGTTTATGTGAAAAGAGTTATACAATATTTGTGCACGTACTTGCCTTGCACATGCTTTGCGAATAAAACCTATAAAACCACATGTTCCAAAAAGAGTTACACAATATTTGTGCACGTACATGCTTTGCGAATAAAACTTGTAAAACCACATGTACCTGTCAAAACCATTTCTGCATAAACGTAACATGCTTTGTGAATACATAATTAGATTTATCTTGACGATTTAGAAATTTGAGCATTAAATGCGGAACAATTTTATCTGGTATGCGCGTCGCAGTGCGAATCGCCGTAATATATAAACATGTGAATATGAACGTACCATTATCACCATCACTAAGATTCACATGAGTTAAATAATAATAATAATAATAATAATAATAATAATAACTGACATTTAATTATTGAAACCGTATATTTCTAGACTGAACGTTGGACATGATGACTCAGAGATTTTTATTGGAACCATTTTCCCCAAAAAATAGTTGCTTACTCTTTTTTATTTTATGCTTGTTTATTAAATTAAAGTGGACAATCTGTCTGTCACCAAATTATACAAAAGGTAAATGTAGGATGTCACTTGAAATAGAAATGAAAAAAAATTTAACCGCAAAGTTGCTACAGCTTTCACATTATAACTGTAGGTTTATACAAAATTTTACTTATTTAATTACTTTTCATTAATTTTGATTTCCATCAGTTGACTTCATAAAAAATATTAATATTGGTTTACCACCCGTGTAATATACGAAAACATAAGAAAAAATTTATATATGGAAACGCATAATACAAAAATCATTCAACATTTATTTTGTAGCGCTTCTTTATAAATTACATTAGTTATTCTATTTACGATTAAACCATTATCACGCGATTAAAAAATTCAAGTTATTCATGTTTTTCACTCTGATATAGCTACATAAAACTAACAATGATTGAATATGGTTCTTGACAGACATACGTCGACATGAGAGAATGCATAATCATGAGAAAGCATAATTAGTGGAAATTCTCGCCTTTGAAATTTAAGTACCATCTAGTATCCGATGAGTTTAATATCTTTTGTGGTAGTATAGTATAAAAACTTATTACCTAATATATATAAATATTATGGAAGCAATTGTATCAAAATAGTACAAATGTGCATCAAAGTATATTAGAAAATAAATAGACAAAGCTAAAACTCTCTCACGTAGTCAGTTGGTGTTGCAATATCACAATCAAATAATTTCCTTATTTTCTAACATGAATTTCATATTTTTGAGTGATCAAAAACTAAAGATAAATAAAATATTTACTCAGGCATATTTTTAAAAAACATTACAATAATTTTTATTCTCTATAACCTTCCTTATATAGAGATTAGGGGTGTCTAAATGGTTCCCGGTTCTCGGTTAGAACCGAAACCGAACCGAAACCGAGCCGGTTCCGGTTATAATCGGTTTTCGGTTCGGTTCGGTTTTCGGTTCCTTATTACATAATTTTTCGGTTTTCGGTTCGGAACCGGAACCAAACGGTTCCGAACCAAAAACCGATTCTATAATATATTTATTACATATTATTTTTATATTTTATACTTATATATTTTATTATTTTAATTTTTGTAAATTAAAATTTTAAAACCCTAATATTGTTAAATATTTTATATTTTGTTAAAAATTTATAATAATATATTATATATGTATTAAATATTAATATTATATTTTATAATTTATAATTTATAATTTAACTCGTATATAAAAAAAAACGGTTCTGTCGGTTTAACCGAACCGGAACCGAAAATAACCGGTTCGGTTCTGGTTAACCGAAATTTTATATGGTTCGGTTTTCGGTTCTCATTTTTGGGCAATTGTGGTTCCGGTTAACCGAAAATTTCGGTCCGGTTAACCGGAACCGAACCGTTCAACACCCCTAATAGAGATGATTCTATTGATTAATATAACCAAACCAAACCAAACATACCAAGTATATCCCGCTCATAGCAGGGTCTGGGGAGGGTAAGATGTACGCAGACCATGCCCCTACTTTTTACGGTAGGGAGGCTGTTTCCGTGAAGACCCCCAACTTAGTGCGCAACAAAGTATAGAGTGATATATACAAAGAAGCATAAGATTCGAAAAAGCTCAAAACCATACCTCGGCCCATGGCTTAATTCACATGAGACTTACCTAAGGGGACTTTGACATCTACACTCTCGATGAACGTTGCTCTAACAGAAGAGAGGTTGACTCTGCGCCCAGCTCCCTGTAAAAAATACACCACGCACAAAAGCCAATAGAATTAAATATACAATAAAAATAAAAAATGCAATGCTCTAGGTCAAAGCTAACCGAGACAACCCAACCCTGAGGCTCTCTAATACAGCACCGCTCCCGACAAAAGAATTCACAACTCTGATCTGGCGTCTCCAAGAGCACCTATCAATAGTCATGGTCTCGGAAAGGTTTAAGGCCTTCAAATCTAATATCAGCTGCTCCTCCCACGTCCTCTTCGGTCTGCCTCTCCTTCTCCCCTACAACCAATAAACTCTCGACCCTCCTCACCGGAGCAGATGCCTGCCTCCTGCGGACGTGGCCAAACCATCTCAATCTCCTTACCTAACTTTCGCTGAAATGGGCGCCACTTCTAGCCCGTTCCTGAAAACCTCGTTCGAGATTCTATCCAACATTGTGCGACCACACGACCAACATAACATTCTCATTTCAGCCGCTTCCAACTTTCTCTCAAGCGACTTCTTCATCGCCCAACATTCAAAGCCATACAACATTGTAGGTCTGATTGCCGCTCTCTAGAATTTACCCTTCAACTTTAAAGGGACTTTCTTGTCGCACAGGACCCCTGTTACTGCTCTCCACCTAAGCCACCCAGCCTTGATACGATGAGTGACATCATCTTCACACTCACCTTCCTTCTGAATGATCAAACCCAAATACTTGAACTTATCCGTACGGGGTACGGTCTGATCAACAATCATTACCTCTACTTCTTCCTCGTTGGCCTCACCACTAAAGTTACACCAGAGATACTCGGTCTTAGACCGACTCACACGCAAGCCCTGGGATTCTAAGTTAGACCTCCATAGCTCCAACTTCGAGTTCACCTCCCTCCTCGACTCCGCCACTAACATAATGTCGTCAGCAAAAAGCATGCATCACGGGACGCCATCCTGTATACCAAGGAAATGACGTCAAGGATTAGAGCGAAGAGAAGAGGGCTTAGCGCCGACCCCTGGTGTAGCCCTATCTCAACCGGGAAATACTGGGTATCACCAACTGGGGTCCTAACGCAAGTCCTAACTTGGGAGTACATGTCTTGGATCGCCCTAACGAACGGCAACGACACCCTCCTCTCTTCAAGGCTCCTCCAAATAACATCGCGTGGAATGCTATCATAAGCCTTCTCTAGATCAATGAACACCATATGGAGGTACTTACGCCGCTCTCTAAACTTCTCCATAAGGCGTCTGACGAGATGAATGGCCTCAGTCGTGGACCTCCCCGGCATGAAACCAAATTGGTTCTCTGAGATCTCAACTTCTCTTCTAACCCTACATTCCACCACTCTTTCCCAAAGTTTCATAGTATGACTGAGGAGTTTAAACCCCGATAGTTACTACAACTATGAGCATCGCCTTTGTTCTTGAAAAACGGCACGACAATACTACGTCTCCACTCCGTCGGCATCTTAGAACCTCTGAGGAGGATGTTGAACAGCTCTGCTAGCCACTGAACTCCAACTTCCCCCAGACAAAGCCACACCTCAATAGGGATCTGATCCAGGCCTACAGCCTTAGCTCTACCCATTTTCATTAGGGCACCCTTTACTTCCTCCTTACTGATTAATATGCTATCATCAAAAAATAATTATTTACACAATATAGGAGGAAAAATTACAACTTTGGTCCTATGAGAATTTTATGAACAGATTTGGTCTCACTTTACTTTTTGGTCATTTTCTTTTGTAAAAATGATTCAAATCGTTAAGTATTTAATGCTTTTCGTTAAATGACCAAAATTGAGGTAATTCAATCTTTATTTAAAATTGAAAAAGTTACACAAGTAATTTGATGCAAATTAAAAATACAAAAACAGATCCGAGATTTACAAAAATATATAGTTGATTTCAGAAGTAAATAAATTAACAAAATCATCTAAAACTAAAATAAAATAAAAAACACTTAAATCTAAATAAAAATGAAAAAAATATTCAAAAAACTAAATAAACGTTGAAAATAATAAAAAGTCTGAAAAACTAAATAAAATCTATTTGATAATTTTTTTTAGAAAAATCTGGAAATTTCAATCTAATAAAATATTTAGTATCAATAATTTTTCAGTTTTACCAACTCAAATATTTGGTTGATTTTTAATATTTTTTTTTTTGAGAATTAGCTGATTCTTGACTATTTTTAGTTGATCTTGGTAATTTATATTTTATAAGACAATTGCATTCTATATTTTTTTTTACTTTTATTACTTTTGAAGGTTTAATTTATTTTCTCTATACATTCAGATTGCTTTATTTTTTTCATTTATATATTATAATTAAATTACTTAAATATTTGACAGAATTTGTTCCAAATATTACAAATTTGCATATCCCAAAATAATAAAAAATAAAATAAATAAATTTAAACTCTCTGATGAAATTAGTTTTATCTTCAATAATACAATCATTTATTTTTTCCTCATACAAACTTTTCATTTTGAAAAATCAAAATTTTAAAATAATTAAAACAATTCTCGAGTCATATTCAGAAAGATTTATAATTAATTTGTATTCTCTAAAAATGTTCTTCTCTAAGATGACTCTATTAATTACTATGATATTATTAAAAATTAAATATTTACAAATGTCCACATTCCCCCACGAAGTCAAATAATCTTGCAACTACACAATTATATAATTTCTCTATTTCTCACATAAATTTTTTATTTTGTGAAAGATGGGAATTTTAAGATAATTGTTTTTCATTTACATTTAGATATATTCATAAGTAAGTTTGTCCACTAATGTTTTTTATGATGGATGATTATATTATGTATTTTGTTATTACTAATAATTAATTGCTAAAATATATTTAAAATTTTATAAAAATTACAATTATAAAATTTAATATAATTAAATGCGGAATATATATAAATGCTAGAGGAGTAATTGGACCACAATAGTGCAAATGAGCATCAACCAAAATATAATGGGGAAATAAACAAAAGTTAACTCTGCCCAAATAATTTATTCTTGCAATAATATAATTAAATAATTTTTCTATTCTCTCACGTGAATATTTTATTTTATTTTGGATGAATGAATCTTTAGGATAGTTAAATAATTATCCAATTATATTTAAAAATAAATAGCTTATATATTTTATGAATATATTTGTAAGAAGTAGTGAAATGGGTAAGTATATAAATATTAGTTTTTAATTCTCGTATATTAGATTATATCACCCATCAAAATTGTTTTGCTTGTCTAATATAGCTTAATTTAACTTTAATAATTTAATTCAATTTATATTTTCTTAAAAAACATAATTCATTTTATTTTATGGTTAAAAATTTTAGCTATTCCGTCTTTGAGAAGAAATTTCAAAACAAAAAAAAATCATGTACTTTATGAACAACAACTTTTGGTATTAAGAAAAGTAATAATGTTCGTTCTTAAAGATATAGGAATAACGTTAACCTCAATTGAATTAGAGTATCTTTCTCATGAACAGAACAAATATTAGAAAAATTCAAAAGGTGAACGATTGTTTTGAAAAAAATAGGATGATAATTATTTCTTATTTTTTAATATGCATTTTATAATTTATGTAGAATTAGAATTAAATTTTAAATAGGTTCTTGCATTATTTTGGTAGATGTATGATATAATGATTCCCTTTTTATTTTATATCTTCACTATCTGTTATTTTGATATGTAGGATTTAAGTACATATACCACAAAATCGTTGCATTTATATTGAAGAAAATTTATTGAGATGAACTAAGAAAAAATCATGTAATTTATGAACAACAACTTTTGGTATTAAGAAAAATAATAATATTATTTCTTAAAGATGTAGAAATAATGTTAACCTCAACTGAATTAGAGTAACTTTCTGGTGAACAGAACGAATATTAGAAAAATTCAGAAGGTGAATGATTGTTTTGGAAAAAAAGTAGGATGGTAATTATTTCTTATTTTTTTTAATATGCATTATAATTTATGTAGAATTAGAATTAAATTTTAAATAGGTTCTTGAATTATTTTGGTAGATGTATGATATAATGATTCCCTTTTTATTATTTTTACTATCTTTTATTTTGATATGTAGGATTTAAGTATATATACCACAAAATTGTTGCATTCATTGGTGTCTTATTGATCTGGCCAAATGGTGAAAGCTTGTATATGTTGTTTGAATATTATATATCAACTGCAATTCAAAATTCTGCAGGCTACAATTTTTTTTAACTATTTATATAGTTATGACTTACGTGTCAACCAGGAGCGTGCGGTGCGACATGCTGTAAGCAAGACCGTGACATGACATAAGGCAGTGACGTGAAAGCGGCATGTAGGCTCAACGTATCTTCATTGGTATATAGAGGAGTTTTGAAAAACGACAACAATCATCTTTTTACATAACACATGTAACGCACATACTTGCTATAAGTAATAATATGCTATATATATGTATCTTCTTTTTGGTCAGACCACCCGGTATCCCCACTACCGTGGGACTAATCTGATTCGGCACGGGATGACCCCGTAGAGTTCGACTCTAACCCGGTGAGGGCCTAGCCCGTAGCTTTTAATCATGGCGCACACCGACAAGAGTCGAACTCATGACCTTGTGGTTATATTAGCAGTCCTCTTACCGATTGCCCCAAGCTGCCGGGTAAATGTATGCTATGTTTTATTTTAGAATATCATGTATTTTTCTATGGTGTGAAAATTTTGGTTGAATTTAATTATTAATATATACAAATTAAAAATACAATTGCTACAATATTCACTATAAAATAATGCATGCATTAGCTTCACATTAATGTGAAGCTATTAAAGTTGACTGTGAATCTAATATTTTTTAGATTCACATATGTGGAGCAAATGTATGAAGGTAAAGAACCTAAACTAAAGTTTCTTTAGCTTCAAATTGACCGTGTGTAGCTAAAGAAATAAAAGTTTCACGTGTGTTAGAAACAATAGTGTCACACATGTGAAGCCAAAGAAACGTCAAGATATATTGTAATTACAATAGAGACACATATGTTATGCAAAAAAACAAAAAACAAAAAATTGTTTTTTTTTTTTTTAAAAACAACATCATACTGTAGGTCACAAGTCGTCAGGAATAAGTCTAGAGGGGGGTGAATAGACTTATTAAACTCTTTTCCTGAATCTCAGGTGAGTTTATCAGCTGTTATTAAGTACAGATGACTTATGTCGTCTGCAGACAGATAATGCGGAAGACACAGCTGATGAAGATATGGATAACTAATGTGGACTGCAAATAACTATCTAATGGAATAGTAAATATGAATGCAGCAGTTAAATATGATGAATGCAGTTAAAAATACACAGACACTTATAGTGGTTTCAGAGGTGGGGTAATCCTCTACTGCTTCAGATGAGAGGTTCCTGCCTGAATGAGAAGAGGGTCTTGTTTTCTCTTTGTTCTTGCCTCCTCTTTGCCTTCCCCCTGCCTGTAGTTCCCTTTGCCTTTTTCTTCCCCCTTATCTTCCTCCCTTTTGCCAGCATCAATAATAGTGGCAAGCTGCTCCTCCACCCTGGACATGAAATCAGACATGCCAAGTGGCATTCTGGAGTTAGTGGGTGGTGGGGAAGGGTCCTTTCTGTTGATCAGGGTCTCCATCTTGGCATTGAGGGACTGTAGGTCAGGCTTGACTTCAGTTGCTTGAAGCGTGACAACTGTTTCTTCAACTAGCCGTCTGATCATATCAGTCACTGCAGGTGAGATATGATCCTCAGGTGTTGTCTGAGGTGAATTTTCACCTGATTCCTCTTGGGCAGCTGATCTCCTGGCAGTTGACTTTTCTGAAGGTAGACTTCTATCAGTTGGCTTCTGATCAGAGGGGGTTTTGTGTGGGGTGCCTGACTTTTCATCTTCAGATGGCTGATGAGAGCTGGATGCTTGATCAGGTGCACCATGCTCATCAGTTTCATCATCTCTTCTCTCATCTTCCTTTCTCTCTCATTCTTCTTCTTTTTCTTTTTCTTCTTTTTCAAATCATTCTTCTACTTTTTCTTCTTTTTCAACTCATTCTTCTTCTTCTTCTTCTTCTTCTTCACCTCCTCCTTTTCAACTCCATCATCTTTTTCAATTTCAATAATTCTTATTTCTTTTTCTTTTTCTACTCATCGCTTCTCCTCATTTTCAACTTGCCCTTCCTCTCGAAGGGTTTTTCCTGCTGATATACCCTTCATGATATAACAGACGAACTGGTCCATATTTTGTTTAAAATTGGACATGAACCAGTTCTCCTGGAGTAGTAAGAGAACATCTGTCTCTTGACAGAAGAACATGAGGAGTTTCTCAGCAGCCTGGGGGTGTGCCCAGGTACTCCTCTCAACACTCTTTTAATTGAGTGAAGGTAAGAGATTTTAATCCTTCCACTCTTCAAATATATTGGCAAATGAAAACTTAAGAGATTGTTGTTTTACCAGCTTTAATTGATCTGTGGTCAGGTTCAGAGGATTATTCTCCCTGAGGTTTAGGGAGTATCCAGCTTCTGGTATTTCTATTGTTAGTTCTACCTCTTCTTCTTCGATCATGCTCGGAAAAGTCAAAAGTGGAATCACTTCACCCATCAGCTCGGACAGATCTGGCTGATCTTCAGCAGGAGCAGGTGCAGGTGTACCGATGATCTACATCTGAGCTAAAGTTTCTTAAATTGGCTCTGGTGCAGGTGACTTTACAGTCTGCACTGCTTCTTCTTCTCCTTCAGATATTGGGCCTTTCTGCCTCTTTGGTGACTGATCCTTAGATAAGGTGATATGGACAGCCTCCTCCATTGAAGGTAACTTTCTTTTCAACTTGGCTAGGGGAGTGTTGTCGGAGTTGGAGTTATCTGCAGGTGACTTCTCAGCTGCAGGTAACTTTTCAACTGCAGGTGACTTTTCAACTTCAGATGGGGTTGAGCTTATCTCCTCTGTAGGTAACTCATGGGGGGTCTGATCTGCTGCATCAGAGCGAACTTTGTCTGAGTCCGAAGGTGCTCTGTAGGGAGAGGTTCCACTGGTCATCTCCCTTTAGATCTTGGCTGCTTTCCTCTCAACTCCCAATTTCTTCAAGGTTTCTTGGTCCAGATGACCAAGTCTTTTGCTTCCGTGGAAGGGGTCTGCACCTCCTTTTGCCTTTCTGAGGAACTCCAAGATCCAACTGATCTAGGTTCCATAAGCTAGCTTCTACTTAAACTTCTTCTCCTCTGCAATCCAGCTCACTTTGTTTACTTCGCGGACTAACTGCCTGTAGATGTAGTCAGGCCAGTTAATCCTTTGGTGCTGGATAAGAGCTCCCAGAACAACAAATTTGGCAGATGATAACTGGTCATAGCTGCTGGCCATGCCCATGACAATCTTGTTTGTGATGTCACGAACATATCTATAGTCCTTTTTGAGGTCGCCTCTTTTAGCCGTGAGCTTGACATTGTTCGGCTGTTCTGGCAATTCGTTCTCATACCAGGTTTCAACAGAGCTTTGTTTTAGGGCTTCGACTGCAATGCCCCTGTTTTTCATTCTAAATGCATTAGTAATGGTATGGGGAGTGATAGTGACTTCTTCTCCAAAGACCGAACTCGTGATACAGTGTTCAGTGACTTGTGCTTCCTTGAAGAAGATGTTGTTACCCAAAATATTATCCGGAGATGATATTACTGGAATGGTCGAGTAACAAACAAAGTGCGAGAGCACGTCCGTGAGGAAATAAATAACACAAGATTTGCCAGGGTTGTTAGTCCCGGGCTTGAATGCTCTCGCGAGATGTTATTAATATGAATACTAGTGAGTACAGATATTAATGTTAGAGTACAAATACAATGAGTCTAAAGACTCTAGTTATCTTAGCTAACGAGTGCTGAAGATTGCCGGAAGAACCAGAGTTGAAGCTCTGTGAGTTCTTGTTACAAAGATGGAGAATTCTCTGTATAGTTTGCTGTTTTTGTGAATGTCTTTCACTGTGTGAATGTATTCCACCCTCTGTGTTCGTGAATGAATTTCACCATCCTTTGGCCGCTGCTGGAGGCCTTCTATTTATTGGAGAAGAGGTCGCTAGGTCCTCCCTGTCCATCGCGGGCGACCACCGTTTCCTATATTAAAATAAGGTGGGCGATCGTCCCATCCCGTGGGACTGTATCCTTAAAGTCCGCGGCTGCTGGTGGCAGCCAGATGTGCGAGCCAATGAGAAGTCTGCACGCGTCCTGAGTCGCTGTCTCTGGAGGACCCACTTTGCACCTTTCGGCGGGTCTGTCGGTAGGTGTGAAGGTGGTGACAGGCTGGGGTCAAAGGGCCTTATCCCGTGGTGCCTATTGCGGATCTGCACGTGGGTCTTCACCCGAGATTTGGTCTTCGAAGACTTTGACGGGTGTCGGATTCATACGTGGCACGGGACGATCATCTCCAGTCGGCCATTAGAGGCGATCGCCATATGCCAATAGACGATCGCCTTGGACGTCGACCGCTGGGCGCTTGCCCAGCATCCGTCTTCTTTAGCTGGCTCGTGACCATTATGCCGATTGCCATCGAGGCGTATAAATCGCCTCACAACAATTTCCCCCCAGCTCGCTCTGATGGTGAAGACGTGGGGTGAGGTGGCACTGCTGGCGATCGCCTGTTTCAGACGAGCGGCTCATCTATTTATGACAAGGACGATCGTCGCCTGGACGAACCGGTTTCGAATTCGGACGATCTCCTTAGGCACTGGAAATAGCGGGAAGTGGAGGCGGGCTTTCGAAACGTCACAGGGACACGCGTCGCGCTCCCGTTGGGGGAGTCCGATGGTTTTTGTCAGACTTGTCGCCTGGCGTGCCCTCGAAACGATGCGTACGCGGGTTTCGAGGGCTGCATTTAATGTGTCCCCCCCGACGGTTGCACTTGAGCCCTCGGGATTCCGCCTATTTGCACAGAGGTCCTTGCTCTCGCTTATAAAAGGGCTAGGGCTACTGAAGTTCAGATCTTTATGCGCCCTTGCCTTTAGACGAAGACTCTACTGAAATTCCTTGAAGCTTCTTGCGCCGATCGACTTTCTTCCTAGGTAAGAACAAAATTCTCTCCCCCATTTTCTTTTCGAACATGTCTGGAGGAGGATCCAATGTGTATGAGGCTGGTAGCTCTTCTGCCGCTGCGACTTCGCCTGCCCGGGAAGAAACCTCCGCAGCTCTTCACATGGAGACGACCGTCGAGGCCATTCGTGCGGGGATTGCACCCGCGGAGGTTGATGGACAAATTTAAATACTCGCAAGTGTACGAATCGCTTTTGTAGGAAGCGGCAAGTAACTCCGAGGTCGATCTCTCGAGGAATTGGAAACGGTTTAAAGTTCGATATTGTTTGGAAAATAGTTGAATGAACAAAAGTACAATAAATTAAAATACATCAATGGTTCGATTGGATTATAATACTAACGCATAAAATTAAAATAAACTAAGTGATAACAACACCAATTTTATCGTCGAATAGTAGAGAGATTACAATTATGAGATTGATATGGGAATTTAGAGTCACCGACACACACGTAATCAATTATTAGTTCGGATACTCAAATAAATAAGGTTTGGAATTATCGATTGCTCACGATTAAAAGAAATCCGTTTGATGGAGATAATTCTAAAAATCACGATTGTTCTCAACAAAAATTAAGAGAAACTCTTTTGATGGGGATGAATCCCTAGCTAACAATCAATTAACCGACTACTTTTGATGAGGTAAATCGTTAAAAGATCGCGCGAAAAAGCTCGAGAACATTCACAATCATTTCTTTCGGGTCGTTTGATGGCGAACACCGACAAAAACCCTCGATTAGAGTAATAATAACAACAATGAAAAAGGTTTGATGATCTAATTCAAAAGTTCTAAAATAAAGAACGAACAAGAGGAACAATCCCAAACTTTTACCCGAAAAATCAAAAGGAACTAACAATCAAAAACATGTGTGTGGCTATATCTAAAAACCCATATGAAATGATTAGCTACACATGATTATTACAACAACAATAATGGAAATTGAAGAACAAAACATGGTAGAAACTTCCCTTGTAAATGCCGAAATCGAAATCCCGATGAAGGTTTGATGATCTTCTTCCAAGAATTCACAACAAAATGATACAAGGAATTATTATATCTCACAAATGTATTTTTCACTCCACGAACATACAAAGAAGATGATGAAATAAAATCACTTTTTCCTCACTTTTTGGTGTTTTCTCCCTCAATCTTGTGTTTTTCACCCAAGAATATCTTCAACAAGATAAGCATATCCTCAAATGGTCTCCACCTCCCTTTTTTTTATAGCCAAAAATATCAAGAAAAGGCTTAAAGTTGTGCAAAAATGTCAAGGAAAGTGATATGCGCCGAAAAGTGACACGGCCCGTGTCCTGGGACACGACCGTGTCGTACTATGCAGGATAAACCAAAAGGATCTGTATTGAGGCTCGGCCGTGTCCCATGACACGGCCATTCTGTACTGCACAGGAGAAGCAAAACCGACTGGATCGGGCACGGCCGTGTCATAAAAGACACGGTCGTGTTGTACTCATCAGGAAAGAGGGTTTTTTACTGGAACGAGACCCGGCCGTGTCCTGTGACACGGCCGAGTTGCCTGGTGCAGCGAGTCGCCTGGTGCAGCCAAGTCGCCTGTGCGGCCGAGTCGCCTGGTGCACCTAAGTCCGGTTTTTTGTCTTCTTCGGCTTGATCCTTCGTTCTTGTATCAATACACCTCGGAATTTAGCATATGATATACCGTTTCGAAGCTAATTTCACGAGGGATTTATATCAAAAGAGAACACATCTCAATTCGGAGTGGAGATTCTGGAATTTAGGAGATTCGACCGATACTGCTTCAATCTTTCGTCGTTTTAGGCCCCGTTTAAGCCCTTGATCGTCATAAACTCCAATATTAGCTATGAAAACGCATATTTCACCACAATCTTCGCTTGATTACCTATAAATTAAAAACACAACATACCACGCATACAAGAGAACAAAAATACTAAAAAGCAAACAAAAACACGACTAGATAGAACAGAATGAGTCGATCAAGAATCGACTCATCAAACCCCCCCAAACTTGAACTTTGATCGTCCCGAGCAAATCACTTTAAAATAACCATTCTGAAAAGGGGAACTCAACTGTTAAAATACCTCAAAGGACCTCTTCGAAAATTTCATCAATACTCACAAGTAAAATAAGTCGAGTTCTACAATATTTTCAAACCTCCGGGGTGCTTCCTTAACATCATAGTCAATACTTGGCAATATAAACCTCAGTGGTCAAATGTATTCACTCACTCTCAAAGTGATATGGATAAGTATACGCTCGGAACTCATTCAATGAAATAAGGAACCCCATAGGCTTGCCAATCGTCTTAATCTCTACCATTGTTTTGTGCATGCAAAATTTTCGTGAATCAAAAAGGGCATTACTCGGCTTGAAATGTAGGCTTTGGTCGAGGTGGGATAAATATGGCTAAAGTGACTTGACTCGAGCAATTTTAGAATTTAAATCACCATAGTCACTTTAGAAGCTCAAGATTTTTGAGATTTGCTTCTTTCATCCCCTTAATTATGAACCACTTGCGACAAGAAAGTGAAAAACGCAGCGTCAAACCCTCCTTATTGCTCCAATTTTTTTTTTGGCTTGGGTTGATTTAGGATCCGTTTTACGCGAATGTAAACGATGGATCACATGAATACACCCGGTTACTAGGATCACAATTACTTCCAAGCATACTCATATCTAAGGTAACCGTTTTACGCGAATATAAACATGGGTCACATGAATACACCCGGTTACTAAGTTCCCAAAAATAGCGGAGTAATTATTTTCACCATTTCAACACTCCCAACAATATGTATATCACCCAATATCACCACAATCTTTTGTATCCTCGTCAAAAATAATTTCTAATTGCTCAAGTAGGAATCGAAGGATTATAGTAATGGAAAACTCGATATGTGGTTTAACAATAAAATAGACAATGACCTCAATTGGGTTTATTTAAGGAATGATCGAATGTCGGGTTGGCCAAAATCGAAGGGTTAAGATCAAAGGTGCCAAAAAATCATTTTCACTCAATTGCACACACACGCTAGTAGTTTTGAACAAGAAACCAAGGCAAGTTCTAGAGTCTTAAATCAAGAATGAAACACTCGACAATGAAACTTGCATTTTAGAAAATGCACGAAGGCTCAATAGCTCACAAGTAGGTTTGTTCATACCTCCAAGTTATTAAAACCACTTATTCAATTTCACACTCGTTTCGATTATCAACAATTTTTCCTCAACAAATTATCCTCGATTTGTATATCAAAACAACGAAATAAATCCCGAGGCATTCAAAAAAAATTCACTTCAAAGTTTTCTTCAAGTTTGCAAAATAAAAACACACCAAGTAAAAACACACCAAGTAAAAACTCACCAATTAAAAACACACCACAAATGAGTGCAAAATGTTCAAAACAACCAAAAATAAGCAAACAAGCAAAATAGTATCCGAAAACAAATAAAAACAAGAGTAATGAAGTATTTCTTGACCAATCCCCCTCAAACTTGAATTAAAGAATATACGAACGAAGGGGGTATAGTATTTAAGGAAAAGAATTTCATTGGTCAAGAAATACTTACGACCGGTTTACTGGTGGGGCGGAGGGAAGTGGCCTTGCTGGACATGCCACTCGTACATTCGTCTCACAAGAGACAATGTCTCGCGTCGCTCCCGTATAGACTCCTCTCGGTAGGCTACGAACTCCTCCCTTAATGATGGGCGCGAGGGGGCACGTCCAATTTCGGCCCGCCTTGACGTCTCGGGCCGATCTCTCGTGCTTTCTTCTTCTTCTTCGCTCTCTTCTTCTTCCTCGTGCCATTTTCTGCACAAATTTCAATCTATCATTATCTAAGGACTTGATAACGTATTCCTCCCCCAAACTTATAGCAAGCAATAAAATACCCCCAATATAAACATTATCGATCAAAACAACTCCCAAGAAAAATCTATCGTTTAAATTCATCATCTTCATTGTGGAAAACATCACTTAATTACAAGAATTTCCAATCGAGAAATTTAATCATCAAGCATGAAGAATTATCGAAAATCCCCAAATTTCATCACCTTCAATTTATTCAATAACCCTAGATAATTAAGGACTAGCGATTCAAATCATCATAGCATGTTCATAACCAAGAATAATCATCAAAAACTTGAGAAACATACCTTGATTTCGGAGATATTGAAGATAGAAAAAAAATTAAAGCCCGGTCCCAATTCGTCCGATTTGCTCCCTTGAAGAGTGAAATTGGTTGAAAAATGATGATTACGTAGTAGATTCTTATATCTCCCCTCGATTTTGCACAAAATTTCTTTAAAAACGAAGAGAAAAATTGGAAATATAGATGCTAGGGTTCGCAGGGTTCGCAGGGAGGAAGAAGAATAAAATTTGGAGAATATAAAAATGGGGAATCGGCCGTGCTTCCTTTTATACATGACCGACTGACACGGCCGTGTTGCATAAGACACGGTCGTGTCGTGCTGTTCTAAATAAGCCAAAACTCACTGTCGACCGACTCGGCCGTGTCCTATGACACGGTCGTGTCGTACTCCCTCAGAAAGTAAATTTTCACTGTATTGAGGACCGGCCGTGTCCTGTGACACGGTCGTGTCCTACTGTCCTAAAAAATCCATTTCTCACTGTTTAGAGACTTGGCCATGTCCTAAGCAACTCGGACGTGTCCTACCTGCCCAGATTATTAGTTTCTGAAAACACACTCGTTTCCTGCAATTTTAACACCCACAGTTGAACCGGTCAGTTTTGAATCGAATAAAAACAAACAAGGAAAATAAATGCGAAAAACAAGAGACAAAAAATCTAACTAAAACATTGGATTGCCTCCCAAGTAGCGCTTTTTTATAGTCATTAGCTCGACTTCTTCTCGTTTTGTTCAAGCTTCAATGTCGTGCACCTCTATGCACTCAAACGCATTGATTTCTTCGATTCGTCCGAAATACGGCTTCACTCTATGCCTGTTTACCTTAAAGTGCTCGTTCTTCCGCGGATCAAGAAGTTATACTGCTCCGTGCGTCCATACTTTAACGACCTTAAACGGTCCGCCCCATCGCGATACCAATTTTCCGGGCATGAGCTTAAGACGGGAGTTATGTAACAAAACATCCATCCCGGGTTCGAGAGATTTACGAACGATACGCTGATCATGATACCGTTTCGTCCGTTCTTTGTAGAGTTTAGCGTTTTCGTACACCTCATATCGCATCTCATCAAGCTCATTTAAATGCAAAAGTCATTCCTCGCCCGCCTTTTCTTGATCCAAATTGAGCGCTTTAATTGCCCAATACGCCTTGTGTTCCAACTCAACAGGTAGGTGACATGTTTTCCCAAATACTAGGCGATACGGGTTCATTCCAATTGGAGTTTTGTAGGCCGTGCGGTATGCCCATAAAACGTCATTCAACTTTAATGCCCAGTCCTTTCTTGTCGGTTTCACCGTCTTTTCGAGCACTGCCTTTATTTGCCGATTGCTTACTTCTACTTGCCCGGAAGTTTGTGGATGGTACGCCGTTGCGACCTTATGCATCACATTGTACTTCTTAAGCAAGCCTGCAAGTTGTTTATTACAAAAATGCGTGCCTCTGTCGCTGATTACAGCCCTAGGCGTCCCGAACCTGCAGAAAATCACATCCCTAAAAAAATTGCAAACCACGTTAGCATCGTTAGTTCGGGTTGGAATTGCTTCCACCCACTTAGAGACGTAGTCTACAGCAACCAGAATATACTCAAAACCATGGGAAAGTGGAAAAGGACCCATAAAATCAACTCCCCAAACATCAAAAAGTTCCACAACAAGATTGTTCGTCAACGGCATCTCATTCCTTTTGCTTATATTCCCCGTTCGTTGACAACGATCGCAACTCTTGTAATGGTAATAGGCATCCTTAAATAATGTTGGCCAGTAGAATCCCGATTGAAGGACCTTGTGCGCCGTTTTCTTTGCGCTAAAATGTCCCCCACAGTGCAACTCATGGCAAAATAACAATATGCTCTCGTGCTCTTCCTCCGGGACGCATCGTCGGAATATCTGATCGGGACCCAACCTGAATAAGTAGGGCTCGTCCCAAAAGTAATGCCTGCACATAGAAATAAACCTCTTCTTCCCTTGGTAGGTCAAGTCGGGCTGCAAAACACCACTAACAATGTAATTGACAATATCAGCATACCAAGGTGTCCTTGTTACATCGAATAATTGCTCGTCAGGGAAAGTTTCAACAATTGGCAAAGGATTATCAAGCTTAAAATTATCTCCCTCGGTTAGCCTAGATAGATGGTCGGCAACTACGTTTTCCGACCCCTTTTTATCTTTAAACTCCAAATCAAATTCTTGCAGCAGAAGAACCCACCAAATTAATCTTGGTTTTGCATCGGATTTTTTTAATAAATATTTTAATGCGGCGTGATCCGTATGCACGATTACTTTTGAGCCAACCAAGTAAGATCGAAATTTGTCTAGAGAAAACACAACGGCTAAAAATTCTTTTTCGGTGGTGGTGTAATTAGCCTGAGCTTCATCGAGCGTTTTGCTAGCATAGTAAATCACGTGGAAAAATTTATTCACTCTTTGCCCCAAGACGGCACCAATCGCAAAGTCGGACGCATCGCACATAATTTCAAACGGGAGAGACCAATCGGGAGCAACAACAATAGGTGTGGAAATTGACTTTTCTTTCAAAGCGGTAAAACCGACTAAACATTCCTCGGTAAAATCAAATTTGGCATCTTTGCACAAAAGGTTACTCAAAGGGCGGGCAATTTTTGAAAAATCTTTAATGAAACGCCTATAAAACCCGGCATGCCCTAAAAAGCTTCGAACCTCTTTGACACATGAAGGCGGAGGTAATTTAACAATTAAATCAACTTTAGCCTTATCAACCTCCATTCCTTTATTGGAAACCACATGACCTAGAACAAGACCTTGTTTAACCATAAAATGACTCTTTTCCCAACTAAGTGTAAGATTACACTCAATTAAGATTACACTCAATACATCGTTTTAGCACAATAGTCAAATTATTTAAACAATCATCGAAAGTGGTTCCAAACACAGAAAAGTCGTCCATAAATACCTCGATGGATTTTTCTAACAAGTCGGAGAATATGGATATCATGCACCTTTGAAAAATAGCGGGAGCATTGCAAAGACCAAACGGCATCCTCCTAAAGGCAAAAGTGCCAAAAGGGCAAGTGAAAGTGGTCTTCTCTTGATCCTCCGGAGCAATGGGAATTTGATAGAAACCTGAAAGACCATTTAGAAAACAGTAATAATCATCCCCAGTTAAACGTTCCAACATTTGATCAATGAAAGGAAGAGGAAAATGATCCTTTTTTGTTACGGCATTTAATTTCCGATAATCAATGCACATTCTCCAACCGGTTACTGTTCTAGTGGGCACCAATTCATTTTTATCATTACGAACCACCGTTATTCCATATTTCTTAGGCACTACATGCACAGGACTCACCCACTTACTGTCGGATATCGGGTAGATGACTCCGACATCTAGCAATTTCAAAACTTCTTTTTTCACAACTTCTTGCATGTTTGGATTCAAACGCCTTTGAGGTTGCCTAACCGGTTTAACATTTTCCTCAAGAATTATTTTATGCATGCACCTAACAGGACTTATTCCCTTGATATCGGAAATACTCCACCCAATCGCTTCCTTTAACTTAGTTAGAACTTCTACTAATTTGTTTTCTTGCAAGGGAGTTAATTCGGAAGAGACAATTACAGGGTAAGTGTCACTTTTGCCTAAGAAAACATATTTAAGATGTGCCGGAAGTTCTTTCAATTCAAGTTGGGGTGGGGTGATTTCAACGGGCTCCTCAAATTTTAATTCCAATAGTATCTTAAAACCGTCAACTTCATCAATTGTTTCGGAATTATCTAACAATGCAACATATTCTTCAATTTCTAGATTATTAAGCCCCATATCATGCTCAACGGTTAGAGCATCATGCAACGTGTCCCCTACATCATCATGAAAATATGCATCATTAACCAAAGAATCAATGCAATCAATAAAATTCACATCATGGGCAGCATAAATATGAGAAGGGATAGGAGATGAACCGAACACGTTGATTTCCACGGTTTCGCCCAAGACGGTCATGGTGACCTTTCCTTCATCAACATCGACGATTGTTTTTGTTGTACGCATGAATGACCGTCCTAGAAGTATTGTCCCTTCATTTTCGCTTGTCCCGAAATCGCTCATATCCAAGATAACAAGATCGGCCGGAATCACCAACTTGTCCACTTGCACTAATAGGTCTTCAATGACTCCTTTGGGGTATTTCACCGACCGCCATTTGAAGAGTCATTCTTGTCGGTTTAATTCCCCCGAGTCCAAGCCTCAAACAGGTCGAGTATGGCATGAGATTTACACTTGCTCCCAAATCTAACATCCCACGAGCAACTTTCTTATCCCCCATAGTAACGTCGATCATAAAACTTCTGGGATCGCTTTTCTTTTGACCCCTTGCTTCTACCTCGTAGAGCACCACTTTCTCGTTCCCATTGTATCTTCTTTTGTTCGAGGTCAACTCTTTGAAAATTTTTGTATAAGCGGGAATGTTCTTCACAACATCCAAAAGAGGTAAGTTGACATGAACCTTCGAAAGCATGTCGTAGATTTCGGAAAATTGCTCATCTTGCTTTGCTTTTTTAAGTCGGCTCGGAAAAGGAATTGGTGGCTTATATGGTTGAGCGGATTTGTGAAGCTTGGAAGTTGAAGTTGCTTCGTCTATTTTCTCCTCTTGATTTCCCGACTCGTCTTCTTTCTCATCGCCTCTTTCTTTTACTTCGGAATTAACTTCTTTATTAATCACTTTACCACTTCGAAGAGTGGTAATGGCTTGAGCTTGCTCGGGTTGACTTGGTAGTTTACCCCTTTCTTGTCTACGTGCCTCGGTAGCAAGTTGCCCAATTTGAATCTCCATTTTCTTCATCGAAGCTTCTAAAGATTCAAACCTCTTATTGTTCTCCTCTCGGTTTTCCTTGCTCTCTTTAATGAATGCCGCAATACTCTCCTCAAGAGAGTTCCTTTGTTGTGGAGGTGGTTCACTTCGCGTTGGTTGTTGGGCTTGGTTTTCTCCGTTGTATTGAGCTTGGGTGTTTGTGTCGTATGGAATCGGATTGTTGTTTCTCCATGAGAAATTCAGATGGTTTCTTAGCCCAGGATGATAAGTATTTGGGATAGGTACATTTCTTGCGTTTCCGCCATAATTATTTCTCCTCTCTTCCCATTCGGGCTTTCCCGTGCTTTGCCCCATAGCCCAATTAACTTGTTTGGTTTGTTCTCCCGGAAAAGTATGAGGGCATGAATTGGCATCATGTCCGGGTGTTCCGAAAATCTCGCAAACTCGTGAGCTAGAAGATTTATTTTGAGTCTTGAGTTGTCTTAGTTCATTTGTCAACTCATTGATTCTAGATTGCATCTCGTCCTTCTCGCTCACTTGGTGCACGGCTCCCCTACGAACACGTACACTTTTTTGTTGAGAATTTGCTCCCAATGTTTAATACACGTCATGCGCTTGTCTCTCCGTCAATCCCCAAAATGAAACACCGGCTGCATTATCTACCGCTCCTTGGCAATATTGAGTCAATCCGTCATAGAAGAATTGATTAAGTAGTTGAAGCGGATAGTGATGGTGTGGGCATTGAATAAGTAGCATTTTGATTTGATCCCATGCTTCGTGAAATGCCTCTCCGTCTTGTTGTCCGAAAGTTGATATTTGAGTTCTCAATTGCGTAGTCTTTGAATGAGAGAAGTACTTGGTAATGAATTTATCGTAAACTTCATCCCATGTTCTTAGTGAGCCGGGCGCCAAAGTCATCAACCATTGTTTCGCCCCATCCTTGAGTGTATAAGGGAAGCACTTCATCCGTAGTTGATCCTCGCTCAACCCATTTAATGGGAAGTTGTCAATCGCCACATAGAAGTCTCGGATGAATGATAACGGATCCTCTCGTGCTAATCCGTGAAATGAGGGCAATTGCTCGATGTGAAATCCGCTTATGTAGTAGTTCCTTGCGGCCGGTGCTAATTGGATGCATGAATGGCGGTGTTCACTACGGGCTTTGCATAGTCCCTCATAAGATGTTCGACCGGAGGTTGTTGCGGCATGTTATAGTTTGCTTCCATCCCATATTGAGGTCCGGGATAATAATTCGCTCCATATTGCATTCCAACGGGTGGTTGTCTCGGATAGAAGTATCTCCCTTGTTGAGCTTCGGGTATCCCTTGATTGCGCCCAACATTATCATATCTCGGAAACCTTGGTTGACGAATTTCTTCCTCATCTATATTTTGTGCAACATTCTCAACCCTCGGTTGACGAGTGTTTCCTTCTTGGATCAAAAGTCGCTCTTCGAGATCCGGATTCACCTCGTCGTTTGCCATTGATGTTGTGGCCATTATTTTTGGTGCTCTAATCCTTTGAACTTCGTCTATGGGCGGAAGAATCGGGTTACCCAACGATCTCCTACCAAGCATAAACAAAGGAAGTAAGAGCGAATTTTATCGAAATAAAATTGATCAAGAATAACAATTCAACTACTATTTGAACAAGATTAAAAATTAAATGCCAATTCCCCGGCAACGGCGCCAAAAACTTGATGGACAAATTTAAATACTCGCAAGTGTACGAATCGCTTTTGTAGGAAGCGGCAAGTAACTCAGAGGTCGATCTCTCGAGGAATTGGAAACGGTTTAAAGTTCGATATTGTTCGGCAAATAGTTGAATGAACAAAAGTACAATACATTAAAATACATCAATGGTTCGATTGGATTATAATACTAACGCATAAAATTAAAATAAACTAAGTGATAACAACACCAATTTGATCGTCGGATAGTAGAGAGATTACAATTATGAGATTGATATGGGAATTTAGAGTCACCGACACACACGTAATCAATTATTAGTTCTGATACTCAAATAAATAAGGTTTGGAATTATCGATTGCTCACGATTAAAAGAAATCCGTTTGATGGCGGTAATTCTAAAAATCACGATTGTTCTCAACGAAAATTAAGATATACTCTTTTGATGGGGATGAATCCCTAACTAACAATCAATTAACCGACTACTTTTGATGAGGTAAATCGTTAAAAGATCGCGCGAAAAAGCTCGAGAACATTCACAATCGTTTCTTTCGGGTCGTTTGATGGCGAACACCGACAAAAGCCCTCGATTCGAGTAATAACAACAACAATGAAAAAGGTTTGATGATCTAATTCAAAAGTTCTAAAATGAAGAACGAACAAGAGGAACAATCCCAAACTTTTACCCGGAAATCAAAAGGAACTAACAATAAAAAACATGTGTGCGGCTATATCTAAAAACCCATATGAAATGATTAGCTACACATGATTATTACAACAACAATAATGGAAATTGAAGAACAAAACATGGTAGAAACTTCCCTTGTAAATGCCGAAATCGAAATCCCGATGAAGGTTTGATGATCTTCTTCCAAGAATTCACAACAAAATGATACAAGGAATTATTATATCTCACAAATGTATTTTTCACTCCACGAACATACAAAGAAGATGATGAAATAAAATCACTTTTTCCTCACTTTTTGGTGTTTTCTCCCTCAATATTGTGTTTTTCACCCAAGAATATCTTCAACAAGATAAGCATATCCTCAAATGGTCTCCACCTCCCTTTTTTTATAGCCAAAAATATCAAGAAAAGGCTTAAAGTTGTGCAAAAATATCAAGGAAAGTGATATGCGCCGAAAAGTGACACGGTCCGTGTCCTGGGACACAGCCGTGTCGTACTACGCAGGATAAACGAAAAGCATCTGTATTGAGGCTCGGCCGTGTCCCATGACACGGTCGTTCTGTACTGCACAGGAGAAGCAAAACCGACTGGATCGGGCACAGCCGTGTCATAAAAGACACGGTCGTGTTGTACTCATCAGGAAAGAGGGTTTTTTACTGGAACGAGACCCGGCCGTGTCCTGTGACACGAGTCGCCTGGTGCAGCCAAGTCGCCTGTGCGGCCGAGTCGCCTGGTGCAGCTAAGTCCGGTTTTTGGTCTTCTTCGGCTTGATCCTTCGTTCTTGTATCAATACACCTCGGAATTTAGCATATGATATACCGTTTCGAAGCTAATTTCACGAGGAATTTATATCAAAGGAGAACACATCTCAATTCGGAGTGGAGATTCTGGAATTTAGGAGATTCGACCGATACTGCTTCAATCTTTCGTCGTTTTAGGCCCCGTTTAAGCCCTTGATCGTCATAAACTCCAATATTAGCTATGAAAACGCATATTTCACCACAATCTTCGCTTGGTTACCTATAAATTAAAACACAACATACCACGCATAAAAGAGAACAAAAACACTAAAAAGCAAACAAAAACACGACTAGATAGAACAGAATGAGTCGATCAAGAATCGACTCATCAGAGGTTGAAGAGCTCTTCAACGAGGCCGACGCGGCGAGGTCGTCGTCGGCGGGGCAGAAGGACTCGCCGGTAGATGAGGATGAGACGGTGAGGATATACTGGGAGCAGAACAGCGTGTTTGGCCGGGCCTTTTTGGAATTCGCCGGACTTATGGAGAGGCTGGCCGGACCACGTCCTCAGTTTGACTTCGGTGCATACTCGGTCGCCCACCCCTATGAGCCCGTGAAGCGGACGTCATTCCGGGCCGCGGACCGCTCCCCGTGGACCCTCGGTCAGATCCGGAGTTCGGCGACCAGGAAGGACTTGAGTCGCTGGAGGGCGAAATTCCATATCCCTTCTGATGTTTCATTGTATGTGCCCTCGGAGAACGAACGCGCCGACCAACCTCCCGAGGGTATGGTCGCTGTCAACGAACTGATCCTGGAGGCCGGCTTGCGGTTCCCATTGCCGTTCGCCGTGTCATACCTGCTGACTGCCTGGAATGTGGCGCCGCTCCAATTGACGCCGAACGCCTGGCTGCAGATTATTAGTACCTTGACACTTTTTAGCGGTCATCGGTTGTTCCGTCTACCTTCTGCACTATAAATGAACTACCTCTTCAAGCTGACTGCGCAGAAGGGTTCGATTGGCGGCTATCACATTCAGGGTCGCATGGGTAGGGTGGTCCTCGGGGTGCCGAACAAAGTTCGGAGCGACCTGGCAAAATGGTGCTGGGTCGGCGGAGCGTGGAGGTCGGCGACGAGCGATAAACTAGAGGATGAGTTGGATATCCCCACCAGTTTTCGGGAGAGGAATCCGATTAAGGGTTTTAACTCTCCATTTGTTCGGATACTCCTTGAACTGATCTAATTTGGTTTCCTTTTTGCAGGTTCCCTTGTTCCAGCGATCGGTGATCTTCCTTTTGACTTTTTGATCGTCTAGGAGCGAATCCGCGGTCTGCCGGACAACTACATCGACGCTCGCACGGTCAACAACGAAGCTCATTGGTTGGGCGCTTGGTTATTTCGCTTCCCTCGCCACCTGAAGGTTCCAGGTATGAATTTTTTACTATCTCTTTTCTGCTTGACGATCGTCTGATTGAAAGAGATGTCTAGCTTGGCTGAATTTCTTCTTTGACAGAGATCCACTTCCCCCGGTACTCCGAGCCACCGAGAGAGATTGCAATGTCGAACCCCGGCCTCATGAGTCGTCTCCAGCAAGGGAAGAATGCGGGTCGTGCCCCTGCAACGATGTCCCGCCCTGTCCCTGAGACGAGACCTCTCATAGCACCGGTCGTCGAGCTGGAAGCTCGGGAGGAGGAGGAGCTCCAGCGCAACCTCAAGAGGCGGAGGCCGGAGGAGCCCCTGCCGACTGCTGCTGCGGAGGCATCCATTGTGGTGCCGCCGGTTGCCGCGCCTCCTATTTCCGCCGTTCCAATGGCGGAGGGGTCTACGCCCTCAGCGGCCTTCCTAAAGACTGCGGCGATCGCTGACGCCGAGACTCCACGGGGCAAGCCCTATTTCGGCCGCGATCCCGAGTTGGTCGTGAGGTAAGACTGGTTTGATTTTTCTGAGTTAAGCTACTTGTGTAGGGTGCATACTAACTCCTTCGTTTTTTGTTGCAGGGTCCGCCTTGCCGATCCGAACACCTGGCCGATGGTGCTGGATTTCCTGGCGAGCAAGTGATGCGACCCCCACACGACACGCTATGGTAACCGACACTGCTAGATGAATTCGTTCCCAGGATGTTTCCAAAATAAGCAAAATGGGGCTTTACTTCCAAACCTCAAAGTCAGTCAACATATGTTTAGGTGACAAAATATCAAAGACCAAGATTTTAAGGTGTGAAAACAAGGACAACAAGTCACCATAAATCCGATGCTGTCTGTTTTATCATTTCTGAGCTCCAGTGTCTCCGAATTTGGTCCTATGGTCTGAACAATATTTGTAGCTCTCTTTCTTAGCTTTCCAAAGACACCTGAATCACCTGAATCGGATTTTGGACGAGTAAGTTATGGCTAAAATACGAGACTGCTGCGTGTCAGTCTTACGCGCGGGAATTTGCATCCTTGTTCGTTTGTTCGTCTTTTCCGATCGTCTTCGACATTAACACGACTCGATTATATACAACTCAAAATATAAAAATACAACTCAAGAAATACAATTCAAATTAAAATACACCAAGATAAAATAAACGAAAAACTTATTGTTCGACAACTTCGACACTACTCACGAATTTGTTGTCTTTGATAACATAGTTATTTTTAAACATATCAATGACGAGTGTCGATAAATTATTTTTGAACTTATTTGATCGAGACCTCGTTATTGGTCCAGTCGGCATGCTCAAGTCCTCATCCGGGTTCTTCATAATATCTTGATTCACATCATTCCCCCGTTCCTCAAAAGGATTCGTCCTCGAATCTGAAATTTCAAAAGGACTTAAGTCAGCAACATTGAAAGTAGTGGAAACATTATACTCACCAGGTAGATCTACTTTATAGGCATTGTCGTTAATCCGCTCTAAGATCTGGAACGGTCCATCTCCCCTTGGCATTAGCTTCGATTTTCTTTGAATGGGAAATCGTTCTTTCCTCAAATGAACCCAAACCCAATCACCTGGTTCAAAGAGTACTTGTTTGCGTCCCTTGTTCTTCATTCTTGCATTGTGTTCGTTGCGCTTCTCAATTTGTTCACGAACTTTGGCATGTAATTGCTTCACCATCTCCGCCTTTTTCTTGCCATCAAGGTTACTCCTGTCATCTATTGGAATAGGCAACAAGTCTAAAGGAGTTATTGGATTAAAACCTTACACGATTTCAAATGGCGAAAATGTCGTAGTAGAATGTACGGTTCGATTATAGGCGAACTCGATAAATGGTAAAGATGTTTCCCAATTTTTCAAATTTTTGTTAACAATAGTTCGCAACAATTGACCAAGCGTTTGGTTAACAACCTCAGTTTGACCATCAGTTTGGGGATGACATGTTGTAGAATAAAGCAATTTCGTCCCCAATTTTGCCCATAAGACTCTCCAAAAATGACTCAAAAATTTGGTATCTCTATCGGATATGATGTTTTTGGGCATACCATGCAAACGAACAATTTCTTTGAAAAATAGATTAGCAATATGTGTGGCGTCGTCCGTTTTATGACATGCAATGAAGTGTGCCATTTTGCTAAATCTATCAACTACAACAAAAATGGAGTCACAACCGGATTTCGCCCTGGGTAATCCTAATACAAAGTCCATAGAAAGATCAACCCGAGGTTCGGAAGGTACCGGAAGTGGCATATACAAACCATGCGGTAACACTCGTGATTTTGCTTTCCTACAAACAATGCATGAATTTACAACTTTAAAAACATCATGTTTCATTTTTGGCCAAAAGAAATGTTCATGCAATATTTCGTAAGTTTTAGCAATCCCAAAATGTCCCATTAGACCCCCACTATGTGCTTCTCTTACCAATAATTCCCGTGTTGAACAAAAATGAATGCAAAGTTTATTTTCACGGAACAAGAATCCATTATCCCGATAAAATTTTTCTACTCCTTTTTTCTCGCAAACGACATAAATATCGTGGAAATCTTTATCCCCCTCATATGCTTCTTTCAATAAATCAAATCCCAAAAGTTTACAAGAAAGTGTATTGAGTAATACATACCTTCTTGACAAAGCGTCGGCGACAATGTTTTCCTTACCTTGTTTGTATTTGATGATGTAAGGAAAGGATTCAATTTCCTCTAACCACTTGGCATGTCTCTTGCTCAATTTACCCTGTCCTTTGAGATGCTTTAAGGATTCATGATCGGTATGAATCACGAACTCCTTAGGCCATAGGTAGTGTTGCCACGTACGTAGGGCTCGAACCAAAGCATACAATTCCTTGTCATAGGTCGGGTAATTCAATGTAGCTCCTCCAAGTTTCTCACTAAAATAGGCTATCGGCCTTTTTCCTTGCATTAATACTGCTCCTATTCCTACTCCTGAAGCATCACACTCAATTTCAAAAGTGTTAGAAAAATCAGGTAATGCTAAGACAGGTGTGGTGCACAATTTATCTTTCAGAGTGTTAAATGCTTTTTCTTGTTCATTTCCCCAATTAAACTTAGCATGTTTCTTGACAAGTTCGTTTAATGGGGCTGCAATTGTGCTAAAATCTTTTACGAAGCATCGGTAAAACCCTGCTAGGCCATGAAAACTTCTTACCTCGGACGCGTTTGTCGGTCTAGGCCATTCTCGTATAGCCTTAACCTTTTCTTCATCAACTTTTATGCCGTCAGCACTAACGACATATCCAAGAAAAATAACTTCATTCATGCAAAAAGTACATTTCTTAAGACTAGCATATAATTGTTCCCTTCTCAAGGTAATTAAAGCTAATCTTAAATGTTCAACATGTTCTTCAACATTTTTGCTGTAAATGAGTATATGATTAAGTATACAACAACGAATTTTCCGATGTATGCACGTAAAACATGATTCATTAATCTCATAAAAGTACTTGGTGCGTTCGTTAGTCCAAAGGGCATTACCAACCATTCGTATAATCCGTATTTAGTTTTGAAAGCCGTTTTCCATTCATCTCCTTCTTTCATACGAATTTGGTGATATCCTTTCATTAGGTCGATTTTAGTGAAAACACATGAACCATGTAATTCATCTAACATATCATCTAACCTTGGAATAGGGTGTCGATACTTAACCGTGATATTGTTTACCGCTCGGCAATCGGTGCACATTCTCCACGTTCCATCTTTCTTTGGCACGACGATCACAGGAACGGCACAAGGACTTAGACTCTCCCGGATATACCCAAGACTTAACAACTCCTTGACTTGTCTTTGGATTTCATTGGTCTCTTCGGGGTTGTGTCGGTATGCCGGTCTATTTGGAATGACCGCTCCAGGCACAAAGTCTATTTGATGTTCAATCCCTCGGATTGGTGGCAACCCTGCAGGTAGTTCTTCAGGAAAAACATCAACAAATTCCTGCAATAAAGATTCAATAGAACTCGGAATTATCCGGTTCCCGGGGTTAGTAGTAGCGCAAACTTTTCGGAAAATAATCAAGTATATGGGTGCATTTTCCTTGATATCTTCTTCAAGTTCCTTTGCACTTACAAGCATGCATTTTCTCAAATTTTCTTTTTCTTTCTTTTTTTCATTTTTTTCATTTTTCTCATTTTTTTCATTTTTTTTCATTTTTCTCGCTTTTTTCATTTTTTTCATTTTTCTCGCTTTTTTCATTTTTTTCGTTTTTCTCACTTTTTTCATTTTTTTTTATTTTTCTTTTCCTTTTCTTTTCTCGATTTTCCTTCAACTTCATTTTCAAGACGAAGTTGATCTTCTTGTATTTGTACCTTAGTCATGGGAGCTAAGGTAATTTTCTTTCCGTCCTTCTCAAATGAGTAACGATTTTTCCTTCCGCTCAAAGTAGCATCTCGATCAAAATGCCATGGTCTTCCCAACAAGATATGGCAAGCATGCATCGGAACGATATCACATAGGATTTCGTCTTGATACCTTCCGATGGTGAGAGCCACTAGTACCTGTTTATTAACTCGAACTTCCCCACAATCATTTAGCCAATGTAAACGATACGGTTTAGGGTGTCTTCTTGTTGGAAGATCGAGTCTTCCACTAGCATAGCGCTAATGACATTAGTGCAACTCCCGTTATCTATTATCACACTACAATTTTTATTTTTAATAAAACAACGTGTGTGAAATAGATTTTCTCTTTGTTCGTTAACTTCCTCCTCTTTTGCTTGAGAACTTAACACCCTCCGAACAACAAGTGCGGGTGCATACTCATACGTCTCATCATCACTCTCCACCTCTCTTGTCTCTTCTTCTTCTTCTTTTTCGCTTTCCGTTTCAATCTCCCCATCCCGAAGTACCATCACCCGTTTGTTGGTGCATTCGGATGCTATATGTCCACGACCCTGGCACTTATAGCATTGGATGTCCCGATTTCTCCTTTGGGTGCTTTCGACGGGTTTAGGTTTCCCATCAAATTTTGGTTTGCTAGTACTCCCAACTTCAAACTTTCCTTTCAAGACACTCCCTTCTCTTTTATCAAAATTTTTAAATTTATGCGAACTTACTTGAGATTGTTGTTTCCAAGGAGTAGAGTATCCCGTGGAATAGTTGTTATTGCTCCCTCTTCGTAAGCTCCGCTCGATTTTTACCGCCGCATATACCATGTCCTCGAATTCAACAAAGTGTTGTTTGTCAACTTCTTTAGCTATATCGGCTCTCATCCCGTGTAAAAACCGCGCCATGGTGGCCTCTCTCGATTCCCGAACATTGGCCCGGATCATCAACATCTCCATTTCCTTTCGAAAATCTTCAATGTTTCTCGAGCCTTGTTTTAAAGTTTGTAAGCGAGAAAATAGTTCCTTAAGATAGTAATTAGGAACAAATCTTTTCCGCATAACAACCTTCAATTCTTCCCAACCGCTAACCGGTCTCTCCCGACTCCTCCTTCTCTCCGTCACAAGTTGGTCCCACCAAATTCTTGCATATTCTGAAAATTCGGTTATTGCTAACCTCATTTTCTTCTCATCGGAATAGTTGTGGCAATCGTAAATGGTCTCCAACTTCCTTTCCCAATCGAGATATGTGTCCGGATCACTTCTCCCTTCGAAAGATGGGATTTTCATTTTGATGTTTCCCATATTCCGATCCTCCTCGTTTCGGACATATCTTCCTCGTCTTCCTTCATACTCTCTCCTTCCTCCTCGTCCTTCTCGCCCTCCTCGATGTATAAACCTCGGAGTTTCCTCCTCGGAATTCATCGAATCTTCATCATCATAGCCTCCAAATCGAATGGGTTCCAGTCCCCTTCGTACGGGCTCCTCTTCTCTACCCTTCGTGAGAGTAGCAATTGTTTCCTCTTGTTTATCTAGTCTTCCGACTATTTGAGCAAGTTGTTGTACAATATTTTGAAGGATAAGATTTTGCTCGTTTCCTTCGGTTCCTGACATTTTTTTTTTTCCTTTTTTTCCTTTTTTTTTCTTTTTTTTTCTTTTTTCTTCTTTTTTTTTTCCTTTTTTTTCTTTTTTTTTCTTTTTTTTTGTTTTTCTCTTTTTTTTTTCTTTTTTTTTTTCTTTTTTTTTCTCTTTTTTTTTTACAAGAAAATTTCCTCACAAGATCCTCACGTGTATCGCTCGATCGCTCACACTCGCGTATCTCTCGTTTGGCTTTTTCTTAATTCCTCACAATTTTTTTTTTGCCTTTTTCCACACAACTTACAAGGTGATTTTTGGTGATTCAAATCAAGTTTCTTCTTGAAAGAACTCAAATCCCACGATCCCCCCAACGATTGCGAATGACGATAAGATAAAAAAATGGAAAGATGGGAGCAAAAGATTTTGGAATAGTTTAGAATATGGAACGGAACGAAAAGTATGATAATTGTTTGATAAGATCGATCAAAATTCGTTCTTCTCTTCTTCCTTGATATTTTTTTTTCTTCTTTTTTTTTTTGGTAATGAAAAGAATGGATTGATATTTGATATTCGATCCGCAAGCTTAAAATCACCAGACGCCCGAAGGCTAAGGAACAAGTTCTTCCCCTGGCCTCGGCTTGAAGAGTTATAAAAAACAATCAAAACCTTCACGACTTATAATTTTTTTTTTTTTAGTAATGAAATGAATGGATTGATATTTGATATTTGATCCGCAAGCTTAAAATCACCAGACGCCCGAAGGCTAAGGAACAAGTTCTTCCCCTGGCCTCGGCTTGAAGAGTTATAAAAAAAAATCAAATATATATTGTGTGTGTGAAGAAGATGGAAGATTTAGAAGATAAAGGAAATAATAGGATGATAAGATAGGAAGATTATGGTAATGAAGGAAAATAGATGATACCACTTAGTTTTGGAATAACCGAGCTCCGAAGCCAACTGATGCGACCCCCACACGACACGCTATGGTAACGGACACCGCTAGATGAATTCGTTCCCAGGATGTTTCCAAAATAAGCAAAATGGGGCTTTACTTCCAAACCTCTACGTGACACGCCGTAGCAACTCGGAAGGGGTGGAATATAAATACTAACAAGATTGCACTTGATAAGTATATAAATCACACAAGGGATGTTTTGGAGACACACTCAACAAAACAAGAAAGCACTCACAAAGGTTTGTTAATACAAACACTCTCAAATTCATAAAATCTTTGGTGTCCTCTTACAATGAAACTTCAAGGCTATTTATAGCCAAAATCTTACACCTAACTCTAGTGTGAACAAGGAAGCAACTAGAAACCTACAAAATAGAAAAATCAACATTCAAAGATCCTAAAATCTGATACAAAGTCAGTCAACATATGTTTAGGTGACAAAATATCAAAGACCAAGATTTTAAGGTGTGAAAACAAGGACAACAAGTCATCATAAATCCGATGCTGTCTGTTTTATCATTTCTGAGCTCCAGTGTCTCCGAATTTGGTCCTATGGTCTGAACAATATTTGTATCTCTCTTTCTTAGCTTTCCATATACACCTGAATCACCTAAATCGGATTTCGGACGAGTAAGTTATGGCCAAAATACGAGACTGCTGCGTGTCAGTCTTACGCACGGGAATTTGCATCCTTGTTTGTTTGTTCGTATTTTCCGATCGTCTTCGACATTAATATTACACGACTCGATTATATACAACTCAAAATATAAAAATACAACTCAAGAAATACAATTCAAATTAAAATACACCAAGATAAAATAAACGAAAAACTTATTGTTCGACAACTTCGACACTACTCACGATTTTGTTGTCTTTGATAACATAGTTATTTTTAAACATATCAATGATGAGTGTCGATAAATTATTTTTGAACTTTTTTGATCGATACCTCGTTATTGGTCCAGTCGGCATGCTCAAGTCCTCATCCGGGTTCTTCATAATATCTTGATTCACATCAGCAAGTCCCCGCGCGAGCCTATCGACGTCCCTTCCTACGTCTCCCGGGCCATCTCCTATCTTCCGAAGGCTTGGACGACCGACCTGGACGCGATTGCGCGCCGGCGGTCTGGAGATGCCATGCAGGCGACACTTGCCCTGATCCTCCAAGCGGCGACGATGGCCGCTCAAGTTGTTAAAGATTATGAGGAGCGGCCCTGTACTGCTCGCCTCCATAGGATCGTGGCCATGGAGAAGGAGTATGCTGAGACGGCCAAGCGAGCTAAACAAGATCTTGACCGGATGAGGCAGGAGCTCGACCGGTCCCGGGCGGTGGTCGATAGGATGCGTGACCAGATGACGGAGGCTCGTCGGTTGCATGCGGCCTCGCATGAGGAGGTGACCGGGCTGAAGGCGGTGGTGGATCGGCTAAATGGCGAGTTGGAGTCGTCAAAGGGGGAGCTGGCCGCCAAGGTAGCCGAGCTCAAGGATGCGGACAAGACAGCCGCGGGGCTGAAGGAGAAGTTGGAGGCGATCGAGACCGATCCCTACCTCAGCGTGGAGTACGTTGGCGAGTTCGCATATTACATGGATTACGCCGACGCCATCCGTGCTGCCAAGAAGGGAGGGCTCGAGGTCGGCCCTCTGATTGAAAACTTCAAAGCCTACGTGCTCGAGCACCATTTGCAGTCGGACTTCTCTCTGTCGATCTTCGACCTCACCGACCTTGTTTATCCTGAAGCTGGTGAGGATGCGCGCGTCGATCCGTCTGCTGGAGGCGAAGGCCAGTCGGGGGTGGCCTGAGTGAGACTGCAGTCAATTTGTTTGTCTTTCCTTGTAATTTCCAGTTTCTTCTTGTTTTGCCTTCGGGCGTGTATGTACAAACAATTTGAATGGAATAAAATATGTTTTTGCATCTGACTCTTTATTTGTACGATCGTCTCTCTGAATGTTTGCATACGAATTTACACAAGTGTTTATACAATTGCACCTGATGCCTTGTTTGTATGATCGTCTTGTCTGAATGTTTTGCATCATTTCGACCTTACACAACTGTCTGAATAGGTCCGAATGCATTGGTACACTTGAAATTCTTACTTGTAAATTTCTTGAACAAAACCGATCGTCACGTGTGTGTTTGAACAAAGCCGATCGTGTGTGGTTCCGTCCTCCCGATCGCATGTATGAATAGCTCCGCTTTGCCCCTTGTTTTTGTTTACTTAGCGAAAGTAAGGGAACGAAAACAATACGTTTGGTGAGCTATCTTTAGTTTGTTTCTTGCGATCTTCAGTTTTGTTGATTCCTCGAGGGAGGCCGATTGTTTCGACCTTGAGGAACCGTGCACGGTCGCGGAGTTCGATGGACCGACCTCCATGACCGTGTCTTGTGCGCGAGGGACATTCCACCTGTTGGTCTGTCTCGCGACTCACTTTATTGTGAGGGTCCTCCGTTAGGATGCGCCCGCCTCGTATTTAAACGAAGGGCGAGCGGTCTTGATCTGGAGGAGTCCTTGCACGGGGCGTCGTCGGATTAATCGACTCCACGTCCGCGGCTTGTTAGCACTTTTCTACCTTGGATCGTCATGTTAGATGGCAATCCTCGACGGTATACGTTGCGACGGGGGTAGGGACGCGTCGCCTTGTCCGGGTCCATCATGTTAGATGATGAACCTTTGAGGGCGGGCGAGCGTGTCCACAGATTTGTTTGGAGGGTCCTTCGGCTACGCTCGCCTCGTATTTAAACGAAGGGCGAGCGATCGCAGCCCAAAGGAACCTTGCATGGACTGGCTGCCGGTTCCATCGACTCCCGGAACCATGGCTGCACTTTTCTACCTCGGACCGCCATGTTAAATGACGACCCTCGACGGTATACGTTGTGCTTGGAGGGGCGATCACTAGTATAGGTCCGTCAGGTTAGATGACGACCTCTTGTAGGGCGAACGAGTCGTCCTCTTTTTTATTTGTTTGTTTTGTCGAGGCGAATCATATAGATGGGATAGGAAAATCTCATTAAACTCTTTGTACATTGGGTAACTGAATACAGAGTTTTTATTGGTAGTATTTACGGCGTTCCATGGATATTGGTCCGGAGTGTCGTCTGGGTCCTGGAGTTCGTGGACTCCTCTGGTCAACCATTTAGATACCCTGAAGGGGCCTTCCCAATTCGGGCCAAATACTCCCGTGTGAGTCTGGATCTTTTTGAGGACCAGGTCGCCCACTTGGAATCGCCTTTCCTTGACCTTCGAATTGAAGAATTTCTCGGATCTCCTTTTGTGGATCGTGTTCTTCATTTTCGAGGTCAGTCGTCGTTCTTCGAGCATATCCAAGTCGATCCTTCGGGCTACATCATTGTCCGTCGTCATTTCTTGTTTAGTTCGGTGGCTGAGGACGGCGATCTCCGAAGGGATCACTGCTTCTGTTCCGAAGGCGAGGGCGAACGGGGTTTTGCCGGTTGAGTTTCGGGTCATCGTTCGGTAGGACCACAAAACATCCGAGAGCTCGCTCGCCCATCGTCCTTGTTTGGATTCGAGTCTTGCTTTGATCGTGTGTTTGAGGATCTTGTTTACAGCCTCTACCTGCCCGTTCGTCTGAGGGTGGTAAGGGGCCGAGAACAACTTTTTGATTCCCCATTTCTCGCAGAATTGCATGACTTCCAAACCATCGAACTGCTTCCCATTGTCGGAGATGATAGCCTGGGGTAGACCGAATCGGCATATGATGTTCTTCCAAATGAACTTGATTACTTGTTCTTGACCGATCTTGTTGAGTGGCTCGGCCTCGGCCCATTTCGTGAAATAATCGACCCCCACGATGGCAAATTTACATCCTCCTGGTGCCGTCGGCAAGGGACCGATGAGGTCGATGCCCCATTGGGCGAACGGCCATGGGCTGTACATAGAAGTGAGCTGTTCGTGTAACACCCTCAGATCCGACCGGGAATATTACAGCGCCGTGGGCCCCGAGATGGAACCCACAAGGCTGAAGGAAATTTTCGGAAACATTTACAAACGCCCAAGAGGCTAACGACGGTATTATCTATTAAAAACATTCGAAGATTTATAAAACTCGTTTATCAAACCGTCGTAAAAACTCATTTGAAACCACAAGGCCCAAAATGCCAAAACTCAACAGTTTAAAAACACATACGTTAAGCTATCGCTTACACGTACCGACAGAATAGATTTAGAAAATGTTTGCCAAAGTAACCTAAGTTACCAGATACCAAAAAGGTCATTTAAAAATACTCTCGCAGCGGATAAAGACAAACAATTAAAATACTCTAGCAGCGGAGTACAACAACTGATCAGAAACTCAAACACAGATACATGCCCTTGCCAGTATCCTCCGGGAAGTTCATCTCTCCACGACCGCTACAAGCTTGATAATCCAAGAACCTAAAAAGAAAGCCCACGACGGGGTCAGCCATAATATCCAACAATGATAACCATCACATCTCGTCAATAATTACATATCAATGGAAATACTAAGTAAGAATACGACTAATGTAATCTTACCGTCGTAACTTTACGAAAATCCACGATTCGTATCCTTAACAACACATTAAGATAATACCGAAATATCTGTACGGTATCTCAACAATACTCAAAGTTCTCAAAACATTATCATAACTCGGGATACGGAAATTTTACCAACTCTGGCCAATTCAATCCATCGGATAACGTCGACATTTCCAATACGATAATCGATTGCCAATCAAAGACAAGTATCAAGGAAATACGGAACATACCTCAAGATACGAAATACCATTACCATCACGCCAGTCTAATCCGAGATCAGATCAACACAACATACGGACATGGTCCTAACACAAGACCTACAAATGCATACTCATATGACAACGTCAATATGATCATAACAATAACGACAATGTATACTTATGGCAACCCATAATATACATATGCACAATAACAACAACATATGGTAATCCAACGATCCAGCGCACACAGCTATAGATTCCCATGATGATCCCCTCGGACCAACGCATGGTGGCATTACCTGTCCAGCGATCCAGCGCACACAGCTATAGATTCCCATGATGATCCCGTCGGACCAACGCATGGTGGACATATGAAAACAATGCACAACTGCACAAAACAACAGTGCACAATACACGACAACAACAATGCACAAATGCATGACAACAACGATACACGAATGTATCACGACATGATCGACACAAAGGACAGAAATGATTAAAATACTTGCTCCGAGTCCTTCGAGAGCAATCTCGATATCTAAACCATCACCAACCATTATTCTGAATATTCACCGATCCAAAACATCACGGACGGTAGATAATTCACATTTTCGTCAATACCATGATGTATCCTCGATAACAAGTATACCAACAACAATTGTAAATCATATACATTATGATTTAAATTCCCAAAACTCGAATACAACCTATAATCTCAAATCTCTTGTGATTACAATTTATAAACATTGCTATACGAATTATAAACGAATGAAACGGAAACCATTCATTAAATATTATAAACTGAGCAAGTAATAACTTGCCTCGATACCGATACGATGATGATGAAGCCGCTACCAGTTGCAATGCCTTCGTCTACGGGCTCCTCGGCCCCGACCGAAGCAATTCACGAACATACTCGAACATGACCGCAACATACGGTTATACTCACCGATCAATAATCTCAACCTATTGAAATAATCGATTAACATACAATTCGATAACAATCAATAACCGACATAGCCAACCAATCAAACTCAACGGCTCAACAATACCTCGATCATACACAAAACCAAACAATACAACTCAAACCAATCAAACACGAATTCAAAACAACAATACGATTCCACATTCAATCTTAAATACTTACAAGTTTCCTCCTTGTATATTCGTAATAAAACGAATTATCAATTATCATCATCAATCCGATTAATTATAGATAATCATATTCCAAGAGTTTCACAACTTATTCCGAAATCACATTCAAAGTCCCCAAACGGCATAATCCGATGTGTTCTAACACCTAAAAAATCCTTATTCATGATTCAAGGTGTATATTATCATGTTCTTCAACATATACTTCTCATAGCATCATGAATCGCAACAAACCATCAAGAATATCGAGATTACTACGATTCCATAATCATAACGACATAATCAAGGTATTTGATCATCAATTCATTATCTTCCCTTAACAAAATTCCCATAATTACCAAGAATAATCATAACACAATCAATTCCATCACCATTCATACAAAAACGTGTAGAATTTCCCAAGTTCTACTCATTGAGGCATTTCATCGAACACTATGAAGGCATAATCCAAATCAATCATTTTAACGAAGAAATACTCGAATTTGTTCCACAAAACTTCAAGGATAATGTATAATCTCAAGAATACAGCAAGGTTCCATCAATAATCTGAGTTAAAACGAATCAATTCGGCCAAATCATCAAGAAACTCCAAAACTATCCAAAACCAAGTGTTTAGGTGTTCTTACCTTCGATCCGGATGGAAGATGATGTTAATCCATGATTCCAACTTCCAAAACATGTTGCTACATGATGTTCTTACTCAAATCCATCAACTTTGCTGAAGAAATCGCGAGAGGAACGAAGAAAAATGAAAAATGACAAGGGTGACTCGGTCGGGCCTTATATAGCCGAGACTGCCGGCACATTACGTACGTAATCGGGCGGGTCCTTACGCACGTAGCCGGACGCGCCTAACCTTACATCCCATTTCGTTCGGCACTTTACGACGAATCGGCAGCTGCATACGTACGTAACGGGCACTTACGGCCGTAACCGGACACAGCCTTACGTACGTTGTCAGCCAGTCCTTACGCCCAGCGAGTCACTGCCGACTGTGATCGGCCACCCCTGCGAGTCACTGCCGACCATGCTCGGCCACTGCAGGTCCTCTCGGCCATGACTCGGCCAGCCGCCCCGTAACGTACGTAACACTTATTCCGTTGCGTACGTAATACGTACGTTGACTTGCTACAGTATTATACTCGTAGTACGTACGTAATACACCCTGTATAACGTACGTAACTCCATCCGTTGACTCACCTGTCCACATCCGTTGCCAAAAGTTGTCGACACAGGGTCCCACCTGCCGACCACAGCTCGTCATGTGTGATTCCCGTGTTACGTACGTAATGCCTTATGCATAACGTACGTAAAGCGTATAATTTAGCATACGTAAGTCCTTAAACTTAGCGTACGTTAAGGGCTCTATACTTAGCCAAAATCCAATTGTTCCTGCCTCTCTCGACATACTGAAAACACATATACACTTACTGAATACATATACTGAATCCAATAACATTCTTATACGATATACTCTATGTCGAAAGTACGATAACCTGATACACAATATCCTCAAATGCAACTGTCGACCAGATACGACAATTATACCGATACTGACATCTCAGTCCTTTATTTATTTATTTTATCCATACTGTACAGATTCCACGTTGTACAATATAACTCGGATAAAATAATATCAAACAACAGTAGTAGAAATTCCGGATATTACAGTTCGGGGGAGAGCTTGATGTTTGGGCCCATCACTTGACACTTGTGACATGATCGGTCGTAGGCGATCGCGTCTTTTTGTAGTGTAGGCCAGAAAAAACCTTACCTGGTCGTCTTATGGATGAGAGCTCGCCCTCCAGCATGATTTCCACAGATCCCGTCATGGATCTCGGCTAAAACGAGTTGGCCTTCCTTCGGCGTAATGCACTTGAGGAGAGGAAGGCTGAAAGCTCGCTTGTAAAGCCGGTCGTCCAATAGGGTGTATCTGGTTGCACGGAGCTGAAGCTGGCGAGCTTTGATACGATCGTCGGGGACCGTCCCGTTTTTCAAGTATTTAATAAACGGAGCCATCCAGTTCTCTTCGGAGATGGCAACTGTGGTAATCAGGCTTCTGTCGATCGCCGACTTTGCTGATTTTGTGATTTGGATGTTAGAGAAATCTGCCGCCCCATCTGATGATGCTAGTTTGGATAGGGCATCGACCTCGGAGTTGTGCTCTCTCGGGACTTGTTCGATCAACACTTCTTCGAACTTTGTGCACATTTCGGCGACCAATTCTTGGTATTTGATCATTTGTTCGCCTCGCGCCTCATATTCCCCCTTGACTTGGTTCACGACCAAGAGGGATTCCATGAAGATGTGGAGGCGACGAACGTCCAGGGCGAGTGCTAGATCGAGCCCGCCTACCAAGGCTTCGTACTCGGCTTCATTGTTGGTCGCACGGAACCCGAAACGCACAGCATTTGTGAAACTTTGGCCGTCGGGGATAATGAGGACAATCCCTGCCCCTGCTCGCGAGTTGGTTGCCGAGCCATCCACGTACAACTTCCAAGCGACTGGCCTCGGACAGGTGGGAACGTTAATTCCACTACGAAGTCCGCCAGAGCTTGGCCTTTGATCGCTGTGCGAGGGGCGTACGTGATACCGTATTGGGCGATCTCCACTGACCACTTGAGGAGTCGCCCGTTGGTGTCTGGCCGGTGCAGAACTTGCCTTAAGGGGAGAGTCTTCAGAACCTCCACTTGGTGTTCGAAGAAGTAGGCCCTCAGCTTGCGAACACTCATGACTAATGCGTAGGCGATCTTCTCCAGAGGCGTGTAACGCGTTTCCGCGTCATGGAGCGCTTGACTAACGAAGTAGATCGGCAAGTGGGCTTGCCCCTCTGCTCGCAGTAAAACAGCACTCAGCGCGACCTCGGAGTCCGCCAGGTAAAGGAATAGCTTTTCACCGGGGATCGGCTTCGCCAAGATTTGGGGATTAGACAGATACTCCTTGATTTTGGCGAACGCTATTTGGCTCTCCTTTGTCCATGCAAACTTCTTGTTCTTTATGGTCGCGAAGAATGGCTTGCTTTTATCTCCAAGCCGAGAAATGAAACGGTTAAGGGCAGCTAGACAACCTGTGAGGCGTTGCACCTGTTTGACATTCCGTGGCTCCCGCATGTCGAGGATCTCCTGGATCTTGGTGGGGTTCGCCTCAATCCCTCTTTGGCTCACGATGTGCCCCAGGAACTTTCCGGAGCTTACCCCGAAGTTGCATTTCTTGGGGTTCAGCTTCATGTTGAACTTCTCGAGGATGGCGAACGTCTCGGCAAGGTCATTGAGGTGATCTTCCTTTTTTAGGCTCTTGACTACGATGTTGTCAATGTAGACCTCCATGGTCTTGCCGATCTGGTTGGCAAACATCCCATTGACTAGCCGTTGGTAGGTCGCCCCCGCATTCTTCAGACCGAACGGCATTCGGACCCAAAAGTACACGTCTTTTTCCATGTGGAACGACGTGTGTTTATGTCTTTCTCCGCCATTGGGATCTGATGGTACCCGGCGAAGGCATCCATGAACGACATCATTTCGCAACCCGTCGTGCTATCGACCAAATGGTCAATATGAGGCATCAGAAAGTGGTCTTTTGGACATGCCGCGTTGAGGTCGGTGAAGTCGATGTATAACCTCCAGGAGTTGCTCGGCTTTTTGACGAGCACCGCGTTGGCTACCCACTGTGGCTCGTTTGTAGCTACTCCGATTAGCTTGTTGTCGAGTAGTTTTTTGACTTCTATGTCGAGCGCTGCGTACTTCTCAGGACCGAATTTCCTACGTTTCTGGTGAACAGGCTTCGTTGCCGGGTCGATCTTTAGATAGTGGCAAGCGTGTTCAGGACTTATGCCGACCATATCTTGATGCGACCAGGCAAAGACTCCGATGTTCTTACGTAGTAAACTGATCAGATCATCCTTTAACTCGAGGCCGACGCTTGTGCCGATCTGTACTTCCCGCTCCGGGCCAGCCGGATCTATCGTTATATTTTCCAATTCTTCAATGGGGACGGTCCCTTCTCGTTTGGAATGATTTCCGGACTCGATCCTTGGATCGATGTCGAGGCTTGGCTCGAAACCGATCCTTGGCTTGATGTCGTCCGTCAATCGATGTGAGATGCTGTCCTCTGAGTCGGGCTGGTACGAGGTGCTTGGCTCGTCGATCTCCATTGGTTGATTGTTGATCGTCTCAATGTTATAAATAGTATGGGAAGTGTTGAAAGAAGTTACGACAAGGAGTAATTCAAACATTTCTTAGCCATTAGCTGGTCTCCTTTTACAGTACCGACCGTCCGTCGGCAGTGGGGAATTTGATACAGTAAAAGAAAGAAGAGGTGACCGCCTCTAAGGTTTCTAGAAATGGGCGACCTAGGAACCCATTATAGATGCTGGGCCTATCTATGATTACAAAATTGAGGTTCCTAGTAATCCTAACCTTGGAATCGTAATAACATATTAGCTCGACAGAGAGCTTGATCCTTCCATAGACTTGGGTTGTGCTGTCGCCAAACCCTTGAAGCACGGTATCAAATGGCTTGATGAACTTGGTCAGGTTGCCGAGCTGGTCAAGAGCGGATTTGAATATGATATTGCAAAAGCTCCCATTGTCAACCAGCACGTGATCGACCATTTTCCCAAGGATACATGCAGAGATCACCAATGCATCCTCTTTGGGGCACTGCACTCCCTCCCTATCCTTGTTGGAGAAAGTGATGAGCGCGTCTTTAGAGATGGTCGGCTCTGGGGGTACCACGACATGGACCCCGACGAACGCCCTCAATTCGGCCTTCCACTTTTTGTTCGACATGGTGGAAACCGGGGAAAGGCCTCCGAGGTTTCCGCCTCCCGACTGAAGCATATTGATCCAGCTGCCGGGGTTGATCGGAGGGATTGATTCGTCAGAGTACTCCGGCTCGTTTTGCTCGATCCTGGCGACCGGATTGGGAGGGATTCCGTCGTTCTGTCGGCGATCGCGCCCCCCGGTCCTTTCTGCCCGGGGTTCTGGCTTGGTAACCAAGTTATCCAACTTGCCTTCCTCAAATAGTCTCCAGAGTTGTCTGGGGAGGTCGCGGCACTGGATGGTGTTGTGGCCGGGACTCTTGTGGTAGGCACAAAATATGCTGCGGTCTAGATGACTGTTGTCCCTCATCGGCTTTGGCTTGCTAAGCCACTCGCGCCCCTTGATGGCGTTGAAAATGTGGGCCGGAGACAGATTGAGGTTGCGGAGGAGGTGAACTTCCACATCCTCGAAGGCCTTGAACTCACCGGGCGGCTTCGCGACCGCCTTTCTGGGCTTGGCGACCGCCTTCTTCGGGACGTGGGATGGCGCCTTCCCTTCTCCGACAGATCCCTCGCCTAAGCGGAGGGTGAACATCCTCTGCCTAGCCAGAAAATCGGCGGCCCTGACGCGGAAGATCGCGTAGGTCGGGGGGATGTCCTTTGTGAGGTGTCTGAACATGGGTGAATGGCCATAGAATCCCCTAGGACCGAGTGGAGAGCGAGCTCGTCGCTAATGGGCTCGCCGGTGAGGACTATTTCATCCACCCGGTCGATGTAGTCTTCGTCGGGCTCGTCCTTCCCCTGTCTGATCTTCATCATGCGGTGGGGGCCCTCTGGCCGAGCAACTTTGGCGGCGAAATACGACGTGAAGTCATTCGCCAGCTTCTCAAAACAGTTGATTGAACGCGGTGGCAGTGAGATGTACCACCTATGGGTAAGATCGCCCAATGTCAATGGGAACATTCGGCACTTCGTCGCGTCCGATGCCCCGCATCCGGTCATGTAGATCCAGAACTTTCTCAAATGGGTCTCAGGATCCGACCTCCCCTCATATAGAGGTGTTTGAGGAGGAGCGATCTTCGGCTGTACGGGGGCGAGCTCGATCTGAACCTCGAGCGGCTCACTCGGTCCGGCGATCGATCTCTTGGCGCCTGCCCCAGTTTCTATGAGCGCCTTCATTTCGTCGAGCTGGCGCTGCATTGCGGCCATTGCCGTAGCCTGACTGCTCGCGGATTGGCTCTCGGAGCGGGATCCGAGGCGATCGTGTACCGATCTCCTGGCCCCGTGGTAGGTGACGAGTTCTCTACCACCGAGCTCAATTCTGTGGTGAGTGGGATCCCGTTGGCCGGCCTGTCTTCTGGGAGTTGGGTATGCCGAACTCCGGGTGACGGATTCGGACTCTGATGTCTCATGGCTGGGGCCCGAATGCCCGGGTCGCCATGAGGGATCACTCCCTAGGCGGCTGAAGACGGAATCGTCCCGCCTTACGAGCGCCTTTTCCTGCGGCTCGGGGCTTTCTGACGATTTCTCGACATATTGCCCCTTGAGCTTCCGCTTGCCCGCACGGCGGATGGCTGATAGAGTAATGGTGGGCGAGTCGCATGCTCTCTGTCGCTCCCGGAGGATGGCCATGGCCTCCTCGATCTGTTTCGCTGTTTGGAACTGATCGAGTGAGGGGCTGGGGCCGTCCCTTGGGGGCGGGAGTGAGAGTCTAGCGTCGCCGCGGTCGCCTTCCGCCGTAGGTTGGGACTCGGTCTGGGCCGGAATAAGGTGTCCGACAGATCGTAGGGTGGCCCTTTTCGAGGTCGTGGCAGACGTCATGATTCTGAAGGTTTTTCTTTGAAGAACAGTGAGTGTTTCTTCAAGTATATGTCCCGGAGAACAGTGAGTGTTCTTCGAGACGGTCGGAATAAAAAATGAAGGTTAAGATAAGCCCTGCCCTCATTCTAGCGCCAATTGTTGTTACCCAAAATATTATCCGGAGATGATATTGCTGGAATGGTCGAGTAACAAACAAAGTGCGAGAGCACGTCCATGAGGAAATAAATAACACAAGATTTGCTAGGGTTGTTAGTCCCGGGCTTGAATGCTCTCGCGAGATGTTATTAATATGAATACTAGTGAGTACAGATATTAATGTTAGAGTACAAATACAATGAGTGTAAAGACTCTAGTTATCATAGCTAACGAGTGCTGAAGATTGCCGGAAGAACCAGAGTTGAAGCTATGTGATTTCTTGTTACAAAGATGGAGAATTAACTCTGTATAGTTTGCTGTTTTTGTGAATGTCTTTCACTGTGTGAATGTATTCCACCCTCTCTGTTCGTGAATGAATTTCACCGTCCTTTGGCCGCTGTTGGAGGTCTTCTATTTATAGGAGAAGAGGTCGCTAGGTCCTCCCTGTCCATCGCGAGCGACCGCCGTTTCCTATATTAAAATAAGGTGGGCGATCGTCCCATCACGTGGGACTGTTTCCTTAAAGTCCGCGGCTGCTGCTGGCAGCCAGATGTGCGAGCCAATGAGAAGTCTGCACGCATCCTGAGTCGCTGTCTCGGGAGGACCCACTTTGCACCTTTCGGCGGGTCTGTCGGTAGGTGTGAAGGTGGTGACAGGCTGGGGTCAAAGGGCCTTATCCCGTGGCGCCTATTGCGGATCTGCACGTGGGTCTTCACCCGAGATTCGGTCTTCGAAGACCTTGACGGGTGTCGGATTCATACATGGCACGGGACGATCGTCTCCAGTCGGCCATTAGAGGCGATCGCCATATGCCAATAGACGATCGCCTTGGACGTCGACCGCTGGGCGCTTGCCCAGCATCCGTGTTCTTTAGCTGGCTCTTGACCATTATGCCGATAGCCATCGAGGCGTATAAATCGCCGCACAACAGAAGAAAATAACAACTTCCTTGTACAATTACTTGGGGTTGATATCTAGAAAGTGATAGATATCGTTTTTCTTCATCATCCGGATAATAGGTCTCATTTCGTCACTGAACGACAGGTTTGCCTCCAGCAATCCTTCGAAATCGACTACGATACTGAATATGATTTGTTCCTTCACCATCTTCAGGTTGACTCATTCGAAGTAGCGTCCATTTCTGCAAATAAGGTTTTGATTTAGTGCAGGAATAAGTCTAGATGGGGGGTGAATAGACGTATTAAACTCTTTTCCTGAATCTCAGGTGAGTTTATCAGCTGTGATTAAGTACAGATGACTTATGTCGTCTGCAGATAGATAATGCGGAAGACACAGCTGATGACGATACAGATAACTAATGTGGACTGCAGATAACTATCTAATGGAATAGTAAATATGAATGCAGCAGTTAAGTATGATGAATGCAGTGAAAAACACGCAGGCACTTATAGTGGTTTCAGAGGTGGGGTAATCCTCTACTAGTCCACTTTTATCCAAACCAGTTGGAGATAAATTCACTATAACTGTCAACCAGTGATAAAGGTTACAATGAACTCTTCCTTGTTACAACAACTTCCAACCAGTGGAAATCCGTGGCCGTTGCAACTTCCTTTGACTGCCTAACACATTTTGATCGAAAACCCATGGATGCCACAACAACTCTCGAGCTGTCTATCACCTTCCAATCAAGAACCTGTGGATGCCTTATCGGTCGCGAAATTTCTGAAAACCTCGTTCACAGAAGTACCCCGTACTCGGCTTTAAAGACAAGAGTTTTTGTCTTCCCCAACTTAAAGAGCTTCTCAGAATATGACTGTTTAAGCTTTGCTCTTTATGATGCTACTATTTGCTTTGATAGCTTGATTGCCTTGAATACTTTGATTGCTTGTAAGTGTTGTTCGCATCGTACCTTGCTCAATCCATATCTTCAGATATTTGTAGTACGATCATTTGAGCTTCCTTTATAGCCGTTGCATCACTGTAACAAATCCGTCCGTTGGAGAGTGGACTTCTTTGTTTATCTTATCATTCCATTGCACGGCTTGATTCCCTTTCCAATTCCGACCGTTTGAAAGACTTTTTGTGGTAGCGCCGTTTTTCTTGATTAGAATAATCATAAGTCTCCTAAACGCGGATCTCAAGGAATATTTTATTCCTAACTTTCCGGGAATCTTTTCGGTTTGTCTCCTTACGTCTGCATGTGACTTTCATTATTGTCGACTTCAGCGCTTGCTGACGTGGAATGATTAACTTAGTTGATATCTTGTCTGAGAACTCATCTGATATCTCTTTGGTCAAACCTGCCTGATGTGCAGTCAACCCTCTCTGATGTAAGACTTCTCTAATATAGCTCGGTAGAAGTTCTCTGACCTGATGAATGTTCTCTGATCTGGTGGCCAAACTTCAGCTGATATTTGTGTTGACCAAATCTCGTCTGATAACTCGACTGCAGATGGGTTTTAGTCAAACTTCTCTGATATTCCTGTTGACCAATATTTGTCTGATGTTTCGCATTCTTCAGAACTTAACTGCAACTGGGTTTTGGTCAAACCTATCTGATGTTTTGCGTTGACCAAAACTTCGTTGAAATGAACTTGCCTGATAACTTCTCTGATAAATGGCAGTTCTATACTTAATCGATTTCTAGCTGATCAACACTTGATCAGGGCAGCCTAAATTTTAAGGCCTATAGAAGATAGTCATTTGGTTCTTCTGTACAATTTGCCAAGTATTTTAAAACATACAATTGAATAATTAACAATACAGGGATGACATCATCAAAAACTAACAAGTATTCCTAACACATACATGTGACACTAATGTTTAAAAAAATTATTAACATAAATATTATTAGTGTCATTTATGTGACACCAAAGCCATTTAAAAAATAACATAAATCATTCACAATGGCGTCACATACTTTTTGGAAGGAAGAAATTGACAAAAAAAGGCGGGAAGAATTCCGGAAACTTTTTTCGTAAATTTTGGTTTTAAAATTTTCATATAATAAAAAAAATTGTATAAAAAAACAATTGAAGTTAGCCCAATACAATTTTTTTTTGGCTAATTTCAACTATATTGAAATTAATATATAGTTAAATATGTTTCTAAATATATAGTAAAATTTCACATCTTTATTAGAATATATAAATCTCAAAAAAAATTATACAAAAATTCAATCTACCAAAAGGTTCAATTTTTTGTAATAATCTACAAAAAAAGTAAAACTATGTTCAATTAAATTAACAAGCAAATAAAATCTACCAAAAAACAAATTAAAATCTACAAAAAAAATTAAAATCTACAAAAAAACTAAAATAAGTAAATATGAATTATTTTACAACTTACCTTCAATTCAATTGAAATCCTACATAACATAAGAAAAATAAACAAATGTTCATAAGTTGGTACAAAATAAATAAATGTAACAACAATAAACTAAAATTATTAGATAAAACATTAAAATTACCTTAAAATTGAGAAGAGAACAAAATGTGGAGTGTTGTGGGTGAATTTTTTTTTTAAGGAATGATCTTATTTATAGAACCTAAAAAAAGTTTTAGCACATGTGAAGCCAAAGTGCGGCACTATTATTTGAAGGAATTTCAGTAACCGCCATATTTTGGCCAAAATTTTTAGATTTTCGCCAAAAAAATCAATTTATTTAATAAGGCGTCATATGTGACGCTAATGTATCAAAAAATAATTTAATTAATTGGATTGGCGTCACATGTGTGACGCCAATAATATATAATGTATATTAATTTAGCATACTATATTAATGAATTATTTATTTATACTATGTTAATTTACTATGTTACTAATAAATCAATTAGTATACATATTTACTATATTAATAATAAATGTTAATAAGTACAAAATTTTTTAATAACTTGCTATGTTAATATAAAATCAGTTATTCTCAAAATAATCATTTTACTCAATATAAATACCATATTTAACATTATGATAATTTTAAATAAGAATTGTACATCAATCAAGGAATATTGCAAATTACAATAAAGAGAAATTTCATTCTAAATCATCTTCTTCGCATGAAACCTCATCTTCTTCTTTGTCGTCTTCAGATATTTCAACAGGATTGGCTTCTCTACCAAGAGTTTAATTTGCATGTCGAACGCACTCAAGTCAACTATAAGGTTATGTATGGGAGCTTCTCTTGATAGTACTCTTGTTCACAGGCAGGTTCCTGCACCGTGGTCGATGATACCGCCGATACATCAACAGTGTGTCTAAATCTGATGGGACAAACCACCCATGCATCTGTTGAATTATGTATACAATTGATTCAGTTATAGAGTGAATATATGTACGATAAATATCGATTCAAAATATGAGTATATTGTACCTCTTTGACGCCGACCAAGTCTTCTAGATGGGTACCTAGTATAATACACATGAATTGCCTGATTTGGGAACATAAATGACTCGGCAATTGCTTGTCTTGCTATAAGATCAAGCATAACTAACCCGTATTTACATTTGACTTTTCGGTTGTCGTACCAGTCACAGATGAATAACCAGTTCAGGAAATCCGGGATTGTGGAATGTGAACTCCGATACCTCTAGGAGCATCCTGTAGTACTTATTAACATATTCACTCCATCAACAAACTCTCTAGTAATCATACCATCAGGACCACATAAGTTCTCATACATCAATCTCTAAAACATGACATTTTTTTAACTAATAATTATTTAATATAAATAATACAAATAATTCAAAATGTAGCTAAACTACTGTAATAACAATAGCATAACTAATACCAGATGTATATTGAATTTAATATCAAATTTAATTAAGAAATAACAGCACAAGAATCTAATTGAAACAGTTTAATTCATATACATATCTTATAATCGACAAATGTTCTTCAAAACTCTCGAATTATCCTTCAATATGTTTACAATATATAAAATTAAAAAAATGTTTTTTTTTTTTTAGTTTGAAGGACAGAGAGACGAAATGCTAATTCGAGATTCTGATACATTTTATCATAATGTTTCACAATATTAGCTTCACACATACGAAGCCAAAGAAAATGTTGGTAGTGCAAGACATGGATAGATAAGAACAACAATATTTTCAACATTTTAGGGTCACATATGTGCGCCAATACCTTTATGAATTGTAGTATGTAATTTTTAATTAGATATGTATTTTGTCACGGAACAGAAGCCGGTCGAGAAGGTAGTCGGAGAGGAGAGGTTGACGGTCGGCGGCGATGGTGGAGAGGAGGAAGGGTTAGGTTTTCCAGAAGTGGAAATGGGAAATGAAATGAAGTGAGGCGGGGTTGTTGATAAGTAAAATGGGGAAAAGGATTTTATTGGTACACGTGGCTGAGGGGGCTGAAGTGGAGTGTAGTCGCATTTCTTCTTCTTAATGCGTTTATCCTTGTATTTCCTATTTTTAGTAATTTCAATATTTTGCCAGTTGTAATTTGCTGTTTCGGGATTTGCTAGTATAAATAGCCTCCCTTGTTGCTAAAGAAAGGGAGAAAAAATGGAATATTTGAATTCTCTCCCTACTTTCTCCCCAAGTTTCCCCCATTTCTAGTCTATTTTATTTTACATGGGAAATTCATACAAAAATACAAAAAAATTACAAAAAATATATTTGGGTCCGCTACAATTGGTATCGGAGACAATTTTTGCTTCTTCGTTGAGCATTATCTGGGTTGAATCATGGCCGAAAACACCCTGATAGGAGCTGCAGGAGGCCCAAAAGAAATTCGATCAGATCCTTTCGGCAGAGGCAGCTGAGCAAAAATTACAAGAGCAGATCAAGTCAGTTGATGGGAAGGTGGAGGAGAAGATCTCTGGAATTGATGCTAAGTGTGACAACCTGACCAATCTCTTAGCTGATATTCAGCTCAAATTATTGCATCTAAGCACAGATGAGGCAAAGGAAGCTAGATCTGGGTCTGGATCTATACTGGGTAAACATCCTCACTCATTTCAGACAAATAGATCTAATGGATCTGCCGCTTATTCATCTAAATTTAAGTTTGGTTTGATAAAACTGGTACTGGAAACACAAACCATAGGGTTAATTTTCCTGAATTTGATGGCTCATACCCTAGGGCGTGGATTGTGAAATGTAACACCTATTTTAAGCTTACTCACGCTGTGGATGATAGCAGTATGGTGCAACTAGCTATTCATCCTTTTGAGGGTAAGGCTTTGCAGTGGTTTCAGATTTTTGGGTATGAAAGTGTGCTTGATATCACCTGGGAACAGTTTTTAGAGGTGGTAGCTGCTAGATTTGATGACATCAATGAGGGGAAAATTCTGAGGGAGTTTAAAAATCTCAAGCAAACTGGGTCTTATACTCGATATGTGGATAAGTTTGAGTTTAGGTCTTGTTTGTTGTTGAGTAATCACATGACCTATTCTGAGGAATACTTTGTGGCTAATTTTATCAGTGGATTAAATGAGGAGATGCAGAGTTTCCTACTGTTATTTAGACCACAATCATTACAGGATGCTATTGAGATTGGACACAGACATATGCTTACTCTAGAGGCTTTGGCTAGGAGGGTTAAACCAGCTCCTAGAGTCAATAATAACCAGTACCACAACAACAATAATCAACATCAAAATTACAAAAAGGCCAGAAGCAGTTGTGCAACAGAAACCCAATTCCCCGAGTACCATGAGGTTGCCTATTAACTAGCTCAGAGATGGCTGCTAGAAAAGAGAAGGGCCTATGCTATAACTGCGATGATCCCTATGTGTTTGGCTATAAATGCAGGCCTAAGGTTTTCAATATGAAGATGTCTGAGAAGCAGGAATTGGCCCATATGAAGCATGAACCAGAAACTGTGGAGCTGGTGTTGGCTGATAATGAAATATTAGATGAATATGAGGTTTTTGTAAATGCAATTACTGGTACTACTGGTAGCAAATCCATGAGAGTGGTGGGAGAGGTTAATGGACACAATTTGCAGATTCTCTTGGACACTGGTAGTTCCTTAAGTTTTATCAGGAAAAGCACTGCTAAGTTGTTGGGGTGTTAGGTGACTGGGGATACACCTTTGTTGGTGAAGGTAGCTAATGGACAACAACTAGTAAGTACTGATACTGTCAAGGATTTCACTTGGAAGGTGAAAGAGCATGAGTTTACTTGCTCTCTCAGGATTTTGGAGCATAAAGGGATATGATATAATCCTAGGGAGTGTGTCTAGAGTTTGTTACACCTATCTTCCTTGACTATAAAAGAATGACATGCACAGTACATCTTGGAAGGAAAATGATCAGAATGCAAGCTGTAACTAAAGCCACAGAGTGTCAACTAATCAGTAGGCCTAGACTACACTCTATGATTCACAAGAATTTTTCTGAGATAGAAGAAATATACCTGGTGACTCCTGCTATTATGAAGGCTGCTGAGGAAGATGCTCAGCAATCCCAGCTGGATGCATTGCTGGAGGAGTATGTGGATGTATTTGAGGAGCCTCAAGGCTTGCCACCTATGAGAGGAGTAGAACACCAAATCAGTTTGAAGCCAGGAAGTATACCAAAACAACAACACCCTTACAGAACTTCACACAATCACAAAAATGAAATAGAAAGGATAGTGGGAGAGTTGCTGAGAGATGGAGTTATTCAACACAGCAAGAGCTCCTTTGCTGCACCAGTTATATTGGTCAAAAAGAAAGAAAACACCTGGAGGATGTGTGTGGACTACAGGTATCTTAATTCTATGACCATCAAACATGATTACCCAATTCCTATCATTGATGAGTTGTTGGATGAGCTGTATGGAGCTAAGTTCTTTTCTAAGCTAGACTTGATGTCAGGATCATGGTACAACCATCTGATAGGCATCTGACAGCCTTCTCTACTGTCCAGGGACATTATGAGTTCCTAGTTATGCCATTTGACTTATGCAATGCTCCTGCTACTTGACAATCACTGATGAATAGAGTTTTCCAGGAGCAGTTGAGGAAATCTGTTCTAGTGTTTTTTGATGATATCCTAGTCTATAGTAAAACATGGGATGAGCATTTGTTACATTTGAAGAATGTTCTATCATTACTAAGGCAACACACCTTGTATGCAAAAAGAAGTAAATGCCAGTTTGGGCAGAAGAGTATTGAATATCTAGGGCATGTTATTACTTCTGATGGTGTTACTACTGACCTAGAGAAAATCACCAACATGGTGAACTGGCCTGTTCCTAAGAATCTCAAGCAACTGAGAGGTTTTGCTGGGGTTAACTGGTTACTACAGGAGATTTGTGAAGGGATATGGGCAAATCAGCAGACCACTCACTATATTACTGAAGAAGGATGGGTTCAAGTGAAGTGAGGAAGCTGAGAAGGCTTTCAACCTTCTAAAGAAAGCTATGTCTACAGCACCTGTTCTGGCTCTACCTGATTTCAATGAACCATTTGTTTTGGAGACTGATGCTAGTGGTACTGGAGATGAGAGGGAATTTCTTGCAGTGGTCATGGCTGTACAGAAATGGAAGTCCTATTTGCAAGGAAAACAGTTTATCATCCACACAGATCAACAGGCTCTCAAGCACTTGTTGGATCAGAAGTCTATTAACCCAGTCCAGCAGAGATGGCTCACTAAGTTACTGGGGTTTGATTACATTATACAATACAAAAAGGGGGTTGACAACAAGGTGGCTGATGCACTATCAAGATGTCATTCTAAGGAAGATGAGTGTTCTGCTATAACAGCTATTACACCTTTATGGATACAGGAGGTTATTCAGAGTTACAAGGATGATCCTACCTTTACTCAGATTGTGTTGGCTAAGACAGTGGATCAGGGAGCTTATGGGGACTATGAACTTATAACTGAGATACCCAAGTATAAAGGAAGGGTAGTGATTGGTGCCAGTACTCAGTTGAGGAGGAAGATACTTGAGGAAATGCACTGTACAGCCTATGGTGGTCATTCTGGTGTACATGGGACATATATGAGGCTGAAGGGGTATTTTTACTGGCCTAAGATGAAGATAGATGTGCAGAGTTTTGTGCAGAGCTGTGGTGTGTGTCAGAGGCACAAATCTGATGTGGGAGGGTATCCAGGCTTGTTACAGCCTCTACATATTCCTGATCAAGCTTGGTCAGCTATCTCCCTGGATTTTGTGGAGGGACTGCCTACTCCATTGGCAAAAGTGTGATCCTGGTGGTGATAGACAGGTTCACAAAGTATGGTCATTTCCTTGCCTTGTCCCACCCCAACACTGCCCAATCTGTGGCTAAACTGTTTTTGGATAATATTTACAAGTTGCATGGTCCTCCTACTGTGATTATTTCTGACAGAGATAAGGTGTTCACTAGCCTATTTTGGAAAGAACTTTTCAAGCTCATGGGCACTAAACTGGCTCTCTCTACGGCTTACCTCCCTCAGACAGATGGTCAAACAGAGAGATAAACCAGTGCATGGAAAATTATTGAGGTGCATGGTTAGTTCTTGTCCTAAGCAGTAGGTGAAGTGGTTACCAGTGGGAGAGTATTGGTACAATACTAATTTCCATTCAAGCTTGAAATATACTCCTTTCCAGGCTTTATATGGTTATTCCCCTAATCAAATGGGACTAGGCTCTCAATTGGATTCTACTAGTGCTGAAGCAACAGATATTCTGGAGGAGAGGAGGAAATTTACCCAGATTTTGAAAGAAAATCTGACACAAGCTCAAAGCAGGATAAAGTTTTTTGCAGATAGAAACCGGCAAGATCGTGTCTTTGAGGTTGGTGACAGGGTTTATCTAAAGTTGCAACCTTACAAACAAAATTCAGTTTCCCTAAGGAAGAATTTGAAGTTGTCCGCTCGATACTATGGTCCTTATACTATTCTAGAGAAGTTGGGATCTGTGACCTACCACCTAGATCTACCTGCGCTCGGATTCACCCAGTTTTTCATGTCTCCCTATTGAAGAAATGCAAAAGTCGAGAAATATTACATGTTACGGATCTTCCTGATGTTGACGATGAAGGGCTGTGCAAGATCGCACCTTTATCGATTCTCGATACCCGTGCCGTCAATCGCCGTGGTGTGGAAGTACCTCAAGTATTGGTGCAGTGGAGCAACCAGGATCTGTCATCCGCTACGTGGGAAGATTCTGCATTCATTCACCGAAAGTTTCCTTCTTTTGATCCTTGTGGGCAAGGATTAGGTTTGTCGGGGGGTATTGTCACGGAACAGAAGTCGGTCGAGAAGGTAGTCGGAGAGGACAGGTCGATGGTCGGCGGCGATGGTGGAGAGGAGGAAGGGTTAGGTTTTGCAGAAGTGGAATTGGGAAATGAAATGAAGGGAGACGGGGTTGTTGATAAGTAAAAAGGGGAAAAGGACTTTATTGGTACACGTGGCTGAGGGGGGCTGAAGTGGAGTGAAGTCGCATTTCTTCTTCTAAATGTGTTTATCCTTGTATTTCCTATTTTAGTATGCCAGTTGTAATTTGCTGTTTCGGGATTTGCTAGTATAAATAGCCTCCCTTGTTGCTAAAGAAAGGGAGAAAAAATGGAATATCTGAATTCTCTCCCTACTTTCTCCCCAAGTTTCCCCCATTTCTAGTCCATTTTATTTTACATAATAAATTCATACAAAAATACAAAAAAATTACAAAAAATATATTTGGGTCCGCCTACATATTTTTATATTATCTTTTTTAATAATAATGTCTTAGCTGTGATCAATTATAAATAATTAATATAATGCCTAACAATTTTTTAAATAAAAATAACAAAACTTATTTAATTATAATAAGTTTAGTAAATTATATATTTTAAAATTATAACCATGATTACGTACATATATAAATCATGCATGAAATTTAATGAATGAACAACATAGTTCAGTGGCAAGATGCCACTATATACATTGCATCGGCGTGGGTTCAAGCCTCGTGCTTGCCATTGAGCTATGTTCTATGTTTTAGAATTTGTTCGTTTTTCTTTAAAAAACAATTGGTGTCATGCAAATCAAATAATAAAAAATCATTGGTGTCTACTTAGAGCCGACCTTAATTAATTGTAATATATATTTTTTTTATTTAGATATGTATTTTTATATGATATTTTTTAATAATAATGTCTACTTAGAGCCGACCCCAAAGCATTTTGAGGCTCTGATATTGTTGTAATGTGTACTTAGCTGTGATCCAATGTTTTAAAAAACGCCTGAGGCGTACGCCTCGAGGCGCGCCTCAAGGCGAGGCGCGGCAAAAACGCCTCGGGGTGTTGTAATTCAGGCCGGTGGAGAGGCGATCGCCTCAGTCGATTGAGGCGGTGGAAGAAACGCACGCTTCGAAGCGTGCGTTTGAGGCGCAAGAGGCGCGGCCTTTTTTTTTTCCTTTTTTTCTTTTTTTTTTACGGGCTGTTTTATAAACAGCCTAAAATAAACCTCACCCACCAAAAAAACCCTCACGCCTAACCTAACCTAACCTTCAGAGAAACCGCTACTCAGGGAATATCAGCAGAGAAAGCGGCGAATTTCCGACCACGCAGAGAATTTCCGGCCGCGCACAGAAGTCCCGAAGGAGCAACGGTCAGGTAAAATTAGTTTTTGACTCAGTTTTTATTTTCAGTTTTTTTTCCGCGACTGATTTTATTCTTTTTAGTTTTTTTTTTTCATCTTTTTTTAGTTATCATCTTTTTTTTCCTCTGAAAATTTCTGGCCGTGCACAGTGGATAGTCCAGTTTGTCAAATTTTTTTTGTTCTATCTTTTTTTTAGTTATCACAATATTTATTGAATATTATTCTGAATGCTGTTTTTAATCGTAGTGATTTGTGCTTTATGGCTGCTCGAAAGGATCCTGCTTGGAAGTATTGTACTGAAGTGTCCGAAGGAATGGACGGGAAATCGTACAAGTATGTAACTTGCGACTTTTGTCAAAAACCAATTAAAGGGGGGTTATTAGAATGAAAAATCACCTTGCGGGCAATCATAAAGGCGTAGCCCCGTGCGTTAAAGTGTCGGGTGAAGTGAAAAAAGAAATTATAGAGTATTTGCAAAAGTTTGAAAAAACTAAGATGGATACGCAGAGAAATAGAGAACAAATAATTGATCATGGCGCCTACTATCAATCTCAAAAACCATCTTTAGGAAATTCAAGTACTGGTAGTATTACACGGGGAGTCAGGGGTCCAATGGATAGGTTTGTTGTGGATTTGGATGGTGATGGTGATGGTGATGGTTACGCACGTAACGCAAAATCGGGAAATGAGAAGGAAGCTATTAAACAAGTGAAGTTGGACATCGGTAGATGTTTTTTTGAGAATGGCATTCCTTTTAACGTCGTGAGTAGTCCATCGTTTATTAATATGTGTCGTTCCCTTGGGAATTTGGGTCGTGGTTTTAAACCACCTACAGCTTATGAACTTAGCACGTGGATACTGGACGAAGAGGTAAAGACCACACAAACTATTGTCGATGAAGTCAAAAAAACGTGGTCTCAAACAGGGGTATCAATTTTATCGGATGGGTGGAAGGATATAAGAGGGAGACAATTAATAAATTTTATTGTTAACAACCCACATGGCAGTGTTTTCTTGAAATCCGTCGATGCATCTGATGCAGTTAAAGATGCGAAAATGTTGTGTGAACTTCTTGATGAGGTTGTGATGGAGGTTGGAGAGGATATTGTAATTCAAGTGGTGACAGATAATGCATCAAATTATAAGGCAGCAGGAGACTTACTAATGGCGAAGAGGCCACGTTTGTGGTGGACATCATGTGCCGCCCACTGCATAGATTTGATGCTTGAGAAAATCGGAGACTTGCCGCAACATAAAAATGCGTTGACAAAATCAAAGAAGATATAATTTCATAGTATATTAGTGTTTACCTATGATCGTTAGAATAATCTTGTTTACTTTGGGTTTTATCTATTTTTCAAATATTTTTAAGTATGATCGTTAGAATAATCTTGTTTACTTTGGGTTTTAACTATTTTTCAAAGTGAGTAATTGGTCCGAAATTGGGTATGATGCAGCGAGTGTGTATATATATATATATATATATATATATATATATATAATTGAAAGTACATATAATATTAGCTGACTTCAGTTATGTTAACTTTCAATCGTCATTCGATCGCAAAGTCATGGGCAGGGTAAGTTCGATTAGAATAGTTTTTACTTTTTAATAAATATGTACAACACTGTCATGGGCAGGTTTTAACTATTTTTCAAATATTTTTAGGTGTCTCATTTCATATATAATCACGGATGGGTATTGGCATTAATGCGAAAATATGCTAATAGAGAGCTTGTTCGCCCCGCGGCCACGAGATTTGCTACGGCTTATTTGACATTGGAAAGTATGTCTATTGTACAACAAAAGATTGAAGTTAAGGTGGTTGAAGAAAGCGTCACTTAAGGAGGATGACGACCCACTACTTCTTGATCATTTGCCATCATGATGAATGGATTGTTGACGAAGATTCAACAGATGCTAGTGGATCATCGGGTCGATCAAATCTTGATGATACAGTGGATGTTGAATTTGGAGATGATGTGGATGGTAATGAAGGTAGTGAAGATGGTGATTTTGGGCGTGGCCGCGGCTCCCAGATTACGCGTGGACGTGGACGTGTTCGTGGACGTGGTCGTGGACGTGTATGTGGACAAAAGAGAAAGATAGCGGCTTTAGGTTAGTGTCAACAACTGCTATTCGTATAGTAATTCACTAGATATTTTTTATTAATATCAACACTTCTCATATATTCATGTCACAGAAAAAGGAAAAGGACTGCAATTATTTGATGAGGAGTTAGATGAGGAGGACTATGGTGAAGAAGATCTACAATTTACTAATGATTTGATTCGAAGTGACAATAATGATGATGATGATGATGGAGATGCCACTGGATATGATCCGTATTTTAGACCACTGAATACGGATTCACTTGATTTACTAGCAAAATAAAAATATTATTATTATCTTATTTATGTAGTAATTTTGTTATTTCTTGCTGACTTTTTTTATGTGGTGACTGTAATATTTGTGTGATCGACCATCGATTTCTATGTTGATGTAATAATGTTTTATGTGATGATTTGAGTTTGTTATTGCTTCTCTAGTAAATTCCGTGGATAATATGATATTTTAGTGAGATTTATATGTATTTTTTTTTTAATTGAGGCTTACGCCTCAATGCGCTTCGAGGCTTACGCCTCGCCTCGTCCAACCAAAACGCCTCAAACTCGCCTCGCGTTTTTTAAAACATTGCTGTGATCAAGTATAAATATAATGTCTAACAATTTTTTAAATAACAATTACAAAGCTTATTTAATTATAATAAGTTTATTAAATTATAAACTTTAAATTATAACCATGATTGTATATATATAAATCATGTATTAAATTTAACAAATGAACGACCTAGCTCAGTGGCAAGATGTCACTGTTTTGAAATTTGTTTTTTAACATAAATAAAATATATATAATTAATTTAGGTATTGGTGTCATGTATAATATATAATAATTTATATTGGCGTCACATGACGCCAATACCTAAATTAATTATATTATATATTTTTTATTTCGATATTAGTTTTTATATTATATTTTTTTAATAGTAATGTCTATTTAGCTATGATCAGTTATAAATACTATCTAATTAATATAATGTATAACTATTTTACTTATTTAATTATAATAAATTTACTAAATTATAATTTTAAATTATAATCATGATTATGTACATATATAAATCATGCATCAAATTTAATGAATGAGAATTATATCTCAATGGCAAATGTCACTATATACATTGCATCGACGCGGGTTCAAGATCGGGCCGCCACTGAGCTATCTTTTGGAATTTATTTTTTAAAAAACAATTGGTGTCACATGTGATACCAAATACATAAATCAAATAATATATAATAATTTAAATTGGTGTCACATATGATGCCAATACCTTAATTAATTATATTATAATATTTCATTTAGATATGTGTTCTTTTTTGAATGATATTTAGATATGTGTTTTTATATTATAATTTTTAACAATAATGTCTACTTAGCTATGGTCAATTATAAATACTATCTAATTAATATAATGTCTAACTATTTTATAAATAAAAATTACAAATTTAATTATAATCAGTCTATTAAATTATAATTTAAATCATAACCACGATTATATACTTATATAAATCATGTATCAAATTTAACGAATGAACAAGCTCAATGGTAAAATGCCACTATATAAATTGCGTCAGCGCAGGTTCGAGCCCCGTGCCTGCCACTGAGCTATGTTTTGGAATATTTTTTTTTAAAAAACCATTGGTGTATATTTTATTTAGATATGTATTTTCATATTATATTTTTTTAAACAATGTCTACTTAGCTACGATCACTTATAAATACTATCTCACTAATATATTGTCTAACTATTTTATAAATAAGAATTGCAAAACATATTCAATTCTAATCAGTTTATTAAATTATAAATTTCAGTTATAACCATGATTATCAAATATATTTATATTTAATTTATTTTCCAAATTAAATCAATTTTTGAAATATTTAAATATAAATAATTATTATAATAGTTAATGAATTTTTTACACTATAGTTATTTAAATATAATTATCATTTTTAATATTTATACTTATTTAATATTTAAATCAATACAAATTTATTTTCTTAAAAATGAATTTAATAAATATAAATATATTCGTAAAAAACTTATAATTAATTCTATAATAGCGTCACATATGTGACGCCAAATATCTAACATCTGCATATTTGTGTCACATATCTGACGCTAGTAAAACAAAATTATTTAAAAAATTACTTCATAATGGCGTCACATATGTGACGCTGATACACTTATTACAGTCACAAACATTAGCTTCACATGGGTGACTTTTGTGAATAAAAAATTGAAACCCTCACATTCGGCACTAGATGACCCCGCAGAGTTCGACTATTATCCGGTGAAGGCCTAGCCCGTAGCTTTTTAATCATGGCGCACACCGACAAGAGTCGAACTCATGACCTTGTGATTATATTAGCAGTCCTCTTACCGATTGCCCCAAGCTACCGGGTAATGTATGCTATATTTTATTTTAGAATATCATATATCTTTCTATGGTGTGAAAATTTTAGTTGAATCTAATTATTAATACATACAAATTAAAAATACTATTTCTACAATATTAAGTGCATCGTACGATAAATGAGTGGTCAAGATCAAGTGAATTTAGTATAGGATGTGCACATAAAGATTAGTTTTACCACTAGTGACATATCATACGAGTACTAATTTCTCTAAAAGAATAGAAAGTATATTTAAAAATAATTTCGAATCGAATTGAATTAGGCACATGGTTATCTTTCGGCTCTATTAGGTTTTTTTAAACATCGTCGATTCGGCTCTATTCGACCGAATATAAAGGTTCGATTCAGGTTCAAAACCCTTTTTTGGGTTCATTATTCAATTCGATTCGGTATTTTTCGGATCGAACGTTCGCAAATGGTTCGATCGGGTCTTGTAAAAAATGAAAATCAGAATTGAGTTCACAAATAGTTCGATCCGGTCTTGTAAAAAATGAAAAAATGCCGAATACTTGATCCGATTTTGAGTCGAATCCAAAATCAATGTTCGGCCCTATATTTGATGGGATGAATCGAGCCCAAATAACAAATGGTCCAGTTTCGATGGGGTGGTCTGGGCCAGTTTCAGGAGAGTGTTCCTCGCTTGGGAAGCGGCCCTTCCCGTAACTATCTCTGTGAGCCATTTTTTGGTTATGTGAAGGTTTTTTTTCTGGGAGAACAGCTAATGTATCATTGTGCCCAAGTGTTCTAATTAAAAAGAATAAAAACATGCAGGATAAAAAAAAATCATATTTCAAACTCAAAAGTATGCAAAATAGCAAAAAAAAAAGCGCAGTGTCCAAAAAAAATTTAAAATAATTTTAGTACTAGGAGAAAATAAAAAATTCCAAGTATTTTGCATTTTGCACTCCCAATCTAAAATTCATATCATGTAAATCAAATTAATGAAAGCTAAGTTTAGAATAGAAAAAAAAAATTTTAAACCCACTTTAGAATAACCTCGTCACACAAAATGATAAGAAAATTAAAATAAAGTTCAAAATATTTTGTCGTGTAACTACATTCTTCTTCACATCCGTCCAATTTTTTTTTCCATTTACGCAATTATTTCTTGCACCCCCAAATACAAATTCCTGAGTCCGCCACTGCTCATTTCCACATGTCGGAATCCAATGGAGTGTTACTACACAAAATACTGTAATACGATGGAACTTTAGTACACAAAACAACATCAACAACCACATCAAAGCCTTAGTCCCAAAACGCTTTGGGGTCGGCTAACATAAGATGGAACTTTAGTACACAAAAGAACCAAAAAAAAAAAAAAAAGAACATATGAAATATTACTACAAATAAGGGAAGCATTCCAGTGGTATAGCTGTGCAATTGGACGAGTTCTTGATTTGTAGATGGATGAACAAGGCAGTACGTAGGTGGTCACTTCTCCAAATTTGAACTCTTTGTGGGCGTTTGCTTCCACGCCTCTTTTCGGCATATATCCCTTATATTTCTTCACATCGAACAATGGTGTTTCTTTGAGTTCCAACCCACTTTCTTTTCCTAATTGAGGAATATCTCACTTGATGTAAGGCACAACCGTATGATGGTGATATGGATCTCACCTCCATCCAGTAACATATGCTTTGAAGAATTCAAGAAACCCCTTAATTAGAGTTCTTGATTTTGGGAGGAAGAGTCATTTTTGGAGTGGATTGTACCATAAAGAAGTCCGATGGGGTGAACAATCTCGGGAAGTTCGATAAAATAATGTACAACTTTCCACACTGTGGGCTTCTAGGCAGAGAGAAAAATCTGGAAATCATAAGGTACTGCAATTTCCCCTTTTTTTCTTCAGTTTTTTACACTGTGATCCATTTTGTGATTATTATTATTATTATTATTATTATTATTATTATTATTTGACCAATTTTGTCTCACATGCAGTCAAAATCAAGAACTCTTAAGGGTTTCTTGAATTCTTTAAAGCATATGTTACTGGATGGAGGTGAGATCCATATCACCCATCATAAGGTTGAGTCTTACATCAAGTGGTTTATTCCTCAATTAGGAAAAGAAAGTGGTTTGGAACTCAGAAAAAACACCATTGCTCGATGTGAAGAAATATAAGGAATATCTGCCGAAAAGAGGCGTGGAACCAAACGCCCATAAAGTGTTCAAATTTGGAGAAGTGGCCACCTACGTACTGCCTTGTTCATCCATCTACATATCAAGAACCCGTCCAATTGCCCAGTTATGAGTTATGACTATTCTTTCTTTAATTAGGATTCACTTGATAGTAATATATGGCTATACCAATGGAATGATTCCCTTGTAGTAATATTTCATGAGTTCTTTTTTTTGTTCTTTTGTGTACTAAAGTTTCATCTCATGTTAGCCGATCCCAAAATGTTGGGGACTAAGGATTTGATGTAGTAGTTGTTTTGTGTACTAAAGTTCCATCGTATTACAATATTTTGTGTAGTAACACTCCATTGGATTCCAACATGTGGAGATAAATAATTCGTCAAATGGAATAATCACATCATCGAGAAATGCTTTGCGCTTATTTTTGTTATTTGTATACTTTTGAGTTCGAAATATAATTTTTCAATTTTTTTTATCCTGCATGTTTTTATTCTTTTTAATTAACACACTTGGGCACAATGATACATTAGCTATATGTAGATGTTAGATTTTTGGCGTCCCATTATGCAATTAATTATAAGTTTTTTACTGATATATTTATATATATATATATATATTAAATCCATTTTAAATATAAGAAAATAAATTTGTATTGACATAAATATTAAATAACTATAAATAGTAAATTGATAATTATAAAAATAACTATAGTGTAAGAAATTCGTTACTATTATAATAATTATTTATGTTTAAATATTTTTGAAACTGATTTAATTTGGAAAATAAGTTTAATATAAATATGATTTAATAATCATGGTTATAATTTTAAATTTATAATTTAATAAACTGATTAGAATTAAATATGTTTTGCAATTTTTATTTATAAAATAGTTAGAAATTATATTGATTATATAGTATTTATAACTGATCATAGCTAAGTAAACATTATTATAAAAAAATATATCATATAAAAACAAATATATAAATAAAATATATATAAATATAATTAATTAAGGCATTGGCGTCTTATGTGACGCCAAAGTAAATTATTATTATAAATTATTTGATTTATGTATTGGTGTCACATATATGATTTTTGAAAATAAATTACAAAACATAGCTCTGTGGCAGACGCGAGGCTCAAACCTGCGGTGATGCAATGTATATAGTGTCATTTTGCCACTGAGCTATTTTGTTCATTCGTTAAACTTGAAATATGATTTATATATGTACGTAATCATAGTTATAATTTAAAATTTATAATTTAATAAACTGCTTAGAATTAAATATGTTTTGAAATTTTTATTTATTAACGAGGCATTCAGACCCGTGCGTTGCACCAGTTTTTTTTTCCGGTAAACTATTGAACTCTTGTTTATGTCTTAAATTTAAATTTTTTAATTTTATTATAATTTACAAATGGGTTCGAGCAAAAATTCTGTACTTTTTTCTTTATATTCATTATTCAAGGAGCTAACCGTAAGAAAAGTATTTATTTGTGCTTCTTTTTATTTGAGGTTGAAATTTACTAATGTGAATCTTTAGTGTTTTGGGCTTCTTTTTATTTACTAATGTGATATTCTGTACCTTCAGGGAATAATTTGATGTTTGCTCCGTGCGACACATCGGTTTTGTTTTTCGATAAAAAATTAAACTTTTGCTTATGTCTAAAACTCAACTGTATTATATCAATGACTCAAGTTGCTATATTGTTTTTTGAAATACGCTTTATATCATTTTTCAACAAAACATGTGACGTTTACTTTCGTTGATTTGACTACGTATCAAACAAATAAAAATACTTTTTTTTACCATCTCATGAGAATAACAAATTCGGTACTCATGTATCTTTCCCGAACATCATTAAAATATCACTTGCATCGTATTAATGTATCAGGAAAGGTGTTATGTATAGTTAAATTATTTGTGTAACTTGCGGATATGAAAGGACTATTCATGTGAAGAGACTTTTCAAATTATTAAGAAGAGACTTTTCAAATTATTAAGAGACTTTTCAAATAATTAAGAAGAGACTTTTCAAATTATTAAGATTGAGATTTTATAATTTTTTAGATAAAATTGAATTCATTAAGACTCCACATTAAATAATAGGATTGAATCTTTTAATATACATGATTAGATAGTATTTATAATTGATCATATTTAAGAAGACATTATTATTAAAAAAAATATATTATAAACACATATATCTAAATAAAAAATATATAATATAATTAATTAAGATATTGGCGTTTCATGCATTTCAGGTATCGGGCGAGCTGAGGAGCCAGCATGGATAACGCATGTAGGGGATGGTCAGGCATAATGTTATGGGGCTCGAGTTTGGATTATTTATTTCATTATGTTTATGTTGTCCGTTTGGATCAGTCAAGTAAACATTTTCTGTTTAAAGATATTGTGGAAGTTCCCTGCGTAGGCAACGGATTCATTTTACATTCTGTTTTTCCTGCATTCTAACCAAAATACTTTGGTTAGAACAGCTAATGTATCATTGTGCCCAAGTGTTATAATTAAAAAGAATAAAAACATGCAGGATAAAAAAAAACATATTTCGAACTCAAAAGTATGCAAAATAGCAAAAAAAAAAGCGCAGTGTCCAAAAAAAATTTAAAATAATTTTTAGTACTAGGAGAAAATAAAAAATTCCCATAATGCTAAATAATGCTAAATGTACACATAATTAAAACAATGCTAAATGTACACATAATGTGTACACCTATGTGTACACACATGCATCTCATCCATCCATTTAATGTGGTCCCACAATAAAGAATGAGTTCCACATTAATTGGATGGATGAGATGCACGTGTGTACAAATATGTGTACACATGTGTACATGTAGCATCACCCATCAAATTAAAATGAAAGCTAAGTTTAGAATAGAAAAAAAAAAAATTTAAACCCACTTTAGAATAACCTCGTCACACAAAATGATAAGAAAATTAAAATAAAGTTCAAAATATTTTGTCGTGTAACTACATTCTTCTTCACATCCGTCCAATTTTTTTTTCCATTTACGCAATTATTTCTTGCACCCCCAAATACAAATTCCTGAGTCCGCCACTGCTCATTTCCACATGTCGGAATCCAATGGAGTGTTACTACACAAAATACTGTAATACGATGGAACTTTAGTACACAAAACAACATCAACAACCACATCAAAGCCTTAGTCCCAAAACGCTTTGGGGTCGGCTAACATAAGATGGAACTTTAGTACACAAAAGAACCAAAAAAAAAAAGAACATATGAAATATTACTACTAATAAGGGAAGCATTCGAGTGGTATAGCTGGGCAATTGGACGAGTTCTTGATCTGTAGATGGATGAACAAGGCAGTACGTAGGTGGCCACTTCTCCAAATTTGAACTCTTTGTGGGCGTTTGCTTCCACGCCTCTTTTCGGCATATATCCCTTATAATTCTTCACATCGAACAATGGTGTTTCTTTGAGTTCCAACCCACTTTCTTTTCTTAATTGAGGAATATCTCACTTGATGTAAAGCACAACCGTATGATGGTGATATGGATCTCACCTCCATCCAGTAACATATGCTTTGAAGAATTCAAGAAACCCCTTAATTAGAGTTCTTGATTTTGGGAGGGAGTCATTTTTGGAGTGGATTGCACCATAATGAAGTCCGATGGGGTGAACAATCTGGGGAAGTTCAATAAAATAATGTACAACTTTCCACACTGTGGGCTTCTGGGCAGAGAGAAAAATCTGGAAATCATAAGGTACTGCAATTTCCCCTTTTTTTCTTCAGTTTTTTACACTGTGATCCATTTTGTGATTATTATTATTATTATTATTATTATTATTATTATTATTTGACCAATTTTGTCTCACATGCAGTCAAAATCAAGAACTCTTAAGGATTTCTTGAATTCTTCAAAGCATATGTTACTGGATGGAGGTGGGATCCATATCACCCATCATAAGGTTGAGTCTTACATCAAGTGGTTTATTCCTCGATTAGGAAAAGAAAGTGGTTTGGAACTCAGAAAAACACCATTGCTCGATGTGAAGAAATATAAGGAATATATGCCGAAAAGAGACGTGGAACCAAACGCCCACAAAGGGTTCAAATTTGGAGAAGTGGCCACCTACGTACTGCCTTGTTCATCCATCTACATATCAAGAACCCGTCCAATTGCCCAGTTATGAGTTATGACTATTCTTTCTTTAATTAGGATTCACTTGATAGTAATATATGGCTATACCAGTGGAATGATTCCCTTAGTAGTAATATTTCATGAGATCTTTTTTTTTGTTCTTTTGTGTACTAAAGTTTCATCTCATGTTAGCCGATCCCAAAATATTTGGGACTAAGGATTTGATGTAGTTGTTGTTGTTGTTTTGTGTACTAAAGTTCCATCGTATTACAATATTTTGTGTAGTAACACTCCATTGCATTCCGACATGTGGAGATGAGTAATTCGTCAAATGGAATATTCACATCATCGAGAAATGCTTTGCGCTTATTTTTGTTATTTTGTATACTTTTGAGTTCGAAATATGATTTTTCAATTTTTTTATCCTGCATGTTTTTATTCTTTTTAATTAACACTTGGGCACAATGATACATTAGCTATGTGTAGATGCTAGATTTTTGGCGTCCCATTATACAATTAATTATAAGTTTTTTACTGATATATTTATATATATACTAAATCCATTTTAAATATAAGAAAATAAATCTATATTGACATAAATATTAAATAACTATAAATAGTAAATTGATAATTATAAAAATAACTATAGTGTAAGAAATTCGTTACTATTATAATAATTATTTATGTTTAAATATTTTGAAAACTGATTTAATTTGGAAAATAAGTTTAATGTAAATATGATTTAATAATCATGGTTATAATTTTAAATTTATAATTTAATAAACCGATTAGAATTAAATATGTTTGCAATTTTTATTTATAAAATAGTTAGAAATTATATTGATTATATAGTATTTATAACTGATCATAGCTAAGTAGAAATTATTATAAAAAAATATATCATATAAAAACAAATATCTAAATAAAATATATATAAATATAGGCATTGGCGCCTTATGTGACGCCAAAGTAAATTATTATTATATATTATTTGATTTATGTATTGGTGTCACATATATGGTTTTTGAAAATAAATTACAAAACATAGCTCTGTGGCAGACGCGAGGCTCGAACCTGCGGTGATGCAATGTATATAGTGTCATTTTGCCACTGAGTTCATTCGTTAAATTTGAAATATGATTTATATATGTACGTAATCATAGTTATAATTTAAAATTTATAATTTAATAAACGGCTTAGAATTAAATATGTTTTGAAATTTTTATTCATAGAATATTTAGACATTATAGTTAGATAGTATTTATAATTGATCATATTTAAGAAGACATTATTATTAAAAAAATATATTATAAACACATATATCTAAATAAAAAATATATAATATAATTAATTAAGATATTGGCGTTTCATGCATTTCAGGTATCGGGCGAGCTGAGGAGCCAGCATGGATAACGCATGCAAGGGATGGTCAGGCATAATGTTATGGGGCTCGAGTTTGGATTATTTATTTCATTATGTTTATGTTGTATCTAAGTGTTTGACCTGCCAACAGCTTAAGATCGAATATCAGCGACCCACGGGATTGTTGCGACCACTTCTTATTCCAGAATGGAAGTGGGAGGATATTTCTAGAGTATTATTTCTGATCGAGATGGTCGATTTGTATCACATTTTTTGCAGGCTGTTCATCGAGCTTTGGGGACCGAGTTGAGACTCGGTACATCTTACCATCCCTAGACAGACGGACAGTCAGAGCGGACGATTCAGACACTTGAGGATATGTTGAGAGCATGTGCCTTAGACTGGAAAGATGATTAGGAGTCGCATTTGCCGTTGATCGAGTTTACGTACAATAATAGTTGGCACGCCTCGATCAAAATGGCACCATTTGAGGCTTTGTATGGAATGAGGTGCAGATCGCCACTGTGTTGGGATGATGCATCTGAATTGATCGGTACCGAACCGGATTTACTAATTGAGATGAGAGAAGATTGCTTTAATTCGTGTTAGGCTGTTGACGGCTCAGAGTCGACAGAAGTCCTATGCCGACACGCGTCGCCGCCCATTAGAGTTTGAGGTCGGGGATCATGTATTACTTAAGGTATCACCGTCTCGGGGAGTTTACCGCTTTGGTCGAAAAGCTAAAGCTTAGTCCGAGATACATTGGACCTTTTGAGGTTTTAGAGCGAGTTGGAGATCTTGCATATCGGTTGGGTTTGCTGCCGTCCTTGAGTCACGTGCATAACGTATTTCATGTCTCAGAGCTTAGAAAGTACATATCGGATCCTAGCCATGTTATTCATTTTGGAGAATTGAATTGGGTTCCGACATCACATTTGAGGAGAGATCGATTCAAATTTTGGAGCATCAGGTAAACAACTTAGGCATAAATCATTCCTTTGGCTAAAGTGCAATGGTCGAGACAAGGAAAGGAGGAGGCTACATGGGAACCGGAAGATAATATGAAGGCTAGATACCCGGAATTATTCACCTAATAAATTTCTGGACGAAACTTCTTTTTAGAGAGAGAATGTAATATCCACATTTTTCATTTCTGTTTATTCCAACTGTGGTGATCCATTTGTACTCAATACGACTTTTTGCGTATTTCATACGTACTCATTCTATTATCGTGATTCTTGAGCTATTTACTGAAGTTCGTGTTTGAATGTATCATATTGAATCGATATTGTATGTCTCGTCATGTCTCTATTGATTAGAACAGTACTGCTAACCACTGAGCATAACTTACGCTATGCCTAACAATTAGCGTACGTTATCTCTTCTGTGTAGTTGGGTCAGTAGCCTCTGGAGTAATCTTTGCGTACGCTATCTGCAGGACATAACATACGTAAAGACTAGTTACGTACGTTACTTGAGCTCCTCAACGTACGTAAGGATATCTGGGCATCAGGTCAGTGAGCACTAGACATTTTATTACGTACGTTAAGCTTAGACCATAGCGTACGCTAGTCCTTTTTGCGTACGCTAAACTTGCCATGTAACGTACGTAGTGTAACCTGTGCATCGAGGCAGTGGGCTCTGTGGGGTTCGTTGCGTACGCAATGTAGATGCCTTAGCGTACGTTAATAGTGTAACGTACGTAATGACAAGGGTGTTGCGTACGTAACGATATTCACCGATATAAGCATACTTCAGTCCTGATTTCGCCATTTTTCATCTTCTTCTTGCCTTCCTTCGCGATTTGCGACGGTTTGGCTAGGAGAGTGCGGATATTGGTCAATTGTCACCACCTTTCAATATTTTCGAGTTCCCAACAAGGATTTAGCATCATTACATCATCTTCCACCGTTCTAATCGGGGTATTTTCGTTAGAACCCTAGTTTTTGGAGATTTTGGGGGTTTTGTGATGATTTCGTATATCTAGTCCGTTTTAGCCTAGATTAATGTTAGATTGTGATTGTATAATCGTAAACCCTCGATTTCCTTGACGTTTTGTGGACTGAAATTCCGCGATATCCACCGTTAATTGATTATGATCGGTCAAGCCCTCGTAGTGTTCGATGAATTGTTCCTAAGGGTATAACTTAGGGTGATTCTCTATGTTTCAGAAGTGTTGTAGTTGATTAAGTATCATTGTGTGCTAGGAACGAAACTTTGGAGTGAGTTTGGATCGAAGCCCTCTACGTTCACCGTTTCTTCACGTCCTAATAATCAAGGCAAGTACATGTATTACATAATGTTATGTGTGTTATGAGTTTGACATGAATGATGGATTATGATGACACGTGTGTGTTGTTGTTGCTCCACCTGGGGACGGTTCGACGGGACCTCACCTCTGGGGGCCGATATTAATGGGTACGGCCACAAAAGTGGTTTTCCACCTGGGGACGGTCTGACGGGACCTCTGGGGGACGATACTAATGGGTACAGCCGTGGATTACCAAGTGTGGATTATCGTGGTGTTGAGATGTGATGACAAAGTTTTCATGATAATGATGTTTTGATGCAAACGTGATATTCCGGAATATTGTATTTCAAAGGTTTTCTAAATATGATGATATTGTTGAATCGTATCTATATATAATGTCGTATAGTTGTGTACTTGCACTAGCTATTCGAATGTTAACCCTTAAATAGGGGAAATGCATTTCACGGATTTCAAGTATCGGGCGATCTGAGGATGGTCAGGCATGATGTTATGGGGCTCGAGTTTGGATTATTTATTTCATTATGTTTATGTTGTCCATTTGGGTCAGTCGAGTAAATGTTTTCTGTTTAAAGATCCCCTGCGTGGGCAACGGATTCATTTTACATTCGGTTTTCCTGCATTCAAATCAAAATATTTTGGCCTTGGCCACGGCCTTATTTATGTTATTAAATATTGTCATTATGGGTTTATTGTAAATTGTGTGAATGTCTTAGCCAATGTTACCTGGTTCGCGGTACGTTTCGGTACACGGAACACGTATCGGGTCGTGGTACACTACATATATCGAAACGTGGTACGTTGGGGGTAGGCTTAGTCGAGAAGCTTTTTTAGGATGCGGTACGCGAATTCATTCTTAACAGTATGTTAGTATTTTAGTTTTTATATTTTTTTATTATAAATATTTGACCACTTATAATTTTAATTTATATCATGTTATAATTATATATATTTCCTTGTAATCATATCAATATTTTCCAACATTTACAAAAATATACACAGTAAGTCTAAGTTTATTAAAATTACGAGAAGATAAACCATAATATATAAAAGGAATAAGTTAAAAAAAGGAAATAGTTAAATAAAAAGGTACAAAAATGAACTGATTTGTTCTGGAAATTGAGCTGTTTGCATTACTTTAAAAAAAATGAAAAAAAAAAAAAGAGATTGGGCCCTTAGTCCGACACGTTTTTTTTCTTCCACTGTTATCTTCCTTCTCCAAGTCCAGTCCACTGGGTATGGAGAAAGCCTACATATTTGGGGTCGCCGGATATGGAGATCCAATACGCGAATGCACCGCGTTCTGGTACGTGCGTTCCGGTTCGTGGGACGAGCGGGGTGGTAGAGAATTAGGTAACACTGGTCTTAGCCTGGTAGACCTTGATGAAGGTTCTACGGGGTGTTACAGTCTAGATCATATTTCTCCATATAGTGAGTTTCCCTTTATTTGGACTCTCTATATTTCTTGTAGTAAGATGCGACTTGCTTGCTCGCATGGTAGTTCTTGTACCATGTCCAGCATCTCCACAACATTAGCATGGTGCATCGCCAACTCGAGCCTTAAGGGCGGTAGGATGGGTAGGTGCTTTTTGGTTCCCTTGACTAGCGGAGCCGGAAGCACCAAGTCTTCGCATTACATTGGAAGAACCCTCACGTCCTCGACCATGAAGCATGTCATGCCAGTCCCCTGTTCATTGGGGTTCTTTTTCACCCACCACTAGGGATGTCAACTTTATCCGTACCCGATCCTACCCGTCGGATAAACCCGGAATCGGGTCGGATATCGGCCGAACCCGAAATTTTATGATCGGGTACGGGTAGGGTATGGGTATAGTATATTATCCGATTACCCGACCCGATTACCCGACCCGCGTACCCGGATGAATTATATAAATATATGTTAATTATATATTATACATAAATATTATATTATATTATATATATGTATATGTATATATATATATATATATTATTATATAAAATATTATATTTTAATTTTTACTATACTAAATTACATTTATTAATTACATTTTATGTATATATTATATATATTAAAAAATATTTACATTCTTAAATATAGGGTATACGGGTACCCGAATATCCGGTGGGTACTCGATTACCCGATGGGTAATACCCGAGCCCGATCCGAATCAAATAGGGTAGGGTATGGAGGAGGCATACCCGTACCCTACCCGACCTATTGACATCCCTACCCACCACTTTACCATAATTGGCCTCGGGAATTTTCTTTGTCCTTGCGGGCCTCGCATTGTTGCATACTAACACTTTATTATGCCTCTCAGCCACTTGCAGTAGGTTGATGAGTTTGATGAAGGTAGTGATGCGTTTATTGTCGTACTCCAGCCTATACTGGTTCGCTAGTATAAGGGTGAAAGTAGGGAAGGTGAAAAGAGTTTTCTGGATCATGTCATCTTCTGTGATGTTCTTTCCACAGAAATTCAGGCCTTGCCTTGAGACGGAGCATATCTTTGTTGAAGTCGTTGGTCCTTTTATAGTCGAGCAAGCGGACTTCATTCCACTACACGGTCAACTTTGAGAGCAAAGTATTGTGGATGTTCCCAAAATGGCCCTTAAGGGCATCCCACAGTTCTTTTGGGATTTCAACTGTATGATATTCCCATCTCAGATTCTCAAGCTGGGGTTGATGTGTCGCCCAAGAAACATTAGTGCACTAGCTTTGATTTTGTCAGACGGTGCATCGCCTGCGGTATCAAATATTGTGGCACTATAGTCCTTATGTGGTCCCGGCATCGGAGACCCATCTATGGTACTCAAGCCCTTTTGAGTACAGGATATCAAATATGAGACGAGTTGGATCAGCCATCTTGATACAAGAATAGGGGAAATGAGTTTTCACAATTTACCGTGAGTACTTTACATGATAAAATTTTCAATATTGGGAGCGTTATTATTTTTCGGAACCAAGATGTGGTCAAAATTACTTTCGACGCTTTTGAGGATTACCAATTATATTACTTTATCATGGTACTATTCGATATAGGCAGCAGAAATAAGTCCTCTAAAAATCTACTAATATGAAGCCTAATTGCATGCGATATCTATATATGCATGCAATATATGTATATTTATAGATATAGATACATAATTCTAGAAATATATCTGTACACTTATTATGCCATCAAGTAGATTTCTTATGCCGCAATATATATTAATTCTCGTGAATTTAATTTTAGGGCTGGGAATTTTCAACCCGAAACCCGTGGAACCGACCGAAACCGAACCGAAATTCTCGGTTCGGTTCGGTTCCTGGGTGTTGAAATTATTTATTTTTTTGGAACCGAACCCGAATTTAGAAATTCGGTTCGGGTTCGGTTCCTGCAAAAAAAATTCACAAAAACCCGAAATTACCTATTTACCTGTTTTTTTATTAACATTAGTTAAAGAAAAATAAAAAAAATCCTAGAAGTATACCGTCTTACTTAATTTATTAAAGTTCAAGTTACTCTTTTGTTGCTTCATTTTGTTTGATATTTTGATTGTATCAACTAAACATTCAATATTGTATCTTTCACTATCTTGTTTTTAATTGAATTATTGTTGTTTAGAAATTTAAATTGGAGTCAAACTTTGTTTTTAAAGACTATTGTTGTTTAAAATTGAATTTTTTAGATTGAAACAGATGAATAGATTCATATAGACATGAAAAAAATAAAACCGAAATATTATCGGAACCGAACCGAAAATTTCGGTTCGGGTTGTGTTCGGTTCCGAATGAAAAAAAATATGGAACTGAACCCGAAATACACAATTCGGTTCGGGTTCGGTTCCTGCAAAAAAAAAAAAACAATTTTTGACAGCCCTATTTAATTTAATTCTAGTTCCTTAAGCAATTTGATTTAATTAAGGTTATTAATGCATCATGCTTTAATTAATTTAATTAAGCATAAATAAATTTATAATATATAAATCTGCAATTAAAGTAATCAAAGCATTTAAAATTCAAGTTGCAGATAGTAGGGTTCGGATTTATGTACCTTATAGGAAAGACATGATTCTTTCTTAGGTCATACCATCAATTTGTTTGGAAGATAATGTATTCTTCGTCCGAATCGTCCGCTTGAATCCACATTAAAAAAATCCTTAATTTCTCTTCAAAATGAAAAGGGGTTCCTTGCAAACAAGACATGAAAATAATAGATTAGATTTAATCTTTTCAGCAAAAATAATAATTAGTACAATTAAAAATTGAAGAAGAAGAAAAAAAAAATATTCCACCCATTTTCTCAAATTCATGTCGTGCCCGTAAGTCAATTATTTGGCCGAAATCAAATTGCACATGAGATTCATCCCAATTTTTTTTTCAACCATGGAACCAGGTTCTGTCTCCATGAAATCATTCTTTTCTTTTCACCCATGAAATCAAATTGCACATGAGTGGGCCTGGAGGTGGAGTCGCAAGAGTGGGGCAGACGGGTCTGTCAGGCGGCGTGAGGTTGGGTGCTGCGTCGCGTGCGGAGGTCTTGGTCGGGAAAAACGGCCGATCGCAACGAGGGTCTGGGAACACGGCTGTTGCAGGTCCGATTTCCCGTCGGGTCGGAAGGCGGCGGGGAAGGAGCAGGACCAAAAAAAAAAAAGGAAGGCTCATCTATTTGCTTGAAGTAATAAGGTCAAATAAGCAGCCTTAGGGTTCGGCGGAGGAGCTGGCGATCTGGATCGGATTGGGTTTTGGCTCCGTCGTGGGCAGAGGTCTGCTACGGATCAGGTTCCGCGGAGGGGCAGGAAAAAGGTGGCCGACAGTGGGATGGTGAGGAAGACGGTGGCAGCGATCGATCTGGTGTGCGGCTTCTGAAGGTGAGCATGCGAACAACGTGTTGCTCAGAGTGATTTTTCCCTACAATAAGCAAGGAAAAACGATGAATAACACCGGCAATAAGATGTTATACTTGCAATTGACGGCCGAAGTGTTCTTCCAACATTCTGCAAGCATTCTCTGTCTTTCCCATATGCAAAGGCAGCACAGAAGGAGCCCATACTGTCACAGAGATAGAATCAACTGAGGAATCTTCAACATCCAACCTCAGGAGTCCACCAATATGAACCAAATGTCCTACAAAGGTTTTAAACTTGAAATACACTAAAGGGGACTCTCTGCGGAGCTTAAATAAACAAAGGGGGATTTCGTGCAATTTAGAAAATATCACGGGGATCTTGTGCAATGGATTCTTCGCAGTTGACCAATGTTCAACCACATTTTTCAGAAAAAAAGATGGAGAAAACTCCCGTATACGATTCCAAGATCAATTAGAGCAAGAACAATTGATTTTTTAAGTAGATTGAAATTTGAGATATTTACAGCATTAAATAATCAAACACAACTGTTGAGACAAAAATCAGAGAGCAATCTACATGTATCATTAAGTTCAACACAAACAATCATCACCAAAAGGAAAGAAACAAAACTAACCTTGATCCTGTACGTCCTTGGCTTCAACTCCTTGTCTATACGAACTAACTTCTGTTCCTCCATATTCAACCTAGTCGAAATCTGATGAGGATGCAAAAGCCCTGGAGTATCTAACAACTTGGCTTTCCCAGGAAGCACTCCTTCAATCCTAACAATTCCCAATGTGGTACCAGGTACCGATGCCTCTGTCAAATGAGTCACTTTCCTACCAACACATTTCCCTATTGCATTAATCAATGTGCTTTTACCGGCATTCTGAGCCCCCACTGCCCACACATTCCCTCTTTCACCTGCAAATTTGACCACATCATCCACTAACGTAGTCTTCACACCCCATTCTTTCATAGCACTCACTAGGTGCACACTCGTTATCTTCCTGGCCCCACCTTCCCTCGCCTGAGTCCAAACCCAATACTCGAGTCTAGTCGGCGAAATTGAGCTAGGAAAAAGATCAATTTTGGTCACTACCAAAACTACCCGTGGTATATTACCCGATTTTCCTTCCTTCCACAATAGTGCATTTTGTATACCAAATTTGCCACCTTTCTAGGAAATGAACCGTCGGATTCAACAGCATCCACTACAAACAGTAGCACAGTTCTAGCCCCACTTATCGACATCAACCTTTTTCCAACAGTGTGGTTGAAATCAAAATCCGGTGACAAGTTCTCAACACCCGGGTCCTTCACCTTTTCATAGTGCCTCAGACTGTGATATCTAGAACAGACAATGGGCTTCTGACTACCCTCTCTCCCATCCAAGCTTCCCGGTCTTTCACGTCTCCCAGGCATTTCATCGATCACCTGGTCTGTAGTTTCAAAAGTCTCATGTCTTTCGACGTCAAAGATCTCATTCGCAAATCCTCTTTTTATGGACTCGAGGATTTCAGATTTGTCTAACACGGGAGTCATTCTGTTGAATTTCTTGTAGTTAGGACCCTTGGCTGAGGCTCAACAAAATGCCCAGGTTGCTTGGGATCAAAATCCTGCATTTGGATACCAGGGAAGGTGGCGGCGGACGTCGGGGCTAGGGTTTTATGGATTTGGTATTATTTTTTTATTTAATGGTCGGAACCGTTGGTTACTATTTTGTTGTGTAATTAGAGTTTTGTTATTGAAACAAAAACAACAACATTACCCCAATGCCTCAACGGCTCCTGCAAAAAGCGAGATAAGGAGGGATCGGATGTACGCAGCTTTACCCATGTCTTAACACAGAGAGGCTGTTTCTGGATGATCCAAAATGAAAATTGCATCGAGAATTGCATGGAATAATTAGTACTTCATGAGAAAAAGAAGTGCAGTCAGTTTAGTGCGTCATTTTGCTTTATTCCATTATAGTCCAGAACCAAAAAATAAGGAGTCTTTGGATCCATTGGAAACAATGGAAAAAGTTTTGTTATTGGAAGTGTTGCCCAAATAGATAAATTTTAATCAAGTTAATTCACCATTGTAGTTTGAGGTAGGGGTGTTTAAAACCGGATATTCGGAATTTCGGATATTCGAAAGTTCGGATATCTGAAAATTCGGATAGTAGATTTTGATATCCGATATTCATATCCGAAATTTTGTATATCCGGAAAAAAATATGAATTATATTGGATATCCTTATATTCGAAAAAAATATTCGGATTCGGATATCGGATATACGAATATCCGAAAAAAATTCGGATATGGATATCGGATATCCGAATATCCGAATACCTATTATTTAAAATATAAAAAAAATAAAAATTTTAGGATTTTTCAGATATTTCGGATATCCGAATATCCGATTTTTCTGAAAAGTACTATCCGATATCCGAATCCGAAGATCCGGATATCCGAAGGAACTTCGGATATCCGTATTTTTTAGATTTTTGGATATTTCGGATCGGATATCGGATATCGAATATTTTTGAACAGTCCTAATTTGAGGCAAGTATTATAATTATATGTATTTTATTTCTTATTTTGAAAATGATATTACAAATGATCGTTATAGGTTCGTCCAGATGTGTCCGTGGATTCACGAAGGAGATTGTGATCTAAGAACTAGTTTTGGAAATTATTCAAAATATTTGTCCGACGACACTTATGATGTGCTTATGCGTGATGCTACATTACAAGATAAATCGTCAAATTGAGATGATAAGAGTTTGAGGATTCTTGTTGGTTTATAATTAATATTGAATGTGAGTGTTTTTTTCTTAAGAGCTAAGAAAACTGACGTGAGAATTCTCAAGAGTTTATGAGATTCAAAATAATATACCATCTCTCATCTCTATATACAATTTAAGTAATTTTAATATCACGCCATTTTAGTATTATACCAACAATATATATTTTACTAGCAATTTTCTACCAAATTTTTATTTTTTTGCTATTAATGTCATTTTAATAACAAAAAAAAATCAAATAAAATAAAGAAGCAGCTTATAAAACACACAAGAAATATACTAATTTCCTGTTATGAGTTTTCATTATAAAAAAAAAAAAAGTAAAAGAAATTTATTTGAAGGGACGTTATCCCATAAAATACATGAGAGTGATTGTCGTATTACATTTATATTATTTGGTCCATATGATATGTCTATTTATCGAGTAAAATTTGAGCTTTAATTGATGATTTACATTACACGGTTGATATTGGAAACCAAATTAGGATAGTTGAACCATGTTACCGTGGATACGAAAGATTAGTAGATATAATATTATGGTATCTCACACCGACTATCAGAGAGTGGGTGGAGTGTCTTATTTGAGCGTTGTGTGCGCATAGTATGGCGCTGGGAGGCTCGGTGGGCAGGGGTGATGAAGCTCGAAGTTAAGCGTGTTGGTGCGAGGAGCAGTCTCAGGATGGGTGACCTCTTCGGAAGCTGTTAGTTGGGCTTCCAGAAACAAAACCGTGAGGGCCAGCTCAGATGAGTCCAGAGCGGACAATATCATGCTACGGTGGAGGGGTCTTGGGATGTGACAGATTATATTGACTCGCTCCAACGGATATACCCCCTTCGTCCCTTAAGTATAGGCACATAAGTGAGTGACACGAGTTTAATAAATGGTATGTTGAGTGGAGAGAGGTATGACTTTATACAAAGAAGTGGTGTGTTAAGTGGAGAGAGAGTATATCTTTAAAGAAAAAATTGTAAAGTAATTTTACTACAAATGAAGTGTGCCTAATTTTTAGGGACGGGCGAAAATGATAAAAAGTACCTATATATATAAAATAAACTTTTACTAAAAAAAATTCTTGCTACTGTTATTAATTTTTTTATCATATCCAACATAAAGAAAATAAAATACAGAAATATTATCCAATAAACATGTGAATATATTATATTATAAATAATTTGTAGCCCCCAGTTAGATATGATAATAACGAATTGTTATCTATATATATAATGTCATTATGTATTTGGACCATCATATTAACACTATTATTAAAAAATAGTATTTAATAGCGGTTTTAGAATCATTTTAACAGCGATTCTCGAACCACAATTAAGTTGTCCCTGCACAGATTCCCGCCCAACCGTCCGCACATCCCCGCCCCCACGCGCACATACCGCCTGCCCGCCCACCTGCTCGCAACCCGCACATTTAGCATATAGATGTGCATTTTTACTGCTCATGGAATTTGAACATGTGACCTCCAGAAGGTGGAGGTGGTATCAAAGTCAAACCACTCAGCCAAATCAATTTCTCATACTTTTGTTGTTTTATTTTATATAAATATACAATAATTCACATATATATATATATATATTAATATTTTCATAATTATATTATATACATTAAAGTTATAATGTATATTATATAAAAAAATTAATGAAACTAATTATTAAACTTTTATGATTTACTTTATTAAATAAGATATTTTATTATTATAAAATAATAATATAATGTAATAAAAATTACATTACATATTAAAAATTATAATTTATATATTGTATATAACCATGCTGAAAATTTAAATTTTACAACGTACATTAAAAATTAATATGTTATATTATATATTAATAATATAATGTAATAAAACTATACTACATTATATAATGAAAATTATAATATATAAAATTATAATGTATTTGTATGTATACTAAAAATATAGTGTATACATTTTATATGATAAATTTAATCATGCTTAAATTAAAAATTTATAATGTATATTGACTATTATTATATTTTAGTATATATCAATATTAAAAATTATATATTGAAATTTGTACGTACATATTTTTTTAAGAACTATAATGTTTTTGTAGAATTATATTATATGTGAAAATTAATAATTTATATATTATATAAAAATTTAATCATGCTGAAAATTATAAATTTGTATCATATATTAAATATTAATAAGTTATATTATATGTTGATGATATACTGTAACGAAAATTGGCACATTATATATCAACAACTATAATATATAATGATATTCTTACAAAATATAATATATCTGTAGAATTATATTATATATATATATATTAAATATTATAATTATATTGTAAAATAAATTTAATCAAATGAAACTTTAAATTTCTATTGTACATTGAAAATATTATAATATAAGATAATAAAAATTATATTACATCAAATATAATGTATTTATTGAATTTATCTTATATATGCTAAAAATTTAATGTATGATTTTAACAGCGGTTCTTTCTCGAAAGTTAAATTCATAAATTAAATTTTAATATATATAAGATAAATTCTATACATACATTATATTTGATGTAATATATTTTTTATTATATTATAATTTTAATATTTTCGATGTACAATATAAATTTTAAAGTTTCATTTGATTAAATTTATTATATAATATATTATAATATCTAATATAATTCTAAAAATATATTATATTTCGTAAAATAATAAATATATTATAACTTTTTGATATATAATGTGACAATTTTATTACAGTATATTAGCAACATATAATATAATCTTTTAATATTTAATATATATTAATTTATAATTTTCAGCATAATTAATTTTTTATATAATATATAAATTATAATTTTCATATATAATATAATCTACAAATACAATATAATTCATAAAATAATATGTATGTATTATAATTTTCAATATATAATGTAATATAATTTTTAATATTAATATATAATAAAATATATTAATATTCAATCTAACTGCTGTTAAATGTGCAATCTTAACAATGGTTCTTTTAGAACCGCTGTTAATATACAAGTTTAATATCGGTTCTAAAAGAACCGCTGTTAAATGTACAATTTTAACAGCAATTTTCTTTGGAATCGATGTTAAAAGCCACTTCATTTTAACAGGGTTTTTTCTAGAACGGTTGTTAAAGTGCCGCTATTAAATGCTGTTTTTGTAGTAGTGTAACTCTCTTTTATGTGGCATTTTATATTTTTTTATTCTTATTTATCCAGAATCTTCTGTTATACTATTAGTTTCGAATGAGATTCCACCAATTATAGAACTAAATAAAATACTTAGAATCCATGTATATTTTACCAATGTATATTTATTTCGCAGCACCAATTTAATTGTCCAACTATTGAGTAGACTAAATAAATTATTTATTCTTATTGAAAAAATATAATTCGGCAAATTATTAAATTGACCAAATAAATAATTTTATTTTTATTGGGCATATGTTTGGTCAATTTGATGATGTCTAACAAATTGAGCGAATTTAACTTTTTTTATTAATACACAATATTTTATATAATTAAAGTTACATCGTTATTTAATTCTCATCGTGAACTTTTAATCTAGAATACCGAAATAAAAAAAAAATGTTTACAAATTCAGCTATTCTATATATACCAAAATAGATTCTACATATATAAATTTTAAATGAGTTTTGTAAATTATATGATTTTGAAATTAACAATCAAAAATTAATTATTGATCTTTTATCATTTATACTATTTGTTAATGTTTACTTTATAATGTTCTGAGTGTTTATTAAGATGGATATTCAATTATTGTAACAACTTATATTTATTTATATAGATACTTTATGTATTTAAATGAATTTAGGTGATTAGCGGATATGAGTTTGGGACGGAAATGGATAGTGAAATTACTTTTTATTCGGTTTTAGAATAAGTACATGTATATAAATCCTAAATAGATTTCATGGATCGTACAAATTCTAAATTTATGATAGTAATTTTTTAATTTTTTGACATTTATACTATCTATTCATAACATATATTTTGTCATATTCGATGTTCGTTGAGACGGATAACCCAATTATTACAGCAAAGTATACTTAATAATTTATATTTTATAAATTTAACCGAGACTGGATATATAGCGGGTATAATTGTACTGGTTTTGGACGAGAATGATAGTAAAATCACATTTCAATCAAGCATGGAAAGATACGAATATATAATTTTTAAACTTGTTCTGATCCCAACCTCAAAGTTTCAGGTATTACTATGTGCATTTGTCGTTTGGAATTAAAAAAGTGTAGTAAAACCACTTTTTGACCGGATTTCGGACGAGTGCGATTATATAAATTAAAATTTATCCAAATGCTGAATTTATGCCTTATGTTTCGATTTATCGTTGTATTCTTTTATGGTGGATGACTCCACGTGGTTGAATCCCTGCCAAAATTAATTTATCGTTTGAATTTCTACTTATAAATTACAACGTAAAAAGTAATTCCCGTCGAAATTCGATGAATTATACGCTAGTGATTGTGAATAATATTCCAATAACTAAATATAAATGGCAAGTTCAAATTCTCTAACACACACCAATGATTAACACAAACATATCAAGATATTATAATACATATTACTTCTATTAAAATTACGTGTAACGTTATCATGATAATCAAATACTACTTCCGTTCTTTTATAACTGCAACATTTAAATTTTCACGCTTGTCAATGCACAATTTTGATTATTAATATCTTTAATTCTTTATTTTTAAAAATTATAAGACGTTGATATTTTGAAAGTATATTTCGAGTTTGAATCTAACAAGATCTCACATGACTATATTTTTTCATATGTATAAATCACAAAAGATGGTCAAAAGAGAGTATGTGAACAGTGTAATAGTCAACACATTGTAATAAAAAGAATGGCATCATTTCGTCTGTTTTTGTCGATTAACCTGTTTCAAATTCCAAAAATCATAATTCATCAACAACTGACGACATAAACAAACCACGCAAATCCTAGTTATCATTAAATCTAAATTTATAAGAAAGATCCCACAAAATCCTAGAAATTTAAACATAATTCCATCACCACCATCAACATTCAACAAGTCTTTCTAATTCTACTCAATAAAACACCAACAAATCAAAACAAAAAACCACCACGCACCACCAAATGTCAATGGCAGCCACTATGTATGACTCGCATGAGCAATATTTGTGTCCAATCCTGTCCTCGTTTGATCACCGGGCACAATGTCGATGCATTCTCCAACTCGATCACCAATCCCAAATTCAACCACAACTCACAAAAATAAGAAGAAACAAGTTAAATATTTACTATTTTAATTAAGTGTTTCAATTCCAGTATTACATGTTGTAATTATTTTGTTAGTATTTTAATTAAGTGTTTTAATTACTGTTAGTTTTGTTTTGTCCAGGAAAAGTAAGGAATGAAATTTCCTTACATACTGTTGTTACATGAAATTAATGTACATACTACTGTTAGTTTTAATTACTGTTAGTATTACTGTTACATGAAATTAATATCTATTTCTCTGTCGTTACATAAAATTTCCTCCACTAAACATACTAAATTACATAAAAATTACTGGACACGCTACAAATATATTCTAACTACTTCACGTGCAATGTACCACAAGTATCAAACACAAATAAGAAGAAACAAGTTAAATATTTACTATTTGTATGCTATAAATTTTATTTACAGCATTATACTAATATTATTTAATAATATTAAGAAAAAAATACTCACCATTATCATATTCTTTTTCCATTTCGGTTTCAGGCACATCTTCTTCATCATTGAGAAATTTTTCAACCGAACTAGATTTCAGCCAATCTTGGGCCCATATGAGAGACTCAACCATATTGCAAGTCAATGAGCTTCTGAATTGGGAGAGAACTCGACCACCCGTGCTAAATGCACACTCAGATGCCACGCTAGATATAGGGATGGCCAAAACATCCCTAGCTATCTCAGACATGATCGAAAGGCGTGGGCTGTTTCTCGACCACCATAGAAGAATGTCAAAGGAACCAGCTTCGGCGGAAGACATCACATACTGACTCTTTGATAAATAGAGATCAATCTCTAAATTAGTAGCATTAGGTTGTTCTTCCCCAACCCGTAGTTGGCTTAACAAAGATTTAGCCCGAAGTTCGCGACGATCAGAGCGGTCCATAGAAGTATGAGGATGTTGTGGGGGAGGTGTATTGGCTACTGGTGGTAAGGTCGTAGTCACATTCTTCTTATAAATCTGAAAGAACTCATCAAATGAGCTTTTGACCTCTCCCACTAGTTCATTTGCTCGATCATCGCCATACACGGCCTTCAAACACTTTTCCATATACATCAACTTTTGTCTCGGATCAAGTACTGCAGCAACATAAAGGATCTTGTTCATCCTCGGATTCAAGTCGAATTCCTCCAACCAATATTTACCGAGCTTTGTCTTCATCCTATTGGCCATGCTACCGACTTCATCATCTTCATCCAACTCTAAGCCAGTGATAAGATCAAATAAATCACACATCTCCTTAAATAATAAATGTGATGTGGTATATGTAGTGCCGGAGACGAGTACGGTCAAATCATAGAATTTTCCACAAATAATCACACATCTTCGTCACATTGAGAAGATCAACAACTTCAAGCACCCAAATAACCCCATATTTGTACTTCTTCTGGTTCATATCATTTGTAAAGTCACGATTCCCAAAATGCCAACAAAGCAAAGCCTTCGCATATGGCAGGGCTGACTCTATCATCAAGTATGTTGAATTCCACCATGTCGGTACATCCAAGCATAAGGATTTCGAGCAATCAATTTTGAGAACTTTTAACGCCCCCATGAACTCTTGAGTTCTAGCTGGTGAAGCGTTTATCCACTTCACAGTATCTCGAAGTCGCCTCACAGACTGACCAATCTCCTCTAACCCATCAGACACAATCAAATTAATGATGTGTGCAACACATCTCATATGGATATACTTCCCACCTGCAAGACTTGTACCCCAACTCTCAAAGATTGGTTTCATGAACTTGATTGCCACATCATTTGCCGGAGCATTATCCATTGCACAGCACAAGACTTTATGTAAACCTCAATCCTCCAATGAAGATGTAATCACAGCACCAATATCATCCCCTTTGTGGTCGATAATCTTACAGAAACTGGTGATTTTCTTGTGCAAGCGCCAATCTTCATATATGAAATGTGTTGTAACATAAATGAAATTTGTGTTGTTAATCGATGTCCAACAATCTGTGGTTATAGACGCCCTTCCCATGCCCTTTTTTTGAAAAAAGGACTTCAGTGAGATCTTGCGCTCCAAAAACAACTTCACACAGTCAGCTCTAGTTGTGTGTCTACCCGGAATCTTGAATTGAGGACACAAAGCTTCCGAGTACTCCTTGAACCCCACTCGCTCTACAAATATGAAGGGCAACTCGTCACGGATTATCATCTCACACAATTTCATTCTGCATCTGACTTTGTCGAATTTCTAATTGGTCAACGACCCTGCCCCCGTCCCATCAGTGCCACTGCCAGCTTGATAGTTTAGCGTAGTTTGAGTTTGACCAGTTGCCCTTGCCTTCCTCTTATTGCACGATTCCAAGTGTTTTTTCAGCCCGTTCGTCCGATAATGTTTAGAATCCGCTGCAATCAATCTGCCACACGTCTTACATTCTCCCTTCTTAACTTTTACGGGAGGATCTCCTTCTAGAATTTCGACAAGCCTAAATCCCAACCAATATTTAGATCTTTTAGTTTTAGTTGTTGTTTTTTGCTTCTTCGAAATATGTTAGTTCACACTATCTCTCATTTCTTCTATAGCCACATCTTATAAGAATCCCAAGTCTTCTACATTAACGATATTACTATCTTGTAGTGGTTTATCAACCAAGTCTTCTTCATCCCAAGTTTGACTTTCAGAATTATCCATCTAATAAAAAAATATATAAAAACAAAAAGTTACACAAGATAGTAATAATCACACATGGCTGTACAAGGCTGTGCAAACAAAAAATATACAAAAACAAAGTCTCCCTACTGTTCCGTTTTTATACAAGTGAATCACATAAAATATATCATAAGAGATGATTGGATGAGTCATGTTAATCTCATCTTTGGGGAGCGTTGTACCATACTTCCCGTACGTTTTAAACTTTGCTTGCACAACCATGAACCAAACAAACAAAGCCACACACCCTACTTGCCTGCCCGCCCTCTAACCTTATTCACTCACTGTCACTCATTCCCTCTATGTACTGTACAAGGCTGTGCAAAAAAAAAATATACAAAAACAAAAACTCTCCCTACTATTCCATTTTTATGAAAACTTAAATGTTCTTGAAAATGTGCAATTTAAGAATGAATTTTCTCTGCGTATAATTAATACAAAACGGATGAAGTAATAACAGCAACAATAATAATAATAATTAAAAATAAAAAAAATAACATGAAGAATAGAATTAGTGAATTACCGAAGAAATGTGCAAAAAAATAAACATGAAGAAGAATAGAATTACCTCTGCTTCCACCGAAGAAAGTGTGAATCGGGTCGCGAAAAACTGAGGCGAATTGGGCGAACGGGGGCGAACGAGGCCGTGGCGGTAGGCGGTCGCCGGTCAGGTGATGGATTTGGAGTTGGAAAGGGGGGTTGGAAACGGCCGCGATCTGGAGTCCGAGTTTGGCTGTTTGGGGGGGTGGGGGTGGAAAAGGGATTTGGAGTTGGGGGGCGGGGGTTGGAAAAGGTCTGGATTCTGTCAGAAATGGTGCAAGTTTACTTTTACTATGGTTAGAAATAATCAAATAAATTAAAATAATATCGGGAAATTGGGATAGTCCCGATTACCGATCGGGACTCCCGAGTCCCAAAATTTCCCAAATCTCTGGTCCCGGTCCCAGTCCCGGTACCGTAAATTTTGGGACCCAGGGTCCCGATTCCCGTCGGGAATTGAGACGGGATGGGAATTTCCCAATTCCCGATCCCCGATTCTCAGCCCTAATGAATGCAGACACACATACCCAGTTTCTGTGAAACGCTGCTGCATGGGGAAAGGTAGTTTGTGGATTTGAACCTTCCTTAGTAAATATTGTCGGATATACCAGCGACTTAGTGGACATGGTGCCTTGAACTAATCCTCATTGGTGTATACCGAGTCAACGACACTTACACAATAATATCTCAACACCTTCCGTTCTAGTAGTTGTGTGTCCGTTTTGGCCCTGGACAACATCTTGGTTTCCTAAGTGTTTGTTCGAGGCGGCCTGTCCTCACACTTACATAGGTGGTCTCCTTTTATAAAGTATCCTTTCAAGGACAAGGAACCATTAAAAGTCCAGAGACCTAACCTCACCACAATCATAGGACTCACCACTTATTCTGCTCTATAGGGATGGATTTATTATAAGCGCTTCTCAATAGAACTTTCATAACGTTGTTTTCCCATTGAACCAAGTTTCTGGGATCTCCAGTCTTCAAGGTTGGGTTACCACTATGATCGTTCTTTCAATATGTGGATTTTAATCTCATTCCCACTAGCAGTTTATGAAATTGATCTTTACTCAGTATTTTTGTGAGTGGATCCGCCAAATTAACATTTGACCTCACATAGTCAATAGATATAACTCTATTTTTGATCAATTCTCGCACGGTATTATGTCTCCGACAATGTGTCGAGACTTACTATTATACATAAGGCTCTGTGATCTTCCAATTGTAGCTTGGCTGTCACAATGGATCATAACACTGGGCACAGGCTTTTTCCAGCATTGAATATCCTCAAGAAAGTTACGAAGCCGTTCAGCTTCTTCTCCAGCTTTATCTAGAGCTGTAAATTTTGATTCCATGGTGGATCAGGTTATAAAAGTTTGCTTGCTTGATTTCCAAGATATAGCTCCACCCCCAATAGTAAATGCATACTCACTTGTAGAGTAAGATTTTTTGTGTGTGCAATCCAATTAGCATTAGTATATCCTTCCAAAACTGCATGATAACTACTATAAAATAGCCCATAACTTAGGGTGTACTTTAATTATCCTAAAACCCTAGTCCGTGCATTACTCGGATTACTCGTGAACCTGCTCAACTTGTTCACGGCAAATTCCAAGTTTGGTCGTGTCCAATTCGTAATGTACATCAGACTTTTGATTACTCTTATGTATTCGACTTGAGCCAGTGGATCACCTCTATTATTACTTAAGTGAATACTGGTATCAACATACGTTTTTACAGGTGGGCTGTCAAAAGCGTTGAACTTCTTGATCACTTTCTCAACATAATGAGATTGTGATAAGAAGATACATTCTGACGTTCTCATAATTTAAATTCCAAGAATTAAATCAGCTAAACCCGAATCCTTCATGTCGAAGCTTCGACTTAACATCCTTTTTATATTCACAATTACTTCATTGCTACTACCCATGATGAGCATATCGTCTACATATAGACAGACTATGACAAATGACTCAAATGTGCCTTTAATATACACACATTTATCACATTCGTTGATTTTGAACCCATATTCCAACATAGTTGTGTCAAACTTCATATTTTAGGAGTTTGTTTTAGTCCATACAATGACTTCAACAGTTTACACACTTTATTTTCCTGACCAGGCGCAATAAAACCTTCAGGTTGTTCCATATAAATTTAACCTCGCATGAAAAGGTACGCCGATGTGGGAAGACGTCACGTGGAGTTCAGTGTGGGTGATCAAGTTTTGTTGAAACTTACTCCACAAATCTGGAAGAAGATTTCTTCTAAAGCAGTACGCCGTGGATTAATTCCTAAGTACGATGGTCCATTTGAAGTTATTAGTAAAGTGGGAAATGTAGCTTATCGTTTGAGATTGCCGGATAGGTTGAAAATACATCCGACATTTCATGTCTCTTTTCTGAAAAAGTATAGTGAGGATATACTTGACGCTTCTCGGAACGAATTGAGAAGAGCTCCACCAGTTGTACGTCAACAATTCACAAATGAGGTTCACAAGATTTTGGACGAACGGACCCGAGGACAGAGTGTGAAAAATCGGAGGACGGATTACTTAGTCCATTGGAAGGGCGAGTCCGAGGCAGACGCTACTTGGGAACGGAATGTGAATTTGTGGCAGTTTGGAAAGGAGATTGAGGATTTTATACGAACGAAGGAGGCTACGATGAGGACGTCGTCATATTTAGGTGGAGGAGGTTTGTTAGCCCCTTAGACGATGACTCGGCCCCGGGCGCACCAGGACGCGGGGAAGGCTGTGCGCCCAGGGGGCGAGGTGTGCCGAGATGGTGCAGCACCAAATTCATGCAAGGAGGAAAAGCATGATATGAGGTTCCGTGGCAAGATGTTGGGGACTTTGTTCGGAAGAGTCATGCGGGACTTGCATTGGAAGTGAAAAAAATTGGGCAGACATTGAGTTGAGGTTATTTGTGGACTCCTCAGCTTTTCAGTATCCAGTGCTATCACAAGGAAAAATCTTTCGAAGCCTATTATAGGGGGGAGGTGCTCCAGTGAGCTGGCTGCGAGCTGGCCGAGTGACGGTTATCGGCCAAGGCCTTGTGGGAAGTTTCGGACTTGATGTGGCTCGGGTCAAAAATGGGTCACGTGTCGGTACAGGGATCCAAACCCATAATCCGGGTTGGGCCTATCCATGTGGGTATTCGAGGGCAATGCATGAGTCTTACGGACTCGGACTACTTGTGGGCGACAAGGACCGGAAATGTAAAGTTGGTGCGACACTTAGCGGACTTGATGCCCGCGCGCAAGGGAACGCAAAATATTGGCGCGCGCGGGACATAGACGGGTGTTGGGCGACGATTACGCTCTTTCCAGCATGGCATTGACGGTTATTCCTCGAGTGGTTATCCAACGGAACTTCCAGAAGTGTGCATGGAGCATGCGGATACATGTGTCCGATAACTAAGCAATCGGTTAGCGACAGTTACTCGATATATGCGGTTAACGACGGTTAACCGATACGTGGCACGAAGTGAGACATAACCATGCAGGCGGTTATGTAGGATGCTGGACACGCAGCATAACCTTGCGGACGGTTATGCCACGTGTTTGTTTTACGTTTGTCCATTTGTCCCAGCAGTTGGGGGATTGTCCTCTGCATACCTTAGGCCTATAAATAGTCTAAGGGCACTCGGTTTTGAGATAGAGTGAGACGAGTGCAGGAAAAACAAAGTGCATTTTGTGAGCGCTGAGTTGAGTGAGCCATTGTGTGTGTAAACTCTGGCCGATGTGGTCTTTGTATGAATTGTTGGAAGTAGTGCAAAGTTGGGAGGAATTCTCCTGTAAACTTGTGTGTGCTTATGCTGTTTTTCCATTGTGCTTGTGGTGAGCTTTACTTTTCATATTTTCCAGTTTCATATAAACACGAGGGTTTGAAAGGGAAAAGGGCTGACTGATTGGTGCACAATCAGGCCGCACAGGCGTGTAAATTTGCGAAAAATTTAACCTCGAAATTCAACCCTGTGGCAAGTGGTATCGGAGCAGACGAATCGGACTAGAATTTTTCGGACTAGCAATAGCAATAAGCACTCGAATGGAAGTTATTCTGGTTACTCGTGAATCTATGTCGAAGAAATCATAACCTTATTTCTGTTTAAACCTTTTGGCAACAAGTCGGGCAAGAAACTTGTCTATCTACCAGTCATCTTTGTATTTCCTCTTTAGGATTCATTTACATCCTAAAGGCTTACATCCTCGTGGAATATCAACCAGATCCCAAGTATAATTTTGCATGATGGAATCCATTTAACTATACATAGCTTCATTCCAAAGGGAGCATCATGACTAGCATAAGCTTCCTGTATAGTCTTTTGATCATCGTCAACTGCATAAGTATCGAATTCGGGACCAAATGACTTAGTCTTTTGAGCTCTCTTACTATGTCTTGGCTCTTCATTTGTAGTATTTGAACTACTTGCAGTTTCAAGAGTTCTTTTGTTTGGGCTTGTCACTGTAATATCCGTACCTTTCCACTTTTAGCCATTTCTATTTCTGTCGCATGTCTATTTTTATCGATTTGCTTGTAACCGTTTCGACGTTTTGAATCTATTTTGTTCTCGGAGTTTTTCTATTTGGACGAGTTTCGGAGATGTTTTATGTAATTTCGCACTATGTTGTGTTTTGTCGTATGTATGTTCGATTCCCATAGAACTCGTTCGATTCCATTGTTTCTTCATTTTCATGAGTTCGTATGGTTGATGATCCGACGTCATATCGTCATTTTGGAACGTTTTGGGTCATTTTGTAATTTCTTAAAGTTGAGGGAATTTACTTTCGTTGTCGAATTCCGAACCTTCGGGTAGTAGGAATTGTGTTTTATTTTAGAGCTTAGGTTCGTCCTCGGGAATACTTCATAACCATATTTTTGGTTCATTAGCAGGTTCGAGTTTTGAGGTTGTTCGGGACGGTTTGGACAACAGCTTCATAGACTGCTGTCCAGAAGGGTTTTACGGCCGTAACACCCAGAAGTTACGGCCGTAAGTTGGCCATGTTACGGTTGTAAGTAACCCCCTGTTACGGCCGCAACATCCCGCTGTTGTAAAACAGCGGGCAGGGGTCTAAAGACCTCATTTCTTCTTCTTCTTGTTTTCGACGGGCGACGCAAGGGTTTCGTCTAGAGCGATTTTCACCACTTCCCATCCGTGTATTCTTCATCCTTCATCACCATGGGATCGTAGGAGCATATCATCATCAACATAATCATCTTCCTCCGTCCGAATTCAAGGTATTTTCGTCTAGAACCCTAACTTCATCAACTTTGGGGGTTTTCCGGGAATTGTCATGTTAAACTCGAATTTTTTGGTTATGTTGTAATATTCCTTATCGATTATTGTTATTGGATGACTCCTAATCCGATTCCGTCGTGTTTAATCCATGGATTATTGATTCGGGGAGGTTTTGTGAAAACCCTCGCTCGTATCGATCGTACGTATGTTGTTATAGCTTGTAATCGGGGTTGGGGCGTATTCCGTTCGATTATTGCTATTGTTTAGGACTTAGTTGTGTTAATCCTTTGTTTAGGAACAGTCGTGTTCCCTCCAGGTCATTCGTAGTCGTAGTTTGTTCCCGTTTCGTCTTAGATGTCTCAAATGCAAGTACTTTACGTTTGTTTACATATTCTAGTATTTGGATTATGACTTTCCGTATATGTTGTGGATGTGTATGTGTATGTTCACCCAGGGACGGTCCGACGGGGACTCTGGGGATACGTATTGCCGTGTGTGTGCGTATCACGAACTGGGGTTAATCACCCAGGGACGGTCCCTCTGCAGGGTACGGTGGCCGTGAGTCTCGTACCAACGGTTAACCTTTGAAATGTTTTGTTGGAGAAATATATTTTGTGCTCGTGCACCATAATATTCCGGAATATAAATGTTTTCTAAAATGATTTTTGGCGCATTATTCATCTGATTATAATGGTAGTTCAAATAGATTGTACTTGCACTAGCAGTTGTCGCTAATCCATTAAATGGGGGAAATACTTTTATATTTCAGGTACATGTCTTGGAGACGAACGAGCATGCGGGCAGTACGAGGATGATGGGCAAGAGTGATTCTGTTCAGTGGGCGTCCGCTTGGTGTCATGTCTTTTAAATTTATTTATTATGTCATTTGCTTAAGTACTCGAGTACTTCCTTCTTTGGATTTATTATCGTCGTGTACTTGTTTTGGGGAGGATTTGATATTGAATGGTATTAGTCTTTTGTTTCGAATGTCTTGGGTTGAGAAATTATCAGTTTTTTGATGATGTATATCACTATTGTCATGCTGAGTTTGTGTGTTAGCCTAGTCGACTCCAAGGGGTGGGGTCCATGGCGCTGTAATATGCCTGAACGCCTTGAGGGTGTTACAGAATATGGTATCGGATCTTAGATCTATGGATACCTAGGCTGTCGGTTATTTGGGTCTAGTTGAGTGTCATTTTTAAGCAGTATCACTACTACGCCATCATCTCAGTACGTCGGTGCTCGTATGTTTTTCCTAACTTGACTCGTTACGTTACCCTGTTCTGTTCCTTTCTTAGTATCGTGTTGTGTTTTGCGTTTGAATTGTACTTACCCATTACTTCTCCAGAATGCCTGCCGGTAGAGGACGCGGACGCGGTAGGGGACGTGGCGCAGCCGGTGGGGCAGCCATGTCCGAAAGCTCAAGGGTTGGTTCGGCAACACCTTCTTTGTCGAACAGTGTCCCGCTTAGCGCCGAGGGCCAGCAGGATCAGTCTGCTAGTTTCGGCAATACTCATGATAACGTTGGTGTAGCGAACATTCTCGAGAAAGTGGCGAATCAGATGACGCTACTGACTCAGGCCGTTCTGGTCAACCAAACTAATGCTAACCCAGTTCTGCCTACTAGTTCCGGCACCGACAAGCTACTTCAGGACGTGATCCGTATGCATCCCCCACAGTTTGATGGTACTTTCGACCCTTCTGGTTGGGAGAGTTGGTTGTTCGAGATGGAGAAAGTGTTCGAGGCAGCTAACTGCTCCGAGGAGAGGAAGGTTCCAATCGCTCAGTACTTCCTTGCCAAGGAGGCAGCGAAGTGGTGGCAATTGGTGAAACCGCGTGATCGGGAACCTACATGGGACGAGTTCCGAGAACTGGTGGAGGATGAATATTGTCCGTGGTCGGTAAAAGAAGGGAGGATTCGAGCCTTCTTTGAGGCAAAACCCCAGGATGTTCCTATTTCACAGGCGATCAAAGACTACAATTAGCAGGTTCATTATGTGAGAAATCAGGTCTGAGATAAGCTAGATAAGATCCGCCACTTTGACATGCGGATGAAGCCGAGGGTTCGTCACTACATGTCTAGTCTTGGGTGTACAACTTTGAAGGATTATCAGAACAAAGCAATGGCTTAGGAGATGTCATTTTCTGCGACAGATGCGGCAACCGAGGGTAAGAAACAGAAGATCTCCAGTCAATTTTCGGGAGGTAAGTCTGGCGGGCATCAGAAGGCTCAGTCTGGTTCGTGAGTCTTCGGGAATCAGTCCCCGTCATTTGGGCGAGGAAATGGTTTTAAGTCTGCTCCGGTTGTTTCTGTTTGTGGTCCTACCTGTTTTAACTGTGGTCGTCCTGGACACATGATGAGTGAGTGTGTCAGGCCGCCGCTACAGTGTCTTACTTGCGGTCGGATGGAGCATCGTGCTAAGTTTTGTGGAGATGCGAGTCGGGCACCAGCTACTCAGATGTCAGCCCCAGCTACGAGAGAACCGAGTGTGAATCAGACTCCGACAACCAATCAACCTCAGCAAAAGTTTGGTAGAGGTCGAGGACGTGGGCAGCCTTCTAGGGGGAGCTTCTAGTGCGGGGTCTGTTCCGCCCCATGTATATGAGATGAGATGAGCGGGAGATCCTAACGCAACGGTAGCTACAGGTACCGTTCACATCGTTGACCATCATGTTTCCATGTTATTCGATTTTGGTGCTACGCATTCTTTCATATCTCTGGATTATGTGTGTTGTCTGCATGTTGATTGTCTAGTTGCATGTGAACCATTTGTTGTTAAACTGCCTAGTGGAGATAGTATCGTGGGGGATCGAGAGATTAGAGATTTTCCGGTGAGTATCGCGGGGAGGGATTGGTCTTCTAATCTGATTGCGGTAGACATTAAGTATGAGGATTTGATTCTTATGAGGATTGGCTAGATAGACATGGGGTGATCATGAATTATAGAGCGAGAACCATTTCGATGTTAGCCTCTGATGGTAACGAGCATTCTTTTGTGGGACGAAAGCGGGGTAGTCAGAGATTTCTGATCAGCGCTATGAAACCGATGAGACTTCTTCGAGGAGGTTGCACTGGTTACTGGTGTTATGCCTTGAGATCGGAAGAAGGAGGAGTCGAGCTCTCATCTATTCCGGTAGTGAGTGAATATCCTGATGTCTTTTCAGACGAGTTGCCGGGTTTGCCACCAGGCCATGAGGTTGAGTTCACTGTTGATTTAGAGTCGGGTGCAGCACCGATTTCTAAGACGCCATACCGCATGGCACCTACCGAGATGCTTGAGTTGAAGAAACATTTGGGAGAGTTGCTAGACATGGATTACATCCGACCGAGCGCTTCCGGTCTTGTTTGTAAAGAAGAAGGATGGGTCACTTCGTCTATATATCGACTATCGAGAGTTGAACAAAGTGCCTATAAAAAACAAGTATCTGCTCTCGAGGATTGATGACTTGTTTGAACAATTGCAAGGGGCAACCGTGTTTTCGAAGATTGATTTGAGATCGGAGTATTACCAGCTCCGGGTGAAGGATTCCGATATTCCGAAGACGGCCTTTCAGACGAGATACGACCACTACGAGTTTGTGGTTATGCCTTTTGGGCTAACCAACGCCCCAACCGTGTTCATGCAGTTAATGAACAAAGTCTTTATTGAATATCTCGATAAATGTGCAGTCGTCTTTATCGACGATATTCTGATTTACTCGAGGAGCGAGGAGGAGCATGCATGTCATTTGCTTATCGTGTTGGGAATCTTGAGAACTCAGCGCCTTTATGCGAAGCTCTCAAAGTGTGAGTTTTGGTTGCGGGAGGTTATGTTTCTCGGCCACGTGATCTCGGCCGAGGGTGTTCATGTGGACCCACACAAGATAGAGGCGGTGTTGGATTGGGCGCCGCCCAATAATGTGAAGGAGGTCCGTAGTTTTCTGGGTTTGGACGGGTATTATCATAGGTTTGTCGAGGGGTTCTCTAAGCTCACTCGACCGCTTACTCAGTTGTTACAAAAGACAGAGAAGCTTGTGTGGACCTACGAGAGGCAAAAGAGTTTCGAGTAGTTGAAGAAGTGGTTGATGACCGCTCCCGTCTTAGCCTTACCGAGTGGTAATAAGGGTTTCTCAGTTTATAACGACGCTTCAGGCTAAGGGCTTGGATGTGTGCTCATGCAGCATGGGAAGACGATTGCCTATGCTTCCCGTCAGTTGAAACCGTACGAGTTGAATTACCCTACCCACGATCTTGAGTTGGTCGCAGTTGTGTTTGCATTGAAGATTTGACGTCATTACTTGTATGGATCGTTGTGTCAGATTTTCACCGATCACAAGAGCCTGAAGTATATTTTCACACAGAAAGAACTGAATATGAGACAGAGAATGTGGTTGGAGTTAATTAAGGATTACGACCTTGAGATCCTTTATCATCCGGGCAAGGCAAATGTGGTGGCAGATGCCTTGAGTCGGAAATCAGTATCACTTCGGGCACTTGAGTTACTCACGACCCAACCAGGGCTCCAACGAGAGTTGATGGGGTTGAGCATTGAGGTTGTGCTACCAGGGAGTGCCGGGCAGTTGCGCGCTCTTGAGATCTCTTCGTCTCTAGTCGACGACATTAAATCGAGACAGTTAGAAGATCCGATGTTTATTCAACTCCGTGAGTGTGTGGTGAAGGGGAAGTCCCCGGGATTCATGATTCATGAGGATGGTGTGTTGAGGTTCCAGGGTCGGCTGTGTGTTCCGAACGACTTGGAATTGAGGCAGGGCATTATGCGAGAGGCTCATGTATCACCTTACTCAGTCCATCCGGGCTCGAGTAAAATGTATAAGGATTTGAGGAAGAATTTCTGGTGGAATGACATGAAGAATGAGGTAGTACAGTTTGTGGCTAAGTGTTTGACTTGTCAGCAAGTCAAAATCGATCATCAGCGGCCAGCCGGGTTGTTGAAACCACTCCCCGTCCCGAAATGGAAGTGGGAAGACGTCTCTATGGATTTTATCACAAATTTGCCGAGGACGAAGACCGGAATGAACATGGTGTAGGTGATCGTGGATTGACTGACCAAGTCGGCACATTTTCTGGGTATCAAGGAAACTTGCGGTCTAGAAAAGTTGGCTCGTATTTTTATTGCGCAGATCGTGAGACTTCATTAGACCTGGCAAACGGGCGGGCTCGGCCCAAACGGACTGTGCATAAAACTGGCGGGCCTTTTTTGGGCCGGGCCAAAAAGGCCCGTTTTTTTCTGGGCCAAAATTATTAGGCCCGTGGCCCGCCCGGGCGGGCTCGGCCCGGTCCGCGGACCTAGGTTTTTTTTTGGAAATATTAATTCTGAAATAAATATACAAATATTTGTTGATCTCTAATTATTATATTATTCACTATACTATCACAATCAGATAAATAAATCTACAATTATTTTTATTTGATAATTACATTATTTATTACACTACCATAATCAAAAGATAAATATACAAATATTTTTATTTGATCATCATATCATTTATCACTACTAATTTCTTATAAAATCATAAAATAATATTATTATTGATATGAGATACTACAAAGTAATCACAAAGTCCCAAAATAAAATAAAATTACATCAATAATTAACATATAGATGTATTATAATCTAACAAACAAGGAAAAAAATTAAATATTATAATTACACATAACATAAAAAAAAAAAACTGGGCCGGGCCAAAAAGGCCCGGGTTTTTTTGGGCTAATAATATGCAGCCCAATGCCCGCCCAAAAACGGGCAGGCTGGCCCGGCCCGCGGGCCTGGGCCTATTTTGCCGGGTCTAGACTTCATGGTACGCCGAAGACTATTATTTCGGATAGAGACGGCCGATTTGTATCGCATTTTTGGCAGGCGATACATAAGGCATTGGGGACACGTTTGTGTTTGAGTACATCTTTCCATCCTTAGATCGATGGACAGTCCGAGCGTACCATTCAGACGTTCGAGGATATGTTGCGCGCGTGTACGTTAGACTGGAGTAGTAACTGGGAGGAGCAGTTGGCCCTGATCGAGTTTACTTATAATAATAGCTGGCATACGTCGATTAACATGGCATCGTATGAGGCGCTTTATGGTCGATGGTGTCTCACCAATATGTTGGGACGAGCTGTCCGATTTAGTTGGCACCGAGCCGGATCTTGTGTTGGAGACGAGGAAGAAAGTTGAGTTGATTCGAGAGAGGATGTTGGTGTTGGGATTCCACAGAAAATAAACGCAGCGGAAAAATAAACGGAATCCCTAAGAGGATCGATCAAGTAACGTATATACGAAAAGAAAAATACGAAGATCAAGGAATCAAAGTCCCATACCTATGATGTCTCTGAAAAACCTTCGTATGATGATGATGATGAAGAGCCCTTCGTTCCAAGCACCTAAAGCAAGGTGCCTCTACTTCACACGTCGGAACTTGATGGAAAAATCGACAAGCTTCCTTTCTTCAAGAATGCGGCTAGGGAAGCTTGTAGGAATTTTCTCTCTCAATGTATTCTTCTTATATCTTGTCTCTAAGATCAAGATGAAGTTATCAACCTTACTCTTTCTCTCTCAAATTCGTGATTTTGAGTTCAAGGAAGAAGAAGAAGAAGAAGTTATCTCTCTTTTTTAAAGACTTTTATTTATAAAAAAATGAAAGTCTCCCTTTAACACATGATTGAGTGTATCAAACACACCTCACATATATCACCTAGTGACATAAAATAAGTATAAAAGAGACAAGAGAGGGAGGGGGCGACCCTAAGGGAAATTTCCAAGAAGACGGGTCGAATTTACTCGGCTTGTGTATTGGATGTTCGTCAAAACAAATCCCTCGTGTACCGGATGTTCGTCAAATGAATCCGTTTTATTTCCAATGTGTTTGGACTAATTAATTAATCCAATTAATTAATTATATCAAACACAAATATATATTTCTCTAAGAAATATAATTTATGAATTAAAGTAATCACCCAGTAACCTACTTACAATTCATAAGACCGCTATTTGATTTATCCGATAAATCAAAATTAGATATCTAATATCTAATATTATAAGAGAGATTATTAATTCACATTTATCCATCAATGATCCTATTGCGACTCGTAGGTTCGTCTCACCGGCATTGGGAGGAACCAATGAGTGCGGGCAAAGACTTAGCCGCCTAGCGGCCGCATCAGAACTTCGACCGAGAACGAATGAACGAATCATTCCATAACCATTATGTCATTAATACCAACTACGGAAAAACCCTACAACAGATGTCCCGGTCAAGTCTTCGGGTCACGGTAAAGTCAAACCCTACTGTTGACTAGACTCTATACATGTGTTAATGCAAATCAAGACCGACTGATTAATAGTGTATCTAATACGACTATATTAGAATGCTTTGGCCAAAGACTTATGATCTTATTCGCCATTAACCGTATAGGACATTCGCCTGCTCACTAACAGGAGATAGAATCCTTTCTTGGCGTACAGTAAAGACTGCTACCTGCCCGTATAGTCCGCACTTCGAGGTCGACTCAGCAATTAAGCAAATGAGTCTAACTACTCTAATGACAAACTAAACGTCACAGGCACATCTTATACTGAACCCTAAAGTAAAAGGTCCACGTATACTATCGCAACCTTTCGATTCGTCATCGACTCTCTGAGAGTGAATACCGTGTGACTGAATCGAGTATGAGTCGTGTTCGAGTATACTGGTCCCACCAATATACTTATAACTATGCTATCAAGACGTGCACACGTCCTAGCATCAGTTATACAAGTCTTATTAAAACTTAATGTCCTGTTAAGTTTTATCGACTTGCGAACTAGTTAAGCATTCGAGCTCTAAACACTTCTAGTGCCTATCTCCTTATCTCCATAAGGAGTAGAATGTTCACTCTCAAATTCAAGGACTATTATTCTATATACCAAATCACAATGCCAGTGATATACAATAATATAGAAATAATAATTGCCTTATTAAATATAATATTCATAATTACAATACAATTGCTCTCACTCTCTCATCCTCTGAGTGGCATTCGAGGGCATATATTCCTAACAATCTCCCACTTGCACTCAATGCCACAAACTATGGTATCTAATACCCATACTCTCTAGATGTCTCTCTAAGACCTTCTGAGATAGTGGCTTGGTAAGCGGATCAGCAACGTTATTTGCTGTGTCTACTCTCTGCAGTGTAACATTCCCATTCCGAACCATTTCTCTAACAAAATGATATTTTCTCGTAATATGTTTGGTGTTGTGGTGAGCCACAGGCTGGCTCCTTAGCCCGTGCAATGACTCCACGTTGTCACAAAACAGTGTCACGGGCTTCTCTGCGTTAGGAACCACTTGAAGTTCCTCAGTGAACTTCTTTATCCAAAAAGCTTCTTTAGCAGCCTCCGTGGCTGCCTGATATTCGGCTTGACATGTAGAGATAGCAGTCGAACTTTGCTTGGCACTTCTCCAAGAAACTGCCTCACCATTTAGCGTAAAGATATACCCTGATGTGGACATCTGAACATCCATGTCCCCCGAAAAATCTGAGTCTGTATAACCCATCACTCTTAGTTCTCCACCGCCGTATGTAAGAACCAAGTCTTTAGTCCTCCTTAGGTACTTAAGAATGTTCTTTACAGCAGTCCAATGTTCATGCCCTGGATTTGACTGAAACCGACTTACTACGCTCACAGCATAGGCAATGTCCGGTCTAGTGCAAATCATTGCATACATAAGGCTACCTACTGCCGAAGCATAAGGTACCTTGCTCATTTCCTTTCTATCTTCCTCACTTTGAGGACACATCTCTAAGGAAAGTTTTGCACCATGTTGCATAGGTAGAAACCCTCTTTTAGAATCTTCCATCCTAAATCGCTTCAGGATCTTTTCTATGTAGAGGTCTTGGGAAAGACCTAACATTATTTTCGCTCTATCCAGGTAGAGACGAATACCCATAATATAGGTAGCTTCTCCCAAGTCTTTCATTATGAACTCTTTAGAAAGCCAAGCTTTCACAGAACTGAGCATTCCTACGTCGTTTCCTATAAGTACAATGTCATCTACATATAGTATTAAGAACGCAATTTTGCTCCCACTAAACTTCTTGTAAATACAGGGCTCTTCTTCGTTTTGGACAAAATCAAACTCTTTGACTGTCTCGTTAAAACGAAGATTCCAACTCCGTGAAGCTTGCTTCAGTCCATAAATGGCACGCTGAAGTTTGCATACTTTATGAATATTGGTTTGAGATATGAACCCCTTAGGCTGTTCCATGTAAATCTCCTCCTCGAGGAATCCATTTAGGAATGCCGTTTTCACATCCATTTGCCATATTTCATAATCTAAGTGGGATGCTATAGCAAGCATCATGCGAATAGACTTAATCATAGCTACAGGCGATGAGCTCTCGAAGTAATCGATTCCTTCTCTTTGGGAATAACCCTTTGCCACAAGCCTGGCCTTATAGGTATCAACTGTAATAATCGTACCTTTTATCACTTATAATTATGAATTCATGAACTTTGTAGTTTGGTTCGTAATTTTTTTCGAATATTGGTATCATGTGTTTGATTCGAGATTGAGCCTGTATGTTGTGTTTCTTGTTAGTATTCCGTTAATATCCGTTATCGTTGTGTCGAACCGCTTGTATCGCTTCTGCAACCCAGGATCAGCGTGCGCTAATTTATATGGGTAGCGTACGCAACGGAAGCTGTAGGCTAGCGCGCACTACTACAAGAAGTTACGCACGCTAACCGGCAGCATGGGGCAGTCCAGAGAGCACTGGACTGGGACTAAAAATCGAGCTAGCGCACGCTAAGGCATCATAGTAGCGCACGCTAGGGGAACAGGTAGCGCACGCCACTGTTGGGTGATAACGCGCGCTAAGTGACCCGGACAGTAAGGACAGTGAGGTCTGGACTCTGGCCAGACCAACAGGTAATGTGCGCTAAGACGGTCGTTGCGTGCGCTAACTCGTCGGTCGTAGCGCACGCTATTCGGTCGTAACACACGCTATCGGTATGGGCAGAAGGGTTTCTGAACAGGGCAGAAGGTTCTGGACTTAGACTGGACACCAGATAGCGCACGCTAAGACGGAAGCTGCGCGCTAATTCGGCGATACAGCACATGCTAACTCGATTGAGTAGCACACGCTATCGGATGTGGTGCACACTAGCTCGGCTGGGCAGAAGGGTCTGGGCTGTAGACCTAGGCCGATAGCGCACGCTATTCGGTAAGCGTTAGCGCGCGCTAAGGCGCACTTATATAAATACATGTGTTGCGATCAACACTTGTCATTTTTCATCTTCTCTCCTCTTCTTCGAGCTTCTAGACGACTCCAGGGCAGTGTAGGCGAGGGTTTCGGCGGAGCACGGTTGAAACTCAAATCTTTTCAACTTCAAGTAAAGATCTATCAATCTTACATCATCTTCACCAAGGAATTGAGGTAATCCTTCCGTAGAACCCTAACTTTGGGGAAATTTGGGGATTTTGGGGATCTCGTTTCTCCAACTGTTTTAGCTCCAAATTATGATGGATTGTAGTTGAAAATAGTTGTATAAATATGATTTCATGATTTCCTCAAGGTTTTGTGGATTGATTCCAAATCTTCTTTTGTAAATCGAGCAAAACCCATTATGCCTCGTAGTGCTCAATTAAATGGTCCTAAGGGTAGAACTTAGGATGGATTTTAGTGTTTTCCAACAAAATTGTAAATGATTAAGCCTCAAAGTTTGTTAGGAGCGGGATTCGGAAGATAGTTTGGACCGTAGCTTTGTTCGTTGTTTGTTCCTTTGAGAGTAAGAAAGTCCAGGCAAGTACTTTATTGCATTAGTTTATGGCATGCATTTCTTTGATGGTTTAGAGAATGATGAGAGTTGAAAGGTTATTCTCGGGTACTCTCACTCGGGGATTGACTCGACGGGGTCACACGGGGACCTGGTGGCTTAGCGGCTAGACCGGGTCACGAGAGATACTTTGAGTGGACATCCTCACATGGGGATTGCTCGACGGTACACACAGGGACTTGGTGGCTTGAGGGCCGGACCGGGTCGCGAGGATTGTCGGAGTGTTTTTACTGGTGATCGATAATGATATTCCGGAATATCGCGAATTGAACTGTTTTGGATTTTGAAATGATTTGGAAATGCCTGTGGATTAAAATAATTGTAATACTGTACTTGCACTAGCGGTTGTGGCTAACCCCATTGTTGGGGTGGAATGTTTTGTACATTTAAGGTATTCTCGAGGGACAGGAGCCCCCATGTGGCGCACAGGGAGTTGACAAGCACACTGGATGTTAGAGAGCTCGTATCAGTCGTTATATTTGTGATGTTTGAGTCAGTCTTATGTACTGTATTATGGTTGGTTTTTGAGTTGTACTTTGTCGTGTAATGTTTGCGTTCAGTGATTGATGTTGAAATATACTATTTTGGCCGCGGCCGAGGCCTAACTTGTGTTTTGTATCCTTTGTTGGACTGTTATGTCATGGTTATTATGTATTGGATTATGGTTTAATCCTGTGTGTCGTCAGCCCGGCGGGACCTTTGTGTGTCCTGTGGCGTGTAATAACCCAAAGTGAAATTGGGGTGTTACATTTATGGTATCAGAGCCTAGGTTTCGGAAATACCTAGGCCTTTGGTCATTTGATTGTCAAGTCGTAAGAGTCGTATAAACTGATCGAGCTCAACACCGTGTGTTGCTGTCAAGCCGTGTGACCCATGGTGGTAAGACTCCTTAACTCTCTTTGTGCCTTGTCGCTTTCATAGTAGGGTAGATTTAAGTCCCTTGGATTATGAACTGTTCTGATAATTTTAATCCTTCTATATCTCAGTATGTTGAGAGGCCGTGGTGGACGTGGCGGACGTGGATGCGGCAGAGGCCGTGGTCGTGGTACCGCTAACGAATCTGGCACACATTCTAATGATGCATCTGGTTCGGCATCCCATACGGAGCCGAACACCGCTTCTCTGAACCCGAGCGGTCAGCCAGATCCTACTGTAAGTCAAGAACCGTCGGCTGACACTAATGTGAATGCCGGCATAGCTGCTATACTCCAGCAGGTAGCAGCATAATTAGTCAAGTTGAATGAATCCGGGCATCATGATCAACCGACAGATGAGAGTAAATGGCTTCAGGGAGTGATGAAAATGCAACCTCCTCGTTTTACTGGTGCGTCTGATACGTTGGGCTGGGAAGGATGGTTGTTTAAGTTTGGCAGAATTTTTGACGCCCTTGCGTGCCCCGAAGAGAGACGGGTCCCTATTGTACAGTATTTCCTTGACAAGGAGGCTGCGGATTGGTGGGAGGTTGCGGATTGGTGGGAAGCTGCGAAACCTACGGATCGTGTGGCCACTTGGGCCGAGTTTAAAGCTGCGATAGAAGAAGAGTATTGTCCTTGGCCTATTAAAGAAAAACGAATTGCAGATTTCTTTACGGCAACACCTCAAGATGTACCTGTCATCGAGGCCATTGTTACGTATAATCAGCAACTGAATCATGTTCATGAGCAAGTAAGGACCGAAGCGGATAAAATCCGTTACTTTGATTTGAGAATGAAGCCCAGGATTCGTGAGGCTATGGCAGGTTTCAGATGTGTTACGTTGAAGGAATATCAGGATCATGCTTTGGCTATCGAGATGGTCATTTCTGCGTCAAGGTCGGGTACCGAGATGAAGAAGCCGAAGACGACCGGTGGTTTTTCAGGATGTAAGAGTGGTGGATTTCACAAATCTCTAGCTTCTCACTCCCCTATCGGGAAATCTGTTCAGCAGGCCAGTAGTGCTCCGAGTTTACGACCGGGCCAGTCTTCTGCCTTTGGTAAAGGACAATGTTTCAATTGTAATCAAACAGGCCATCAGTGTCGAGAGTGTCCACTTCCTCCCGTTATTTGTTTCACATGCGGTCAAGCCGTCCATCGGGCGGCTCATTGCAGGTGTCACTGCAATTGTTAAACAATGAGTCGGCACCAACTCCGAGTGTGAACCCGGGGACTACATCTAATCACCGCAATGACTTTGGGACGTGGAAGAGGTCGAGGCGGTTGGATCGTCAAGCCGCATCGAGTGTGGGTTCTGACACCCAAGAGTGTACTGGGATGAGGCGTGCGGACGACACAGAGGCTCCGGTAGCTGCAGGTATCACGCAAATACTTTCTCAACCTGTATCGGTATTATTTGATTCGGGAGCTACCCATTCGTTCATTGCTCTTGATTGTGTGAAACGTTTGGGTCTTAGGTGTTCGATTGAGTGCGAACCATTCATAGTAAGTACTCCTAGTGGAGAGCGTTTGATTGGGAACCAAGAGATTAAAAATTGTCTCGTGTATATCGGGAGTCGAGATTGGCCTTCAGACCTCATTGTGGTAGATCTGAAAGGAGAGGACGTAATTCTGGGAGATGATTGGTTAAATCGTCATGGTGCTATCATGAACTACCGAACACGAACTATTTCTATAATAGCGGAAGATGGTGTCGAGCACACTTTCTTGGGTCGTAAACTGGGTAGTTCAGGTGGGGTGATTTCCGCCGTTAAGGCGATAAAATTGTTGAAACAAGACTGTATTGGTTATTGGTGTTACGCCATGAGCACAAATGACGGTGAAGCCGATTTATTATCCATTCCAGTTGTGAATGAATACCCAAATGTATTTCCGGATGACCTACTGGGATTACCTCCGTCTAGAGAGGTAGAGTTTCCTATTGATATTGTGCCAAGCGCAACACCTGTTTCCCGAGCGCCGTATCGTATGGCACCCTCCGAGATGTTAGAACTGAAGAAACAATTGGGCGAGCTTCTGGATAAAGGGTACATCCGACCTAGTGCAGCACCTTGGGGTGCGCCGGTCCTCTTCGTTAAGAAGAAGGATGGATTGTTCCGTCTATGCATTGATTATCAGGAATTGAATAAGTTAACTATTAAGAACAAATATCCTTTACCTCGGATAGATGATTTGTTCGACCAACTTCAGGGTGCCACAGTATTCTCTAAAATTGACTTGCGATCGGGATATTACCAGCTGAGGATTCGGGATTCTGACATTTCGAAGACTGCCTTCCGTACTCGGTACGGCCATTACGAATTTGTGGTTATGTCATTTGGCCTAACCAACGCTCCTGCCGTATTTATGCAGTTGATGAACAAAGTTTTCATTGACTATCTTGATAAATTTGTGGTCGTTTTCATTGATGATATTCTTGTCTACTCCCGGAATGAGGAAGATCATGCTGAACATCTCCGAATGGTGTTGAACACTTTGATAATGGAGAAACTTTACGCTAAATTCTCAAAGTGCGAATTCTGGCTTAAAGAGGTGACATTTCTTGGTCATGTAATTTCGGTTGATGGAGTTCGAGTGGATCCCCAAAAGATAGCGGCCATTGTTGAGTGGAAACCCCCTTGGAATGTGAAGGAGACCAGGAGCTTTCTAGGTCTTGCCGGATATTATCGCAGATTCGTCGAAGGATTTTTAAAAATCGCTCGACCACTTACTCAATTGCTCCAGAAATCTCAGAAATTCGAGTGGACAGACCAGAGGCAAAACAGTTTTGATGAGCTTAAACGACGATTAACTTCGGCGCCCGTGTTATCGTTACCTCAGGGCACCGATGATTACGAGGTGTACAGTGATGCTTCCGGACTTGGATTGGGTTGTGTTTTGATGCAGAGAGGTAGAGTAATTCCATATGCGTCCTGACAATTGAAACCATATGAAATGAACTACCCTACCCATGATTTAGAATTATCGGCGGTTGTATTCGCGCTAAAAATTTGGAGGCATTATCTTTATGGTTCTCCGTGTAAAATCTACATGGATCGCAAAAGTCTAAAATATATATATTTAGCCAAAAGGAGCTAAATATGAGACAACGTCGATGGTTGGATCTGATTAAGGATTACGATCTTGAAATATTATATCATCCAGGAAAAGCTAATGTGGTAGCGGGCGCATTAAGTCGGAAACCCGTAGCCCTCCAAATGCTGAGTATGCTTACATCTCAACACGAGATCCGTCGAGACATAATTAGGCAAGATATAGAGATTTGGCTTCAGAAAGTTCAAGGCCAATTATGTACTTTGGAGATCACGTCGTCTTTGATCAACGAAGTCAAGTCGAAGCAATTTGAGGATCCGTTACTAGTCCAGCTAAGAAAGGATGTGATGAGAGGAAAAGCTCCAGGATTTATGATTCAGGATGATGGTGTTTTAAGGTTTAGAGGTAGACTTTGTATACCTGCAGACGTCGAGCTTAAGCAGACCATATTGAGGGAAGCGCACACTACACCGTATTCTCTTCACCCCGGTACAAGCAAAATGTATAAGGACGTGAAGAATAACTATTGGTGGAGCAATATGAAGAACGATGTTGAAGATTTCGTGTCGAAATGCTTGACGTGTCAACAAGTCAAGGTTGAACATCAACGGCCAGCGGGGTTGCTTAAATCGCTACCAATCCCAGAATGGAAATGGGAGGATATAACGATGGATTTTGTCACCAATATGCCGAGTACGCGAACTGGGATGAACATGATTTGGGTTATTGTCGATCGACTAACCAAGTCAGCTCACTTTCTGGGAATTAAGGATAATTGGGGGCCCGAGAAACTAGCTCGTGTATTCATCGCGGAAATTGTAAGATTACACGGGACTCCTAAGAGCATTATTTCCGATCGAGACGGTAGATTTGTGTCGCACTTTTGGCAATCCGTTCACCGAGCTTTAGGGACGGAATTGAGGCTCAGTACATCGTACCATCCTCAGACTGATGGGCAGTCTGAACGGACAATTCAGACCCTTGAGGACATGCTGCGAGCATGTGCCCTAAATTGGAAGCATGACTAGGAATCGCACTTACCACTAATCGAATTTGCCTACAATAATAGTTGGCATGTGTCGATTAAGATGGCACCGTTTGAGGCTCTATATGGACGGAAATGTAAGTCACCATTGTGTTGGGATGATTCCTCTGAACTGATTGGGACGGAGCCGGATATGTTAGTGGAGACCCGGGAAAAGATCTCTTTGATTCGCGAGAGGCTTTTGGCCGCCCAAAGCCGACAGAAGTCCTATGCCGATAATCGACGTCGACCACTAGAGTTTGAAGTCGGCGATCATGTGTTGATAAAAGTATCGCCAACCCGGGGAGTTTATCGCTTTGGGAGGAAGGGTAAACTCAGTCCGAGATATGTTGGGCCATTCGAGATTATAGAACGAATTGGCGAACTTGCTTACCGTGTGGGCCTTCCGCCTTCACTGGGTCATGTGCATAATGTATTTCATGTTTCGCAGTTGAGGAAATACGTACCGGACCCTAAGCATATCATAGATTTTGGAGAGATTGAATTGAATTCCGATATCACCTTTGAGGAAAAACCAATCCAGATTTTGGAGCGTCGGGTAAAACAACTTAAGCGTAAAGTTATCCCCTTGGTCAAAGTACAATGGTCAAGGCATGGATCGGAAGAAGCCACGTGGGAGACAGAAGAACATATGAAGTCTAGATACCCCGAATTATTCACTTCGTAAGTTTCGGGACGAAACTTGTTCTTAGGGGGAGAGAATGTAATAATCGTACCTTTTATCGCTTATAATTATGAATTCATGAACTTTGTAGTTTGGTTCGTAATTTTTTTCGAATATTGGTATCATGTGTTTGATTCGAGATTGAGCCTGTATGTTGTGTTTCTTGTTAGTATTCCGTTAATATCCGTTATCGTTGTGTCGAACCGCTTGTATCGCTTCTGCAACCCAGGATCAGCGTGCGCTAATTTATATGGGTAGCGTACGCAACGGAAGTTGTAGGCTAGCACGCGCTACTACAAGAAGTTATGCACGCTAACCGGCAGCATGGGGCAGTCCAGAGAGCACTGGACTGGGACTAAAAATCGAGCTAGCGCACGCTAAGGCATCATAGTAGCGCACGCTAGGGGAACACGTAGCGCACGCCACTGTTGGGTGATAATGCGCGCTAAGTGACCCGGACAGTAAGGACAGTGAGGTCTGGACTCTGGCCAGACCAACAGGTAACGTGCGCTAAGACGGTCGTTGCGTGCGCTAACTCGTCGGTCGTAGCGCACGCTATTCGGTCGTAACGCATGCTACCGGTATGGGCAGAAGGGTTTCTGAACAGGGCAGAAGGTTTTGGACTTAGACTGGACACCAGATAGCACACGCTAAGGCGGAAGCTGCGCGCGCTAATTCGGCGATATAGCACACTCTATCGGATGTGGTGCACACCAGCTCGTCTGGGCTGTAGACCTAGGCTGATAGCGCGCGCTATTCGGTAAGCGTTAGCGCGCGCTAAGGCGCACTTATATAAATACATGTGTTGCGGTCAACACTTGTCATTTTTCATCTTCTCTCCTCTTCTTCGAGCTTCTAGACGACTCCAGGGCGGTGTAGGCGAGGGTTTCATGAGCACGGTTGAAACTCAAATCTTTTCAACTTCAAGTAAAGATCTATCAATCTTACATCATCTTCACCAAGGAATTGAGGTAATCCTTCCGTAGAACCCTAACTTTGGGGAAATTTGGGGATTTTGGGGATCTCGTTTCTCCAACTGTTTTAGCTCCAAATTATGATGGATTGTAGTTGAAAATAGTTGTATAAATATGATTTCATGATTTCCTCAAGGTTTTGTGGATTGATTCCAAATCTTCTTTTATAAATCGAGCAAAACCCAGTATGCCTCGTAGTGCTCAATTAAATGGTCCTAAGGGTAGAACTTAGGATGGATTTTAGTGTTTTCCAACAAAATTGTAAATGATTAAGCCTCAATGTTTGTTAGGAGCGGGATTCGGAAGATAGTTCGGACCGTAGCTTTGTTCGTTGTTTGTTCCTTTGAGAGTAATAAAGTCCAGGCAAGTACTTCATTGCATTAGTTTATGGCATGCATTTCTGTGATGGTTTAGAGAATGATGAGAGTTGAAAGGTTATTCTCGAGTACTCTCACTCGGGGATTGACTCGACGGGGTCACACGGGGACCTGGTGGCTTAGCGGCTGGACCGGGTCACGAGAGATACTTTGAGTGGACATCCTCACCTGGGGATTGCTCGACGGGGCACACAGGGACTTGGTGGCTTGAGGGCCGAACCGGGTCGCGAGGATTGTCGGAGTGTTTTTACTGGTGATCGATAATGATATTCCGGAATATCGCGAATTGAACTGTTTTGGATTTTGAAATGATTTGGAAATGCCTGTGGATTAAAATAATTGTAATACTGTACTTGCACTAGCGGTTGTGGCTAACCCCATTGTTGGGGTGGAATGTTTTGTACATTTAAGGTATTCTCGAGGGACAGGAGCCCCCATGTGGTGCACACGGAGTTGACAAGCACACTGGATGTTAGAGAGCTCGTATCAGTCGTTATATTTGTGATGTTTGGGTCAGTTTTATGTACTGTATTATGGTTGGTTTTTGAGTTGTACTTTGTCGTGTAATGTTTGCGTTCAGTGATTGATGTTGAAATATACTATTTTGGCCGCGGCCGAGGCCTAACTTGTGTTTTGTATCCTTTGTTGGACTGTTATGTCATGGTTATTATGTATTGGATTGTGGTTTAATCCTGTGTGTCGTCAGCCTGGCGGGACCTTTGTGTGTCCTGTGGCGTGTAATAACCCAAAGTGAAATTGGGGTGTTACATCAACCTTGCCATCTCCATCAGTCTTTCTCTTATAGATCCATTTGTTTCCAATATGCACTATGCCTTTAGGACGATCTACTAAAGTCCAGACCTGATTAGCATGCATTGAGTCTATCTCAGCTTCCATAGCTTCTTGCCACTTGGTGGAGTCAACGTCTACCATCGCTTGGTCGTATGTAGAAGGATCATTCTCTTGACTACTTTCTGTCATCTCATAGACACCCAGTTCCTCTTGATGCAGATAGCCATACCTCTGAGGTATTTGAGAAATTATACTAGACTTGCGAGGTTGTGTTTGTATTTCAGAAGGTTGGGTTCTAATATCTTGCATAGGTGTCTCATTTGGTGTTTCTTTTATTTCTTCCAAAGAAATATTTCTACCTGCCCCTCCTTCCTGAATAAACTGATCTTCCAGGAAGTGTGCTTGTATAGCAACGATGATCCTATGATCTTCGTGCATGTAGAATAGATATCCCATGGAATCCCCTGGATATCCTATGAAATGACCTTTCACAGACCTAGTTTCCAATTTCTCTACTTTAGTCTTCTTGACATAAGCAGGGCATCCCCAAATCCTAATGTGATTAAGACTTGGTTTCCTACCTCTCCACATCTCATGGGGAGTCTTAGGAACGGATTTACAAGGACATCTGTTCAAGATATGCACAGCAGTAAGGAGCGCGTAACCCCACAGATAAATCGGTAGATCAGTATAGTTAAGCATGGAGCGAACCATGTCCAACAAGGTTCGGTTCCTTCTTTCTGATACACCATTTAATTGTGGAGTAGCTGGAGGAGTGAATTGTGACACTATTCCTAGTTCTTTTAAGAACTCATCAAATTCAGTACTCATGTACTCACCACCCCGGTCTGACCGAAGAGTCTTAACACGGTTACCTGTTTGATTTTCAACTAGGGCTTTAAATTCCTTGAATTTATCAAAAGCTTGAGCCTTATGTTTCATTAAGTACACAAATCCATACCTGGTATGGTCATCAGTGAATGTAATGAAATATTGAAAGCCGTCTCGTGCCACTTCAAAAGGGCCACAGACGTCGGTATGGATCAATCCAAGTTTTTCAGCAGCTCTTTCAAAAGTCCCTGCGAAGGGTAACTTAGTCATTTTGCCTTGAAGGCAAGATTCACAAGTTGGATAGGTATCTGATCCCAATGGACCTGTAAGCCCATCTTTCTCCATTTTATGAACCTTGGTCTGACCGATATGACCAAGTCTAAGATGCCGCTTAAGTGCTTGGTTCGTTTCATCCCTACCACGCTTCCTAGTTATAGTGTTCACAGTTGTTTTATTCTTTAAATTTAAATGGTATAAACCATTTAATAATGTAGCAGTACCAACCAATTTATTTCTGAAATAAATACGACAGGACCCATCTCCAATAAAGAAGTGAAATCCCTTTCGGTCCATGACCAGAATTGATACAATATTCTTGTGCCCATTGGGCAAAACAAGTACATCATCTAACGTAAGAATAAAACCAGATTCTAAATCCAACATAAGGGATCCGATATCAGAAGCCTCGACACTATGCCCACTTCCGACGGTGACCATCACCTCCCCTGAATCCATCTTCCTACTTCGTTCCAGATCCTGATTCATTGTACAAATGTGAGAACTCGCACCGGAATCAAGTATCCAAGAAGTAGAATATACAGTTACAGAATAATTTGTTTCTAAAACCAGTAGTTCTGTACCTGAAGGCGCATTACGGTCAAGCTCTGGACAGTACCTCTTCCAGTGGCCTAGCTCACCGCGGTTGAGGCATACATCCGTTTTCTTGGTCCCCTTGCTCTTTTGAACCATTGGGGCCTTGCCCTTTCCTTTGTCGATCTTGACTATTGGACCTAACTGCTTCTTGTTCTTTTTCTTCTTATTCTTGGACTTTCAAGTCCCAGAATAAATCACAAGTGCAGCTTCCTTTACCTTTGTCTTCATCTCAGACTGGGCAGTCGTCAGTTTGTTCATTAGCCCAGCTAAGTTACATGCAATCTCATTGCAGTTGAAGTTCATGACAAATTGTGAAAAGGAGTCAGGAAGTGACTGCAAGATAAGGTCAATTTGGAGAGATGCATGCATCTGAAAATCAAGAGCTTCCAATCTCTCAATCATCGAGATCATCTTGAGGACATGGTCCCCAACCCTCTCTCCTTCCTTCATCCTGGCGCCGAATAATTGCTTTGATATCTCATATCTAGCAGTTCGGCTATGCTCTCCATAGAGCTCAGCCAGGTGCGCTAAGATGGCTCGTGAAGACGTCATCTTTTCATGGGCACGTTGAATCTCATTGGTCACTGAGCCTAACATGTACCCTCGCACTCTTATGTCGTCTTTTACCCATTTCTCATGGGCATCGACATCTTCCTGATTGGCTCGGGTTCTTGCAGGAGCCGCTGGGATGTCCGCCTCCAAGACGTATCCCAGCATTTCCATAGTTAGGACAATCCTCAAGTTCCGAAGCCAGTCCACATAGTTCGGACCAGTCAGGACGTTCTTTTCAAGTAGTATAGCGAGTGGGTTCATTGTCATATTGAGAGTTTTGTTAAGAATAATTTGAGATTCGTTAGTGTTTGTTTAATTATGATCCGAGTAAAGAATTTAAGGACTTTCTTTATTCATAACTCGGATCCCACTATTTTATCGGCATTTACACACTCACATGTTAAATCCGGAAGTCTTGGGTGACTTCATAGTGGTGATCGATTTCTTTACAAAGTTTAATAGAGAGCAACCCATACGGTTTATATTCTATTATTCTTTATAAAGTGGTGCCTAATACCAACCCATCTAATGGATGATTCAATCTTCTTTTACCCCTAGTTCACTTGCCCTCAACCCATTCGGTTTCTATGGCTCGCTGAACTATCTAAGTTTAAACCGTCAACTCCTATTAGTCTGACAATTGAATCTTACCCGGCAACCCATACGGTTTATAGGGGTTTGATTTGTCACAACCAAAGGCATCTAATGCACTCTAGGAATTTATCAACTTTCCCCAAAAATATTACCCCGACATACTCGGAAGAATAATATTCCGGTTTAGATTTCAATTTTCCATGAGTTTAACGGAGGGTAGGAAACCTCGTAACCTTTATAACTTAGTGTTTGTAAGTGGGAGTATTAACGCGATTATATGTTACACTTTGCACATTAATCCGTTTATAAGCGCGGTTTGTGGTTTGTCAATCATTCAAAATGAAAAACAATAAATAGCAACCTAGTTACTACCAACATATAGCTCATGGACTTTTTCCTAGGTATTGGGCCAAGCCAAATAAAGAAAGAAAAAATACAGTATTGATTCTTCGTCTCCTAGAAGGTCGTCTTTGGTCTTCGTCATAGCCATATGAATAATTACATCATTGAACAATACGTCCTATTATACATATTTTCTAGTAAAAATAAATAGGCTCAAAACGGCCTTTACAACCATATCGAATCGAACAAATCAACAACTAAGTCAACAAGCTATATCACCATCACATAAGGCATTCCATACAACATGTAACGGTAAATAAGATTAAATAACAATTAATATATTAATCCAATTAATATAAAAATTAATCTATTTAATTTCTACAATATTAATCAAATTAATATTTATAATCGTCAATTTAATCCGTTCAAAGTAATCCGGCCAAAACAATATTCTCGTCTAATAATTTCCCTTAATAAAAAAATATTCCAAATATTTTATTAAATCCAATTAAATCCAATTTAAATTTCGAAAATTATTACAACGAAATATAAACACAAAAATTGAGTCCCGGAAAATCCAGATCGAGTGACCCACGGCCCGATTCAAAATCGGGCGAAACCCGAGAACCGCCCGGACCGAGTCACTCTAGGCCACTTCCGGAAGGCTGGCCGAGCTGCTCTGATAGCCTACCGAGTCACTCTCGGCCGGCCAGCGGCGATCCGAAGAAGGCTGCTGCCGTATTGCGTCTTAAATCGTGTTTAACCCCGTTTTCTCATTTTTTCGACTCGCTTCCAAAACGAAAAAGTTTCTTAACTTCATGAAGAACTTATAAATCAACAAAAATCAAATTTTTCAGATTTATAATTCACATAAAATAGTCGAAACTTGACTTACTACGAACGATTAAATTTCTTCGATTATATCTATTATGATTCTAAATCATAAACATCATCAAATAACATTCTAAATGCAAAGATGATCGTATATACGATATATTTGACCTCGCTCCGATACCACTGTTGGGATTCCACAGAAAATAAACGCAGCGGAAGAATAAACGGAATCCTTAAGAGGATCGATCAAGTAACATATATACGAAAAGAAAAATACGAAGATCAAGGAATCAAAGTCCCATACCTATGATGTCTCTGAAAAAACTTCGTATGATGATGATGATGAAGAGCCCTTCGTTCCAAGCACCTAAAGCAAGGTGCCTCTACTTCACACGCCGGAACTTGATGGAAAAATCGACAAGCTTCCTTTCTTCAAGAATGCGGCTAGGGAAGCTTGTAGGAATTTTCTCTCTCAATGTATTCTTCTTATATCTTGTCTCTAAGATCAAGATGAAGTTATCAACCTTACTCTCTCTCTAAAATTCGTGATTTTGAGTTCAAGGAAGAAGAAGAAGTTATCTCTCTTTTTTAAAGACTTTTATTTATAAAAAAAATGAAAGTCTCCCTTTAACACATGATTGAGAGTATCAAATACACCTCACATATGTCACCTAGTAACATAAAATAAGTATAAAAGAGACAAGAGAGAGAGGGGGCGTCCCTAAGGGAAATTTCCAAGAAGACAGGTCGAATTTACTCGGCTTGTGTATTGGATGTTCGTCAAAACGAATCCCTCGTGTACCAGATGTTCGTCAAACGAATCCGTTTTATTTCCAATGTGTTTGGACTAATTAATTAATCCAATTAATTAATTATATCAAACACAAATATATATTTCTCTAAGAAATATAATTTATGAATTAAAGTAATCACCCAGTAACCTACTTACAATTCATAAGACCACTATTTGATTTATCCGATAAATCAAAATTAGATATCTAATATCTAATATTATAAGAGAGATTATTAATTCACATTTATCCATCAATGATCCTATTGCGCGACTCCGTAGGTTCGTCTCAGCCGGCATTGGGATGAACCAATGAGTGCGGGCAACACTTAGCCAGCCTAGCGGGCCGCACTGTAAACCCCGACTGAGAACGAATGAACGAATCATTCCAGAACCATTATGTCATGAATACCATATACGTATAAACCCTTCATCAGATGTCCCGGTCAAGTCTTCGGGTCACGGTAAAGTCAAACCCTACTGTTGACTAGACTCTATACATGTATTAATGCAAATCAAGACCGACTGATTAATAGTGTATCTAATACGACTATATTAGAATGCTTTGGCCAAAGACTTATGATCTTATTCGCCATTAACCGTATAGGACATTCGCCTGCTCACTAACAGGAGATAGAATCCTTTCTTGGCGTACAGTAAAGACTGCTACCTGCCCGTATAGTCCGCACTTCGAGGTCGACTCAGCAATTAAGCAAATGAGTCTAACTACTCTAATGACAAACTAAACGTCACAGGCACATCTTCTACTGAACCCTCAAGTCAAAGGTCCACGTATACTATCACAGCCTTTCGATTCGTCATCGACTCTCCGAGAGTGAATACCGTGTGACTGGATCGAGTATGAGTCGTGTTCGAGTATACTGGTCCCACCAATATACTTATAACTATGCTATCAAGACGTGCACACGTCCTAGCATCAGTTATACAAGTCTTATTAAAACTTAATGTCCTGTTAAGTTTTATCGACTTGCGAACTAGTTAAGCATTCGAGCTCTAAACACTTCTAGTGCCTATCTCCTTATCTCCATAAGGAGTAGAATGTTCACTCTCAAATGCAAGGACTATTATTCTATATACCAAATCACAATGCCAGTGTTATACAATAATATAGAAATAATAATTGCCTTATTAAATATAATATTCATAATTACAATACAATTGCTCTCACTCTCTCATCCTCTGAGTGGCATTCGAGGGCATATATTCCTAACAGTTGGCGGCTCAGAGTTGACAAAAGTCTTATGCGGATGTTAGGCGTCGACCCTTGGAGTTTGAGGCAGGGGATCATGTTTTGTTGAGTGTCTCCGTCGAAGGGAGTTTTCCGTTTTGGGAAAAGGGGGAACCTTAGTCCAAGGTATATTGGACCTTTTGAGATATTAGAGAGAGTTGGCGAGTTAGCTTACCGTTTGGCATTACCCCCATTGTTGAGTCATGTTCATAGTCTATTCCACGTTTCCCAGTTGAGAAAGTATGTTCCAGACCCGACTCATCTTATTGACTTTGGGGACATGGAGATCGAGAAGAACGTTACGTTTGAGGAGAGGCCGGTGAGGATTTTGGAACGTCGGGACAAACAGTTAAGGCACAAAAACATTCCCTTGGTTAAAGTGCAATGGTCGAGGCATGAAGTGGAAGAAGAAATTTGAGAATTGGAGGAGGATATACGTGCGAGACGCCCCAAGCTTTTTTATTCTTAAGTTTCGGGACAAAAATTCTTTTTAGATGGGGAGATTGTAATATCCGTACCTTTCCACTTTTAGCCATTTCTGTTTTTGACGTATGTCTATTTTTATCGATTATCTTGTAACCATTTCGACATTTTGAATCTATTTTGTTCTTGGAGTTTTTCCATTTGGACGAGTTTCGGAGATGTTTTATGTAATTTCGTACTATGTTGTGTTTTGTCGTATGTATGTTCGATTCTCGTAAAACTCGTTCGATTCCATTGTTTCTTTGTTTCCATGAGTTTGTATGGTTGAATGATTTATGTTGTGTGTTTCGGTTTGATGATCAGACATCGTATCGTCATTTTGGAACGTTTTGGGCCATTTTGTAATTTCCTAAAGTTGAGGGAATTTACTTTCATTGTCGAATTCCGAACCTTTGGGTAGTAGGAATTGTGTTTTCTTTTAGCGCTTAGATTCGTCCTCGGGAATACTTCGTAACCATATTTTTGGTTTGTTAGCAGGTTCGGGTTTTGGGGTCATTCGGGACGGTTTGGACAGCAGTTTCACAGACTGCTGTCCAGAAGGGTGTTACGGCCGTAACACCTAGAAGTTACAGTCGTAAGTTGTCCATGTTACGGCCATAAGTAACCCCCTGTTACGGCCATAACAGTTCTAAAGACCTCATTTCTTCTCCTTCTTGTTTTTGACGGGCGACGCAAGGGTTTGTCTAGAGCGATTTTCACCCCTTCCCATCCGTGTATTCTTCATCCTTCATCATCGTGGTGTCGTAAGAGCATATCATCATCAACATAATCATCTTTCTCCATCCGAATTCAAGGTATTTTCGTCTTGAACCCTAATTTCATCAATTTTGGGGGGTTTCCGGGAATTATCATGTTAAACTCAAATTATTCCTTATCGATTATTGTTTGGGTGACTCCCAATCCAATTCCGTCGTGTTTAATCCGTGGATGGTTGATTCGGGGAGGTTTTGTGAAAACCCCCGCCCGTATCGATCATACGTATATTGTTATAGCTTGTAATCGGGGTTATGGGCGTATTCCGTTCGATTATTGCTATCCTTTATGACTGAGTTCGTTTAGGAACGGTCGTGTTCCCTCCGGGTCATACGTAGTCGTGGTTCGTTCCCGTTTCGTCGAAAATGTCTCAAAGACAAGTACTTTACGTTTGTTTACATATTCTAGTATTTGTATTATATCTTTCGTATTTGTTGTGGATGTGTATGTGTATGTTCTGTAATACCCGTAATTTTGATTTCCGGTAACTTTCTATTTTTGGCGGAAGTCCGTTTTGACAACTCGCTTGGGACCGTTTCGTAACCCTGAGAATGATTAATTCTACACTTTTTGACATCCGAGTTCGTTTCGGTGTCGTTATGTTGAGTTCCGTGCTTTTCAGCGACTTTTCCGCACTTGAGTTCGATTCTTGCGAATCTCGTTCTAAACTGATGTTTCGAGTTTCCCGTAAGTCCGTTTAACTTTGTTAGACGTGTTGTGAACTTCGGTTTGGTTATTCGATCACGTATCGTGATTTTCGGGCATTTTGGGCCATTTTGTATATTACCCAAAGTTATGGGTATTCGTATCTGTATTCGTTGTCTCGACTCTTTTCGTGGTCGCATATGATTAATTATTACATTACGCTTTCATTTCGGGTCGTTTATGTTGTCCGCGAACTTTTCGTCGTGTTCGTTAAAACGCGTTTTGGAAATCGAGTCGCCGAGCCACAGTGGTCGCACCGGCCGGACGGTTGCGGGTTACGGCCGGATGATGGCGGAGTCTTGGCCAGCGAGCATGGCAGAACCGGCGTAGCGCACGCCACGGCCGGGCCTTCTGCGCAGCTTCAGCGATGTAGCGCCATTGTCGAGTCGGCCAGCGTGCTATCGGGCACAGGCGAGAGGGTTACGAGGTTCTGGACTCAGGTAGGATCGGCAGGTAGCGCACGCTACTGTCGGTCGTGGCGCACGCTAACCGGCAGGGGTAGCGCACGCTATCGGCCGGCTAGCGTACGTTACCGGGATGAGTTTGTTAGTCCAGAGGCTACTGGACAGGTCGGCTAACGCGCGCAGGCTTCCGACCGTAGCGCACGCTAGCGGGAGTCGGGCGGACGAGTCATGGTCGGCAGAATTGGTTGGTGGTGCCGGGTCATGCGGGTCATGGCCGAGAGTGCTGGGCCGATACTGGCCGATAGCGCACGCTAGTCCGGGAAGGCTAGCGCACGCTAGTTCCGGCCCAGTATATAAATGACAGAGCAACCACTTTTTCATTCATTTTTCATTTCCTTTCTCTTCGGTCCGCGGCTAGATCTTTGGAGGAGATGAAGCCATGTTGTTAAACAACAAATCCATGAAGTTTCTGAGTTTATATCACCGATCAATCATCTTATAACATCCTTCGATCCAGAGAATCAAGGTTAGATCTTTAGAACCCTACTTTTGGGGAGATTTGGGGATTTTCGCGTTTTTGTCCGATTCATTCGGTTTTGCTGAGTAATTCATGATGAATATGATTAATCTTGTTGGTATTCTTAGTTTCCCTATGGATTCATGGTATATTTCGTGATTTTTACGGAATCGAGAGGGTTTGGTTGTGGTCCGCCCTCGTTATCGTTTTTATACGAATATACATGAATCGTAGGTGGGTTTCCGGGTGTATTCCAATTCCGTATTCGTTTAGAATCGGTTGTGATTGTATTCTTCGAATCGTTAGGTTCGGTTTCGATGGTTCCTAGCATTCGTCGGTGACTTTCCATTCCGTTCGTTGCGTCGTCGACTATTCAAGGCAAGTATACATTTATGATTGTACGTTCTCGACTTTGAAAGTAAGAAATATTGATGGCATATCATGAACGAACCGTTTTTACGGCATTCATAGATATATTGATGGCATATCATGAACGAACCGTTGGCATTCATAGATATATTGATGGCATATTATGAACGAACCGTTTTTACGGCATTCATATATGTATTGTTGGCATGTAATGAACGAACCGTTTCTACGGCATTCCTACATGTAACGGCGTATGATATGAACGAACCGTTTCTACGGCATTCACATACGTCTTGATGTGACACTATGAGATTTTAGTTATTCCGGAATACTAGTCTTGAATTGATGAATTGACGGCTACATTTACTTTATTGTCGAGGAGTATTGTGTTTCATATTGATATACTTGCACTAGCTATTCGACGGCTAACCCCTTTATGGGGGAAATACTTTTTATGTATTTCAGGTTCCAGGAGAGCGGACAGGCGGGTATCGGGTCGGCATGAAGATGATGGGCAAGTGTGATACTGTGTCTTGTCTCCGGTTATCTTTTTGGATTCCTCCATTCAGTGTTGTTGTACTGGAATGGATTTTAAATACTCGAGTATTGTATTTCAGTTTCCTTGATGTTCCGGCATGTGTTGCCGAGGTATTGATTTGTGCAGTGATGTATATGGTTTCATTGGTTATGGTTTTGAATACCATTTGTATCGTCTTTCTTTCCATTGTATGTAGACCTTCTCGGTCAAGTTTTATAGTTCCGCGTAGGTTTAGCCTTGTGGGTCCCACGGCGGGGCTCACGGCGCTGTAATATACCCTGAATAACTTGGGGGTGTTACATGTTCACCCAGGGATGGTCCGACGGGGCCTCTGGGGATACGTATTGTTATGTGTGTGCGTATCACGAACTGGGGTTAACCACCCAGGGACGGTCCGACGGGGCCTCTGCGCGGTACGGTGGCCGTGAGTCTCGTACCAACGGTTAACCTTTGAAATGTTTTGTTGGAGAAACGTAGTTTGTGCTCGTGCACCGTAATATTCTGGAATATAAATGTTGTCTAAAATGATTTTTGGCGCATTATTCATCTGATTATAATGGTAGTTCAAATAGATTGTACTTGCACTAACAGTTGTATCTAACCCCTTAAATGGGGGAAATACTTTTGTATTTCAGGTACAGGTCTTGGAGGCGAACGAGCATGCGGGCAGTACGAGGATGATGGACAAGAGTGATTCTGTTAAGTGGACGTCCGCTTAGTGTCATGTCTTTTAAATTTATTTATTATGTTATTTGCTTAAGTACTCGAGTACTTCCTTCTTTAGATTTATTATCGTCGTGTACCCGTTTTGGGGAGGATTTGATATTGAATGGTATTGTTGAGTTGAGTCTTTTGTTTCGAATGTCTTGGATTGAGAAATTGTCTGTTTGTTGATGATGTATATCACTATTGTCATGCCGAGTTTGTGTGTTAGACTGGTGGACTCCAAGGGGTGGGGTCCACAACACTGTAATATGCCCTGAACGTCTTCGGGATGTTACAGTCACAATCCTCTCTTTACAAGGATAAACATTTTCTTTGAAAATGGTATTTCTTGCCTCAAGACAATTCTTTCATGCATATCAGGAATTTCAGATTTAGGAATTAGAAATCGTTATGTACTAATGTTGTATGCATAACCTATGAATATGCAATCAACTGTCTTTGGACCAATTCTTACTTATTTTGGTTCAGGTACTTCAATTTTTGACAAACACCCCCACACTTTAAGATATTTGAAAGAAGGCTTGCGCCCTTTCCATAACTCATATAGAGTTTTATCTTTCCCTTTGTGTGGTACTTTATTCAGAATGTGGTTAGCTGTAAGAATAGCTTCCCCCACATGTTATGTGGCAACCCTGGACTTATTAATAAAGCATTTATCATTTCTTTCAGGGTTCGGTTTTTCCGTTCAACAACTCCATTTGACTGAGGAGCATAAGAAGCACTCGTTTGATGAATTATACCTGAATCAGCACATAATTGTTCAAAATTTACCACCTCGGTCACTTCGGACTGCTTTTATTTTACAATTCAGTTGATTTTCAACTTCATTTTTATACATCTTAAAAGCCTTGGTTGCTTTATCTTTGCTTCTCAAAATAAACACATAGCAATATCTTGTGCAATCATCTATAAAAGTGACGAAGTATTTTTTACCTCCTCTAGTTTGCACAAATTTTAAGTCACACACATCGGTGTGAATTAATTCTAGCGGAGTAGTATTCCTTTCCACTGAATGGAAAGGCGATTTAAGTGACGAAGTATTTTTTACCTCCTCTAGTATGTGTTGTATTCCTTCAACATATACTTAACATTTCTTATTAAGTTCAATATAGGTTTTTGGAATCAAATCTATATTAATTAGTCTTTTAATCGATTTAGACCAACATGTCCCAATTTAGAATGCCATAAATCTGAACACTTGAGGAAGTAAACAGAAGAAGGAGCATTATTATTATTATTACTTTTATTCTTGCCTTCACGGCTTACAGGCATCACATTCGTTTTGAATATCCCCTGTCAAGATAACCTCGACCAAGAAACATTCCAAACTTGCTCATAATAATTTTTTCAGACTCGAAAACTAGTCAATACCCATGACTAACTAGTAGAGAGCCTGAAACTAAATTTCTTCGGACTTCTGGGACATGCAGCACATCCTTAAGCAGAAGCTCCTTTCCAAAGATCAGTTTTAAGACCACGTTACCCACACATGCAATCACAGAATAAGCAGAGTTTGCCATATGCAATTTCCTACCATCAGTAACAGTGTAGGAAGAGATCATGTCCTCTTCAGAACAAACATGATGAGTAGCCCCAGTATCAACGTACCAGGCACGGTGATTCTCCACCATATTGGTTTCAATCACCATAGATGATACCTCCTCGTCCAGATCCCCAAACATAACTGATAGATCCAGATCTGGCATGTCAACATCGCAATGTTCAACCACATTGGCAACTCGCTTGCCTTTGTTTCGCTGACCAGTTGAACTTACGGGAAAACGACAGTCCTTTGCCTTGTGGTTTGGCTTACCACAGTTGTGGTAATTTCCAGTGAACTTCTTTGCCTTAAACGGCCTTTTCCCTTTTTCCTAAACATGGTTCGGTTTTCTCTTTTTGCTAGAGGACTCATGCTCAAGCAGATTTACTTTGGCCTCCATAGGGCCTCTCTTGAACTTAGAATCAGACTTCCGATTGTCTTCCTCAATTCTGAGTCGAATAACCAAATTCTCTAAGCTCATTTCTTTTCGTTTGTGTTTCAGGTAATTCTTGAAGTCCTCCCAACTATGAGAAAACTTCTCAATTACCGTTCCCACAACAAAAGGTTCAGGAAGGATCATTCATTCAGCATTGATTTCATGCACAATCAATTGAAATTGTTGGACTTGTTAGATAATAGTTTTGAAGTCCGTCATGTAAAAATCCAGGTAGCATCCGATCACGAAGTTCTTGGCACTGGCATCATCAGTTTTGTATTTTTTTTTCTCCAATGAATTCCAGATCTCTTTGGAAGTCTTGATTTGACTGTACACGTTGTACACAGAAGCAATCAGCCCATTCAATATCATATTATGCCATATAAAGTCGACGTTACACCACTGATCGTAAGCAAAACGCTTCATACGATCCGTTTCCATCTCACCGACCACAGGAGGATCATCCTTGAGATAAATAGCAATTCCCAAGGTAGTGAGATAAAACAGTATCTTTTGCTGCCATCTCTTGAAAGCAACACCCGAGAACTTCTCACGTTTCTCAGCCTGAACTGCAATGGTAGGTGCAGCGGCGGTGGCGGCAGCAGCAACATCAACATCGGTCGCCATTGGAAATTACATCAAATATAATTGTCTCAGGATTTTGGTTATGTGAATTTCCAACAATGTAATTACAATAAAAAATTACAAAGAAAGGCAACCTATTACAATCTTAATAAAATTAAAGCTGAATTAAAAATTACAACTTTAGCAGAGGCGAGTAGGACTCTCCTGTAAGACAATTTTGCCCCCGTATAAGAGCAGACGGCTCAGGCAATATGTCTCCAAGATACAACTACTACACGTTTCTGAGTTAGGTGCTCTCCAAAACTCAGAACTCCGGCGAACGTTCAAGTGTTGGAAACTGGACACGAAAAGCAAGAAAAAAATATGCTGCAATATGTTATATGCTTGTATTTCGTTCTATTATGCTGTGTAAAATGAAATGCATAAGACCCCCTTTTATATGGACCAATTCCACTCCATCAGATGGGGGTTACGACATAATAAAGTGTCATTAATTCTCTTTAACCCTTCAGCTGAAGAGTTACCTCAATAAATAGTCTTATTTAATTCGGACGTTATATTATGGAGTATGAAGAGTCATATTCCAGAAGCTAAGTTCTCAACCTGCCTCATAGCCGATACCAAATATCAGTTGGGTTTTCAACCATCAAAAGTCAGCTGAGTTTTTAGTCTGAAAATATCAGATGAGTTTTTCAACCTCCAAAAGTCAGCTAAGTTTTTAGTTTGAAAATATCAGATGGATTTTCAACTTTCAAACATCAGCTGGGTTTTTCTGAGCTGGGTTTCCAAACTTGGCTGATTGCAGCTGGGTTTCCAACCTTCAAAATATCAGCTATTTTTTTTATCAGCTGGGTTTTCGAACCTTCAAATATCAGGTGGGCTTTTATCAGCTGGGTTTTTAAACCTTCAAATATAAGGTGGGTTTTTATCGACTAGGTTTTTAAACCTTCAAATACCAGGTGGACTTTTAAACCTGGTTGATGACATTTGACTTGGCTGTAAAAATTAATATAGTTATAACCCAAGCTCCCAAGGCCAAGTCGGCCAAGTCCAGCCTAAAGTCCAGCCCAAAGTCCAATTACCAAGAATCAAGACCAAGACCAAGACGAAGCCCAAGCCCACGCCCGTGCTCGTGCTCGGACCCGAGTCCGAGCTGGCCGGCGGGCGGGCGGCGGCGCGCATGTGGTCTTTGAATCGTTGGCCTACTAGTGTATACTACTAGTTTGTTGAACTACCCACATGCACCTTCTTAGTAGGGATGGCAATGAGGCGGGTCGGAGCCGGGTATTGCCTACCCAGACCCGGACCCGTGGTTTAAAACCCGCCCCAGACCCGCCCCGCTCGGTTCTGGGTACCCAGCGGGTACCCGCGGATTAATTTTTTTTCTCAAATTAGTATTATATATATATAATATATTACTAATTTAAATTTATTACTAATTTAATATATATAAAATATATTACTAATTTAATTACTAATATATATTTAATTTATTAAGTATTAATATTATATATATTATATATATAATATATATTACTAATTTAAATTTATTACTAATTTAATATATATATATATATAATATTACTAATTTAATTACTAATATATATATTTAATTTATTAAGTATTAATATTATATATATATATATATATATATATATATCGGGGCGGGTTCGGGGTGTGTAATATCCATAAATTTTATTATTATTATTATTATTATTAACAAAATTAATATCACAACTATTACTATTATTATTAGTATTAATATTATTATTTTTTTTATAGCCCAATTTCTTATATACTAAAAGCTTAAGTTGTCTTATAAATGTAAAGTGCTCACAATAAATGTTTCATGAATTGAAAGTGAAATGTGAAAGCTTCATGTGTTAGTACATTGATTTAATAGTCATGCATAAGGGTAAGTACATAGGAATCGTGCACAAAAACCTCAAAGAATACAAACAAAAAATGCCATGAATGCATAAATTAAACACACCAATTAGTGGTTAGTCTTTTTACCTTCCCGTCCATGAGTTACAAATATTTTATCAACTATATAATGTGTCAAAAATCACGCACAACAAACCACAACTTCCTCCACACCGCGTGCACATTGGGCTACAACTTATTATGGTGGTAAAGTAAGCATCATATCGTCTTACTTATTTAGCATATTAATTTATATTATTTTATGTAAATTTCACGTGTGTTTTTTGTGTGTAACAATGTAGGACATAAAGATGGTAGTTTAGGAGATTTGGTAGTACCATCATCTTTTCTAATGGTTTAAGAGATCCTACACATCGTTGTCTTATCAATTAAGTGGAACATGCACGAACATTTTTACTTTGATCGAAAATGCAATATATTGATTAACTGTATTTAAGTTACTAACGATCAACTATATCTATTTTTTTGTAGCGCATCAAGAAGCATTAAAGAAAGAGATCGATAAGTCACAAAAATTATGTCAAGAACAAAACATGCAAAAGGCCAATGAACAACAACGACAAAGACAACAACAACAAAAACAACAACAAGAACAAGATCAACGCCGCGGCCACCGGTGGGATGAATACTTAGCATTCGTATTAATAGTACGTTACAAATTAAACATGCAATATTTTACTTCATATAATACCGATAAACGGGCTAATACTATTGATTCGTTAGAAAGTAAGTTTATTGAAAATAATGTGACGAGCATTCAATTTTTAGTCAATAATTATTACTACACTTTGTTGGTGCATTTTAATATTCTTGCTCTTAATGTAGTTTTTTGTCTTGCGTTGTATTAATGTCACTTTTTTAATTAAACGTCTTGGAATATTGTGTGACTTTGATATTTGTTATGACTGTGTAAATTATGTCGATATTACATATTGCAAATGGTAGTATATAATAAAAATATAATAAAAATATCTCCACACTATCATCATAACAATGAGAATCTTCTAAATCGAAGAAGTATATAAAGAAGAAGAAAATTGTATTTCAAATGTTATCCACATATCACGAGGTAAGCATTATTCATTTGAGTTTGAGATCATGTGATTCATGTCGTCATAATGTAAATACTTAGAATGAGTTACTAATGAATGCTCCAAATTCGATATTATAGTTTATGGAAAAATGTTGTAATAATGCATTAATTAAAAAATAATTTATGTAAGTTACTCACATTAAAAGATTACATATGAAAAGCCTCATTTAAATATAACATTTTGCAAAAAACCTCTTCACATTAAAGAAAGAGATTGACAAGTCACGAAAATTGTATCAAGAACAAAACATGCAAAATGGCAATGAACAACAACGACAAAGACAACAAGAAGAACAACAACAACAAGAACAACGCCACGGCCACCGGTGTCAATATAGATGAATACCTGACATTCATATTAATAGTACGTTACAAATTAAACATGCAATATTTTACTATACGAATTATAATTTATTATACGAATTATAATTTATACTCTTGAATATACTAATCACTTTAATGTTTTATGTTTTTATAGTTTTGTTAAAAAGGAAATTTGTTTTATAGTTCGCTTTTAATAATGTAATTTATTTGAACAATGAAGTCCGTCTTTCACAAAAAAATGAGAGTTTCAAACATGAACCGAAAATTAGTCCCGAACATTACGAAAAAAACAATTAGATCCAACCTGAGTGCATCGCATGGGTCCTGAGCGATCAAACATGTGCATTGCATGTGGATGAATATAAAAGGTCTCCAACATTAATGTCATCGCTTCATATTTAAAATAATTTATGTAACTTATACATATTAAAAAATTACATGTGAATAGACTCTTTTCAATGTAACATCTTGAAAAAAAAATCTCTTCACATATACTCTTTTAATGTCAATAAACTATTTTAAATGTGTGTCATGCTTAGAAATGTGATACCATCACAGCTTAAATATATAATGACGAAAATAAGTTCTGAACATTACGATATAAAAACTTATATACAGCCCATGTGCAACTCAATAAAGTATCTAAGTACGTATAAAGCTTAGTAAATGTGTGACACCATGAAAACTTAAATATAAAATGACGAAAATAAATGCCGAATATTACGCTATGAAAACTTCTATATAGCCCATGTGCATCGCACGTATTTTAAATCTATGAAAACTTCTATACAGCACATGTGCATCGCACGGGCATCGTTGACTATCATAAGAAATTATTATAACTTAGCCCAATGTATTAATATTAGTTAGTTCCAATTAAAAATGATAGAGTCAATACCAAAATAAATAGACAAAAAATATTACGTAAAAAATACATCTTAAAAGATTACATGTCAATAAACTATTTTAAATACGTATCATGCTACAAAATGTATGTTACCATGACAACTTATATATACAATGACAAAAATACGTCCCGAATATAAAATGACGAAAATAAATGACGGATCCATAATCAAAATGACGAAAATTTGTACTGAACAATAACAATTTAAATACATAATACCATCATATACAGCCCGGGGTATCGTCCGGATCTGAATGACTCGTATACTAAATGATCGATTATTTAGATATCTACTTTTTCAGCCCAATTATCATCTTACTCCAAGGACTATTTGTTTCTCCAGATGAAACGTTTTGTTGCAGTCCCATTTTCATTCATTTCATTCCTAACCTCTCAAATCAACACATTTAATTAGAAATAAATTCTTAACAATTACGTCGTAATTAACACAAATAAATAAGAACCCTTTGAAATCATTTCAATACAATATATATAAAAAAAAGAAGAAGAAAAAGAAAAACCCAGAACGGATTATACACACTATGGAAATCAAACTCACAGCAAAAGAAAAGAAAACTGATGCATTTCCTCCATCTTAATTTCATTCTTAAAAGAAAATTAATTCAACTTGGAAAAACATGCTTCAGTTCGCTTCAGCATATCATCGAAACTATCAACAGCATAATGTTCAGCGTCATAAAAGCAGATCTCATACGGAACATTCAACATCATTTTAATAGAGTAATCATAAAGATGAAAGAAAGCAAGAGCACCTCCAATATTGCATGAAATTCTTCTTTGGCAACCACCAGCCTATCAGTGTCACTTGAATCAACAACATATATAATGGCTTGCGTATTAGGAAAATAGCACCTCCAATATGGCCTAAATAGCAACACCGAAAAAATAAGCATCAAGGTACATTTGTTAACTACAAAAAGCTAAATACAGTCAAACACATCTCTAACAAAGCTTAATCAGTGAAAATTGTATGAAGGCAGGTTATATGAAGATTCAAAAAACAAGCGCGACTCTGTACTGTATCATCTGATTAAGAATAAAATGCAAACCCAATAAATCTTTGCTCAGAATGGACAATAACTCGAAGCAAATGCTAACCAAACAGGTGGTGCCAAATAGAAAACATGTATTTCTAACCTAATCCATTTTCTTCATTCACTTTTCTCATTATGGGGTTTCACCCCTGCTTTACATAAATCTTCTCAATCTTAGTCAATAAAGTACAATTCCCAACCAAGAAGTTGTTAAATGGTAATGAAAAAACAAAGCACCGGATGAACCAGTACATAGGGAAATATTAGCTTGTAAATGGAAGATACTTACAAAGGCAAACAATCAAGACAACAGGTATAACGGGAGAATCAAATAAAGTTACTTATACTACAATGCACTCCTGCAACAAGGAAAGAAGACACAGGCATTAGAGATGGACTTCAGAATCACTTCTTCCATCACAATGAATGATTAGGAAGTGGGGAGGGATGGGCGTTTACAGAAAGAAACATAAAATAATTTTATGGATAAAGTGACAATGGATGAGCTTCAGAAGTAACCGCAACACGAACAATTATTTTATGGCTCACCTTTCTGCGTAAGATTGAAATCTATATCTTGTGTTTTAAGTTGTATGTATAAAAATCGGGGCTTGTTGTTGGATTTGTTGTTGCTTTGATTTTGTTTCCTTGTTTTGATTGTTGTTATTTGTATTTAGAGATTGTTTTATACTTTTATTATTATATATTATGCCTTACATCCGAAATTGCAGGTTGAACAATGGAAGAAAAGGGCGCAAGAAAAGAAAACAGAGAGCAGATACAACGAGAACACAAATGCACCAACCCAGAACTTTTTTTTCTTTCTTCTTCTTGACCTTTTTATTTGAGGAGGCGGCGTCTCAATATTGTTGCTCTTTCTCTCATCTGATGATGTCTCTTCGAAACAATCTTCAATTTCTTCACTGGACACCTCTTCAAGACAAGCCACTCATATGAATCATATTCGGGAAGGCAATGAACAAACATCTTTGCCAGGTCACAAACACTCGGATGCAACACTTTTGTCCCATTATTTCCTGCTCAAATGGAAGGTTGGGCCATCCACGGGGTTCGAATACCAAAGCAACACCACCACCGACAAGTATTTCATCACCATTAACCTTCAGGTTTGCTTGAATTTCAAGCGAGGAATATGCTGGCACGGCCACCGTAGACTGACTTAATAAGAGCCCCAAAGTCCGACTTCCGTAGTGTGCTATCAAAGAGCACACGATCGATACAACACTTTAGTCTCCCTTTACTGGTAGCAGATATGATACCACTCACTTCAGCAACACATAATGCATCGATGCTGCCATCTTCTTCCTCATTTTCTTTCTTAACAACCGCAACACTCACATGAGCTAAGAGTGCACACTGAAATATTGTACAGTTAACATAAACCGTGTGAGGGCTGAAGTCGTAGGGTCCATAAGAAATTTGGTTCCCTATGTCGTATCTGACATCATCACGAGTGCAATCAAAAAACTTCCATTCATCGAGGATTACCGTCTTTCTATGCCGGTCTATGAGATAGAATTCCAAGAAGAATGTTTTCGGCAGGCAGCGGGGGCTTTCAAGTTCGCATTTTGGAAGGATTATTGATATTCGGTTATGTAGAGAGACAGTCTTTGGATTGTTCCTCTCTCGATAAAATAGATAGAATTCATTACCAAGATCATCAGTGAGTCGGATATAACCATAAAATGTAACACGTGGAATTTCAACATGTGGAAGCCCCAACTCAACATCAAGCTCCTTGAATGTATCCATGGTTATGCTAACAGAGGCCAACTCAAACAAAAGTGTTGCTTTAACGTGACTGTTGGGGTAAGGGTCAGATGCAGATTTCAGATGTAAGGCATAATATATAATATTAAAAGTATAAAAAAATCACTTAAGCCAAATAACAACAATCAATACGATGAAACATATTCCAAGCAACAACAAATCCAACAACAAGCCCCATATTTTTATACATACAACTTAAAACACAAGATATAGATTTCAATCTTACGCAGAGCAGGAGCCATAAAATAATTGTTCGTGTTGCAGTTTAATTCTGAAGCTCATCCATTGTTACGTTTGCAGGAGCCATAAAATAATTTCAATTCCACACAATTACGGTCCTATAAGCTCCATGTTAGTTCAATTTTGGTCCGAAATAATTGTCTAAATTCCCAAAATGCCCTCACATACCAAAATATTCAAATATGCCTATGAAAGTTTCTCGAGGAGAAATCATCAAGTCTTGAATTGCCACATCTGGAAGTTAAAGAACTAAAGCGCCAACCCCTAAGAGTTAATGAACTAACACCACAATTGACCTTATAAGTAAATGCAATTTGTATATGTTACTAATGATCGGACTTCAAATTTAAAAGATATGAGATAAGAAGTCGTGTCTAAATAGTACATTTACGAGGGTAACAGAAAGAAAGAAAAATAAACACCAACACACCCGAGGTTGAAGAACCGAACTACGGTGAAAGCTAGTCCGGAAGGTCGTGTTCCATGTATTCAAATACAAGGTAGAGATTGCACGAAACCACGGAGGTGACTAGACCTTCAAGTTTCATGACATTCGGGTGATCGAGCCTTCGTAGAATAAGGATTTCCCTAGCCATGAACCGGACGTTCGGGTCCATATTGACAAATCTCACCTTCTTGGTAGCGACAATTTTCTCGGTTTCAAGATCACGCGCTCTATACACCTTCTTTGTATGTCCCTTGACCAATCTGAGAATTGACATTACAATTGAAACAATTTAAGCTAGAAAGAAGAAAAGTAATTATGAAGAAAATGTGAATATTATTTAAATCTCACAGCACGAGATTAGGCAATAACTCGAAATGCAGACTCCTCCGAGTTTCAAGCAACTAGTCCCCATCCTACAGCTATTGCCATCTTTCCGTATAATAATTTCATCAAATTGAAGTATATTTAGCTAAGAGGGGTGTAAGATGAAAACGGAGATTCGTAAAATCTAGAAGAGAAGCATAGTCACGTAGTTTTTTTCTTATTTATACCTTGGATGAAACATTTGTAACTCTTCAAGTGATAAAACCCATCATCTCTGCGGCTAACAAACACAAAGATCAAAGCACGTAAACTATACAAATCCCAAATTCCTGAGTAGCTAAAAATATACACATCAAATTCGTAAATTAAATAAACCCGAATCTATCTTATTAGCTAAAAAAACTCAAAGCTCGAAGATTAACTAATGCATCAATTAAATAAAACCAAATTTTCTTTGTGCGACTAAAAAACCTAGAGATCAATGCTCTAAGATTACCTATTTCTCTAAATTGAATAAACCCCAATTTCTCGATGCAACTAATAAAGATTGAAGCTCTTGATAATTACCTTGTTGGGTTTGGGATTGTTGGAAGCTAGGTGGAGAATCTCGACCACCGGGAGCACGAAGGCAAGGGTTTTCCCGAGCCGGTGGAAGCGTCGGCGGCGATGCATAGCAATTAGCAACAGGATAGTGGTGCACTGGGGAGTGCGAGAACTCGGCCGCCTTGGGTGAGGGCTTCGAGCACCGGCTCGGAGAGCGGAGGGTTGAGATTGGAGAATCGCGTGGTACTGAAAATGAGCGGACGAAGAAGGAGGGTTGAGATTGGAAATGAGCGGGCGAAGAAAGGAGGGTTTTTTTGGAGTATGAAACATTTTTGGAGTCTGAAAAATAATTGAGCTCAAGTATATTTAAAAAATTGCGTCAAAAAAAAATTCACACTTTTTACTTCAGTAATTATAAAATTAGCGAAGTCTTTGGAATTTAAAATTTCTAACTAGCTCCTGCCTTTTTGTTTGATACCATTTACTGAAGTCTATGTGTGTAGTTTACTTCCCTAAATTGAAAAGCGAAGTTGTTGTTTGTTTTTACTTCGCTAATATACATTACCGAAGTGAGACGTACCGAAGTCTTTGATGTTTTTTCTACTAGTGACAGCATTCATCACCAAATTATTAATCAAATTAATACATAATTAATTTGTGCCTTTTGTAATTCTCCTCCTAACAATATATAACACACACTTCTCTTCTGAAAATCAATCATTCCAGCAAGAGGTAAGAATCCCGTTTTTTTTTTCCGTTCTTCATTTACAGAATATTTCTCCCCCAAATGCCTTTCCTTCATTATATATAGCAGCGGCAATTAGTTATCGCCGCCGCACCATCGCTAATCGCGACCAACCCTGCCATCCCCGCAGTCGAGGGCTGAAGCCCTTATGCCTTCCGCGATTTTGGTCGGCCGCTGCACCTCCGATGTCACATCCGCCGCTCAGATCGTGCGCGTGTGTGCAGGACGAGCGGAGTATATGTGTGTCTATGTGTGTGTGTGTGTGTGAGTTTTTTTTTTTTAAAAAAAAAAATAAAGAAGGAAGAAGAACGGATGAAGAAGAAGAGAGAGTAGATGAGGGGGAGCAACGGCGTGTGGGATGGAAAACCTACTGTTGGGTTTTATATCCCAATGCTTTTTAATCCAAATTTCAATCTAAACCCTGAACCTTTTTTATCTTTTAATTTTACTCCTGTTCAATTTCTAACATCTCAAATTACATCTTTTTAAATCAAATTCAAATATTTTAATTTAGTTTGTGTTATTATATATACTTTAATAATAATATTAAATTATTTTATTGTAGATAACGACGAGAACTTTCGGGCCTAAGATTTATGAGTCGAGCATCCATACTTGTTCAAACGCTGCATTTGAGGTGGGGTTTTTATTTTCACTTATTTTCTACAAAATTACATGTCTCGTATGTATATTACATGTTATTTGGCATATATTATTATGATGTGATTTATCATGTCATACAGACAGAACAGAAAAATTGTACTTTCAGTACACAGAACATTTAGCCTTCGGACTCAGTTAGCCTTCGGGCTCAGATCGCCTCCGGGCTCCGAGTACTCCGTGTAGAAATACACGTAAAAACAGAACAGAAATATTTATGTGTTCAATTTTCGTGATATATTCATATGTGACATGTATAGCCCCACTAAGCTCAAGCTTATCCCGAATTTTTAAAATGTTTTCAGGTTAATGAAGCGGGCGTGGTACTGGTGGAGGATGGTATCATAATTATCGAACTCTTAATATTATTAATTACATTTTAATTTACGAAGAATATTTCAAATTGTAATTTGAATATTTTGCGAACATTAGCAATTGCCTTATTTTCTATAGATGACGAATGTTGGTATAATCTTACGTAATTAGACGTAGTATAATTTCCGTACTTAATATTTTGATTGCATTTTAAATTGGAGTTCCCGTTAATTCCTTAAACTTATTTAATCACTAAAAATTGACTTTGAATTTTTGTAAAAAGAAAACATATAGTCCATCTTCTAAATGATATTTATATGATATTATATATAGCTTCCGCATACTATTATTTTATTCAAAGTAAAATTTTAATTTAAGATAATTAAAAATATATATATATATATATATATATATGGATGTTTTCAAGATTTAAATATTAAATAAAATTAGAATGTTACATTGTGGTATCAGAGCGAGGTTATGATTCTGCATACTCTTCTATATGAAAATATTATTCAGTAATACCATTCCACGGTACTTCGCCAGCTTCAACAGGTACATATTTTAATTCAGAAATTCAGACATGCATATATCTTGAATTATTCTCATTTTTGTAAATTTGGGGATATGCTTGATTACTCGGTTAATATTATTGTTCGATATTATTTGTATATTGGTCAATGCATTTACACATTAGAGAATAATTCATGTGAGTAGATGGCTCGCACGAGATTAACAGCTAGGAAATCAACTCCATGTTCATTGGTGTTGAGAAGCACGAGAGTTCGGAATTTTCGAGAATACCAAAGGCCAGACCATCACGACGTAGACGATCATATTAACACTATGGCGAGAAAGTTCGTACGTGTTAGGCGGGATGGAGTTTCCGACTACCTTGCCGTTGTGAAGCTTATGGAGACTCTTCCCCCTGCTTAGAGCCTACGAGTTAGGACGCTACTCTTAAATTTGGTGGACTTTACCTCGACCTCAGATACGCCAGTGATCGACTTTGTGGAGTTCTCGGCCGAGCTACATCGAATGTGGCTCCGAGAACGCTGTGGTCTGGATGATGTTTCCGACAGTGATGAAGAAGAAGATCCAAGCGAAGATGCTAGTGTGGCTTCGGCATCTTCAGCATGAATTCAAACTAAGTTATAATTTATATTGGAGAATAAAATACGACTATTTAGTAATAATTGTCGTAGGTTGGGCATCCCGGTATTTTTAATAATCTTAATTATGATTACAACATTGTACTTTATTTCCCATTTAAAATAATTATACAAATAATAGTGGGATTATATTTCACATGTATTTATTTTATTTTTCCTTTCAGTCACGAATATGGTCTATATTCATATAAAAATTTGCAATAACATATAGACGTAGAATCTTACCAGTAATCGCAATTTTGAACATTAGGAAAATGTTTACAAGACGGCCACACACTGGGAGAGGAGGAAACGAAGGTGCTATGAATGGAGGGCGTAGAGAACGAGAAAACAACGCTGAGATACCTGCTGTAAACCAATACCAAGTGGTGGAACAATTCCATCGCTTCGGCCCCCCAGCATTCACTGGAAATGAAGAACCTACTTTCGTGGAAGAATGGATTCGATCGTTAGAACGAACTTTTAGGCTGATTGGATGCACAGATGCACAACGAGTAATCTGTGCTGAATATCGACTTACGTATGGCCCATTGTTGGTATGAGAGCTACTGGAGGACTCGGCCAGGAGAGGAGCGTGCAGCCCTAACTTGGAACGAGTTCAAGGTTATAATCAGAGAACAGTATTACCCGAGGCATTATCGTGAACAAAAACAAAGGGAATTTTGGGATCTCAAGCAAGAAGGAGTGTCTGTGACTGAATATGAACGGAAATTTACCGACATGAGCCAATTTGCGAGACATTTTGTGTCCACTGACATAGAAAAATCTCGCAAGTTCCTCGATGGTCTCCGACCAGGGATAAGGCATATTCTCAAGAGCCACGGTGATCTATCTTATGCAGAAATTGTCAAGAGAGCTCAAGAGATTTCCTCAAGTCAGGATATGGACCGTAAACAGGTTGAGAGCTCTGGTAAGAGGAAGTGGCAGGGCCCTAACCATGGTAAGACTGGGAGTCAGAATGCCAGTCAAGGCCAGAGTAAGCAAGGCAGAATTGAAGGAAAAGCGAAGCCCAGCGTCAAGGCCGAGAAACCTTTATGTGCAAATTGCGGAAAGAATCATGGAGGAGTATGCCTGGCGGGTCAGGGAAAATGCTATCGATGCAAGCAATCAGGGCATACATCTTATGATTGCCCAGTCGGAAAAGAAGGTCAGACTTCCGGGGGTAGGGCACGAGTGTTTGCCATAAGCCTGAAAGATGCTGAAGGGAACCCAGATACAATGACAGGTATGTTGACAGTATTTAATATACCTACATTCGTACTTTTTGATACTGGCGCTACCCATTCATTCATGTCTAAGAAGTTTCATGCTCTAACTGGAAGTAAAGACATCAGAGTAAAAGAACCATTAGAGGTTAGCGTACCATCTGGTAAAATAATATGTGCTGATTCTATGGTTAGAAATACACCTATAGATATGAATGAGAATAACTTGGATGCGGATCTATACGTGATTAATATGAAATATTTCGACATAATCCTAGGGATGGATTGGTTGAAAAAGTACCGAGCTACCATTAAATGTTATGAGAGATAAATAACTCTAGTTTTGCCTGGGGATAAAGAGACTACATTTTTCGGAGCAAAGACTTGTACCTCACATAGATTTATATCCGCCATGAAAGCAATTAAATTGCTTAAAAGAGGCAAATGTCAAGGATACCTGGTGAACATAGTTGATACAGAAAGACAAGAATTGTCAGTCTCAGATGTATCAATTGTGAAGGAATTTCCAGATGTGTTTCCTGAAGATTTGCCAGGAATTCCACCTGATAGACAAGTAGAGTTCACAATTGACTTGATACAGGCGGCACCGGTATCAAAGGCTCCTATCGGATGGCGCCAAAAGAATTGCGAGGAATTGAAGGTTCAATCAAGAGTTGTTGGACTTAAATTTTATTCGTCCAAGTGTTTCCCCATGGGGAGCACCGATTCTTTTTGTCAAGAAGAAAGACGGTACATTAAGGATGTGTATCGATTATCGTGAGTTAAATTGACTCTCAATTAAAAATAAGTATCCATTGCCAAGGATCGAGGATTTATTTGACCAACTTAGAGGAGCAGGAATTTTCTCTAAGATTGACCTGAGATCGGGATACCATCAATTGAAAATAAAGGAGGATGATATTTCTAAGACGGCCTTTCGGACAAGATATGGGCACTACGAATTTGTAGTAATGCCCTTTGGACTAAGTAATGCCCCAGCCGTATTTATGGATTTGATGAATCGAGTATTTCACCAATACTTGGATAAATTCGTTATTGTATTCATTGATGATATTTTGGTGTATTCTAAGGAAGAGAAACAGCATGAGGAACATTTAAGAATAGTATTGGAGACTCTTCGCAATGAGAAATTATACGCAAAGTTTAAGAAATGTGAGTTTTGGATTGATCGAGTAGTATTTCTCAGTCATGTGGTGACCGCTCAGGGGATTGAAGTCGATCCAGTCAAGATCGAAGCGATAAACAGTTGGGAAGCACCTACGAATGCGAATGAAGTTCGAAGTTTCCTAGGTTTAGCCGGTTACTATCGGAGATTTATCGAGGACTTCTCAAAGATAGCAGCACCTATGACGAAGTTGACTCGAAAAGGGGAGAAATTCTTATGGAATGATAAGTGTGAATCAAGTTTCCAAGAATTAAAGAAAAGGTTGACGACATCACCTGTGTTAACGATTCCAGACCCTACCAAAGACTTTGTAATATACAGTGATACGTCGAAGCAAGGTCTTGGATGTGTTTTGATGCAGCATGGCAAGGTGGTTGCATACGCCTCTAGACAGCTTAAACAACATGAGTTAAATTACCCTACTCATGATCTAGAATTAGCCGCTGTAGTTCATGCGCTAAAGATTTGGAGGCATTACTTGTACGGAGGAAAGTGTGAAATTTTTACCGATCATAAAAGTTTGAAGTATTTGTTTACTCAGAAGGAGATAAACATGAGGCAAAGAAGGTGGCTTGAGTTGGTGAAAGATTATGATTGCACAATCCAGTATCATCCAGGCAAGGCCAACGTAGTTGCAGATGCCTTAAGTCGCAAGACGAGAGGAGAATTGTGCAATATGATCACTACTCAGGAGCAACTCATTCAAGATTTTTCGAGATTGAATATTGAAGTTGTTAGACCAAAGGGAACAACATCAATTTTATCAGCTCTAGTGGTTCAACCAACCTTACGGGAAAGAATTAAGAGAGCTCAATCCCAAGATGAGATATTAAGTAGAATGAAAGAGTTGGCCATATCTGCAGACAATAAGGGTTTTGGAATAGCAAGTGACGCTACCTTGATGTACGAAGGGAGAATTTGTGTACCCAGCGATGAGAGTATGATAAAGGAAATTTTAATCGAGGCTCACAGTACGCCATATACTGCCCACCCAGGCAGTACGAAAATGTACCAAGATCTCAAGAAAATGTTTTGGTGGAAAGGAATGAAGAATGATATAGGGAAATTTGTGGAGAGTTGTTTGACTTGTCAACAAGTCAAGGCCGAACATCAACGACCATCAGGATTACTCAAACCACTTGAAATTCCAGAATGGAAGTGGGAACATATAGCCATGGATTTCGTAGTTGGTCTACCCACAACAGTTAAAGGAAATACTGCGGTTTGGGTGATTGTCGACAGAATGACAAAATCTGCTCATTTTCTGCCAGTAAAGATGACGTTTAAGATGAATCAGTTTGCGCAAATGTATATCAAGGAGATAGTGAGATTACATGGAGTTCCGACATCAATAGTGTCAGATAGAGACCCTCGTTTTACTTCAAGATTTTGGAAAAGTTTGCTTGAAGCTATGGGAACAAAGTTAAATTTCAGCACTGCTTACCATCCTCAAAAAGATGGTCAAACGGAGCGAACGAATCAAATCCTTGAAGATATGCTGAGAGCATGCATACTGGATGCAAATGGTGATTGGGAATCGCTGCTACCTTTGGTAGAATTTGCCTACAATAATAGTTATCAAGCCACAATTGGGATGGCACCATACGAAGCTCTATATGGAAGAAAATGCACATCTCCATTGTGTTGGGATGAAGTTGGAGAAAGAAAAGTATTGGGACCTGAGTTAGTTGGGGAAACAGTCAGAAAAATTAAGATGATCCGAGAGAGAATTAAAATTGCTCACGACCGACAGAAGTCATATGTTGATAAGCGTAGAAAGGAGTTACATTTTGATGTGGGAGATAAAGTATTTTTAAAGGTGGCCCCAATAAAAGGAATTTTTCGGTTTGGTAAAAAGGGAAAACTCCGACCGAGATTTGTCGGACCATTTGAAATTCTTGAACGAATTGGAGATTTAGCATACCGTCTCGCTTTACCACCCGAATTTGCTTCAGTACACAATGTATTCCATGTCTTTATGCTCAGAAAATATGCACATGATCCGAGTCATGTAATCAGCTACGCGAATCTGAACGTTAACAGAGATTGAACGTATGAGGAGCTACCGAGTGCAATACTCGAGAAGAAAATTCACAAATTGAGAAACAAAGATATCACATTGATTAAAGTGCAGTGGAATCGTCATGGTAAAGACGAAGCTACTTGGGAGCGCGAGGAAGAGTTTCGAGCTCGTTATCCTGATTTCTATAATCAAGGTATGATACTAATTTTCGAGGACGAAAATTTTTCAACGAGGGTAGAATGTAATATCCATAAATTTTATTATTATTATTATTATTATTAACAAAATTAATATCACAATTATTACTATTATTATTAGTATTAATATTATTATTTTTTTTATAGCCCAATTATATACTAAATGATCAATTATTTAGATATCTACTTTTTCAGCCCAATTATCATCTTACTCCAAGGACTATTTGTTTCTCCAGATGAAACGTTTTGTTGCAGTCCCATTTTCATTCATTTCATTCCTATCCTCTCAAATCAACACATTTAATTAGAAATAAATTCTCAACAATTACGTCGTAATTAACACAAATAAATAAGAACCCTTTGAAATCATTTCAATACAATATATATAAAAAAAAAAAGAAATATTCTGTAAATGAAGAACGGATTATACACACTATGGAAATCAAACTCACACCAAAAGAAAAGAAAACTGATGCATTTCCTCCATCTTAATTTCATTCTTAAAAGAAAATTAATTCACTTCATCACCCAATTATTAATCAAATTAATACATAATTAATTTGTGCCTTTTGTAATTCTCCTCCTAACAATATATAACACACACTTCTCTTCTGAAAATCAATCATTCCAGCAAGAGGTAAGAATCCCGTTTTTTTTTTCGTTCTTCATTTACAGAATATTTCTCCCCCAAATGCCTTTCCTTCATTATATATAGCAGCGGCAATTAGTTATCGCCGCCGCACCGTCGCTAATCGCGACCAACCCTGCCATCCCCGCAGTCGAGGGCTGAAGCCCTTATGCCTTCCGTGATTTTGGTCGACCGCTGCACCTCCGATGTCACATCCGCCGCTCAAATCGTGTGCGTGTGTGCAGGACGAGCGGAGTATATGTGTGTCTATGTGTGTGTGTGTGTGTGAGTTTTTTTTTTTTAAAAAAAAAAAAAAAAGAGAAAGAAGGAAGAAGAACGGCTGAAGAAGAAGAGAGAGTAGATGAGGGGGAGCAACGGCGTGTGGGATGGAAAACCTACTGTTGGGTTTTATATCCCAATGCTTTTTAATCCAAATTTCAATCTAAACCCTGAACCTTTTTTATCTTTTAATTTTACTCCTGTTCAATTTCTAACATCTCAAATTACATCTTTTTAAATCAAATTCAAATATTTTAATTTAGTTTGTGTTATTATATATACTTTAATAATAATATTAAATTATTTTATTGTAGATAACGACGAGAACTTTCGGGCCTAAGATTTCCGAGTCGAGCATCCATACTTGTTCAAACGCTGCATTTGAGGTGGGGTTTTTATTTTCCCTTATTTTCTACAAAATTACATGTCTCGTATGTATATTACATGTTATTTGGCATATATTATTATGATGTGAGTTATCATGTCATACAGACAGAACAGAAAAATTGTACTTTCAGTACACAGAACATTTAGCCTTCGGGCTCAGTTAGCCTTCGGTCTCAGATCGCCTCCGGGCTCCGAGTACTCCGTGTAGAAATACACGTAAAAACAGAACAGAAATATTTATGTGTTCAATTTTCGTGATATATTCATATATGACATGTATAGCCTCACTAAGCTCAAGCTTATCCCGAATTTTTAAAATGTTTTCAGGTTAATGAAGCGGGCGTGGTACTGGTGGAGGATGGTATCATAATTATCGAACTCTTAATATTATTAATTATATTTTAATTTACGAAGAATATTTCAAATTGTAATTTGAATATTTTGCGAACATTAGCAATTGCCTTATTTTCTATAGATGACGAATGTTGGTATAATCTTACGTAATTAGACGTAGTATAATTTCCGTACTTAATATTTTGATTGCATTTTAAATTGGAGTTCTCGTTAATTCCTCAAACTTATTTAATCACTAAAAGTTGACTTTGAATTTTTGTAAAAAGAAAACATATAGTCCATCTTCTAAATGATATTTATGTGATATTATATATAGCTTCCGCATATTATTATTTTATTCAAAGTAAAATTTTAATTTAAGCATATATATATGGATGTTTTCAAGATTTAAATATTAAATAAAATTAGGATGTTACAGGGTGGGTACCTCATACCCCGGAACCGAATCGGACCCGAACTTATTTTTCTCTACCCGCCCCAGACCCGGATCCGGACCCGAATTTTGTTACCCAAATTGGACCCATTCGGGTAAAAACCCGCGGGTACCCGAACCCGTGGTTTTTTTTGCCATCCCTACTTCTTAGTAATAAACTAGTCAAGAAGGCTATATTTTTCCAACATGGGTGGGATAACTTTTCATACCTACTTAAACTCTTCCCCATTTCAATTAAACAGTTAACTTTAATCATTTATTTTTCACTCACGGGAAATTGATTTTGAGAAAAATAAAATCCTACGTTCATCTTCTCGAAACGTAAATTCACAATTTATTATTTAATTTCCAAGAATTAAATATTTTATTATTATTAAATTAATTTAAATTAAGTTAAAACTCATTTTTATAAAACTAATTTCCAACAAAATTCCCTGCTAAAGTAATCATTTAAAAAAAAAAGTAGATGGTCATCTCTATAGAGAGATAAATAGTCTTCCGTGATTAAACAATCAATTATACAACATTAAAGACTATTGCGTATATCCTAAGAAAAAAAAAAATAACTAGATATATTTTTCAAAATAATGTAATAATATAGAAATAAAAAATTAGGGATGTATACCTTAAGATCCAGACCCGTCCCGTAAGATGAACGAGGGTCAAGAGGTGGAGCAGGTCGACATGTATAGAGAAAAATTTGTGTTTAATAAATAAAATAAATATACCCGTCCCGTAAGATGAACGAGGGTCAAGAGGTGGAGCAGGTCGACATGTATAGAGAAAAATTTGTGTTTAATAAATAAAATAAATATTTTTATGAGTTTTTTATCTATTGTTTCACGTTTATAATACATATTATTTATAAGAGTTGCAAGTCTTAACACAATACATAATATATTAATAAGCATATAAAAAAGTATATAATATACATAGAATATATATATATAAAATAGATTTAAAAAATAGGTGGGATGGAATAAAAATGATGCCTAAACCCGTCCGCCCCACTGTAAGTTGCGAGGATGGACAACCCGTTACGTTATGGTGCAGAACGGAACAGTACAAATCGAGGCAAAATTGCTATCAAACAACGAGGCAGTATAATATTTGAAGCCCTTATTTATAGTATATGTAAAAAATAAAATCAAAATCTTTCGACTCTCACTATATCCACCGGAGCTTCTAAGGTTGTCTGCATCATCATTTATTTTTATTTATCTTTTTTAAGATAAGCCATATCATCACCATCATTCGCTTTTATAATTTATTTTATTTTTCGATCCTAATTAAATAATCCACATCATTATCATTCTTTTTTACTAAATTATCTGATTTTTTATTAAAGATTTTTTTATAGTTAAAAAATTAATAAATTTCACAAAAAATTTATCATGTTCTCATCATCTGCATCATCATTTCTTTTTATTTATCTTTTTTAAAATAAGCCATATCATCATCATCATTTGCTTTTATAATTTATTTTATTTTTCGAACCTAATTAAATAATCCACATCATTATCATTCTTTTTTACTAAATTATTTGATTTTTATAAAAGAATTTTTATAGTTAAAAAATTAATAAATTTCACAAAAAATTTATCACGTTCTCATCATCTTCATCATCATTTCTTTTATACTAAATGCTGTGAATTATTTTTAGAAAAAAAAATAGTCTCGAACCTAATTAAATAATTCATATCATCGTTATCGTTCCTTTTTAATTTGTTTTTATTCTTTTTTGCATAATTCAATAATCCACATCATCATATTCATTCTTTATTAAATTCCATGAATTATTTTTAGAAGGAAAAAAAATCACCTGGGATCAAAAAATTAATTAAATTCATAGAATTTATCATGTTACTATCATCACATCTCCGTTCATTTTCTCTAAATTCTTTGAATTATTTTTAGAAAAAAAAAATCGTCTTCAGTTAAAAAACATATCATGTTACTAAGTATTGCGAACTATTTTTTATAACTTACGTGAACTATTTTTTAAAAAAATCTATCAAATTTCTTTGGCGATGAGAGTCCCCTGTTTACTCTTCATAAAAAGAGTCCAATATTTTTTTTTTCTAAATCTATCAGATTTCTTGCGTAATTAGTATTTTATAGTATTTACTCTTTTATGAGGGCGGGATATTTTTTTCTACTCAATACTTATCAATCCTAACAAAAAAGTTTATCAAATTCTTATTGATAAACCTACGGACTAAATAACTTATGATCATCTTTTGCAAACGATATTGTTGGGATTAAGTGGCCCAAATGAATAAAATAATGAGGGCCCAAAATTTTTCTCCTGCAATGACTTAAAATCGGATTTCCTAATTCTTTTGAAACGGCATTAGCTGGATTAATCTTGTGAATTCATCCAGTATCTTTAATCCCCACGATTGGTTTATATTTACCCTAAATATATAAACCCTCTACCCCAAACCCTACCCCTCACTTCTCTCCCCTCACCCGCCGTCAGCTCCCTTTTCTCCCTTATCTCCCCCCCGATTTTCTTTCCTTTCTCCTCGGTTTGACCTGCTCTTGTGATATGGAAACGAAATCTCACCGATTTCTTCTCTTTGTTTTGTTGTTCCGATTCTCCTATAAATTCCGATTTCGGAGGAGATGAAAGCACAACAAAAATAAAGAGAGCTTTGTGATATCTTTCCCTTGAATCCTTCGGTTTTCTCTGTGAAATATTTGCGGGGTTTTGTGGGTGAGCTTTGTGAGAATCGGGATCTGATTTGTTGGGGTTTTTCGGTAGCTTTGTGCTTCGATTCTGGTTTTGGGGTTTTGGATCGGTTGAATCTTGCTTGGTGCTTTGATTCTTCAGAGGTTGCTTAGGTTCCGGTGGTGGGTTCGGTTCAAGGTGCTGGCCGCGGGTCTTGTGAGTCGGGACGTGGCTACGGGGACGGAGAGGCCGGCCCGGTTGTTTCCGACAGTGACATCACTTTCCGACGGTTTCGGCCGTTTGGTTTGCATTTTCTATTCCCACTGTTTTTATTTTTATTTCCCAGTTGTTGTTTGATTTATTTAATAGAAGTTGTGTAATCCCTAATCCCTATCCCGAGTAGATTCGTGTAATAGTTATATTTGTTATAATTATTGTAATATTCGTGCCACCCGATTCGGACCAATACTCAACATTGGTACCGGAGCTTTGGTTTGGATCTGTCCGAATCGGGTCAACCCGGATCGCTCAGGTATATCGGCTAACCCTCTCTTCATTTTCGGTTTTTTACTTGCTCGTTGTTCTTTGTGATATTATTCCCGTTCCTTGTTCTTGGTGATTTTTTCTTTGTGATATTTTTGTTCGGATCTTGCTGCTCTTCGTGTTGCTCGCTGTTCTTCGTGTTTTTGGGGGGGCTGACTGCTCTCGGCCCACTGTCCTTCGTGTATTCTGGGCTGACTGTCTCGGCCCTGTTATTTTTTTGCTTCTGCTGCATTGTTGGTAATATTCTGTGTGTTTATTACTGCAATTTTTTTACTTCGTGTTGAATCTGGAATTTTTTCATAATCGGGCATTTAAACCCTCCTGCCTGGACCGCTTAAGTGTCCTCGGATCTTGTAGGGGCCTGGTATTGAATTTTTCAGATTCGTTTAAATTTAATCATCTGTGTGATTTTATTGATTACTTTGTGTTTCTGAGGTTTGATAAAATAAATCGTTTTCTCCTTGTTTGTGTTTTCCACAAATTTTCAAAAACTGTGTTCATTTTGAAAATTAAAATGGGATCAATCTCTGCCTTCTCTGTGGCACCATTTGATGGAAAAGGTGATTTTGCCATTTGGCAACAAAAAATGAAAAGCATACTTATTAAACAAAAATGTTTCAAAGCTATTGATAATTCTTTCGCTTCTAATGTGACGGCGGATAAAAAGGCTGAACTTGATGAGTTTGCTTATTCTGCGATTATCTTGAACCTTTCTGACTCTGTGATAAGAAAATTAGGTAAACATGGTTCGGCTAAAGAGTTATGGGAAAAATTAGAAGAAATGTATACTGAAACTTCGTTGCCCAATAAATTGTTTCTTCTTGAAAAATTTTTCCACTACAAGCTTGATCTTAATAAAGACATTGATGCCAATTTAGATGTGTTTACAAAACTGGTTCAAGATATAAAGTTAACGGGAGATAAAAACATCGATGATTACACTCCGATTGTTCTTTTGAATGCTATTCCAGATTCTTATAGTGATGTGAAATCTGCCATTAAATATGGTAGAGATCAAGTGACCTTAGATATTGTTGTAAACGGCTTAAAGAGCAAAGAGTTAGATTTGAAAAACAATAAAGGTGCTGCCCTTAGAAATCTTGGTGAGGTTAATTTTGTCAAAGGAAGACCTCAAAAATGCTTTCAAAATAAAAAGTCTTCCAACAGTCAGAATAACCAAACCAACAAGAAAAAGGGCAATGAAAAATTTCGGTTTAAGCCTAGACCTAATAATCGTAAGTGTTACAATTGTGGTGAGTATGGTCACTATATTCAAGACTGCACTAAACCTAAGAAAAACCAAAGAATCAACAAAGGCTAACTTAGCTGTCGGTGAAAATCTGGGTGATGTGTTTATGATTTCTGATGCTATGCATTCTTCTGTGAACTCTGTGTTAGCTGACCTTGGTGAAAATGATTGGCTGGTTGATTCTGGATGCACATTTCACATGACTCCGCATAAATAACTTTTTTCTAGCTATCGTGATTTGAAAAATCGATATGTGTCTATGCCGGATCATGTAAAACGAAATGTTGTTGGAATAGGAACTGTGTGCCTTAAATTTGAATCTGGAAATTCGATAACTTTGGAAAATGTTAGGCATATTCCTCACTTAGCTCATAATTTAATGTCATGTGCATGTCTTGAAAATGATGGTTTTGAAGGTACATGGGCTAAGGGTGCTATGAAAGTTACGAGAGGTCCCAAAACCTTTTTTGTCGCCATTCGTAAAATGAATTTATATATTTGTCCCACTTTAAGTAACTTTTCCGTTAATGCAGTACTTGGAGATAAAACTGAAATCTGGCATAAACGGTTGGGTCACATTAGTGGTAAAGGTCTTGAAATATTGCACAAAAATGGTTGTTTTGGGAATGATAAAATATCTGACTTGCCATTTTGTGATAACTGTGTGTATGGTAAGCAACATCATGCGAACTTTCCCCATTCACCTTCCCCAAACCCCCCTAAGAGTTCAAATGTGTTTGAATGTTTGCATGCCGATGTGTGGGGGCCTGCCAGTGTTCCGACACACGGCGGAAACCGATATTTTTTATCTGTGATTGATGATTATTCCAGGAAAGTCTTTGTGTTTCTCCTTAAGAACAAATCTGATGTGTTTGACACGTTCAAAACGTGGAAAATTTTAATTGAAAATTAGACCGGTAAGAAAATTAAAATTTTGAGAACTGACAATGGCCTGGAATTTTGCAATAATTTGTTTGATACTTTGTGTGCGGAAAGTGGTATTCAAAGGCATAGGACAACACCTTACACCCCTCAACAAAACGGAATTGCTGAGCGCATGAACCGAACCCTCCTTGATAGGGTAAGGTCTATGCTCGTCAGCTCCGGATTGTCAAAACGTTTTTGGGGTGAGGTTTTATCTACAGCTGCCTATATCATAAACAGATCTCCATCTGTCCCTTTGAATGGAAACTATCCAGAATCTGTGTGGACTGGTAGTAATATTGATTTCTCAAATCTTCGTGTATTTGGGTGTGCTGCATATGTTCATCAAAAGCAAGATAAACTAGAACCTAGATCGATAAGATGTGTGTTCTTAGGCTACCCGGAGGGAGTTAAGGGTTTTAGGTTATGGCTCAAGGGCGAACCAGGGTTTAAGGTGCTAATTAGTAGGGATGTTATATTTAATGAAGATGAATTTCCTTGTCTTGAACATCCTGCACCCGCACCCGTGCACATGCCTAATCCAGAATTTGTTTCTAACTACCCTACCTTAAGTGAGGTGGAGCCTGAAAATGATGAAACATTGCATCCGAAAATGAAAATCATTAGAAAATTCTAGTGATGAAGTAATTGAGAATGTTGATGAAAGTCTTGAATCGACCAACTATCAATTAACTAGAGATGCCTAGAAGAGAGAATGTTAGGAGGCCTCATCACTTTGATGATTTTCATATGATGTCCCATGCTTGCAACTGCTTTGAATCTTTAGATAATAACGAACCTAAAAGCTACAAAGATGCTTTAAAATCAAAATGCTTCGATTGGTTAAATGCTATGAATGATGAAATGAATTCCCGCATGTTAACCAAACTGGACTCTTGTTCCAAAACACGAACATTGTTCTCTTGTGGATCTGTAAGTGGTTATTTAAGGTTAAGAATGAAGTAGAGAATATCGATTTAAAGCTAGGTTGGTTGCTAAAGGTTTCACTCAAAAGGAAGGAATTGATTACACTGAGATATTTGCTCCTGTTGTGAAATTCACCACCGTGCGTATCATGCTTGCTTTAGTTGCTCACTTTAATTGGGAATTAAAATAAATGGATGTTAAAACAGCTTTTCTTCATGGTGAATTAAATGAGAAAATTTATATGAGGCAGCCAGAAGGTTTTGTCGACTCTAAGAAACCTGATCACGTTTGCCTTCTTAAAAAGGCCCTTTATGGCCTAAAACAGTCTCCAAGGCAATGGAACAAGAAGTTTGACTCTTACATGCTTTCTTTAAAATTCAAACGTAGTTCGTATGACCCTTGTCTCTATTTTAAAGTAGACTCCACTGTTCCTATCTTCTTGCTTATCTATGTGGATGACATGTTACTTATGAGTCCGTGCATAAAATTGATTGATCATGTTAGATCGTGTCTTAGTGATCAATTTGACATGAAATACCTTGGAGACGCCCAGAAAATTTTAGGCATGAATATTGTTAGAGATAGAAAATCGTTTCTTTGTTTCTCAATCGGTCTTCCTACATAGAGAAAATACTTGAAAAATTTTCTATGATCGCCGCAAAACACATACGTGCCTCTTGCTGCCCATTTTCTGTTATGCAAAGATCAATCTCCAAAAACTAGTGAAGAATAAAAATCAATGGAAAAAATTCCCTACGCTAATGCTATATGATCAGTCATGTATCTCATGGTTAGTACCAGACTTGATATAGCCTATGCTGTTAGTTGCTTGAGTAGATACATGTCTAATCCTGGTATGCCTCATTGGGAAGCCTTGAAGTGGCTTCTCCGTTATTTGAAATCCTCTGTGGATGTTGGTATTAAGTTTTATAACCGTGATGGTGTTAAACTTGTTGGATATGTGGATTCTAACTTTGCTAATGATCGTGACAATCGAAAATCCACGACCTCTTATGTGTTTACCCTTTGTGGCTCTTGCATTAGTTGGAAATCTCGATTCTGTAATGTTGTTGCTTTATCTACAATCGAATCAATATGTTGCTACAATCGAGGCATTTAAAGAAGCCATATGGCTAAAGGGTCTTCTCATTCAAATCGGTTTTCTAAAAGAAAAAGTCGTGGTATTTTCAGATAGTCAATCTGGAATTCAGCTTTGCAAAAATCCTGTCTTTCATGACCGCACTAAACATATTGATGTTAAATTCCATTTTATTCGTGACATTGTTGAAAAAGGTGAACTTGATCTTGGAAAAATTCCTTCAGAATTCAATCCTGCAGATATGGGCACCAAATGCTTGCCTTTGGAGAAGTTTGTGTCTGCACCGACTGCTGAACTTGGGAACTCAAGACTAACTCTTAGTCTTTGCCTTCTTTGTGATGGCTTTACATTCTTAGTGAATTATTATATCTTTGTGATAGTCCTGCTTTCTTAGTGATTGCTTTCTTTGTGATTACCTGTACTTACTTTGTGTTTTGTGTGCAGGTGATGTCCGGTGATGATGACCTCCGTCTCCCTTATGTACCCCGATGACTCATTTGGCCCAGGTGGAGAATTGTTGGGATTAAGTGGCCCAAATGAATAAAATAATGAGGGCCCAAAATTTTTCTCCTGCAGCCCACTTAAAATCGGACCCGGCCCGGAACTCTTTTTGGAAGCAGCCCATTAGCCTGGATTAATCTTGGCCATTCATCTGGTATCTTTTAATCCTGGCCATTGGTTTATATTTACCCTAAATATATAAACCCTCTACCCCAAACCCTACCCCTCACTTCTCTCCCCTCACCCGCCGTCAGCTCCCTTTTCTCCCTTATCTCCCCCCCGATTTTCTTTCCTTTCTCCTCGGTTTGACCTGCTCTTGTGATATGGAAACGAAATCTCACCAATTTCTTCTCTTTGTTTTGTTGTTCCGATTCTCCTATAAATTCCGATTTCGGAGGAGATGAAAGCACAACAAAAATAAAGAGAGCTTTGTGATATCTTTCCCTTGAATCCTTCGGTTTTCTCTGTGAAATATTTGAGGGGTTTTGTGGGTGAGCTTTGTGAGAATCGGGATCTGATTTGTTGGGGTTTTTCGGTAGCTTTGTGCTTCGATTCTGGTTTTGGGGTTTTGGATCGGTTGAATCTTGCTTGGTGCTTTGATTCTTCAGAGGTTGCTTCCGGTTCCGGTGGTGGGTTCGGTTCAAGGTGCTGGCCGCGGGTCTTGTGAGTCCAGGACGTGGCTACGGGGACGGAGGACTGAGCCGGCCGGTTGTTTCCGACAGTGACATCACTTTCCGACGGTTTCGGCCGTTTGGTTTGCATTTTCTATTCCCACTGTTTTTATTTTTATTTCCCAGTTGTTGTTTGATTTATTTAATAGAAGTTGTGTAATCCCTAATCCCTATCCCGAGTAGATTCGTGTAATAGTTATATTTTTTATAATTATTGTAATATTCGTGCCACCCGATTCGGACCAATACTCAACAGATATAGTTGTATATATTGATATATATGTTGTAACGCCCCGAGATATTCAAGGTACGTTACAGTGCCGTGGACCCCTACATGAGACACACCAGGCTAGACACGAAAATACCACAGTAAAATCACACATCACCCAAATGAAAATCAAATAACACGCCCGGTACAACCGACGGAAAAATCAAGATCGACAACCATAGTTAACTTCAACGAATACAATTCACAATCCGAAGAGGAAAGCCTAAGTACTCGCGAGTACAATCTATAAGTTTAGAAAATAGACAACAACCACATCGAATGGAACAACGGAAATAAAAGGACTCAAATGCACATGTCAACGACCCTGGCCAAAATCCGCGTACTGTCCCAGCGCCCGCTCGTCCGGCTGATTAAAATCTGAAATCCATAACAAGAATTTCCCAAAACGGGTCCCCAAAGGGGTTAGTAATTACGCTAGTACAAGTAATCAAGGCAAACCATTCGCTTACACATTTCATAGTACAATGCACCAATTTCATTTCAAAACCAAAACTAGACATGTCTTTTCCGGAAACAAACAGTCAATCAATTTGCCTTGGGAACAGGGCTATACCATTGATCCCACTCGAGGCCTCTAAGGACCCTCCCGAGCTGGCCATATCATAAAAACAAATCACACACGCGCATCGCCTTGGGAACAGGGCTATACCATTGATCCCGCTCGAGGCCTCTAAGGACCCTCCCGAGCTGGCTAGCGAAACAAACTCGTGAATCCAGGGCTATACCATTGGATTCCCCCGAGGCCCCGTCGGACCCTCCCGAGGTGAGCAAAGCACACACAATAGACATCACCAATTCATGTTAAACATAAAGGTTTCCAAAAATACTTGCCTTGAATAATTGACGACGCAACGAACGGAAAGGAAAATCACCGATGAACGCTAGGAACCAACGAAAACGAACGTAACGATTTGAAGAATACAATCACAACCATTTCTAAACCAACACGAAAATGGAATACACCCGAAAACCCGCCTACGATTCATGTATATTCGTACAAGAACAATAACGAGGGCGGACCACAACCAAACCCTCTCGATTATGCAAAAACCACGAAATATACCATGAATCCGTAGGAAAACTAAGGATATCAACAAGATTAATCATATTCATCATGAATTAACCAACAAAACGGAACGAATCGGACGAAACATGAAAACCTCCAAATCTTCCCCAAAATAGGGTTCTAGAAGATTTACCTTGATTCAAGAGGTAGAAGATGATTAAATGATGATAATCTGGTATTAGAGACTCAAGATATTGAATAAATGATGAAAATCGCCTCAATCCAATCGCCCAAATCGCCCAGCTCGCGGTGGAGAAAAGGAAAGAAGAAAAATGAACTGTTCCGGGTCAACTCCCTGGTTTTTATAGCCAGGGGGCGTTAGCGTGCGCTAACGGGTGAAACTCCAGTCCAGAAAGTTAACACCCAAGTCCAGGACCTAAAGTTCCGGACCGTTAGCGTGCGCTATTAAATAATTAGCGTGCACTAATTGCCTTTCGGTAACGCACGCTATCGGCTATAGCGTGCGCTACCTCGACACCTGACCGAGTCCAGGAGTAAACTGTCCAGTATTGGACTGTCGCGTTAGCGTGCGCTACCGGACACCCAGCGCGCGCTAGTCCTCGACAATAACGTGCGCTAGAACAAGCGTAACGTGCGCTAAACCGTTAATCCAGAGAACTGAGGTCAGAAACAGGCTCACTGCCACTGTGAGGGCTCAACTCGTTAGTGCGCGCTACCATCAAGCGTAGCGTGCGCTATTGAAGGATGCTTAGCGTGCGCTATACAATAATACTAGCGCGCGTTAGGGGATAACAACGGTCCTGAACACCGAAACATAACCGAAGCATCAAACAGAACAACGCAATACGCATGATAACATACAATGGATTCATGGCAACCTCGAAACGGCAGTTCCGAACAACAATTACGAGAATCGGATCAATAAGCGGCGGTGAAGTTAACAATTGCGGAACTGAGTAAAATAATTCCGAAAATAAGTATTCTCGAGATACACATATGGTTACACACGAGCCACCAAGAAAAGAAAAGCACCAAATCGAGAAAGTATTGGGAAAAGAAAAATGCAGATATTACATTCTACCCCTCTAAAAGTAAGTTTCGTCCCGAAACTTAAGAAATAAACAACTCGGGGTACCTAGCACACATGTTATCCTCGGTTTCCCAAGTTGCCTCCTCGACACCATGCCTCGACCACTGCACTTTGACCAAAGGAATGGTCTTATGCCTCAGTCGCTTCTCACGGTGCTCCAAAATCTTCAGGGGACGCTCCTCGAAAGTAATATCCTCGGCGACATCGATCTCACCATAGTCAATGACGTGACTAGGATCCGGAACATATTTCCTCAGCTGGGAAACGTGGAAAATGCTATGAACGTGACACAGGGCCGGAAGTAGTGCCAAACGGTATGCCAACTCGCCGACTCGCTCGAGAATCTCAAAGGGTCCAATAAATCTAGGACTCAATTTCCCCTTCTTTCCGAAACGGAAAACTCCCCTCGTCGGCGATACCGTTAGCAAAACGTGGTCTCCCACCTCAAACTTCAAAGGTCGACGACGGACGTCGGCATATGACTTATGTCGACTCTGAGCAGTCAACATCCGTTCCCGGATCAATTCCACCTTCCGCCTAGTCTCTAAAGCGATATTCGGTTCGGTTCCAACCAAGTCAGATACTTCGTTCCAACAAATCGGCGATCGACATTGTCGCCCATAAAGCGCGTGATACGGTGCCATCCGAATCGACGCGTGCCAACTCTTGTTGTACGTGAATTCGACCAATGGCAAATGTTCCTCCCAGTCACTGCTCCAATCGAGAGCACAAGCACGCAACATATCCTCGAACGTCTGGATAGTGCGCTCCGACTGTCCATCTGACTAAGGATGAAAAGAGGTACTCAAACGCAAACGAGTACCCAACGCCTTATGCACCACCTGCCAAAAGTGCGATACAAAACGACGATCCCGATCCGAAATAATAGACTTCGGAGTACCGTGGAGCCTCACAATCTGCGCAATAAACACACGAGCCAACTTCTCCGGGCCCCAAGTATCCTTGATGCCCATAAAATGTGCCGACTTGGTCAGACGATCAACAATCACCCAAACCATATTCATGCCCGATCTCGATCTCGGAAAACTCGTGATGAAATCCATCGATATATCATCCCATTTCCATTCCGGGACGGGAAGTGACTGCAATAACACGACAGTCGCTGATGCTCGATTTTGACTTGCTAACAAGTCAAACATCTCGCTACAAACTGTGCGACCTCCTCCTTCATGTCATTCCACCAGAAATTCCTTCTCAGGTCCTTGTACATCTTACTCGAACCAGGATGGATGGAGTAAGGCGTAGCATGGGCCTCACGCAAAATACTCTGTCTCAATTCCGAGTCATTCGGCACACACAGACGACTCTGGAATCTCAATACACCATCTTCATGAATCACAAACCCAGGAGACTTTCCCTTAAGAACATTCTCTCGGATTTGGATAATCATCGGATCTTCCAGCTGCTTCAGTTTAATTTCATCGATCAGAGATGACGAAATCTCTAAACACAGAGTTGCCCAACGGCTCCCGGCAGCAAAATCTCAACATTAAACTCAATCAAATCCTGCTGAAGCTCAGATTGAGACGTAAGAATCTCTAGTGTCCGCAACGCAACTAGTTTCCGACTCAAGGCGTCGGCCACGACGTTCGCCTTGCCCGGATGATAAAGGATTTCGAGATCATAATCCTTAATCAACTCTAACCACCTCCTCTGTCTCATATTCAACTCCCGCTGAGTAAATATGTACTTTAGACTTTTATGATCGGTAAAAATCTGACATGCAGAGCCAAAAAGATAGTGACGCCAAATCTTGAGCGCAAAAACAACTGCCGCTAAATCCAAATCGTGAGCAGGGTAGTTAAGGTCATACGGCCTCAACTGTCTTGACGCAAACGCAATAGTCTTGTCGTGCTACATCAACACACACCCAAGACCCTGACCCGAAGCATCGCTATAAACGGCAAAACCCTAGTTGCCACATGGCAACGCCAAAATCTGGGCTGAAGTCAAACGTCTCTTCAGCTCCTCAAAACTCGACTGTCTCTCGTCATTCCAGACGAACTTCTAGGACTTCTGGAGTAACTGTGTAAGTGGCTGAGCTAGTTTCGAGAAACCCTCGACGAACCTACGGTAGTAGCAGCCAAGCCCAAGAAATTACGGACCTCCTTCACGTTCTTAGGCGGTGCCCAATCCAACACTGCCTCTGTAACACCCCAAACTAGGCGGATATTACAGTGCCGTAAATCCCCAACTGGGACCCACCAGGCAAATGAAAATGAATGAATTACACAAGATAAATGTAGTACCGAACTACATTACAACAATAATTACTCCGATGAGGAGTTTAATTACAACACACCAGGACAATACCGAATACTAGTGTATTTTATATGAAGATAAAATACACAACACTGAATGAAACGGAGTATTCAAATGAAAGTCTGCATGAAAAATAAAGGACAATAACATGAATAATCGAAAGATCGGGGCCCCTACTAGTATCACTAGGACTCCTCGACATCAACATGCTATTCCGTGTGTTTGCCTTGCCATGACACGAAAAACAAAATCCCAAATGGGTCGCTAAATGAACAACAATCCTCAAGGGTTGAAAATACACAAACATGATTTAATCAAGTTATGAAATATCCTTAGTTATGAATTACGCAAGAAGAGTATCATAGTATGCCCGTAGTGTTCTGTGCAAGTGTACAAGACGAATGACCGACACACCCGCCCTGTACCTAATTAGTCTCACGGAGGTAACTGCTACCGTGTGCACACCCAATGTATCACTCCCAATACATGGCCATAACGTGCCCGACTAAAAATTCCACACATCCGCACCCGCCACGCAATATGAACCCAGAAGGTCATATGAACGAGAATGACCGTAATGAATATCAAAGAATAAATAATAATCTGACAAAGTTAAGAATGACTCACCGAGAGGAGAGGAATAATGACGTGATGGATCGGGTGACTGGAATGGTTGGAACCGCTGCCTCGTTAATGATGTGATTGTTCAACAATTACAAGTCTCATTATGATTTATTCTATGATGAATGAGTTATGATTATGAATGATCAACAACAAACGGTATGAATATCCTTTTAACCGAGTAAGAATTACCTTACACGATACCGATGAAGAATGTCCGTCCACGAACAACGCCCTAACCAAGATACCGATCGCTCGAACAACCTTGAATAACAATAATTACCAACAATCGCTCAATACACGTATCAAACAACAAAACACGACTAACCCAAGGGTCGAAACAACGATAAACAAACTCATAGGCATTCCAACGAATACATAACCGACCGCACAACTTCTAAATATCCATCCGAATATGTCGAAACCCATACCAAAATGAGTATTTCGAACTAACAAAACACTTCAATGATCTCAATAATCCATTAGGAATCCATAATTCATGATTACAACGACATCAATCGGAAAATCCCCAATTAATCAAGTCAACCCCAAGGGTTCTTGAAAACAATTCGAAAATAACCATTAAATCCGTAGGAATATATTTATCCAAGTAGATAATCCATAACTTAACATATCCCAATGATAATCTAAGCTTACACGAAGACATCGGAAGGAAAACCCACCAATCCCAACTTCTAGATCAAAGAGAATAATACCATTGATTCGAGGTGATGCAGATGAAGAAATGTTGATCAATCCGAAAGATGAGCTTGAAGATGTTGGTTGATGATTACACCTCGAAGAACCCTCTCTCAATCGCTCAAATCGCCAAAAATACCAAGGAGTGAAATGAGATGAACAAATGAAGAAGTCGACTAATCGTCCAATTTATACTCGGACCAAAGTTAGCGGCGCTAGCCCTTGTGCATAGCGTGCGCTAACGAGTAATTTGGGTAGTCCAGTACCCACTGTCCGAACATGGTAGCGCGCGCTACGTACCTCTTTGTAGCGTGCGCTACGGCCATACTACTAGCGTGCGCTAATATCCATTGTTAGCGTGCGCTAGCGAAATATTTAACGCCCGATCGGAGTCCGTAAAACCATCCGCCTCTCGATCTAACCTCGATAGCGTGCGCTACAATCATTATTTAGCGTGCGCTAATATATCGGTTGCGTACGCTAACAACAATGCATAGCGTGCGCTATGAATAAACCTTGCGATCCAAAGAGCCACCGGACTCAACTCGATCCGCCTAGCGCGCTTACTCCACACACATAGCGTGCGCTACTACGACCCGTTAGCGCGCTACTTACCACTCGTAGCGTGCGCTACAAATATTCTCACTGCAGTCAAGTACCTTCGGGTGCAGCCAAGGTAGCCTTAGCGTGCGCTAAAGCCGAGCGGTAGCGTGCGCTACCTATACCCAATTAGCGTACGCTAAAAGGAGTATGTAGCGTGCGCTACTCCTCAAGCACACTTGCAACGAAAATGACAATGATGATAAACACGGCACGAAACTCCAATCGATTAATGATGAATGACGATCGATACTCGATACAATTACTCCGAATGATGAATACCATGATGAATCTGAGTGCCAAATGATCAATAATGAATGAAATTACTGAGTATCAAATCTTGAATGATAAATACCGAATGATAATTCTTGAGTGATAATTCTTGAATTACAACTGGGTATTACATACACCCCTTAAAAGAGTTTCGTCCTCGAAACTAAGGGTAAACAACTCGGGACATGAACTATCCATCACGATCGCAAACAATAATGTCCAAATAGTTCTCGGGACCAAATCAATCGCACGCCCAAGTCCCCAAGTCTTGACGTCTCGGATCACAATGAACGATTTCCCAAAAATATCACGAAGTCTCGGTATGACACCAAAAGGAATGCATCAAACGATCTCAAAATCTCAAGATTCTCAAATACGATCATTATAAGATAGATCAACAATAAATGATCCACAACCATGACACATTAATACGGATTGAGTTATATAGTCATCCGAAAGACAAGGCTATATATCAAATGTGCCCAACATCGATATCCTCCATACCATCGATCTCCTCGATCCCAACGATTCGACGAAGACCCAAACCTGAACTCACCGCTTAATATGACCCCGAAAGGTTACCAAAACGAGAGTGACTAAGATGAATGATAAATGATTAGATAACCGACAAGGATCAAGAATAACTCGCGAGGTGAACTAATAACGAAATGAGTGATAACTCAAATGAAATTATTGGAACCATTGTTCCCGTGAGGTGAATGATTGGTTGATAAATATAAGTCTTAACGTGATTGATATATGATGAATGACCTATGCGAACAATTGAACGACGATGAAATGAATGATTATCCTATTATCGAGCAAGAATTAACTTGCTCAACACCGTGATGAATGTCCCGTTGTATCACCGTTTAAGCAAACAACGGTCGAACTCGTTGTGCGAGATGAAGATGCTCTCCCAAAGATGAATACGACTAGAAACGATCTCTTGGACGTCTGAGTCCGATGTCCCTCGGAACTCCTTCCATACCGAGGTGAAAGTCACGCGATAATTACAGATCTCGTATGAAGATTGCACTATCATTACGAGATGAAATGATAACAATGAGCATACATGCTCTAACAAAATGGATGCATTAATAATGCAATAAAACGATCGTCGACATGACGCCGTAATATGAGAAGATCGCTGAAAAATCAAGTGAGGTGACAAGCCTATGTCGATGAAATTCTGAAATGATTACCTTGAACAAGTTCACAAGATTGAAAAATTTGATTCACAAGATCAACAATCGAACCGTGAGATGGATCGGATGGTTAATAAATTAATCGAACAATGAGATTGACTCGTGATAAATGAATTAATTGAACAATGAGATTAATCGAGTGATGAATGAATTGGTGAACAATGAGATTGATCGAGTGATGAATGAATCGATGAACAATGAGATCGATCGAGTGATGAATGAATTGGTGAACAATGAGATTGATCGAGTGATGAATGAATTGATGAACAATTTTTAGAAAATCCTTCCACAAACCGATAGTAGCCGCTAATCCGAGAAAGCTTGGATTTGCTTAACATTCTTCTGAGGTGACCAATCTTGATAGCCTTCGTCTTCCGAGGAGCAACACGCACTCCATCCGATGAAATTACAGTCCGAGAAAAGTCACTGGACATCCGGACTCACCTTTGGAAAACTTCCCATAAAGTTGCTCGCCTTAACACGTCGGAAACTCGATGAAAATGAACCTCGTGTTCCTCCCGGTCACGAGAATAATCAAAATGTCATCGATGAAGACAACAACAAACCGATCCAAAAGTCGATGAAAACTCGATTCATTAACTCCATGAATACCGCAGTGCAATAATCAACCCAACCGCATAACCGCAACCTCATAGCGACCATAGCGTGTTCGAAAAGCCGTCCTCGTGATATCCGACTCGAATCCGCAATCGATGATATCCAGATCTTAAGTCGATCTTGGAAAATACCAAGCTCCTGAAGTTGATCCAAAAGATCGTCGATACGGGATAGAGGATACTAATCTTGATCCTCACCCTGTTCAACTCCTGATAATGATACACACACGAACGAACCATACCTCTCCTTGACAGATAACACTGGTGCTCCCCACGGGAACACACTCGGTCGGAGATAACCTTTCTCGAACTAATCCTCAAGTTGAATCTTCAACTCCTGCATTTGGTCGGGGCCATCCGATACGGTGTCTTCGATAATGGGGACGTACCGGCTTCAACTCACTCCTGAATTCCACTACTCTATGAGAAAGCAACCAGATAACTCGTCTGGAATACATCGTCAAACGATGACAATGATACCACGAATGATTGAACATTTCGATTGCCCGAGAATGGTTAATCGATAAAAGAGGTACCAGTAATGATTGAACAACTCGATTGCCTTAGAAAGGTCAATCGATGAAGATGATACAATGAATGTTTGAATAACTCGATCGTCTTAGAAAGGCCAATCGATGGAAATGATGGAATGAATGATTGAATAACTCGATTGCCCTAGAAAGGCCAATCGATGGAAATGATACAATGAATGATTGAATAACTCGATTGCCCTAGAAAGGCCAATCGATGAAAATGATACAATGAATGATTGAATAACTCGATTGCCCTAGAAAGGCCAATCTATGAAAATGATACAATGAATGATTGAATAACTCGATTGCCTTAGAAAGGCCAATCGATGAGAATGATACAATGAATGATTGAATAGTTCGATTGCGGAATTTCTCTGCTTTCGCCATAATAGAAATTCTACTGGAACAACGGGGATTACTTCCCTGAAGCACACATTCGACAACCAACGACAGAAAGATAGCGACCAAACGCTAACAAATACTGAGGACAGTCTCAAGACGGTTAAACCAACTAATACCGAAATTACATCGTCCTAAGATAAATTCACCACGATTAGGTCCACCAACCAATCGCGGTTACTAAGCTTACTTAGGTATGATTCCGAAAATTCTTCCATCGTCAGGTAGACCGATGGTATGAGGTCCACAAGCAATAGGACTATCCAAATTAAGTTTATTCAATCATGACTTGAAAATGAATGAATGCGGTGCACCAGTATCAAAAGGTACACACGGGTTGAAATAAAATTACGAGTATACCTGAGATCGTTCGGGCCACCGGATCGTCGATCCTCTTCATCACATGAATCAGGACTGCGGCCCCGACCGGACGCTCCGTCGATAAATACGAGCTCCCACTCTATTTGCTTCCATTGTCTTAAACGACGTTGACAAAGCGATCCCGATTACGGCTGGTTGCTTGGGGCTCGAGATGCCACCGAGCCGACTTGGAGTCCTTTCGGCAAAACGGGCCTTATGCCCAAAATTCCCACAATTATAGCACGTGATAGACGGTTTGAGACACTCGGTCTTGAAATGACCGGCGTTCCACAATTGAAGCAGTGATGGCCGAATCGGCGCTCGGGAATGAGATCCCGCACGATTATGCGCCGTAGGAGGTCGCTCAGAAACGATAGGACTCACACGAGGCTTCTTGAAGGTTGACTGACCGCCATCGGATTGATTACGCTTCGTTGATTTCTTGTTGACAAATGAAGGTTGTTGTTCAGCACTTTCCTTAGCAGCTGGCTCAAACGGGAGAGTGCTCTCGATTAATCCGGTCAGAGTGGCGCAATGATGATTGAGCAACTGCACATGGGTCATCATGGCCTGCATAAAAGTGAGTGGATCAACCCGAACATCTTCTGGTCGAGCCGAGTCCTGGGCACGATTTCCCGGCAGCGAGTGATTATTTCTCGGGCTTCGGTCCGCACCGCGGCCTCTCCCCGTGCATCCCCTGACAGCTCTCTCCATACTGAAGTAGGAAGGTCGCATAATGATTATATTTCCCGCATGATTAGCACATTATGATTATGTCATGAGATGATGAAAATGAGTATACATACTCTAACTTAGTGATTATATGAATGATTTACTGAAGTTACATGATTATCTCATGAAATTCTTGAAATGATTATCTTGAATAACTTAACAAGATTGATAATATGATCATCCAGATTGACAACTGAGTAATGAAATGAATTGAGTAATTAATGAGTTAACATGATCGTCCTGATCATTAACTGAGTATTAGAATGAATTAAGTGATTAGTGAGTTAATATGATCGTCCTGATCATTAACTGAGTATTGAAATGAATTAAGTGATTAATGAGTTAATATGATCGTCCTGATCATTAACTGAGTATTGAAATGAATTAAGTGATTAATGAGTTAATATGATCGTCCTGATCATTAACTGAGTATTGAAATGAATTAAGTGATTAATGAGTTAATATGATCGTCCTGATCATTAACTAAGTATTGAAATGAATTAAGTGATTAATGAGTTAATATGATCGTCCTGATCATAATGAATGATGATGTTTGAGGATTGTTAATTGATGAATAATGAATGAATGACTATTGCCAGAAATTATACCATGGCGTTAGAAATCTTACAGTTCTTTCGGTCTGATTGGCTCGGCATCTGCACAGGTCACACGTGACGCGAAAGTCCAATGATACTAGTCCGATGACGATGATTTCAAATGAGACATGACTTGGAGGATAGTATTCAAAACCACGCTCCGATACCAACTCCGTAACACCCCAAACTAGGCGGATATTACAGTGCCGTAAATCCCCAACTGGGACCCACCACGCAAATGAAAATGAATGAATTACACAAGATAAATGTAGTACCGAACTACATTACAACAATAATTACTCCGATGAGGAGTTTAATTACAACACACCAGGACAATACCGAATACTAGTGTATTTTATATGAAGATAAAATACACAACACTGAATGAAACGGAGTATTCAAATGAAAGTCTGCAGCGGAAAAATAAAGGACAATAACATGAATAACTGAAAGATCGGGGGCCCCTACTAGTATCACTAGGACTCCTCGACATCAACATGCTATTCCCGTGTGTTTGCCTTGCCATGACCTGAAAAACAAAATACCCAGCCGGGGTCAGTTAAACAGAACAACAATCCTCAAGGGTTGAAAATACACAAACATGATTTAACTGAAGTTATGAAATATCCTTAGTTATGAATTACGCTGAAGAAGAGTATCATAGTACGCCCGTAGTGTTATGTGCAAGTGTACAAGACGAATGACCGGACACACCCGTCCTTGTACCTAATTAGTCTCACGGAGGTAATCTGTTACCGTGTGCACAGTCCAATGTATCACTCCCAATACATGGCCATAACGTGCCCGACTAAAAATTCCACACATCCGCACCCGGCCACGCAATATGAACCCAGAAGGTCATATGAACGAGAATGACCGTAATGAATATCAAAGAATAAATAATAATCTGACAAAGTTAAGAATGACTCACCGAGATGAGAGTAATAATGAAGTGATGGATAGTTTTAATGGAATGGTTGGAACTGCCGTTCCCGTTAATGATGTGATTGTTCAACAATTACAAGTCTCAATATGATTAATACAATGATGAATGAGTTATGATTATGAATGATCAACAACAAAAGGTATGAATATCCTTTTAACCGAGTAAGAATTAACTTACACGATACCGATGAAGAATGTCCGTCCACGAACAACGTCCTAACCAAGATACCGATCGCTCGAACAACCTTGAATAACAATAATTACCAACAATCGTTCAATACACGTATCAAACAACAAAACACGACTAACCCAAGGGTCGAAACAACGATAAACAAACTCATAGGCATTCCAACGAATACATAATCGACCGCACAACTTCGGAAATATCCAATCCCGAATATGTCGAAACCCATACCAAAATGAGTATTTCGAACTAACAAAACACTTCAATGATCTCAATAATCCATTAGGAATCCATAATTCATGATTACAACGACATCAATCGGAAAATCCCCAATTAACCGAAGTCAACCCCAAGGGTTCTTGAAAACAATTCCGAAAATAACCATTAAATCCGTAGGAATATATTTATCCAAGTAGATAATCCATAACTTAACATATCCCAATGATAATCCAAGCTTACACGAAGAAATCGGAAGGAAAACCCAAAAATCCGAAATTCTAGATCCAAGAGATTAATACCTTTGATTCGATGTGATGAAGATGATGAAATGATGATCAATCCGAAAGATGAGCTTGAAGATGATGGTTGATGATTACACCTCGAAGAACCCTCTCTGAATCGCTCGAAATCGCCCAAAAATACCGAATGAGTGAAATGAGATGAACAAATGAAGAAGTCTGACTAACTGTCGATTTATACTCGGACCGAGTTAGCGTGCGCTAGCCTTGTGCATAGCGTGCGCTAACGAGTAATTTGGGTAGTCCGGTACCCACTGTCCAGAACACGGTAGCGCGCTACGTACCTCTTTGTAGCGTGCGCTACGGCCATACTACTAGCGTGCGCTAATATCCATTGTTAGCGTGCGCTAGCGAAATATTTAACGCCCGATCGGAGTCGAGAAAACCATCGCCCTCCGATCTAACCTCGATAGCGTGCGCTACAATCATTATTTAGCGTGCGCTAATATATCGGTTGCGACGCTAACAACAATGCATAGCGTGCGCTATGAATAAACCGGTGCGATCCGGTAGCCACTGGACTCAACTCGATCCGCCTAGCGCGCGCTACTCCACACACATAGCGTGCGCTACTACGACCGTTAGCGCTACTTACCACTCGTAGCGTGCGCTACAAATATTCTCACTGCGATCCGGTACCTTACGGGTGCGGCCAGGTAACCTTAGCGTGCGCTAAAGCTGAGCGGTAGCGTGCGCTACCTATACCCAATTAGCGTACGCTAAAAGGAGTATGTAGCGTGCGCTACTCCTCAAGCACAGCTTGCAACGAAAATGACAATGATGATAAACACGGCACGAAACTCCAATCAGATTAATGATGAATGACGATCGATACTCGATACAATTACTCTGAATGATGAATACCATGACTGAATCTGAGTGACAAATGATCAATAATGAATGAAATTACTGAGTATCAAATACTGAATGATAAATACTGAATGATAATTACTGAGTGATAATTACTGAATTACAACTGGGTATTAACCTTCTGCGGGTCCACATGAACTCACTCGGATGAAATCACATGACCTAGAAACATCACTTCCTTCATCCAGAACACACATTTTGAGAACTTTGCATAGAGTTGCTCGGTCCTCAAAATGTCTAACACTACTCGCAAATAATACGCGTGTTCCTCCTCGTTCCTCAAATAAATAAGGATATCGTCAATGAAGACGATGACACACTTATCCAAATACTCGATAAAGACCTTGTTCATCAACTGCATGAACATGGCCGGTGCATTAGTTAACCCTAAAGGCATAACTACGAACTAATAATGTCCGTATCTCGCCCAAAAAGCCGTTTTTGGCACATCTGACTCCTTCACCCAAAGCTGATAGTACCCCGATCTCAAGTCGATCTTCGAGAATACTGCAGCTCCCTGCAACTGATCGAACAATTTATCAATCCTCGGTAGAGGATACTTGTTCTTGATAGTCACCTTGTTTAGCTCGCGATAGTCGATACACAAACGCAGTGAACCATCCTTTTTCCAAACAAACAAAACCGGTGCGCCCCAAGGCAAAGCGCTCGGTTGAATATACCCCGATTCAAGAAGCTCACTCAACTGCTTCTTTAACTCGGCCATCTCTGAAGGTGTCATGCGATACGGCGCCTTCGAAATCGGAGCCGCACCCGGCTCTCACTCGATAGCGAACTCTACCTCACGGTCCGGTGGCAACCCTGGTAACTCGTCAGGAAAGACGTTAGGAAACTTATTAACCACTTGAATTGATGAAAGCTCGACTCCACACCTCTCTCCGCCTTCAAGGCGTAGCACCAATAACCAGTACACCCCTTTCGTAGGAGTCTCATCGCCTTCAAGGTGTTAATTACGAACTTCTGGTTTCTCTTTCGCCCCACGAAAGAGTGCTCGGTGCCGTCCTCGACTAGCATGGTGATGATCCTCGTGCGGTAGTTCATGATTGCACCATGCCGCTCGAGCCAATCATCCCCGAGAATCAAATCCTCACCCTCAATACCCACAACAATAAGATTAGAGAGCCAAGCCCTCTTACAAATAAACACTAAACAGTCTCGGACCTCTCAAGGCGATAAACAGTCAAGACTCAAACGACGCACACACTCCAGAGAAATGAATGAATCGTAGCACCCGAATCAAAAAGCACACTGACATGATGGGAATGGATGTGAACGGTACCTGTCGCCACAGTGGCCGCTGGATCATCGGCCCTTCTCATTTCATAGATACGCGGATGGGGGGAGCCGACACTGGAAGCTCCCCCTCTAGCGGGCTGATCCCGACCTCTCCCCCGACTGGAACTCGGTGAAGACTGCGGAGCGAACGAGCGCTGGTTCACACTCGGCTTTTTAGGCGCTGGATGCGAAGAACGGGCACCACGGATCTATCTGATCTGTTCACAAAAGGAAGCCTTGTGGCCTGTCTGACCACAAGTATGACAAGTCAACTGCAGACGAGGACACTCCCGGTTCTTATGACCTGACAAGCCACAGTTAAAGCATATGAGTTCACGAACGGAGGTTCTAGCAGCACCTCGATAACTCCCAGAAATATGAGCCGAACCGCCCGCAGGAACATTCGCGAACTGAGGTTTCTGCTGTCCTTCACCCCTGTGACCAGAAAAATTTTCAATGGACTTCTGCTTCTTGCTCTCACGATCCACTTCACTGGACGTCACCGACATATCATAGGCAAGAGCCCTACTCTGATAATCCTTCAAAGTGGTGCAGACGATTCCAGACATATAGTCTCGAATTGACAGTTTCATCCATGTGGAAAAGTGAAAAATTTTATCGTTCTCCTCGACAACTTGGGTCTTCACGTAGCCCAACTCCTTGTTGAAATCGGCAATAGCTTGGGAGACAGTAATATCCCGCGGTTGAGCATCATAGAAGGTATGGACTCGAGCCTGTCTAACTGTTCACGAGCAATACTCAGTCTCTATTACGTCCTTAAATTCTGCCCACGAAGCAACGTGATCCTTAGGCCCAACGGCCTCCCACCAATCAGTAGCATCCCCAGTGAGAAAATACTAGGCAATAGGGACCTTGCGGTCCTCGGGACAGTTGGTGGCAACAAAGACTTTGGATATCTCTTTGATCCACCCCTCCCAGCCAATCGGGTTTGAGGCTCCCATGAACTGAGGAGGATGCATCTTGATGACATCCTGAAGCCAACGGTCAACTCTGTCCCGAGCAGCATGGGTCGGATTCTGAACCGCCTGGGCTATTGCCGCCATTTGGTTCACCATTTGTTGCATAACAGCCGCAACACCAAGGTCGGCGCCATCTTGAGAAGAAGCATGCTATGTCGGTCACCGGTGCTGCCGGCTCCATAAAAATGCGACGTGGCCACTGTTTGGAATATGCCCTCGAATGCCCTCAGGGGATGAGAGAGTAGGGGCATTGTACTTGTAATTATGGTATAAATAATAAAAAGGCAATTCGATTCATTCACTGTTTATTGTATTTCAATTGCATTCTTGACTTGGTAAACATTGAAGTGAAGTCCATGTAAATAAACTGAACATTCCATTCTCGTTATGGGATAAGAGAAAATGCACTAGAAGTGTTTAAAGTTTATTTGCGTAAATCGTTCGCAAGTCAATAAACTTAAATGGGCATTAAGTTTTAATAAGACTTTTATAACTGATGCTAAGACGTGTGCATGTCTTGATAGCATAGTTATAAGTATATTGGTGGGACCAGTATACTCGAACACGACTCATACTTGATTCAGTCACACGGTATTCACTCTCGCAGAGTCGATGACGAATCGAAAGGTTGTGATAGTATACGTGGACCTTTGACTTGAGGGTTCAGTAGAAGATGTGCCTGTGACGTTTAGTTTGTCATTAGAGTAGTTAGACTCATTTGCTTAATTCCTGAGTCGACCTCGAAGTGCGGACTATACGGGCAGGTAGCAGTCTTTACTGTACGCCAAGAAAGGATTCTATCTCATGTTAGTGAGCAGGCGTATGTCCTATACGGTTAATGGCAAATAAGACCATGAGTCTTTGGACAAAGCATTCTGATATAGTCGTATTAGATACACTATTAATCAATCGGTCTTGATTTTCGTTAACACATGTATAGAGTCTAGTCAATAGTAGGGTTTGACTTTACCGTGACCCGAAGACTTGACCGGGACATCTGATGAAGGGTCTATACGTATATAGTATTCACGACATAATGGTTCTGGAATGATCCCTTCATTCGTTCTCAGTCGGGGTTTACTGATGCGCCCGCTAGCCGGCTAAGTGCCGCCCCACTCATTGGTTCCTCCCAATGCTGGTTGAGATGGACCTACGGAGTAGCGCATCAGGAGCGTTGATGGATAAATGTGAATTTATTATCTCTCTATTAATATTAGATATTGGATATCTAATTATGATTTATTGGATACATCAAATAGCGGTCTTATGAATTAAAATTAAGTTACCGGTAATTAATTTAATTCATAAATTATATTCTCAGAGAAATATATTTGTATTTGATATAATTAATTAATTGAATTAATTAATTTATATAAATACATTGGTGATTAAACGGGGTGTATTTAACGGAGTCATTTGACGAACGTCCGGTACACTAGCCGAGTGACTCGTCTCGTTTTCTAGGAAACTTTCACCATGGGCCGCCCCCCTCTCCCCACATCACATGGAATTATTTCCATGAAGGTGTATGTGTTAGTTGTATTTTTGTTATTATGTGTTGACATTTTATCTCATTATATGATATTTATTATATGTTTGAGATAATATAAAAACAACACATCATACTACAACACACACACACTTGCAAAATGAGAATATCCTGCCAAAGAGAGAGCTGGCCGAGAGCAAGTCTTGAGGGAGAGAGAGAATTTTATTTTTCTTGTTTTTCCACTTTGAGCTGAGAAAAATTAAGAACGAAAAATAGATATAAGTTCCTATAGTAATTCCTAGTCGTGTTCTTGGAGAACGGATTGCTATCAAATTTTTCCGCGCAACTTCCGACGTGTGTGAAGTAGAGGCTGTAACACCCCAAACTAGGCGGATATTACAGTGCCGTGAATCCCCGACTGGGACCCACCAGGCGAATGAAAATGATGAATTAAATAATATAATTGTAGTACCGAACCACATTATATTACCAAATACTCCGATGAGGAGTTTAAGTACAACACACCAGGACAATACCGAATACTAGTATATTTTATATGAAGATAAAATACACAACACGGAATGAAACGGAGTATCCAAATGAAAGTCTGCAGCGGAAATTAAAGGACAACAACATGAATAACTGAAAGATCGGGGCCCCTACTAGTATCACTCGGACTCCTAGACGTCAGCATGCTATTCCCGTGCTTTTGCCTTGCCATGACCTGAAAAACAAAATCCCAAATGGGCCGGGCCATACGTAACAACAATCCTCAAGGGTTGAAAAACACACAATCATGATTTAACTAAAGTTATGAAATACCCTAGTTATGAATTACGCTGAAGAGGAGTATCATAGTACGCCCGTAGTGTTCTGTGCAAGTGTACAAGACGAATGACCGGACACACCCGTCCTTGTACCTAATTAGTCTCACGGAGGTAATCTGTTACCGTGTGCACAGTCCAATGTATCACTCCCAATACATGGCCATCACGTGCCCGACTAAAAATTCCACACATCCGCACCCGGCCACGCAATATGAACTCAGAAGGTCATATGAACGAGAATGACCATAATGAATATCAATGAATAATAATAATCTGACAAACTCAAGAATGACTCACCGAGGTGAAATGATAATGAAGTGATTGATAGTTTCAATGAAATGATTAGAACCGCCGTTCCTCGTTAATGAAGTGATTATTCGACAATTACAAGTCTCAATATGATTAATACAATGATGAATGAGTTTTGATTATGAAAGATCAACAACAAAAAGGAATGAATATCCTATTAACCGAGTAAGAATTAACTTACTCAACACCGGTGACAATTATCCTTCCACGAACAACGTCCTAATTGATATATCGGTCGCTCGAACAACCTTGAATAAATACAATTACCAACAATCCGTTAAATATACGAATCAAACACGAATATAACGAACTCAAAACGTCGATACGATTAGACCAAGTTCATTGGGGCATAATATCGAACACCTTGTGGCCAACTTCGATTGATTACAACCAAACCTCAATAATACCAACACCAAATCCCCAAGAAGTGTTTCAAACCAACAAAACATTTCAATACGATCAATAATCCGTTATGAATATCCAAATACGTGATTATAACAACAATTAATCGAAAACTCCCAAATCCAACTCGATATTCAAAGTGTTCTTGAATAATCCCTCAATAATCCAATGAATCTCTATACAAACTCATAATCATATACATATCCTTCCATATAACATGATTATAACGTCCAAAACATCATATTCCAATACGAATTCGAAATCCAAGATGTTGAAGAAATTACCTCTTGAAGATCCAACCACTTCGATCCGATGAATACGAGTTAAATCGAGTGTCCAAGCTTCCCAAATGAATGAAGATGAAGAAAATCAAGTACTCCAGTAAATGATGAAGGAAAATCCCTCCCTCAAGCTCTCTCCCTCGGACAAAATGGAAGAAAAGGGTGAAAATGAAGAAAAAGTCCCGGCCGGATCCTTATATACTACCGGAAGTTACGGTCGTAACTCGGCCTTCATACGGCCGTAACATCCTAGGTCAACGGCCTTACGGCCGTAACCGGCCAACTCGTACGGCCGTAACTTGGCTTTGTCCAAAAACCTGCCGACAGCCTTACGGCCGTATCCGCCCTGACTTACGGGCATAACTCGCCCTCGTCTAAAACATCTGCCGACATCCTTACGGCCGTACCCGCACACCTTACGGGCGTAACTCGGATGATACGGCCGTATCCGGCCAAACTTACGGGCGTAAGCCCCCTTCGTCGAAAATGACCAGTACTCGTCAGAACGTGACGGCCAGAATCGCCAAGCCTTACGGCCGCATTTTTCGCCTTACGGTCGTATGCCGCAACCTTTACGGCCGTAAGTCCCTCTAGTCCGACACATCTGAAAACACGAACACTCCTACGGCCGTATCTCGCCCTCTTACGGCCGTGAATCGCCTTCGCCAATAACATCCGGACACTGCTGACTCAGACGGCCAGATCTCGGCCAAGCCTTACGGCCGCACTCGCTCAACTTACGGCCGTATGCCGCAACCTTACGGCCGTAAGTCCCGTTCGTCCAAAATGGCCTGAAACCAAAGAAAACCTGTTACGGCCGTAACCTACCATTCTTACGGCCGTAACTCATTGCTGGACAAGATGAAAATCCAACAAGTCCGATTCCTCGCTACGACTGATGAATGATCCGACATATCATACGAATGTGAAAGTGAACAGGTCCAACACATGCCAAAAATGATACTCCCAGTACAAGACTACCAATCCCGATGAAAATGATAATATTCCCATCTCGATCTATAAACGGATATGAAATGACGATCGGTAACTGATATACGATTACAACATACCAACAGTGAACGCAATGAATGAATCATGAATGATGAGTGATTAATAATGAGTGAAGTTACTGAATGATAATTACTGACTGATTAATATTGAATAAAAATGAATGAAATTCAACTGGATATTACATACTCCCCCCCTTAAAAGGAGTTTCGTCCCCGAAACTAAGAGTCAACAACTCGGGATAACTCTCCCGCATACTCTCTTCGGTTTCTCAAGTGGCCTCTTCGACTCCGTGTCTAGACCACTGCATCTTGACCAAAGGGATCGTCTTGATCCTCAACTGTTTGATTCGCCGCTCTAAACTCGTACAGGACGTTCCTCGTATGAATGATCATCCGCGATCTCGATTTTGTCGAACTGAAGTATGTGACTCGGGTCGGCAACATACTTCCGCAACTGAGAGACGTGAAACACGTTATGAAGTCGGCTTAACGCCGGAGGTAAAACCAAACGATAAGCTAGCTCGCCTACTCGCTCCAAAATCTCAAACGGTCCAATGAATCTCGGACGCAACTTTCCCCGCTTTCCGAAACGGAAAATACCTCGACTCGGGGACACCTTGACCAAAACGTGGTCACCCGTCTCGAACTCTAGCGGTCGACGACAATTATCTGCATAAGATTTCTGTCGACTCTGAGCAGTCAACAGACGACTCCCGATCAAGGCTACCTTCTCACCGCGGCTATAAGTATATCGGGCTCCATGCCGATTGATTCTGATAAGTCGTCCCAACACAAAGGAGGTCGACAACGATGACCGTACAAGACCTCGTAAGGTGCCATCTTAATCGAAGCATGCCCACTATTATTATACGTGAACTCGATCAATGGTAGTTGGGCTTTCCAATCGTCCTGCCAATCGAGGACGTATGCCCTCAACATGTCCTCTAATGTCTTAATGGTTCTCTCGGATTGTCCGTCGGACTGAGGATGAAAAGCGGTACTGAGATTAAGCTGAGTTCCCATAGCACGATGGACTGATTTCCAAAAATGAGACACAAACCGTCCGTCACGATCGGAAACGATACTCTTAGGAGTACCGTGCAGTCTCACTATCTCTTTGATGAACAGCTGGGCAAGTCTCTCGGGACCCCACGTATCCTTGATCTCAAGGAAATGAGTTGATTTAGATAAGCGGTCCACGATCACCCAGATCGTATTCATGCCACGACGAATCGTCGGCAAACTCGTGATGAAATCCATAGAAATGTCTTCCCACTTCCATTCTGGAATAGGGAGCGGTTTCAAAGATACCCACGGCCGCTGATGTTCAAACTTGACTTGTTGACAGGTTAAGCATCTCGGAACAAATTCCGCGACTTCTCGTTTCATATTACTCCACCAGTAATTTTGTTTCAAGTCCTTTTACATCTTGCTAGACCCCGGGTGAACAGAATAAGGGGTAGCATGAGCTTCTCTCGAAATCGAGTTTTTCAACTCGTCAGTCGCCGGTACGCACAACCGATTCTTAAATCTCAAAAGTCCATCCTCATGGACCACGAATCCAGGGGCTTTCCCCTGGGCCACGTCCTCACGGATGCGCAACAATGCTGGTTCTGAACCCTGATTCTCCCTGATTTCCTCCTCAAGTGATGATGAAATCTCTAACATATAAAAGCTGTCCCTGAACTCGCTGAAGCCGGACCTCGATCTTGGGTCTAAGGAATTCCTGCTGAAGCTCCTTCTGAACTGTTAAACGAGCAAGCATCTACCCCTGAACGGACTTACGACTCAAGGCGTCGGCGACAACATTCGTCTTGCCCGGGTGGTAAAGGATCTCGAAATCATAATCTTTGATTAGTTCCAACCACCGTCTTTGTCGCAAATTTAACTCCTTCTGAGTAAATATATACTTCAATTCTTGTGATCAGTGAAGATCTGACAGGTGACGCCATAAAGGGAACGACGCCAAATTTCCAACGCGAAAACCACGGCTGCTAGATCCAGGTCGTGGGTCGGATAATTAACCAGCTAATCCGAGGAAACTTCGGATTTCCTTAACATCTTTCACAGGTTGCCAATATCGGATAGCCTCTGTCTTCTGAGGGTCGACACGAACTCTGTCTGATGAAATTACATGCCCGAGAAGAGTCACTTCGGACATCCAGAACTCACATTGAGAAAATTTTCCATAAAGTTGCTCGCGTCTTAACACGTCGAGAACCTGATGAAGATATACTTCGTGTTCCCCTCGATCACGAGAATAAAATCAAAATGTCATCGATGAAGACAGCAACAAACTGATCCAAAAAGTCGATGAAAACCCAATTCATTAACTCCATGAATACCGCAGGTGCATTAGTTAGCCCGAACGGTATAACTACGAACTCATAATGACCATAGCGTGTACGAAACGCTGTCCTTGCGATACCTGACTCTTGAATTCGCAACTGATGATATCCAGATCTTAAGTCAATCTTGGAAAATATTGAAGCTCCCTGAAGTTGATCTAAGAGATCAACAATACGGGGTAGAGGATTCAAATCTTGATCATCACCCTGTTCAACTCCTGATAGTTAATACACACATGAGACGAGCCATCCTTCTCCTTGACAGATCACACTGGTGCTCCTCGCGGGGACGCACTCGGTCTGAGATAACCTTACTCGAACTATTCCTCAAGTTGAATCTTCAACTCCTGCATTTCGGTCGGGGCCATCCGATACGGTGCCTTCGATAACGGGGACGTACCGGCTCCAACTCACTCCTGAATTCCACAACTCTATGTGAAGGCAACCAGATAACTCGTCTGGAAATACATCGTCAATCGATGACAATGATACTACGAATGATTGAACATTTCGATTGCCCTAGAACGGTCAACCGATGAAAATGATACAATGAATGATTGAACAACTCGATTGCCTTAAAACGGCCAATCGATGAAAAAGATACTATGAATGATTGAACAACTCGATTGCCTTAAAACGGCCAATCGATGAAAATGATACAATGAATGATTGAACAACTCGATTGAGGAATTTCTCTGCTTCCATCATAATAATAATTCTTCTGGAACAACGGGGATTACTTCCCTGAAGCACACATTCGACAACAAACGACGGAATGATAGTGACCAAACGCTTACAACACTAATGTTAGTATCATGACGATCCATCCAACTAATACCCAATATTACATCGTCCTCAGATAAATTCACCACAATTAGGTCCACCAACCAATCGCGGTCATTAAGCTTACCTCGGTATGATTTCCGAAAATTCTTCCATCGCCAGGTAGACCGATGGTATGAGGTCCACAAGCAATAGGACTATCCCAAAATAAGTCTATTCAAACATGATTCAAAAATGAATAAAAGCGGTGTACCAGTATCAAAAGGTACACACAGGTTGAACTAAAATTACGAGTATACCTGAGATCATTCGGGCCACCGGATCGTCGATCCTCTCCATCACATGAATCCGGGACTTGCCGGCCCCCGAACCGAACGCTCCCGTCTGATAAATATGAGCTCCAACTTTATTTGCTTCCATTGTCTTAAACGACGTTGACAGAGCAGTCCGATTCTGAATCGCTGATTGCTTCGGGGCCTGAGATGCCGCCGGAGCCGACTTGGAGTCCTTTCGGCAAAAACGGGCCTTATGCCCAAAATTCCCACAATTATGGCACGTGATAGACGGTTTCGGACACTTAGTGCTGTAATGACCCGGCGCTCCACAGTTGAAGCAGGTGATAGCCGAACTGGCCGCTCGGGACTGAGATCCCGCATGATTAAGCACCGTAGGGGGTCGCTCAGAAACGATAGGACTCACACGAGGCTTCTTGAAGGTTGACTGACCGCCTTCGGATTGATCACGCTTCGTTGATTTCTTGCTGGCAGACGAAGGTTGTTGTTCAGCAATTTCCTTAGCAGTCGGCTCATACGGGAGAGTTCTCTCGATTAATCCGGCCAGAGTGGCGCAATGATGATTGAGCAATTGCACATGGGTCATCATGGCCTGCATAAAAGTGAGTGGATCAACCCAAACATCTTCTGATCGAGCCGAGTCCTGGGTACGATTTCCCGACAGCGAGTGATTATTTTCCGGGTTTCGGCCCGCACCGCGGCCTCTCCCCATGCATCCCCTGACAGCTCTCCCCATACTGAAGTAGAAAGGTCGCATAATGATTATAATTCCCGCATGATTATCACGTTATGATTATGTCATGAGATGATGAAAATGATTATACATGCTCTAACTTAGCGATTATATGAATGATTTACTGAAGTGACATGATTATCTGATGAAATTCTTGAAATGATTATCTTGAACAACTTAACAAGATTAATAATATGATCATCCAGATCGACAACTGAGTAATGAAATGGATTGAGTAATTAATGAGTTAACATGATCGTCCTGATCATTAACTGAGTAATGAAATGAATTAAGTGATTAATGAGTCAACATGATCGTCCTAATCACAATGAATGATGATGTTTGAGGATTGTTAATTGATGAATGATGAATGAATGACTATTGCCAGAAATTATACCATGGTGTTAGAAATCTTACAGTTCTTTCGGTCTGATTGGCTCGGCATTTGCACAGGTCACACGTGACGCAAAAGTCCAATGATACTAGTCTGATGACGATGATTTCAAATGACACATGACTCGGAAGGAAGTATTCAAAACCACGCTCCGATACCAACTCTGTAACACCCCAAACTAGGCGGATATTACAGTGCCGTGAATCCCCGACTGGGACCCACCAGGCGAATGAAATGATGAATTAAATAATATAATTGTAGTACCGAACCACATTATATTACCAAATACTCCGATGAGGAGTTTAAGTACAACACACCAGGACAATACCGAATACTAGTATATTTTATATGAAGATAAAATACACAACACGGAATGAAACGGAGTATCCAAATGAAAGTCTGCAACGGAAATTAAAGGACAACAACATGAATAACTGAAAGATCGGGGCCCCTACTAGTATCACTGGGACTCCTCGACGTCAACATGCTATTCCCGTGCTTTTGCCTTGCCATGACCTGAAAAACCAAATCCAAATGGGCCGGGCCATACGTAACAACAATCCTCAAGGGTTGAAAAATACACATTCATTATTTAATCAAGTTATGAAATATCCCTAGTTATGAATTACGGCAAGAGGAGTATCATAGTACGCCCGTAGTGTTCTGTGCAAGTGTACAAGACGAATGACCGGACACACCCGTCCTTGTACCTAATTAGTCTCACGGAGGTAATCTGTTACCGTGTGCACAGTCCAATGTATCACTCCCAATACATGTGTAACACCCCCAAGACATTCAGGGCATATTACAGCGCCGTGGACTCCACACTGTGGAATCCACCAGGCTAACATACCAACAAGACATTTGCCAATGACAAACGATCATCAATAAAATGACAATTCAAATAAAAGGCTACAACCCGACCAATAAAATCCAACATCAATCCATTTCCCAAAACGGGAATACAACATTAACGATTTTGCAAAAGAAGTACTCGAGTACTTAAACCAGTTTTATAATACAGAATCCCCAACACAAGATATCAAAATAATCGACAGACAGAACACCAATAATCAACTTCTGGACAGTATCATGCTCGCCCATCATCCTCATACGGCTCGGGTGCTCGCTTGTCCCCACGATCAATACCTGAAATACAAAAAGTATTTCCCCCATTTAAGGGGTTAGCGACAACTGCTAGTGCAAGTACAATCCATTTGAACTACATTCTAATCAGATGAATATATGCGCCAAAAGTCATTTTAGAAATATTTTATATTCCGGAATATTTACAATGTATAATCACAAAACACATTATCTCCAACAAATCACAATTCAAAGTTAACCGTTGGTACGAGACTCACGGCCACCGTACCCCGCAAAGCCCCGTCGGACATCCCTGGGTGGCTAACCACAGTTCACGATACGCACACTCACGGCAATACGTATCCCTAGAGGCCCCGTCGGACCATCTCTAGGTGAACATACACATAACCATCCACAACAACCACGACACTGCCATAATTCAAATACTAGAACATGTAAACAAATGTAAAGTACTTGCCTTTGAGACATTCTTGAAGAAACGGAAGTGAAATACGACTACGAATGGTCCGGGTGGGAAACGACGGTTCCTAAACGAAGGATCAACACAGTTCAGTCCCAACGGACAACAATAACCGATCGGAATACACCCATAATCCCCGATTACAATTCATGACAAAAACGTTCAATCGATACGGGCGAGGGTTTATGCAAAATCTCCCCGTATCAACAATTCGCGGATTAAAATCAAGGAAATAGGATTTGGAATCACTCAATAATCACAATCGGTGAAGAATATCATAACATAATTGAACAATTCGGAACTATTCACAAAAATCCCGAAAAACCCCCAAATTCGTCAAAATTAGGGCTCCTGAGGAATTACCTTTAATTCGGCTGATGAAGGGTGATTATGCTGATTATGATATGATGGCTCGATTCTACCGTGATGGAATTTGAAGAGAACTCCGAATAGAACCGGTGGAAATCGCCTCTAAGGTCGCACGTCGAAGAAACGAAGAGAAAAGGATAAAACTGCTGTTCTGAAACTGTCCGCTGACTTATATATTATGTGGAGTTAGCGCACGCTAAATGTCATATATAGCGCGCGCTAACGGGGCCGTGACAGGTCCAGTGGCTACTGCCACCATTCGCTAGCGTACGCTAACAATAGGGAGTTAGCGTACGCTAACTGCACATCGGTAGCGCACGCAAGGTAACAGGAGTAGCGTGCGCTACCTACAGCAGTCAAAGATCGCCGATGTCACATCGCCAGTAAGTCTTTGCCGAGGGTATAAAACACGAAACGCACGACGAGACCAGAATCCAGGAACATAGACGCGAAGCATACAAGACAACGGAGCTAAGCGCTGAAAGAAAATACAATTCCGACCACCGGAGGGTCCGTAATGCGACAACGAAACTAAGATTCCCTAAACTATTAGGAAATTACAAAAATGGCCCAAGTGCCCGAAAATCACGAAACGACGTCGGATTTACAAACCGAAAGTCTCCACATGACCAACTCAACCATACGAACTTGTACAAACCAAGAAACAACGAAAACGAATGAGTTTTACGAGAATCGAACATTCATACGGCAAAACATGCCATAAACGAAATTATGTGAAAACATCATCAAAACTCATCCAAATGGAAAAACTCCAAGAACAAAGTAGATTCAAAATGTCGAAACGGTTACAAGCGAGTCGATAAAAATAGACATACACCAAAAATGGAAACTGCTAAAAATGGAAAATTACGGATATTACATTCTCCCCCTCTAAAATAAAGTTTCGTCCCGAAACTTAAGAATCAAAAAGTTCGGGATGCCTCGAACGCATATCCTCCTCTAACTCTCATGTTGCTTCTTCTACTCCGTGCCTCGACCATTGCACCTTAACCAAAGGAATGGTTTTGTGCCTCAACTGCTTGTCACGACGCTCCAAAATTCTGACGAGCCTCTCTTCAAACGTAACATCCTTCTCGATCTCCACGTTCCCAAAGTCAATAATGTGGGACGGGTCCGGAACGTACTTCCTCAACTGGGAAACGTGAAATACGCTATGAACATGACTCAGCGACGGAGGTAAAGCCAAACGGTACGCTAACTCACCGACTCTCTCCAATACCTCGAAAGGTCCAATATATCTCGGACTGAGTTTCCCCTTCTTACCAAAACGGAAAACTCCTTTCGTCGTAGACACTCTCAACAGAACATGATCTCCCACCTCAAACTCCAAAGGTCTACGCCTAACATCCGCATAAGACTTTTGTCGACTCTGAGCAGCCAACATCCTCTTTCTAATCAATTCAACTTTCTCCCTCGTCTCTAACACAAGGTCTGGCTCGGTACCAACTAGATCGGACGGCTCATCCCAACATATCAGCGATCGGCAACGTCGTCCATAAAGTGCCTCATACGGTGCCATCTTAATCGACGCGTGCCAGCTATTATTATAAGTAAACTCAATTAAGGCCAAATGATTCTCCCAGTTACTACTCCAGTCTAACGCACACGCGCGCAACAAATCCTCGAACGTCTGAATGGTACGTTCGGACTGCCCATCGGTCTGGGGATGGAACGAAGTGCTCAAACGTAAATGTGTCCCCAATGCCTTATGCACCGCCTACCAAAAATGCGATACAAATCGGCCATCTCTATCTGAAATAATGGTCCTCGGCGTACCATGAAGTCTCACTATCTGTGCGATAAAAATACGAGCCAACTTTTCTGGACCCCAAGTATCATTGATGCCCAGAAAATGTGCCGACTTAGTCAGTCGGTCTACAATCACCCACACCATATTCACACCAGTCTTCGTCCTCGGCAAACCCGTGACAAAATCCATAGAGATATCCTCCCACTTCCACTCCAGGACGGGAAGTGGTTTCAACAACCCGGCTGACCGCTGATGCTCAATCTTGACTTGCTGACAAGTCAAACACTTAGCCACAAACTGAACTACCTTCTTCTTCATGTCGTTCCACCAGAAATTCTTCCTTAAATCCTTATACATTTTACTCGAGCCCGGATGGACTGAGTAAGGTGACGCATGAGCCTCTCGCATAATACTCTGTCTCAATTCCGAGTCGTTCGGAACACACAACCGACCTCGGAATCTCAACACTCCGTCCTCATGAATAACAAATCCCGGGGCTTTCCCTTTCCCTACACTCTCTCGGCCGAATAAACATCGGGTCCTCCAACCTGTCCCGATTTTATGTCATCGACTGAGATGAAGAAATCTCAAGAGTACGCAATCGCCGGAACTCTCTCGGGCAAAGACAACCTCAATGCTCAACCTCGTAAACTCTCGCTGAAGTCCCGACTGGGCCGTAAGTAGCTCAAGCGCCCGAAGCGGTACCGATTTCCGGCTCAAGGCATCCGCTACCACATTAGCCTTGCCCGGATGATAGAGGATCTCGAGATCGTAATCCTCAATCAATTCCAACCACCTCCCCTGTCTCATATTAAGCTCTTTCTGGGTGAAAATGTACTTCAGGCTCTTGTGATCGGTGAAAATCTGACACGACGAGCCATATAAGTAATGACGCCAGATCTTCAACGCAAATACGACTGCGGCCAACTCAAGATCGTGCGTATGGTAATTCAATTCATACGGTTTCAATTGACGGGACGCATAGGCAATCGTCCTCCCGTGCTGCATAAGTACGCATCCGAGCCCTTGGCCCGAAGCATCACTATAAACTGAGAAACCATCATTACCACTCGGTAAAGCCAAAACGGGAGCAGTCGTCAACCGCTTCTTCAACTCCTCAAAACTATTCTGCCTCTCATCGGTCCACACAAACTTCTCTGACTTCTGTAACAACAGAGTCAGCGGTCGAGCGAGCTTAGACAACCCCTCGACGAATCTACGGTAATACCCGGCTAATCCCAGAAACTGCGGACCTCCTTCACGTTCTTGCGCGGCGCCCAATCCAACACTGCCTCTACCTTATGTGGGTCCACACGAACACCCTCGGCCGAGATCACATGACCGAGAAACATAACCTCCCGTAACCAAAACTCGCACTTTGAGAACTTCGCAAAAAGATGCTGAGTTCTCAAAATATCTAGAACGATATGTAAATGACGGGTGTGCTCCTCCTCGCTCCTCGAGTAAATCAGGATGTCATCGATAAAAACGACTACACACTTATCGAGGTACTCGATAAAGACCTTGTTCATAAGCTGCATGAACACGGCTGGTGCGTTAGTTAGCCCAAAAGGCATAACCACAAACTCGTAGTGACCGTATCTCGTCCGAAAGGCTGTCTTTGGAATATCGGTATCCTTCACTCGGAGCTGATAATACCCCGATCTCAAATCAATCTTCGAAAACACGGTTGCCCCTTGCAACTGATCAAACAAGTCATCAATCCTCGGGAGCGGATACTTGTTTTTGATGGTCACTTTGTTCAACTCTCGGTAGTTGATACACAAACGAAGTGACCCATCCTTCTTCTTCACAAACAGGACCGGTGCGCCCAAGGTGAAGCGCTTGGTCGAATATATCCCATGTCTAGCAACTCTCCCAACTGTTTCTTCAACTCAAGCATCTCGGCAGGCGCCATACGGTATGGCGTCTTAGAAATCGGGGCTGCCCCGGCTCTAAATCGACGGTAAACTCAACCTCTCGGTCCGGCGGCAAACTCGGCAACTCGTCTGGAAAAATGTCAGGATACTCACAGACTACCGGAATAGATGAGAGCTCGACTCCCCCTTCTTCCGATCTCAAAGCGTAACAACAATAGCCCGTGCAACCTCCTCGAAGAAGTCTCACCGCCCTCAAGGCGCTGATCAGAAGTCTCTGGCTACTCCGTTTACGCCCCACAAAAGAATGCTCGGTACCGTCGGAGGCTAACATCGAAACGGTTCTCGTTCTATAATTCATGATAGCCCCATGACGGTCCAGCCAATCCTCACCCAGAATCAAATCCTCATCTCTAATATCTACCGCAATCAGATTAGAAGGCCAAACCCTCCCCGCGATACTCACTCGAAAATCTCTAACCTCACGATCCCCCACGATGTTATCCCCACTAGGCAGTTTAACAACAAATGGTTCACACGCAACCAAGCAATCAATATGCAGACGACGCACATAATCCATAGATATAAAAGAATGCGTAGCACCGGAATCGAACAATACGGAAACATGATGATCAAGGATGTGGACGGTACCTGTAGCCACCGTCGCGTCAGGATCCCCTGCTCGTCTCATCTCGTACACTCGGGGCGGAACAGACCCCGCACTAGAAGCTCCCCCTCTAGAAGGCTGACCACGCCCTCGACCTCTACCAAAACTCTGCTGCCGAGGTGAATCTTGTCAGTGCACGATTCACAATCGGCTCTCCCGCGGCTGGGGCTGATATCTGAGTAACTGGAGCCCGAGCTGCATTCGTACAAAACTTAGCACGATGACCCATCCGACCACAAGCAAGACACTGAATCGGAGGCCTATCACACTCACTCATCATGTGGCCCGGACGACTACAGTTGAAGCACGTAGGACCACGAACGGAACCAGCAGGAGCAGACCTAGAACCGTTTCCTCGACCAACGATGGCGGCCGACTCGAAGACTCGCGAACTGCATCGAGCCTTGGATACCCTCTGACTTGCCTCCCAAAGCGCCGGAGGTCTTACATTTCTTTCCTTCAGTTGCCGTCTCTGTCGCAGAAAACGACATCTCGTAAGCCATCGCTTTATGCTGATAATCTTTCAAAGTCGTGCACCCCAGACCAGACATGTAGTGGCGCACCCTCGGTTTCATCCGCATATCAAAGTGGCGGATCTTATCAAGCTCATCTCGGACTTGGTTTCTCACATAATGCAGCTGTTGATTGTAGTCTTTGATAGCTTGAGATATAGGAACATCTTGGGGATTAGCCTCAAAGAAGGCTCGGATCCTCCCCTCTTTCACTGGCCACGGACAGAATTCGTCTTCCATCAGATCCCGAAACTCTGCCCACGTAGCTGCCCGGTCACGCGGTTTCACCGCTTGCCACCACGTCGCTGCCTCCTTGGTGAGGAAGTACTGAGCAATGGGTACCTTCCTCTCCTTAGAACAATTAGCAGCCTCAAATACTTTCTCCATCTCGAATAGCCAATTCTCCCAACCAGAAGGGTCGGAAGCACCATCAAACTGCGGAGGACGCATACGAATCACGTCCTGAAGTAGCTTATCATTGCCGGACCCGGTAGGCGGAACCGGGTTGGCATTAGCATGGCCGACCAGAACGGCCTGAGTCAGTAGCGTCATTTGGTTCGCTACTTGCTGCAAAATGTTCGCCACTCCAACATTCTCATGTGCATTACCGGAGCTAGCAGACTGGTCCTGCTGACCTCCGGAACTAGAGGGAACATTGTTCGACAAGGAAGGCATCGCCGAATCAGTTCCCGAGTGATCGGACATGGCCGCCCCACCGGCTGCGCCACGTCCCCTACCGCGTCCGCGACCGCGTCTGCGTCCTCTACCAGCAGGAATTCTGAAGAAGTAGTGGGTAAGTACAATTCAAACGCAAAACACAACAAGATACTAAGACAGGAATAGAACAGAACGGTGAAACGAGTCAAGTTAGGAAAAACTTACGAGCACCGGCGTACTGAGATGATGGCATAGCAGTGATATTGTCCCCAAAAACGACACTTAACTAGACCCAAATAACCGACAACCTAGGTATCCATAAACCTAAGCTCTGATACCATATTCTGTAACACCCCCAAGACATTCAGGGCATATTACAGCGCCGTGGACTCCACACTGTGGAATCCACCAGGCTAACATACCAACAAGACATTTGCCAACGACAAACGATCATCAATAAAATGACAATTCAAATAAAAGGCTACAACCCGACCAATAAAATCCAACATCAATCCATTTCCCAAAACGAGAATACAACATTAACGATTTTGCAAAAGAAGTACTCGAGTACTTAAACCAGTTTTATAATACAGAATCCCCAACACAAGATATCAAAATAATCGACAGACAGAACACCAATAATCAACTTCTGGACAGTATCATGCTCGCCCATCATCCTCATACGGCTCAGGTGCTCGCTTGTCCCCACGATCAATACCTGAAATACAAAAAGTATTTCCCCTATTTAAGGGGTTAGCGACAACTGCTAGTGCAAGTACAATCCATTTGAACTACATTCTAATCAGATGAATATATGCGCCAAAAGTCATTTTAGAAATATTTTATATTCCGGAATATTTACAATGTATAATAACAAAACACATTATCTCCAACAAATCACAATTCAAAGTTAACCGTTGGTACGAGACTCACGGCCACCGTACCCCGCAGAGCCCCGTCGGACATCCCTCGGTGGCTAACCACCGTTCATGATACGCACACTCACGGCAATACGTATCCCTAGAGGCCCCGTCGGACCATCCCTAGGTGAACATACACATAACCATCCACAACAACCACGATACAACCATAATTCAAATACTAGAACATGTAAACAAATGTAAAATACTTGCCTTTGAGACATTCTTGAAGAAACGGAAGTGAAACACGACTACGAACGGTCCGGGTGGGAAAAGACGGTTCCTAAACGAAGGATCAACACAGTTCAGTCCCAACGGACAACAATAACCGATCGGAATACACCCATAATCCCCGATTACAATTCATGACAAAAACGTTCAATCGATACGGGCGAGGGTTTACGCAAAATCTCCCCGTATCAACAATTCGCGGATTAAAATCAAGGAAATTGGATTTGGAATCACTCAATAATCACAATCGGTGAAGAATATCGTAACATAATTGAACAATTCGGAACTATTCACTAAAATCCCGAAAAACCCCCAAATTCGTCAAAATTAGGGTTCCTGATGAATTACCTTTAATTCGGCTGATGAAGGGTGATTATGCTGATTATGATATGATGGCTCAATTCTACCGTCATGGAATTTGAAGAGAAGTACGAATAGAACTGGTGGAAATCGCCTCTGAAGTCGCACGTCGAAGAAACGAAGAGAAAAGGATAAAACTGATGTTCTGAAACTGTCCGCTGACTTATATATTCTGTGGAGTTAGCGCACGCTAACTGTCATATATAGCGCGCGCTAACGGGGCCGTGATAGGTCCAGTGGCTACTGCCACCATTCTCTAGCGTACGCTAACAATAGGGAGTTAGCGTACGCTAACTGCACATCGGTAGCGCACGCAAGGTAACAGGAGTAGCGTGCGCTACCTACACAGCAGTTCAGCACTGCTGATGTCACATCAGCAGTAAGCTGCTGTCGATGGTATAAAACACGAAACGCACGACAAGACCAGAATCCAGGAACATAGACGCGAAGCATACAAGACAACGGAGCTAAGCGCTGAAAGAAAATACAATTCCGACCACCGGAGGGTCCGTAATGCGACAACGAAACTAAGATTCCCTAAACTATTAGGAAATTATAAAAATGGCCCAAGTGCCCGAAAATCACGAAACGACGTCGGATTTACAAACCGAAAGTCTCCACATGACCAACTCAACCATACGAACTTGTACAAACCAAGAAACAACGAAAACAAATGAGTTTTACGAGAATCGAATATTCATACGGCAAAACATGCCATAAACGAAATTATGTGAAAACATCATCAAAACTCATCCAAATAGAAAAACTCCAAGAACAAAGTAGATTCAAAATGTCGAACGGTTACAAGCGAGTCGATAAAAATAGACATACACCAAAAATGGAAACTGCTAAAAATGGAAAATTACGGATATTACAACATGGCCATCACGTGCCCGACTAAAAATTCCACACATCCGCACCCGTCCACGCAATATGAACTCAGACGGTCATATGAACGAGAATGACCATAATGAATATCAATGAATAATAATAATCTGACAAACTCAAGAATGACTCACCGAGGTGAAATGATAATGAAGTGATTGATAGTTTCAATGAAATGATTAGAACCGCCGTTCCTCATTAATGAAGTGATTATTCGACAATTACAAGTCTCAATATGATTAATACAATGATGAATGAGTTATGATTATGAAAGATCAACAACAAAAAGGAATGAATATCCTATTAACCGAGTAAGAATTAACTTACTCAACACCGGTGACAATTATCCTTCCACGAACAACGTCCTAATTGATATATCGGTCGCTCGAACAACCTTGAATAAATACAATTACCAACAATCCGTTCAATATACGAATCAAACACGAATATAACGAACTCAAAACGTCGATACGATTAGACCAAGTTCATTGGGGCATAATATCGAACATCTTGTGGCCAACTTCGAATGATTACAACCAAACCTCAATAATACCAACACCAAATCCCCAAGAAGTGTTTCAAACCAACAAAACATTTCAATACGATCAATAATCCGTTTTGAATATCCAAATACGTGATTATAACAACAATTAATCGAAAACTCCCAAATCCAACTCGATATTCAAAGTGTTCTTGAATAATCCCTCAATAATCCAATGAATCTCTATACAAACTCATAATCATATACATATCCTTCCATATAACATGATTATAACGTCCAAAACATCATATTCCAATACGAATTCGAAATCCAAGATGTTGAAGAAATTACCTCTTGAAAATCCAACCAATTCGATCCGGTGAATACGAGTTAAATCGAGTGTCCAATCTTCCCAAATGAATGAAGATGAAGAAAATCAAGTACTCCAGTGATTGATGAATGAAAATCCCTCCCTCAAGCTCTCTCCCTCGGACAAGATGGAGGAAAAGGGTGAAAATGAAGAAAAAGTCCCGGCCGGATCCTTATATACTACTGGAAGTTACGGTCGTAACTCGGCCTTCATACGGCCGTAACATCCCAGGTCAACGGCCTTACGGCCGTAACCGGCCAACTCGTACGGCCGTAACTCGGCTTCGTCCAAAAACCTGCCGACAGCCTTACGGCCGTATCCGCCCTGACTTACGGGCGTAACTCGCCCTCGTCTAAAACATCTGCCAACATCCTTACGGCCGTACCCGCACACCTTACGGGCGTAACTCGGATGATACGGCTGTATCCGGCCAAACTTACGGGCGTAAGCCCCCTTCGTCGAAAATGACCAGGTACCCTGCCTGTAACGTATGGCCGTAACCGGCCAAGCCTTACGGCCGTACCTTCCTCGTCTTACGGCCGTATGCCGCAACCCTTACGGCCGTAAGTCCCTCTAGTCCGACACATCCTGAAAAACACGAACACTCCTTACGGTCGTATCCTGCCCCTCTTACGGCCGTAACTCGCCCTTCGGCCAATAACATCCGGACACCCTGCTCGATTCGTACGACCGTATCCGGCCAAGCCTTACGGCCGTACCTGCTCAACTTACGGCCGTATGCCGCAACCTTACGGCCGTAAGTCCCGTTCATCCAAAATGGCCTGAAACCAAAGAACACCTGTTACGGCCGTAACCTACCATTCTTACGGCCGTAACTCATTGCTGGACAAGATGAAAATCCGACAACTCCGATTCCTCGCTACGACTGATGAATGATCCGACATATCATACGAATGTGAAAGTGAACAGGTCCAACACATGCCAAAAATGATACTCCCAGTACAAGACTACCAATCCCGATGAAAATGATAATATTCCCGTCTCGATCTATAAACGGAGATGAAATGACGATCGGTAACTGATATACGATTACAACATACCAACAGTGAACACAATGAATGAATCATGAATGATGAGTGATTAATAATGAGTGAAGTTACTGAATGATAATTACTGACTGATTAATATTGAATAAAAATGAATGAAATTCAATCGGGTATTACAGAGGCTTCGAACTTTCGGTGCTTGGAACGAAGGGATTTCGTGTTCGGGATGGGGTTCGTGATCGTCATCCATATTTACGGAGATTTATTTCAAAGACTTCAAGGGTATGATCTTTATCTTCGTATTTATATTTTTCGTATATACGTTACTTGATCGATTCTGTTTGGGATTCGTTTTCATTTCCGCTGCGTATTTCATTTTTGTTTCGGAATCCCAACAACCGCCCCACCGGCTGCCTCACGTCCCGGGCCGCGTCCACGACCACGACCGCGACCACGGCCTCTTCCAGCATCCATACTGGTGTTAAAAGGTGGCAAAAAACAACTCGATGATAAGTAAGAGAGGAAAAACAACCATATTTCAAGAAATGGAAATACGATACGAGAAAACAAAGAATCGAGTAAGGAAAACTTATGAACAGTGGAAGTACTGAGATGCTGGTAGCGGTGTGACAATATGCAAAACAAAACAAAACTAGACCCAAATAACCGACAAGCCTAGGTATCCATAAACCTGTCTCTGATACCATTTTCTGTAACACCCCGAGATATTCAAGATATGTTACAGTACCGTGGACCCCTACATGGGACCCACCAGGCTAGACACGAAAATACCACAGTAAAATCACACATCACCCAAATGAAAATCAAATAACACGCCCGGTACAACCGGCGGGAAAATCAACATCGACAACCATAGTTAACTTCAATGAATACAATTCACAATCTGAAGAGGAAAGCCTAAGTACTCGCGAGTACAATCTATAAGTTTAGAAAATAGACAACAACCACATCGAATGGAACAACGGAAATAAAAGGACTCAAATGCACATGTCAACGACCCTGGCCAGAATCCGCGCACTGTCCCAGTGCCCGCTCGTCTGGCTGATCAAAACCTGATATCCATAACAAGAATTTTCCCAAAACGGGTCCCTAAAGGGGTTAGCAATTGCGCCAGTACAAGTAATCAATGCAAACCATTCGGTTATACATTTCATAGTACAAATGCACCAATTTCATTTCAAAACCAAAACCAGACATGTCTTTTCCGGAAACAAACAGTCAATCAATTTGCCTTGGGAACAGGGCTATACCATTGATCCCGCTCGAGGCCTCTAAGGACCCTCACAAGCTAGCCATATCATAAAAACAAATCACGCACGCGCATCGCCTTGGGAACAGGTCTATACCATTGATCTCGCTCGAGGCCTCTAAGGACCCTCCCGAGCTGGCTAGCGAAACAAACTCGTGAATCCAGGGCTATACCATTGTATTCCCTCGAGGCCCCTTCGGACCCTCCCGAGGTGAGCAAAGCACACACAATAGACATCACCATTTCGTGTTAAGCATAAAGGTTTCCAAAAATACTTGCCTTTAATAATTGACGATGCAACGAACGGAAAGGAAAATTACCGATGAACGCTAGGAACCAACGAAACCGAACATAACGATTTGAAGAATACAATCACAATCATTTATAAACGAACACGGAAATGGAATACACCCGAAAACCCGCCTACGATTCATGTATATTCGTACAAGAACAACAACGAGGGCGGACCACAACCAAACCCTCTCGATTACATAAAAACCACGAAATATACCATGAATCCGTAGGGAAACAAAGGATGTCAACAAGATTAATCATATTCATCATGAATTAACCAACAAAACGGAACGAATCGGGCGAAACATGAAAACCCCCAAATCTTCCCCAAAATAGGGTTCTAGAAGATTTACCTTGATTCGGAGGTAGAAGATGATTAGATGATGATAATCTGGTGTTGGAGACTCAAGATCTTGAATAAATGATAAAAATCGCCCCAATCCAATCGCCCAAGTCGCCCAAATCGCCCAGCTCACGGTGGAGAAAAGGAAAGAAGAAAAATGAACTGTTCCGGGTCAACTCCCTGGTTTTTATAGCCAGGGGGCGTTAGCGTGCGCTAACCTCTAAAGTTAGCGTGCGCTAACGGGTGAAACTCCAGTCCAGAAAGTTAACACCCCAGTCCAGGACCTAAAGTTCTGGACCGTTAGCCTACGCTATTAAATAATTAGCGTGCGCTAATTGCCTCTCGGCAGCGCGCGCTATCGGCTATAGCGTGCGCTACCTGGCACTACACCATATATGGCTTTCAACAACATTTTTTTTTATGTTACAAGCAAAAGTGTAGCTTTAGCTGCCTTAAAATTGGTCAAATTTGATTTAAGGCTACACATTTTTCTAACGTTATTATTGATATAAATTAGTGTTACCATAGACTAAATTGAACATCTACGCTAACACAAAATTTGGTGTAGCCGTTGCTATTTAAAAAAAGTGTAACTAAACACTAAAAGAAATAGGAGGGCTTTGCTAAAATATTTTAGGCGGTCCAAATAAATTATTTTCAACTGTAACGACCCGATTTTTATAAGGTATTTTATGAATATATATTTTTTTATAATAAGAAAAACTTGTAGAAATTTCAAGTCGTTATGAAACATACATTTTCTAAAATATTTTGCGGAATTTAAAACGATTTCAAATCTCCAATACAACCGTAAAATCCAGCAGCGGAAAATAATTGTCAAAAACAAGGTTAATTGTTTCATATTAAATTAAGCGGAATTTAAAAGAAATACGCAACATTAAATATATTTATCATATGTCGGTCTACTCTGCAAGCCGTTTTCTTCATTCCGAATTACAAAGGTAAAATTTGACTTGGGTGAAACTGAAGGAATTAGAAACTTAGGGACTAAAATTAAAATCTAGGTAAAGTGATGGAATATAAAATTCCTATCCCGATTAGGGATGTCAGTTTTACCCACCGGGTCAGGTTGCCCGCGGGTAAATGGGTAAATAGGTAGGGCACTGCCCGAAAAATCGAGTAGCGGGTAGGGCAGTACTCATGCCCGCTAAATTATGCTATAGTAAGGGTAGGATATGAGTTTAGCATTTACCCATCTATCCGACCCGATTACCATACCCGTTTACCCGTTTAATATATTTATTTTTTATATATATATATATATGTAATAAATTATAATTAATATATATAATATCTGTTTTTTTCATTTTATATATGAACTTAACATTTTTAGTTTATTAATAATAATATCTTTAACTCTCAAAAAAAAGCTACATTTTTAGTTAATTAAATCATTAAAACTACATTTGATCTGCCTAGGGTTTCAACTCTCAAAAAAAAGCTAAGACACTCCCGTATTATCATTTTCCTTCACATTCATTCTCTCTTCCTTCCTACGGCTCGTCGGCGGTGCTCACCACTCGCGTACTTTTTTCATCTTCAACCTTCTCGCCTCCGGCCTCTCTCTATCTCTCTCTCATTATCGACCACCACCCACCGCGGCCCACCCTCCTCTCGGCTATCGCTATTCGCTCTTTGCCGCTTCTCACGGTCGCAGACGAACTACGGTGCCTGCTGCTCCTTTTAGGTAAGATTAAATCTTCTTCCTTTGATCCTTGTGCTGCGGTGTTTCCACAACTTAGCTAGCGGCGTGTGTCGGATTTTTGCTTTTACTGAACCTACCATAAAGTCGGATCTTTTTTTATTGGTTTATCAAACAAACTAAAAAATAAAATTCATAGATTTATACTCACTTTGTTGGCCGCACCTTGCTAAAGTCGGATTTTTTTTTGCTCCTCATCCGGTGCTCTGCTCTGTGCTCCCCCCTTTTGCTCTATCTGAATTGTTTTTATCCTATTTAGCTTTGAAGAAAGTGTTTATGTTTTGTAAGATAACAGACCTAGGTTTTTCCAGATGATGTTAGTAGTATGTTGATGGTGCTTATTGATACCAATCCATTCTTCTTTTGGGTTTTCCAGATTGTGAGTCTATAACTATTTTTTTGATTGTTTCTGTTTTATGATGGTGTTTTTTATGTTTCTGTTTTTTGATGGTGTTTTTTAGGCTGTTTTTTGGTGGTGGATCAGGGAGCTAGTGGAAGTGGTTAGGGCTTCGAAGTATCAAAATATGGGCATGGCTCAACTTGTTAACAGGCGTGACTTATCTTTCTTTGGCGTGACTCATTTTGTTAACTGGCGTAACTTATCTTATTTTGGCATGGCTTATCTATCTTAGGCGTATCTTATCTAGCTTAGGTGTGACTTGTCCTTATTAAGGCGTGACTTGATTTGTACACTGCCAATTTTGAAATTACACTGCCAATATAGATATTCATGCTGTCAATACCAATTTTCGCTGGTTCTCGTGCTTGATTCTATGCTGGTTTGTCTGTGGCTGTTATTTCAATTTGCTGGTGGTTTGTGACTGTTAGCGATTTGACTGTTATGAGGGTGGTGTGATTCCATTGTCCTCTTTGTGGGTCTTAGTGGGTGTCACGATGGTGGTGGAAATGGGCTTACTAAGAGCTCGTTGATCACACACCTTCGTGACCGTCATTGAGTGTATATTTAAATTATGAGGTTGGTGACTCTTTCTTTGGTATATCGCGCTAGCTAATTGTCAAAATTTAAAATGCCCGGCAGAATATATATATATATATATATATATATATATATGTGTGTGTGTGTGTGTGTGTGTGTTACATACAATGTCCGAGCGAACTTTCTTGAATAAATGTTGTTTGTACTGGTTTCAAATATTTCCATAGGTGGAAAAATGAGTTTCAACTTAGAAGCTGAAAATCATTCTTTTCTGAAGATTACGTTATATGCCGGATATATGCAATTGTAGAATTCATCAAAGGATAGTGTTTTAATTAATGTATGATCATACATATAGAAGGATCATACCAGTTATATTAAGGTGTCGACTTAAAGAAAAAATGATTATCTAAACTTATAGGAAGCGAGAGCTTTATTGGGACGACTCGAGTATCAAAAAGGAAACGTGGAAGCTGCTCTTCGTGTTTTTAAAGGAATAGATGTTGCTGCGGTTATCTCAAGAATAAAAATCACTATAGTTAGAAGATCCGAGCTTTCGAGACGTCATTCTCAAAGTGACAATGGGCCGCCAATGTCGATGCACGCTGTGATTTTGCTTGTCGAAGCAATCTTTCTCAAAGCAAAATCACTGCAGACTCTTGGAAGGTATTCAGGTATTTCTTTAAGATTTTTTCTTTTTTTTTAACAAAAAATTCATAAACACAGTTTAAGAATGCATATGTCATAAACGGATCAATCAAACCAGAACATATTAAGGGAAGCAGTTCTGTATTTACAGACACTGGGAAAGCTGGGACGCTGCTCTTAGGGACTGGAAAAGCAATGCCAAAAGGGCCAATTACAAAACTACCCATGAGGTTTGGATTAATTACAAGAAAAAAGAGATGTTAGAAAGTTGCAAAAGAAAAAAAAAACATTTGAGGTTTGATCATGTACACCCACTGTTATATTAAACTTTTAGCTTCTATATGAAAAACCTACCAGCTTCTGATTATCAAGTGCTTTTTGTTTCCGCGACAATAATCACTTCCTCTAAAAGCCAAAGTTTTTGCAAAACACTCCCTTAACTGTTGTTATTAAGCATTCACGTGTTTTGAATTTCACAGAATCAGCTCTAATATCCGCAATTTTTGATTTTTGGTAAATTTCTTTTTTCGGCCGGAGTCCATTTTGATGACTTTCTCATGACAGTTTCATCATTCTGAGAATGATTAATTCTACACTTTTTGACATCCGAGTTCGTTTCAGCGTCGTTTTGTTGAATTCCGTGTTCTTTAGCGACTTTTCCACGTATGAGTTCGACTTGGTTAAATCACCATTAATTCTTGGAAACTCCAAAGATTCTGAATCTTTGCAATATTATAGAGCATCAAGTTAGCTTCCCAATGGTTCAAACGGTGAGTTAATCGGAGTCCGGATGAAGGAGTTATGGTCGAAATAGCTAAGACTGCACGATGTGCCTTTTTGGTGTTGGAGTGGACTGTACCGTGTGCCGCGGCACACTTCGGCTGGGCCGCGGCACTAAGCCAGTGCTGGGCAGTTTTTTTTGGCCCTGGTCCGTGGCACACTTGTCCTGTGCCGCGGCACACAGGGCGGATTAGCCTATTTACGCGGATTTTGTGAGATGAATGCTCATTTCATCTCTTCCTTCATTCCTCCTCCTCTTGGGCGATCTTGTGGGCGATTTTTGGGCGTTTTTGCATCATCAATCCCAGAGAACTTCATATTCTTCAAGTTCTTGGTGTGTATTAATAACACTAACAATTATTCTTCATCATTAATCCAAGGTAAATTCCTACTTTTGGGTGAATTGGGGGGTTTTTGTTTGTTTTGTCCGATTTAACCGTAATAACTTAGATTTGTGATGTATTGATGATTAATTAGATGTATTCTATCATTTCCCTTGTTATTCCATGGTTGGATCGTATCGATTCGTTGTTTTGGTCGAGTTCTTGACCAACGCCTTGAAGGTGTCCGGTAAAATGTCATAGAGGGGTTTTCGGGCGTTCTACGATTATTCTTCCTCATATGATCGATGATTTATTGATTATATGTTGTTAGGGTCGAGTTTCTTGCGAAGAAATCAAGTTGAACCCTTCCGTTCGTTGTCGTCTTCCTTTTCGAAAGCATCGGGCGTTTCGAAGCTTTCCGGTTGAGCCGTGTTCGTCGGGATACTTGCGTGCCGATTTCGAGGCAAGTATCTTGCCCATACATTTCATGTTTCGTTGATATAATTCTTGATCAATGATTTTATGCGAAATCCAATGTTTAATGAACGTAAGGAGGGATTGGTATCTTCTCGATAAATGTTGTCTTTCAATGATAATTCGTATACTTCATGACTATGTGTTCTCGGAATATGTGTGTTGGTTTTGTATGTTGAAAGATAATATGATCTCTTCGAGTGAGTTAATAGACCGTAATCCTTTGCCGGGGATTACGTATTGTTATTTTGTACTTGTTCGGTAAGAACGTAATGTGTGTGATATTAGTTGTTACTCCTTGAAAGGAGGTTGTGACGTTTAATGTTGTTTGGCTTCATAAGTGATTATTGTTGTGTGCTTAATGCATGTGATGTGCCTCCGGGTATGATTGTTGAATCTCCGGGATCCATACTTGCTACTATGGGTTGGGCGTGACCGTAGGGTTATCCAAATCGGGTATGTCTTGCGGGGACTCCGAGGATCGTGGCTTGTTAGCCCGATGCCGAGATAACTTGTGGGATTATCATCGGGTATGTCTTGCGGGGACTCCGAGGTTCATGGCTTGTTAGCCCGATGCCGAGATAACTTGTGGGGTTATCATCGGGTATGTCTTGCGGGGACTCCGAGGTTCGTGGCTTGTTAGCACGATGCCGAGATAACTTATGGTTGTGGTTTGATTATGTACTTATATGTGCTTGTAGTCACGTGACTTGCGGTTACGGTGACATGTGATTGATATAGTTTCCCTGTGGGTTATTCACTCGGGTTTGTTCTACGGGATCATCTGAGGTCCGTGGCTTGCTAGCACGGGACGCGAATAATCTGTGGAAACAGGTTGTTATGGTATGATCGGGTCGTAGACCCCACTTGTTGTTATCAAATTTATGTTTTGGGAAAATGACTTTTGGGCTGTGTCCCTAAATGTTTTTGAAAGGCGTGAGAATTCTTAAATCCCAATGTATTCAAAACTCCCGAGGTCGTAAAATGTTTTTCACAAGATGTATATCGGGTTTACCCTATCTTTCGATTTAATCGTTTGATTAAGTGATTCACCTCGGGAAGTATGTTTATGATTAACATGTTTCGTGGAGTATGATATGTATGGCTCGTTTTCGTATTTTATACTTACACTAGCAAAACAGTGGAGTTTTGCTAACCCCCGAGTATTCGGGGGGTGGATGTCTGTTTTTGCATTCAGGTTTGGGAGCATAACACAGGGTCGGCACGAAGGATGATGAAAGATGAACGATACTAATCACACGAGGACCCGTTTGATGTTATATTGGTTTAGTTGTATTTTATTTCCGCTGCAGTATTCTTTCCCCAATGTATGGGAGTGTGTTGTATTCGACCCCTGCGTGGGCATGTATTGTAATTGAGTTGTATGTATTTATTGAAAGACCAAATCGGTCTACTGAGTCATTTTAGCCTTAAATGCATTATTGAGTTGTTCGGTTTTGTTACCAGCCTGGTAGAACCTTGAGGAAAGGTTCTACGGCGTGTAATATCCCTGAGCGGATTGGGGGTGTTACATAAATGGTATCGGAGCTTAGGTTGAGGAAACCTAGGTTGTCGGGTCAAGTCGTGTTGTTTGAGTCTTGTTTCGTCGGATTTTATCCGACTGAGTCGTGTCGCGACGCGTCGTCTGAGTTTGTTGGTCGCGATTAGTATCGTGTGCGATCATCATCTTCGTGCGACTTGTGGATGTAAGTCTCCCTTCTTTGTGTTGTGCCTCGTGTGACACGAGCTATTTTTATGATTATTTGTTAAGTGACGGAATCCTCTTATGGATTTTGATTTCTTGATACGTGACTATTTGACTCTCATATTTCGTTCATGTGAGGAGTAGTGTTGCTGGATTGTGCATGTTGAACTGTATTTCTTTTATCCGCTGCGTGAGTTTTTTTCAAATGGCTTTCGGCTTTATGCCAACTGAGTTTGATTTCGAAAACTGATTCCCTTAACCGAGTTTTTGGCATTATGGCCTTGATCATTTTGGCGAAATTCTTATGACGGTATTAGTATTTTGTAAATGGCTTTTGTGAGTTTTTGAAATATTACCGTCATCAGCCTTTTTGGCATTTTTGTAAATGGTTTTTAGCTCTTGAGTTCTCAAGGCCCACGGCGTTATAACATGCCATGTAATTACCTGAAATTTTTGGGCATTCTAGCCCATTGAATTATCTTTGAAAAACTTGAGTATCTTAGGGGCTGTTTGTTTGGCTCTTAATGGTTACATTAAGAGCCTACCTCTGAATCGCTAAGAGGCCAGTACTGTTTGGCAAAAAAAAATATGACCTCTTAATGGTTACAATAACCTCTTAACCATTAAGCATCCATACCCTCTCTCAACCATTAAGAGACAAACAATTTCCAGATTTACCCCTCCTCTTAAATTAAGAATTATTATTCATAATTATTATTATATTTTTTTTAATGAATTTAAATAAAAAAATATTAGACATAATTATTATTATAATTTTCTAATGAATTAAATTAAAAAATATTATACATAATAATTATTATTATTATTTTAAATGAATTAAATTAAAAAATATTATGCATAATTATTATTATTTCAAATGAATTAAATTTAAAAATATTATACATAAAAATTATTATTATTATTATTATTTTAAATGAATTAAATTTAAAAATATTATACATAATAATAATTATTATTATTTTAAATGAATTAAATTTAAAAATATTATACACAATTATTTATAAAAATTAGGGTTTTTATTTATAAAAAGGTGAGGTTTTGGTACGCAAGGGGAGGAAAAATGGGATTTTTAATCGCTACTTTTATACAGAATGGTAAAATGGTAATTTGTTACCATTCAGATCCCATTCAGAATAGTTACCAAGCAACCAAATTTCATTCTGCACTCAACCATACAGAGCCTCTCAACCATTCTGGCCTCTCAACCATTCTGCACTAAATCATTCAGCAACTGCCAAACAGCCCCTTAGAAAATAAATTTCGAGACGTACTTTTAAAATGAATTATCTTCTCGCGGTACTTTCAAGGTGACTTCTAGTGCCGCAATATGTTTCAAAATTATTCCAATTGAGGACCAAAATATTTTGAGATATTTTCAATTATTTTTAGAAATGCAGTTGCTTAGACCCAAGTGTCGAATATTCTGAAAGTTTTTCACTAAGAGAAGGTGTCCTCATTTGTGTTCAAACGCAAGATGATTTTCAAAGTCTCGATAACAATGTTTGCACTACTTTTTGTAAAGTGATACTCAAGATCAACTGGTGTTTCCAAACTATTTTCAAAAGGTGGTTTTCATTTTTAAAACCCATCATTTCGTGCTTGTGGTCGGAGAAGGTGTGTATGATGTTGGTATTGTTGTTAGGGTGTTAGCCCTCCGAATTGTGATTGAATTGGTGGTGTGAACGTTGAGTGGTTCGCCACGCATATGTTTTGTTAGCCCTTCGTGAGAGGTGTGATGACGATCTTTAATGTTGCCATTTCGTGGTGGCTTGCGTGTTATCGCACCTGTGTGAGCTGTTAAAGCTTGGGTTTGTACGTTTGTGTACATGTGTGATTGTTTCATGATGTTTGTAATTATGTGCTGGTTATTGTTCGGACCGTTGAGGTCGCCGAACGATACCGTCGTTGCTGTAGTGTTTGTGTGTGTGTATTACTTTACGATGGTAATCGTTGTATACGGTATGTGTTATGATTCTTCGTTGTACTGAGTTGGCATCTTTGCTATGTCGTTTTGCGACGTTATGCCCCATTGTATCTAGCATTTGTATGTTCGGTATGCCGAGTCGAGTCGTTTCAACCGTGATGTGTCGGGGCATGCACGTGTAAATTGTCCTTCTCGTCAGTAACGCGTTTCAAGTGCGGACTCGAGGGACACCGAATTCAGTTTTGCGAATTGACTACTGAGACTTTTGGAGTTCGCACTTCAGCACAGTCATCGGAATCGGCTTTGAGAGGCCTTTGAAGGATGTTTCTGTCAGTTGCTTGTTGTGTTGTCACCTTGATTTCGTGTTGTGAGTTTCGGGAACGACACTTCTTTTAGAAGGGGTCGAACATAATACCCGTATTATTTTTGGCTTCTGCATTTTCTCTTTCTCAATTCTATCCACTCGCTCGTATTAGTTGATACTTACTGAACTTGTTCTGTATTTCGGTTTCATCGATCGGACGAGCTGTGATCTTGTTTTGGGTCAATCTGGTTATCGCTGTGACTTTTCCGAGTTCGGTTCGATTCTTGTGAACCTTGTTCGGATGTAACATCTTTTGGTTCTACTAGTTCTTTTATTCGAAGTGGATCGGATTTTGAACTTCTGTATTTTCGACTCTGTCGACTCGTTTATGTTCGTTAACATTTTCTGAGCTTGCCCTATCCCTTGCTTTTATTGATCGAACGAGTGTGGTGTTTCGAAATTACTCGTTTGTCGTTGTGACTTTTCAATTGCTATTCCCTTTCCTATGGATCTTATGTGAATCACATCTTGTTGTTTTCACCAGATCAAATATTGTCTCTAGCCGAGACGTGAACCTGGGAGTTGTTGTTTGAATTTTATTATTCTTCGTGATTCGAACATGATTGTTTGATTTTTGTTGTCTCGACCGTTGTGGTTCGATCGTTTGATTGTTTGGTTTTTGTTGATCTCGTTTCGTGATTGTTGAGCGTTCAGACTCCTTCCTAATTTCCTTATATTCGGGAAATTTGTCTCGTTTTCGATCTTCCCACCCTTGGGCGGTGGAATTCCGTATTTCTTCAGCGATTGGCTCGCATTTTGATTGATGTACCGCTGGGGTGGTCAATCATATTGATTTTCGTTCGTTGTGTTTTGTGATTGTTCGGATAATCGACTTGGTTGCATTATCTGTTTGATGACGCTTGTCACTTGTTGGTTTTATTATGTCTCTATCGGTGGCGTTGTGTTGGTCGTCGTGGAGCGTGTTTTCACGTCGTATGTTCCTTTGCGTTTCTTGCAGCGTTTCGCCGTCGGGCGCGAGTTTTTGTTTTTGGGGTATCTCATCGAGTTTTCCTGACAGTGGATATTGCTTCTCCCTACTTATTTTAAGTTTCGGGACGAAACTTCTTTTAAGGAGGGTAGAATGTAATATCCGCAATTTTCGATTTTCGGTAAATTTCTTTTTTCGGCCGGAGTCCGTTTTGATGACTCACTCATGACCGTTTCATCATTCTGAGAATGATTAATTCTACACTTTTTGACATCCTTGTTCGTTTCGGTGTCGTTTTGTTGAATTCCGTGTTCTTTAGCGACTTTTCCACGTATGAGTTCGACTTGGTTAAATCACCATTAATTCTTTGAAACTCCAAAGATTCTGAATCTTTGCAATATTATATATCATCAAGTTAGCTTCCCAATGGTTCAAACGGTGAGTTAATCGGAGTCCGGACGAAGGAGTTATGGTCGAAATAGCTAAGACTGCACGATGTGCCTTTTTGGTGTTGGAGTGGATCACTGCAGCCGCGCACACTTCGGCCGGGCCGCGGCACTAAGCCGATCTGCCGGCAGTTTTTGGCCGTGGGCCGCGGCACACCTGTCATGTGCCGCGGCACATAGGGCAGATTAGCCTATTTACGCGGATTTTGTGAGATGAATGCTCATTTCATCTCTTCCTTCATTCCTCCTCCTCTTGGGCGATCTTGTGGGCGATTTTTGGGCGTTTTTGCATCATCAATCCCAGAGAACTTCATATTCTTCAAGTTCTTGGTGTGGATTAATAACACCAACAATTGTTCTTCATCATTAATCCAAGGTAAATTCCTACTTTTGGGTGAATTGGGGGTTTTTGTTCGTTTTGTCCGATTTAACCGTAATAACTTAGATTTGTGATGTATTGATGATTAATTAGATGTATTCTATCATTTCCCTTGTTATTCCATAGTTGGATCGTATCGATTTGTTATTTTGGTCGAGTTCTTGACCGACGCCTTGAAGGTGTCCGGTAAAATATCATAGAGGGGTTTTCGGGCATTCTACGATTATTCTTCCTCGTATGATCGATGATTTATTGATTATATGTTTTTAGGGTCGAGTTTCTTGCGAAGAAACCAAGTTGAACCCTTCCGTTCGTTGTCGTCTTCCTTTTCGAAAGCATCGGGCGTTTCGAAGCTTTCCGGTTGAGCCGTGTTCGTCGGGATACTTGCGTGCCGATTTCGAGGCAAGTATCTTGCCCATACATTTCATGTTTCGTTGATATAATTCGTGATAAATGATTTTATGCGAAATCCAATGTTTAATGAACGTAAGGAGGGATTGGTATGTTCTCTATAAATGTTGTCTTTCAACGATAATTCGTATACTTCGTGAATATGTGTTCTCGGAATATGTGTGTTGGTTTTGTATGTTGAAAGATAATATGATCTCTTCGAGTGAGTTAATAGACCGTAATCCTTTGCCGGGGATTACGTATTGTTATTTTGTACTTGTTCGGTAAGAACGTAATGTGTGTGATATTAGTTGTTACTCCTTGAAAGGAGGTTGTGACGCTTAATGTTGTTTGGCTTCATAAGTGATTATTGTTGTGTGCTTGATGCATGTGATGTGCCTCCGGGTATGATTGTTGAATCTCCGGGATCCATACTTGCTAGTAAGGGTCGGGCGTGACCGTAGGGTTATCCAAATCGGGTATGTCTTGCGGGGACTCCGAGGTTCGTGGCTTGTTAGCCCGATGCCGAGATAACTTGTGGGGTTATCATCGGGTATGTCTTGCGGGGACTCCGAGGTTCGTGGCTTGTTAGCCCGATGCCGAGATAACTTGTGGGGTTATCATCGGGTATGTCTTGCGGGGACTCCGAGGTTCGTGGCTTGTTAGCACGATGCCGGGATAACTTATGGTTGTGGTTTGATTATGTACTTATATGTGCTTGTAGTCACATGACTGCGGTTACGGTGACATGTGATTTGATATAGTTTCCCTGTGGGTTATTCACTCGGGTTTGTTCTACGGGAGCATCTGAGGTCCGTGGCTTGCTAGCACGGGACGCGAATAATCTGTGGAAACAGGTTGTTATGGTATGATCGGGTCGTGGACTCCACTTGTTGTTATCGAATTTATGTTTCGGGAAAATGACTTTTGGGCTGTGTCCCTAAATGTTTTTGAAAGGCCTGAGAATTCTTAAATCCCAATGTATTCAAAACTTCCGAGGTCGTAAAATGTTTTTCACAAGATGTATATCGGGTTTACCCTATCTTTCGATTTAATCGTTTGATTAAGTGATTCACCTCGGGAAGTATGTTTATGATTAACATGTTTCGTGGAGTATGATATGTATGCTCGTTTTCGTATTTTATACTTGCACTAGCAAAACAATGGAGTTTTGCTAACCCCCGAGTATTCGGGGGGTGGATGTCTGTTTTTGCATTCAGGTTTGGGAGCATAATACAGGGTCGGCACGAAGGATGATGAAAGATGAACGATACTAATCACACGAGGACCCGTTTGATGTTATATTGGTTTAGTTGTATTTTATTTCCGCTGCAGTATTCTTTCCCCGATGTATGGGAGTGTGTTGTATTCGCCCCCTGCGTGGGCATGTATTGTAATTGAGTTGTATGTATTTATTGAAAGACCAAATCGCTCTACTGAGTCATTTTAGCCTTAAAGGCATTGTTGAGTTGTTCGGTTTTGTTACCAGCCTAGTAGAACCTTGAGGAAAGGTTCTACGGCGTGTAATATCCCTGAGCGGATTGGGGGTGTTACAGCAGCCCAATCATGCAAAGTAATATTGGACACGTTCGAATCCGCTATCCCAGATGGCTTGCCCGATAACTTTGCTTCCGAATGTAAGTTACTTGAAACCTTAAACAAAGTCGTCGAGTTACTCCCAGAGCTATGGAAAAATACTCATGCGCCTCAAGAAGCGATTCTATCCTACCGAAGGGCCCTGCTTTATCACTGGAATCTTGACGTTGAAACCCGAACAAAAATCGAAAAGGATTTCGCTATTTTCCTTCTTTACAGCGGTAATGATGCAAACCCTCCAAATCTCCAGTCACAATTAGAGGGTTCCTTCGTACCAAAAAACAATGTGGAAGAAGCCGTTCTTTTGCTATTTATTATTCTTTCAAAGTTTGTTCTCAAGAAAATCGAGCGGGATCCATCGGCTCTATGACTTCACTAAGCCTCAAGTTCCCTCTTATCCAGAGAAAATGATTTAAACGGGCAATTTTCAAATGACACAATATTTCGTTCTATAATAGAAGAACAAGATCGTAAAGTTAGTTGTTTCAGAGAAGACATCCCTATAACAGAAATTTCCGTTTCGCCGCCTAAGAGAGTAGATCATGAATCAGACTCGGTAAATTAATTTTAAAAATTAGATTAAGTGTAGTATAATAGACTTGTATGTGAAAATTAAACATGTTTATACATTATTCTTGTTAAATAGTTAGATTTACCATCTTAATTTAGTTACTCAATTGTCATGTATTTTTAAACTTGTCTTGTACATTATTCGATGTCAATGGTGAAGGTGATGGTGATCGTGAGGAAGAGCCGGTTGTAATCTCTGATGGTGATATATATTTAGCGACTCGCAAATGAAAAGAGAATGGGAAGTACAAGTTACCTAAGGAGGTGCTTAAAACCGTTGATGAAAAAATTGTAAGTATTTATCGTATCTACTAAATGATAGGTCGCCTGGTAATGCTTTCTGGTGGTAGGTCGCTTGGTAATGCTCTTTATATTCATGTATTTGTAATCTATGCAGGATCAATTTTTCTATTTTGATTAGGATCTGGCGGACTGAGTTTGATGTTTTTTCATTCCTGCTCCGATACCATCTCAGAAGATAGATATATATGTGTATGTATCTTGATGTTGTCTGTTCTCCTTTTTCTAATATAATATGGAAAGCATATTATGGTTTAATTGAAGAGAGAGCAAGGAACAGATAGGAAGCAGTAAAATATAAATACAGTAGATCATATATATTGGTGTCCTATTTATTGTAGATTTAGATGGCCTTGGTTGATATCTTAAATGGCCATGGTTGATGAGTACAATTCTACTTATATATTGCTTTTATGTTTGGTGTTGGTATATATTGTTTTACAATTTTACTGAAATTCTAGATGTGCCGCATATTGTTATTTTGTTAATAGGGTAGTTGACTTGTGAAGCAGAAATTAAGATAATTTTCCAATATTGTTATTGTTTGTATTTTATGTTTCTGTTAAATATTTGAGGGAAATACTTGATACTTTTATTTACAGACTGATGTTAAGAAAGCTCTTGAAACTGAAGGTGTTGAGGCTGCTAATAAATTGATTCATGATGGCAAAGAACACCGACCATCTTATCTAATTGGGAGACTTATTCAGAAAAAGGAACCAAAATCGAAGTCTTGAGCATCACCATCCGTTCAAGTTGCTGATCTGTACGTGGCGGACCTAACTGCTAAGATTAGGGCTCAACTTCAACAAGAGATGGATGAAAAAATTGACCAAAAAGTTCGAGAAATGGTGAAAATATTGGCCGAGAAGAATCCAGATTTGAACTTAAAGATTGATCTCTCAGAAATCAGTCAAGGAGTCCTATCGCGGTGACAATGTCACTCCTTGACTGATCTCATCATTTTATATTATGCTAGCTAAGTGACTTAAGTAGTTTTGTTATATTTATGGATTGCGATCGTAACTTGTTCTTAGCTATTATGGATTGAATATTAGCAGTCATGTATTTTGGATGTTGTTATGGTTGACAGTGTTTTAATGGTATTGACTATTTTATGGTAATATTTATTTTCCAATATAACATTTTGCTTTTTGCCATGAAAAATGTTGGTAAAAAACTGCAAAAATGTAGCCATAGACTTTAATTTATAATTCTTTCTATTGGCAAAATATAAAAATTGTGTTGGCAAAGATTAAAAGTGTGTTGGTAAAAGTTAGAACTGTTCATATATAAGTGTAGCCATAGTGTTAAAGTTGTTGGTAAAGATGTCAAAGTGTTTCACAATTTAATGTTACATTAGACCTCATGAGTGTTAGCATAGGTCTACGGCTATACAAATTTCTGTGTCACTAAATATATAAAAGTGTGGCCTTAAGTCTACAGCAACACAAAATCTAGTGTAGCTACAGACAATAAAAGTGTTGGCATAAGGGTCTATTACTACACTTTTTTAACATGTTACCAAAAACAAGAAAAGTGTTACCTTAGACCCCTATGGTTGCGGCCGTTTTTGTAACACCTTCGAATTTGGTCAAAGTGTAGCCATAGCTTGTTTTTCTACCTTCAGCAACACTTTTTGGACTTTTGAACACAGTTTTTCAGGTGTTGCTGAAACCCATATATGGTGTAGTGTGGACACCTGACCGAGTCCAGGGGTAAACTGTCTAGTACTGGACTTTCGCGTTAGCGTGCGCTACTGGACACCTAGCGCGTGCTAGTCCTCGACAATAACGTGCGCTAGAACAAACGTAGCGTGTGCTAAATCGTTAATCCAGAGAACTGAGGTCAGAAACAGGCTCACTGCCACTGCCAGGGCTCAACTCGCTAGCGCGCGCTACCATCAAGCGTAGCGTGCGCTATTGAAGGATGCTTAGCGTGTGCTATACAATAATATTAGCGCGCGTTAGGCACGGGATAACAACGGTCCTGAACACCGAAACACAACCGAAGCATCAAACGGAATAACACAATACGCATGATAACATACAATGGATTCATGGCAACCCCGAAACGGCAGTTCCGAACAACAATTATGATAATCGAATCAATAAGCGGCGGTGAAGTTAACAATTGCGGAATTGAGTAAAATAAATCTGAAAATAAGTATTCTCGAGATACACATACGGTTAAATACGTGCCACCAAGACAATAAAAGCACAAAATCGAGAAAGTATTGGGAAAAGAAAAATGCGGATATTACATATGTTAGAGTCAAAGACTAGGCAGCAACAATCAAGATTCATCGCCTTATCATCACCAAAAGTTCAAGGTATGTATTTGTTGGCCACAAAGTATACAATAAACAACTTATAAAGAAAGAATACATTAAGCTGTATGAATTTCGAAGTTAATTGTGTAGCGGAAGTCTGATAGTGAGCTGCTGTAATTACAACAACTAGGTACTCTCCTGTTTGCTTGATGCGTACAGGGTTTTCACAACGTATGCTATAGATCACAGTTATGAATGAAAATAATAAAAACATAAAGTAAATAACACAAATTTAAGTGATTCGAAGTAAACCCCTCTACGTCCACTGATCCTCCACACAGGAGTAAAACGTTTATTAAAATCACTATCTACACAACTATGTTATCACACAGATTGATACAAGGACTACTGCTTTTGGTCGTTCACACAGATTGGCTTCAGCTCTTTCGACTTGCTTCTTCTTAAACAGATCGAATCTTCAACTTCAATGACATTCTTCCAACACATGTCAGAATACGCAAGGACTTAGCCCGCACAGGGCTAAGGTTGACCTCAACGGTAAAGATGCTATAATGATTCCAAACAGCAGCTATATGCTTTGACGAGCGTTTGTTGTATGCTGTGCTCTTTGCGTTGAGGATTTAGTATATTTCTTCATTTAGATACTGCTGTATACTCAAAAAATATATTGCTCTTTAATAACTTGAATGTCAGAGCTATCTGTCAGGTGTATGCGCGAGAGTGAATAATGTCAGTGCAACGTCCTCTTGCTTGGGGCTATTTATAACTTTGGAAGTAGATCCATTATAAATATAGCCATTGACCGGTTGGTGAGATTAAGACGTCTCTGATTAGCGGTTGCAGAATGTTTGAATTAAAGACAACTCGCATTTAATGCTTCAGACATTCGTTTTGGCTTTGCATTAAATGCTCTTCAAGACGTTCAGACTGTTCTCTTTCAGCCACATTAAATGTTGTCATATCAACAATAAATGTTGCTTTAACCATGAATAGTTTATGAATAACTAATGTTTATTTCACAACGGATTAAAGTTATTCTTCAGTCTTGTTGGATGTGTTTTACTTTTTCTAAGTAAAATACCTACAACTAGACTGCTGTATCCAACATACTTAACTTCTCCTGTATGAAGATGTAGGCTCTGTAGGATTGAACTCTGTAAGAGATCTCTTGCTGTATGGGTGAGCTGTACGGAGTTTCCTAACAACTTCCATATTTAGCGATATTCTGATTTCTGAATACTTCTTTGTTCTACGATGACGATTATCAAAACAAGAATATTTATCCTAACCGTATTCAAGTTCACACTGTCTTAGTTTCTTTTTCTATTTTTGCATACTTTCCCCTTCTTATTTGGAATTTCTTTGAAATTAGTTGGTACAATTATTGACAAACTAAATTTGCGAATTTATGAATAGCTGACTTTTTTTAGTCTGAAATTTACTTTATATTAATATGTATTGCAGGTATAATGTTGTGATATTAATAGATTCTATATAGTTTTCTTTTACACATGATATTTTAATATGTATTGCTTACTCGTCGTTTCTAAAGAGAGCATACATGATATTGTGCATGATACCATCAATATTTAAGATGTAGGATGATTGTAATCTTATGTGATGTGTCTACTTTTTTAATTCGGTGCTTATACGCTTGATGCAAATAAGATTAGAGTGTTTGGTGAATGAATATTGTAGATAGGTGATAAGGTTGCTAGCGAGGAAATCGACTAGGATGTGCGCATCAACTTGTGGGACGTCATTATTATATGAAATGTTGTTGATCATCTGTCCGCTACTGTATAAAAAACATATTCGTCCATTTACATGGTATGTCTAATCCATAATTTTTTCCAGGATAGAGCTGTACTCGCACCGACTACCGATATTTTTGATAAGATTAATGATCACGTGATGTCAAAGATGCCAAGTGAGGAGGTGGAATATCTTAGTTCTGATATCATTAGAAGATAGCCTTTGCCAAATAGAGGAAGATATGTTAGATCAGTAGGATGTATTTTGTCCTAAATTCATTTACACAATAAAACGATTAGGGTTGCCGAATAATGTGATCAAGTAAAAGGTTAGTTGCTTGATTAGGTTGCTAAGGAATTTTGGGCGTGAGGCATGTGTATTGGAACGAGGCTGGTGGTTACTAGACTCGAGGAGCAAATAATCGAAACAATAGTGATATTTGGCAAGGGTAGAAACTTGAATGTGTTGATTATTATGTGATTAAGAATTTGTCATATTCAAAAAGTTTCTAATCAACTTTCAAATAAGACAGTTCCCATTAGCCGTCGTTTGTTTTGGCCATGGCTATAAACAAGAGTTATGGGAAGTCACATTACCACGTGAGTCTCTATCTTCCCCAACCTATCTTCACCTGTAGTCAGTTAGATGTCCAAGGTAATCGATAAGACGAGTTTAGAAATTTTAATACGCGACAAGGACGATGAGAGCCATAATACAACAACTAATGTTGTGTGTAAAGAAGTGTTCGACAAACTTTGATGGATCTGTTTAGATAATATTTTAACTTCAAATACCCTTAGTTTATATCGTAGTATGTCGCTTAAAGTAAAATATTCTATTTTAATGGATATATTGTATTAAAGGACTCTTGCTTCAACAATATTTTATTGCGAATTGATCACTTTTGTATCCGTTCAGTTTGATAACTATTTTATTATTGTAAATATTTTTCATTAATTATTGAATAGCCTTTTTTATAGTTAAATCAAACCATCCGTCTATATATCGGTTACCTCTAAGGCCATGTTCTTTTGGACTTATTTTTGATTGATTCAGTCCATTCGGTTTAGTTGGGCGATTCGCTGAGTCAGTCCAATCGGTTGATTCAGTTCAATTTAGTTCCTCTTCTTTTTATTATTATTATTATTATTATTAATAATAATATTTACTATTATTGTTGTTGTTGTTGATTACTATTATTATTATTATTTACCATTATTATCAGTATTATTATTATTATTATTAATCTTAATTATTATTATTATTGTTATTATTACTAATAATATTTACTATTATTATTACTTACCATTATTATTAGTGTTATTATTATTGTTGTTATTATCATTAATATTATTATAATTTACCCTTATCAAATAGATCTCAACTTATCATTTATATTTTATTATATTATTATTTTATTACATTTATTATTTTTATTATTATTATTATTATTTACCCTTAATATATATTTCAGTTCAATTCAGTTCAAATCCATTTATTTCAATTCAATTCAGTTCAATTCAAATTCGTCCGAAATATATATTGCGGATCACTTGCTATTTCTTTTTATTAAGAATAGAACTCCACTCAAGTAAAAATCTCTTTCCACCCATCCCCACACCCCCACAAACACGAGGACATTTTTGTCCTTTCAGGATTATGCCGGGGAGAGTCTGCTCACCCGCACCCTCCCGCAATTACCATAGACGCGCCACAGATGACGAAATTCAGCCAATGGACGCGATGCCAGTTGTGAGGTCCAACCAATCAAAATGGACGTTAGGAAAATAGCATCACAGGGCGGGTGACGCAAACATTAGGGAGAGATCCTCAAATGGGAGAAAATAGAGGGACCGAAAAGAAAAAGCTTAATAAGTGTTGGAGGGATTTGAATCACCAAGTTAAGAAGAATCAAAACCCTCGCCACAGTCCTCTTTCTCTCTCTTCCCCCAAAACCCAAACCCTTAACGCGCTTTTTGCTGCGCTCGCTCTTTGTGGCGGCTGCTACTCCCCTCCCCTCCCGATCCTATCCCTCTCTATCTCCTGGTGTCCCTTTCTCTCCCTATAAATCAAGAGATCCCGCCAGTCTACTCAGACGTTATGGCCGCCGTTGCTCCTTCGACCGATCGTATCCTTTTCAACGTTTTCGACGCGGTCTATCGATTTATATTTGTAGCTCATTTTTTTAGTTGATAAATGATGTGGCTTTTAGCTTGTTGTGTTCATGGCTGATGTGTGTTAGAGGTCTGTCTTTTCGTGGTTTATTTGTGAATAGATCTGAGCTTCTTGACTGATGTGTTGTATGTTGTTGGAGTTTCATTTGTTCTGTAATGTTTTGCTCTTTTTATCACCGAGTATTTTCCTAGATTTAATGGGTTTTTGAATTGGATTATGACTATTATTATTATTATTACTTACCCTTTGTCGTTTTGGTTGTTACATAGATTTGGTTTGTTTTTCTCTCTCGTTATCGTAAGTAAAGGTTTGTGGTCTTCATCGAGATTTGGGATTATTTTTAGCTTATTTTTAAAATCTATGTTTTTGGGAGTTATTTGCTAATTGATAGGAAATATTGACAAAGTTCTTTTTTTTTAAGTGTTCTTAACTTCTTATTTTATACCGTTGTTAGAAATTTTTGGTAGTTCTGCTTTCTGTTTTGGGTTTTCGCAAGTGAAGTTAATCTTGGAGTGACCTAGGTTTGATTGTTCTTGAAATTTGAAAACTTGTAGCCGTTCATGTGTGAATTGTGCAAAATCTTTCGAGGATTTCGTTTTTAGTTTTAAGTTTTAAGTTCTGGTATACTGAATCAGTTACGAGGAGAAATCTGTATTTCTTCACCTCTTCTTCTATAGAAGCTGCAGAGTTACTGCAGAAGTTATCTCTGGACTCTCAGACAAAGACTATTGAAATCCCAGATGCTACCAAAAAGGTACTAGTAATTCTACAGGTTTTGGATGATTTAAAAGCTTTATTGCTGGGTTAATTATGAGTTGTGTATCGGGATTTGTGTTGCAGGCATCCGTTAATTCTAGCAATGTTAATGGGATTCAATCGGATCGGTCCGTAACACCTATATTACCTGATTTTATGGATCCAACAATATGCTATGTTCCTAATGGATATCCTTCTGCATATTATTACAGTGGTAAGGCGTGTATGGGAATTTCAGAAATCGATTGTAGTTTGCATGTAATCCAGTTTATAGTCGTTGATGAATCAATTATGAGTGTTGATACTTTATGCCACTTATAGATATGAAACACTTATTTGTGTAGTTTTCTTGTTGGCCTAACCTGTCCATTTGTCTATAGGTGGCTTTGATGGTAGTGGGAATGATTGGGATGAATACACCAGATATGTGAATTCGGACGGAGTAGAGTTGACTCCAGTAAGTGTTCTTGATTTTTGAGTTACAGTCTCAAGCTTTCTTGTGGGAGTTAAGATTACCATATATTATCTACCTCAAAAATTTCAGGGGGTTTACGGGGACAATGGATCTCTCCTGTATCATCATGGTTATGGTTATGCTCCTTATAGCCCGTATTCGCCTGCTGCCACACCTGTTCCAACTGTTGGGCATGATGGCCAGCTATATGGGGCTCAGCCCTATCAATACCCAACTCCTTATTTCCAGTCATTGGCGCCAACAAGTGGTCCATACCCCACTCCTACTGCTCCTGCAAAAGGTGAGATGGTCACCTCTGCAGCTGCTGACCAAGCACCTTTATCGGTAGATTCTCATTCTACTAAAGCAAAATCTAATGGCATTGCCAATAGCGGGGGTGCAAAGGGAAACAATGGTGCAGCACCAGTGAGAGCCACGTACCAGAATTCATCTTTTAATATGAATGGATCTTATGGAAGGGGTGCTTATTCAGGAGGCCTTCCTGCGTCTGCCTATCAGGACCCAAGATATGGATTTGATGGTTACCAATCGCCAATACCATGGTTAGAGAGCCCATACTTTACAGATGGACAGCATAGGCCTATAACTACTACTTCAGTTACTTCATCTGTTGCAAATGGAAATGGTCTGGCATCTAGGAATCAGAATTTCCGACCTCATCTCATGGTATGTCTGAATTTTACACAAGTCTCTTTGGTATTTATGTTGCTGTTGTATTGTTTTGTTCCATTGATTTTGGTCTTCCCATCCTGTATAGGATTCCCGTCTTGAAATCATGCAATATTTGCATCTTAAATATGGACTTTCGATAGTGTAGTGTATCCCAAGTCCATTTATGGTCTTATACTTTTTTTTTTCGATCGAAAGTGGAACATATTGTTGATATGGGAACTCATTGGGATTATAACGTGTTGCAATATCAGGGTTTGCACCATCCTAGGCCCATGTCCGGAATTAACACAGCTAGTGGGTACCTTAATAGAATGTATCCCAACAAATTATATGGCCAGTATGGAAGCACCTATAGATCTGGTCTGAGCTATGGAGCCAATGGTTATGATACGCGATCAAATGGACGTGGTTGGATGGCGGTTGATAGCAAGTACAAGCCTAGGGGAAGAGGAAATGGGTACTACAATTATGCGAACGAGAGCGTTGACGGTTTGAATGAACTTAATCGGGGACCAAGAGCCAAAAGCTTCAAGACTCAGAAAAGCTTTACACCTGCTGCTCTAGCTGTCAAAGGGGAAAACAACATTCCCTTGACTGGAACAAATGACAATGAGGAAAAGATATCAAGTGCGACTCCCGATCGTGAACAATACAACCGACCTGATTTCCCCGAAACTTACGCAGATGCCAAGTTTTTTATCATTAAGTCGTACAGCGAGGATGATGTGCACAAGAGTATCAAGTACAATGTCTGGGCTAGTACGCCCAATGGCAACAAGAAGCTAGACGCCGCTTACCTGGATGCTCAACAGAAATCGGGAGGGTGCCCGATTTTCCTTTTATTCTCGGTAGGCATAATTTGTTGGTGGAATTTTTTTGCATTGAAATGGTGATAGCCTTGCATTATTAGCTCATTTTTTTATCTGTAGGTTAATACCAGCGGTCAGTTTGTTGGTGTTGCGGAGATGATGGGGCCTGTTGATTTCAACAAGAATGTCGAGTACTGGCAGCAGGACAAGTGGATTGGTTGTTTCCCAGTTAAGTGGCATATCGTGAAGGATGTGCCCAATAGTTTGTTGAAGCATATTACCCTCGAGAACAATGAGAACAAACCTGTAACAAATAGCAGGGACACCCAGGAGGTATTTATTATTCTCATTGCTTGCTCATATTCTCTCTTTTTTATTTATTGAACGATGTACTTTTTGTGGTCGGTCTGACTTATATAAACACACACAATCAAATGGCTCTGTTTACAGGTTAAACTGGATCAGGGACTTGAGGTTCTCAAAATATTTAAAGACCACACAAGCAAACAGTGTATCCTGGATGATTTTGATTTCTACGAGGATCGGCAGAAGAGGATTCAGGATAAGAAAGCGAAGCTGCAGAACTTTCAAAAACAGGTAAAATTTCGGGAAGGTCATTTTAATTTCTAATGCAAGCAAAACTATTTTGATATTTTATCGGATCAGTTTATATGAGCCTTGCTGGATATAGGCTCAAGTATGGGAAGGCAAACCGATCGAAGAGAAGAAGGATAAAAGTACAAACAGCGATGTCAGGCATCAAAAGCCGTCCGATTTAAACAAGGAAGCTGCTTCCGCTGGTGTCGGCGGTGGTGCTGAGATAAATGCGGATAGTAGTAAGTCGGGAGATAATGGCAAGAGTGTGATTCCTGCTGCTGCTGCTGCTGATCCAGAGAAGAAAGTTGTAGTCAATGGTTGCTAGATTTATGGTGGTGCTCGAGGGCAGCCAGTGGGAGAAATACTTGATAAGATCCCGCCAGTCGAAACACACAACTTCCCTTGGTGTGGAAGGAAAGGAGGGGGTTGGGGGTTGTGAAAGGCCAATTCTTCCTCATGATGGTATTGGTATTTAGGTTCTAACAGGGTTTTTCTTGTCCTTGAGAAGGGTTTGGGTATGTAGGGATTGTCTTTTTTTTTTTTTTTTTTCCTCTCTCTCTCTCTCTCTCTCTCTCTCTCTCTCTCTCTTGCCTGAATATTATATTTGTGTTTTCCTTTTTTTTTTTTTTGCTTCTTTTAAAAAGAGAGCTAGTTGAAGCAAGGTGGGAATTGCTTGCAATGTAGTAGTTTGATTAAGTTTTTTTTTTAATAGTGTTTTTTTTAAATAGATCTTTGTTGTTGTCGTCCTTATGAATGATGATAAGAGTATGTGGTTTATGTTTGTTTTATTATGCGAGGTTAATATGCATTTTGCTTTTAAGTGCATCATTCGATTGTTGAACATCAGAAGATAATATTGTCAGGACTGTTAGCGATTCAAGTATGCACGAGAACTGTTCGAGAATTGCTCATGGATTGATACACTCGAAATGTTAGCGGTCCGGATACTGGTACTGAAGTTAGAATCGAAATTGATAAGGACCGAAATCATTAACGCGGTAAAAAAATTGGTAATTTTTTGTAAACATAAATCGACGTATAGAAAAAATATATTTAAAAGACTATCTCTTAATTTCTTTAGCATACATTTGAAAAAAAAATTTCATTGTTTTGATTATGAAGTTTTGGTGATTAGGGCTTTTAACGATTCAAGATACTCGAGAATTCGTTCGAAACCCCATGGATCGATATTCACTCGAAATTTTAGCGGTCCGGATACAAATATTGAAGTTGAGATCTGGAATCGGTAAGAATCGAAATCGATAGTACTCGATACTTTAACGGTCCATATTCGAGAAGATAAAACCCGAACCGAATTGTACCCGGAACAGCCCTAAACATGATTGAAACAAAAGTGGTGTAGATGTCTGTACAAATCTTGACAAACCCATCCTGGCAATTTTGTAAATGAGACCTATTTATTAAATTGAATGTTGTCAAGTTTAGCTTAAATTATCATGCAGATTAATCTAAGATCACATGAGGGAATATATTTGTTTATTTTTATTAGATATATTTACATTTACATTTATATTTTCCTTACCGTAATAGGTAGGGGCATGGTCTGCGTACATCTTACTCTCCCTAGACCCTGCTCTGAGCGGGATATACTGGGTATGTTTGGTTTGGTTTGGTTTGATTTGGTTTAATAATCTGGTTCAGTTCATTACATTTTCTAGGCACAGTTTTTTGTAGGGGTGAGTAGAAAAACCGACAAAAACCGATAATACCGAAAATACCGAAAAAACCGAAACCGAAAAACCGAACCAATAAGATATTGGTATGGTACGGTTCTTAAAATTTTGAAAACCGAATTATGCGGTTCGGTTTCGGTTTTAGATATGGATCCCGACTTTAAAAACCGAACCGAACCGATAAAACAGATGACTATTCTGCAGACTTTGCTTTTTATGCGGGTTGTTATGAATTGATGGACCTGTGCTGAGGAGGAAATTCAAGACTTTTGTTTAATCTGATATTGGACTTTTTGAATCCTTAGTTATTATCATGTTATTGAAGTAGATTTTATTTTTATTCAAACTTTGAAGTGGATTAATTATGTATAAATCCTTCTATTTGAACTTACAATTGTCTGATTTAGCCCAAGTAGTTCAATTTGGGCATGGTGCAAGCCCAGCTTAAGTGGCCCATTTAATCAGCCATTGACACCGAACCGCTACCGAACCGACACCGAAACCAATCACACCGAGCCGATTTAAAACCGAATCATTTCGGTACTCAAATGCTAGATACCGATAAGATACGGTTCGGTATCGATTTTAGCTAGAAACCGTACCAAACCGAACCGAGCTCACCCCTAGTTTTTTGGGTCCCTTCAATTTTACTAGGCATAAACATAAAAATAAGAGTTTTAAGAAGAATTTTTTTTTTTAATTTTAAAGTGCATGTATAATATATAAATATTATAATTAGTAGATACATGTATGTAATATGTTGTAAACTTATGAATTAGGCAAGAAAATTGTTTATGCTTCAACCGATGAAGAAATCATTGAAGGAATTAGGCAAGAAAATAAGGAAAATAATCCGGAGGATGATAGCATAGAAGTACAAAAAATTTCATGTGAAGAAGCTTTAAGCTTACTCGACAAGTTGGAAATATTTTGGGTTCAACAAGAAGGTGGTCATTTGGACGAGCTAATGAGCACACGCAAGTTGAAAGATATGGTTACAACACAAAAGATTAAATCTTTGTCACAATCAACATTGAACAAGTATTTTAGATCAACTTAAATCTATTGTAAAAAGTATATATATATATATATATATATGTGTGTGTGTGTGTGTATTTTATTATGATTTATTCCTAAATGGAAGCATATTTCCTTATGTTTGGATTTGAAAATATATGAATTATGACAATATGGAGTTTATTCCAAATTATAACTAGTCCCAAGTTGGGACCATAAATTTTTATTCCTAAATAGAGTTTATTCCTTAATAGAGTATTCTTTTTGAGAGGTTTTACTATATATATATATATATATATATATATATATATATATATATATATATATAATATAATATATAATTTTCATTTTTACAATATTCTTATTTCTATCCCCTGATATTAAGTTTTGAAAATATAATATAATTTATACTCCCTCCGTCCCACCGATCTTGGTTCATATTCTTTTTTGGGCCGTCCCAAGATACTTGGTCATTTCCTTTTTAAGACACTTTTATCTCTCACAATTTTAAATAATATATATTCATACCATCACTTTATACACTATTTTTCAGCTTTTCTTAAATCCCGTGCCGAAAAGCAAACGCTCAAGATGGGTGGGACGGAAGGAGTAATATTTTAGTTACATAGTAAATTTAACGTTTAATGTTCATCTATGCAAAGCTACATAGCCTGCATGCAAATGTAACATTTAACGTTTAATGTTTACTACAGTCGCCTGTTAATTTTTTATTTAGAATATGTTATATATGAAAATAAAATAAATATTTCTCGCTCGAACTTGTTTATCAGAGCTGCTCGCGAACAGTTTGAGCTCGAACTCATTTATCAGGACTCGGCTCGATCCGAGCTCGTTAACTAATCGAGCTCGAACGTAGAATAGAGCTCGTTTAGCTAAACGAGCCAGCTCGGTTGGAACTCGTTTATAGTACGAGCCGATCTCGGACACAACATTACGTTCGGTTAAGTGTAATTTTAAACGAGTTGCTCGAACGGCTCAGCTCGACTCGTGAATTAAACGAGTCGAGTTCGATGAGTATTTTGAGCTCGTTTACCTAAACGAGTCGGCTCGGCTCGTAAAAAAAGTTCGAGCTCGAGCTCGTTTACCTTAAAACTCGAGCTCGCCCGCCTCGAATGACAGCACTAATTCTAATAGAAGAAGCACAAAAACACTTTTTAATTTTATAGAAAAATTTTTAGCAAGTTGCTTTTGTGTATATCATATATAATGAAAGATTATGTCCTAAAAATGATTGGGGAGTATTAATGACAATAATTTTAAAACATTTATTAGGGTTTTGCAATTTAGTCCTCATATTTTCATGCAGCTTTCAATTTAACCCCATAAATTCTGTATACTTCAATTTAAACCCGTTTTGATTTATGATTCTTCGATTTTAACCCAGTCACCTTCTCAAGTCTTACAATTTGATCTCACTCAACTTTAAAACCTCCAATTCAGTCCCATTTTGACCAAGACATTAAAATATTGACCTTTCAATTAATATTAATAATTAGTCCGATTTTATGCATATATATTTTAATTTCCGTCATTATATCGTAATATTTTATAATGATTAAAATATTATTACATGTAGACTTTTATCGAGGATTTACGGGCTTAGAACTGTAAGTCGAGCATCTCCATATTCAAGTCAGACAGCATCATTTATTCGTGGGAATTTTCACTATCACTTTAATTGCTTTAATTGGATTGTATATGTGATATTCAATTCAATATGTGATAAATGTTTAAAAATTGACGATACATGTGAATCAGGCTCACATGTATACGTGTAAAGAGGTTATCTTAAGATATATGTTGTTGCGGGGACACCTGCGCAACCTCAATATTCACATGCGTGCTCGATTCATGTTATATGTGGTATTTTGTGTATGTTTCATGTTGTTGTGGGACACATGCGCAACCTCAATATTCGTGTTATGCGTGCTAGATTCATGCTATACGTAATATTGTGTGTATGTATTCATGTTGAGTAAAAGATATGATAGATTATTCATTTTATACTTTCCACGAGATTATATATTACTGTGATAAGTGAGATTTCCACGAGCTGAAGGAAGCTCACCCCACCTTCATTGATCCCGCAGGTTAAACCGAGCCGGATGAACGAAGGAGCAAGCCGAGAGGGCATATGAATGAAATTTATTAAATGATGTTTTTCTTATGTCAAATGTTTCGAAATTCTTTTGGGAAAACTTTTGTTAGAAATTAACAATTTATAATTTATTCTTCCAACGCAAATTTTATTTCGTATCTATGACGTGTTATTGCCTTAATTAAAGGTATTTAATTTATGTCAGTGTAGCGACTCGATTTTGTAGGCGTTATTCTTCGTCAAATTTAACTTTTATTTATTTTCCCCAATAATTATCCCTATAAATTCGGGGCGTTACATAGTGATATAACTTATATTACACACATTGACGCAACCTTGAAACAAAGTATATAAACATCTGCACAAACATTACGTACAAAACACGTAGATATTCAACCAAAAGCACAGCCGGTGCATCACACGAGTTCGTAATGCCTCGTATTTTATAGACTCTAGTCCATGATATAAATTATTGTCGATATATGGGTCTGCCTATTGGGCCTCGATTTGGTCCGAATGTTTTAACCAAGAAAGTCCAGAGGCGGCAGATTCTCTTCTTCTTGATCTCCTATACTATATAAGATCGTGTTTCCTTCAATGATTCCATCTCCTTCTTCCTCTACATATATATAGACGAACACAACCACCATCAGCTTCGGTACTATAAAACACTACGCCTTTGAAATTCGTACCGCTCTGTATCTCCTTTTCCCCAACCTTTCCGTGGTTTCTCTTCATCCAGACGATTGTAAACCCTAGATCCTTCCAATTCACGTCTATATAGAAGGTTGCATCTCTCGATTCCTTATTTTATTTTGACCCCTCTGTTCCCGAGAGTTCTGATCGTAACCGCACTCTTTATGTTTATGTTTACTTGTCGCTCCCTTCGGCTGTATTTTTTTGTTTAATTCCAGTTTTTCAATTTCGCAGAGGGTTGGTGGGTGGTGGGGTGGGGTGGGGTGGCGGTGGGGGATTTTGATTGGGTAAATGCCTTATTCCGGAGTATTGACGATCTTGGTTCTTGGGTTGATGGGGTCTATTTCTTTTCTTCTGTTTCTCTGTTTTTTTTTTTGTTGCCTTTTTTGGGCTATAGCTCAAGTGGGAGCTTAAGACAGACTGAACTTTTTTTCTTTTTTTCTTTGAATTGATTCGTATAATGGTATTGACTTCGTTTTTTTTTTTTCATATTTTATATAAAAAATCGAAACCACAGGTGATTTGATTTCGATGGCAGGTTCCCAAGGGTTGGAAGGTAGCCAACCAGTTGATCTCTCTAAGCACCCTTCTGGAATTGTTCCAATCCTCCAGTAAGAGATCATGTTCTAAGTGTTCAATATCTATATCCTTTTATTGTCATTAATGGTGCTCTTCATACCGAGGAAGTAAAAAAATGTAAAACATCCCACTTAAAGTGGGATGGAGGGAGTGTGGAAGGTTAACACTTTGATTCAAGCAAATTGCCTGCTTTAACATTGACCACAGCCAAAGAATAGCCTCATTTATTTTACCATGACCACTAAGAGTGTCTTTTCTCTGCTACGCTGCCATGCGAAGGATATTTTTGTTCCATAATGTGGGAAAAAATGCTTATCACACACACAGACGCACTCTCTTATTTCTTGATAGAAAAGATATTATAATTGCCCCTTTTGAATAGATATCATAATTGCCAATCTGAATACTATTTAGTACATAATCGACTGAATTCTTGTATTTCACTTTCATTCCGGTGAAAAATACAAGTAGACATTATGCTGTTGTTGCTTTTGGGGAAGAGTGAAATGGGTGTGAAAATATTCAAACCAACAATTTCTGAAATTGCAATCTGATGTGTTCTGCCAACTCCTCTCTCATGTTTTTGCTCAAACATGCAGTTCGGAGAACTGCATTTTTAGACAGAACTATGATATCCCAGAGTGTCGGTTCGATAACCTGAATTTTTATATCACATATGTTTTAATTAGAGTACTGTACATTCACATGTTAATGACTACGTAAGCTTTTTGTAACTGGATTTGGTCTTCCGTTAAAAATTGCTTTCTGATTGCAAAGATTTTAGCTCAGTAACCGAATAGTGAAAACCGAAAACCAAAATGAAACGAATTAAGTAACCGAACTTCATTTGAACCACAATTCCCAGTTTGATTATGCAATTCGGTTCCCACCTTTCTCCATTCATGAAATCATTCCAACAAAAGTTAAAAAATCAGATTTTATGATCTAATAAAAATGAATCACTTACATCGTAACTGTTCAAGAAAAAATTGCTATAAGCATACATCTTTAGGAACAAAACGGAAAAAGGTCAAAAGGAAAAATAACAATCCTAAGACATGAAAGGCAATACACAATTACAAGTATGACCATAGATCTGGATTTTGTTCATCTCTTCTTTACATCTCATACGATTCTGGATGCCTCCCACCATTTGCCATCCTTTAAGAGCTTGCACGAAATTTCAGTGACTAGTTAAGAACGAGTGAACTTGGAAAACTCAGCAACTCGTCTAATAATATGTGCATGCAGTGATAACTTAACCAGGAAAAACTTTATCCCGCTTGCTCTAGTGCTTTTATCTGAACTATCCGGTCGTGAGAGATGCGAGAGACTCGGAATGGGTTGAGTGGTGCTGAGATAGAGAAGGGCTCGGTTCAATGTTTTAAAAGACGCGAGGCAGGTTTTGAGGTGTTTTGTCCGGATGGGGCGAGGCGTACCAGGCATAAGCCTCAATCTTAATAAAAAACTAGGATGTATTAAAAAAAAACTCAAAACTAAAACCATCCCAGGTAGAAATATTTTGAAGTATTATAATCAAATCCTCTGGTTTCTATATAATATAAACTATGATTAGAAGTATTACAAACTTCATCAATTCAATTTCTATGCTAAAAATAAAATCAAAATTCTAAACATGGGGCTCAAATATAAAATACCAATTGTAGAAGGAAAATACGAATATAATTAAATTGACCCAAAGAGAAGAGATAAGGGGAGGATGGTGTATTGGTCTAGAGAGAGAGAGAGAGAGAGAGAGAGAGAGAGAGAGAGAGAGTATATTCTTGTATATGATCTCTTTTGTTTAAAAATAAAGAAAAATAAAAAAGTCACCAGCACGAGATGTTGCACTGCCTCAAAAACATACGCCTCGGTCCAAAGAAACGTAAGCCTCAGATTCAGTCCAAAAAGCAGTGCCTCAGAACTTTTTCTCCACGCCTCGCCATTTAAAATATTGGTCCGGGCGGTGTAAAAGTAAGAGAGAGAAAAATTAGGGTTTTGATTTATATATCATGTGAGAAGTTCGCTCTGGTTTGGTTAGTTTGGGCTTTGTATTTCAAAAAGCCAACTGAACCGTTAAAACCGTTGCTCTTTGGATAATTAAAGCCAAAACGAAACTGAATGTAATTCTAACAGGGCTTTGAAATTTCCGGTTGCTACATTTATTTGTTATTTTGATTTTAATATTTCAAACCTGGTAGAAGTTATGTGTTGAGCCAAAACCAAAGGGATGATATTGTATTCTAGATGTTAGTTTTCTGTCTTAGATGCTTAATTGTGTGCATATATTGATAGGCTCTGTTTGAGTATAATGCAGGAATATTGTTTCAACAGTTAATTTGGATTGCAAATTAGATCTTAAAGCTATAGCATTGCAAGCTCGCAATGCAGAATACAATCCTAAGGTATGATGTTCCTATGTTATGTCTTAACTGGTGCTGGGTTTATTCAGACTTCCTGTTACTTGCCTGATTCCATTTAAGTTATGATGATAGAATGCATTCGAGCTCCTCATTAGCTTTCACTAGAAATTTTGTATCCGTTTAGTTAGAATGGACAACCCTGTACCATAATATTGTCCATGAACAAGACTATACATTTCTTCTTATATATGATTAATTTTATTATATCCTGCCTGTCATCTTTTTTTGAGAGACTTTGAGGAAGTCAAGGATAATCTTTGACTTCCCCATATCCCCAGTTGATGTTTTTGACATTCTTTTTGACCTTGGTTGGTCGCGAGCTGTAGTTTTTGCCTTCTGTTGTATTCTAGTATTGCTCAGCAGAATAAAGAACTCACATGGTTCTTAAGTAATCAAATTGGCTTTCTGTTTGTTATTTGCATGCCATGTATAATGATTACTTACTCTTAAATGAAATTTCAGCGTTTTGCTGCTGTTATTATGCGGATTAGAGAACCCAAAACAACGGCTCTTATTTTTGCATCTGGGAAGATGGTAAGTGGTAGCTATTTTCTGTCAACACTGAGGCAGTCTCTAGAACCTGCACGAGACTTTAGATATCAGTTTAATGTTTACTGTTGGTCTTTTGGTTGATGCCACATGTTGGTACTTCTTATTCATTTCCCCCTTTTTTTTAAAATTCTTGAAGATGAAATTTTAATCTTCTATGAGTTTTACTGCAGATGATTTTACTAGTCAACTACTTTTCTTCTTGCCACCTTAGGTTTGTACCGGAGCTAAGAGTGAAGAACAGTCAAGATTGGCTGCTAGGAAGGTATATCATATCAAAAATATATTCATGCTTTCGCTTCAATAAAAATTTTATTTGGGGTTACTTTGATGATGGGACATTAACATCCTCTACAATAAGCGAGTTTACGAGTTCCTTTTTTTTCTCTTTTCTCTCCAACGTGTATGTATGTGAAATTGAATAATGTCATAGGAAGACTATTATATTTGATATTTAAGGCCGTTTTCTTTGTTTCCTCGTTTTTAATGAGTCGTCCAATTTTCTTCAGTATGCTAGAATCATTCAAAAGCTTGGTTTCCCAGCAAAGTTCAAGGTAATTTATCCTTTACCTCTTGATTATTTCTTCAGTGAATCCTCATACCATCATCAGCTATGTTTCCTTTTCCAGGATAGAGGCCAATCAGTTTCACGTTTCTCTTCTTTTTTACTCTTGCAGGATTTCAAGATTCAGAACATAGTTGGTTCCTGTGACGTAAAATTCCCCATTCGACTTGAAGGGCTTTCCTATAGTCATGGTCCCTTTTCAAGTGTGAGTGACTATTGTCCTCTCTTTATTTCATTGTAGAAGTCCGGTGAGAATTTTGGCTCCCTGTATCATCACTTAAACTATGCATCCAGTTTTTGTGATTATCAATTCACAGCCTTTATGTAGCATTATTTTTATCGGAGTCGAAACATCATTCTCTATGTTAATACTTCAAAATCAAATAAATAGCTAACATACATAAGAGCACGAATATGATACAATCGAAAATTGACATTGTACAAACTAGCGGGTTGACACATAATGCATACATACAAGCCAAGCCTTATCCCACTAGGTGGGGTCGGCTATATGAATATGACGTCTCAACTAGAGCTGGGTCATCCCTTCTGTTAAGCCCATACAGCTCTTAAGTCTTTTGAAATAGCCTCCGTCCAACTCTTTTTCGGTCCACCCCTACCTCTACGTCCATTTGTGACTATCATAGCTTCGCACCTTACCACACGTCTTTTTACCTGGTGGTCTTGTGCCATTTTGTTTTTACCCTTAATCTTTTGAGGGACCTTCCTGTCACACAACACCCCAGTAGCACTACGATATTTATTTCATCCTACTTGAATCCTATGTCTAATATCGTCATCCACGTCCCCAGTATTTTGAACTATTGACCCCAAATATTTGAAAGACTGCTTTTCCGCTATTTTGTGCATGCCAAGCATCACATGGCCCTTCTCGTTTTACTGAATCTACACTCCATGTACTCGGTCTTATTACGACTTAACTTAAAACCTTTATTCTCCAAAGTTTCTCTCCATATATATATATATATATAATGACGTGACCGCCACTATATTTTTCCACTTCTTCGCTTCTAGGGCAAAAAGGAAAATGTGACGGGGAGATTTGATTTTGTTCTGCTAAAATAAAAATAAAAAACTGTTTAATCATTTAAATAAAAATGAAGAAGTAGATCCCTGAAACTGCCATCAATTTAGGAGAAAATCCACCAATTTTGTTATGTAACCCTTGCTCATTAGATTTTATAGGCAGAAATATTCTTTACGTGCCATTCATGTCGGCGGTGTTGGTGTAATCTATCAAACTTTCAGGGTTAACTGTATTGCAAACGACCCCATCATAGACGTGAGACATCGCAGAGGCGTGTAAGTAATAACCCAAATATTTCGGGTATTATTGTGATAATTTTTTGGTGCACAACGGCAAGAATGTCTTCCAACTTCCGGAAAAAAAAATCACAATCTTTTGAGGATTCATTACATTTATTGGATGTTTTGACAACCAAACGTCACGGAAAGTATTTTTTCAAATCCGAGGGGAGCTATGTAATTTGACCAATAGCAGCCAAAAGAATTAAAGATTTGCATTTATTTTTGCGTAATTGATGAGTCCAACCTCATCGGTTAATGGTTGTGAAGTTGAAATCTGAAATGAATCATTAGTTTGATTACGGTGGGGTTTTGAAACTTCATTTATAAAGTATCTATTTCCAAACTTTGTTGGTACAGTATGAGCCAGAACTCTTCCCTGGATTAATATACCGGATGAAACAGCCCAAGATAGTGCTGCTAATTTTTGTCTCCGGGAAGATTGTTCTCACAGGTGCCAAGGTAGTCGACATAGCTTGTATTTAAAAATGCAGCCTTTTAATGTCGTTATGATATTCTGTGGACGTGTCTTGAATAGGTTGCGGCATAATACCCTTTTTTTCAACATTTTCAGGTGAGGGAAGAGACTTATGCTGCCTTTGAAAATATATACCCAGTCCTTACTGAATTCCGGAAAGTTCAGCAATGGTATGGAAAACGAGGGTCTTGATTGTTGCATTTAATTTATGGTGAAAGATGTCTATTTGTTCTTGTTAATTGATGGGTGAATATGCTAGCGTCCTTGAGAGCTCCACGAGCAGGTGGAGGGCCCACTTTTTAATCGTGGCCCGTGGGTTCTGATATATGCCGTTCAATGGGCCGTAGTTTTTTCTCATCATGCATTATTACTTGTAGGATCATTATAGGAGTCCATGATATAGAAAAACAATGTTAGTAGGATCATTATAGGAGTTGATGGTATAGAACAACAATGGTAGTACCTCTTAGGTGGAATTTTGAATTGATTTCACTCTTTGAAGAAGAGTAGATCCCTCTGAAAACGAAATCCCGAATAAAAGAAAATAAAAAATACTACAAAATAGAAAACAATAATTAAAATACGACATGTCCATAGCTTTTATGAATTATCTCAATTTATCGTCAACTCATGATGTTTTCCATATAACTGAGAAATTTATGATGTTGGGTTAGAAAATTCAACTCATTTATCCTTCGTATGTAGATTGCCACAGGACATCCGGCGTAAAAATTTGTCATTTTGTTTTTTTTAATGAATTTATAGCGTTGACTAATTTTAGATAGTTAATTGACATTATAATGTGAATGCCACCGACCACAACATAGGTGGGATTAAGGTGCAGTTGATGATGAATAACTAAAATAATAAAGAATGAACCTTCGGAAACTAAATTAACCCTGAAAACTTAAAAAAAGTACGAAGAAAAATCAAAAGAACTAAACTAAAATTTAGAATCAGTTGGTGGGACAACTGTGGTTGTCTTACCGATGTATATGCACCGAGTATAATGAATTGCCTTTGCTCGTTTAGGTGAGGCACGAGGATACTCGAGTATTTTTATTGATTATTTGAAACTCTTTTAATTATTAGCTGTACTTTCCCAAGATGAAGATCTTCTGTCTTTCGCAAGAGGTAATCTAACCGTACTTTCATCTTATTGTAGATTTATTGAGAAGTTGGTCTCTCTCTCTCTCTGTGAAGAGTCCAGAGGAGCTCAAGAGCATCTGAGATGGGATTGCCTTTGCCTGGCGTAGGGTTTAACTGTAAATACTTGAAGTGATCGGACGGACGGTCTCTTTGGAATTATGTTAAATTCATCGATTTCAACATTTTTTTTCATGCGGCCTTTTGAACTGTATACCTATCGACATTTGAGATTGTACTGAGAGACGAGAGGCTAAAAGACGAGTGGTCTTAGGCTTTTAATACTGCGAGAACACTGCACTTTGAGCTGACCTTTTTTTTTTTTTGAAGATTGTGTCGTTCTTTTTTTTTTTTCTTTGGGAGTCCGTAGATATCGACTCTGACGATGTGCTTCAAATTTCCGTGATCTTGTCCGAATCAGCATTTCTTTGCTCCTTTCTTTGCTAAAAGTAGGGGTGGGTGTGCAGATACCCCAAAAAACGAAAACCAGAAAAAACCGGAACGGTAAACCCGAAACTGAAATAAGACCGATGTTTTTTTATTTTTAAAAATCTATTTTTTTGCATTTGGGTATACCTGGAAAATCCGAAAAAATAGAACTGTTCCACTCGGAAGAAATAAAAAACCCAAACTGATTGGTATAAAATTACACTTAGTTTTATAATTCATATATAATATTACATTTTTTGTTATTATAGCAACTTGCTTTATAAAGTAGGCTAAATGACTAAAATAGGACTTGAAGTTTAGCAGTTTTAGCATTTGAGGACCTAAATTTTCGAAGGTATCAAACTGGGACCTAATCTTTGATCCGTTAGATCATGTTAGGACCTCCGTTAATTTTTGTCCGTTAAGTACTAACTGATTTCTTTATTGGAAGTTAAATGACACATAGTTTATGTTATCATTGCTCAATATATGATGTAATAATAAATAATAAAAAAGAATATAAAATAAAAAAAATCTAAAAAAATGGAAAAAATCTGAAAAATAGAAAAAATATGGGAAATAAAAAAATTGGAACTTCAGGTAATTTTATTTATATTTTGGAATATTAATATTAAAAAATTGAGTTTTTATTCAAAATTCGAAAAAAATAAGAAAAAATCTGGATTTTATTTATAAACTGTTTTAATAAAAATAAAAACTGAAATATTATTATCCATAAAATAAATGAAAGATATGATCAGTTATTTTCTCCGGTGAAGTTGACTTCAAGTAATTAATCTTTAATCTGTTTTATTTTTTAAGATTTTTAGATTTTTAAAAAATAAAACAGTTTTTTTATGAAAAGTAAAAAAAAATTACTAGCTGGTTTTTCATAAAGAAAATAATCGTAACTTCAAGTTTTTTTTTTTAAATTCTCGAATATAATTAATATTAAAATATTAAAATTTTTTATTTAAAATTCGGAAATAAAAATTCAAAAATTCTGGATCTTCTTTATAAATTGTTTTAATAAAATAAAAATTAGAATATTTTCCACAAAATAATAAAAAAACTGAATTATTTTATTTTCTTTATGAAAAACCAGCTAGTAATTTTTTTTACTTGTCATAAAAAAACTGTTTTATTTTTTAAAAATCTAAAAATCTTAAAAAAATAAAACAGATTAAAGATTAATTACTTGAAGTCAACTTCACCGTAGAAGATAACTGATCATATCTTTCATTTATTTTATGGATAATAATATTTAAGTTTTTATTTTTATTAAAATAGTTTATAAATAAAATCCATACATTTTCTTATTTTTTTCGAATTCTGAAAAAATTAATTTTTTAATATTAATATTCCAAAATATAAATAAAATTACCTGAAGTTCCGATTTTTTTATTTCCTAGATTTTTTCTATTTTCCAGATTTTTTTCCCATTTTTTTAGATTTTTTTTAATTTTATATTCTTTTTTATTTTTATTATTACATCATATATTGAACAACCAATAAACACCTGCCACGTGTCATTTAATCGCAACAAAGAAATCCGTTAGTACTTAACGGACAAAAATTAACGGAGGTCCTAACGTCTAACGGATCAAAGACAGGCCTTTGATACCTTCTAAACTTTTGCGCCTCAAATGCTAAAACTGCTAAACTTCAGGTCCTATTTTAGTCATTTAGCCTATAAAGTAAGACATAAAACATATTGTAACTGTTGTAGTTTAAGATGTTGCTATTTAAAGTAATTAGTAGTATTATAATTTTTATAATTATAGTGCTTTAATCTTTTCATAATGAATATTTATATATGAAAATATATACAGTATTTTTTTTTCTAGAAAAAATCCAAGAAAATCCCAAAAATAAATTAAATGTAATTTATTTTTTTTGCCATTCAGAAAGACCTAGCGTCGCTATGTAATATGGAATATATAACATAAAATTATGATTATATACTTGTTTATGGGTTTCTGATCATGTAATCGGGGTTTAATTTTCGGGTTCCGTTGCTTGTTCCCCTCCTTGCTTTTCCTTTGATGTTTCCATAATTTCAGTTCCAAAGGAAACGGAAACACCTGATCCCGGACTCGACGAACGCCGTATTTTAAAATTCTCGGCATAGTCAGTATCTGACCATCACCTTCATTCCAATTACGTCGGTGCCAGTGATATGAAAATTATAGACGTCTAAACTGAAATGCATTATAAATTAATTCAGAAAGCAACACATCTTTTTACTCTACGCCGGATATCATCTGTTGCAACCTTCGTATAAAGGACAAAACGTGATAAAATGCCAACTATTTCATCGAGTGTCGCCTAATTTATTTTTTTTTGTGTAAAATTATTAATTTTCTTATATACAATTTAGAAAAATGGATTATTTAAATACCATATAACATCTAAACTACACCAATTTACATCCTCCCCCTTTTTTTCTTTAATTATTATTAACATTACACATGCCTTGAATTCACATAGCTTGTAGTAGTAGTAGTAGCAGTAGTACCAACTCGAACCCTTCCCCAAGAACTATTGAATAACACAGTAATCACTACAACTGCAAAAAGTCCCACAAGATATCCCAACCCAAAGGGGAGAGCATCATTATTATACCATGAACCCTCATCCTCCTCTTCTTCCTCATTCCCCATCTCCTCTTGCACAACACCAACATCATGACATCTTCGTTTTATCACATACCCACACAGTTTAGGATTCCCCTCGAACGAATCCGCAGCAAACGTATCGAACTGACCCCCTCTCGGAATCTCACCTTCGAGATCATTATCCGCGACGCTAAATGCGGACAAGAAATTGAGCCCCGTTAATGTTCCGGGGATCTCGCCCCACAGATTATTCGCCGACATGTCCAATCTCTCGAGATTCACGAGACGGGACAGTTGGTACGGTATCGTTCCGTTGAATCGATTATTTCCGAGGTCCAATATACGAAGAAGCTTGAGCTGCCCGATTTCTGCCGGGATGCTGCCACTCAGACGGTTATAACCGACTTTCAATCCACGCGGCAAGTTAAAAAGACGATTGTATTGGCGGGCGTCGAACAAGAAAGGCAGTGCTAGGTAGCTCAAATCCGAACTGGCATTGTCCGAGATTAAAGCCGGCAGACTCCCGATTTCACGTGGGAGTTGTCCCGAAAGGAAGTTTTGTGTCAGGTTTAGGACGAAAAGGCTCGGCATCGATCCTAGCCATGTCGGGATACGTCCCGAAATCTTGTTGTAAGAAAGATTCAACACCTTGAGTTTTTTCAGGTTTGAAATCCAGAATGGGATTTGTCCCTTGAGCTGGCATCCTCCTAATGTTAAAATTTGTAGGTTTTGAAATCCATCGACTAAATGCGAAAAATCGTTATCATCAGGCATCATTTCATCGTTAAAGCACCTCGACATGAACAAGACTGCGAGATCTTCGCAATGCCTTAGAATCCTCAAAGCTCCGACGACGTTTGATAAATAATTGTCCGAAACCGAGAAATGTGCTAATGATCTTAACGAAGCCATACATGGCGGGATTTCGCCGGTGAGTCGATTGTACGCCAACCTGAGGGCTGTTAGTGATCTGCACAAGCACAGACTGTTTGGTATCTTCCCGACGAAGCTGTTATTGCCAAGATCGACGGCTTGGATTCTCCGGAGCTTAGAGAAATCGAGATTCGAGATTTCACCCGTGAAGTGATTGTTACGTAGGAGCAGGGTTTGCAGGTTGGAACAGTTGGTTAGAGATGGAGGCAGAGTGCCTTCGAGACTGTTCGTGTGGAGTTGAAGCTGTTCCAAATTGGAAAGCAGACCGATACGGGCCGGTAGCGCGCCGGTTAATTCGTTAACATGGAGCTCCAAAATGACGAGCGCGGAAAGATGAACGATGGTGTCGGTGATCGGCCCGGAAAAGAAATTGTTAGGCAGGGAAATTTCCTTTAGCGTTTTCACATTGTAAAGATCGTGAGGCAAAAAGCCCGACAGGGAGTTAAACCCGGCCCGAAAAACGCGCAGTTTGGAACACTCGCCAAATCCGGGTAATATACTGCCGCTGAATCGATTGTTGGATAAATCCAAAATCTCCAGAAATGGAGAGCCCGAACAAATAGATGAAGAAGAAGGAATCGGGCCCGAAAAGGTGTTGTTGCTCACATCGAAGGCGATCAGATTCGCTAAATGTTGGAAAAACGAAGGGTTTAAGGAACCGTTGATCCGGTTGCTCGACAGGTCCAAGAATCGGATGGAAACCGGAAACTCGGACTGGGATGGTTGAAGAAAACCGGAAAAACGGTTGAAGCTCAAATCGAGGGTTTGGAGATTTTTGCAGGACTGGAAGATCGGGAAGGGGAGAGGGCCGGCGAGGTGGTTGCGAGAGAGATTCAGATGAGAGAGGAAAGTAAGATTTGTTAGGAAGAGAAAATCGACGGTACCGGAGAGACCTTTCCCCGGTAACCATAAACGTGAGACCCGGTTATCATCCGTGCATGAAATGCCCTCCCATCGGCAGCAATCGGCGGACGACGACGACGACGACCAGTTGAGAGAGATGACGCTGTGGTGGTGGCGGCGGTGAAAGGACAAAAGGGAATCACGGTCGATTTCATTGCAAGAGAGTACATTTCGTTGTTGAAGTGAACAAGTTAGAAAGAGGAAGAAGAAGAAGAAAGGAATTGTCATTGGTTATTTTCTTGCCTTCTAGGCTTAACAATATACATATATACACGTGTCCACATCTAAGTAGAACAAAAGAGGTTTCACATGAGCTAGACCTCTCACATTGTTCTTGTGCTGTATTTTCGTATTTCGTGTAATAAAAGTTCAAACTCATACATGACACGAAATGAATTCGTGTTGTGTACTGTGCAAATTCGTGCCGTTTCGTGTCGTGTTTTCATGTCAGACACATAATACAAAATAAATATTAAAATATTATAAAAATAACAATTTTAATATTATTTTTATAGGTTTTAGTAGACGAGACGAAATGAATGACAATGAAATAATTAGGGGTGGGCACAAAAAATAAAAATCCCGATCCCGTCCCGGTCCCGTCCCAAAATTACCCGGGATGGGACGGGATCCAAAATTAAAAACACTAGGCCCGTCCCGTCCCGTCCCATTAGAGTTACTGCGGGACGGGACACGGGACAAAAAATTTGAGGCCCGTAAAGTCCGTCCCGTCCCGCTAAGTTTTTAACTCTTTTTAAAACCATATATTTTTATTATTTGTAACCATTTTTTAATTAATTTTTAATAATAAACTATTTTTATTTTTTACTATCTATATTTTATAATTATACACAAACCTAATCAACCGATATAAAGTTAGTAACTGATATTTTTTCAAAAAAAAAAATGGATATGTTGTATTCAATGTTAATAATTGTTATTTTAAAAGTTTAATTTAGGCTATTAAATTAGTTTGTTAGATATTTTTCCCAAATTTATATGTATAAAATTATAGATTTTCTTACTTTTTTCTAATTTATATTTTGATTTATGCGGGACTAAACCCGTCCCATCCCGTTCCGTCCCGTCCCAACCGGGATAAGGCCCGCGCGGGATGAAATTTTGAAATTATCAATCCCGTCCCGTCCCGCTTGTTATAACACGGGACGGGACGTGGGATGACTCCAGGCCCGTCTCGTCCCGTCCCATGCCCACCCCTAGAAATAATGAAGGTTTACACAAAATTTATGAAAGTTCACATTATATTTTCGTATTTTAAAATTTATTACAAAGAGAATTCATATGCTTTTATCAAATTAAATATAAAATATTATATATATATATATATATATAAATATTTATTTGTTTATTTATTTCGTGTACCTCATGTCGTGTCGTATACCGAAAGGGTAAACACAAAATCGACACTAAATCTCGATCGTGTACTTTCGTGTTCGTATATTTCGTGTCGTGTACTCAAAATGCAAACATAAACACTAAATTTTCGTGTCGTTTTCGTATTGTACGTTAAACTATCGAAATTAACATGAGCACATTCGATTGGCGTCACATGTATAAATAAATTTTATAATAAACACAAACTGTTGCAAAATTCGGGATAGTTCTTGTTTATTATAAAATTTGACAAGCAATAGTTAAAGTTTTCGAGTCTATGGCAATTGACGAGCAATATTTAAAGTTCCCAAGTCTATGGGCACTAGACCAAGAAAGTAGTCGGAATAAAGAAATAGTATATCTGTCCGGTTCAAAATTTTACGTTTAGCTATTTTTTTGTTAATTTATTAATTTTAAGCACTAATATCAAACAATTACAATCGTATCACTTAATTTCCATCACACTCACTAACAATATATTTTACTTTTTAATTTCCGCAATCACTACATATACAATCTATTAATCCATCACATACGACTATGTACCCAAAAAACAACAAAATGACATTATTCGTTAAGTTTCAAGTCGGACAGAACGAGTAATGTTCGTGCGAATATAAATTTGGACCTCCTAAAAGTATAACAAAAGTTGAAAACTCGGTAACTCGCCTTCGACAAACTCAAGCTTTTTTTCTTTTCCTAGTAATTTTTCTTGAGTGGTTGTTCTGCACCATGTGTAGAGACTTTGAGTCTCATGTGAATTAAACCATGGGCTCATGTATGATCGTGAGCCTTTTGGTATCATATGCTGCTTTGTATATACCACTCTATACTTCGTTGTGCACTAAGCTGAGGGTCTTCACAGAAACAGTCTCTCTACCGTAAAAAGTAGGGGCATGGTCTGCGTACATCTTACCCTCCTCAAACCCTGCTCTGAGCGTAATATACTGGGTATGTTTGGTTTGGTTTGATTTATATAATCACCAAGTACTTGTGTGAATGATGTGAATTAATTTTTTTTCCTAGAAAGTAAAGAAGGAAAGGATAAAAGGAGAATAGTAACCTAATTAATCTGAATAATTAAGGAAATGAAAAAAAAAAGAGTTAATCAAGGACGATTCTAGAGAAAAAGCTTAGCAGTGCCCTGTGAGATATTGTAACACCCCCAGAGCCGACCGGGAATATTACAGCGCCGTGGGCCCCGAGATGGAACCCACAAGGCTGAAGGATATTTTCGCAAACGTTAACAAACGCCCAAGAGGCTAACGACGGTACATCCTTTAAAAACATTCGAAAACTTTACAAAACCCGTTAAACAAAACCGTCGTAAAAATCTCATTTGAAACCACAAGGCCCGAAATGCCAAAACTCAACAGTTTAAAAACATACGTTAAGCTATCGCTTACACGCACCGACAGAACAAATTTAGAAAACGATTGCCAAAGTAACCTAAGTTAACAGATACCAAAAGGCCATTTAAAAATACTCACGCAACGGATAAAGATAAACAATTAAAATATTCTAGCAGCGGAATACAACAACTGATCAAAAACTCAATACACAAATACATGTCCTAGCCAGTATCCTCCGGGAAGCTCATCTCTTCACGACCGCTACAAGCTTGATAATCCAAGAACCTAAAAAGAAAGCCCACGATGGGTCAGCCATAATATCCAACAATGATAACCATCACATCACGTCAATAATTACATATCAATGGAAATACTAAGTAAGAATACGACCAATGTAATCTTACCGTCGTAACTTTACGAAAATCCACGATCCGTATCCTTAACAACACAATAACATAATACCGAAATATCTGTACGGTATCTCAACAATACCCAAGGTTCTCAAACATTATCATAACTCGATCGCGATACGAAAATATACCAACTCTGACCAATACGATCCATCGGAACAAACATCATCAGATCTCAACACGATAATCGGTTGTCCATCAAAAGACAAATACCAAAGGAAGTACGGAACATACCTCAAGATACGAAATACCATTACAATCACGTCAGTCTAATCCGGATCAGATCAACACAACATACGGACAATGTCCTAACACAAGACCTACAAATGCATACTCATATGACAATTGACAACGTCAATATGATCAAAACAATAACAACAGTGTATACTTATGGCAAACCCATAATATACATATGCACAACAACAATACATATGGTAATCCAACGATCCAGCACACACAGCTATAGATTCCCATGATGATCCCGTCGGACCAACGCATGGTGGACATACGACAACAATGCACGACTGCACAAGAAAATAGTACACAATGCACGACAACAACCGTGCACAAATGCATGACAACAACGATACACGAATGTATCACAACATGATCGACACAAATGTCAAAAATGATTAGAGTACTTGTCCCGAGTCCTTCGAGAGCAATCTCGATGTCCAAACCATAACGGACAATTATCCTCAATATTCGACGGTACAAAATACCACGGACGATAAATAATTCACGTATTCGTCTATACCACAATGTATCCTCGATACCAAGTATACCAACAATAAATGTAAATCATATACCTTATGATTTAATTCTCAAAACTCGAATACAACCTATAATCCCAAATCCCATGTGATTACGATTATAAACATTGCTATACGAATTATAAACGAATGAAACTGAAAACCATTCATTAAATATTATAAAGCAAGTAATAACTTGCCTCGATACCGATGAAGTCGTTACCAATTCCATTGCCGTCATCTACAAGTCCCTTGGCCCTGATCAATGCAATTCACGAACATTCTCGAACACGACCGCAAAGCGTGGTTCTAATCACCAATCAATAATCTCAACCTATTACAATAATCGATAGACAACAAGTTCGATAACAATCAACAATCGATAAAACCAAATCACAAACCCAACGGCTCAACAATATCTCGATTAACCACAAGTCTGATCAAACCAACTTAAACGATCACGAATTCATAACCGAAACAGAATATACTACCCTGCCTGTTGACTTAGCGCACGTTAATACCTTAACGTAGCGTGCGCTAAGTTACTCTCGTTAGCGTGCGCTAGCCAGTAGGCTTAGCGTGCGCTAATGCTATACAGAGGCATACATTCCAAGCATCGACTAACACTTTGCGACTACGAATACGAAAGAAAAGGAAATCATGCTCCAAGATTAACAATAACTTTTCCAAATTCAATCTCATCACCATACTCGAAATCATACTCGTGTTCTTATACGAATATTATATCAAAACACATATCTTAGATCTAGATACGAATACACCAACACCTCCTATACATAATCATCCTATCATATCGTTCTTAATCTGGAATACAACCTCATATCATGATCAACATAATTTAGAAATCCATCTTTCATCGGGTTAAATGAATCAACATCCTTATAATATGAAGAATCTTAACTAACATCCGAAACTCTTATCATAACTTCATTAATCCTCATATAATATCCTCACATGATTATCCAACATGTTCCTCACACGTAATCATCCTTAAGAACGAACCACTAACAAGGGATACGAAATTTAACTGGATTAGACGAACCAAGAAGAAGAACACTTGAACTTCATTCCAAGAACCATGAATAACTTGAAGAACAAGGCTTTAATCCATATTCTCTATCTTAATCTTGATAAAGATCATCATCTCGGAGTGTTTCTGGACCTCAAGTACCTCCCAGAGCTCTCTCTATCAAGTGAAATGAAAGAAATGGATGAAATGCTTCATAACACCCGTCTGCCCCTTTTTATAAAGTATATTACTAGCGTGCGCTAAACCTTATGTTTAGCGTGCGCTATGGCCTTAGCGTGCGCTAACTGACTTTGTTAGCGTGCGCTATCGCGATCCGCAGGCTACGATGCGGCCGTACATGTGCTTACGTACGTAACGCCCATGCATTAGCGTACGTAACTTACACTCTCTAGCGTACGCAAGTCCTTGCGTTTAGCGTGCGCTAATATCGGTTGACTCGTTTGTCTGTATGCTCAAGATCGGTCCACACGCGAAAGTCTTGTGAGGATAAGATTCCTTTTTTGTCCAATATACCATTAGCGTGCGCTAACCTTTAGGGTTTAGCGTGCGCTAGTACTACATTACAAACATCCGTTGATTTATCAGAACGTGCGCCAAAAGTGGCCTGGTCCACACGCAGATTCCTTCCGATCTGTCTGCACTAGCGCGCGCTATTATTTTACCTTTAGCGTGCGCTACACCTGAATGTTAGCGTGCGCTATGAATGAGTATTAGCGTGCGCTAATAAGGCTATGTTTAGCCATTATCATCTACTCTTCTCCAACGTCTCGACATGCAGAATACGAACATACGGAATACTGAATACATATACATATACCAACAACATTCCCATACGATAATCCCGACACACAATGTCTTCCAATACAACTGTCAACCAAGTGCGGTAATAATACTAATACAAGTGTCTTAGTCCTTCATTTATTTTATCCATACTGTACAGATTCCACACTATACAACATAACTCAGATAAAATAATATTAAACAACAGTAGTAGAAATTCCGGATATTACATACTACACCACTTAAAATAAGTTTCGTCCTCGAAACTTGCAAGCCGTTATAGAAAAAAAAAATCGTTCAACCACAATAGTCCGAAACCATCACGACAACGATCAATCATCATTATTAACGAATAACCAACCCAGTATACTTACATATACGCCAAGTCGACGATCTCCTGAGATACTAGCAAGTGACTTCACTGTAAAGCCTCAATGCGCTTACAATCACAATTCCATGAGTCTCAACAAAATATATCATCTTCTATCCATGTTAAAACCTGTCTGCCTGATCGCACAATTAAGTCCCAATTATGATACAATCAATAATATACGATACACTGAGAAACAACTGCCAAAAACAATGACACAAATCCCGAAACATCAACATAAAATTCGAACGTTCAGATGATCACCACACTACACCATATATGGGTTTCAGCAACACCTGAAAAACTGTGTTCAAAAGTCCAAAAAGTGTTGCTGAATGTAGAAAAACAAGCTATGTCTACACTTTGACCAAATTCGAAAGTGTTACAAAAACGGCCGCAACCATAGGGGTCTAAGGTAACACTTTTCTTTTTTTTGGTAACATGTTAAAAAAGTGTAGCAATAGACCCCTATGCCAACACTTTTATTGTCTGTGGCTACACTAGATTTTGTGTTGTTGTAGACTTAAGGCCACATTTTTATATATTTAGTGACACAAAGATTTGTGTAGCCGTAGACCTATGCCAACACTCATGAGGTCTAATGTAAAATTAAATTGTGAAACACTTTAACATCTTTACCAACAACTTTAATACTATGGCTACACTTATATATGACCAGTTCTAACCACGCCCACGGTTTTAATCTTTGCCAACACAATTTTTATATTTTTCCAATAGAAAGAATTATAAATTATAGTCTATGGCTACATTTTTGCAGGTTTTTACCAACATTTTTCATGCTAAAAAGCAAAATTTTATATTGGAAAATAAATATTACCGTAAAACAGTCAATACCATTAAAACAATGTCAACCACAACAACATCCAAAATACATGTCTGCTAATATTCAATACATAATAGCTAAGAACAAGTTACAATCGCAATCTACAAATATAACAAAACTACTTGAGTCACTTAGCTAGCATAATATAAAATGATGAGATCAGTCAAGGAGTGACATTGTCACCTCCATAGGACTCCTCGACTGATTTCTGAGAGTCATCAATCTTTAAGTTCAAATCTGGATTCTTCTCGGCCAACATTTTCATCATTTATCGAACTTTTTGGTCAAGTTTTTCATCCATCTCTTCTTGAAGTTGAGCCCTGATCTTAGCAGTTAGGTCCGCCACATACTGATCCGGAACTTGAACGGATGGTGATGCTGAAGACTTCGATTTTGGTTGCTCTGTAATATACTCTTCTTGACTATATATATACACTCACTGGTAAGGAGATAGTTGAATTTCACAAGGAAGAGATGATAGAGTACAGGGTAAGATAAACTGCAAAATCAATGTTAAATCTTTTCTGCATAAGGTAGCATAGACTCCCTCGGCATTTACATAAAGTGGAATAAACTGCTTAGTATACCGAAGAATACATAGTACTCAAAACTTACAGGCAATATGAATGGGTAAAAAGAAAACTGAAATCCTGAAACCTGATAACCAAGTTGAGCAGCTAGAACAAGTATTGGTCCCCAAAATATTCACATATGTTCTTACTTGAACATTTATCAAGTGTTGGTCCCCAAAATTTCCTTCTCCAACCAGCATTTTCGAACCTTATAAGGTAAACATTACATAGATTTTAATAGATAAGATCAACACATAAACTATTGACTTGGGTAATGTAAGTAGTGTCATCTTGATTATTAAGAGATTTAAGCGGCAGATGCGGTGCACAGAGGGAGGGCAGAGGTGTTGTACTAGTGCACAGAGCTCTAAAATTTTCTGCAAGAGAAAATACGTGAAAATCAGTTATAGAAGTAGTTCAAAAGGGACTAATCCCACAAAGCCAATTATACCTGCTGTCTTGGGAACAGTTTTCCCAAAGAGACCCATAATGATACGTCCTAAAAAGATTTGCACCTCATATTAGTCAAGACAACAGTTAATCAGAGAATGCAGATATAAACACATAAGTACACACGCGTGCATGGGTGTGTGAGCCTGAATATAAACTACTAGATATCTACTAGCACATAGCAGGTACAGGTGGTGCAACGGTGAGTTGATTTTTGGGGCGCATGTAAGTTTTGGATGACTGGAAATGAATAATGATTAATGGGTATCGCAATGATTCTCATTCCCCACCATTAGGAAACAAATGTGGTTTGATGTGTAATATCCGCATTTTCTATCCTGGGTAATTTCTATTTTGGTGCATTTTCGTTTCGGACAACTCGCCTGGCACTGTTTTGTAATTCTGAACCTCTTTTACTCTTGGAGTTTTTCCGTTTAGACGGGTCTTGATAATGTTTTTACGTAATTCCATCTCGTGTTATATTCTGTCGCATGTGTATTCGTTTCTCGTTAAATTCGTTCGATTTCGTCGTTTTCTTACTTCCATGAGTTCGTATGCTTATGTAGAGCATGTTGCGAGTTTCGGATTGTTAATCCGACGTTGTGTCGTGACTTTTCGGTTGTTTGGGCCGTTTTTGTAATTTCCTAGAAGTTTAGGAATTTGTCCCTTATTCGACTTTGGTTGTGTACCTCGGATCGTTTTGGGTTCCGTACTTCCATTTCGTGTTATTGTTGCCCAGATATCGATCCTGTCGTTTTATTCTCCTTAGGATCATTTTTCGTCATTTTTGGGACCCGAGGGGGTGTGGGCGCGGCACAAGAATTGTGAGCCGCGGCACACACATCGCCCGATTGTTGCCTAAACAAAGCATGCAGTGTGCCGCGGCACAAGGATTGTGCGCCGCGGCTTCTGGTAGTCGATCTGCGGCACACTTGTCCGGCCGCGCACACCGTGTGACACTTGCCGCCAAAATCGATCTGCGCGTGGCCTGATCCGGCGATCTGCGGCACATGCCGAGTCCGAGCCGCGGCACACTTGAGATGAGCCGGCCTGGCAACGAGCCGACCACCGGGCACAATTTTTGGCTCGTGCCGCGGCACTTTAGCCGAGCCGCGGCACACGGCGCGGTCGGCTATATCTGCTTCTTATTCGGCGAGAATCGCCCATTTCCTCCCCTTCTTCAACCGTGCGAGAGAGAGAGAGTCTTGAGAGGGAGAGTTCCTCCATACACCACTTATTTGTGTAGATTTCTTCCTCTCTTTTCGATCGGGTGGCTCGGATTGCGGATCTAACACGTGGTTTTGATTTGAGTGCTTGATTCTTCAAGAGGTAAGAATTCCTTTAACCCTAGTATGATTTTGGGGAGGGTTTGGTGGTGATCTTGTGTTTTAATCCGAATTAGCCGATGTTGTTGTTAGAATTGATAGTATACTCGTGACCCTTGGTTTTCTTGTTTTTGATTGGGATGAAATCCCGTTGTTATACCATTGACCGATTTCATTTCCTTTCGCACTCTTGGTGTCCGACGAATTGTCCCAACGGGTAGAATTAGGATTAATTCTTACCTTTCCGCATTATTGAGACTTGTGTATACCGTTATTGTGTTAGGATTGGATTTGGGAGGATTGTTCGGACGAAACCTATTCCGTCGTTTCCTTCGTTTCGTTTCATTCAAGGCAAGTACATGCATTACATTTCATTATGTATATTGTGATTTTCGAAATGAATGATGAATGGTGAATTTTTGGGTGCGTGAGATGTGTTCCTTCCACCGGAGTGTCCGACGGGATGTCCGGGGTCGATACTAAGGGTACGGCCGCGAAGGGAACATGTGTGCGTGTGTGATTGAACTTCCACCGGAGTGTCCGACGGGATGTCCTGGGGTCGATACTAAGGGGTACGGCGCGGAAGTGGTATCCCACTCGGGTGTTCGACGGGATGTCCGGGGTCGCTACTAAGGGGTACGGCCACGGGATACCGATTGTGATTTTGTGATATCGTGATGATTGGAAATTGATGTGATTGCCAATGTAGTATTAGGAATATATATGTGGCAAATGACTTATGTTTGAGATGATTGTGTAAAACCGCATTTTTGTATATAATGTGGTGTAATTGTGTACTTGCACTAGCTATTCGAATGCTAACCCCTTAAATGGGGAAATGCGTCTTATGCATTTAGTGCAGGAGAGGCGAGGAGCGAGGCACGGGGCACGCACGCGAAGGACGGGATGGCTTGATGATAGTAGCTCGAGTCATTTTGTTTATTTCTATGTTTGGTTATTGCATATGTCGAGTATTGGAACTAAACTGTTTATTCTTGAACTTGGTTTAAGTCCCTGCGTGGGCATCGAATTGATATTTACATTATGTTTTATGTACTCCGTTGAAATGATTTGGCCGAGGCCACATTCTATTTACTTTTGAGTGCATCTTTTGGGGTTTTCATTGTGGTTATGTGTCATGTGTTAGCTTTGGTAGACCTCAAGAGGGTTCTACGGCGTGTAATGTCCCATTTGTGAATTGGGGTGTTACATTTATGGTATCGAGCCTTAGGTTTTGAATACCTAGAGTCGGTGAATTTTGGAGTGCATCGGTTGCGTCATTAGAGTCGGTCGTTGAGCACGATATCATCATGCTACCGTCTTTTCGTGCGACCCGTGGTGTAAGTCTCCTCGAACTCTTATATCTATGTAATTCGTTTTCTTACTTGCTGTTCGAATCGTAACTTGTGTTACCAACTTGGTGAATTGTGAATCTTTCGATCTTGTCCTTTTCTTACTTTCCTTCGGTATGTTGAGAGGTCGTGGTAGACCGGCTAGGGACGCGGCCGAGGCCGTGGTCGGGGTGCTGATAATGAGGAGGGCTCACTTTCTCGGTCCTCTGCGGACTCGGCCTCTCACTCGGTGCCGTCGGGTAATAATGCCGGCCAGGGGCTATGCCGTACTTGGCGATTGGTAGCCCAACTTACTCGGATAGCTCGGGGTGGGCGCGAGAATCCGCCCCGACACGGAAGAGGAGGCTAGTAAGTGGCTTGACGGTGACTAAGATGCACCCTCCTCGTTTCTCGGATCCTCGACTCCCTCGGTTGGGAGAATTGGCTCTTTCGGTTGTCGGGACCTTGATGCCGTAGCTTGTCACGAAGACGGGAGGTACATATTGCCCGGTACCTCTGGATAAGGAAGGCTGCGGAATGGTGGGAGGCCGTTGTGCCCGAGACCGTCGAGCTACTTGGGAGGAATTCAAGACCGCTATGGAAGCAGTATTGTCCGCCGCCGATCAAGGAGCGCGCGGTGTGGAGTTCTTTACCGCTACACCTCGGGACGTGCCTATTTCTCAGGCCATCATTACTTACAATCGGCGGTTGGGTTTCGTGAGAGATCGGTGAGGTCGGAGGCCGATAAAATCCGTTACTTCAATATGCGCATGAAGCCGCATATTAGGCGAGTATGGCACCGCTCATGTGTGCCACTTTGAAAGAATACCAGGATCGCGCCCTAGCGATCGAGATGGCGGTTCCGGAATCGAGTCGGTTTCGGAAGCTAAGAAGCGAAGACTACGGTGGATTCTCGGCCGGGAAGGGTGGTCGATTTTCGAGGTCTCGTTCGCTCCCATACCGGGGAAGAGGCCGTTCCATCAGGTGGTGGATCTCGGGGTAACCGTTGATTCGATCCGTCGCTTCGGGTGTCGGGGTTTGTTTTAACTGCAACAAAAATGAGCATTTGAAGAAGGATAGTCCTTTTCCCCACGTTGCTAGCTTCACTAGCCGGCAGACCGGGCATCGGGAGCCTCATTGTGAGAGAGCCACCAGGGTCGCTAGAGTTCCGACTACCACTACCGATCAGAGGGATCATAATACTCCAGCTACTCAGGTTCCGCAGGGTTCGGGTCGCGGTAGAGGTCGGGGACAGCCGGATCGCCGCGCAGCCTCGAGCTCGGGTTCAGTACACCCCCGACTGTATCAGATGAGGCGCACAGAGGAGGCAGACATTCCGGTAGCGTCAGGTACCACTAAGATCCTTACTCATCCAGTTTCCGTGCTTTTTGATTCGGGTGCTACCCATTCCTTTATTGCGTCGGATTGTGTGAATCGTATTGGCTTTAACTGCTTGTTTGAGTGTGAACCGTTTGTGGTGGGTACGCCTAGCGGGAATCGTATGGTTGGGGACCGTGAAGTTAGGGATTGCCCCGTGAGGATCGGGAGCCGAGATTGGCCCTCGAACCTCATCGTTATCGACCTCAAGGGTGAGGATTTAATCCTCGGGGACGATTGGTTAGAGCGTCACGGTGCTATCATGAACTATCGGACTCGTACTATCTCGATCGTGGCCGAGGATGGCACCGAGCATACTCTCGTCGGCCGTAAGCCGGGTAGATCGGGAAGCGTGATTAGCGCCTTGAAGGCGATGAAACTTCTGAACCAGGGCTGTGTCGGCTACTGGTGCTATGCCCTGAAGGCGGAAGATGGTGGAGTTGACATGTCGTCAATTCCAGTTGTTAGTGAGTATCCCGATGTCTTCCCAGGGCGACTTACGGGATTACCACCACGGCGAGAGGTGGAGTTTCTTATCGATCTAGAGCCGAATGCGGCCCCTATTTCTCGAGCACCGTGCCGTATGGCACCGTCGGAGATGTTAGAGTTGAAGAACCGGTTGGGAGAATTGCTAGATAAAGGGTATATTCGACCAAGCGCATCGCCTTGGGTGCGCCGTGCTTTCGTTAAGAAGAAAGATGGGTCGCCGTTTATGCATCGATTATCGAGAATTAAACAAGTGACCATCAAGAATAAATACCCTTTGCCGGGATTGACGATTTATTTGATCGGCTTGAGGCGGCAGTCTTTTCAAGATTGATTTGCGATCGGGCTACTACCGATTGAGAATTCGGGACGTCGATGTTCGAAAGCCGCCTTCGGACGAGATATGGCCATTACGAGTTTGTGGTTATGCCTTCGGGCTAACCAATGCCCCAGATGTTCATGCGGTTGATGAACAAGGTTTTTATTGAGTATCTGGACAAATTCGTAGTCGTTTTTATCGACGATATTCTTATCTATTCACGAGTCGGGAGGATCACGCCTTACATCTCCGAATGTGTTAGACACTTTGAGGACGGAGAGCGATTGTACGCGAAGTTCTCTAAGTGTGAGTTTTGGCTCGAGTAGCGTTCCTCGGGCACGTGATTTCAGCGAGAGGAGTTCGGGTTGATCCGCGAGAAGATAGAGCGGTGATGGCTTGGGAGCCGCCTAAGAATGTGAAGGAGGTGAGGAGTTTTACGGGTCTCGCCGGCTATTACCGCATTCGTTGAGGATTTTCTAAGATCGCTAGACCACTCACTCGGTTGCTCCGAGAAAACTCGGAAGTTCGAGTGGGTGCAGACGGGGCGGCTTTGACGAGTTAAAGAGGCGTCGACTACCGCGCCCGTTTAGCATTGCCTCGGGAGCGAGGACTTCGTAGTGTATAGTGATGCTTCGGGCCTTGGTCTAGGGTGTGTTTTGATGCGAGAGAGATAGAGTCATTGCTTATGCGTCCCTTGATTGAAACCTTATGAAGTAAGCTACCCCACGCACGATTTGGAGTTAGCTGCGGTCGTTTTCGCCTTAAAAACTGGAGGCACTACCTCTATGGGTCATCATGTAAGATTTTTACGGATCACAAGAGTTTGAAGTACATCTTGACCGAAAGAGTTGAACATGAGGCGGCGTAGGTGGTTAGAGTTAATTAAAGATTACGACCTCGAGATACTCTACCATCTGGTAAGGCCAACGTAGTGGGCGATGCGTTGAGAAAACCGATGGCTTTGCGGATGTTAGAGGTACTTACACCGCAGAGTAAGATCCAGCGAGATTTCATCCGTCGAGAATATTGAGGTTTGGGTTCGGAGGGTCGGGGCGATTATGTGCATTAGAGATCACTTCGTCCTTGATGATATCAAGGCGAAGCAATATGACGATCCGTTTTTGGCCCGGTGAGGAGGATGTGAGGAAAGGGAAAGCCCCTGGATTTGTGGTTCACGATGATGGAGTTTTGAGGTTTCGCGGCAGACTTTGTGTACCATGTGATAATGGTGAGACGAGAAGATCTTGAGCGAAGCTCATACCACGCCCTACTCCATACATCCTGACGAGTAAAATGTACAAGGGCGTGAGGAGTAACTCTGGTGGAGTAATTTGAAGATGGATGTTAGCGAGTTTGTGGCGAAGTGTTTGACACATCAACGAGTTAAGATTGAGCATCGGCGACCAGCGGGCTATTACGACCACTTCCTATCCCGGAGTGGAAATGGGAGGATATTTCTATGGATTTCATTACCAATATGCCCAAGACTCGGACGGGAATGAACATGATTTGGGTCGTTGTTGATCGACTAACCAAATCAGCTCATTTTCAGTATAAAGGACACTTGGGGGCTGAGAGGCTTGCACGAGTGTTTGTTGCGGAAATAGTGAGATTGCATGGGACCCTAAGAGCATTGTTTCGGATCGTGATGGCGGTTCATATCACATTTTTGGCGGGCCGTTCATAGAGCTTTGGGAACCGAGTTGAGACTTAGTACATCCTACCACCCCAGACAGACGGACGATCGAGCGGACGATACAGACGCTAGAAGATATGTTGAGAGCCTGTGCCTTAGATTGGAAGGATGATTGGGAGACACACTTGCCGTTGATCGAGTTCACGTATAACAATAGTTGGCATGCCTCGATCAAAATGGCACCATTCGAAGCGTTGTATGGAAGGAGGTGCAGATCACCGTTGTGTTGGGATGATACTTCTGAGCTAATCGGTACCGAGCCCGATCTGATAGTTGAGACGAGGGAGAAGATTACCCTGATTCGTGGTAGATTGCTGACGGCCCAGAGTCGGCAGAAGTCTTATGCCGATACACGTCGCCGACCGTTGGAGTTTGAGGTGGGAGATCACGTCTTGCTTAAGGTGTCGCCGACACGGGGAGTTTACCGCTTCGGTCGGAAGGGTAAACTTAGTCCGAGATTTATCGGGCCGTTTGAGATTTTAGATAGAGTTGGAGAACTCGCGTATCGGTTAGGCTTGCCGCCGTCCCTGAGCCACGTGCATAACGTATTTCATGTTTCCCAGCTTAGGAAGTACGTATCGGACCCTAGCCATATTATTGATTTTGGAGAGGTTGAGTTGGGGCCCGACATTACCTTCGAGGAGAGGCCGATTCAGATCGTAGAGCGTCGGGTTAAGCAACTCAGGCACAAAACCATCCCTTTGGTCAAAGTGCAGTGGTCGAGGCATGGATCCGAGGAGGCCACGTGGGAAACAGAGGAGAGTATGATATCGAGATACCCCGAGTTATTCGTATTGTAAGTTTCGGGACGAAACTTATTTTTTAGGGGGAGATAATGTAATATCCGCATTTTCTATCACAGGTAATTTCTATTTTGGTGCATTTTCGTTTCGGACAACTACTTTGGCCTTTGTTTTGTAATTCAGAACCTATTTTACTCTTGGAGTTTTTCCGTTTAGACGGGTCTTGATAATGTTTTTACGTAATTCCATCTCGTGTTATATTACGCGCATGTGTATTCGTTTCTCGTTAAATTCGTTCGATTTCGTCGTTTTCTTACTTCCATGAGTTCGTATGCTTATGTAGAGCATGTTGCGAGTTTCGGATTGTTAATCCGACGTTGTGTCGTGACTTTTCGGTTGTTTGGGCCGTTTTTGTAATTTCCTAGAAGTTTAGGGAATTTGTCCCTTATTCGACTTTAGTTGTGTACCTCGGATCGTTTTGGGTTCCGTACTTCCATTTCGTGTTATTGTTGCCCAGATATCGATCCTGTCGTTTTTATTCTCCTTAGGATCATTTTTCGTCATTTTGGGACCCGAGGGGGTGTGGGCGCGGCACAGAATTGTGAGCCGCGGCACACACATCGCCCTTGATTGTTGCCTAAACAAAGCGTCAGGTGTGCCGCGGCACAAGGATTGTGCGCCCGGCTTGCAGTAGGTCAGTCTTGCGGCACACTTGTCGGGCCGCAGCACACCCGTGTGACACTTGCCGGCCAAAATCGGTATCTGCGTGCCGCGGCCTGATCCGGCGATGCCGCGGCACATGCCGAGTCTGAGCGCGGCACACTTCGATGAGCCGCGGCACAACGAGCTGACGGCCGACCACTGGGCACAATTTTGGCTCAGGTTGCGGCACGCTTTAGCCGGCCAGCACACGGCGCGGCTTATATCTGCGCTTCTTATTCGGCGAGAATCGCCCATTTCCTCCCCTTCTTCAACCGTGCGAGAGAGAGAGTCTTGAGAGGGAGAGTTCCTCCATACACCACTTATTTGTGTAGATTTCTTCCTCTCTTTTCGATCGGGTGGCTCGGATTGCGGATCTAACACGTGGTTTTCGGATTTGAGTGCTTGATTCTTCAAGAGGTAAGAATTCCTTTAACCCTAGTATGATTTTGGGGAGGGTTTGGTGGTGATCTTGTGTTTTAATCCGAATTAGCCGATGTTGTTGTTAGAATTGATAGTATACTCGTGACCCTTGGTTTTCTTGTTTTTGATTGGGATGAAATCCCGTTGTTATACCATTGACCGATTTCATTTCCTTTCGCACTCTTGGTGTCCGACGAATTGTCCCAACGGGTAGAATTAGGATTAATTCTTACCTTTCCGCATTATTGAGACTTGTGTATACCGTTATTGTGTTAGTATAAATCCAGAAGTTCTTAACAAAGTAATATACTGCACACGCCTTTGAAATCGCAATAGCTTCATCTAGACAAGGAGGAGGAGTGTCCAACAACTCTCCAAGCTTGAGTTCTCCCAACTGCTCATTGCAAAACCATCATAAGACAGAAGCAAAATCTTGTAAGTGTATTAAGTATGAAATGCAGCAATGGACGTCATTGTTCAGGTAAACACACCTATCACGAAAGAGCAACTCAAGTAAAAGCTGAGGAATATAACAGACTCAGGGGCAAAGCAATATGATTATAAATGACCCTGATGACAAATACCTTTCCTCACCTGGTCAACAAGTGTTCCGAGGCCCAAACTGTCCATAAAGCCTTTAACACCTTCACCATCTAGACTTTTCGAACGGAAGTCTTCCCTCACTTTCTCAGGGTTTACCTTTGTGAACAAACATAATGCATTGTCACCGGCACTAAAAAGTTAAAATAAATAACATCATATCAAATAATGGAATACCTCAAGCGCATAGAGAGGAGAATCCACACCTTGTGCAGAACAGGCGTCCCTCGGTCAAATCTGGGGAAACAAATAGATATGGTTACACATATTATACATCTCCAAGAATTACCTTTTATTTAGATTTAAATCGAATATCACATGAATAAGACATTACTTGATCAAAAGAATCGCTTAACGAGTGAGCGGGGTTGGTAGAAATCACAAGAGTGGGGTGACCATGGTTTGCAAATTTTCTGACAAGTGATCTTTGCCATGACTTGTTTTACCGACACCTCCTTTTCCACCTAACATGTAATATTTCCTTTGTGACCCGGAAACCATTTTATCGAATCCAGCAACCGTTTCCAATGCAGTGGCAACAGATCTCACTGAAAAAAAACAATAGGTATAATTTTTCTTATCATTATGCTCTAGTTTCAAGAATTAAGACAAGCTGTAGATTAGGATGGAATATAGCATCCAAAGCCGTCATGAGGTTAACTTTGTCATGTCGGTACGTAAAATTCCATTGCAATTTTGTACTATTTACTCACTTAAGGTGCAGTTAATGATGATTGATGATGGCCCTTCTTCAAATTCTTTAATCTTATCAGAGCCTAAAATTGGTCTAAGACAGATCCTAAACATCCGATATAAATACTTATAAACTTACCAGGAGTCGGCGGCAGCGGTGGCGGGCGGTGGAAAGCGGCGGCGGTGATGGACGCGACAAACTGACGACGGGCGGGTGAAGGCGAACGGAGGACGACGACGGACGGAGGACAACGGCCGGAGGAAGGCTTTGGATTTTTCGGCGTCTATGGAATTTATCTGCTTCGGATTTTTCGGCTGGGTGAGGAATATGAGTGTAGGGTTAGGAAGAAGGAAGGAATTAAGACGAGAGTCCATTTTTTTATTTGTACTGTCACTTTAGCCAGAGAGAATCGTCCGTCGGCTAAACTCTAAACCAACCACTTTTAGCCAACGAGAGCCTTCGGCTAAAATAAAAAACGGAGCCAGCCCGACTCGATCGTGTCGAACGACTCGATCGGGTTATATGTTCAGAAACTTTTTGAAAATTTAGAACACTTCGAAACGGGCGGTGTCAACGGACACTGGCCGTGTCACTTTAGCCGACGGCTGTCGTCGGCTAAAGCCTACTTTATCACTTTATATATAATTAAATTTTATATATATATTTAATTATAAATATATTTATTAAAAATTTTAATAACAACACTTTAGCCGACGACAGCCGTCGGCTAAACTAAATTCCAAATATATATATATATATTTGAATTTAATTATAAATAAATATATATATAATAGAATTATAAATCTGTATATCAATTTATATAGTTTTTATAATAATATATTTTATATATATTTATATTTGTTTTTATATAATATTAATAGTTTATATATTTATACTTTTTTATTATAAATAATTATATATATATATATAATAGTTTATATTTGAGAAAAACATAAATGGAACAATGAATATAACAAAATAAAAAAAATCAGGTAATAATATCACTTTTTTGATTCGTTCGAGCGGCAAACAACAATCAATATTTTAGGCCACTTTTACAAATAATATGATATATGTTCTTCTAAGGTTTGTAGTCAGAATCACTTTTACGATTAGGACGATTCCTAAGCATTCCAATTTAACCTTACTTTTGACAATTATTTTCCGCTGCTGGATTTTACGGTTGTATTGGAGATTTGAAATCGTTTTAAATTCCGGAAATATTTTAGAAAATATATGTTTCGTAGCGACTTGAAATTTCTACAAGTTTTCTTTAAAAGAAATATATTCATAAAATACCTTAGAAAAATTGGGTCGTTTTGAGAATAATTTATTTGGACCGCCTAAAATATTTTAGCAAGTCCGCCTATTTCCTTTAGTGTTTGTTACATTTTTTTAAATAGCAACGGCTACACCAAATTTTGTGTTAGCGTAGATATTCAATTTAGTCTATGGTAACACTAATTTATATCAATAATAACGTTAGAAAAATGTGTAGCCTTAAATCAAATTTGACCAATTTTAAGGCATCTAAGGCTACACTTTTGCTTGTAACATCAAAAAAAATGTTGTTGAAAGTCATATATGGTGTAGTGCCAACAATGATCAAACGGAGGTCAAAACACAATCTAGAACATCATCATCATGATAAACTCCAATATTACTAACGAACGATCAACGAAAATCGAGAATACCTTCACACGGTAAACTCCAACACGATCAACACAGAACCACAGAAACCGATATATGAACGAATAAAGTTCTCAAAACGACACACCAATCACATTTAATGGATCTCAATAAACATACCCGACTGGTGAACATACTCCTCGGCCTACGAACAACCAATCACAAACTGATGAACATATCCAATCATAAGTGGAGTGGGAACGACCACTCAATATCCAAAGCAACCAGCATGGGGTCACCATCTCCAAATCTACACTTACAAAGAAATAATTCAGAAATCATTATGGTAAAATCGCGCTACTACCATACCAATGGAATCACATAGCACAGATGTCCCGGTTTCACAAAATCCAAAGTTCCAAAATTACATCCTCTGCATGGATCTACAACACGCAGCATATTTTTCTTGTCCGATAAATAAACCGATCATCCCTGGATAACCAAGCTACCATACTGAAGTTCGAATCTCTATTCATCGTTCCATACTGATGTCTTATCCAGTTTGTGAGTCTCACTCAGAACTTCACCGTGATATGCACTATTCACTAAATGCGTATGTATATCAATCACATTTTCAAAACTAGATTTGAAATCATATAGTCTCATCGAGAAGATAAATTTTCAAAAGTTTCAAAGCTCCAAACATAAATTTTGGTAAGACCACAAAATCAATTTTCAAGAAAATTAAACTGGTTTGCTAATGCCAAGTATTCGATAACAGTTTGTTTCGAATCCACACGATTTCGAAGTATTAAAATGAAAACTATGCAAATGATTAACCACATTCATACTCCTGTATACCAGTCCGGCTCGTCAAAAATTCCACTGACATTCCATCGGAAAACTACACAATATAGTCCCAAAACCTCAATATATAGACTCCGATAAAAACTCATTTTCCACACATGACTCGCAACGTCAACCATTAATCCATCCTGGATCGCCTCAAATATGCTATGGTAAAACATGGAAACCAATCAACAAACCAAACACAACGAACGACTTCCCGAGAAGTCTCATTTGAACAAGTAAACCAAAACTCTGAAAGGCAGAAACGAAATAGATAAACGATTGATAAAGTGTTTTACAAATCTCGGGAGTTTTAAGGAAAACAGAAAAGCCTTTTAAAACATTAGGGTCTCAGCTCGTATCTCGTTCTGCATTACAAGAAGTTTAAAAGTAGAAAACCCTTTTTCGGACCCCAAGTCCCGAGTTATAAAACCATTTCAAAATCGATTGGGTCTCGGGCCAAAAATCATTTTCCGTAAAACATCCATAAAACATTCATTTTGAAAAGTATCATTTTCAAATACTCAAAAACAGTTCATATATCTCAAAATGAATTATCATGACTATATGTTCACCTGAACAATCCACAATATTTTTCCCAAATGCACAACTCCGTTCCAAAACTTAATCGACATATTGATTTCCAAAATCATAACTTCTCAAGATCGTCAATCCTGTCCCAACTCTGTGTTCTGTTATCTCATAACATAACACATATTATTCTTCTGAATCTCAAAGCATATCAAATTAGAACGGCAGTAAATCTCAAGGAAATTCGAAAATCCAAATACTTACAGATCGTGAAGCCGACGATTCCCCGTGATACTGGCACATGTCTCAACTCAAGAAAATACTCGACACAGATATTTTCAAAACATACATTTTGCAAAATCAGCTCAACTCAAAATACGACACATCTTTTCCAAAGGATCATGTTAATACCATTTGGATAAGTTTAAAACAACCACATTACCACACCGGTAAACCACATAACACACAAGCCTGAGTGAACAACAAAAACTCAGAGCTCAGACACTTGTCAACCGACAACTCGAATGACACGACAAAAACACGACCCAACTCGACCCGACTGCCTAGGTTTTCACAACCTAAGCTCCGATACCATATTCTGTAACACCCCCAGAGCCGACCGGGAATATTACAGCACCGTGGGCCCCGAGATGGAACCCACAAGGCTGAAGGATATTTTCGCAAACGTTAACAAACGCCCAAGAGGCTAACGACGGTACATCCTTTAAAAACATTCGAAAACTTTACAAAATCCGTTAAACAAAACCGTAGTAAAAATCTCATTTGAAACCACAAGGACCGAAATGCCAAAACTCGACAGTTTAAAAACATACATTAAGCTATTGCCTACACGCACCGACAGAACAAATTTAGAAAACGATTGCCAAAGTAACCTAAGTTAACAGATACCAAAAGGCCATTTAAAAATACTCACGCAGCGGATAAAGATAAACAATTAAAATATTCTAGCAGCGGAATACAACAACTGATCAGAAACTCAATACACAAATACATGTCCTAGCCAGTATCCTCCGGGAAGCTCATCTCTTCACGACCGCTACAAGCTTGATAATCCAAGAACCTAAAAAGAAAGCCCACGACGGGGTCAGCCATAATATCCAACAATGATTACCATCACATCACGTCAATAATTACATATCAATGGAAATACTAAGTAAGAATACGACCAATGTAATCTTACCGTCGTAACTTTACGAAAATCCACGATTCGTATCCTTAACAACACAATAAGATAATACCGAAATATCTGTACGGTATCTCAACAATACCCAAGGTTCTCAAATATTATCATAACTCGCGATACGGAAATATACCAACTCTGACCAATACGATCCATCGGAACAAACATCATCAGATCTCAACACGATAATCGTGTTGGGAACGGGGTCTGGATATTTGCGCCGTTTTCGGAAGCGTAAATAAAATTGCGGAAAATAAATGACGCACGGATTTATAGAGGTTCGGCTATAAACGAGCCTACGTCCTCTCTTTATCTTTTTCAATAGGATAAAGATAGCAACCTCTACGCCTCTCTTCTATCGGTCGAGGTAAAACCGTTACAATCACGTCTTTTATTGGTCCGTGATAAACCACTCGTACTTGTCTTTGCGTCGGTCCAAGTTAAACCGTTTTCCTTTTCATAGGACAAGGAATCAACCTCTCTAGCTTTCTATTGGCACTAGATAAGCCTCACTAAGATAGCGATTGCGATTCTAACAATGCCGGATCCTTGATCCTAATAACACCGAATCCAATCGTATCTTTTCTTTCACCACTCGTGTATGATTTTGTGTATAACACTCAATCACTCAATGTAAGCTCAATATTACAACAACAATACAATGAATATCAATCTCAGATGAATGTGTAGTATGCTTGAAGTTGTTGTTTTCAATCAATACCATAGACATGGTATTTATAGGCTTCTTAATCAAACTAGCCGTTAGCTGCCAGGACCTTCATTACGTACGCTATATAATTCCCATTACGTACGTAAGCTCGTTTACGTACGTTAACGAGACACTGTTACGTACGTTAGCTTCTCCCAGATTCAGTCCAGTAACATTCGTTTCTTTCTTTACGTACGTTATCATACTTTTCATTACGTACGTTAATAGTACGTCACTGCTGACGTCATATGTCCGTTGTATGCTTTTCTGACTTTGACTCCTCCAACGTTCACTTGTTTGAACTGCATTACGTACGTTATCTCTCATCCATTACGTACGTTAAGCTGCTTACATTACGTACGTTAATGATCACATATTACGTACGTTAGCTTTGTGTTTTCCAGCTTTTTGCACTTCGTTTTCTTCGATACTTGGCTTCGTCTCTTCGTTGTTTTGTTTTGCTTATCAACATTAATCATCAAAACACTTTTAATTTATGTATGGAACTAAATGTTCCAACAATCTCCCCCTTTTTGATGATTACAAAACAATACTTCGTCAATGGGATTTACCTGCAAAATACAAATATATGTGTATGTGTACAGACCAAAGTTTTCGACTTTGTCCGTTTCGTTAGTTTCTTCTCCCATTTCTTTTTCGACTCCTTCTTTCTCCTTTCCTTTAACTTTTCGACTTTTTCAAATTTTTGTTCAACTCCTTCGTTTTTCTAATTCTTTTTGTATGCTATCGATTTTCTTCGATTTTTCTCCCCCTTTCACGGTTAATCATATTTTCGACTTATTTCTCCATTCTCCTATCTCTCCCCCTTTTTGTATTCATCAAAAAGTGGAAAAATATCAATTGAAATAAATAATACCAAAATATAAAATATGCATGATACAATTTATGAATAATTGCATAAAGGGTAAAAACTCCCCCTGAGAATAATATCTCCCCTTAAAAAAATACTCCCCCTGAGTAAAATACAAAAATCAATTTTTGGGGATCCAACCTATAGTTGGTTTTTGTTTAGAAACGTAGACGATATTTGAGACGATTGTTCCTTTAGGAACCCAAATTTTCTTAATTTTTATCGTCCGCCTCGGGCTTTTGCAGCTTGAAATATGATGCCCGATTTTTAAACACTTTTCGCAATGGGGTATTTTAAAATTAACGGATTCGTTTTTCGAACGAGTTTTGAATCATAACCCCTCTTTATTCAAAGTAATTTTTTGAACACCAAGCATTTGTTCAAATTTCTCGTTTCCACACGAGAATTTCTTTGTCAAAGATTTAAGCTCGGTTTGAATTTTAGCGAGATCATTCTTCAAAATATTTTCATTTTCAATACACTTTGAATGATCGATTTCAACAAATTTTTCCTTCTCGATAATTTTGGAATTTTCAATTTCCAAAGATTTAATTTTAGACTTAAGGGATTTGATTTTCGATAATGCATTTTGAAAATCCGTATGAAGTAATTCAAATGCATCAAAAAGTTCATCACGGGGGGATGTACTTACTTGGCTTTCGACGTCGCTGTCGTCGAACGAACTCCGGGCCATGAGAGCGAGATTATTTTGATTGATGAAATCATCGTCTTCATCTTCATCGCTCCATGTTGCCACGAGAACCTCCTTTTTTGGTTTGGCTCGGCAATGCTTAGCGAAGTGGCCTGGTTTTCCACATAGTCGACAAGAGTTGTCGAACTTCTTCGTTTCGCTCGAGATATCCTTCTTCCTCTGGTTTAATAAGGTTTGGAATTTATTAATATTCTTGGCATAATATGCCGCTTCTTCGTCGCTTTCTTCCACCGGGATTTCTTCTTTTCTTTTCGACATCTTAGCCTTCATGGCTAATGATTTTTCTTTCGGTTTCGGCTTGATACTTCGTGATTTTAACATGATCTCATAATTAATTAGTGAACCAACGAGGGCGCTAAAATCGAGCGTGTTGAGATCTTTGGATTCCATAATTGCGGTCACGGTGCCGTCCCATTCGCTAGGTAGTGATCGTAAAATTTTCTTAACTTTTTCACTACTAGATAATGGTTTACCAAACGAAGCAAGTCCATTTGTGATGACCGAGAATCGGTCGAGCATATTGGTGATGGACTCATCACCTTTCATCATGAATAACTCGTAGTCATGGAGAAGCATATTTATCTTCGTCTCCTTGACTTGAGTCGTCCCTTCGTGTGTGATTTCTAGAATTTTCCATATTTCTTTCGCACTCTCACACGATGAGATTCGATTGACCTCTTCCGGATTTAAGGCACAAAATAAAAGTTGAGTAGCCTTACAATTTAGATGGTCATTTTTCCAATCGGCATCGTCGTATTCTTCGAAAGATTTGAGCGTACCGTCGGATTTGAGAGGAACTTTCGGGCCAAGGCAAATGATCTTCCAAATCTCTATATCGTAGGCACGAATAAAGATCGACATCTTTTTCTTCCATGTTAAATAATTTGAGCCATCAAAGAATGGTGGTCGGTTGAGAGCAAGGCCTTCGACAGGAGCAAGTTGAAACGACATTGGATCTTTTCTCCTCGGATGTTAAGCCGTGTATTGGAGTACAGCTCCGATACCAATTGTTGGGAACGGGGTCCGGATATTTGCGCCGTTTGCGGAAGCATAAATAAAATTGCGGAAAATAAATGACGCACGAATTTATAGAGGTTCGGCTATAAACGAGCCTACGTCCTCTCTTTATCTTTTTCAATAGGATAAAGATAGCAACCTCTACGCCTCTCTTCTATCGGTCGAGGTAAAACCGTTACAATCACGTCTTCTATTGGTCCGTGATAAACCACTCGTACTTGTCTTTGCGTCGGTCCAAGTTAAACCATTTTCCTTTTCATAGGACAAGGAATCAACCTCTCTAGCTTTCTATTGGCACTAGATAAGCCTCACTAAGATAGCGATTGCGATTCTAACAATGTCGGATCCTTGATTCTAATAACACCGAATCCAATCATATCTTTTCTTTTACCACTCGTATGATTTTGTGTATAATACTCAATCACTCAATGTAAGCTCAATATTACAACAATAATACAATGAATATCAATCTCAGATGAATGTGTAGTATGCTTGAAGTTTTTGTTTTCAATCAATACCATAGACATGGTATTTATAGGCTTCTTGATCAAACTAGTCGTTAGCTGTCAGGACCTTCATTACGTACGCTATATAATTCCCATTACGTATGTAAGCTCGTTTACGTACGTTAATGAGACACTGTTACGTACGTTAGCTTCTCCCAGATTCAGTCCAGTAACATTCGTTTCTTTCTTTACGTACGTTATCATACTTTTCATTACGTACGTTAATAGTACGTCACTGCTGACGTCATATGTCCGTTGTATGCTTTTCTGACTTTGACTCCTCCAACGTTCACTTGTTTAAACTGCATTACGTACGTTATCTCTCATCCATTACGTACGTTAAGCTGCTTACATTACGTACGTTAATGATCACATATTACGTACGTTAGCTTTGTGTTTTTCCACCTTTTTGCACTTCGTTTTCTTCGATACTTGGCTTCGTCTCTTCGTTGTTTTGTTTTGCTTATCAACATTAATCATCAAAACACTTTTAATTTATGTATGGAACTAAATGTTCCAACAAATCGGTTGTCCATCAAAAGACAAATACCAAAGGAAGTACGAAACATACCTCAAGATACGAAATACCATTACAATCACGTCAGTCTAATCCGGATCAGATCAACACAACATATGGACATGGTCCTAACACAAGACCTACAAATGCATACTCATATGACAACGTCAATCTGATTAAAACAATAACGACAATGTATACTTATGGCAAACCCATAATATACATATGCACAACAACAATACATATGGTAATCCAACGATCCAGCGCACACAGCTATAGATTCCCATGATGATCCAGTCGGACCAACGCATGGTGGCATTAGCTGTCCAGCGATCCAGCGCACACAGCTATAGATTCCCATGATGATCCCATCGGACCAACACATGGTGGACATATGACAACAATGCACGTCTGCACAAGAAAATAGTACACAATGCACGACAACAACCGTGCACAAATGCATGACAACAACGATACATGAATGTATCACAACATGATCGACACAAAATGACAAAAATGATTAGAGTACTTGTCCCGAGTCCTTCGAGAGCAATCTCGATGTCCAAACCATCACAGACAATTATACTCAATATTCGACGGTACAAAATACAACGGACGATAAATAATTCACGTCTTCGTCTATACCACAATGTATCCTCAATACCAAGTATACCAACAATAAATGTAAATCATATACCTTATGATTTAATTCCCAAAACTCGAATACAACCTATAATCCCAAATCCCCTGTGATTACGATTATAAACATTGCTATACGAATTATAAACGAATGAAACTGAAAACCATTCATTAAATATTATAAAGCAAGTAATAACTTGTCTCGATACCAATGAAGTCGTTACCAATTCCATTGCCGTCATCTACAAGTCCCTTGGCCCTGATCAATGCAATTCACGAACATTCTCGAACACGACCGCAAAGCGTGGTTCTAATCACCAATCAATAATCTCAACCTATTACAATAATCGATAGACAACAAGTTCGATAACAATCAACAATCGATAAAACCAAATCACAAACCCAACGGATCAACAATATCTCGATTAACCACGAGTCTGATCAAACCAACTTAAACGATCACGAATTCATAACCGAAACAGAATATACTACCCTGCCTGTTGACTTAGCGCACGTTAATACCTTAACGTAGCGTGCGTTAAGTTACTCTCGTTAGCGTGCGCTAGCCAGTAGGCTTAACGTGCGCTAATGCTATACAGAGGCATACATTCCAAGCATCGACTAACACTTTGCGACTACGAATACGAAAGAATAGGAAATCATGCTCCAAGATTAACAATAACTTTTCCAAATTCAATCTCATCACCATACTCGAAATCATACTCGTGTTCTTATACGAATATTATATCAAAACACATATCTTAGCTCTAGATACGAATACACCAACACCTCCTATACATAATCATCCTATCATATCGTTCTTAATCTGGAATACAACCTCATATCATGATCAACATAATTTAGAAATCCATCTTTCATCGGGTTAAATGAATCAACATCCTTATAATATGAAGAATCTTAACTAACATTCGAAACTCTTATCATAACTTCATTAATCCTCATATAATATCCTCACATGATTATCCAACATGTTCTTCACACGTAATCATCCTTAAGAACGAACCACTAACAAGGGATACGAAATTTACCTGGATTAGACGAACCAAGAAGAAGAACACTTGAACTTCAGTCCAAGAACCATGAATAACTTGAAGAACAAGGCTTTAATCCATGTTCTCTATCTTAATATTGATAAAGATCATCATCTCGGAGTGTTTCTGGACCTCAAGTACCTCCCAGAGCTCTCTCTATCAAGTGAAAGGAAAGAAATTGATGAAATGCTTCATAACACCCGTCTGTCCCTTTTTATAAAGTATATTACTAACGTGCGGTAAACCTTATGTTTAGCGTGCGCTATGGACTTAGCGTGCGCTAACTGACTTTGTTAGCGTGCGCTATCGCAGTCCAGAGGCTACAGTATGGCTTCGTACATGTGCTTACGTACGTAACGCCCATGCATTAGCGAACGTAACTTACACTCTCTAGCGTACGCAAGTCCTTGCGTTTAGCGTGCGCTAATATCAGTTGACTCGTTTGTCTGTATGTTCCGAAGACTGGTCCACACGACGAAAGTGCTGACGAGGATAAGATTCCTTTTTTGTCCAATATACCATTAATGTGCGCTAACCTTTAGGGTTTAGCGTGCACTAGTACTACATTACAAACATCCGTTGATTTATCAGAACGTGCGCCGAAAGTGGCCTGGTCCACACGCAGATTCCTTCCGATCTGCCTGCACTAGCGCGCGCTATTATTTTACCTTTAGCGTGCGCTACACCTGAATGTTAGCGTGCACTATGAATGAGTATTAGCGTGCGCTAATAAGGCTATGTTTAGGCATTATCATCTACTCTTCTCCAACGTCTCGACATGCAGAATACGAACATACGTAATACTGAATATATTTACATATACCAACAACATTCCCATACGATAAGCCCGACACACAATGTCTTCCAATACAATTGTCAACCAAGTGCGGTAATAATACTAATACAGGTGTCTTAGTCCTTCATTTATTTTATCCATACTGTACAGATTCCACACTGTACAACATAACTCGAATAAAATAATATTAAACAACAGTAGTAGAAATTTCCGACATCCGAAGTGGTAAAGTGATAAATAAAGAGATAATTTCCGAAGCGAAAGAGAGGGGCGGTGAGAAAGAAGAATTGCCGAGTCAATCGGAGAAATCTATGGTGATTGAAGAGGATGAGTCGAACGATGAAGAAATCCGAGTAACTGCTACCCAATCTTGCGAGACTCGAATTCCTTGGGACAAATCTAAAGATCCAATCGAGAAGCCAATTGAAGAGAATAAGAGCGAACCGGTCAAATCAATGCATCGAAAGGAGGACCTAGAAAGCTTTGACATGGAAGTTCTTTTCGTGGAGAAAGAAGTTCCCACTGTGAACTTAGGAGCGAGTATTAATTTAACACAAAAACCAATATACTCGCCACTAGGTTTGGGGGAGGTAATAGTCCCGATGGATTTCGTGATACCAAACATAGAAGAAACATCACCAACAAAAATCACGTCACTTATTCTTCAAGGAAGACATTTCATGGTGACGATGATAATGAAAATTGAAATGGTGACAAAAGCGCTCACAATGGAAATCCATGAAACCACTATCCATATCCTGACAAAGGAAAACGAGCGAAAAATGACGAGCTATATGGATGGACCTAGCACATTTCCATTTAATCCCGGATAGAAGAATCCGAAGAAGTCGAGCTAAAGACTATAAAAAAGCGCTGCTTGGGAGGCAACCCAAGGGAGTTTTAAATTTTATCGCTTTTATTATTGCATTAATTTTGTTTGTCTATGGCGTGTGTAGGTAATCTAATAAAGGAGGTATTTATGGGAGGAAGAAGCCTAGCTTATTGAAAGTTGAGACCCGAGCACAAAGGATGGTGCCCCGCGATAAAAAAAAAAACCACACTTCTTAATCCGGTAGTTTTATTTTCTTTCTTTTTAATTTGCATTTTCGCATTTTCGACTTAATCTTTCGCAGGGATAAGCAAAGGTTTAGGTTTTGGGGGTGCAACTTCTTGATTTTTTTATTTTTTTATTTTTTTGCGTGATGTTTGTTTCCTTTCTTTATTTTTTTCTTGCGTGATGTCGTAGTTGGATTGCAATAACCTTGTTAACTGTTGGGTATATGGATGATTAATCGTGTTTGTGTTTGGCTCGTAGAGTTTAATAAATCTAATTGATTGCTTGACCTTGCGTGTGAATGTATAGTTTTTGGTTACTTGATTTGACGTGTAAGAAATGAGTATGGTAGTCCAAAAGCCGTGAGTCCTTGTGCCTAATTAAACCGTTCACTTTTAGCGGTGAAATTCTTTCATGAGTGATTTCTCTTCTTATGGATTGTATTCTTTAGAACTTGCATGATTCTGTCGGATGACGTGTTGATATTTACATGCACGAGGAATGATTAGGGCTGCCCATTTTTTGTCTTGAACCTACTTATCTAAAAATATCCACCAATTCATATCAATATCCTTTGCTAGCCTCGTTGAGCCTTTAGCCGTAATTTTGTTCGAAAAAACCGCATCTTATTGCTCCATATCCAAAAGCCATAACTTACCCAAGTATTGGTCCACGTAAGAGCATGAGAGGGTATATTTGAAAAACGAAGGTGTGCAAAGTTTGTGGTGTATAGAGGCAAAAATCTTCTCTCCCGTTCCCTGAAAATAATAAGCCCCACAAAAAAAAAAGAGGGTGATACTAATAATAATAGTGGGATAGAAAAATAGGGAGGAGAGGAGTGAGCCTAAGAAAAACAAAAGGGAAGTCGTTGGGTTGTGAGAAATAGGCCAATATCATAAGAATTACACTTAACAAGGCCTAGAAAAAAGGAGGAGATATATATACGGGAGAATTGAAGTAGAATGATCGATCTTGCTTTGAGTTTTTATTTCATATATATGAGGATCGTATATGCTCTACTTGGGTGAACTTGTAACTACTAGCCAAATTTTCCCAACCTGAGCCACAGCCCTGTTACAACCAAAAGTAAGACCCTAGGACTCATGTTTTGTGAATATTGATGCGTTTGATGAAGAGAAGAAGTGCAAGCATATAGTAGAACTTTCCATTTGAATCGAGTTGAGCGTATTGACCTATCTAAACACTTGAGAGATGAGTGAATCGATATAATTCAGTGAGGGACTATTAAGACTTGTTTTCTTGCATGTTCGATCAAGTGCCATTGCTTTCCACTCATTTGTGAGTTTAGGCTTCCATGATGAATTACGAGACTTTACGATACTTTTACATTCCCGGTTGATTGTATGTATACCCTATGATTAACTTGATTATTCAATCCTTCTCGTTTATTTGTCGTGTGTTTTATTTCTTTTTGCTTGAGGGCAAGCAAAGTTTAGGTTTGGGGGGATTTGATGAGTCGATTTTTGATCGTCTCATTCTGTTCTATCGAGTCGCACTTTCATTTGTTTTCGAGTATTTTTGCCCTTTTTACGCGTGGTATGTTTTGTTTTTGTTTCGTAGGTATCCGGACGAAGATTGTGGTGAAATATGCGCTTTCATAGCTAATATTGGAGTTTATGACAATCAAAAGCTAAAACGGGGCCTAAAACGACGAAAGATTTAAGCAGTATCGGTCGAATCTCCTAAATACCAGAATCTCCACTCCGAATTGAGATGTATTCTCCTTTGATATAAATTCCTCGTGAAATTATCTTCGAAACGGTATATCATATGCTAAAATCCGAGGTGAATTGATACAAGAACGAAGGATCATGCTGAAGAAGACCAAAAACCGGACTTGGCTGCACCAGGCAACCGGACTAGGCTGCACCAGGCGACTCAACTAGGCTGCGACAGGCGCTCGTTTGCATCAGGTAACTCGGTCGTGCCATGGGACACGGCCGGGTCTCATTCCAGCGCGAACTGCTATTTTCAGAAGGGTACGACACGGCCGTGCCTTTTGGAACACGGCCGAGTCACTATCGGCCATTTTGCCTTTCCCGCATAGTGCTGCACGGCCGTGTCACGGGACACGGCCGAGCCCCTTGACAGACTACCTTTTCGTTATTCATTGTGATGCGACACTGGCCGTGTCAGGACACGGGCCGTGCCACTTTTCGGTTCATGTCACTTTCCTTGACATTTTTGCACAACTTTAAGCCTTTGTCTTGATTTCTTTGGATATAAAACAAAGTGTAGTGACCCATTGAGAGGTGTGCTTGTCTTGTGAAGAAGATATTTTGTGGAAAAACACAAGATTAGGGAGGAAAAACACCAAAAGAGTGGGAAAGAGAGAGATTTTCATCATCTTCCTTGTGTGTTCTTGGAGTGAGAAAAATACTTTTGTGAGATATAATAATTCCTTGTATAAATTTGTTGTGAGTTCTTGTAAGAAGATCATCAAACCTTCATCGGGAATTCGATTTCGGCATTTACAAGGGAAGTTTTTACCATGTTTTGTTCTTCAATTTCCATTATTGTTGTTGAATTAATCATGTGTGGCTAAACACTTCATATGGGTTTTTAGATATAGCCACACACATGTTTTTGATTGTTAGTTCCTTTTGATTTTCCGGATAAAGTTTGGGATTGTTCCTCTTGTTCGTTCTTCGTTTAAGAACTTTTGAATTAGATCATCAAACCTTTTTCATTGTTGTTATTATTATCCGAATCGAGGGTTTTTATCGGTGTTCGCCATCAAACGACCCGAAAGCAACGATTGTGAATGTTCTCGAGCTTTTTCGCGCGATCTTTTAACGATTTACCTCATCAAAAGTAGTCGGTTAATTGATTGTTAGCTAGGGTTTCGTCCCCATCGAAAGAGTATCCCTTAATTTTCGTTGAGAACAATCGTGATTTTTAGAATTTCCGCCATCAAACGGATTTCTTTTAATCGTGAGCAATCGATAATTCCTAACCTTATTTATTTGAGTATCGGAACTAATAATTGATTACGTGTGTGTCGGTGACTCTAAATTCCCATATTAATCTCATTATTGTTATCTCTCATTTATCCGACTATCAAATTGGTGTTGTTATCACTTAGTTCAATTTAAATTTTGTGCATTAGTAATTGTAATCATAATCAACCAATGATGTATTTTAATTTAATTTACTTTTGTTCATTCGACTATTTGCCGAACATTATCGAATTTTAAACCGTTTCCAATTCCTCGAGAGATCGACCTCGGAGTTACTTGCCGCTTACTACAAGAGCGATTCGTACACTTGCGAGTATTTAATTTGAATCCATCAGTACTCCCTCCGTCCCATACTTAATTGTTATTTTTTTCTGGGCACGAGTATTAATGTTAGAATTGCTTATTAGTCTTGTGTATAATAAAGTGATACTATTTTAAGAGGGATAATAATGAAAATTTGAAATTATATTAGTATTATTTATTAGTATTGTGTGTTTAATTGGGTGGCCCATAATGGCATTTTATGGTAAATAGAAGATCATTGGGGGGGGTGTATATTTAGAGGGAATGATTGATTTATTTCCTTTTATAGTAAGTAGCAGTTAAGTATGGGACGGAACAAAATGGAAAAGTAGCAGTTAAGTATGAGACGGAGGGAATATTATTCTTTTTTGCCCCAATTTTAACACCAACTCTTTTTATACCCAAATTATCGGAATTGGCCTTTACTCAAATACATTCGTGTCATATATTATACTTTCGAGTAACAAAATTTCGAGTCAACTTACAAAAATATACAATATTGAGGAAGATTATCATCCGCGTAACACGAATGCCCCGGTCGAGTAATACGATTGCCGCATTCGAGTAACTCGCTTTTATTAGAGTAACCCACGTTCGATTACACGAGTGACTTCGGGTAACTAGAATTCGTATTCGAGTTATCCATTTCGAGTAACTCGGTCCTTCGAGTAACCCGTAATCGTAATTCGGGTAACTCGAATGCTCGAGTTACGCCAATCGAGTAACTCGTTTACGATCGAGTAACCTGTAATTCTTATTCGATTGTGTAATTTGTGTTACTCGAAAACTGATAGCGTATATTTTTGCAAGTTGACTCGAAATTTTGTTATTCGAAAGTACAATATATGACACGACTGCATTCGAGTAAATGTCAATTCCGACAATTTGAATATCAAAAGAGTGGTTAAATTTGAGACAAAAAAATAATATTATATATAAAGTGCAAGACAAACTTTTCCCACTAAGATTCTAACTGATGTCGATCACAGAATTGAAATTAGACAAATAGGTTGATGGGACCACTTAAAGCACGTCTGGCACGAAAAGACATATTCTAAGTTGAAATATTTGGTTGGTTGGTTTTTGTTTACTTGTAGCAAAAGACCAAATTTTTCGCCCTCAGGGTTCCCAGCTCCCGGCTTGACATGAATTGGTGAAGGAATTAAATTATGGTGGCGACTAAGGCTTAGGTGGGAGGAGCGATTACAAGTTCTGAGCTTTATCACACATTAGAGGGATAAAACTCCCACACTGCGGCTGCCAGGATTCGAACATACGCCCTTGTAGCAATCTGCCACCCAAGAACCATTCGAACTGTCCATGCGGACTGGTTTTTTGTTTACTTCTGTACGAATTAAGTTGTCTGTGTAGATTTAGTTTTATGTATAGATTAAGGTAATTATTGTTCGATTGTACCATTGATTAAACAGTCTGAACAACAGAAACATTGATTATAATAATTATTTGGTAAACATAATAAACAATTGATTTTAAGTGATAAAGGAATCGATTTAAATGGTTTTTCTAAAATAAAAGATTATATATCTTTCTTTTAGAAATACAACAATTCATATATATTTACATAATATTATTGAAGGATTGAATAATAATATATTTAATATGATATTATTAGTAATATTCCTTTTAAAAATACAATATATATTAATATTATATTAATATAATAGTATATATTAACATAATACATGTACGTGATAAAGGATTGAAAGGTGGAAAGTGAGGAGGTGTATGAATGAAAAATTGGTGGTTGAATGTGAAGGAGTGTACTCTTTTTACCGTGCCACACACTGTGTGCCACACGAAATTTTACTATTTTAAAAATATTTTGTTTTAAAATAAAATTTTATTATTACATAATATATCATGATTAACATATATATCAAAAAATTAAAATTTAAAAACTCATATACCATAGTTTTGAAATAATCAATCAAAATAATAATTTTATAATCAAAATATTCTAAAATTATGATATATGATTTTTTTTAAAATTTTAATTTTTTGATATATATGTTAATCATAATATATTATGTAATAATAAAATTTTATTTTATAAAAAATATTTTTATAATAGTAAAATTTCGTGTGGCACCGGGGATCCCTTGCCCAACCGAACACCTTTGCATGACTTACCGAGTAAGTCATACAACTTATCCGGTTCATTAAGTCACACTCACACCCGGACACGCCCTAAATATTGCTACTAGTGTTTAGTAATCAAATTCTATTTTTTTCCGGTTATTTTCTAGTTTTTTTCGTTTTGATTTTCCGTATGGTTGTATATTATTCGTTCTGTTCTGTAAAATTATGTTAATTTCGATATTTTTGGTCAAAATTTATAAATTTTAACATTAAATTGCAAATTCGTGTGATCGGAAAATCTACTCGTTGAGGCCATTAACGTCAAAACATGATTCCTTTTTCTTCTTAAGTCCACTATTGTGTGTGTGTGTGTGTGTCTCTGACAATGATCAAAGGTGCTGCTGTTTTACAATATGTGTATGTCCGGATGATCACGTGACTCTCTGTCCTCGTTTTCTCTCCAACGTGTCATTTTTTTTTTAATACGATTTGAAGTTTATATTCCTCCGTCCACAGTCAATGTTCCTTAACTTTTTGAGTTCGGGTTTTAAGAAATGTTAGGTGAATGTGATGTGAGTGGAGTTTGAGTCCAACATTAAAAATAATTTAATATTAATTATGTTGGTTAAATAATTTAATATGTGGGTCAGCCTGATAAATGTGTAAATATATAAAAATTATAAGGATATTTTAGTAAATTGTATTGTGGGGTAGTGTTTAAAAATAGAAATGGAACATTTTCTGTGTACATACCAAAATGACAAAAAGGGAACATTGATTGTGGACGGAGGGAGTACTTGACTATTTCTTGGGAGAACAGTCCTTGCCTCTCAAAATTGCTATCAATTAAATTGCGAGATGTGCTCCATGATTCTTAAATATCATCAACTACCATGCACGAGGAGTCGTCCCTCAAGTGATTGCTTCAAGCTGGACCCAGCCTATTCAGCCGCAAGCTCCCACCGTTGTCTCCCAATAATTGCTTCATGCTGATCCCACCCATCTAGCCGCGGATTTCCACCGAGATCAGACCTCTCACACTGCCGCTTGAAGTTTTTAATATTTAATTGTTCCACCAGCGCACTCCGCGGATTAAGGTCTATTCCTCAGTAGAAAATGGGGGGTCGTAGACCCCTACATAAATTCGTATTTCTTGTGGGATTCCGTTACTTGAAATGGTAGACTCTAGTGATTGAGGCAAGCCCAATGGTTATGTCATTTTTTCGTTTTATGACATACATCTCCATATATTTGACTTTAATACCAACTTTATATGTACAAGTGGTGTGCAAACTACTACTCCTCTCCTAGAGTATATATTTTGTGTATTTTAATTAATGTTTGATATAAGTAATATTGACAATAAATATGTGGTGTATATTAAAAAATAAAAAGTATTGATGATGAGTATGTGGTGGAGATTAAAAAGTAAAAAACTGATTTCTTGATTTGATTGTGAAAAATGATATATGTAAACTTATTAAAGAGACTACCTTTTGAGACAAATGTAAACCTTTAGGCGGGACGGAATATTATTTATTGTCTCTCCGTCCCATTAAGCTTGACACGTTTGATCTTTTCTGGTCATTTTTTTTTTTTAATTTTGACTATAAAATTATAAAATATATATATATATATAGATAGATAGATAGATTTAATTATGACGTGTATTTATGATGAAATGTACTTTTTAAAATATTATAATTTTATAATTTTTATAATTATAAAAATATAAATAATCATAATCCTTAATTTAACCGGAAAAATGTCAGACAAACTTAATTGGGAGGTAGGGAATACAATATAAGGTACCCCACAATTCAAAAGGTTGAAATATTAAATTTGTTTGCTTTTATATATATATATATTTGTTTTTTTTTTTTGAATATATATATATATATATATATATTTGTTGAGTGCAAAAAGTGTGTGTAGTTGAAATGAGTGATACCACTCTGAATTAACACGAAATTGCTTAGAAATTTCGTTTGCAACTTGCAATATAAAATTAGTTTAAATGACTGATACCACTTTGGCTTTTTCACTTATGTACGATCCATGGTAAGTGACATATAATGCATTTTCTGTCGGATATATTATACGCATTGTGTATGGACGATGCAGATCGATACTCCATTTAGTGCACCAGTCTGCATCGTCCATACACGCCACGTATAGTACATCCGGCAGAGAATGCACTACATGAGTTATACCATGGACGGTACTCTTATGTACACGTAATTTTTCTTTTTTATCAAATAGCAACCTACACTTTATTATTTTATTAACTAGATGTTCTCCGGTGCGATGCACCGCATAAGATATTCTCTTATTAGAAAATAATTTCTCGATCTGTAAATTTATTTTTGATGATCTTCGACATGAATATCATATTAGCGTGAGTGTATTATGGGGTGTAATATAATTTAAGAAAGAGTACCACATTAACGGGGTATTAAGTCAATTAGTGTCCATTACATGAACAAATTTCCTGGACATACCGAAAAAAAGTAGGAACAAATTTTAGAGACGAAAGTAATATGTGATTAAGTCTTAATATATGTGTGTGTAGAAGTGTATGTTTTATTATTTTTAGTTATTATAATTAATTAAATATCATAATTTATTTTTTATGTAAGCAATAAATGAGTTAATATATTTTTATTTTGCATCAATTAATTTTACTGAAAATAAATATTCATAGTTTTTATAATATAATTTTTTTGTGCAATCGGTCATTATTGTAAATCCATCAAATTTATTATATTCATATTGATGTCTAGTTGAAAATTTTGAAACAAAAATTAATTTGATATATTTTTAATAAAATAAACTTGATTTAAAAAATTATAAACATTTAAAATTTTAAGCTAAAAAAATAAAGGAAGGATTTTTTTATTAGTAGATGAGTGTAAGTTGTGAAATAAAACTCCCACAATACATATCTAGATTTTTTTTTAAGAAATTTAAGGATACATCTCTATATATAAATTATATTTTAAAATAAAAAATCAAAAAACTTAATATTTTAAAATAAAAAATCAAAAAACTTAGAGAGTGACATGTGTCACGACTCTCTTTTTAATAGAAGTATAGATTTGTAACTTCGGGCGAAGGATTTCTTTGAAAAATGTAAGAAATGATAAATATATTTAAAAGTGGAAAATTACGTAAAAAATCTGAGTTATTTGAAGGTTTGAAAAATATTTTTACGTTCTACAATTTAATCAAAATTTCATAAATTTAACTGAAAAATTTTATTCTGAAAAACTAATTGTCAAAAAAATTGAAATAATCTTTCATATAGTAAATTATTTTAATATTTCTAAAAGATTAGAATTTTGAATTTTTTGAATTTCGAAAAACATAAAAATGAATTCATGAAAATCATTTAAAAAAATATAAAAAAATGTTTACAAATCAAAGAGTGATTAGAAATTATGAAATTATTTCATACTCTGAAATTTCATTTTAAATAACAAAAAATAACTGAACGATTTTATTTTGTAACAAAACATTTTTCATAAAAATTGGTATTATGTTTTTAAATATTTTAAAATTGATTTTTAAGAGATCCGAAATTCTAAATGTTCTTAATTAGAAAAAAATATCTACTCAATTTACTTCTTAATTTTAAATAATTTTTATATTTTTTATAACTTAGTTTAAATTCTTGTAAGAAAATAAATTTATTCATTAATTTCGGTGACTAGAATGGAAAGATATCCTCATGAACATCATTTAGTTCATTCAAGAGGTTTTCCAAAAGGATGTGTCTTCCCATTTTTCAACAATTTCTTATTAAATTTTTTATAAAGTAATAGTACATCGAAAAAGCTCTTAGCCTGAAATTAATCACGATTGGGATATAACATAAACTGATGTACCTGCAACATAATCACAATTAGTGTATATCTTAAACATAATTATGCAATATAATCACAAATGTACATATTATAATCATAACTGACGTGTCATGCATGACACGTCATATGACGCGGTATAATTCTTCATTTTTTTTCAAATAGCACGTCATATTTTAGTCGAGATGACTTTTTTTTTTTTCCTTTCCGGAAATGGCTAAAATAAATTATCCATAAGTTTTGAAACATTCCTTTGGCTCGTATCATTGATTTTGATGTAAAGGCCAACATAACGCGTCAACTTGACTTTAGGAAAAATAGTACTAGTAAAAATGCTTCTTGGACTTGGTCCACTACTTCATGTCAAGGCTATTTCTGACCAAAAATGGGACGAAACAATAAAAATAGGCCATATATCCACTCAATTTTGCTACACCTAAGAATCTTGCAGCGAGACCGCAAGGATCTGTTATGCCCCACTTGTATTTAATAGATCTTAAAAGATCTTTTATGATCCATTTATATTTACTAAATGAAAAATGCTATACTATTCACTTTGTGAATCCCTAATTTCTTCGAATTCGATTCTGATTGGACCACTCGTGCATGAATATGAGTCCCGCGAATAAAAACACGACGCATGTCATTCGGGGAACATATTTTGGGACCAAATTCGAGGTATGTAGTACAACTCTTACTAAATATCATCTCCCAAATACAGACCCCCACCCTTTTTCCCAAATACCCCTCCTGTATTCAGGTTTCTCCAACCTCCTCCACCTACTTCTTCCCCCTACCACTTGCAAATTTTGGAGGTAAAAAAAAAAATATCTAACTTATTCACCCTCCTGCAAAAATCAGCTCTCCAACATTACCTTTTAATGGATTGATCTCTCCCCCTGGCAGAATCCTTGTCTCTCTCGTCTTGACGCAGCCCTAGAGTCGCTCGCCTCGCCAGAACAGCCCCCCCCTCCCCCCCCCCCGCCTCAGGGTATGGTAAATATTTTTTAATTTATTTTTTTGGTCTTTCCTTCCTTATATTCACCGTGTTTGAGTAATGTAAATATTTTTTGTATATTTTTTAAGACTTGTTATAGTCCATTCAAATACGACTTTGAAAGATTTTGTTTCTCAATATAACAATGCACTACGTAAAAAAGTACAAAAGGAAGAGGAGGAGGATACTCGATGCACAAATGTACAGCTTCCCATCATCTCACCTTATAAGTGGGAGAAGCAATTTCGAGATGCATATACACTAACGAAGTTAAAACAACTCAGAGATGAGCTTGCTGAACAATTTGGATGTATGTTGGAAAGAGGGCCGGTTGTTAATGGTATTTCGAAGTTTATAATTGAGCACGACACATATGTTGGTAAGAAAAAAATTGAGAAGCATTATACTTTTATTGTTCATTTTCACGAGGAGTCAGGAGAAATAATGTGCAATTGTCGAATGTTTGAGAGTAAGGGAATGGTGTGTACACACATGATATCGGTTTGGAAGGTTATGAAAATCGAAAAAGTGCCAGAAAAATACATTTTACGGCGTTGGACTAAAAACTTGGTAAGGAGTTATACCAATGTGAGAGTTTCCTATGTCTATTGGCAAACTAAACCCGAATGGAATCATTATGATAGTTTTCAAGAAATATTCCGTGTTGGGACTGAGAATGCCATGCATTCTTATAGAAAGTGTCTACTTCATTATGGGATTAACAAAAATCATCGAGGGATTGGATTCAATTGATGAAGAAGAGTGTGTGAGCAATATTCAAACGCCTACTAATGCAGAGGAATTGTATGAAAATAAGCAAGAAGGGATAACTTGCTTGGGCAATCCACCTCGAGGTGCTCGAAGAGGACGACCGCCCATGAAAAGAAAAATATCTCAACAAATTTAATAAAAAGAAGAAAACACCTAAAAGTAAAAAAAAAAAACACGTATACCAATTATTTATGTATACTTTATTTATAATATATATATATATATATATTTTAATTTATATATTTTTGTAATATCAGGGTGTAAATGTTGGAAGTGATGCATTGGTGATGCCTTGTGATACTCAAGAGAGTACAATATTTTATATAAGAATTATTTTATCATTAAATTATTTTTAATATCATTTATTGAATAATTTATTTTTCAAAATTGTAGTTTTCCCAAATGAGTGAACGAGATGGTGGGTCGCATAACTACGACCTAAATGAAGCTCCAGTCGACTTCCAAAGCTATCAAGGAGCATTTAGTGGTTGTGTAACCTTTTTATGAAGAATTTTTCCTTTCTAGTTGTTGAATTGGCATATATTGTATGGAATGTCATCGCCTTCATATATTATAATGTCAACGACTGTGATACCCTGGATTTTCAGTATAATTTTTTGCATTATTTTATCTGAGATATATTGGATAATGTGGTATCTATGGACAAATGTTATGTTAGTTGTAGTGGTCAATTTCGTATGTTCTTGATGAAATATGAATCATGATATGAGGTTGAATTCAGAAAGATTATGGTCAATCTTGGAATACGATTATTCATGGTATTGGACTATTTGGATAGTTCGGATTGATGATAATAATCGGTATAATCGTTTTGCTATGAATCTAAGAGTATGAACAAGAAGGAACCTTGTTATATCGAGGCAAGTTATACTTGCACAGTTCATAATTTTTAATAAATGGTTTTGATTTCATTTCATTTATGATTCATATAGCAATGACATTATAAATATAAATTGTCGGGATGATAGTATGTTTATTATGCTTTGGCTTGGGTTAAATCATAATGTATATGACTTAAAGGTATCTGGTGAAAACGGAGATGTGAATTATCTTTAGTTTGTGATCTGAAATGTTGGATATCGATGATAGTTTACCATGCCGACATCGATCTCGAGGTGGTGGTTTGTTGATAGTGATGAACTGTACTTCATTCTGGACTATTCGTATAATTGTGTACTCATTCAAGGATGTTGGTCATGGAAAGGTTAGTGTCTCCGTCTTTGAGATAATTTAGTATTGCTCAATTATGAGAATAATTATCCTGATGCATTGTTGTATATGTTGTGTGTTGATGTTTCATGTAATGAGTGTGCATCGTTGTTTGGTGTATTTTTGTGTTGTGGTCTTTCTTAGAACTGTAATTTTAATGGGCCGTTGTGTTGAGGGATAAAACCTGAATAGTACCCACGTCCGGAGTATTCTTGTGTAGATACTTCTGTGACCCTTGGTTGCGACCTGGGGAGTTTATGTGTTAATAGTATAGACATTATTGAGCATTCTCTGAATTGTTGTCTAACGGGAATACGATATTGTGGTCGTGTCGATCTTTCATTATTGAGCTAGTTGTTCACTTGAGAAGTCTTATGATCCTTATTCTGTAACACCCCCAAGACATTCAGGGCATATTACAGCGCCGTGGACTCCACACTATGGAATCCACCAGGCTAACGTACCAATAAGACAATCGACAACGACGAACAATCATCAATAATACGACCATTCAAATAAGATTACAATCCGACAATAAAATCCAACATCAATCCATTTCCCAAAACAGGAACACAACATTAACAATTTTGTAACGAGAAGTACTCGAGTACTTAAAATAATTTTATAATACAAAAGTCCCAAATCAAGACATCAAAAGTAATAGACTGAACTGAACACCAACAAATGACTACTGATCAGTATCACGCTTGCCCATCATCCTCATACGGCTCAAGTGCTCGTTTGTCCCCACGATCGATACCTGAAATACAAAAAGTATTTTCCTCATTTAAGGGGTTAGCGACAACTGCTAGTGCAAGTACAATCCATTTGAACTACATTCTAGAACTACATTCTAGTGCAAGTACAATCCCGTTAGCGCGCGCTATATATGACGGTTAGCGTGCGCTAACTCCACAGAATATATAAGTCAGCGGACAGTTTCAGAACAACAGTTTTATTCTTTTCTCTTCGTTTCTTCGACGTGCGACCTCAGAGGCGATTTCCACCGGTTCTATTCGGAGTTCTCTTCAAATTCCATCACGGTAGAATCGAGCCATCATATCATAATCAGCATAAGCACCCTTCATCAGCCGAATTAAAGGTAATTCCTCAAGAACCCTAATTTTGACGAATTTGGGGGTTTTTCGGGATTCTAGTGTTTAGTTCCGAATTGTTCATCTATATTACGATATTCTTTACCGATTGTGATTATTGAGTGATTCTTAATCCAGTTTACTTGATTTTAATCTGCGAATTATCAATACGGGGAGATTTTGCGTAAACCCTCGCCCGTATCAATTGATCGTTCATTGTCGTATCATGTAATCGGGGTTATGGGTGTATTCCAATAGAGTATTGTTGTCCGTGGGGACTGAACTGTGTTGATCCTTCGTTTAGGAACCATCGTTTTCCACCCGGACTGTTTGTAGTCGTGTTTCAACTCCGTTTCTTCAAGAATGTCTCAAAGGCAAGTACTTTACATTTGTTTACATGTTCTAGTATTTGAGTTATGGCTGTATCGTGGTTGTTGTGGATGGTTATGTGTATGTTCATCTAGGGACGGTCCGACGGGGCCTCTAGGGATACGTATTGCCGTGAGTGTGCGTATCGCGAACTGTGGTTAGCCACCCAGGGATGTCCGACGGGGCTCTGCGGGGTACGGTGGCCGTGAGTCTCGTACCAACGGTTAACTTTGAATTGTGATTTGTTGGAGATAATGTCTTTTACGATTGTACAAATGTAAATATTCCGGAATATAAAATGTTTTCTAAAATGACTTTTGGCGCATATATTCATCTGATTAGAATGTAGTTCAAATGGATTGTACTTTCACTAGCAGTTGTCGCTAACCCCTTAAATGGGGGAAATACTTTTTGTATTTCAGGTATCGATCGTGGGGACAAACGAGCACTTGAGCCGTATGAGGATGATGGGCAAGCGTGATACTGATCAGTAGTCATTTGTTGGTGTTCAGTTCAGTCTATTACTTTTGATGTCTTGATTTGGGACTTTTGTATTATAAAATTGTTTTAAGCACTCGAGTACTTCTTGTTACAAAATTGTTAATGTTGTGTTCCTGTTTTGGGAAATGGATTGATGTTGGATTTTATTGTCGGATTGTAATCTTATTTGAATGGTCGTATTATTGATGATTGTTCGTCGTTGTCGATTGTCTTATTGGTACGTTAGCCTGGTGGATTCCATAGTGTGGAGTCCACGGCGCTGTAATATGCCCTGAATGGCAAAGAGAATGTTAGTGAGTCTTAGCCATGATCAGACGAATGGTGTCAAAGACGAGAAAGAAGAAAGAGGAAAATGAGACATTCAATCATGGGGTTAGACGATGCAAGGTATGCTTCAGTTGGCCTTATCCAGTGTGAAATCAATTTGGATCAAGTACTCCCCAGAGGTGCCCCTTTTCGGCAATAGAAGCTGTCAAGTACACTGAAATACCAAAGCGGGTACTTTAGTCTGTTTATTCCCAAAAGAGAGGGATAATTGAGAGTAGTTGATAAAATATGTTTTCATATGATTCGTACTCAAAGAAGTGGAGAACAAGCGTAGCGATAGCGGAGCGAACAATCCAGGCGGATAAATCGACAAAAGGAGACAGCCCGGAAGCGGGGGCCCCACTCCTGTAGAAGGAAGATTCCTCTCCGGTCTACCGAGACTCTGTGATCCAAGAAAGGTAGTTTCGGCTAAAGATTAGGCCTTCTGAAGCATACCTTGCATCGTCTAACCCCATGATTGAATGTCTCATTTTCCTCTTTCTTCTTTCTCGTCTTTGACACCATTCGTCTGATCATGGCTAAGACTCACTAACATTCTCTTCGCCAGCAGGCTCCTACTTGCTGGTTCCGGGCTTTGGGGACGTGGAGATCGAGAAGGATGTTACGTTTGAAGAGAGGCCCGTCAGAATTTTGGAGCGTCGTGACAAGCAGTTAAGGCACAAAACCATTCCTTTGGTTAAGGTGCAATGGTCGAGGCACGGAGTAGAAGAAGCGACGTGAGAGTTAGAGGAGGATATGCGTTCGAGGCATCCCGTACTTTTTGATTCTTTAAGTTTCGGGACGAAACTTTATTTTAGAGGGGGAGAATGTAATATCCGTAATTTTCCATTTTTAGCAGTTTCCATTTTTGGTGTATGTCTATTTTTATCGACTCGCTTGTAACCATTTCGACATTTTGAATCTACTTTGTTCTTGGAGTTTTTCCTTTTGGATGAGTTTTGATGATGTTTTCACGTAATTTCGTTTTATGGCATGTTTTGCCGTATGAACGTTCGATTCTTGTAAAACTCATTCGTTTTCGTTGTTTCTTGGTTTGTACAAGTTCGTATGGTTGAGTTGGTCATGTGGAGACTTTCGGTTTGTAAATCCGACATCGTTTCGTGATTTTCGGGCACTTGGGCCATTTTTGTAATTTCCCAATAGTTTAGGGAATCTTATTTTCGTTGTCGCATTACGGACCCTCCTGTGGTCGGAATTGTATTTTCTTTCAGCGCTTAGCTCCGTCGTCTTGTATGCTTCGCGTCTATGTTCCTGGATTCTGGTCTCGTCGTGCGTTTCGTGTTTTATACCCTCGACAGCAGCTTACTGCTGATGTGACATCAGCAGTGCTGATCTGCTGTGTAGGTAGCGCACGCTACTCCTGTTACCTTGCGTGCGCTACCGAGGTGCAGTTAGCGTACGCTAACTCCCTATTGTTAGCGTACGCTAGCGAATGGTGGCAGTAGCCACTGGACCTGTCACGGCCCCGTTAGCGCGCGCTATATATGACGGTTAGCGTGCACTAACTCCACAGAATATATAAGTCAGCGGACAGTTTCAGAACAGCAGTTTTATTCTTTTCTCTTCGTTTCTTCGACGTGCGACCTCAGAGGCGATTTCCACCGGTTCTATTCAGAGTTCTCTTCAAATTCCATCACGATAGAATCGAGCCATCATATCATAATCAGCATAAGCACCCTTCATCAGCCGAATTAAAGGTAATTCCTCAGGAACCCTAATTTTGACGAATTTGGGGGTTTTTCGGGATTCTAGGGTTTAGTTCCGAATTGTTCATCTATATTACGATATTCTTTACCGATTGTGATTATTGAGTGATTCTTAATCCAGTTTACTTGATTTTAATCCGCGAATTATCAATACGGGGAGATTTTGCGTAAACCCTCGCCCGTATCAATTGATCGTTCATTGTCGTATCATGTAATCGGGGTTATGGATGTATTCTAATAGAGTATTGTTGTCCGTGGGGACTGAACTGTGTTGATCCTTCGTTTAGGAACCTTCGTTTTCCACCCGGACCGTTCGTAGTCGTGTTTCAACTCCGTTTCTTCAAGAATGTCTCAAAGGCAAGTACTTTACATTTGTTTACATGTTCTAGTATTTGAGTTATGGTTGTATCGTGGTTGTTGTGGATGGTTATGTGTATGTTCATCTAGGGACGGTCCGACGGGGCCTCTAGGGATACGTATTGCCGTGAGTGTGCGTATCGCGAACTGTGGTTAGCCACCCAGGGATGTCCGACGGGGCTCTGCGGGGTACGGTGGCCGTGAGTCTCGTACCAACAGTTAACTTTGAATTTTGATTTGTTGGAGATAATGTCTTTTATGATTGTACAAATGTAAATATTCCGGAATATAAAATGTTTTCTAAAATGACTTTTGGCGCATATATTCATCTGATTAAAATGTAGTTCAAATGGATTGTACTTGCACTAGCAGTTGTCGCTAACCCCTTAAATGGGGGAAATACTTTTTGTATTTCAGGTATCGATCGTGGGGACAAACGATCACTTGAGCCGTATGAGGATGATGGGCAAGCGTGATATTGATCAGTAGTCATTTGTTGGTGTTCAGTTCAGTCTATTACTTTTGATGTCTTGATTTGGGACTTTTGTATTATAAAATTGTTTTAAGTACTCGAGTACTTCTTGTTACAAAATTGTTAATGTTGTGTTCCTGTTTTGGGAAATGTATTGATGTTGGATTTTATTGTCGGATTGTAATCTTATTTGAATGGTCATATTATTGATGATTGTTCGTCGTTGTCGATTGTCTTGTTGGTACGTTAGCCTGGTGGATTCCATAGTGTGGAGTCCACGGCGCTGTAATATGCCTTGAATGTCTTGGGGGTGTTACATATTGCATATGTGTTTTCTTCGAGTTTCGTTGTCATGTTGCATCGTGAAATATCTGGAGTCATATCTGTGTGCTGATCGGCCATGTGTAGGATTTTCACGACGGACACGTATAGTCATGTGTTGGTTTCGACCTCACATTGATCCGTGCACACGAGACGTACTTCGTGAGACGGATTAGGTACAAGACCACACATATATTCGACCGATACTCGTTGGTGGCTTGTGCACGGATACATTTTTTTCGGATCGGGCGTATCGTGACGTCCATCTTGAGCCATATTGATTGGTCATTCATAGTCCATATACGATTGGGTATGTTCGACAGTCGGGTTTATCTTTGAGATCCAATATGTGTGATTTGTATATGTTTGACGATTTTATTCGCTCGTATATCTATCCCTGTGGTCCTTTATTGATATTGTTTGGAGTTTACCTCATCGATGGTAATCTCGGTCGTTTTGATCCTTTATTGATCTTGCTTGGAGTTTACCATATCGATGGTATTCTCGGTCATTGTTGGTCCTTTATTGATCTTATTTGGAGTTTACAGTATCGATGGTATTCTCGGTCGTTGTTTGTCCTTTGTTGATTATGCTGGAGTTTACCATATTGATGGTATTCTCGGTCGTTGTTAGTACTTTGTTGATCTTGTGTGGAGTTAATCATGTAATGGTATTCTCGGTTACCATTGATATATCGTTGGTAGTATTGGAGTTTATCATGTAAATGATATCCTCGGATGATGCATTGGTTGTTTATTGTTATTGATTGTATGAGCGTTCATACTTTGTAACGATACCCGGGATTTGTCATTGTTTCGGGGTAGTTGATCTATAAATGTATTGTATCTTATCAGTTTTATCAGATCTAGGATTTGATTGTGCGATCCGACAGACAGAATTTGACACAGATAGATTATTCAATATTGGAGGTATAATGATGTTTTGAGAATCTTGGCATTGTTTGGATACAGTACGGGTAGTCGTATTTGAATTCATTCGTCACTTGAGGATGTGAGGTATTGATTGAGGTAAGGGATGATTTGATATGAATTACCACGAATTGGCAAAGTTATTACGGTAATATTACATTAGAAGTATCCTTACCTTGAAATTACATTAATATGTAATTGTTTCTCATGATGAGATCGTTATCATTGTTGAGTATTGTGGCTGACCCCGTCGTGGGCTTTATCTTTTAGGTACTCGGAGATTGAGCTAGTAGCGGTCGTGAAGGGATGAGCTTCCCGGGTGATACTGGCTATGGCATGTATTTGAGAACCGAGTATTTTCCTGACTGTTATGATTCTGCTGCAAATGTATTTTTACTATGTTTATATCCACTGCGTGTGTATCTTAAAATGGCTTTTTGGTTTATTATAACTCGTGTATACTTTCGAAATGCCCTTTTGGTACTTTTGCCTTGTATTTTCAAATGAAATTTTATGACGGTATTTGAGAACTATATTTTGGAAAACATTTAATTATTCGTAAAATACCGTCTTTGTCTCTTGGGCGTGTTTGAAACGATTGTGAAAATGATTTTTAGCCTTGTGGGTCCCGGCGTGGGGCCCACGATGCTGTAATATCCCCGGTTGATTTTGGGGGTTTTACAGAATATGGTATTAGAGCTTGGGTTTGGTAAAACCCAGGAATGTGTGTTATGTGGCTCTACCGGTGCGGTAGTAGCGTGACTTTTGGAAACAATTTTTCTGACTTTTGAGTCAAATCGATTTTCGGAAGCTCCAAAATTTTTGAAATATTTTCAAAATTGCTATATTTGCGATGATGGTGTGTGTTGGTATTGTGTTGAGACTTCGTATGGGAGTTGTATGCTAGTATCACGGGAGATCATTGGCTTCACGCACCTATAAGTATATTGTTTTGGTTATTCGCTTGTGGCGACGATTGACTGCTTTCGTGATGAGTTTGAATATTTTGGTTGAGATGTTGTATGTGACAGGATTGCAAGTTTCGAGGACGAAACTTACTTTAACGGGGTTAGTATGTGATACCCTGGATTTTCAGTATAAATTTTCACATTATTTTATCTAAGATATATTGGATAATGTGGTATCTAAGGATAAATGGTTGACAATCGAGACAGTTGTGTTAGTATAATTGTTGTACTTAGTCGATAATTGCATTTGAGGATATTGTGTATCAGGTGTATCGTATGAGAATGTTATTGGAACGAGTATATGTATTCTGTATGTCGCGTATACGTATTCGGTATATTCAAACGACAGACAGGAGCAGTTGTAAATGGCTAAGTATAAAAGCCATTACGTACGTTAAACGTAGGAGCTTACGTATGTAAATATGCAAATGTAACGTACGTTACGTAGAGTACATAACGTACGTTATGAAGAGAATCGGACAGGTCTGAGCTATGATCGACGAGTGGGCCTGGTGTCGGCAACTTTCGGTGCAGACGTGGACAAGCGAGTCAATGTAGAGCTTTACATACGTTATGGATAGCCCATTACGTACGTTAAATGAGTATCACTATAGCAAGTCAATGACCATGTTACGTACGTTATGGCATAGGCCTTACGTACGTAAGACATGGTATGAATTGAGGCAGCGGTCTCTAGATTGGTATTACGTATGTTATGGCTTGGGTGTTACGTACGTAAGCCATCGAACGAATTGAGGCAGTAGTTTCTAGAATGTTGTTACGTACTACGTTATCAAGGACAGATAACGTACGTAAAGTTGGTTACGTACGTTATATGTATTACCTAACGTACGCAATGGCTGAATTTCTATAAATATTAGAGACTCCGCCATTTCATCATTTTGGAGAGTTTCATTTTGTTTCTTCGTCCATCAAACCTCCGAGGCCGAGTTTGGCTCTTGTGACTTGATTATGAGCCTGATGGCATGGATTGGGGCTTGAGATATGAAGATATTATTGATTCATGAGGAGTTTGTGTTGTTCATCTTCAAGAGGAATGTTGGATAATCCCGTCTTTATTTTCGGGTTTTGATGGTGTTATTGATGATTAATTCGTGTGACGATATATTATGGGAGTGTTGTGATAATTCTTGGAGTTTCATGGAGTTTGAGTTGAGGAAGATGATATATATATATATATATATTTGATGTTGTTCTGTTATGAACATGATTTTGGGATCATGGTGTTCTTGGTATATATCACATCAAAGAAAAATATGTGATTGGGTATAAATGGTTTTGAGTATAAACATGGGTTTGATGATCAGAATCAATATTATGTTGGTTGTAGTGGTCGATTTCGTATGTATTCTTGATGAAATATGAATCATGATATGAGGTTGAATCCGGAAAGATTATGGTCAATCTTGGAATGCGATTATTCATGGTATTGGACTGTTTGGATAGTTCGGATTGATGATAATAATCGGTATAATCGTTTTGCTATGAATCTAAGAGTATGAACAAGAAGGAACCTTGTTAATTCATGTTTAAGGTTGATGTTGGAATCGAGAATGTTAAGACCCCTGTTATTGGTTTGAATTGATTGTTGATATGATCATCGAACTGCGGCTTGTATTCGTATTATTTGAGTTGAATGGTTTGGTTTTGTATATGACCGAGATATCATTGAACCGTCGAGTTTGATCGGTTGGTTATACGATTGTTGATTATTATCGAACGTATTGGTAACTGATTATTGCATTAGGTTGTGATAAGTGATCATTGATTTTAACCGTTGTGCTGCGATTGAGATTGGAGAATTCGTTGATCGCCTTGGTCAGGACTGAGGAGCTTGTAGATGAAGGCGATGGGATTGGTAATAGCTTCGTCGTATCGGTGTCGAGGCAATTTATACTTCCTCAGTTCATAATGTTTAATAATTGATTTTGATTTCATTTCATTTATGATTCATATAGCAATGACATTATAAATATGAATTGTCAGGATGATGGGATGTATATTATACTTTTGATTGGGTTAAATCATAATGTATATGATTTAATTCTGTCTGGTGAAAACGGAGATGTGAATTATCTTTAGTCTGTGATATGAAATGTTGGATATCTAGGATAGTTTACCGTGCCGACATTGATCTAGAGGTGGTGGTTTGTTGATAGTGATGAATTGTGCTTCATTCTAGACTATTCATATAATTGTGTACTCGTTCAGGGATGTTGGTCGTGGAAAGGTTAGTGTCTCCGGCTTTGAGGTAATTTAGTATTGCTCAATTATGAGAATAATTATCTTGATGTATTGTTGTATATGTTGTATGTTGATGTTTCATGTAATGAGTGTGCATCGTTATTTGGTGTATTTTTATGTTGTAGTCTTTCTTAGAACTGTAAATTTAATGGGCCGATACCTGAATGCTACCCACGTCCGGAGTATTCCTGTGTAGATACTTCCGCGACCCTTGGTTGCGACCGTGGGAGTTTATGTGCTGATAGAACTGTGTTGAGGGATAAAACCTGAATGGTACCCACGTCCGGAGTGTTCCTGTGTAGATACTTTCGTGACCCTTGGTTGCGACCTTGGGAGTTTATGTGTTAATAGTATAGACATTATTGAGCATTCTCTGAATTGTTGTCTAACGGGAATACGATATTGTGGTCGTGTCGATCTTTCATTATCAAGCTATCGTTGTTCACTTGAGGAATCTTATGATCCTTATTGGATATGTGTTTTCTTCGAGTTTTGTTGTCATGTTGCATCGTGACATATATGGAGTCATATCTGCGTGCTGATCGGTCATGTGTAGGATTTTCACGATGGGAACGTATAGTCATGTGTTGGTGTCGACCTCATATTGAGCCGTGCACACGAGACGTACTTCGTGAGAATGATTAGGTACAAGAACATACGTGTATTTGATCGATACCCGTTGGTGGCTTGTGCACGGATACATTTTTGGATCGGGCGTATCGTGACGTCCATTTTGAGCCATATTGATTGGTCGTTCATAGTCCATGTATGATTGGGTATGTTTGACAGTTGGGTTTGTCTTTGAGATCCACTATGTGTGATTTGTATATGTTTGACGATTCTATTCTCTCGTATATCTGTCCATGTGGTCATTTATTGATATTGTTTGGAGTTTACCTCATCGATGGTAATCTCGGTCGTTTTGATCCTTTATTGATATTTCTTGGAGTTTACCATATCGATGGTGTTGTTACCCAAAATATTATCCGGAGATAGTATTGCTGGAATGATCGAGTAACAAACAAATGCGAGAACACTTCCGTGAGAAAATAGATAACACAAGATTTGCCGGGGTTGTTAATCCCGGGCTTGAATGCTCTCGCGAGATGTTATTAATAAATATACTGTCGAGTACAAATATTAATGTTAGAATCTAATACAAGGAGTGTAAAGACTTTTAGTTATCTAGGCTTTAGAGCGCGTAGATTGCCGGAAGAACCAGATAGATAAATCTGTGAGTTCTTGCTTGGGATATATGATGAATGTGTATGAATATCACTATGAATGTATTAGTGGTTGCCAAAAGAGCCTTTGATTCTCTCTTTGGTGTGTATTTTGCACTTAATTCGTAGTAGAATTTTCCTCTTCCTGGCCACAGCAGTGAGTCCTCTATTTATAGGGGACAAGGTAGTTGGGATCCCTCAGGCGATCGCGGGCGATCGCCGTTTTCTATATTAAAATAAGACGGCCGATCGTCCCGTCACGTGGGCCTGTTCCCTTGAGGTCCGAGGTTGCAGCTGGAGGCGGTGGGCGAACGATGGGAAGCTTGACACGTTGTAGTCGCTGTCAGGAGGACCCACTTTGTACCTTTCGGCGGCCTTGTCGGTAGGTGTGGTAGGTGACAGGCTGGGGTCAATGGTCCTATCTGTCGGTATCCTTTGAAGATCCGCACGTGGGCCATCGTCCAAGATTCGGTCTTCGACGACTTTGACGGATGCTGGATCCATACGTGGCACGAGATGATCGCCTCTGGTTTGCTCATTAAAGACGATCGTCAGACATCAAAAGACGATCGCTGGGTACCAAAAGACGGTCGCCGTATGGTGCCGAACTCCAGGCGTTTGTCCAGAGTATGTCTTCCATGGTTGGCTTCTCTGATTGTGATGCCGATCGCCTATCGAGGCGAATTAATCGCCGCACAACTAGAGCTGTTATCGGTCCGGTTCGGACCGGTTTTCTCCAGATCCGGATCCGATCCGATAGGTTACCGGGTAGATCCGGTCCGGATCGATACGGGTTTCGGTTCAATGCGCTGGATCATCGGACGGGTTTTTCCACCACGGATTGGTCTGACGGGACCATCGTGGGTTCTAGGCAGTGAACGCTGGATCGACGGAATTACCATGTGTATGTTATGATATCATGTTGTGATTATCAGTTGTGTATGTCGTTTATGAGTTTCTTGTAGGAGAAGACTCGTTGGTATTTTGTCGTTTACGTTATTATTCTTCGTGAGATATGTATAATATGTTGTGGTACTTGTACTAGCATCGTTGTGCTAACCCCTTCGGGGGTGAACATTTTGTTTATGTTCAGGATCCAGGAGAGCAGGAAAACAACCACTGGAGCTGCATGACGACGAGGTGCAGTGATGTTTGGTGGGTTTATTTATCTATTGTTTATTCGTTATTTCAATAAGTACTCGAGTACGAAGTCATTTGTGATGGATTTGAATTTCGTGATGTATTATTGAGTTCATGTTGAACAATTGTACTTTCAGTATTTGGTAAGAACTGTTGTACCTTAATTCCGTTTTTTTTCCATTCGTTAGTACCTTTTAATACATTAAATTCTTGACCTTGTAAATCCTTATGTAAAGGATTTACGGCTATAATATCCACGAATATATCGGGGTGTTACGAGAATATGGTATCCGTACTCGGATCTTTAGAGAGTCCACGGAGACGGCGCGGCTTTGAAAGACCGTCCGATTCACATGTTCGTAAGGGTGAGCGGCGGTGTAGGCTTGAAATCGAATTCGGACAGGGTCCGCGATCGCTTCCATCATCTGAGCAAAAGCCACGTAGGCGGGGCCGAATCTACTCTCTCGTTCCCAGGCCTCCCGCACCAAGTCATCCTCATCCACCGGCGAGCCACCCTGCTCCGCCGTCGCCGCCGTCCTCGCCACCTCGGCCACGTTGAAAAGTACTTCGAGTTCTGCGGGTGCAATCCCCGCTCGAATAGTTTCAACGGCCGTCTCCTTATCCACTCCAACGGGAATCTCCTCCCGTTCAGGCGACGCTGCGGCAGCGGAAGAACTTCCGGTCTCGAAGGCTTTTGATCCTCCCGACATATTAGAAAGTAAAGAGAGGGAGAAGGTTAATTTTTCTTACCTAGAGAAAAGAGGGAGATCGGCACAAGTAGCTCCGGAAATTTTTGCAGAAATTCGGCTAGGGAAGCAAGGACGCGTAAAAAGTGAAGGAGAAGAAGTCCTGCCCTTTTTATAGATGGAGACGAGGGCCTAAATGCAAATAGGATAAACCTCGGGGGCTGGATCGCAACCGTCACGTGGGGACGCATTAAATACGGCCCTCGAATCCCGCATACGCGTCTTTTCGAGGGCATGCCAGCCGACAGGTCTGACAAACCGTCGGATTCCCCCAACAGCAGCGCGACGCGTGTCCCTGCCACTTTTGGAAAGCCCACCTTCTTTTCCCGCTGCTCCCGACGCGAAAGAAGGTCGTCCATATTTGAATTCAGATCGGCTGATCGTTTAAACATTGGCGATCGCCAACAGTGCCACCTCACCCCGTGTTTTCAACATCGAGGCGAGCTGGGGGGCAATTGTTGTGCGTAGGGCTGTTAGCGGTCTGAGTGAACCCGAAACCCGGTCATGAACCGGACCGAAATACCCAGGACCGAAACTCACCCGAAAACTAACGATTTCGGATTCGAGTTCTAAATATTGAACCGAAACCGATAAGACCCGGACCGATAAAACCGAAAAGAAACCCGGTAATAAATTTAAAAAAGGTTTATATGTATTTTATAATTTATATATTTTATACATATATTATTAATATATTTTGCGTGTTTAAAACACAAATAGCATGCTGGTCAAGTAGTTAAGACGATGTACCTTTGAACAAAAGGTCTGGAGTTCGAATCATGTAACCCCTATTTATGTGATTTATTTTGCTGCTCTTCCATTAATTTCCTAGTAAAGATCCATCCCACATAGGGCTGTTAGCGGTCCGAGTGAACCCAAAACCCGGTCATGAACCGGACCGAAATACCCGGGACCAAAACTCACCCGAAAATATACGAGTTCGGATTCGAGTTCTAAACATTGAACCGAAACCCGTATCGATCCGGACCGGATCTACCCGGTAACCTATCGGATCGGATCCGGATCTGGAGAAAACCGGTCCGAACCGGACCGATAACAGCTCTAGTTGTGCGGCGATTAATTCGCCTCGATAGGCGATCGGCATCACAATCAGAGAAGCCAACCATGGAAGACATACTCTGGACAAACGCCTGGAGTTCGGCACCATACGGCGACCGTCTTTTGGTACCCAGCGATCGTCTTTTGATGTCTGACGATCGTCTTTAATGAGCAAACCAGAGGCGATCATCTCGTGCCACGTATGGATCCAGCATCCGTCAAAGTCATCGAAGACCGAATCTTGGATGATGGCCCACGTGCGGATCTTCAAAGGATCCCGACATATAGGACCATTGACCCCACCCTGTCACCTACCACACCTACCGACAAGGCCGCCGAAAGGTACAAAGTGGGTCCTCCCCGGACAGCGACTCGCAACGCGTGCTGGCTTCCCATTGGTTCGCCCAGCTGGCCTCCAGCTGCAACCTCGGACCTCAAGGGAACAGGCCCACGTGACGGGACGATCGGCCGTCTTATTTTAATATAGAAAACGGCGATCGCCCGCGATCGCCTGAGGGATCCCAACTACCTTGTCCCCTATAAATAGAGGACTCACTGGTGTGGCCAGGAAGAGGAAAATTCTACTACGAATTAAGTGCAAAATACACACCAAAGAGAGAATCAAAGGCTCTTTTGGCAACCACTAATACATTCATAGTGATATTCATACACATTCATCATATATCCCAAGCAAGAACTCACAGATTTATCTATCTGGTTCTTCCGGCAATCTACGCGCTCTAAAGCCTAGATAACTAAAAGTCTTTACACTCCTTGTATTAGATTCTAACATTAATATTTGTACTCGACAGTATATTTATTAATAACATCTCGCGAGAGCATTCAAGCCCGGGATTAACAACCCCGGCAAATCTTGTGTTATCTATTTTCTCACGGAAGTGTTCTCGCATTTGTTTGTTACTCGATCATTCCAGCAATACTATCTTCGGATAATATTTTGGGTAACAACCATTGGCGCTAGAGGAAGGGGAACTAAACCTTCACTTTTATCCCTACCGTCTCGAAGAACACTCACTGTTCTCCGGACATATACTTGAAGAAACACTCACTGTTCTTCAATAGAAAAACCTTCAGAAAATGACATCGGCAACGACCTCCAAGAGAGCCACCCTGAGATCTGCCGGAAATCTCGTTCCGGCCCGGACCGAATCCCAGCCCACGGCGGAAGGCGACCGTGGCGACGCTAGGCTCTCACTCCCGCCCCCGAGGGACGGTTCTAGCCTCTCACTCTATCAGTTCCAGACCACGGAACAGATTGAGGAGGCTATAGCCATCCTCAGGGAGCGATAGAAGGCCAACGGCTCGCCCACCATCACTCCGTCAACCATCCGCCGGGCAAGCAAACGAAAGCTCAAGGGGATCTATGTCGAGAAATCGACAGAAAGCCCCGAGCCACAGGAGAAGGCTCTCGTAAGGCGGGATGATTCCGTCTTCAGCCGCCTGGGGAGCGATCCCTCATGGCGACCTGGGCACTCAGGCCCCAGCCGGGAGACATCGGTATCTGAATCCTTTACCAGGAGTTCGGCATATCCGACTCCCAAGAGACAGGTCGGTCAGCGAGCCCCTGCTCGCCCGAGGAAGGAACCCACTGGCAGGGAGCTCGTCATTCACCACGGGGCTAGGGGATCAGTACACGATCGCCTTGGTTCACGCTCTGAGAGCCACTCGGCGAGCAGTCAGGCGACGGCGATGGCCGCCATGCAACGCCAGCTCGACGAGATGAAGGCGCTCCTGGAAAATGGGGCAGGCGCCAGGAGATCGATCATTGGATCAAGCGAACCACTCACGACTCAGATCGAGCTCGCCCCAGTCCAACCAACGATCAATCCCCCACAAACACCTCTATATGAGGGGAGATCGGATCCGGAAACCCACTTAAGCAAATTCCGGATCTACATGACCGGATGCGGAGCTTCAGATGCGACGAAATGTCGTATGTTCCCGTTAACTCTGGGCGATCTCGCCCACAGGTGGTACATCTCACTACCATCTCGCTCAATCAATTGCTTTGAGAAGCTGGCGAACGACTTCACGTCGTACTTCGCCGCCAAAGTCGCTCGCCCGGAAGGTCCCCACCGCATGATGAAAATCAGGCAGGGGAAGGACGAATCGGATGAGGATTACATCGACCGGGTAGACGAGATAGTCCTCACCGGTGAGCCCGTCAGTGACGAGATCGCTCTCCACGCAGTCCTGAGCGGATTCCACGGACGCTCGCCCATGTTCAGGCACCTCACAAAGGATATCCCCCCGACCTACTCGGTTTTCCGCGGTAAAGCCGCCTGTTTCCTGGCCAGGCAGAGGATACTCTCACTCCGATTAGACGAGGGACCGTACGAAGAAGGAAAAGCACCGTCCCATGTCCAGAAGAAGGCGGTCGCCAAGCCCAGAAAGGCGGTCGCCAAGCCGCCTGGCGAGTTCAAAGCCTTCGAGGATGTAGAGGTCCACCTTCTCCACAACCTCAACTTATCTCCGGCCCACATCTTCAACGCAATCAAGGGTCGCGAGTGGATTTCCAAACCAAAGCCGATAAGGGACCACGGTCACCTAGACCGTAGCAAATTCTGTGCCTATCATAAGAGTCCCGGCCACAACACCAGCCAATGCCGCGACCTCCTCAGACAGCTCTGGCGACTGTTTGAGGAAAGCAAACTGGACAATTTGATCACCAAGCCAGAACCCAGGACGGAAAGAGCCGGAGGGCGCGAGCGCCGACCAAGCGAAAGAATTCCTCCCAATCCGATCGCCAGAATCGAGCATGAGCCGGAGTACTCTGATGAGTCGATCCCTCCGATCAATCCTGGCGGTCGGATCAACATGCTTCAAGCAGGAGGTGGAAGCCTCGGGGGCCTTTCCCCGGTTTCCACCCTGTCAAACAGAAAGCGAAAAGCCGAGCTGAGGGCGTTCGCCGAAGTCCATGTTGTGGTACCTCCGGAGCCGACCATCTCTAAAGACGCGCTCATCTCCTTTTCCAACAAGGACAGGGAGGGAGTGCAATGTCCCAAAGAAGATGCACTAGTGATCTCCGGTTGTATCCTTGGAAAGACGGTCGATCGCGTGCTGGTCGACAATGGGAGTTTCTGCAACATCATATTCAAATCCGCCCTAGACCAACTCGGCAACTTGATCAAATTCATCAAGCCTTTCGACACCGTGCTCCAAGGGTTCGGCGACAGCACGGTCCAAGCCTACGGGAGGATCAAGCTCTCCGTTGAGCTAGTATTCTTTTATGATCCCAAGGTTAGGATTACTAGGAACCTAAGCTTTGTAATCATAGATAGGCCCAGCATCTATAATGGGTTCCTAGGTCGCCTTTTTTTGGAAACCTTTGAGGCGGTCGCCTCATCTTTCTTTTACTGTATCAAATTCCCCACTGCCGATGGGACGGTCGGTACTGTAAAAGGAGATCAGCTAATGGCAAAAAGATGTTTGAATTACTCCTATGTTGTTACTTCTTTCAATACTTCCCATACTATATGTAACATTGAAGCGATCGACGATCAACCCATGGAGATCGACGAGCCAAACACATCGTACCAACCCAACTCAGGGGACGCCATCTCTCATCAATTGACGGACGACATCGAGCCAAGGATCGGCTTCGAGCCAAGTCTCGACATCGATCCAAGGACCGAGTCCGGAGATCGCACCAAACGAGAGGCGACCGTCCCTGTTGAAGAGTTGGAAAGCATTACGATGGATCCGGATCATCCAGAACGGGAAGTACAGATCGGCGCAAACATCGACCACGAATTAAAGGGAGATCTGATCAACTTGCTACGTATGAACATCGGAGTCTTCGCCTGGTCGCATCAAGATATGGTTGGCATAAGTCCCGAACACGCTTGCCATTATCTAAAGATCGACCGAGCTATGAAGCCTGTTCACCAAAAGCGTAGGAAGTTCGGTCCCGAGAAATACGCGGCGCTCGACATAGAAGTCCAGAAGTTACTCAACAACAAATTGATCGGAGTAGCCACAGATGAACCACAATGGGTCGCCAACGCGGTGCTCGTCAAAAAGCCAACTGACTCCTGGAGATTATGCATTGACTTCACCGACCTCAATGCTGCATGTCCAAAAGATCACTTCCCGATGCCTCATATTGATCACTTGGTCGATAGTACGGCAGGTTGCGAAATGATGTCGTTTATGGATGCCTTCGCCGGGTATCATCAAATCCCAATGGCGGAGGAAGACATAAAACACACATCTTTCCACACAGAAAAAGACATATACTTTTGGGTCAGAATGTCGTTCGGCTTGAAAAACGCGGGGGCGACCTACCAGCGATTAGTCAACAGAATGTTCGCCGATCAGATCGGCAAGACCATGGAGGTCTACATTGACGATATCGTAGTCAAAAGCCTCAAGAAGGAAGATCACCTCAACGATCTCGCCGAGACGTTCGCCATGCTTGAGAAGTTTAACATGAAGCTGAACCCCAAGAAATGCAACTTCGGGGTGGGCTCCGGGAAGTTCCTGGGGCACATAGTGAGCCAAAGGGGGATCGAGGCGAACCCCACCAAGATACAGGCGATCCTTGACATGCAGGAACCGCGAAACATCAAGCAGGTGCAACGCCTCACAGGTTGTCTAGCCGCCCTCAACCATTTCATATCACGGCTCGGCGATAAAAGCAAGCCTTTCTTCGCGACCATCAAGAACAAGAAGTTCGCATGGACGAAGGAAAGCCAGATAGCGTTCGCCAAAATAAAGGAATATCTATCTAACCCCCAGATCCTGGCAAAGCCGATCCCCGGTGAGAAACTATTCCTTTACCTGGCAGCATCGGAGGTCGCACTAAGTGCCGTTCTGGTGCGAGCGGAGGGACAAGCCCACTTGCCCATCTACTATGTTAGCCAGGCGCTCCACGATGCTGAGACACGTTATACACCATTGGAGAAGATCGCCTACGCCCTTGTCATGAGTGTTCGTAAGCTGAGGGCTTACTTCTTCGATCACCAAGTGGAAGTCCTAACAACTCTACCTCTAAGACAAGTCCTGCACCGGCCAGGACACCAACGGGCGACTCCTCAAGTGGTCGCTGGAGATCGCCCAATACGGTATCACCTACGCTCCTCGCACGGCGATCAAGGGCCAAGCTCTGGCGGACTTCGTGGTGGAATTAACTTTCCCTCACAGTCGGCCAGTCGGCCGACTCCGCTGAAGTTATATGTGGATGGCTCAGAGACCAATTCGAGAGCAAAGGTGGATTGTCCTCATCAGCCCCGACGGTCAGAGTTTCACAAATGCTGTGCGTTTCGGTTTTCGTGCGACCAACAATGAAGCTGAATACGAAGCTTTGGTAGGCGGGCTTGATCTAGCCCTCGCCCTGGATGTTCGTCGCCTCCATATCTTCATGGACTCCCTTTTGGTCGTAAACCAAGTCAAGGGAGAATATGAGGCACGCGGCGAACAGATGGTCAAATACCAAGAGCTGGTCGCCGAAATGTGCACAAAATTTGAAGAAGTACTAATCGAACAAGTCCCGAGAGAGCACAACTCCCAGGCCGATGCTCTTTCCAAGCTAGCATCATCGGATGGGGCAGCCGACTTCTCCAATATCCAAATCACAAAGTCAGCAAGGCCGGCGATCGACAGAAATCTGGTTACCACGGTCGCCATCGCCGAGGAGAATTGGATGACTCCATTCATCAAATACTTAAAGGACGGAACGGTCCCTGACGACCGTGTTAAAGCTCGCCAACTCCAGCTTCGTGCGACCAGATATACCCTATTGGACGACCGGCTTTACAAGCGAGCCTTCAGCCTTCCCCTCCTCAAGTGTATTACACCGGAGGAAGGTCGGCTCGTTTTAGCTGAGATCCATGACGGGATTTGTGGAAACCATGCGGGCGGGCGAGCCCTCATCCATAAGACAACCAGACAAGGGTTTTTCTGGCCATCACTTCGGAAAGATGTGATCGCCTATGCCAGATCGTGTCATAGATGTCAAATAATGGGCCCCAACATTAAACTATCACCCGAACAGCTCACCTCCATGTATAGCCCTTGGCCATTTGCGCAATGGGGCATCGACCTTATAGGTCCCTTACCAACGGCTCCAGGGGGCTGTAAGTTCGCCATCGTAGGGGTCGACTATTTCACCAAATGGGCTGAGGCCGAACCGCTCAAAAAGATCGGCCAAGAGCAAGTGATCAAGTTTATATGGAAAAACGTCGTATGCCGATTCGGTCTGCCCCAGGCCATCATCTCCGACAACGGAAAACAGTTCGATGGCTTAGAAGTCATGCAATTCTGTGAAAAGTGGGGAATCAAAAGGTTATTCTCAGCGCCCTATCACCCTCAGACAAACGGGCAGTAGAGGCAGTGAATAAGATCCTCAAACACACGATTAAAGCGCGACTCGAATCCAGGCAAGGACGATGGGTGAGCGAGCTCCCAGACGTTTTGTGGTCCTACCGAACGATGACCCGCAATTCAACCGGAGAAACCCCATTCACCCTTGCCTTCGGAACAGAAGCGGTGATTCCTTCAGAGATCGCCGTCCTCAGCCATCGAACCGAACAGGAGATGACGACCGATAACGATGTAGCCCGACGAATCGACCTAGACATGCTCGAAGAACGACGGCTGACCTCAGAAATGAAGAACACAATCCACAAAAGGAGAGCCAAGAAGTTCTTCAATTCAAAGGTCAAAGAAAGAAGGTTTCAAGTGGGCGATCTCGTCCTCAAGAAGATCCAAACACACACAGGCGTTTTCGGTCCGAACTGGGAGGGACCTTTTAGAGTATCCAGATGGCTAACTAAAGGAGCCTACGAGCTGGAACATCCTGACGGTACTCCGGATCAATACCCCTGGAACGCCGTGCATCTGAAAAAATACTACCAGTGATAATTTTGTATTCAATTTCAATGATGTACAAGGAATATAATGAGATTTTTTCCTATCCCATCTATTCTGGCGATCGCCCCATCAGGCATATCGCATACCGCCGACGATCGCTGATCACGACGATCCTAGGTAAAATTAATGCAGCCATGGTCCTGGAGGTCGATGGAACCGACAGCTTCGCCCATGCAAGGTTCCTTTGGGCTAAGATCGCTCGCCTTTCGTTTAAAAACGAGGCCGGCGTAGCCAAAGGGCCCTCCAAAATAATCAGTAGGCACGATCGCACGCCCTCAAGGTACATCATTTAACATGGTGAACCCGGACAATGCGACGTGCCACTACCCCCGTCTCAACGTACACCGTCGAGGGTCGCCATCTTCATGGCGGGCCGAGGTGGAAGCAGAGCTGACAAGCCGCGGACGTGGAGTCGAATAAGCCGACGACGCCCCGCGCAAGGACTCCTCCGGACCAAGATCGCCCGCCTTTCGTTTTAAAACAAGGCAGGCATAGCCTAACGGAGGACCCTCACAAAAAGTGAGTCGCGGGATACACAATATCCCTCGCACACAAAGACACGATTGGGGAGGTCGGTCCATCGAACACCCCAACCGTACTTGATTCTTCAGAATCGGCAAAATGGAGATAGCTCGCCCGACAGACTAGTTTTTGTTTCCCTACTTACAATAAGTGAACAAAAACAAGGGGGCGGAGATGGGTCGAGCTAATCCCAAATACGATCGAACAAAGAGGAACCACACACGATCGGCTTCGCAGAGATGGGTCGAGCTAATCCCAAATACGATCGAACAAAGAGGAACCACACACGATCGGCTTCGCTCAAACACACGTAGGACGATCGGAGTCGTTCGACAAAAATTACAAGTAAGAATTCCGATTCAAAACATATCAATGCTTTCAACACTCAGACGATCGGTCGGATGAACAAAACGACGAGAGCAATCATACACGTACTCGTAAAAATTGCACGCAAAACATTCAAAGGGCGATCGTATATAAAGAGACAGTATGAAAAGAGGAGCATTTTATTCATAACACAAGTTTCATACATTACGAGGCCCGAAAGCATTACCAAAAGTACAAGTTACAGAGGAAAACAAAAATGCCTCTCAAGGCCCCGCCGGCTGGCCATCGCCCTCGGGTTGCGGATCGGCTTGAGCTCCCCCATCGGCCTCGGGATGAATGAGTTTACCGGTATACCAACTCAAGTCGATCCCGAAGTCGACAAAGTCAAGGATCGGCAAGGAGAATTCTGGATGCAGAGGATGCTCGAGGACATAGGATTTGAAGCTCTCCATCAGGGGACCGATCTCGACCCCTGCCTTTTTAGCGGCTCGAACAGCGTCAGCATAGGCCAAGTAATAAGCGAACTCGCCGACGTGCTCGACGTTAAGGTAGGGATCGACCTCGATCGCCTTCAGCTGCCCCTTCAAATCCGCGGCCGTCTTCTCGACCTCCGCCAACTCGACCGCCTTGGCAGCATTCTCGCCCCTGGCCTTCTCCAGCTCCTTCTTCGCCGCCTCCAGCTCACCGCTGAGCCGATCCACCATCACCTTCAGCCCGACCGCCTCCTCTTGCGAAGCCACGAGCTTCTGGCGGGTTTCCTTCTCCTTATCACGGGACCGATCGGCAGCCTCCTTAGAGCGGCTCAGCTCCTGCTTCAATCGGTCCACGTCCTGCTTAGCCCTTTTGGCCGTCTCCTCATACTCCTTCTCCATAGACCGGATCCGGTTGGCATCCTCGATATTTTTGTTCCGGGCAGCCTCGAGGTCGCTATGGAGACGAGCAGTGGAGGGTCGCCCCTCAAAATCCCTAGTGGGTTGGACGGCCATCGTCGCCGTCTGGAGAGCCAGGGCAACGGTCGCCTGCATGGCGTCTCCAGATCGCCGACGAGCGATCGCATCAAGATCGGTCGTCCAGGCCTTGGGCAGAGAGGTGATAGCCTGGCGGACATAAGCAGGGACTTCGAGGGACTATTGCGGAGCCTTGCTCGACAAAAAGTCCAACACCATGGGAGCAACGTCCGGATCGGCAAGACGAACCCTGCAGCGCAAACCAAGGAAACCAAGGAGTTAGCCCATACCATGCTCAGAATGCCTAACTTAGAAAATTTTGTCCCTTTCTTACCTATTGACCAGCTCGGGATCGCGTCCGAAATAAGGCTTGCCCCGGGAGGTTTCCGCCTCGGCGATCGCCACCTTCTTCGCCGAGCTGCCAGATGACCGAGGGCCGGGGACCGTGGGCCTAGGGCCTGATCGCTCCATCATCGGGACGGCAGAGATAGGAGCCGCAGCAACCGGAGGCTCAAGAATTGATACATCCGCCTCAAAAATCGACGGGGACTCCTCCGACCTTCGCCTCTTGCGGCGCTGAAGCTGTTCCTCGCCCTGAACCACCGGCTCGGCGACTGGCACCTCGGCAGGCCTCGTCACCGGAGCAGGGCGAGACGTCGTCGCAGGAACGCGACCAGTCTGCTTGCCCAAGTGAAGGCGACCAAGAACTCCCGGGTTCGACATGGCTATCTCTGGCGGTGGCTCAGCAAAACGGGGAAAATAAGCCTCTGTCAAAGAAAAGATACAAACAAGTTAGACAAAACAAAACGACCTCCTCGTTGACGGCAACCATATCCTTGGGCGGTTGGTCGGCACGCTCATTCTCCGAGGGCACGTGCAAAGAAACGTCAGAGGGGATATGATATTTAGCCCTCCAACGGCTCAGGTCTTTCTTGGTCGCCGTACTCCGGATCTTTCCGAGAGTCCACGGAGACGGGACGGCGGCCTGAAAGACCGTCCGATTCACATGTTCGTAAGGGTGAGCGGCGGTGTAGGCTTCGAAATCGAATTCCGGACAGGGTCCGGCGATCGCTTCCATCATCTGAGCAAAAGCCACGTAGGCGGGGCCGAATCTACTCTCTCGTTCCCAGGCCTCCCGCACCAAATCATCCTCATCCACCGGCGAGCCCCCCTGCTCCGCCGTCGCCGCCGTCCTTGCCACCTCGGCCTTGTTGAAAAGTTCTTGAGTTACGCGGGTGCAATCCCGCTCGAATAGCTTCAACGGCCGTCTCCTTATCCACTCCAACGGAATCTCCTCCGTTCGGGCGACTTGCGGCGGAAGAACTTCCGGTCTCGAAGGCTTTTGATCCTCCCGACATATTAGAAAGTAAAGAGAGGGAGAAGGTTAATTTTTCTTACCTAGAGAAAAGAGGGAGATCGGCACAAGTAGCTCCGGAAATTTTTGCAGAAATTCGGCTAGGGAAGCAAGGACGCGTAAAAAGTGAAGGAGAAGAAGTACTGCCCTTTTTATAGATGGAGACGAGGGCCTAAATGCAAAAATTCACATCGGTTCCAATAATAACCGATGTGAACGTCAAAATAAATTATAATTGCACCACCGCCTTATTTTTTACATCGGTTTTCTTAAAAACTGATGTAAATTGGATGATGTTGAAACCTCTTTTTGTAGTAGTGGTTATCATTGTTGAGTATTGTGGGTGACCCCGTCGTGGGCTTTATCTTTTAGGTACTCGGAGATCGAGCTAGTAGCGGTCGTGAAGGGATGAGTTTCCCGGGTGATACTGGCTATGACATGTATTTGAGAACCGAATTTTTCTGACTGTTATGATTCCGCTGCAAATGTATTTTTACTATGTTTATATCCGCTGCGTGTATCTTGAAATGGCTTTTCTGTATTTTACCAATTCGTGTATACTTTTGAAATGCCCGTTTGGTATTTTGCCTTGTATTTTCAAAAAAATACAATGTAAAAGTATCTAAGAAAATAACAATATACAACTTGGGATCTATGCTAGCGTGCGCTGGATTATTGGACGGGTTTATCCACCTCGTGTTGGTCCGACGGGATCATCTTGGGATCTAGGCAGTGAACGCTGGATCATCGGATTACCCATATGTTGTTGTGCATATGTACATTATGAGTTATCCACCTCGTGTTGATCTATCAGGATCATCTTGGGATCTATGCTAGGTGCGCTGGATCATCGTATTTCCATAAGTATACACTGTTGTTATTGTTTTGAGCTTATTGACGTGGTCATATGAGTATGCATTTGTAGGTCTTGTGTTAGGACCGCGTCCGTATTGCATTGATTTGATCTCGGATTAGACTGATATGATTGTCGTGGCACTTCATGTTTCGAGGTATGTTCCGTATTTCCTTTGGTTTTTGTCTCCTGATGTGTTGTGTCGAGAATTATACGTCTCAACAGGCGATCGCTTCAGAGACCAGGCGACCTAGCCATAGCCGAATAGACCAAGGCAGATTGGCCGACCGAAGGCCCCAGATCTAAACCCGGTGTCGAGCGATCGAGATCCAAGGCGATCGGCTCTCGGTACCTAGTGATCGACTCTGGTGCCCATCAAGGACGACCGCCTCGAGTCACGCAAAGCCAATGATCGTCTAGTCGGCAAAGGCCGAAGTTTATGACAGAGACCCACGTGCAGATCCAGAAAAGGCGCCGCAGAACATGGATCATTGACCACAGCCTGTCAGCATCTTTGCACCTACCGACACCGAAAGGTGCAAGTGGGACCTCCCAGATAGCGACTCAGGACGCGTGCAGGCTCCTCATTGGACCGCACAGCTGGCTGCCAGCAGCAGCCGCGGACTTCAAGGCAGACAGCCCATGTGCTTAAAGACGATCGCCCCTTATTATATTACAAGGAAGGCGATCGCCCGTCAGTACAAGGGCATCTCAGCTCCTATAAATAGAAGGCTGCCTACACTTGGACACTGGTCTGATTTTCTCTCTGATTCTCGGCTATTCAACAAGTACAGAAGCTCAACTCACAAACTTGGCTTTCTACTCTTGGCAAAGCTATACGCTTCGGACATCAGTTCATCTCTAACTCTCGGAACCTCTTAATCCTAAGACGGTCGGCAGAAACGAGAACAAGAACACACAAAGCTTCGCTCACAAGCTAGATAAATAGGATCTTTTACACTCATTGTAATCGCATTCTTACATTGATATTTGTACTCAAACGTATTCTTATTAATAACATCTCGCGAGAGCATTCAAGCCCAGGCCTAACAAACCCGGCAAATCTTATGTTATTCACACCCCCACGGACGTGCTCTCGCAATTTGCTATTGCTCGACCATTCCAGCAATATTCATCTTCGGATAATATTTTGGGCAACAACAATTGGCGCTAGAGGAAGGGGAATCTACCCTCAATTTTTATTCCTACCTTCTCGAAGAACACTCACTGTTCTCCGGGGCATATACTTGAAGAGACACTCACTGCTCTTCAAAGAAAGCTTTCAGAATCATGACTTCTGCCTCTGCATCGAAGAAAGCCGCTGGTCGATCCGCCAGATGCCTCATTCCGTCTCAATCCGAGCCACAGTCTATGGCGGAGGGTAGCCGCCGCGGTACGAGACTCTCGATCCCGACCCCGAGGGACGGCCCGAGTCTCTCGCTCGATCAGTTCCAAACCGCGGAACAGATCGAAGAGGCCATGGCCATCCTACAGGAGCGACGGAGAGCTTTCGACGCGCCGCCCGCTATAACCCCCTCGGCCATCCGCCGCGTGAGCAAACGGAAGTTCAAGGGGCTAATGTCCGAGCGATCGCCAGGTGGCCCCGATTCGCAAGAAGAGGCGCTCGCAAGGCGGGGCACCTCCGTCTTCAGCCGCCTATGCAGCGACCCGTCATGGCGGCAGGGCGATCGGCCCGGCCACGAGGCAGCGGGCCGAATCCGTCACCAGGAGTTCAGCGTACCCAACTCCCAGAAGGCAGGCCAGCTATCTGGCTCCTCCTCGCCAAAGAACCGAGATCGGCGACCGCGGAGTCAGGAGATCGGTACTCGATCGCCTCGGCTCCCGCCCCGAAAGCCAAACCACGAGCGACCATGCTACAGCGATGGCCGCGATGCAACGCCAGCTCGACGACATGAAGGCGCTCCTAGAAACTGGGGCAGGCGCCAATAGCAAGATCACCGAGCCGAGCGAGCCACTCGCGGTCCGCATCGAGCTCGCCCCCGTGCAGCGTAGGATTGCTCCTCCCAAAACACCTCTGTACGAGGGGAGGTCGGATCCCGAGACTCACCTCAGCAAGTTCCGGATATACATGACCGGATGTGGGGCATCAGACGCGACCAGGTGCCGAATATTCCCGCTAACACTGGGCGACCTGGCCCATAGATGGTACGTCTCATTGCCACCTCGATCAATCAGTTCCTTTGAACAACTGACGAACGACTTCACGTCGTACTTCGTCACCAAGGTCGCTCGACCATAAGGTCCCCACCGCATGATGCAAATCAGGCAAGGGGAGGAAGAGTCCGTTGCAGACTACATCAACCGGGTGGATGAGATAATCCTCAACGGCGAGCCTATGAGCGACGAGGTCGCCCTATACTCGGTCCTAGGGGGATTCCATGGTCTTTCGCCTATGTTCAGGCATCTTACGAAGGACCTCCCCCCGACCTACGCGATCTTACGCGCCAAAGCCGCAAACTTTCTGGCTAGGCAAAGGTTACTTTTTAACCTATGAGCAGCGCGATCGGCACATGAACGACGATCACCAGTCTTCCAGCCCGATCGCCATTATCAAACGACATCATCAAAACCGGAGGACTCGCTCGCCATCTACAGTTCATCATCTAACATGGTGGACTAAGGCACGAGATCGCCTCCCCCGCACAACGTACACCGTCGAAGGTCGGCATCTACATGACGATCCGAGGTAGAAGAGTGCAGCCATGGTCTTGGTAGTCGATGGAACCGACTGCTTCGGCCATGCAAGGTCCCTTTGGGCCAAGATCGCCCGCCCTTCGTTTAAATACGAGGCCGGCGTAGTCTGAGGGCCCTCCAAAACTAATCAGTGGACACGCTCGCCCGCCCTCAAAGGTTCATCATCTAACTTGGTGGACCCAGACAATGCGACGCGTCCCTACCCCCGTCTCAACGTACACCGTCGAGGGTCGCCATCTTCATGGCGGGCTGAGGTGGAAGCAGAGCTAACAAGCCGCGGAAGTGGAGTTGATTAATCCGATGACACCCCGCGCAAGGACTCCTCTATACTAAGACCGCACGCCCTTCGTTTAAATACGAGGCGAGGCACAGCCTAACAGAGGACCCTCACAATAAAATGAGTCACGAGACAGACAATGTCGCTCGCGCACAAGACACGGTCATGGAGTCGGTCCATCAAACTCCGCGACTGTGCACGGTTCCTCAGCGACGAAACAATCAGCTTTCTATGAGGGACCGGCTAAAAGTGTTTATTGCATGTACAAGACCGAAGATAGCTCGCCAATCGAACAGATCGCCCAAGTCCGAAACCAAAGTCCGCACAAAGGATCGCCCGTCCTTGTCCTCAACGATCGCCAGCAAGAACCAGCTCACCCCATGTCTTCAACATCGGAGCAAGCTGGGGGGCAATTGTTGTGTCGATAATTATACGTCTCAACAGGCGATCGCTTCAGAGACCAGGCGACCTAGCCATAGCCGAATAGACCAAGGCAGATTGGCCGACCGAAGGGCCCAGATCAAAACCCGGTGTCGAGCGATCGACATCCAAGGCGATCGTCTCTCGGTACCTAGCGATCGACTCTGGTGCCCATCAAGGACGACCGCCTCGAGCCACACAAAGCCAACGATCGTCTAGTCGGAAAAGGCCGAAGTTCATGACAGAGACCCACGTGCAGATCCAGAAAAGGCGCCACAGAACATGGATCATTGACCACAGCCTGTCAGCATCTTTTCACCTACCGACAGGCCTGCCGAAAGGTGCAAGTGGGACCTCCCGGACAGAGACTCAGGACGCGTGCAGGCTCCTCATTGGACCGCACAACTTGCTGCCAGCAGCAGCCGCGGACTTCAAGACAGACAGCCCATGTGCTTAAAGACGATCGCCCCTTATTATATTACAAGGAAGGCGATCGCCCGTCAGTACAAGGGCATCTCAGCTCCTATAAATAGAAGGCTGCCTACACTTGGACACCAGTCTGATTTTCTCTCTGATTCTCGGCTATTCAACAAGTACAGAAGCTCAGCTCACAAACTTGGCTTTCTACTCTTGGCAAAGCTATACGCTTCGGACATCAGTTCATCTCTCACTCTCGGAACCTCTTAATCCTAAGACGGTCGGCAGAAACGAGAACAAGAACACACAAAGCTTCGCTCACAAGCTAGATAAATAGGATCTTTTACACTCATTGTAATCGCATTCTTACATTGATATTTGTACTCAAACATATTCTTATTAATAACATCTCGCGAGAGTATTCAAGCTCGGGCCTAACAAACCCGGCAAATCTTGTGTTATTCACACCCACACGGACGTGCTCTCGCAATTTGCTGTTGCTCGACCATTCCAGCAATATTCATCTTCGGATAATATTTTCGGCAACAACATGATGGACAACCAGTTATCGTCTTGGGATTTAATGATACTATCGGACGGATCGTATTGGTCAGAACTGGTATATTTCCGTATCGTGAGTTGGTGATGATAGTTTGAGAATCTTGAGTATTGTTTGAGGTGCAATACAGATATTATGTTCGAGTTTATTGGTTAATCGAGTACGAGATGTGAAATGTGATAATGGTTATTCTGATGAGAATTACTTGAGCAAGCAAAGTTATGGCGGTAAGATTACGTTGGTCGTATTCTTATGTTGTATTCTCATTGGTATGTAATTATTAATGTGATGTGACGGTTATCATTGTTGGATATTATGGCTGACCCCGTCGTGGGATTTCTTTTAGGTTCTTGGAGTATCGAACTTGTAGCGGTCGTGGAGAGATGAGATTCCCGGAGGATTGTGGCTAGGACATGTTTTGTGCATTGAGTTTCTTGATTGGTTCTTGTATTCCGCTGCTAGAGTATCTTTATGGTTAGTCTTTTTCCGCTGCGTGAGTATTTTGAAATGCTCTTTTGGTATCTGGTAACTGAGGTTACTTTGGAAATCGTCTTCTAAACTTTTGGGTGTCGGCTATTTGGCCTTGCGATTTCAAATGAATTTTTACGACGGTTTTTGTTAAATGGATTTTATAATTCTTCGTGCATTTTTAAAGATAGTACCGTCGTTGGCCTCTTGGGAATTTGTAAATGTTTGCGAAAATTTCTTTTAGCCTTGTGGGTTCCATCTCGGGGCCCACGGCGCTGTAATATTTCTGGTTAAATCTGGGGGTGTTACAGAACCGGGCCGGTCTGGAACTTCGGAGCCCAGGACCGGCCCATGTATTTAGCGGGCTGGGCGCCCGCGGCCCACAGCCCACCCGCCCCCGGGCTGTCGTGGGCCGGTGTGGGCCGGGCCGGACTTGGGCCGGTGTGCGCCGGGCCGGGCTTGGGCCGGAAGTGTAAAAAAAAATTCATAAAAATCAATTTGTAAAAATCTGTTTTCAATTTTTAAAATAAATTAATTAATATTAATTAAAAAATCAATTTACAAAAATTATTTTGAATTAAGAAAAAATGTAAAACTTAGTAAAAAAACTGTTTCAATCTGTTTAAAAAAAATTCATTTTGAATTTTTAAGATATGTTGACATTAAATTAAATGGGGAAAAAAGAGAAAAAAATTGGACTTGGACTTAATTTGTAAAAATTAGATTATTTTTTGAAATTTAATCTAATTTCTAAAATTAAGTTGCCTACGTATCCTAAGGAATCAAAGTCCACGTAGTTCTTTTTACTTACCTCTTTACTTACCTGGAACTTAAAGGTAGGTGATGTGCTCAATCGTCGTGTTGGCCACTCCCTGAAGCTCCCGATTCGGATGAAGAATCCATCATCATCCACGGATCATCATCCTCGTTGTATTCGTCTTCTTCCTCCCTCCGTCCTTGTTGACGTTTTTTTCTGCTTGTTCCCAATCTTTTTTACAGACCATAATCTTCACAACGTCGGGCGATAAAGATGTTCGTTTATCTGTTATAACTCTTCTACCTGCACTAAAAGCAGACTCCGAAGCAATTATAGAGGCTGGAACGACAAGGAGATCCCTTGCAATTCTAGCCAATATAGGATATTGTTCTTCACGTAATTTCCACCATTTTAAAATCTCAAAATCAGCATGAAGCTCATGTGAACACGTAAAATACTCATCTAAGATTTGACTAGAAGAAGTTGAAGAATTAGAGCTTGATGACGATTTTGGTTTTTTTGAAAAGAATTGAAGATGTAAATTGATCAAATCTACCTTTATTTTTTGAAGTTGACTGAGAGGCTAGAACCCCCAGTTTATATTTTTTAATGTACAAATCAACTAATGAAGCTAATATTTTGATGCACTCATTTACGTACTCCTCAGTATCAAAAGAAGTATCACCTAATGCATTATAATAATAATCAATAAGATTACCGAGTGCTTCTTTTTTCACACCCAGGCCAAGAAGACATACAACACCATATATGTAAGGAAATTGTGATAAATACTCTAACCATTTTTCTGTCATTGTAGAAATAACTTGAGATAAATGTATATTATTTTTGTGTTCACTTAAAGAACCAACAATTTTACAACATTCTAAAATAACCAGGTGCACATTAGGTTCATAAACGTAAGAAAATAAACATGTCGAATTATTATAAGCACGTAATATACAAGAAAAAGTAGTAGTTTTCTTTTGATTTTTGCATACAAGACATATCATTTTACAATGCGTTGGTACAGTACCGATAGCCCTCTCATAAAATGCCCAAACCCATGATTTTTTATTTTTATTTGAAGCTTCGGCCGTAGGTTCGGATGGAGGTGGCATGGTAGACGTAGTAGAGTCTTGAGAGAGATTGTGAACTAATAACAATTTATTATAATAAGTACTAAATAAATAAACTCTACTAAATATAAAAAATAATACAAAGTAGAAGTAACTTACCGAAATGCAAGTTGGTTTCATTGTCGCCGGTTCCTTCATGATGAACATTCCTTGATCCGTCCGCCATAGTATTATACAATTATATAAGGGTACTTAACAAAAAATAATAATGCAAGATTACAAGTTGTGAAAATTAACTTGAGAATTGTGCAAACTTGAGAATTAAGAAGAAGAGTGAATAATGGTGTGGGGAAATGGTTAAGATGTGTTGGTATTTATAAGATGAATTTTTAAAAAAAAAAAAAAAATTTGGGTGACGTTGCTGGCAACAACGGCTATGTGAACCAAGTTGGTTCAACCAACCAATAGGTTGGTGCCACATGGCATGGCCAGCCAACCATTTTAATTTGAATGGTGGGCTAGGGGTGGGTCGGGCTGGGGCCGGACTGGGTCCGGGATGGGGGCCGGGCCGGTCTAGGCTCGGAGGTGGGCCGGGCTGGGCTGGGCCTGGGCTGGAGATTTCGGGACCGAGACCGCCCGGATGACTAGGGGACTGGGCTCGATCCCGGGTCGGCCTGGCCCGGTTGGCCCCCGAGCCTAGAAAATCCGGGCTGGGCCGGGCCGGCCCGGCCCACTGGCCACCTCTAGTAGTCAGTGCACATGGATTTTGATTGTAACTTCTTACTCACCATATTTAAAACAAATAAGATGTCATGCCAAACAATTATACCAAGTAAAATTTTAAAATTTTTAATTGATGCAGCTAAACTTTCAGCTTCACTTTTCGACTTTGCATCATCACAAATATCACATAATTTTAATAAAGCATCTCTTATATCAACGGACTAGAATCTAATTGCTCAAACACTTTAATATGATTTTTCAGCGTATTTGACAAATATTTCACAGTTAATCTTTTGACATTATCAAGTAAAACTTTCCACCTTTTAGTAGAACTTGAAAATAATGTATATATACTTTGTACTACTCCAAAAAAAAAATTGCTTTAACACAAGAATGTGCCATTTCACTAAGTGTTAGATTAAGACTACGACAAGCACGTGCCATGTATGATACTCTCGGACGAATTTCAAACAATCTCTTTTGAACTCCTTAGTATTGTTCTTTCATATTAGAACCATTATCGTAAACTTGACCCCTAACATCTGTTAGGGTTGTATACTGCAAAACATACTTTATGCTTGTATCTTATTTCCCTATAACCACTTATGAGAATATTAAATATATTTTATCACATATTTTGCATATTTTTTCACGCTATGATTACGCAAATATATTGTCTATTTAATTTATATTGTAGATAATGTGGTGTGTTGGTGTCACACGAAGGATGACATTATCGATACCTTATAAATAATATAATAATTAACAACCTATATAATTCCGAGACAAATTTGTAATATTCGGGAGTAATTTTTTTTATTTCTACTATTGTATTGTATGTATTCATTTGGAATTGTACAAGTGGTTATATTGGACTGATACAATGTAAATTGTATGGGATATTCCGGAATCAAAATATTTACGTTTGTCATCAGTATTTTTTTTTACCGATTGGACGTTGCTTGGTGAGATTGCGATTTTGGCTAAGCATACTATTCATAGCGTATGCTACATGCATAGATAACGTACGCTACATGTGTAGAGTTACGTACGTTAAACCATGTTGGTTACATATGTAATAATGGAAATCAGATCGCATCCGACTTTCGGCGTGTAGGGCCGTGCAGTGCTGGATCATTTTGGCTTGATTGAGACAATTAGGTCAACGCCCATTACGTACACAATTCATTGCTGTTAACGTACGTAATATTGAGGTTGTTACCTACGTCTGTTTTGAGAATGTGCGTAAGGATGATTAGCTTTCGAGATAGTAACCTATGGAGGGACGTAGCGTATGCTACGTAGTGTTGATAGCGTACGTAATAGGCTCTAACATATGTTAAACATGGAAAGTAGCGGCCATAATGGAAAGTGCATATTATAAAGACATGTCTTGTCTTTCATTTTTACACGATCCATTTCCAACTTTTCTCTCTCTGAATCATCCCTCTGCACTCCTTAGTGATTTCCAGCCCCTTCCAACTTGTTTTGGAGCTTCATAACTTAGATTGGAGCTTGGGATATTTAAGATTTAGGTGGATTCTTGAAGTGTTTGAGGTTTTTCTTCATCTTCAAGAGGTATGCTGGTTAATCTTGTGCTAATCTCGAGATTATGATGATGTTGACAATTACTTCATGTGTTGATGGATTGTTGGAGGATAACATGATTCTTGATTGTTTGTATGAATATATGTTGAGAACATGATGATTATGACTTGAGGATGAGTGTCTTCTTGATATTTTAAGGATACTTGGATGTTATAATCATGTATAAGAAGAGTTATGTTATGGTTGTTATATGATTAACAGAAGCTTTGAGATATTGATATGGATGATGTTTTGGGAGGTTATAACCATTTTAGTTGAAGGACTATGATGATTTATGAGATAATTATCATAATTTTGAAATGGCTAGGTTAATCTTGTTGACTAATCCAAATTCTTGGGGAATTGGTGGTTGATGATTGTGTAGACATCATGTTTGTAGTAATGATGATGTTCTTGAGGTGATTATGATGATATAAGGTGATATTACCATAATAGGATGATTAATATGATGTTTTTCTTAATGATTCTTGTTGAATTATTTTTCACAAGAGTTAAGAACATTATGATCATGTTGATTATTGAGGTGGTTGAAGGATATCAGAATTCCTAGTTGAGGACTATGATATTCGTTTATGTAGTTTGATCGATTCATGATTGAATCGAGGTTATCCATTGTGTTGTTCAATATCGATATTGTGTTATTGAATGAATTGTATTTCATTCAAGGTTGTTCGAGTGCTTGTAATTATCGAAGGACGTCGTTCGTCGTTCGTGGGAGGACTTCATCGCCTTCAGTTTAGGGCAAGTTTTATACTTGTACGGTCAAGGAGATTTATGTTATCATTTATGTGTATAAATGTATTGTATCATTTTGAGACGTAGTCTCTTTATGATTTGTTGATATTAGGGAAATTGTTCGATACAATACCCTTAGGCACTTATGTTGGTAATGTAATTTGCTCTAGTTTTTAGTTACAATATATCAATTTTTTTTCAACTGAACCATCATACTGTCGATATGTTTGCATTCAGGCTATTCCACCGATTTAATCTAACAGAAGCTGGCGTGACTCTGACGTACACGGCTGATGTGAGTTTTCTCATTAGTGCTATGTCAGTTCTATTATTCAATGACACATTGAACGAAAAAATCTTGATTGAAACTATATTTCGAGAGTAAGTCATACAATTAAAAAAATAAAATTCATAATATTATTAAAAATTAAACAAAATACACAATCTGTTTCAGGAGAAAGCAAAAGACTGTAAATACGAGTTAATCAATTGTATTCATAACACTGATAGAGGGGCCTTTATATAGGCATTACAATGAGAGTCCTTCCATACATAGGATTCCTAGATAAGATAAGACATCTAATAGGATCCTACTATCTCTAGAAGGATATAGAACCTTCCATCTATGTATCTACAACCAGTATTAGGTAAGACACATCACGGGAATAATAATTCCCGGAACACTCCTCTTGTGTCGAGCACTAATACAACAATGGTGCAGAAGATGTTGCCTTCGTAAAAACCCATTCCAAGCCAAAACAAAACCCCATGGGAAAAATAAAGGCTTGATGAGGAAAAGATTGCAACGCACCAACATAACATGTCATGTATACTCCCCTGCCTGATGAGTACCTCAAATCATAGGAGTCAGATGCCAAGTTGCCCTCACAACTATACCAAGGAAAAACCCAGTGGTAAAAATATCTCTTGGTCTAAGTTGAACAGAAGTACAACGCATCACGGTATGGATGTTCTCATAGGTCCCCTCGTTAAAAACCTTACCAAGTGAAAACCCAATGGGAAAAAACAAACCTTGGTCTAAGGACAAAAAGAGCGCGACACATCCAAAGTGCAGAGTCGCTAATGACTTATCAAGTTTTCTAGAGTCTTGACCTCCATGCACTAAATCAGTCATAACTTCTTCGATTCAATAGGCATCAAGGAAACTGTAAGAACTTATGAAAACTAGACACCCATAGCTTTTCATTCACATACAGTACGTAACCTAGATCGACCTAAGCAGATCACAAAGCTCTATGTCCTACTTTGCAACAATAGTCATATGTCACTCAACATGATGGATGTGATCAAATGGTTGGTTTCCTTGGAAAGTAGACACAAACATTTCCAATGGTACCAATTTCACCATTTTCCAGCAAGTGAACTACCCTGTAGGTCATATGGGAGATAGACCAATACATTCTAGTCAAATTCGGGCATCAATTTTCAAGTGTCCTCTTATCGAGATAGATCGAGCTTCAAGCTTCTTGTCAATCACAGACATTGCATGAGCGCATCCTAGGCCATCATCACAGTGGCTTTACCGGATTATTACGAATGAGTACATCGAATCAAACATGAGTACATAATACCGTACTTTTCTCTTAAAGACCACATCATCACTTAAGTGAGCCAAGTCTTATTATGACTTTGACTAGTCATTGGGAATCATATAGACATTACTTTATCGTCTCTTAGGGAACCATCCCTTAGATTGCCTTAAACCACATCATCAAGTGTCCCCAAGATCCTTTCATTCTTAACTTTGGATTTAGAGGAATCTCTTAGTCTCACAAGAGTACATCACTATAAACCCTTAGTTTTACACGCAAAAGCTTCGTATCTCTTTCAAATCAAGTATATACTTAGTATACGTTCCCGACAATCACTTGTCAATGCGCTCCGTCGTTAGCAGCCACTTGATTTAGTCTGATCCACCATGAGATCCTTTTTATTACTTAACTTAGTTCCCCACTAAGATAAGATTTAACCACAAGCTGCATGTCAGTTTTGTGGAAACAATCTAACTGGAAAGATAGTGGATGCTATAACATCCATTACGATAGCACAACTAATTTTCGTGCCATCGCAGTCGATTCCAGTGCGTTCATGAGAAACCTCGCGCCATGAGATGAGTTTAACTCCTCCTATCACTCGCTTTAACAAAGTATACGGATAGATCTTATCTTTGGAGTGTCGGCACCACTTCAACAAAGGGCTATTACTTTGTTTATACTCGAGTGGCATATGTTTCCATTTTAGGCCAATGCTACAATGTTGTAGATTTTCAACGAATTATGGTTCGACTAAACTCACATTCCACATCCTCATGAACCGGCTTTATCATAGAGTACTCTTTATGGATTGACAGACATTGAGGAGTCCCCCAATGATGACTATAATCCAGAATCACATGAGACGGATGAGTTCATTTGATCATATGATCAAGTTTCATGTAGCAAACTCGCATACATTCTTAGTGAGAGTATTTATCGAACCAAGTGGCATCCCAATACTTGATGAGATCCACGACCTAGTAACACCTTCTACCATAATTTGTGGTGTTACCATATCACCATTTATAGGTGACGAATGTCCATGACTGGACACAATCCTTGCAGACATGTTTGCAGTATGTATTTAATCTCGTCACTTTAGGGAACTTGGTGAGACACAGTAGGGACAAACTGCGACAATTCCAAGTCGTTCTACTCGAACATGATCGCTCGCATCTCCCCCTAACGACAGGAAGACTGGCTCATCAAAGTGACTTACGAGGTCGTCTGCCAAGGTATATTTTAACTGGACTATGAGTGAAAGCGCATGTCATATTCATCATTTATAACCCATCATAATGCGTTGTGGTGATGCACTTTGGCACATGAACTGAACGATAAATGTTTTTCATTGTTAACGCAATCCAGCTAACAAAATGCATATTGTTACACTCGTAACTAAGTATTTGAATGATGATAGGTATAGGTGAATATGACATGTTGACCTATGCTACATAACCGTAACTGCTGGTCTTGAGAATCCAACAAAACCTCCACCATGCACCATCGGGATCGAACATAAAGAAACGATTGAACCGATGACAGGCTGTTGGTTTTATCGAATCTCTAGTGCTTTCTTGAAGATTTCACTCCCTTCACCAGCCCCAAACACCTCAAAATTTCGTGATCATGTATAAAAGGGTGTTAGGATTCCAAAATCATTAACTTTGTGGTCAGAAACCGGTCGAAAAGACATCAAACTGGTCATTGGAATGGCTGTTGGTATGTGAAAACTTCATTTAAGTGGTTCATCTCCTTCCAAGTCTCCAAATGGCACCAAAATTTTTGAGAAGGTAGCCTTGTATGTTAGGAAGTACTCGTTAAAACTTCACTTTAAGTCTTGGTCTAAAAGAGGGTGAACCTACCTTTACAATGACTGGTCCGCAAGTTGGACAACCATAAACTCAGGTTTCATCAACTTATCAATCATTGTCAAAGGAACTATATAACATATAAATGTTATCACTTGAGTACGACCATTTGTGAACACCATCATAGTATCATAAGCTACCCAGACTAATACTTATGATCATGTATGTATAAGGACTCAGTGAAAAGGGAGGACTCAGCACCATGCTTATGCGAGTTGCTATATTATTCTCTTTAGCATGGGAGGGTGTCTTTTCCTAATTGTGCCAAAGAATAGGCTTTAATCAGTGAACATGGCTAAGAAGGATCATCAGAGGGGGGGGGGGGCTTTATCATCACACATACTTATGAAAACAAGACGCATATGACAAAAATATCATCATCGGTCATGAGCTCTGCTCACGACTCCACCAACGTACTTTGGTGTCTTTGATCCAGCTATATTATTTGTTCAAAGAAAAAAATGATGTCCATGGCAATACCGTGGTGTGTGGATGATCAAACTATCCAAACTCCGGACTATTAAAGCCTAAATGTGTCAATGTCCCAATACATCTTCTGGTTACAAAAACCGATGCAAGGCGGACCATATTGACTCATGAATATTTTTCCTTTTCATATATCCAATACAAGTGCTTCATAAGATTTTATTCTCACAAATCACAATGAGATGCTATGAGTGATACACTTTCGCATATATATCATCGAGTCATAACATGGTTCAATTGTTACGGAACATATGTGACTAGAAAACGCCATTCGGCATTCAACAACTTGAGCATTGTACCACTCATTAATTATGATGACCTAGTCATCATAGTCACAATGGATTTATAACATGAAATTCAAAAAATTTGTGTTCCTTGGAAACAGCTTAATACGCACTCAATTTCGCTTGCAAAATTTTACAAACATGAGCATAGCGAACACTCTAACAATACCAGATACGATCAAAATGATCTATCATATTGAGTGCATAACATGGCAAGATTATATGCCTAAGGGACGAAATCACGACAAAAGCATGGTGTAAAACTACCATGCATATGCTCGACCTTCTTATAAGGGTGCGTATTTTGGGCTTCCCCAAGGAAACTGTTTTTCAACATTTGAAAGATGATAGTTTAGCATACAATGCATACCAAATATTGCATCATTTATGGCAAACTCGGCCAAAAATAGGTTGAAAAATATGTGTCATAATACCACTTGCAAATTCAAGATGGGAACCAAGTTGGTTGGGACAAAAGTTAACACAATCGTTGGAAAATAAAATTTCGCGCAGTTTGACCTTTGTTCACTAAAATGGAGGTAACTCCCTTGTTAGGAAGGCTATGGACGAACAGTCAGATGTTTTGGAAACTAGACTTCCGTATCTTTCTATCCATAGGTTGTGCACCAGACGGATCATTAAACTCAGATCACAGTGCATGTTTTAATTGGCTGCTTTAGTATTTCCCAAGTTTAGTGAGAAAACAAGGTTGAGACCATATCCAATGGCATAAGTGTTGATGCAAAAATATGGCAATGACAGCCATAGGTGCGTAACGCAGTAGGGTGTTTGATTTCTTATCTCGACTAATGATCCTTTCGGCAACTCCAACTTGGCAGATTTGCAGAGAAAGTAGGAATGTCGGTACAGCTAAGGCTGTTTAAAAACCAGTGATTCCGTTTGAACTTTCAAAGCATAAACAAATACCAAGGAGGATGTGCCTAGTCATGATCAAAGTGTAGGCAAAATCCACCAAAGTGCATCAAATCAACCAAGAATTTTGATTCTCAATTTGCAAGTATACGTCATAATAGCCATGTTATGTGGATGCAACGCGGCGCATCATAATTAAACATTTTGAAACCATGATACATAATGAATATACCATAACCAACTCGTCTTGACCATTCAATAAGATTGACTAAACATAGTCGAATGTATAAGGCACATGCCTTTACAAATACTCGGAAAAGTATTCGGACCTATAGTCACACGAACTATAATCGAGGTCAACGAATTCATGTATTTACCGCAATATGCCATTGTTTTACATGTTAAAATTCATGAGAATTACTCGTACATTCTTTCATATATCATATTGCAAGGAGACGGTGCATGACTACACCCACATGCAATATTTTATTTTAATAAAATGAAAGATGGAGTTTTCCAAGTATGGGATTGGGTCAAGACCAACGTGGTGGTCCCTCAATTCAACGTGACAAAATTCGTCACAAATCGATTTTAACCACGACATATCCGTCGCAATCGATATCTGTCTCATTCGCACGTCATAAATTCGTGACTAATCATGAACAAGTCATAACTTTACCGTTACCGACAATGTTCATTTTATTCAATTGTTGGTTTAAAATTGACAAAACGGCGACGTCAAATCGCACCCAAAACGTGGTGTATGCAACAACCACAAATATTGACTTTCAACAATTATCCGTGACTCCCCCAGGACCGTCACACAGTTTACTTCAACATACGAGAGTGATACCACCTCTCATAGTCTCATCCACCGCAAAATAGCATGGGAGATAAAGAACCCAATTTCCCAATTCCCAAAAAAAATTCCCAAAAGAGAGGAATTGAAAATCGGGAACTTTGATAAAATCTTACGTGGGTACTCGATTCCATATTTATTTTGATCCTTGAATGGGAGCTTCTCTCCATATGAGCAATATATTTTCGTCGTACTCGGTTCCATATTTACTTTGATCCTTGAACGGATTAATAAATATGGCTTCTCTCCATATTTTACACATCATCATGAGCAACATATTTTCCTATATTCACGTAAAAGATAAACATGGTAAGATTCATAAGTTTACAAATCAATGAACAAATAAATAATTAAGTAAGAAAAGATGGAGAGTTGAGAAACGCTCGGAAAAGGGTTATTGGACTCGATAATCGTCCGAAAAGGACTCGGGCGTGGCGGTGCAGCAACTCGATATTGAATGAGGCCGAATCTCGAAATTTCCTTATAAAAATCTGCTTCTGTTCGGCAGCAGATTCAGTAAGCAATACTACTCATATCTGATCTCCACCGTTGAATATATAGATATTTGTGTTGGGAAGTTTCTGTCAAAATTTCATACCGATCCGACGATTAACAAATCGAGAAACATGATTTTGGTACGACTGCATTGTGCAGAAAATTTGCGCACGAAAATTCTCGTCTCTCGTTTTTTTTCGATTTTCTGCTCCTCCTTACTTCGCGAGTTGGGTTAAAAAAAACTGAACAGGTACTAAAATACCAGGTCGAACTGCGGCTGAATCGGATCTGGAATGCATACCGGATCTGAACTGGGTCTGCCACTGGAAGCGGGTCGGGTCCTGGGTGGCAGGTGAATTTGGGTCAGAGAGAAGAGTTGATACGAGTATGGATTAGGGCAGGAGACGGGCTAAATTTCACTAAGTTTCTCAATCGGATCTTGAACCCGATCTGAGGCGGACGAAGTGGACCACATTTTGATGTTGGCTCTACGCGGTGAAGATGGATATGTGATGAAGACGACCGACGGTTTGGATCGGATGAATACGACTAATTGCAGGGTTCCAGATGCGGCGGTGGTGGAGGAAAACGGCGAATGCGATCTGTGCGTGGAAAGGAGGTGACGGGTTCGGGCGATTGGGGTTGAGATTTGTCGGAGGCTAGGATTTCAGGTGGTGTTGGCGGCGATCTGGTTTGTAGATCGGGGGAGCGACGCGGCGGGAATTAGGGTTTACGGCCGCAATTTTTTTTTTGGATTTTTTCAGAAAAACGGGAGGAGATTTTTTCTTGCTCAGTTTGGGGACTACGTGCTGATAACGTGTTTCACGAGAAAGTAAAATACTGTAAATACGACTCAATCAATTGTATTCATAACACTGATAGAGGGGCCTTTATATAGGCATTACAATGAGAGTCCTTCCATACATAGGATTCCTAGATAAGGTAAGACATCTAATGGGATATAAAGGATATATTACCTTCCTGTAGGAGTCATTTCCAAAATATAGGTATTCTTGGAGTCGACTGGACTCCGGGCCGCGGCACAAAGCCTCCGAGCCGCGGCACTGCGCTTGAAAAAGATGTTAGGAGTATGCCCTCCAATGCCACTCAGAGGATGTTGAGTGAGGGCATTGTACTTGTAATTATGTAAATCATTAATATAAGGCAATAGATGTTTCTTTATTTACTGGTAGTTACTGGCATTCCTAACTCGTAAATATACATATAGAAACTAGTCTGTGTATTTGAGAGCAAAACGTTCCACTCCTTATTGGATAAGGGGGTAGGCACTGGAAAGGTTTATAGCTCAAATACTTAAATCGTTCGCAAGTCGACGAAACTTGACTGGGCGTTAAGTTTATGTGAAGACTTCTATGACGTGTTCTTTGACATGGAGAGTGCCCGTCGAACACTAATGGTTAGTGGGAGCACACGTTATAGGTATTCTAATTGGATTAGTATACTCGAACCGACTCACCCTCGATTCGTCATACGGATTTCACTCCGGGAAAGTCAATGACGGAATCGAAAGGTTTTCATAGGTATTCGTGAACCTTCGACTTGAGGATTTAGTAGGGATGTGCTTGTGACGTTAAGATTTTCATTAGAGTAGTTCGACCCTATAAACCGGGAGGTGGGGGTCAACCTCGACGTGCATATTAACGGGCAAGTAGCAGGTCCTACTGAATACCAAGATAGAATTCTTTCTCCCGTTAGTGAGCGGGTTATATGTCCTATGTGGTTATTGGCAGATGAGATCATAAGTCTGTGGCCAAAGCATTGGAGCTAGTTGTATTGGATACACGAGAGCTCAATGATCTCGATTTACATTAATGCATGCATAGCATCAAGTACAAATAGGGTTTGACTGACCGTGACCCTATAACTTGATCGGGACATTTAAAAGAAGGGTTTATACGTTTACTGGTATTCACGACAGAATGGTTCTTGAATGATCCCATCATTCATTCTCAGTTGGGGTACAGTGTAGGCCGCCAGGCTGGCTAGGTGGTGCTACTACTCTTTGGTTCCTCCCATTGCTGACTGAGACGGACCTACCGAGTCGCGCAACAGGATTGACGACGGAATGAATCGAGCTTAATCTCTCATTATGAATATTAGATATTGGATATCCAATTTGGGACATTGGATGTCTAAATTGATTTATTGGATAAATTAATTTACGGCCTAATTAATTAAATAAATTACCGGGTGATTAATTTAATTCATGAATATAATTATTTCTTGGAGAAATTAGTTATGTCATTATGTATTTAATATGATTAATTAATTGGATTAATTAATCGATATAAATACATCGGAAACGGAATCGGAGTTTATCTGTTTGGACTCTCGGAAGTCCGAAACGAACCGAACTCGTCGGATTCCTTCTAAAGGCCGGCCCCACTTTTTGATCTCTTACCTTTAGTCTTTGTCTTGCTTTGGTGGGTGAAGACTAATCACCTAAGAGATATGATACCTCTTATAATAAGGATAAAGGGATTGTGTGGGATTTGGAAGTAGAATAAATGAAGACATCTCTCAACCTCTCCTAAGTGATTCCAGCTGTGAGTTTTAGTTTTGAGAGAGAGAAAATAGTTTTCTCAATCATCTTCATCTTGTTCTTCATCTTGTTCTTGAGTTTTCTTGGAGAAAATCAAGATACATTGAGAGAGATATATTATACACTTAGAGTGCAATAATAAAAGGCTTCATCACTTGATTCTAGCCGTAACCTTAAAGGTTAATCGGGTGTTGTCATTCCGGTCATTTTTCCGGCGCGTGGCAAGTAGAGACGCGGTGCTTTCGGCGTTGGATCGTTTAAGTGCTTGGAGTGCTTCAGATCGTAGAGAATTCAAGTATAGCTTGGGGAATAGCTCAAGAGAAGGATACCATTTAATCAACGGACTACAAGGGTATATTTTCTCGTAACTCTTGTGTTTCGTTTATATATTCATATATACGTAGCTCGATCGATCCTCGTAGGGATTCGCATCGAATTATTTTCGTTTTACCGCTTCCGTTGGGCCTTCGTTTTAGGCACCGAATCCCAACAGTGGTATCGGAGCGTAGGTCTTGCGATCGTATATACGATATTAGCATTTGGAATGCTTGATTAGATGGTGAATGATTTGGAATCATTTTAGTCATAATCGTAGTATATGTTTTTCGTTCGTTATAGTTGTATTTTTCGTAAGTTTATGTCTAAATATAAATCTTCTATTTCTTGGAAATATGATTTATATTGAAGATATGAATGTTGTAGAATATAGATATTGTATATCCGGTCGAAAAACTAGCCCCGAAATGCCGTTGGACGATCCGGGAGGGGTCCGGAAGCAGGGGGCCGCGGCCCAGGGCTCGGGGGCCGCGGCCTGGCTGTGCAGCCCGCCCGGCGGTGCATCAGAGGGGGCCGCGGCCTGTGGCTGGGTAGCCCTGCTTGTTGCCTGGCTCGTTTCGGGCGCGGTCCAGCCCCTTTTCGGACCCGTTTCGGGCTTGTTTGCTTCGTGTATTCCTAAAAATGATTTCCCACATTTTAAATTGGATTTAATATGATTAAAATGATTTATGGTATTCCATTTTATAAGAGAAAATTGATTTATTGGAATACTTGTGATCGACCGAATTATTTTGAACGTTTTCATATTACCGATTGTGTGAATCGATTCGATCGGTTCGTATTGTTGATTGGATCAATGTATCTCTACGCTTTCCATTTATTTAATATTTATTGGATGAATGCTTTTGAATGGGGATGTGGTTCATGGACTTAGTTTTTTGAATCGTTCGTTTTATTCGATTGGGTTGTAAAGGCCGTTTTGAGCCTATTTATTTTACTAGAAATATTTGTATCTAGGAGATGATATGCTGGAATGGACGAGTAACAAACAAAATGCGAGAGCACGTCCGTGGGGGAGTAAATAACACAAGATTTGCCGAGGTTGTTAGTCCCGGGCTTGAATGCACTCGCGAGATTTTATTAATATGAATACTTGTGAGTACAAATATTAATGTTAGAGTACAATTACAATGAGTGTAAGACCCTAGTTATTTTAGCTATCGAGTGCTGAAGATTGCCGGAAGAACCAGAGTTGAAGTTCTGTGAGTTCTTGTTACAAAGATGAGGAGTTCTCTGTATTGTTTGCTGTGTGTAATCTTTTTAGCGTTATCACTGTTACTGTTTTGACCTTGTCACTATCCTCTTGCCAATGCTGGGGGCCTTCTATTTATAGGAGAAGAGGTTGTTGGGATGTCCCTGTCAACCGCGGGCGATCGCCGTTTCCTGCATTTAAATAAGGTGGGCGATCGTCCCAGCACGTGGGACTGTTTCCTTAAAGTCCGCAGCTGCTGCTGGCAGCCAGGTGCGCGAACCAATGAGGAGGCGACAGGTGCCTCTTCTCGCTACCTTGGGAGGTCCCACCTAGGACCTTTCGGCGGGTCTTTCGGTAGGTGAGGCCGTCCTTATCACTGACGGCTGTTGATGGGCTGGAGTATGGCCTGTTCTTGCGGCGCTCTTTGCGGATCTGCACGTGGGTCTTCACCCGAGATTCGGTCTTCGCATACTTTGATGGGTGTCGGATTCACATGTGGCATGGGACGATCGTCCCCAGTCGGACATTAGAGGCGATCGCCAGATGCCAATAGACGATCGCTTTGGACGTCGACCGTTAGGCGCTTGCCCAGCATCTGTCTTCTTTGACTGGGTCCTGATCATTATGCCGATCGCCATTGAGGCGTATAAATCGCCGCACAACAGGATGCAATTTTCAAAGTAAAATTTATATGTAATGACGAAGACCGGAGGAAGATCCGTTTCAAGAAGACGAAGATTCAAGACGAAGACTTGTAATTAGATTACAGAGTTTTTGTTTTCTAGGAACAGTCCATGAACCACATGTTGGTAGCAACTAGGTTGTGAATGGTTTTTTCATATTGTATGAATGCCATAAATGCGCTAAAATTATTAATGTGCAAAGTGTAACGTTAATCGCGAAAATTCTCCCACAACAAATTATTAAGTTTATAAGGTTTCAAGGTTTTCCTTCCCTCAATCGAGTTTTTAGGAAATTAAAATCCAAATCGGATGTGTTATGCTTCCGAGTTATCGGGGTAGTCGTTCGGGGAGGACGGATAAATTACCGGGAGCGTATTGGATGCCTTCAGTTGGAGCAAATTTTATCCCTAGAAACCTGATAGGTTGCCGAATAAGATTCAATTGTGAAACTGATTTGCGTCGATGGTATAAACTTAACTTGTTCACAAACCATAAAAACCGTATAAGTTGAGGGGAGTGAACAAGGGGAAAAAGAAGATCGAATCATCCATTAGATGGGTTGGTGTTGGACACCACTTTATGAAAATTAATAGACTATAAACCTGTTCGGTTGCCCTCTATTAAGATTTATAAAGAACTCGATCACCACTATGAAGTAGTGCGACGATACTTCCGGATTTCACATGGGAGTGTGTTGTTCCGATAAAAAATAGTGGGAGCTGTGTAACAAGAATAAAAAACACCTTAATTCTATACTCAGGACATAATTAAACGAGTCACTAATTGATCTGTTATACTTAATGCAGACATAACTCTCAATATGACAATGAATCCACTCGCAATTCTACTCGAGAAGAACACCCTGATTGGACCTAACTTTGTGGACTAGCTCTGCAATCTGATGATTATCCTCAGTATAGAGGCACTAGGATACGTCTTGGAGACGGACATTCTGGCGCCTCCTGTGCGGACTAGAGCCAATCAGGAAGAGATCGAAAACCACGAAAAGTGGGTTAAGGATGACATAAAAGTCCGTGCTTACATGATGGCTTCTATGTCTAATGAGCTTCATAGAGCTCATGAGAAAATGACTTCTACTAGGCAGATTCTATCTCACTTAACCGAACTTTATGGTGAGCACAGCAGAACTGCTAAATATGAGATATCCAAGCAACTGTTCGGTGCAAGGATGAAGGAAGGTGAGAAGGTTGGGGAACATGTCCTCAAAATAATATCCATGATCGAGAGATTGGAGGCTCTTGATTTTAAAATGGATACTTCTCTCCAAACCGACCTTATCCTTCGCCTCTCTCCGATTCCTTCTCACAGTTTGTTATGAACTTCAACTGCAATGAGATTGCATGTAACTTAGCTGGGCTAATGAACAAACTGGTGACCGCTCAGTCTCAGATGAAGACTTCGCGGATGAAGGAGTCTGCCCTTGTGATTTCTTCTGGACTTCGGAAGTCTAAGAATAAGAAGAAAAAGACCAAGAAGCATACTGGACCACAAGTTAAGGACCTTAAAGGAAAGGGCAAGGCCCCTATGGTTCCAAAAGGCAAGAAAAAAAAAAAGATACTTGTCTCAAGTGCGGTGAGCTGGGCCACTGGGCTAGAGACTCTCCGATTCTTCATGGCACTTCAGGTACAGAACTTTTAGTTTCGGAAACAAATTGTTCTGCTACTGTATTTTCTACTTCCTGGATACTGGATTCTAGTGCTAGTTCTCATATTTGTACCATGAATCAGGATCTGGAACAAAGTAGGAAGCTTGGAGCTGGAGAAGTTATGATCACAGTCAGAAGCGGGCATAGTGTCGAGGCGACCGACATAGGATCAATTCTTTTGGGTTTAGAATCTGGATTTGTTTTGACTTTAGAAGATGTACTTGTTTTGCCCAAGGGGCACAAAAACATTGTATCCATTCCGGTCATGGACCGAAAAGGCTTTTCATTTTTCATTGGTGATGGTTCCTGCAAAATTTATTTCAGAAATAAACTAGTGGGTACTGCTACATTGTTAAATGGATTGTATCATCTAAATCTCAGCAACAAAGTAGTTGTGAATACTATGACTAGAAAACGTGGTAGGGATGAAACCAATCAAGTTTTGAAATGACATCTTAGACTTGGTCATGTTGGTCAGACCAAGGTTTACAAGATGGAAAAGGATGGACTTATGGGTCCATTGGGATCGGATCCCTTTCCTACTGGTGAATCTTGCCTTAAAGGCAAAATGACTAAGTCCCCCTTCACAGGGACTTTTGAAAGAGCCGCTGATAAACTGGGATTAACCCATACCGACGTTTGTGGTGCTTTGGAAGCAGCACGTGACAGATATCAATATTTCATTACGTTTATGGATGATCATACTAGGTATCGTTATGTATACTTAATGAAACATAAATCCAAAGCTTTTGAGAAATTCCAGGAATTCAAGGCCCTAGTCGAGAAACAAACTGGTAATCATATCAAAGCACTTCGGTCGGACCGAGGTGGCGAGTATATGAGTACAGAGTTTGACGAGTTCCTTAAGGAACATGGAATAGTTTCACAACTAACACCTCCAAGTACTCCTCAGTTAAATGGTGTGTCAGAAAGAAGGAACCGGACCTTGTTGAACATGGTCCGTTCGATGCTGGGCTATACTGACTTACCGATTTACTTGTGGGTGTATGCACTCCTGACTGCCGCCTACATCTTGAACAGATGTCTTTCCAAATCCGTTCCTAAAACTCCACATGAGATGTGGGAGGGCAGGAAACCAAGTCTTAATCATATTAGGATTTGGGGATGTCCCGCCTATGTCAAGAAGACCAAGATGGAGAAGTTGGAAGCTAGGTCTGTGAAGGGACGTTTATTGGATTCCCATCTGGGACGATGGGATATCTATTCTACATGTCCAAAGATCGAAAGATCGTTGTTGCTTTACAAGCACACTTCCTGGAAGATGAGTTCATTCAGGAAGGCGGAGCAGGTAGAAGTATTTCTTTAGAAGAATACAATGAAACTCCTCGGGAGACACCTGTGCAAGAAACTAGAACCGAACCTTCTGAAACACAAGAACAACCACCTCATAGGTCTAGTAGGGTCTATCATTTACTTGAGAGGTATGGGCTTGTGCACTTGGAGGAGTTGGGTCTCCATGAAGTTCCAAGTGATAGCCAAGAGACCGACCCAACGACCTATGACCAAGCAATGGTGGATGTAGACTCCGCGAAATGGCGTGAAGCTATGGAAGCTGAGATAAACTCGATGCATGTCAATCAGGTCTGGACTCTAGTAGACCGCCCTAAGGGCATAGTGCCTATTGGGAACAAGTGGATCTACAAGAGAAACACTGCTGGTGATGACAAGGTTGACGCCTATAAGGCCAGGCTTGTGGCAAAGGGTTATACCCAGAAAGAAGGGATCGATTACCACGATACCTTCTCGCCCGTAGCCATGATCAAGTCTATTCGCATGATGCTTGCTATAGCTGCCTACCAAGATTATGAGATATGGCAAATGGACGTAAAGACGGCTTTCCTTAATGGATTCCTCGAGGAGGAAATATATATGGAGCAGCCTAAAGGCTTTGTGTCCGAAGTCGATATTCATAAAGTGTGCACGCTTCAGCGTTCCATTTATGGACTGAAGCAACCGTCACGTAGTTGGAACCTTCGTTTTGACGAGGCAGTCAAAGAGTTTGACTTCGTGCAAAATGAAGGGGAACCTTGTGTATACAAGAGGGTTAGTGGGAGCAAGATCGCATTCTTAGTACTATATGTAGATGACATTCTACTAATAGGAAATGATGTGGGAATGCTCAGTTCTGTAAAAGCTTGGATTTCGAGTAATTTCTCCATGAAAGACTTGGGAGAAGCAACCTATATTCCTGGTATTCGGCTCTACCGGGATAGAGCGAAGAGAACAATAGGTCTTTCCCAAGCCCTCTATATAGATAAGATCTTAAAGCGATTTAAGATGGATGATTCTAAAAAAGGGTTCCTACCGATGCGACATGGAATAAAACTCTCCTTGAAGATGTGTCATCAAAGTGAGGAACAACCAAAGGAAATGAGTAATATACCATATGCTTCGGCCGTGGGTAGCCTTATGTATGCTATGTTGTGTATAAGACCTGACATCGCGCATGCTGTAAGCGTGGTGAGTAGGTTTCAGGCAAACCCAGGTAGGGAACATTGATCGCCAGAAAGAACGTTCTCAAGTACTTAAGAAGGACTAGAGATATGGTTCTGATGTATGGCGGTGGAGAATTGGATGTGGTGGGATTCACTGATTTGGACTTCCAAGGACTGAAGGACGACTCGATGTCTACTTCTGGCTATATATTTACTCTTAATGGAGGAGAAGTATCTTGGCGTAGCGCCAAGCAAAGCGCGACTGCTGATTCCACCTGTCAGGCTGAGTATCAAGCAGCCTCGGAGGCTTCCAAGGAAGGGTTCTGGATTAAGAAGTTTCTGGGAGAACTTCAAGTGATACCATGTGCTGAGCTACCTGTTCTGCTGTACTGCGACAACGACGGAGCTCTAGCGCAGGCCAAGGATCCGAGGTTTCACAACAGCACCAAACATATTGAGAGGAAGTATCATCTCGTAAGAGAATTTGTTCGAAATGGATATATTATGCTGCACAGAGTAGACTCGGCCGACAACGTCGCCGATCCACTGACCAAGCCACTTTCTCAGACTAGCTTGGGGTGTCATCTGGAGAACATGGGTATTAGATACCATAGTGTGTGGCATTGAGTGCAAGTGGGAGATTGTTAGGAGTATGCCATCGAATGCCACTCAGAGGATGTTGAGTGAGGGCATTGTACTTGTAATTATGTAAATCATTAATATAAGACAATGGATGTTTCTTTATTTACTGGTAGTTACTCGCATTCCTAACTCGTAAATATACATATAGAAACTAGTCTGTGTATTTTAGAGCAAAATGTTCCACTCCTTATTGGATAAGGGGGTAGGCACTGGAAAGGTTTATAGCTCAAATACTTAATCGTTCGCAAGTCGATGAAACTTGACTGGGCGTTAAGTTTATGTGAAGACTTGTATGATGTGTTCTTTGACATGGTGAGTGCCTGTCGAACACTAATGGTTAGTGGGAGCACACATTATAGGTATGCTAATTGGATTAGTATACTCGAACCGACTCACCCTCGATTCTTCACACGGATTTCACTCCGGGACAGTCAATGACGGAATCGAAAGGTTGTGATAGGTATTCGTGAACCTTCGACTTGAGGATTTAGTAGGGATGTGCTTGTGACGTTAAGATTTTCATTAGAGTAATTCGACCCTATAAACCGGGAGGTGGGGGTCAACCTCGACGTGCATCTTAACGGACAAGTACCAGGTCCTACTGAATACCAAGATAGAATTCTTTCTCTCGTTAGTGAGCGGGTTATATGTCCTATGCGGTTATTGGCAGATGAGATCATAAGTCTTTGGCCAAAGCATTGGAGCTAGTTGTATTGGATACACGAGAGCTCAATTATCTCGATTTGCATTAACGCATGCATAGCATCAAGTATAGATAGGGTTTGACTGACCGTGACCCTATAACTTGATCGGGACATTTGAAAGAAGGGTTTTTACATTTACTGGTATTCACGACAGAATGGTTCTTGAATGATCCCATCATTCGTTCTCAGTTGGGGTACAGTGTAGGCCGCCAGGCTGGCTAGGTGGTGCTACTACTCTTTGGTTCCTCCCATTGCTGACTGAGACGGACCTACCGAGTCGCGCAATAGGATTGACGACGGAATGAATCGAGCTTAATCTCTCATTATGAATATTAGATATTGGATATCTAATTTGGGACATTGGATGTCTAAATTGATTTATTGGATAAATTAATTTACGGCCTAATTAATTAAATAAATTACCGGGTGATTAATTTAATTCATGAATATAATTATTTCTTGGAGAAATTAATTATGTCATTATGTATTTAGTATGATTAATTAATTGGATTAATTAATCGATATAAATACATCGGAACGGAATCAGAGTTTATCTGTTTGGACTCTCGGGAGTCCGAAACGAACCGAACTCGTCGGATTCCATCTAGAGGCCGGCCCCACCTTTTGATCTCTTACCTTTAGTCTTTGTCTTGCTTTGGTGGGTGAAGACTAATCACCTAAGAGATATGATATCTCTTATAATAAGGATAAAAGGATTGTGTGGGATTTGGAAGTAGAATAAATGAAGACATCTCTCAACCTCTCCTAAGTGATTCCAGCCGTGAGTTTTAGTTTTGAGAGAGAGAAAATAGTTTTCTCAATCATCTTCATCTTGTTCTTCATCTTGTTCTTGAGTTTTCTTGGAGAAAATCAAGATACATTGAGAGATATATATTATACACTTAGAGTGCAATAATAAAAGGCTTCATCACTTGATTCTAGTCGTAACCTTAAAGGTTAATCGGGTGTTGTCATTCCGGTCGTTCTTCCGGCGCGTGGCAAGTAGACACGCGGTGCTTTCGGCGTTGGATCGTTCAAGTGCTTGGAGTGCTTCGGATCGTAGAAAATTCAAGTATAGCTTGGGGAATAGCTCAAGAGAAGGATACCATTTAATCAACGGACTACAAAGGTATGTTTTCTCGTAACTCTTGTGTTTCGTTTATATATTTGTATATACGTAGCTCGATCGATCCTTGTAGGGATTCGGATCGAATTAATTTTTGTTTTACCGTTTCCACTGGGCCTTCGTTTTAGGCACCGAATCCCAACAAAATCAACTCCCAATTTTTGCACTAAGGGCCGCGGCACACAACAGCCGGGCCGCGGGTGCCGCGGCCCCCGGAATTTCCTTCAGAACGCACAGACTCGTCTGTACTTTGGGACGCGGCCCCTCGCTAATTTCTTGGGCAAATTTTGTATGTGTGCCGCGGCACACTTGGCCCGGGCCACGGCACACGGGTCAACTTTTCAAATGGGTCTCTTTTTATGCATTTTTTCCTGCGGGATTCAACTCACTTCATCACCTACATTGTGAGAGCACATCAAGAGAGAGATAGAGAGAGAAACAAGAGAGAGAAATATATTTCTTCAATTTCCTGGAGATTTATCGGTCGGATCATCGTGATATTTTGACAAGAGCTTGGTAGCTATTGGGCAAATCTTTTCACCGGAGTAGATCGAGTTTTTGAGTCCGGAAGTTCGGGTATTTCATTAGCTTTTTGTGTAAGCTATTTACGGTGTTTTCTTTTCTCGATCTTGTTATTATTGTGTATTCCAAATGCTTGAAGAACATTTATTACCAAGTATTTGATGATTGGTGTATACCCCTAGTTTGTATTAGGGACGAATCATTTGTTGTGTATTGGTGATAGTGGATTTAAGCGGCTTCGGTCCCATGGTTTTTACTCTCGTCTTGAGGGGTTTTCCACGCTAAAATATTGTGTCTCGTGTTTATTGTTTTTTGGATATCATTTGTATTATATTATCGAGTTGTAATTGAATTGCTCTACTCATCGGTAAACACAAAGTTACAATTGAAGAGTGGGAAGTTGTCAAACGAGGGTTTCCGCATTTCTAGTTGTGACGTTAGTCATGTTTTTCCCAACAAAGTGGTATCGGAGCCACGTGATTTGTTGTTTCGTGGTTGTTTAGTATCTCAATTGTAAGATGGAAGCCAACACGAGTAGAATGGTTAACTTGAATGGTTCGAACTACAACGTATGGAAGGGGAAGATGGAAGACGTTAGTCATGTTTTTCCCAACAAAGTGGTATCGGAGCCACGTGATTTGTTGTTTCGTGGTTGTTTAGTATCTCAATTGTAAGATGGAAGCCAACACGAGTAGAATGGTTAACTTGAATGGTTCGAACTACAACGTATGGAAGGGGAAGATGGAAGACCGTATATATGTGAAGGATTATTATTTGCCGGTTTTTAGCAAAGATAAACCGGAAGGCAAGTCCGACGCGGAGTGGACTATTTTGCATCACCAAGTTTGTGGATATATTCGACAATGGGTTGATGACAATGTTTTGAACCATATTAGTGGAGAGAAGGATGCTCGAGAATTATGGCACAAGCTCGAGCAATTGTATGCTCGGAAGACGGGGAATAATAAGTTATTCCTCATTATGAATTTGAAATATCGAGACGGGACTCCTCTGTCGGATCACTTAAATGCATTCCAAGGCATCATTAATCAACTTGCCGGAATAAAAATTAAATTCGAAGAGGAGGTGCAAGCTTTGTGGTTGTTAGGCACATTGCCGGACACTTGGGAGACGTTTCGTACGTCGTTGTCTAACTCGGCACCCGATGGAGTCATTTCGATGGAATTAGCTAAAGGGAACATGTTGAACGAGGAGGTCCGAAGAAAGACGCATGGATCTTCGTCACAGTCGGATATTCTAGTTACCGAAAGACGGGGGAGAGGTCAAAGTAGAGACCCGAGTAATAGAAGGCCACAAAGGAGTAATTACCGGGGGAAGTACAATGTTGAATGTTACCATTGTGGTAAGAAAGGGCATTCGCCAAGGCTGAGAAAATTCACAAAAGGAGGAGAGCGGTAGTAATGAAAAAGCCGAAGTAAATACTACTACCGAAGAATTCTTTGTTTGTTGTGACTATGATATGGTGAATCTTGCGAGAGATGATTCGAGTTTGGTGGTCGATAGTGGAGCTACGTGTCATGTTACATCACGTAGAGATTTTTATTCCTCTTATACTCCGAGTGACTATGGTATAGTCAATATGGGTAGCGATGGGCTATCCAAAATTGTTGGAGTGAGAGATGTTCATTTGAGATTTGACACCGGTGTGGAACTTGTTTTACGCAATGTAAAACATGTTACGGATATGAGGCTTAATGTTATGTCCGTTGGTTTACTCGATGATGATGGTTATCATAGTGGTTTTGGCAAGGTATTGTGGAAACTCACTTGAGGTTCCTTAATTGTCGGGAGAGGAGAAAAGGAAGGGAAATTGTACGTGACACTTCCAAAGGTCACGACTAATTCCGTGAGCACAATCGACAATAATAACATGACCGAACTATGGCATAATAGGCTCGGTCGCATGAGCAAAAAAGGGATGGCACTATTGTCGAAGAAGGAAGCGTTATCCGAGGTTCACAAGGTACACCTTAAAAGGTGCTCTCATTGTCTAGTCGGGAAACAAAGGAGAGTTACTTTTAAGAGTCATACTCCTTCACGTAAGGAAAATGTTCTTGATCTTATTCATTCCGATGTTTGTGGTCCTATGAAGACTAGGACGCTTGGTGGTTTCCGATACTTTGTCACATTCATCGACGATCACTCGAGGAAGGTGTGGGCATACATCTTGAAGACCAAAGATCAAGTGTTAGATGTTTGCAAACAATTTCATGCCTCGGTGGAAAGAGAGACCGGGAAGAAGCTAAAGTATATTCGGACGGACAATGGTGGGGAATATATCGGGCCCTTTGATGAATATTGCCGAGAGCAAGGGATCCGACATCAAAAGACGCCCCCGAAGATGCCGCAACCAATGGCTTGGCGGAGAGAATGAACCGGACTTTGGTCAAGAGAGCTCGCTGTTTCCACATGCCGGATTACCAAAGTCGTTTTGGGGAGAAGCTTTGAACACGGCGGTTCATGTGATTAATTTGACGCCGTGTGTTCCTTTGGAGTTTGATGTCCCGGATAAAGTGTGGAGCGGTAAAGACATCTCATACCGCCATTTAAGGGTTTTTGGATGTAAAGCTTTTGTACACATTCCGAATGATGAGAGATCAAAGCTTGATTCCAAGACGAAGCCATGTATTTTTATTGGTTACGGGCTTGATGAGTTCGGGTATAGATTGTATGACCCGGTGAGAAAAAGTCTTGTTTGGTCAAGAGATGTTGTTTTTGTTGAAGATCAAATGATGAAAGATGTTGATAATGGAGAGTCGGCTCCACAACACGACTATGATCTTATTGATTTGGACCCCGTTCCTCCACAACATGTTGAGACACCCGATGAAGATAATGTCCAAAATGATGAACAACAATATGCCGGTGACAACAATGAGTTGAGACAAGATGACACCGATGGAGCTCATCCCGAGCTACCCGTGACGAACATGCCATCTTTTGTTCCACATAGACGGTCGACGAGGGACCGTCATCCCTCCACTCGTTATTCGGCCGATGACTATGTCTTACTCACCGACGAGGGAGAGCCCGAATATTTTGCGGAGGCTATGGAGGATGAAAAGAAAAAGGAGTGGATGGATGCCATGCAAGACGAGATGAGTTCCTTGCATGAGAATAACATGTACGAGTTGGTAAAGTTGCCGAAAGGCAAGAGAGCTTTGAGGAACAAATGGGTGTATAGGGTGAAGTCGGAGGAACATACTTCGTTGCCCCAATACAAATCTAGACTCGTAGTGAAAGGATTTAGTCAAAAGAAGGCCATTGATTTTGACGAGATTTTTTCTCCGGTTGTGAAGATAGGATCGATTTGATTGGTCCTTGGTATTGCGGCTAGTCTTGATCTTGAGGTTGAGCAAATGGATGTCAAGACGACATTTCTTCATGGAGACCTTGACAAAGAAATTTATATGAAGCAACCGGAAGGGATTGAGGTCAAAGGCATAGATGATTATGTTTGTAAACTCCGGAAGAGTTTATACGAGTTGAAGCAAGCACCACGACAATGGTATAAGAAGTTTGAGTCGGTTATGGGGGAGCAAGGCTACCGGAAGACGACTCTCGACCATTGTGTATTTTTTAAGAAATTTGGAGATGATGATTTTATCATTTTATTTCTTTATGTGGACGACATGTTGATCGCTGGCAAGAATGCCGAGAGGATTGCCAACTTGAAGAAAGAATTGAATAAGTCTTTTGCAATGAAAGACTTGGGGGCGGCTAAACAAATTATTGGGATAAGAATTACTCAGGATAGAGCAGCCCGGAAATTACACATGTCGCAAGAGCAATATATCGAGAAGGTGCTTAAACGTTTCAACATGGATAAAGCTAAAGTTGTTAGTTCGCCTCTTACTAACAATTTTAAATTGACGAGCAAGGATTGCCCTACTACGAAGGATGAGATTGAGGATATGGATAAAATTCCATATGCCTCGGCGGTCGGGAGTTTGATGTACGCTATGGTATGTACTAGGCTCGACATTGCTCATGCCGTGGGAGTGGTGAGCCGGTTTCTATCGAATCCGGGAAAGAAGCATTGGGAAGCCGTAAAATGGATATTTAGATATTTACGGGGTACTTCCAAATTGGGGATTACGTTTGGAAATGGGAAAGCAATGCTTGTTGGATATTCCGATTCGGATATGGCCGGTAATGAAGATAATCGAAAATCCACTTCCGGTTATTTGATGACATTTGCAGGGGGAGCCGTGTCATGGCAATCAAGATTGCAAAAGTGCGTTGCCTTATCTACAACTAGACCTGGCAAAATAGGCCCAGGCCCGCGGGCTGGGCCAGCCCGCCCGTTTTTGGGCGGGCATTGGGCCTAATATTTTTGGCCCAAAAAAATCGGGCCTTTTTGGCCCGGCCCAGATTTGGCCCTACTGTGGCCCGCCATGCGGCCGCCCGCCCAGTCGATTTTTTATATATTTATGTTATATGTAAATATAATATTTAAAATTTTTCCTTATTTGTTAGATTATATTACACTTATATGTTAATTATTGATGTAATTTTATTTTTGATGTGACTTTGTGATTACTTTGTAGTATGTCATATCAATAATAATATTATTTTATGATTTTCATAAAAAAATAGTAGTAATAAATGATATGATGATCAAATAAAAATATTGTATATTTGTCTTTTGATTGCGGTAGTGTAGTAAATAATTTAATTATCAAATAAAAATAATTATACATTTATTTATGTGATTGTGATAGTATAGTGAATAATATAATAATTAAGGATCGAAAAATATTTCTACATTTATTCATAATTAATATTTCAAAAAAAAAAAAAGAGATGAGGCCCGCGGGCCGGGCCGAGCCCGCCCGGGGCGGGCCACGGGCTTAATATTTTTGGCCCAAAAAAATTCGGGCCTTTTTGGCCCGACCCAGATTTGGCCCGCCCGTTTGCCAGGTCTATCTACAACGGAGGCCGAGTATATTGCGGCGGTGGAAGCGTGTAAAGAGCTCTTATGGTTGAAAATATTTTTACGAGAGCTAGGCTTCCGACAACGACGTTACATGGTTTTTTGTGATAATCAAAGTGCGATTCATTTGGCTAAGAATGCGACTTTTCACAAGAGAACAAAACATATCGATGTGAGGTACCATTGGATCCGAGATGTATTAGAGGATGGTTTGTTTGAACTTGAAAAGTTCATACCGATGATAATGGTTCCGATATGTTAACCAAGGCGTTAAGTAGAGAAAAGGTGAAAGTGTGTTGTTCGATCGCCGGGATGGCGAACTCTTCCTATATTCCGGAAAGGGGGAGATTTGTAGGAGTCATTTCCAAAATATAGGTATTTTTGGAGTCGACTGGACTCCGGGCCTCGGCACAAAGCCTCCGAGCCGCGGCAGTGCGCTTGAAAAAACAACTCCCAGTTTTTGCACTAAGGGCCGCGGCACACAACAGCCAGGCCGCGGCCCCCGAAATTTCCTTCAGAACGCACAGACCCGCCTGTACTCTGGGCCGCGGTGCCCTCCTACTGGGCTGCGGCCCCTCGCTAATTTCCTGGGCAGATTTTGTGTGTGTGCCGCGGCACACTTGGCCCGGGCCGCGGCACACGGGTCAACTTTGCAAATGGGTCTCTTTTTATGCGTTCTTTCCTGCGGGATTCAACCGACTTCATCACCTACATTGTGAGAGCACATCATGAAAGAGATAGAGAGAGAAACAAGAGAGAGAAGTACTTTTCTTCAATTTCCCGAAAATTTATCGGTCGGATCGTCGTGATATTTTGACAAGAGCTTGGTGGCTATTGGACAAATCTTTTCACCGGAGTAGATCGAGTTTTTGAGTCCGGAAGTTCGGGTATTTCGTTAGCGTTTTGTGTAAGCTATTTACGGTGTTTTCTTTTCTCGATCTTGTTGTTATTGTGTATTACAAATACTTGAAGAACATTCATTACCAAGTATTTGACGATTGGTGTATACCCCCAGTTTGTATTAGGGACGAATCATTTATTGTGTATTGGTGATAGTGGATTTAAGCGGCTTCGGTCCCATAGTTTTTACTCTCGTCTTGAGGGATTTTCCACGTTAAAATATTTTGTCTCGTGTTTATTGTTTTTCGGATATCATTTGTATTATATTATCGAGTTGTAATTGAATTGCTCTACTCGTCGGTAACCACAAAGTTACAATTGAAGAGTGGGAAGTTGTCAAACTAAGGTTTCCGCATTTCTCGTTGTGACGTTAGTCGTGTTTTTCCCGACACTTCTATCTATGTATATACAATCACTATTAGTTATCTTTTTCGCTACTGCTACTATACAATTCCATGAATCCATTTTGGAAATCTGATCACAGCAACCAAAAAGATCCCCAATCCAATCCATTCTTTTTGCTGTATTAAACACAAGGGTTTATTGATTTTTGCTCAGAGGAGGAAACCAGCAAGGATTTCTAAGGATGACGCTCGCCATGGTTGATTGCCGGAGTTTGATCCAGTTCTGCAGAGCTTTTCACCCTCATAATCCAACGACGTCGTCCCGCGGCAAAACGCGCCGATTTAGCTCTAATTCCCTAAACCCCTTTTCGGATCATTTATGCCATCGATCTCCGTTGGCTGCCCTAGATTTCATCATCCTCCTTATAGTGCTCGCCTCCTTGGCCTTTTTGATCCTCCCATACTTCAAATTTTTCTTCTACGAGCTTCTGCCGATTCTTAATGGTTTCGTTATTGACCTCATCATCGATGATCCGCTGCCTTATTTCATTGGGTTCGTCTTCGCTCTGCTCGGTCTCATTCTCGCTGTGCTGGTTGATGCCAGGCTCAGGAGATGCGGCAATCCTCATTGCAAGGGTCTGAGAAGGGCTGTCGAGTATGATATTCAGTTGGAAACCGAGAATTGCGTCAAGTACTCACCGCACCCTTTGGATGGTTTTCTTGGTAACAATGAGGCGGCGCAGCTGGAATTAGGTCAGGATCGGGAAGAGTTGGAGGCTGAATTGAAGAAAATGGCGCCCGTCAATGGAAGGACCGTGTTGATTTTCCGTTCTCCCTGTGGATGTCCTGCTGGCAGACTGGAGGTTTGGGGGCATAAAAAAGTTCGTAGAATCAAGAAATAAAACGGGGATTCATTCATCCTCTATATGCTTCTTTAAGAGCCGATATACATGTCCTTTTGTGACTATATACATTATACAATAAGTGATGTTTTCACTGGCTTCTAGTAATAAAACGTATTTCATGTTCTCTGTTACCTGCTGTAAGTAATGAAAAGAGGTACATGTTTCTTTTTACTTTTTCCTTCTAAAGCTATTTATAAATTACTATCCGGAAACGAGCTTTGGGTTTTTATGTTTATGTCTTGGGACATGCATTACATATGTTGAGATTATTGAGGCTCTTCTATTACTTGAATAGGAAATTGTTCGTGAAGTTTTATCAAATCTAGATGTTCTAAAGCAGTGGCACTCTACCTATTAGACTGTCTACATAATTATCAATTTTACTTCCATCAATACAATGTTGCATTTTGAGTACCGTATAGTCCGTGCTGGCAATTATAGGAACAGATGGGCAGGTTGTTAGAAAGGGGCAGAGAAGAAGGACAAAGGAAGCATGCTTATTTCCCGGTACATTAACGTCCAAATAGATTGAATTTTTGGAATGATAAGGAACATGTGGTAAAAAAAAAAACCGGGCATGTTATCCCCTCCGGAATCGTTGTTTGGAAGGTCATGGAACCAAGGAAAATTGCTTTTATACATCCGATAATCATACACAGGCGACATCCTTTTGGGTGATGCCTTCGTCGGCAATTTTTGTGTAAGCAGTTTCTGCAGGGAATATCAGTAGGCTGGGCAGCTTGCCTATGATGTGGATATTGCTTGCATGTCAGAATGATTGATTGAGAAAGATGATTATTTATGACATCCCCTTCAGGCAACTTGCTTGGACTGCATACATAAAAACGAGGTGTGCTCTTTTACTTTTTCCGTGGAAATCAATTAATTATGAGGAAAAGATACAGCTACTTTTGGAAGTGCTCTGCAGTCGTGCATGTTTTCTTCACCTGTCTTTCTTTTGCAGAACAATTTATGTGCAAATGGTTCAGCATTTCAGCTTAGTCCTAAATCAACGGTTATTAAACGAGAAAAAAACATTGTTATGGAAGCTAATGAGTTGCTGCAGTTTATATTTCTTTCTTCCCAGTAGGACAACAGAAGTGTACAGGTACATAGAGCGGTAATTTTCATTTAGTCTGCGGATTTTTGCTCTGTAAAAGCAGTAGTATTTTGAATCAATAACCATAAACTCTATACTGTTGATATTGATTTTAGGACTAATGCTATAAAATGACCAGGTTTCTTTATTTCATGCCACTAACATTAGAGACTAAAAGCAGGACTTTGTAAGTCATCTTCCGTCCATCCGTGCTTTTTAGTTTTTCATAGGGCTGTCAATCAGGTCGGGTTCGGGTCAATTCGGGTTGACCTGATAAGACCCGAACCTATTAAGGCTAAACCTGAACCTGATCTGTTAAAGGAAGGTTAAACCCGAACCTGAACCCAACCTGAAAGAGTGAAACCTGAACCTGATACGAACCCGACACGAACCCGAAGCTGACCTGAATTTGTTCGGGTCGACCTGACCCGAAAATGACCCATTAACGACCCGCCACAACTAGAACCTGATTTTATAAATTACACATTAAAATAAGAAAAAAAATCACAACCACCATTATATAAATCTGCTGTTCCAAATAAAGTAAACTACAAAATACAAATATTCTGGTACAATGGCCAACAAATCCAACAATACAAAATAAATCCAAAAATACACAACACATTTGAAGATTAAATCAACTTCAACGTCCAAATTATACTTGAAGATCAAATCAACTTCAACATCCCGTATAATGGTTTCAACGTCAGCATTTCAAGACCTGCTAAATTTATAGATCAATGTTAATTTAGATAATAAACCATAAAAATACACTGATTTTTTAGAAATACACTGCAACATCAGCACTGAAATCTACCTTTCAAGCTTCGAGCAATCATGTTGTTGTTGTTGAAGGCCGGGAGCATTCACCTTGATTTTCATCATTGCTCGCTAAGAAGTCTTCGGACAACTCCGATAGTGGCAATATACTTTTGAAGTCTTGAAGCAAAAATAAAAATATATAACAGAAAAGGTGAATATAGCAACAATTAAAAAATTAATATAAACTAAACAAATCTCAAACTTGATAATTTCATACCTTTTTCTCCGTACAACCAATCTCTAGTGCAGATAATCGCCTCCACGGTGCTTGGTTTAACTGAACTATGATATTGGTCAAGTACCCTTCCACCAACACTAAAAACCGATGCAGAAGCAACCGTTGTTATTCTAATACTGAAGAATGCACACTGAAATTTTTCTTCAGTTTTAATAAATATATAAAAACAAAGAAAGTCAAAATACAACCCATTAAGCACATAACCTCCTCAATTCTTGCAGAGAACAAAGAAAGAAAAGAAAAAGAATAGTGCATTAGTAACAATTGCATATTAACATAATCTAACCAGTCAATAATTAATACACAAGAAAACAAAGTTCACAATACATAAACTCCCTGCAACAAACAAAAAAACAGAAATACATATACATAAAAATCCTGATTCTATGTGTGCTTTGACCCTTTTTTAGGTGAAAGGATAAACGAAAATTACAATTAATCGGTAATTTGCGAGGGAACTAAAACATGCAAACACAAAGATCAAATTAGCACAATCAACACGCGCATAACCATATGTAATATATATTTAACGCATAATTTCAGCATGTTCGGATGGAAACTGGAAAGTATACAATAGAAGCAGTCGAGAGAGAGAGAGAGAGAGAGAGAGAGAGAGAGAGAGAGAGAGAGATTTTGATGAAACTGAGCGAAAAATCCCAGCGCGAGAACAGAAATGAACATACAGCGGCAAACAGAGGGTGATATGTTGTGGAGGTTTAGGAGCAGATCGGAGAAAGCGAGGAGAGAAAAATGGTAAGAGCTGTGAGTCGTGAAAGAACAGAGAAGAAATGAGAGAAGAATGGACTGGAAGAGTAGCGGCGCAGAGGGAGGGTTTTTAACTTTTAAGGGTTGGTTAGGGAACCCTAAAATTAAATAAGAAAAAAAATAAACATATAAATATAAGAATAAATAATATATTTATATTAACAGGTAACCTGTATCCAACCCGGACCCAACCCGGACCCGACCCGAAATATTCAGGTCCTTATTGGATCGACCTGATAAGGATCCGAAGCTGTTAAAGCTAAACCCAAACCCATTAATTTCGTGTCGGTTCGTGTCGGGTCGAAAATTGACAGCCCTAAGTTTTTCATGAGCTATAAAATAGTGTCATGACCTGTACACTGTACCTAAGAAAGTTCATTGCTGTTATTTGAGTAGTCATATTATTTACCATCAGTATCACAGAGGTTAATGTGATTTATCTTGAGATTCATGTGATTAATCTTGAGTTTCATCTCCTGAACCTTTAGTTGAACTGCTATTTGAATCGATTCATCTGACAATGTACATCAGTACATGATATAGTTGGTTCTGATGCAACTTCTTTATCTGAAACTTGCAAGATTCCATCATCTACATGTTCAATGTTGGTTAGTTTGGAGGCCTATTCACTGTTACTTGATTTAATAGTCTGTTTAGATCTAAGCGTTCTTGGTGTTTTGGGATTAGTGTTAGATGTATCTTTCTTTGACATTATAACTAAGTGTTTTTTGTAATAAATATATGAAAGCATACATCTCCGAGTGTAGTTATCTACTTGATAAATGACAAGTCGATTCATTATTCTCAGTTAACACCAGCCAAATATTTAAGTCGAGCTTTTTCCATCTAAAGCTGTATTATTTACCTCCGGAGGTCTGATCTTAATGTTCTCTTGGAAAATTGTTCGAACTTCAAGATATTTAAAACTCTGTCGGCCTACTTCGGAGCTGCAAACTGCAGATAATTCATCTGTTCATACTTCAGTAAAAGTCTCGTGCTGAGTTTTGTTTCTTCCAGAATCCTGATTCTTAGAATGAAACATTTTATGTTGCTCTATCTGTCTTTTGTGGTTACTTGGTGAATGGTGAATTTTGAGGATATACATGGGTTGCATGGGAAAAATTCTAACATAGACGAGTTCTGTGAGTTAGTTGTAAACCTTGGTCCAGATTCATCCATGCATGGACGGAACATATAAGGGGCCGAGGGGGGCTGTGCCCCCCCAAAAAAAAAAAAAAAAAATTTGACCCTATATACATTTTATACCTTTTTATTTTTAGTTTCAGTCATTTTTAATACAAAAATTTCAGTGTTGTGTATATCGGCCCCCCTAAAATAAATACTTTACAAATTGGCCCCTCCAACAAAAACGTTCAAGTTCGTGTCTACAATTTTACTCATAGACCTGGTTCATGTTAGAATCTTCCGGTTGCATGATTCTGTCTCATCCAATGGTGCTTTCCTAGCATTAGAGTTATTAGATATCAAGTTTTCGTCTTGAAGAGAATGGAGGAGGCTGGTAAAAAGGTCCGTGACTGAAAATCTGACTGGACCAAGACCGTTAAATGTAATTTCTGTGACTTGTTCTCTTTCATATTACAGATTCTGTGGTCCACCAAATGTTGGGGTTTTCTGTTGGATGTATGACAAGGTATGCACTCTATTTCTGCGACCATGAATTATCAAAGCTTTGACCCTGTACCCAGTTCATTTCTCAAATCGAATATTAGAGGGGGGGAGGGGGGGAATCGTACCCCACTCTTGTCTGGCACAAAAATGCTAGCATTTCAAAGTTACAGTTTTCCGTACTGATCGATCCAAGTGCGTATTCAACATCTATGAATCTATGTTTTGCTTTGTCCGTACAAATTTTATTTTTCATTTACCATTTTTTTCTCTCCCTTCTATTGTGATATAATCTTTTCTGGATTATTGATCTAAACTATCGAGTAACTGTAAATAAACCAGTGGAATATATAATTTCTTTTGCTAAATTATACCCTGCGTAATTTCTTGACTTCAAGAACCGCTGATGGCTTTTTATACGACTCAAAGGTAACTTCACCAAAAGAACTGGTCAGGAAAATTATTCCATTATTCTATTCTAAATTTTTAAAGAGTATTCTAAAATATTCCGTTTTCAGAAAAATATGGAAAATTGGAGAAAACATGTTGAAACTTGATTAGCTTTTCCAATTTGGAATACGCGGTATTCCATTATTCCAAATTTTTTGAATACTCCAGTTCAAATTTGGAAAACAAGCTGAGATTGTTTTCCAAATTTTGACTTGTTTTCCAGAAAAATGGAATATTGGAATACCGCCTATTCCAAATTATTCCAAATGAACTGTTTGTGAACATGTTTTCCAAATTCTCTTGTATTCTAGAATATTATTCTGGAAAAGTGGAATAATTTTCCTGAACTAAACAGGGCCTAAGTTTCTGAAATACTGAAATTACTTAAAACCTCCGAATATGGTCTGGACTAGTAACATGTCTATTAAGCTTTTTAGAACCGTGACGAGGTCTATGAAGAAGAGCAAAGCAGATGAAGCGCCCTTATTTATAGCACAATTCAAGTCCTTGGATTCCCACAAAAGAATAGCATGAGATTTCGAAGTTGAAGCATGAATACGTGATAACATATAACTTGATTCAGCAGTCAAACACGAGCATTAGCCTCGTCGAGGTTAATTTGGGATTTTAAGGCTTTGTTGTTGTTGTTGTTGTTGTTGTAGTCGTGGAATGTCTGCCTTTCTTCTCTTATCTGAAGAATGGTGTTTGATTATAGAAATTGTCTTTCAATTCATGTCACTTTCAGAGAGGACGGAGGAATGGGGATCCTCTCCAGTAACTGGAGGGTACTATTCAATTTGGACCGTCCAGATCACACACACTCGTGCGGGTGTGTGTGTGGGTCTGCATCGGACGGTGCAGATCCTTTCAGTTCTCTCCGGAAATGGAGAGGATCCGGACTCAGGACGGAGATACGAATTGCCATATGTATTTTTCTCAGTATACTAAAATCTTCTTGGATCTCCTCTTAAATGGTTTCTGAAGTTGAGCCATCTGCTGATCATAGTGATGCTGAGGTTTCCTAATAATTCTTTTGAGCAGGCAGACATATGAATATCAGTCCCAAAATTTGTGCCGGGCAATATTCGGCACGAGTTTTAATAAGAAAAACTGTTAAGTGTATTGTCGGGTGTAATGTGAATGGAGAATGAGTCTAACGTTAATGTAGTGTTAAGTTAATTGATGTTTGTAAATGGCGTATGAACAAACTTGGGAGGCATACCGAAAAGAAAAGGTATGGACAAATTTGGGGACGAAAGGAGTATTATGTTTAACATTCTTTTCCTTTATCATGATGGAACCATTTGTATATTTTATATTCTCTCTGTCCATCATAAGTGTAGCACATTTGATTTTTATAGTTTTCAAATACAAATTTGATTATTAATAATTTTAGTTATATATGAATAAAAATAAAAAAAATATCTTGAAAATACATATAATATAAATTTAATAAATATTTACATAGTTATAATATTTTTATATAATAGTTACAATTTATGGTTAAAATTTATTAATTTTGACCGTGAAAATAAAATATGCTATACTTTTTATGGAAGAAAGGAGTATTTTTTTTTTTTAAATTGTCTGGAAAATATAGTGTGGAAGTAATCACGTTCATTCATTCCTTAATAATTGACACTTTTACTTTTTGGGAATCAACTTTTATCACTACTTATTCTTAAAATATATTAACAGAAATTACAAAAAGATGTATCTATAGATTTGTATTAAGCAGTACTTTTATATTATATGATATTTTTTTTTTATCATTTTCTCCAAATAGATATTAATAATGAAAAATCAAATCATGAAAAGCGAAATCGACAGTCATTTAAAAATGAGTGTAATTGTAATTTTGGTAAATATATTTTTGACAGAAAAATGATAAATATTTGCAATAAGAAGCGAAACAAATCAAGGACGAATGATAGTAAGAGAAAAATCTAATTTGGGATAACTGAAATTTGATTTAAATAGTCCATAATCTCTATAGGACACGACTCGTGCCATAATATGATGATATATAGAGTGATCATCCATTGAAGTGAAAATCATCACAAATTACTTGGCTCTCGGTTTCAACTTTGATTGATAAAAGCTAGTAACCTCTTTAAATTAATACTCGATAAATTAATAATTTATATAAAATTAATATTTTTTTCGATCCCGATTTGGCCTCAAGCGTAAATTAATAATTTCGATAATTGATAAGATAATAGTTTTTTTGAGTACCCTTTATAAATCATTGGTGCCACCAACATCATAAATTAATAATCTCAGAAAATTACAAAGATAATTAAGACAAATTAGTAAAATATGACTTTAGTGTTGATTGTTTTCTATTGAAATTCAAGTCGAAATGAATCTCATCTCTCACTTTTTCACGGCGCTTAAAAGCTCTGGTGTGATACACTCTGACTGCATGAAAAAATTATAAAGAATTTTCGACGCTTCTATTGCTTCTTTTTGCGTAATCAGCTCTAATGGTACCGTATCATCTTGAGCTCCATCCTCAATTGAATTTTCAATTATAGTATCAACAATTTCTTATAAGCTTGGATTCATGAGCATCCTTCATTTTCACCCGGATAATCCAATAGATGATTGACATCCATTTGATTGTGATGATGAAGATTTTAAATCAATGCAGCGAGTTCATGAGTACCTGCTTCAGTATCCGCATGTAAATTTGTTGAATCTTCTTCATTCAATGAACGAATTTTACAATGTCTGAAACAATTGGCTATTGTCTCTTGTTGAATATAAAATATTTCTTTAAATTAATAGATTATTAATTTATCGATTAATTAATACCTCTCTAAAATTAATATTTTTTACGATCATAATTGTATTAATTTATAGAGGTTCTACTGTAGTTTGAACTCTAGATATATTATTTTATTTGATAAAATATAAACGCTCAAATGGGCAACATTAGAATAATAAAGTCATAAAATGAGGATAAAAATTACATTATTCAAGCTTATTTCATGTTCCATCTGATTAAAGTTCTTTCGAGCTTCGACTCATTAACTAACCAAATTGTGACCATACACAATTTTTAGACATTGACCAATTTTCAAATAAAGTTGTATAAATATACACTCGATTCGTCTGGATTGATTTACGCCTTTACATGACGGACACATCAATGACTAGGGTTGGGATTTTTGAAACGGGAATCGCGGAACCGATCCGAACCGCATTGGAACCGACGGTTCGGTTCGGTTCCTAGCAACAATTTTTTTTTCGGTTCGGTTCGTACTGTTAGTATTCGGTTCGGTTCGGTTCGCCGTTCCTTCCCGTTTTAAAGAAGAACCGATCTGAACTGCAAGGAACCGTCCGAACCGGAAAATTGACCCTCTGAATATAATATAATATAATATATTCTTATTAAACATAATATAATATAATATAATATATTCTTAATAAAATAAAATATAATATAATATATTTTATCCGAACCATACAAAATCGGTTCCGGTTCGGTTCCGATTCGGTTCGGTTCCTGCTCAGTTCGGTTCCTGTGCGGTTCGGACAAAAAAAACTGGCAAAACCGAACCACGAAAAAATTATGCCGTTCGGTTCCGATTCCTGTATTTTTATCCCTGGAACCAAAAAGTCTCAGGCCTACCAATGACATCTTCACACATAATAATAGCTTAGTTCTCGAATTTTAGTAAAGAAAAGAAAAAATGTTAGGAGAGAAAAAAGAGAAAGGAAAGTGAAAGAAAATTATATTTTGTGTTCTCAAGTTGGAAGAAAGTGAAAAAAAAAATAACCATTTTGTTCTTTTCTCTCCAAATCCTTCCAAATCGAAAGGAAAGTTAAGAGCGAAAGTTTTCCTTCTATTTTTTTTTTGTTTCTTTTCATTAAAAAAGTCAGAAAAATCAAATATCTTTTGTTTCTTCTTATTTCCATTCATTTTTTTTTCTTTTGTCCCGGGAACTAAACGCAACGTAAATTTCGACAGATTTTATCCATCGACACGGCGCCGTTTTCGCGTGCACGCAGTCTCCTTTCCCAGCGCCTCGGCTGCAGCTCCCTCGAACTAATTGGACTCCCATTTTTCGAGTTCTGTTAGCAGTTTGATGTCTTCCCATTAGAATTTAGGAAGAAGCATTCATCCGAAATTGTTACTAGTATTTCGTAAGCACATATTTTTTTGGAAGATGAACAAGATTAGACTGCAAAACCTATTATTGTTTGGTTGCATTGTTGTGTTGATTCATGGCATCGCCATATCGGCGGCGTCTCCTTCCCCCGAATACTCGCTCATCGGAGTTTCACCTGAAGGTTTTGATCGATTGATCGCGCTCTCCTTCATTTTGTTTCCTTCTCTCTCTCTCTCTCTCTCTCTGTCTGTGTGTGTCTGTGTGTGTGTGTGTGTGTGGAATCAATGCATTCTGCAAAAGAAATAATGAAAAAAAGTGGATGTGGTGCAGATTTGAATTATTATAAGGGATTTTCATCGTCGAGCGCGATTAAGTGCAAAGATGGATCGAAGATATTCAACAAGTCCCAGTTCAATGATGACTTCTGTGACTGCCCTGATGGCTCCGATGAGCCTGGTACTCTTGTCTTCATTTGTCTATTTTTTTTTTTTTAACTTGGTATTCTTACTTCCTAATATCCAATTAAGTTGAATATAGTAAATTGAGTGTTAGCATGGTTGATGAATTGAGTTTGGGCTGGGTTCTGCAGGAACATCAGCTTGTCCCAATGGGAAATTTTACTGCAAGAATACTGGACATGCTCCAGTGATCTTATATTCTTCTAGGGTCAATGATGGCATCTGCGGTAAGAGACCCTTCACTTCTGACACTCCTGTTCGAACTGATAACAACTGTATTCCTGCGAGCATAGTTATTAAAGGCGCGCCTCAGGCGACAGGCGCGTAGAAAAAAGCCCTCATCGCCTTTCAAGACCAAAGGCGGGCGATGTGGGTGAGGCGCACGCCTTGGTGCGCCTCGGTGCGCCTTTTACCTGCGCCTCAGGCGCGCCTCTGTATTGTTGGATTTTCTTTGTATTTTTTGTTTTTTGAACACTTGTAAATGTTATTTTTTATTGTTTTGACACTTTATTTTTGTTAAACTTTACGTTTTTTTGATAGTTATATTTTCTTTTCATTATGTGTTTATGAGTTTTATAATTTATTTATTTATTTATTTATTTATTTATTTATTTTTTGCGCCTCACATTTGTCAGGCGTGCGCCTCGCCTTGCGCCTTGCGCCTCAGGCGATAGGAGCCCTTATCGCCTTGGTGCGCCTTTCGCCTTTAATAACTATGCCTGCGAGGTTTTCAGTCTTTCGTAGTGCAAGCAATCAGGTGCATTTTAGTGAAGCCTGCATAAAAATTTTAAGTTGCTTTTGCTTGTTTCTGCTTAAAGTTTACTCAACCTTTGGTTTTCTTTTGATGTTGGCATGCATATTACTGTTCTTTTGGGGGTGGGGGGTGGGGGGTGGGAGTATAAAGTTTGCATATACTTTCTCCTTACAAATCATGTGTAGACTTGTGTTGTACAATAAAAAAATAGCAGAAAACTCCCATCCTCGCCCTTTATTTATATGTTGTGTTGTTGTTTCATTTTTGTCGAATTTCGTCACATTTAGGACTTAAATTGTGTGAATATACATAACTGGTGCAGATTGCTGTGACGGGAGTGATGAGTATGATGGTAAGACCAAGTGCCCAAACACATGCTGGGAGGCTGGAAAAGTAGCAAGAGAAAAATTGATTAAAAAGATTGCTACATATCAGGAAGGTATCACTATACGCAAAAAAGAAAGTGAGCAAGCAAAATTGGCCATGTCCAAGGAGGAAGGACAATTATTGAAGCTAAAAAATGAGGAGAAAATACTTAAGGAACTCGTTGAAAAGCTCAAGGGTATATTTATCTGCTTTCCTTTTAAGTGAAATTATCGGTGGCATGAAACCATGCTACACTCCACATGCCCCCTAACCCAAGTTTAATGACCGAATAACAAGAAGAAAAAAAAAGCTAAAACCAGACCAAGTAAAAAAAAATACTTGAAAAGATAGTGCGATGTTGGTCAGAAGTTGATGCAAGTGAGTAGAGATACATGAAAACTCCTTGATGTTTGCTATGAACATGATATAATCAAGCCTGGCTTTTCATGAGGGGTTAGGTTATACGTGTCAGTATCACCACATCATTTCCATTATGTGAGGATATGTATGCATGCTTTGTCAAAATCTGATGTTCTTTCTGTAAGTGTATTTCCCTGCTGGTGTAAGTGTGTAAGCAATAAAACATTAAGCTGACGTAGCTTAGCAGCGGATATAGCTAATGTAAAGAATTCAAGTTTGCCTTTGCAAATGGCACTAAGGAGAGTCATCTACCATAATCTAAAACATAGACTTGTTTCATTTTCTTTTTACCCTTGTTGAAGCTTAAGGGTCCAAGTCCGTGTCCTGCATTCTGATAAATGCATTTTAATAGCTCATTGTTTTGCTCTAAGAGATTTATGTTGCCAGTTACTCATCAAATTGTCTGCCTTTTTCTGCTCTATTTTCATCAAGAGCGCAAGGAACTGATAGACAAGGCTGAGGAAAAAGAGCGTCTGCAGAAAGAAAAAGAAGAAAAGGAAAGAAAGGAAGCTGAAGAAGCTAAAGAGAAGGAAACCAAAACTGAAGATATTGAGTCTATGGAGAATGAAATTCATGAGAATGGTGGGACAGTAGATCAACCTTCACAGGTTTTACTAAGCTGATCTTGCCCTTTTTCTTCTATGCCAATAATTTGCTTGCAATTAAGACCTGAAGAGTTGCATATAGTATTTAACTACTATTTAAGTATTTACGTTAGGATCCTAAATTATATGTTCATTACTTAGAGTTGGATTTCGCCATTGTTTTAAGCCCTCTCAAATAAGATCTAGATGATGTTTTCTGTATGTCCCAGTGTTTTAAATAGCGCGCTATAGCGCGATTCGTAGCGCGCTATAGCACGCTACAGACCTTCAGCACGACGTAGCGCGGCCTAAATAGCGTTTTGCACAAATTGTGTGCGCTATTTACGATATAGCGTACGCTATTGTGCTATTTAGGCAAAAACTTGCGCTATTTGTGCAAAAAAATTGTGAAGGCCTGATAACATAATTTTTTTAAGGGTAAGTAGTCTTTTAATAATCCACTCAAACAAAATAGTTTATTTTGACATTGATCGGCTTTAACAAAGAAAACATCCACATGCAAAAAAATTAGAATGAAACCCTAGGAGAAGGCTGGCGCACGCGTAGAAGGTTTGAGAATGAGATGTGCGATTTTTGGTGCGTCTCTGAACTCAAAGAGCTGCACCTCTCTTGGTATTGCACATAATTTACTAGTATAAGTATATTTTTATTTCTTTGTGGTTTTATGATTCATTATCTTGTTGATTTACCAATATAAGTATATTTTTTATTTTTTAAAAATTGATAATTGACATGCTCGAATAGCTTACGTTATGCGCTACGCTACGACGGAACAAAAATGCTACACATGTAAAAAGCGCTATTTAAAACATTGGTACTGTGTCCGCATAAATAGTTTTACCTAAACTTCTTGATGATAGTTGGATCTAAAGATTGCAGTGTGTTTAGTTTCGAATGAAAATGTTAAACCTGCTGATAAAATTGATGTTTCATAACTTTATTGTGGTGGAAAATACTATACCACGACTACCATGTGGAGTTCCTTTGTTAGTGGGTTATTTCCTAACACGGATCAGCCTAGTGTTCATTTCCTAACACCTTCTCTTGCCACAGTCCTTAATGATTATGGGGATAATTTTCCTTATGACGTTAAATAGGATTCTGCGGATGACCATCACGAACCGGTCAATGAACCTGAGCTTAGTGATCATCCAATTGAGGAAGGACCTCCAAATGATGGAGTAGAAGATAATGAGGTCTCTCTCCAGGTTCAGTGTTATTAAATTCTCAAACACCTTTGATAAGAGACCACATAAATATTTAGTCACTGACATTCATAGCGTACTTCTGTCTTGTTTAGAACACAGAAGATCAAGGGGAAGATCAAAATTTTGATGACAGAACTGGTCTTGATAGTGGAAAGGAGGTAAATGCGTTTTGTACAAGTTTTGGTATTGTATATTTTCGTCTGTTTTGATATGCAACTATTTGGTGGTACCACGACTTATGCTGAAGTACGTCTTCTCAGATTCTCACTCTCAGAAATTCCACTAATTATACATCCTTATCCAGCCATTTATTAAGCAGCAATCTTTGGTGTTTCCAGGATAAAAATATAGCTGAAGATATTGAGACACTGTCAAAGGAAGAGTTAGGGCGTCGTGTCGCATCTCGATGGACAGGGGAAAATACCGAGCAGCATGAGGAGTTTGATGCCTCTATAGATAAGAATCATGAATTTCCTGATGAGACACCAAATGAAATCAACGATGAGGAAAACAATGGCTATGCCTCAGATGGTGATGAGCATAGGTATGATGATGACGACGATGAAAGCGAAGACCAGGTCGATGATTTTGGAGGGGAGGATCATTATGATTCAAGCTCTTCTCAAAAACCGGAGTCTGATGATGAATTTGACTTGTCAGGTAAACTGGTTCTCTGTTGAAGTTCCTCTTGCAGTTACCCTCTGTTAAGAAAATGCAACTTTTATATGGTCCAAATTGGTCAGATGTTACTGGCACAAGTGGCTCATCTTGGCTGGAAAAAATACAGAAGAACGTGAAGAGCATCTTCCAGGCTGTAAATTTTTTCCAGAAACCTGTTAATATATCTGGTACGAGAGGGTTTTGGTAACTTTTAGCATTACTGGACATAAATCAGAAGATAATTATTTGTTGCTTGATTCACTTTGCAGAGGCAGCACATGTTCGCAAAGAATATGATGAATCCAGTGCCAAATTATCCAAAATACAATCGAGGATATCGAGTCTAAAACATAAACTAAAACAAGATTTTGGTATGTTATATACATGGACAAAAACGTTCTGTATTTATGTTACTGCATTTAAATTCATCGCACTCTTTGCAAATTTGGTAGGACGTCAATGTCTGCACTTTAATACTGCAGGTCCGGAGAAGGAATTTTATTCATTCTATGGTCAATGTTTCGAGACCAAGCAGAATAAGTTGGGAGTTTCTTAGTTTCTTCTTTTTTATTAGCTTTTTTGAATCATCAATTACTAATGTACTACTTATGACAATTGATTAATCTCTCTTATTCGGGGTTTTGAATTATGCTGCTTCAGGTATGTTTACAAAGTATGCCCCTTCAAGGAAGCTAGCCAAGTGGAAGGTTACAGTACAACTCGTTTGGGGTAGGCATTTTCATGATGAGTGCATTTCATATTCATATATTATATGTTTAGAGCATGCTCTTTTATTGTCTGTTTGGATTTACCTATGAAGCACCGATACTTCTAGGAGGTTAACGTACGAGTGTCGAACACTCTGGAGACAGGACACAGCGGGGACACGTACAGGACACTCCAAAATAAGTGTCCCTTTTTTTTGATATGGCGACACACGGGGACACGTCGGGAACACGCAAGGGCACTCCGGACACGTCTCCTGAGTTTTTTTTACTAATTTTAGTTGATTTACAAAAAATAAAATAAAATCCTAATATGTTTAATTAAATATCTTAGAATAGTCTTTAGATTTGACAATTTAAATAGTTTGAAGTATTACGTGTTTCTTTTTGATGAATTAGATCAATCGATGACATGGTTTATATATATAAAAGCATGTCCCTGCCATAACCGTGTCTCGTATTTTTCAAAACCGCTGTTTGCCGCACCCGCACCTGTATGAGTACCCATATTGTTGCTTCCTATTGATCTATCAATATGCATGTTCATTGTGCAGTCCCCTTGCTCGAGCATCTACATGGTTCAAACTTTTCTTCTCATTTTATTAATCGAATTGTGTAGGAGCTGGGAGAAATTTGAAGACTCCTACAGAATCATGCAGTTTTTAAATGGAGATAAGTGCTGGAATGGCCCAGATAGAAGCTTAAAGGTAAATAGACGCGCGCGAACAGACACAAACACACACACATAAATCTTGTCATAGCATGTTGCATCATTTATCTGTTTTTCCTCCATAGCCATTAACTTGGCACTGCATTTTGTGTAACCCTAGATGACAACCTGATGGAATAGCCAACTTAATCTCTCAAAATAAAGTTATTGAGATCGTCCTCATCATCTGCTAAACTAGTTCGCTCCCAAAATCAGCGTGTTTGTCTACACGCATTTTTTACCCAAGTTCTATAGTCTTATAGTTATATATCTCCACCCTTTTTTCCCTTTTTGATCCGAACATATTAATTGAATGCAGGTCAAGTTAAGGTGTGGATTGAAAAATGAACTTGCAGATGTTGATGAACCAAGCCGATGCGAGTAAGAATCTCCATCTAACTGTGCTTTCATTAATTGTGTATTTGTGCACGTGTCTGCTTGCAATTCATGCGGTTTGATTATGCTAACATAATGCGGCAATGTTTTTTTTTTTTCCTGTTGCCGCATCTCCCCCCACCCCACCCCCCCAAAAAAAGGCGTCTTCGTGGGGAAGCCAACTAGGCATGGGGCCTAAGATCTCTCCTCCTTACTTGGGCCTCCAATAAGTTACCAATTTTTAGTTTCTACAGGCCCAATTGTTTAACCCAACACTTGCAACCCTTGTACTTTCACTAACGGGAAATTCGACAATAAAAGTCAAAGAGAATTAGAGAGAGAGAGAGAGAGAGAGAAGCTGTGAAAAAGAGTGGATGAGAGATTCAACTTTCAAGAGAAGACTGATTAATGCGCATGAATTATTCTCAGTATTACGGTTATAGAAAAAAAGCATTAGTGGATGGGTTGGTTAACTTGACCAATTGAAGTCCTGGAGTATATAAAGACTTTACATCATGGGTTTCCTAATGCTTGGGGTAGCTTATAGAATATTACTGACCTTACCATTACAATTACAGTAGTGTATGCCGAAAGAAGTTTCGCTTAACTCAATTTGATAGAGGTTGAATGGTTTGTTTATGTTATCAACTATGTGCGATCAACTATGTCACACGATAGGTTGAATGGTTTGTTTATGTTATCTATTGGAAAACAAATTAGTAGTTGAACTTCGTTACAAAGATTTAATTGATAATCTTGAGCAACAAAAAAAGCGCCAAGGGTGTGAACGTACTAATTATTGTTGTACTTTCTAATAAATTTATGTGCTGGTTAACTTGATGTGTCTCCCTGATATTGGTTCTATTTTGTTATTTCATTTTTCACTAACATATACTCCCTCCGTCCCCCAATAGCTTGCACATTCGACTTTTCACGGCCCAAGAAAACTCTTTGACCATTATTATTTGTAATTTTATAATTTTAAATATAATAAAACCATAATATTTTGAAAATATATTACCTGAAAAATCCGTGTATAATATTTTTACCTCATGATTCGATGTATTTTTTTTCTTCACAATCCAATGCATCGACTTTGGTGTGTCTTTTCAGATACATGGCATTGTTATCCACTCCTGCTCTGTGTCGCGACAGTAGACTTAAGGTTACCTTTCAAGCTACCTTCTTCGTTTTTTGTTTACTAATACCATTGTCTTCAGCGGCAATTTCTAAATTCGACTTTGTTATTTGACGAAACGTGGGGATAGGAATTGCAAGATAAGTTGGAATCACTGAACAAGGATCAACCCCAAGGACATGACGAGCTATGAGAGAGAAATCTTTGTGTTTGAATCAACTGGGAATAATGTTTCCCCTACTCAAAACACATATACTATCTTTTTCTCCATGACAGGTATATCATACATGGGAGCTAATCGAGTTGGTAAAGGCATAGTTATTTATCTACCAAAGACGACTAAAAAAATTATCATCGAATCGAGACCCTTTTTTCGTTCTTTCTGGTTATGCCACTTGCTCAAGCCTTTGTGTTTGAATGTAGTGTAGTATATGCGTCTTTAGTGTCCATTGTGATTGAGTGAACATATATGGCATGCATTAAAGGAGAAGTGAGAGTATGTTTTGGAAGGACAAAATATGATAAACAGTCCTAAAACTTTTTATTTTATTAATTATTTTGCCCCTGTAATAGTAGTTTTTAGTATATTTTGAATATCTATATTTCAACTTATTTTTCTTTTTAGATGCTATATTAATTAGACATATAATATCAAAGTATATTTTTCTTTGAAATAGTGTTTTAGGATATATCAACTCTATTATAAACTAATTTGAGAGTCGTGATTGTCACGTGTCACGTTCTCAGGTTTTTTCTTCCATTTGTCGGCTTCTCGAGCTTCGGTTGACATGTATCGGTAGTATCTCGAGGTTTTTTTTCTTGATTTTCATATTAAAAGGATAAATGTTAAAACTAATTAATAATAACTCCTAAAATAATTCAAGAAAAAAAATCAGTAACTAATAATAGCACCAAAAGATCAGTAGATGGGTCCTTCGACATTTTCATAATAAATGTGAAATTTGTAAAATAAGATGATAACGATTCGTGTCTACATATTTCATTGAACGGGCGTCAGCTTAACAGTATAGTCTATATTGTGGGTTAGAGATGTGAAGTTTTATATTTATCTCTTTCTTATTTTTTTTAGAAATTTACACTTATCATATTTATAAAATTAAATCAAATAACCATCATCTATTTTTTTAATTCCCACTATACACTTACTATTAATATTTTAACTTTTTAAAATATTCACCAAATTTTTCTTTTTGGTCAGGCAAGAAAACTTTCATGATGAAACTTTGAGTACAAGGTGTACTTAGGCTCTGTTCTTTTGGACTGAATGAATTTGAATCGGCCCAACTGAATGGAATGGATCTCGAATCGAAATCGAATCGAATGGGCCAGATGGAATCGAATCGAATCGAAATATATATTAAGGGTAAATAATAATAATAATAATGATAAATAATAATAATAATAGTAATTAACAACAACAACAATAATAGTAATATTATTAGTAATAATAACAATAATAATAATTAAGATTACTAATAATAAGAAGAAGAAAAAGAATTTGAATCGAATCAATCGAATCGAATCGAATGGACTCAATCGAATCGAATCGAATCAACTGAATGGACTGGCTGAATCGAATCGAATCGAAAAGCGAAAAATAAGTCCAAAAGAACAGGGCCTTAAACCCTTACATGAAAGGAAAAAAAAAAGACTGATTAACAAAATCGACTCCAAATTAATTTGACTGCTCAATCTCTAGGATTTGCTCTCCACTTTAAGTACTCACCACTACTATTAATCTCATTGATTGTAGTTAACCACGACCAAACTGTTGCTTTAATTTCCTCAACAATCTTATGTGGACTCGAAATTTTACCTTCAAAAACACGATCATTTCTAGCTTTCCAAATTTTCCAAATAATGCACATCCATATAGAAGCTGATTTTTTCCCTTTTCTATCCGAATCTAAGAAATTGTCATGTTGAAGAAAACTACGAATGGGGTCGATGTGAGGGACCATTAGTAGTTTTGTCCAACCGTAGAACAAATTCCATATTTCCTTAGAGAACTCACACGTGAAAAAGAGATGTTGGATGTTCTCTTCTTCCAAGCCACAAAAAATGCAATTGATATCACCGTCAATTGGAATAATGCCTCTTCTTTGTAGACTCTTTTTTGTAGGCATCCGTTGATGTAGAACCTTCCATACAATTGCTTGAACCCGTTTAGGTGCCGAACTGCTCCATAGTCTCTTGAAAGCCTTCTTCGTCTCGTCGTTTCTCTCCTCCCCTGCTCCTATGCTTTGTTTATATGCTGCACTTGTGGAAAAAATTCCATTGTTGGAATGAATCCATTTCCACGAGTCTTCTTCTTCTGCATTAAATTTGTACCTGTTTAAGCATCCTAATAATTTACTCATCCTTTCCTCCTCTCTCCCCCTCAATCTTCTACGCCAATTCAGTTCCCAAATCCAAACCCCGTCTGTCCACGAACCCATCTCGTCTATATTTTTCCCCTGTTGCACGCTCAATCTAAAAAGACTAGGAAATTTAGATCTTAAAGGACCCTCCCCAACCCACCAATCCTCCCAAAAATCAGTTTTATTACCTCTCCCCACCACCCTTAAAAGATTAGATTTCATCCCTCTGCCCCCACCCCATCAAACAGCTCACATATGTCCTTCCACCACTTTGAAGGACACTCCCTTCTCCCTGTACCCCTCCTTTCTCCCTCACTAGGCCTAGATAGATTACTCTCGTACCTAGATCTAATTACTCTCACCCACAACCTATTCGTCTCATTCAAGAACCTCCAGATCCACTTCTTAAGTAACGCATCATTGAATACGCCCATATCCCTAATTCCCAACCCCCTTTGTATTTACCCTTACAGACCTCGGCCCACCCCACCCAAGGAATATAATTTTTGCTTACACCCCCTCCCCCCCCAAAGAAAGTTTCTTTGAACCTGCACAATCTGTTTAATGGTTTTTTTCGGCAGACGAAAGAAAGAAAGGCAATAGATAGGTACCGCAGATAGGACTGATTGCGACCCCCGAACGAGATGTGTTTATCACTCCAAGCATTTAACCGCGTTTGAATTTTATTAACAAGAAAGTTCCAAGAAGCTGATTTTCTGTGAGCAATTCCAACCTTAAGCCCCAGGTATGAGAGTGGTGATTTGCTAACCTCGCAGCCTAGAAAATCAGCAAGGCGTTGTGTCACATATGCCTCTGTGAGAGTGGTGATTTGCAAACCACACCACACATTTATCATCATTATTTACACCAATTATTATATAAAATACACTAAATATACACACTCTGTCAAGCTTTTTGAGCGGGACAGAGGGAGTAATTTTATTAGGGTTGGCATATTTGGTTCATGAATTCGGGCTCAGATTGAAAAAGTTCGGGACTAAATACGGTCCATGCAGGCTTTAAAAGAAATTAGGGCTTGGACATGACTTGAGAGAAGAATTTCCGATTCGAGTTTGGATCTTAATTTTCGAAAGCTCGAATTTATAAATTGTGCGACGTTTTATTGTCACATGTTCTAAAAAAGTCCGAAAAGTTCAAAGAAAGAAAACAATACACAAAATTGAATAGGATTGGGAAAATCCGAAAAAATAGTTTGTGTCTGTTTTTTTCTTGAAAGGGCATAAACTTAACATTATAGTCGAAGTGGTGCGGTAGAGATGTATTTTTATTAGGGTTGGGATTCTGGGCTCAAAATCTTGGGCTCAGCAAAGTTGGGGACGAAAGAAGAATATTTTATTTGAGTCTTGATCTCAATTTTCGAAAGCCTGAATGTTTAGATTGTCGACGTTTTTTATCCTCAAAAAAGTCCGAAAATCCAGAAAACCCCCCAGAAAAACCTAAAGAAGTCTGGGTTTTTCCCGAAAAAAAAATGCTCAAATAGTTTGTGTGACATTCCATTTAACATGTATCACCACTTATCTTATTTTTAAAAGTTCGAATCTCCGACTGAACCTGAATGAGCCATGTTCACTCAAGTTTATACTTTCTAAAAGCTCGATTCGACTCAGCTCAAAATTTAGGCTTCAAGTTTTACTTAAAAATTATGGACGAGTCTACCTGATCCCAACTGGATCGGGCTAACCCTAGTGGTTTCAAGCTAGCCCTAGCGGGCTTCGAGCTAGCCGTAGAGGGCTTCGGGTTATACGGTCTGGTCCCACTCAAATTTAACGGGGTCGTTAATTTCCGGACCTAACCCGTGTGTTTTTATATTTTTGTTTCAATAGGCTTCAATATATTAACGACTTCAATAAATTATCGGGCATATCATGTCCTACTTTGCAACAATAGTCATATGTCACTCAACATGATGGATGTGATCAAATGGTTGGTTTCTTTGGAAAGTAGACACGAACCTTTCCAATGGTACCACTTTCACCATTTTTCAACAAGTGAGCTGCCTTGTAGGTCATATGGTAGATAGACCAACACATTCTGGGCAAATTCGGGTATCGGTTTTCAAGTGTCCTTTTATTGAGATAGAGCGCGAGCTTCAAGCTTCTTGTCAATCACAGACATTGCGTGACCGCATCCTAGGCCATCATCACAGTGGCTTTACCAGGTTATTACGAATGGGTTTGTCGAGTCAAATGTGAATACATACTATCGTACTTTGATAGAGAGAACTTCTCTTAAGGCTGCATCACTACTTAAGTGAGCCAAGTCTTATTATGACTTTGACTAGTCATATTGGGAATCATATAGGCATTACTTTATCGTCTCTTAGGGAAACCGTCCCTTAGATTGCCTTAAACCGATTGATGAATACGCATCATCAAGTGTCCCCAAGATCCTTTCATTCCTAACTTTGGATTTAGCGGAATCTATTAGTCTCACAAGAGTACATCACTATAAACCCTTAGTTTTACACGCAAAAGCTTCATATCTCTTCTAAATCAAGTATATACTTAGTATGTGTTCCTGACAATCACTTGTCAACGCGCTCCGTGGTTAGGACCACTTGATTTAGTCTGATCCACCACGATATCCTTTTACCACTTAACTTAGTTCCCCACTAAGATAAGATTTAACCCCAAGCTGCATTTCAGTTTTTGGGAAACTATCTAACTGAAAAGATAGTGGATGCTATAACATCCATTACGATAGCACAACTAAGTTTTGTGTCAGTGTAGTCGATTCTAGTGTGTTCATGAGAAACCTAGCGCCATGAGGTGAGTTTAACTCCTTCTCTCACTCGCTTTAACAAAGTATACGGATAGATCTTAAAAGAGTGTCGGTACCACTTCAACAAAGGACTATCACTTTGTTCATACTGGATTCGCATATATTTCCATTTTAGGCCAGCGCTACAACATTGTAGATTTTCAACGAAGTATGGTTCGATTAAACTCACATTTCACGTCCTCATGAACCGGCTTTATTCATAGAGTACTCTTTATGGATTGTCATTCATTGAGGCGTCCCCCAATGATGATTATAATCCAGACTCACATGAGACGGATGAGTTCATTTGATCATATGATCAAGTTTCATGTACCAAACTTGCATACATTCTTAGCGAGAGTATTTATCGAACCAAGTGGCACCCCAATATTCTATGAGATCTACGGCCTAGTAACACCGTCTACCACAATTTGTGGTGTTACCATATCACCATTTATAGGTGACGAATGTCCATGACCGGACACAATCCTTGCAGACATGTTTGCAGCATGTATTTAATCTTGTCACTTTAGGGAACTTGGTGATGCACAGTAGGGACAAGTATGATAATTCCAAGTCGTTCTACTGAAACATGATCGTTCGCATTTCCCCCTAACGACGGGAAGACTGGCTCATCAAAGTGACTTACGCGATCGTCTGCCAAGGTATATTTTAAGCGGACTATGAGTGAAAGCGCATGTCATATGTTGGGTTTTCTATGCATCGAATACAAAATAATCGAAGTAAAAACGCAGCGGAATAATAAATATGAAAACCCAATTTAGGATCTCATGCAGTAATTTAATTGTTTGATTAAAGGGTTAATCGAATTACCTTAATCCGATTGAACAGTTCTAGATCCGAACTAGAAGCATATGAATATCTCCTTCCTCTTTTGGTGATCCACACACGAACAATTCTACAAGCCGGATTGCCAGATCCTTACGAATAACATTGATAAATAGTACAACACAAATTCTTTACTAGAAGGATTGTACTATTTATCAAGATCAACTAAGGGAAGAGGATTAGATGACCGACTTTGTTCTCCTACAGTAGGAAGTAGAGGGCCGATTTTCTTGTTCTTGAAGGTGGCGATTTTTAGGTCTTATTTTCTGATTACAACTCCTTGTCCAAGACCTTACATTTAGACTAAGTAAACCCTAGAGTCAAACTCTAGTATTTGCTTAGTTGCCCCTCAACTTATTAAATATACAATATATATAATATCCAATATTATATATATTACTTATTATTTAATCTCCTTATAAATATAATATCCAATATTATATTTATTATTCCCAGTTGATATTTATTCCTACTTGTCTATAATTGTCGTACGTGTGACCTAAAAGGATTATATTATGTTGGCAATTATTAATACCTTATTAAATAATAAATCATAAGCGGCCTCTAGCAAGACATTATGATTACCCAAATAATATAAGTTAATAGTCCATTAAACCTTTTAACGTATCAAATCCCTTTGTCACGCGATATCATATTTGAACTAAGTCATGGAGTCTGTCATACTTATTTATGTTCAAATGCTTTCTCGATCTTAAGTAGACTGATTGAATCAAATGACTCTTCATTTGAGCATGGCCATGCATTTCCTTCAGTACTACTTATGGAGAGGCCCAACAGATATTTCTCTCACTTAAGAGAGGGACAAATCACCATCTTTATTATTCAGCCCTCTACATGACTCCCACTAATCCCGATCGCTAACCTTTATGATCACCATGTTTCAAATGACGTTGGATTACGTCAAGGCATAGCAGTTATCATGTTGGACTCTATGATAATCTCATGTTCAAGGATTTATTGACATACTGTTATATTGAGATTCATTTATGACATTTCCATGCATTGATCTCAATGCGGGTCTGTCCAGTATTGGTTTTCCAACCAATACCCATAAGATTGATCCGTACCATACGCATAATCATCCGATGATTATCAATCAAACTTATACTAGTATGTTAATCACTTGAGTCTCTACTCAACGCGATTGTACCAGGGACATTTGAATAATCTTATTATTCGTGAATAACTATTATTCGATTATTATAATTTTAAAATATGCACATATTATAATAATCAACGAGAAATAAATAATATCAAATAACTTTATTTATATGTGACAATTACAAATCTAGGCACATCGAATGTCCTAGGGCATTTATCCTACTTGCACTAGGACCATTCATTAATGACTTTTAGTCCTATCGCTCTAGCATGCTCAACATGCTTTCCTTGTGAGAGAGGCTTGGTAAGTGGATCTGCAACATTCTCTTCCGTTGCTACTTTGCATATTGTAATATCTCCTCGTCTGACGATCTCTCTGACTAGGTGATATTTTATGAGTATATGTTTGGAATTATGATGGGACCTAGGCTCTTTAGCTTGTGCAATAGCACCATTATTGTCACAATAGAGGCTTATGGGACCCTGGATGGTCGGCACCACTCCTAGTTCGGTAACAAACTTCTTGATCCAAACGGCTTCTTTAGCTGCATCCGATGCTGCCAGGTACTCAGCTTCTGTAACAGAATCAGCAACCGTGCTTTGCTTGGAACTCTTCCAACTCACAGCACCTCAATTCAATACAAACACATAACCAGTTTGCGATTTGAAATCATCTCTGTCGGTTTTGAGACTTGCATCAGCGTAACCTCTTACAGCCAACTCGTTTCCTACCCCTCCATAAACTAGAAAATCATCCTTAGTTCTTCTCAAGTACTTTAGGATGGTTTTCACTGTTGTCCAGTGACTTCCACCTGGATTGGTATCGACTTGTCATGCTAAGAGCAAACAATACATCTGGTCGAGTACAAATCATGGCATACATGATCGATCCAATAGCCGAAGCGTGTGGTATCTTACTCATGCAGGCTCGCTCATCAGGAGTCGTAGGATTCTGAGTCTCACTAAGATGAATGCCATGTGACATTGGCAAGAGTCGTCTTTTGGAGTCTTGCATATTGAACCTCTTCAATATTTTATTAATGTATATACATTGACTCAGACCAATCAATCTCTTTGTTCTATCTCTATAGATCTTTATCCCAAGAATGTAAGCAGCTTCTCCTAAGTCTTTCATTGAGAAACAACTTCCCAACCAAGTCTTGACTGTTTGCAAGGTGGGAATGTCATTTCCAATGAGTACTATGTCATCTACATATAAGACTAAGAAAACAACTATTCTCCCACTAACCTTCTTGTACACACATGGTTCATCTTCATTTTGAATGAACCCAAACTCTTTGACAGTTTCATCAAAACAAAGATTCCAGCTCCGAGAAGCCTGCTTCAACCCATAAATGGATCTTTGAAGCTTGCAAACCTTTTTAGAATTTTCTGGATGAACAAAACCTTCATGTTGTGTCATGTACACATCCTCGAGTAAGTTTCCATTAAGGAATGCTGTTTTGACATCCATTTGCCATATTTCATAATCATAGTATGCGGCAATGGCAAATAAAATTCTAATTGATTTAAGCATGACTACTGGTGAAAAGGTCTCATCATAGTCAACACCATGAATCTGTCTATAACCTTTTGCCACTAGTTTAGCTTTATAGGCTTGCAGATTATCATCCATGTCTTTCTTCTTTTTATAGACCCATTTTCACCCAATGGTTTTAACACCGTCAGGTGGATCTATCAAGTTCCAAACTTAATGGTCATACATGGACTGCATCTCTGACTTCATGGCTTCTAGCCATTCCTCGGATTCTGGTCCTGAAGCCACTTCTGTATAGCTACTAGGCTCATCATCTATGAGCGATGCGTCATCATCATCTGTTACGAGATAACCATATCTCTCAGGTTCATGTCGCATCCTATCAGATCTGCGAGGGACTTGTGTGCTTTGAATGGGTTCTTCAACTGATTATTGAGCCTGTTCGATTTCCATTGGTGAAGTAATGTCTTCTTGTGGTTCTCGAGTTTCCTCGAGAATTACTCTTCTCCCACGGTCTCTTTTGGAAATAAATTCCCTTTCTAAGAATACAGCATTTCGATCAACAAACACTTTGTTCTCAGCGGGCTTATAAAAGTAATATTCTTTAGTTTCCTTAGGATATTCCACAAATAAACATCTTTCATATCTGACTGTCAGTTTGTCAAACACTTGGCATCTTACGAACGCTTCGCAACCCCAGATCTTAGAAAAGACAAGTTTGGTCTCTTACCAGCTCATTTCTCAAATGGTGTCTTTTCAACTGCTTTAGATGGAACACGGTTAAGAGTGAATGTTGCTGTTTCTAAGGCGTGGCCCCAAAATGATAATGAAAGCTTTGTTCGACTCATCATTGATCGAACCATATCTAAATAAGTTCGATTCCTCCTCTCGAACACTCCGTTATGCTGAGGTGTTCCGGGAGGAGTAAGTTGTGAAACAATTCCACAACTCCTAAGATGATCATCGAATTCTTGGCTCAAGTATTCGCCATCTTGATTCGATCGAAGGGCTTTAATTGTCTTGCCAAGTTGATTCTGTACTTCATTCTGGAATATTTTGAACATTTCAAAAGATTCATGTTTATACTTCATAAGATAAACATATCTATATCGGCTAAAATCATCGGTAAATGTAATGAAGTATTGGTATCCGCCTCTGGCATGAGTGCTAAGAGGTCCGCATACATCAGTATGTATTAGGCCTAATAGATCACTAGCCCTTTCTCCATGACCGGTGAAAGGATTCTTCGTCATCTTGCCTAACAAACAAGATTCGCATGTCCCATATGATTCATAGTCAAAAGAGTCTAAAAGTCCATCATTATGGAGTTTAGAAATGCGTTTCTCGTTTATATGACCAAGTCGACAATGCCATAAGTAAGTCGGATTAGAATCATTGAGCTTAGGTTTCTTGGATGCAATGTTATAGACTTACAAAGTGTCGGACTCATATAGATCAATATTGTAAAGGCCAGTATATAACTTTGCAGTACCATAAAGCAAGTTATCAAAGAAAATACGAATAATCTTATTCTTAATAAGAAACCTGTAACCTTCACAATCTAATGTAGAAACTGAAATAATATTCCTATTCATAGTAGGAACATAATAGCAATTGTTCAAAACCAACAAAAGCCCGTTGGGTAAAACTAGATCATAAGTTCCTACGGCTAGTGCAGCAACTCTTGCTCCATTGCCGACTCTTAGATCCACTTCCCCTTTCTTCAGTTCTCTATTGCTTCTCAACCCCTGCACATTTGTACAAATGTGAGATCCACATCCAGTATCTAATACCCAGGAGTTAGAAGTAGATAAGTTAACTTATTCAAAAAATATATCTGTGGCAGTCTCACTACCCTTGGTACGCTTTAGCTATTCCAAGTAAATCTTGCAATTTCTTTTCCAGTGTCCCGGTTTATTGCAATGATGGCAATTTCCATCTTTGGGAGCTTTAGCCTTGAAAGGTGGCTTAGCAGAGTCTTTAGATTTGGAAAATTTTGCCTTACCCTTGCCCTTGCCTTTGTTCTTAAAGGACTTTCCTTTGTTGACCATCAGCACATGGCTTGGTTTCTTCTTAATATTCTGCTCAGCCGTTTTAAGCATCCCATGCAGCTCAGGAATGGACTTCTCCATCTCATTCATATTATAGGTCATAATGAACTGACCGAAACTTTTGGGTAATGAGTTTAGGATCACATCCGTGGAGTGCTCCTTAGAAAGTGGAAAAGCAAGCCTTTCAAGATGATCAATATATCTTTTCATCTTGAACACATGAGCGCTGACAGATGTCCCCTCAACCATCTTGCAAGCATACAAGGCTTGAAAGGTCTTATACCTCTCTTGCCTAGCATGCTTCGAAAAAGTTTCCTTGAGGTGAGCATTTAGCTCGTAAGCTTCCATTTCCTCCAGATTCTTCTGAAGTTCTGGACAAATGGTGGCCAACATAAGACAACCGACATCAATGGAATCATCACAATATTTCTTCCATTTGTCTTTTGTTGCTTTGTTTGCATTGTCAGCTGGCTCATCGGGAATTTCTTCCTCAAGAACATACAGCTTTCCTTCTTGCTTGAGAACTATTCTCAAGCTCCGGATCCAATCAAGATAGTTGCTGCCGTTTTCTTTGAGCTTGTCCTTCTCAAGGACGGATCGCAGTGAAATGGTGGATGTGTTGTTTGCTGCCATTCTACAAAAATCAATATGCAAAATATTTAGTCACATTATTTTATTTCTCAAAAAATACTCCCACTAAAACAAAGTACCCTCAATTTACAACATTTGTAATTTTAGTGGGCTAAGATTCCATTTCGCACAATCCTAAACTCAGCTTTGGCATGACGCCTAGAATTGAGCTACTTTAGGTGGATAACTCTTTATCGATCACATCATATGTAACTCTTATATTATATCATGGGATTTGACATCGTATGCCCAAGCATGTTATAATCCCATCTAATGCCTTAAGGTTCAAAACTATTTTGATTTCCAAATTCATTAAACGTATAGGTATCACCGTTACCTATCCTACCTTACTAAGATAATCCGAGCGCCCAACTTTGGCATGACCCACTCATGATGATCGAAGTCTTGATAGGTGTTTTTCAAATGAACGGCATTTTATAATTTTAATGAGGGATTTTTATCCTATGTTAATGTCTATGTTTGCTAACATACATCTAAACATACATAGCATCACATACATGCATAAATTTAAACATACATCGCATCACATGACAATAAAAGCATAGGACCGTGTATAGCATGACCATATGTAACACCCCCAAGTTATTCAGGGTATATTACAGCGCCGTGAGCCCCGCCGTGGGACCCACAAGGCTAAACATACGCGGAACTATAAACTTGACCGACAAGGTCTACATACAATAGAAAGAAAGACGATACAAATGGTATTCAAAACCATAACCAATGAAACCATATACATCACTACACAAATCAATACCTCGGCAACACAGGCCGGAACATCAAGGAAACTGAAATACAATACTCGAGTATTTAAAAATCCATTCCAGTACAACAACACTGAATGGAGGAATCCAAGAAAATAACCGGAGACAAGACACAGTATCACACTTGCCCATCATCTTCACGCCGACCCGATACCCACCTGTCCGCTCTCCTGGAACCTGAAATACATGAAACGTATTTCCCCCATAAAGGGGTTAGCCGTCGAATAGCTAGTGCAAGTATAACAATATGAAACATAATACTCCTCGACAATAAAGTAAATATAATCCGTCAATTCATCAATATCCGTCAATTCATCAATTTAAGACTAGTATTCCAGAATAACTAAAATCTCATAAGACGTATGTGAATGCCGTAGAAACGGTTCGTTCACCTCATACGCCGATACATGTAGGAATGCCGTCAAAACGGTTCGTTCATTACATGCCAACAATATATATATGAATGCCGTAAAAACGGTTCGTTCATGATATGCCATCAATATTTCTATGAATGCCATAAAAACGGTTCGTTCATATCATACCATCAATTCCTCTTACTTTCAAAGTCGAGAACGTACAATCATAAATGTATACTTGCCTTAATAAACGTTACCGAAGATCCCGAAGAACACGGTTCGACCGGGAAGCTTGAACCACGAAGAAGACAACAAACGGAAGGGTTCCGACTTGAGTTCTTCACAAGGATTTCGTCCCTAAGTCATATCAATGATAAATCAACAATCGTACGATGAATAATAATCGTACAACGCACAAAACCCCCCTCTTAGACCTTTTGCCGGACACCTTCAAGGCGTCGACTAATAACTCAACCGAAACGACGAATCACTACACTCCAACCGTGGAATAACGATGGAAATGATAGAATACACCTAAATCATCATCAATCCATCACTAATCTAAATTACTACGGATTAAAAGGATGAAGTCAAACAAAAATCCCCAATTTCCAACACAAAATTCGAAGTGTTCTTGAATAATCTTTCAATAATCCGATGAATACTCAAACATGTCCATAATCATGCGTATATCACTTCACACCCCATGATTTTAACACCCAAAACATCATTACCCAATACAAAATCGAAATCCAAGATGTTGAAGAAATTACCTCTTGAAGATCCAAGCACTATGATTCGAAGAATACTCGATAGATCGATGATCCGAGCTTCACAATCGAAAAGAGATGAAGAGAAATCACACACTCAAGTGATAGGTGAAGAAACTTCTTCCTCTCAAGCCTCCTCTCTCGTGCCCAAGTGAAGAAATGGGGAAATATGAGGTGATCCGCTCAAGAAAACGCAGATATAGGGTAAACTGTCATGTGTGCCGCGGCTCAGTATAGGTGTGCCGCGGCACAGGCTCAAAATTTGCTCCCAGGGCTCGGCAGTGTGCCGCGGCTCAGCCCAGGTGTGCCGCGGCACCGGGTACAGGCGGTTTTGGCCGAATATGGAAAATGAGAGTGACTTAGCTATTTCGACCATAACTCCCTCGTCTGGACTCCGATTGACTCACCGTTTGAACCATTGGAAAGCTAACTCGATGCTTTATAATATTGCCAAGATTCAGAATTTTTGGAGTTTCCAAGAATTTATGGTGATTTAACAAAGTTGAACTCATACGTGGAAAAATCGCTAAAGAACACGAAATTCAACAGAACGATACCGAAACGAACTCGGATGACAAAAAGTGTAGAATTAATCATTCTCAGGATGACGAAACGGTCCCAAGCAAGTCGTCAAAATAGACTTCCGCCAAAAATAGAAAATTTCCGGGGAACAAAATTACGGGTATTACATTCTACCCTCCTTAAAAGAAGTTTCGTCCCGAAACTTAAAACAGGTAGGGAGAAGAAATATTTCGCCAGGAAAAGCTCAACGAGATGCACAAGAACCGAAACTTACGCCCAAACGGCGAATCATCAATATAGAACACAACAATACATTACCCGAAGGTAAACCAAACCAATGCCGAAAAAGATACGAATTCACAATGCCCGGCTCCAACGGAAATACCGATACATCACAATGGCCTGAAAGCCGAATAGCCCAAAGCTGTAAATCATCACAATACAGATCTCAAAGAAGCAAACTTGACTGTCGGGCATACCCCTCGGCGTATGAACAACCAGTCGCAAATCGTCGGACATATCCAATACAACATGGACTACGAACGATCAATCAATAAAGCTCAAGAGGGACATCACAGTACGCCCGATCCGGAAATGTGTCCGTGCACATGTCCACCCCGTATACGGAATCCAGAATATACGTGTGAAATGTACCTAATTAGCCTCAAGAACTACGTATCGTGTGCACGGTCCAATGCGGAAATATCCACGCATGACCATCGAGTGCCTGGCTAAAAATCCTACACATAACCAATCGGCACGCAGACATGATTCCAGATATGCCACGATACAACATGACAACGAAACTCAAGGGATAAAACATCCAATACGGATCATACGACTCACCAAGTGAACGATGACACACGAATAATGAAAGATCGACACGACCAACGATATTCAAAACAACCATCCTGGGATCAGAATTCCCTAAGGACCGATTAACACGAGCAACGATCACAACACAACAGTTCGGGAAATCCTCAACTCTCAACGATCACAAAATTACCGAGTTCACAAGAATAATAGTGTCGCCTTGAGTCGCCAACACGGCAATAATAATTCAACGGATGGGAACTATCCTCGGCGGTCCCAATTCAATGCTTCGATTACCGTAGAATGGCCAATCGATAACAACGATACAACGGATGAGAATATCTTTGACAACGGATGGGAATTATCTTGATAATCCCAATTCAATACCTCGATTACCTTAGAGCGGTCAATCGATAATCAATGATACGATAGAATAGATGTCCCGGTGTCTTAAACCGACCACCGAAACGGAGATGACAAAAGGATATATCAAACGTCCCCAATCGGTTAACGCAACATCATAGCAACGGTTCCAATTCGACAACAAGGATTCGACGATGTCTCAGAACGACATTAATCGCGAACAATAATAATCGATACATCGATACCGCGAACCGGCTATCGACAGCAACTTTACCAACAAGTATCGTAATGCCTTGAACCGGCCATTTACAAACAACAGTAACATTTGGCATAATTTGCCGGCGGGCGTCGTGTCAACCAATCCCCTGATATCAATACAATCATAAAGAGGCCAAGTCCCGAAATGATACACACATTCGTACGCCTACACAATAACATTAGTCTCATTGATTAGTACGAGTATAAAACTTGCCTCGATATCAATACAACGAACTGTTACCAATTCAGTTGATTTCGTCTTACGAATTTCCCTCAGTCTCGACCAAGTTAATCTACGAACCCTTCAACCTTAACCGCAACACAACAGTCATAATCTATGATCAAACATCATATCTTATTGTAAAACGAAGGATTGATAATCAACCGGTTCGATGACGACCAATATCAATACCACCAAACCACAAACTCAATCGTTTCACCATATCTCGACCAATCACAGTCTGAACTGTCCAACTCAGACCCTCACGAATCCATGTCCACAATACGAGCCGAAATCCGATGATCATATCAGCAACCAATTCGGACCAATAATAAGGGTCTAAATATTATCGGTTCCAAACTCAATTCTTAAATACGAATTGACAAGGTTCCCTTCTTGTAAATCCGTAGTTAAAATTTTCCGATGATCATCGTTAATTCTAACCATCCAATTAGTTCAACATTATAGATAATCATATTTTAAGGTTATCAAACAATCCAATCATTCGATTTGAATATTTGCTCCGTACGTATGGGCTTCCAAATTCAGAGATGAATAATAGTCTCATCAAGCTCATAATCACATTCGTATTTCCTATACGAATATTATTTCCAACACATAGTTTAGCTCTAGATATGAATATTCCATATTCATATTCAAAACATCAACACTTCTTAAAAATTTTCATCACCTCGGATAATTCAAGAGTTCTGCAAGAACATGAAATATCCGAAATCACGTTCAGAACAACATATCCGAGGTATATATCTCCATGTTATCATTTCTTCCATCATGTCATTCATACAACCTCAAGAATCACAACAAAACCCTTATCGTCATATGAAGAAGATCTCAATAATCATATCAACATCCGAAATCTCTTATTACGATTCCAATAAATCTCGTATAGCATTATCACATGATACCAAGATTGTAACACCCCAGATCCTCCTGGGAATATTACACGCCGTAAACCCTTCTCACAAGGATTTACCAGGCTAAGCACAAATTTCCACGTCATTTCAAAAATGCCAAAAAGACCGATGACGGTAATATTTTTCAAATACTAAAAAAAATCATTTTCCAAATACCGTCAAAACGATCAAGGTTAAAAATGCCGAAAACTCAGTTTAGGGAATCGGTTTCTGAGAATAAAATTCAGTTGGCAAAATACCAAAATCCATTTCAAAAATACTCATGCAACGGATAAAAGTACAGTCCAATTTATGCATTTACATTGAAATAAAAACGAACATCAAAATGCGCGATTCCCAACATACTCCCTCCCAAGTAGTAATCCTTAAGGAAAAAAAATGAACCACTATCAAAGGGATACGAGGATTACTTTGTATGGACTAACCACGAAGAAGAATAATTTGAACTCCATTCCAAGAATCATCAAAAACTTCAAGAATAATACTTCAATCCGAACTCTCTATCTTAATCTTGTTTAAGAGAATCATCTCTCAATGTTTAGGAACTTCAAGTACTTCCCAAGGCTCTCTCTCTATTGACTGAAGGAAGGAGAATGGACAAAATGCCTATCATCACTCGTCTATCCTCTCTATAAAACACATCACTAGCGCGTGCTAGACCTTATATTAAGCATGCGCTACAAGACTAACGTGCGCTATCCTTCCTTGACAGCGTGCGCTATCGGGCAGTCCAGAAGCTACTACATTGCTTTGAAATTCATCTAACGTACGTAATGCCCATGCATTAGCGTACGCTAACAGGCGTTGACTTGCTACAGTATCGTGCCCCCACATGCCGAAAGCATCCGCGATTACCGGGATTCCTTTGACCGATATGGAATTAGCGTGCGCTAATCATACGGTTTTAACGTGCGCTAGCTTTACACGACAACTCTTGCTGACCTTATCTGGACACGCGTCGAACATGGCCGGGTCCGCCCGCCGAAGCTAAGATTCCATTAATGGCGATCTGGTGTTAGCGTGCGCTAACCAACATGCGTTAGCGTGCGCTAACTGAATATAAAAATCAATCTGGGCCTACACAGCCGGCCTTTCGAACTAACCCAGCAAGTTGTTACGCACGTTAGGGGTCCTCCTTAGCGCACGTAACCGAATCTCTTAGCGTGCGCCAAGTATGCACCGTAGCGTACGTTAAGTATATGTCTTAGTGCGCGCTAGGCATATCTTGTAGCGTGCGCTAACGTAGCTGTACTTAGCCATTTTCGCTATTCTCGACATAAACACATTCAGTAATATTGTCATACGTTCACATCATCCTCAAGTACAATTGTCCATCAACGACATCCAACATATAAACGAAAAAAAAATTATATCCGAAAAATCGGGGTATTACACTCTACCCCCCTTAAAAATAAGTTTCGTCCTCGAAACTTGCAATCACTCGCACAAACAACATTTCAACGGAAATTTAAATTCACCAAGAATTATCGAATAATCCGAACAACATACTTACAAGTCTGCGAAGTCGAAGATCTCCCATGATACTAGCATGCGACTCTTAAACAAAGTCTCAACATAATACCGATACACACCACTATCGCAATTAGCAACTTAACAAAATCTCAAGGAAGAGTTCACGTCCATGACCACGGCCACGATTCTTCCTACTTTCAGCCAACATTCTGAAGGGCACATCCGTGCGTAAGTATAATCCGAATCGCACATTCTCGAAGTGACCAAATCCCAAGAATACCAAGCTATAAACGAAACGATTAAGAAAAGATACAAGAAGAGTGAGAGGACTTACAAGTACCGGTCGCACTGTGATGATGGCAGAGTAGTGATACTGTGGGCAAATGCCGACTCAATCGACCCAAAAGACCGACAGCCTAGGTATCCATAAACCTAAGCTCTGATACCATATTCTGTAACACCCCCAAGTTATTCAGGGTATATTACAGCGCCGTGAGCCCCGTCGTGGGACCCACAAGGCTAAACATACGCGGAACTATAAACTTGACCGACAAGGTCTACATACAATAGAAAGAAAGACGATACAAATGGTATTTAAAACCATAACCAATGAAACCATATACATCACTACACAAATCAATACCTCGGCAACACAGGCCGGAACATCAAGGAAACTGAAATACAATACTCGAGTATTTAAAAATCCATTCCAGTACAACAACACTGAATGGAGGAATCCAAGAAAATAACCGGAGACAAGACACAGTATCACACTTGCCCATCATCTTCACGCCGACCCGATACCCACCTGTCCGCTCTCCTGGAACCTGAAATACCTGAAACGTATTTCCCCCATAAAGGGGTTAGCCGTCGAATAGCTAGTGCAAGTATAACAATATGAAACATAATACTCCTCGACAATAAAGTAAATATAATCCGTCAATTCATCAATATCCGTCAATTCATCAATTTAAGACTAGTATTCCGGAATAACTAAAATCTCATAAGACGTATGTGAATGCCGTAGAAATGGTTCGTTCACCTCATACGCCGATACATGTAGGAATGCCGTCAAAACGGTTCGTTCATTACATGCCAACAATATATCTATGAATGCCGTAAAAACGGTTCGTTCATGATATGCCATCAATATTTCTATGAATGCCGTAAAAACGGTTCGTTCATATCCTACCGTCAATTCCTCTTACTTTCAAAGTCGAGAACGTACAATCATAAATGTATACTTGCCTTAATAAACGTTACCGAAGATCCCGAAGAACACGGTTCGACCGGGAAGCTTGAACCACGAAGAAGACAACGAACGGAAGGGTTCCGACTTGAGTTCTTCACAAGGATTTCGTCCCTAAGTCATATCAATGATAAATCAACAATCGTACGATGAATAATAATCGTACAACGCACAAAACCCCCCTCTTAGACCTTTTGCCGGACACCTTCAAGGCGTCGACTAATAACTCAACCGAAACGACGAATCACTACACTCCAACCGTGGAATAACGATGGAAATGATAGAATACACCTAAATCATCATCAATCCATCACTAATCTAAATTACTACGGATTAAATGGATGAAGTCAAACAAAAATCCCCAATTTCCAACACAAAATTCGAAGTGTTCTTGAATAATCTTTCAATAATCCGATGAATACTCAAACATGTCCATAATCATGCGTATATCACTTCATACCCCATGATTTTAACACCCAAAACATCATTATCCAATACAAAATCGAAATCCAAGATGTTGAAGAAATTACCTCTTGAAGATCCAAGCACTATGATTCGAAGAATACTCGATAGATCGATGATCCAAGCTTCACAATCGAAAAGAGATGAAGAGAAATCACACACTCAAGTGATAGGTGAAGAAACTTCTTCCTCTCAAGCCTCCTCTCTCGTGCCCAAGTGAAGAAATGGGGAAATATGAGGTGATCCGCTCAAGAAAACGCAGATATAGGGTAAACTGTCATGTGTGCCGCGGCTCAGTATAGATGTGCCGCGGCACAGGCTCAAAATTTGCTCCCAGGGCTCGGCAGTGTGCCGCGGCTCAGCCCAGGTGTGCCGCGGCACCGGGTACAGGCGGTTTTGGCCGAATCTGGAAAATGAGAGTGACTTAGCTATTTCGACCATAACTCCCTCGTCTGGACTCCGATTGACTCACCGTTTGAACCATTGGAAAGCTAACTCGATTCTTTATAATATTGCCAAGATTCAGAATTTTTGGAGTTTCCAAGAATTTATGGTGATTTAACAAAGTCGAACTCATACGTGGAAAAATCGCTAAAGAACACGGAATTCAACAGAACGATACCGAAACGAACTCGGATGACAAAAAGTGTAGAATTAATCATTCTCAAGATGACGAAACGGTCCCAAGCAAGTCGTCAAAATAGACTTCCGTTAAAAATAGAAAATTTCCGGGGAACAAAATTACGGGTATTACACCATAACCGTAACGTGATTTTCATGAGTCAATATGAAAATCACAAAGGTCAATCTAAAGGGTTAAATATGGTATTCATTGATCTTCCCAACTCCTTGGAACGTCATACACGATCAGTTTGCTCCTCGAGTCCGTCCTTCTCGTCCTTTTTGTCTTCATTACATTAATGAAATTTAATACTACACTAGTAAATTTACAAGAAGTGCAAAAGACACGGAGGCCATAAAATAATAAACAATTTAAATAGACGACTCTCAGTCCGTAAAACCAATTATAATTAAACGAAACGCAGGCCATAAAACCAACCCATAAGGAAATAAATTATCCAATCACATTGGTCAATTTATGGTCATGCCATACACCATACACATACCATAAATAATTATCAAATAATCAATCTATTTGACAATCAGATAATAAATTAAAACTGTGTCAAAAATTAACAATCTGGATCCCTATCCCATATGGCCGAGCGTGCATCTCCCCTTACGGCCGTGCGGGTTCAAATCCTGCCGGCCGAAAAAATGCATTTTCAAACATGATTCACAAATATGTGCTCCAGCCGAAATGGTCCGGGCGCTGCCCTGGGGCTGAACCAGCGCGGGATCGAATCCCTTCAGGTTCTATATATATTTTGTAATTTGAACGCAGCCTGCGGGTCCTGGTCCGACCTGACCGAACCTGCCCGAATCGCAGTGAACATGATTCACAAATATGTGCTCCAGCGGAAATGGTCCGGGCGCTGCCCTGGGGCTGAACCAGCGCGGGATCGAATCCCTTCAGGCGCTATATATATTTTGTAATTTTAACGCAGCCCGCGGGTCCTGGTCCAACCTGACCGAACCTGCCCGAATCGTTGTACTGTTCCAGAATAGTTCTGGACAGCAGTTTATGCGAAAAATAGTCTAGAAAATTATTTTTTGACGATCCGATTTAATCAGATTAAACCAGAAAAATTATTTTTATAAAATCTATATTTTATAAACATAATCAAGAACATAATTTACACATAAACATATTTTACATAAACAATTAAATTACTTGCAAGTTGGCTCCGATACCACTGTTGGGTTTTCTATGCATCTAATACAAAATAATCGGAGTAAAAACGCAGCGGAATAATAAATATGAAAACCCAATTTAGGATCTCATGCAGTAATTTAATTGTTTGATTAAAGGGTTAATCGAATTACCTTAATCCGATTGAACAGTTCTAGATCCGGACTAGAAGCAGATGAATATCTCCTTCCTCTTTTGGTGATCCATACACGAACAATTCTACAAACCGGATTGCTAGATCCTTACGAGTAATATTGATAAAGAGTACAACACAAATTCCTTACTAGAAGGATTATACTATTGATCAAGATCAACTAGGGAAGAGGATTAGACGACCAACTTCGTTCTCCTACAGTAGGAAGTAGAGGGCCGATTTTCTTGTTCTTGAAGGTGGCGATTTTTAGGTCATATTTTCTGATTACAACTCCTTGTCCAAGACCTTACATTTATACTAAGTAAACCCTAGAGTCAAACTCTAGTATTTGCTTAGTTGCCTATCAACTTATTAAATAATACAATATATATAATATCCAATATTATATATATTACTTATTATTTAATCTCCTTATAAATATAATATCCAATATTATATTTATTATTCTCAGTTGATATTTATTCCTACTTGTCTATAATTGTCGTACGTGTGACCCAAAAGGCTTATATTATGTTGGCAATTATTTAATACCTTATTAAATAATAAATCATAAGCGGCCTCTAGCAAGACATTATGATTACCCAAATAATATAAGTTAATAGTCCATTAAACCTTTTAACGTGTCAAATCCCTTTGTCACGCGATATCATATTTGAACTAAGTCATGGAGTCTGTCATACTTATTTATGTTCAAATGCTTTCTCGATCTTAAGTAGACTGATTGAATCAAATGACTTTTCATTTGAGCATGGCCATGCATTTCCTTCAGTCCTACTTATCGAGGGGCCCAGCAGATATCTCTCTCACTTAAGAGAGGTACAAATCACCATCTTGATTATTCATTGCCCTCTACATGACTCCCACTAATCCCGATCGCTAACCTTTATGATCACCATGTTTCAGATGACGTTGGATTACGTCAACGCATAGCAATTATCATGTTGAACTCTATGATAATCTCAGGTTCAAGGATTTATTGACATACTGTTATATTGAGATTCACTTATGACATTTCCATGAATTGATCTCAATGTGGGTCTTTCCAGTATTGGTTCTCCAACCAATACCCTTAAGATTGATCTGTACCATATGCATAATCATCCGATGATTATCAATCAAACTTATACTAGTATATTAATCACTTGAGTCTTTACTCAAAACGATTGTACCAGGGAGATTTAAATAATCTTATTATTCGTGAATAATTATTATTCGATTATTATAATATTAAAACATGCACACATTATAATAATCAACGAGAAATAAATGATATCAAATAACTTTATTTATATGTGACAATTACAAATCTAGGCACATCGAATGTCCTAGGGCACTTATCTTAACATCATATTCATCATTTATAACCCATCATAATGCGTTGTGGTGACACACTTTGGCACATGAACATGTGGGCGATAAAGGTTTTTTATTGTTAACACAATCCAGTTAACAACATGCATACTGTTACACTCGTAACTAAGCATTTGAATGATGATAGGTATAGGTGAGTATGACATGTTGACTTATGTTACATAACCGTAGCTACTAGTCTTAAGAATCCAACAAAACTGCCACCATGCACCACCAGGATCGAACATAAAGAAATGACTGAACTGATGATAGGCCGTTGGTTTTGTTGAACCTCTAGTGATTTCCTGAAGATTTCACTCCCTTGACCAGCCCCAAACACCACAAAATTTCGTGAGCATGTATAAATGGGTGTTAGGATTCCAAAACCATCAACCTTATGGTTTAAAACCGGTCGAAAAGAAATCGAACTGGTCGTTGGAATGGTTGGTGGTATGTGAAAACTTCATTTAAGTGGTTCATCTCCTTCAAAGTCTCCAAATGGCACCAAAATTTGTGAGAAGGTACATTCGGATGTTAGGAAGTACTTTTTAGAATTTCATTTTAAGACTTGGTCTAAAAGTGTGTGAACCGACCTTTACAATGACTGGTTCGCAAGTTGGACAACCATAAACTTATGTTTCATCAACTTATCAATCATTGTCAAAGGAACCACATAACATATAAATGTCATCACTTGAGTACGACCATTTGTGAACACCATCATGGCATCATAAGCCACCCATGCTAATACTTATGATCATGTATGTATAAACTCGGTGAAAAGAGAGGACTCAGCACCATGCTTATGCGAGTCACTACATTATTCTCTTTAGCATAGGAGGGTGTCATCTCCTAATCGTGCCAAAGAATAGACTTTAATCTATGAAAATGGGTAAGAAAGATCATTGGGGGGTCTCTGGCGTCACACATGCTTATCAAAGCAAGACTCGAATGACATAACTATCATCATTGGTCATGAGCCCTGCTCACGACTCCACCAATGTACTTTGGTGTCTTTGTACAGCTAGCTTCTTTGTAAAGAAAAAATGATGTCCATGGCAATACCGTGGTATATGGATAATCAAATTGTCCAAATTTAGGACTATTAAAGCCTAAATGTGTCAATATCCCAATACATCTTCTGGTTAAAAAAACTGATGCAAGTCGGACCATATTGATTCATGAATATTCTTTCACATATCCGGTACAAGTGATGCATAAGAATTTATTTCTCACAAATCACGATGAGATGCTATTACACTTTGGTATAAATATCATCCAGTCATAACATGGTTCAATTGTTACGGAACATATATGACTAGAAAACGCCATTCGGCATTCAACAAATTGAGTATTGTACCACTCATTAATTGTGATGACTTATTCATCATAGTCACAACGGATTTATAACACGAAATCTAAAAATATTGTGTTTCTTGGAAATAGCTTAATACGCACTCAATTTCGCTTGCAAAATTTTACAAACATAAGCATAGCGAACACTCCAATAACATAGAGATTTTATACCTGATACGATCAAAATGATCTATCATATTTGTGCATAACATGGCAATATTATATGCCTAAGGGGTAAAATTACGACACAAGCATGGTGTAAAACTACCACGCATACGCTCGACTTTCTTATAAGGGTGCGTATTTTGGGCTTCCCCAAGGAAACTGTTTTTCAACATTTGAAAGATGATAGTTTAGCGTACAACGCATACCAAACATTGCATCATTTATGTCAAACTCGGCCAAAAATAGATTGAAAAATATGTGTCATAAGACCACTTACAAATTCAAGATGGGAATCAAGTTGGTTGGGACAAAAGTTAACACAATCGTTGGAAAATAAAATTTCGCGCAGCTTGACATTTGTTCCTAAAATGGAGGTAACTCCCTTGTTAGGAAGGCTATGGACGAACAGTTAGATATTCTGGAAACTAGACTTTCGTATCTTTCTATCCATAGGTTGTGCACCACACGGATCATTAAACTCAGATCACAGTGCATGTTTTAAGTGACTGCTTTAGTATTTCCCAAGTTTAATGAGAAAACAAGTTTGAGACCATATCCAATGGCATAAGTGCTGATGCAAAAAATATGACAATGACAGCCATAGGTACATTTAAATGCAGCAGGGTGTTCGATTTCTTATCTCGACTAATGATCCTTTCGGTAACTCCAACTTGGTAGACTTGCAGAGAAAGTAGGAATGTCCGTACAGTTAAGGCTATTTAAAAACCACTTATTCTGTTTGAACTTTCAAAGCATAAACAAATATCAAGGAGGATACGCCTAGTCATGATCAAAAGTGTAAAAATCCACCAAAATGCATCAAATCAACCAAGTATTTTAATTCTCAATTTGTAAGTATACGTCATAATAGCCATGTTATGTGGATGCAACGCGGTGCATCATAATTAAGCATTTTTAACCATGAGACATAATGAATATACCATAACCAACTCGTCTTGACCATTCAATAAGATCGACTAGACATAGTCAAATGTATAAGGCACATGCCTTTACAAATACTTGGAAAAGTATTCGGACCTATAGTCACACAAACTATAATCGAGGTCAACGAATTCCTGTATTTAACGCAATATGCCATTGCTTTACATGTTAAAATTCATGAGAATTACTCGTACATTCTTTCATATATCATATTCCAAGGAGACGGTGCATGACTGCACCCACATGCAATATTTTATTTTAATAGAATGAAAGATGGAGTTTTCCAAGTATGGGATTGGGTCAAGACCAACATGGTGGTCGCTCAATTCAACGTGACAAATCCGTCACAAATCGATTTTAACCACGACATATCCATCGCAGTCGATGTTTGTCCCATTCGCACGTCACAAATTCGTGACTAATCATGAACAAATCATAACTTTACCATTGCCGATAATGTTTATTTTTTTTCAATTATTGGTTTAAAATCGAAAAAATGGCAACGTCAAATCGCACCCAAAACGTGGAGTATGCAACAACTACAAATATAGACTTTCAATAATTATCCGTGACTCCCCCAGGACCGTCACACAGTTTACTTCGATATACGAGAGTGATAGCACCTCTCATAGTCTCATCCACCGCAAAGTAGCATGGGAGATAAAGAACCCAAATACCCAATTCCCAAAAAATAAACCCCAAAATGAGAGGAATTGAAAAATGGGAACTTTAATTAAGTCTTACGTGGGTACTCGGTTCCATATTTGCTTTGATCCTTGATCGGGATAATAAATTTGGCTTCTCTCCATATGAGCAACATATGGGTACTCGGCTTCATATTTACTTTGATCCTTGAATGGGATAATAAATATGGATTTTCTCCATAGCGTGCACATCATCATGAGCATCATGTTTTCCTATATGCCACGTAAAGCATAAACATAGTTAGATTCATAAACATACAAGTTAATGATAAATGAATCATGAATTAAGAAAATAGAGAGTTGAGAAACGCCCGAAAGGGCTACTGAGCTCGATAATCGTCCGAAAAAGGACTCGCGCGGCGGTGCAGTAGCTCGATATTGGATGAGGTCGGATCTCCAAATTTTCTTGTAAAAATCTGCTTCCGTTCGGAGACAATTTCAGTAAGCAATATTACTCAGAATCCAATATCCACCATTGAATATATAGATATTTGTGTTGGAAAGTTGTTATCAAAATTTCACACCGATCTGACAGTTAACGAATCGGAAAACGTGATTTTTGGTACGACTGTGTTGTGCAGAAAATTTATGTGCGAAAATTCTCGTCTCTCGTTTTTTTTTCGCTTTTGATAGGTTTCCCGGCCTTTATATAGGCATTACAATGAGAGTCCTTCAATACATAAGATTCCTAGATAAGGTAAGACATCTAATAGGATCGTACTACCTCTTGAAGGATTTAGTGTTAGGAGTATGCTCTCGAATGCCACTCAGAGGTTGTTGAGTGAGGGCATTGTACTTGTAATTATGTAAACCATTTATATAAGGCAAATGAATGTTTCTTTATTTACTGGTAGTTACTGGCATTCCTAACTCGTAAATAAACATATAGAAACTAGTCCGTGTATTTGAGAGCAAAACGTTCCACTCCTTATTGGATAAGGGGGTCGGCACTGGAAAGGTTTATAGCTCAATTACTTAATCGTTCGCAAGTCGATGAAACTTGACTGGGCGTTAAGTTTATGTGAAGACTTGTATGACATGTTCTTTGACATGGAGAGTGCCTGTCGAACACTAATGGTTAGTGGGAGCACACGTTATAGGTATGCTGATTAGATTAGTATACTCGAACCGACTCACCCTCGATTCGTCACATGGATTTCACTCCGGGACAGTCAATGATGGAATCGAAAGGTTGTGATAGGTATTCGTGAACCTTCGACTTGAGGATTTAGTAGGGATGTGCTTGTGACGTCAAGATTTTCATTAGAGTAGTTCGACCCTGTAAACCGGAAGGCGGGGTCAACCTCGACATGCATCTTGACGGGCAAGTAGCAGGTCTACTTAATACCAAGATAGAATTCTTTCTCTGTTAGTGAGCGGGTTATATGTCCTATGCGGTTATTGGCGATGAGATCATAAGTCTTTGGCCAAAGCATTGGAGCTATTGTATTAGATACACGAGAGCTCGATGATCTCGATTTGCATTAACGCATGCATAGCGTCAAGTACAGATAGGGTTTGGTGACCGTGACCCTATAACTTGATCGGGACATTTGAAAGAAGGGTTTATACGTATATCTTGGTATTCACGAGAATGGTTCTTGAATGATCTCAATCATTCGTTCTCGATTAAGTGCAGTGTAGGCCACCAGTGGCTAGGTGGTGCTACTACTCTTTAGTTCCTCCCATTCTTGCCGTGAGACGGACCTACCGAGTCGCGCATTAGGATTGACGACGGAATGAATTAAGCTAATTCTCTCATTATGAATATTAGATATTGGATATCTAATTTTGGACATTGGATGTTTAAATCGATTTATCGGATAAATTGATTTACGGCTTAATGTATTAAATATATCCTGGGTGAATAATTTAATTCATGAATATAATTATTTCTTGGAGAAATTAATTATGTTATTTTGTATTTGATATGTTTAATTAATTGGATTAATTAATCGATACAAATACATCGAAACGGAATCGTAGTTTATCTGTTTGGACTCACGGGAGTCCGAAACGAACCGAACTCATCCGTTTCTGCATGGTAGCCGCCCCCCTAATTTCCACCCATTTTCCTCTTGTCTTGTTGTTTTCATTTTATATGAAAAATATGACTTTGTGGGGTTTGATCTCATGTGACATGAGTTGTTCACATGAGGGTGGAATAAGAATATAAGGAGGAAGACTTTATATCTCTTAAACATGATATGATTCCTACGTGAGTGAGATTGAGAGAGAGAGAGAGAAAAACTATTTTCTCAATTATCTTCATCTTCTTCATTCATTTCTTCTTCATTTTTCTTGGAGAAAAATTGAGAGAAAATCATATAGAGAGAGTAAGATTAAAACACTTAGAGTGTAGTAATCTTTACATATATAGCTTCATCACTTAGCTCTAGCCGTATTCTCAGAGGATAGCAAGGTGATCGTCGTTCCGGTTGTTTCTCCGGCGCGTGGCAAGTAGAGACGCGGTGCTTTCGGCGTTGGATCGTTCAAGAGCTTGGGGAATAGCTCAAGAGAAGGTTACCATTTAATCAACGGACTTCGAGGGTTAGTTTCTTATGACTCTTGCTTTTCGTTTATATATTCGTATATACGTAGCTCGATCGATACTCGTAGGGATTCGGATCGAATTAATTTTCGTTTTACCGCTTCCACTGGGCCTTCGTTTTAGGCACTGAATTCCAACAGTGGTATCGGAGCGTAGGTCTTGCGTGTAATATCCGGAATTTCTACTACTGATGTTTAATATTATTTTATCCGAGTTATATTGTACAGCGTGGAATCTGTACAATAGAGATAAAATAAATAAAGGACTGAGATATCAGTATCGGTATAATTGTCGTATTTGGTCGACAATTACATTTGAGGATATTGTGTATCAGGTTGTCGTACTTTTGATATTGGGTATATCGTATGATGATATTATTGGATTCAGTGTTTGTGTTCAGTGTGTCTTATGTTCGCTTTTGGTATGTCGAGACGTTGGACAAGAACTACGGAAAATGGCTAAGTATAGCCTTATTAGCGCACGCTGATATTCATGCATAACGCACGCTATCGTGCAGGATTAGCGCACGCTACGTTTATAGGTTAGCGTACGCTAGTGCGGATGCATCGGAAGGAATCTGCGTGTGGACCCTACGCTTTCGGCGCACGTTCGTAAGTCAGCGGTTGTTGTCTGAAGTATTAGCGCACGCTAAAGATTAGGCTTAGCGCACGCTAACTATATATCGATCAACAAGGAATCTTATCCTTGCTAGATCTTTGTCGGAATGTGGGGGCGAGTGGTAGGTGAACACCGTAGTAAGTCAACTTCGGATAGCGCACGCTAAGAGTAAGGACTTGCGTACGCTAGACATGATGATTTACGACGTTAATGCATGGGCATTACGTACGTAAGGTAGTTCTGAAGCAAGGCGGTAGCCTCTCGGCCGATAGCGCACGCTAACAAAGTCAGTTAGCGCACGCTAAGGCTAGCGCACGCTAAACATAATGGTTTAGCGCACGCTAGTAAGGTATTCTATATAAAGGGACAAACAGGTGTCATGAAGCATTTCGTCCATTTCTTTCCTTTCACCCGATAGAGACAACCTTGGGAGAACATTTGGAGTTCCTAAACACTGAGAGATGATGATCTTTAACAAGATTAAGATGGAGAGCATGGATTCAAGCCTTGTTCTTCAAGTTATTCATGATTCTTGGAATGGAGTCTAGTGTTCTTATTCTTGGTCCATCCAATCCGTAATTTTCGTATCCTCTTGATGATAGTTCGTTTTCTTGGATGATTTCATGTAAGGAGCATGTTGGATAATCATATGATGATGTTATATGGGATTGATGGAATTTTGATAAGAGTCTCGGATGTTAGTTAAGATTCTTCATACTATAAGGATGTTGATTCGTTTAACCCGATCTAAGATGGATTTCGAATCTTGTTAATTATATTGATCGATTTAGAGGAGTTAAATCATGATACGAGGTTGAATTCGGATTGAATATGATATGATCCTTGTTATCGAGTCGGTTTGATTGTTGGTGTTATTATTGATATATGGACAATGATATGATCCTTGTGATAGTTATGGTGTTGTTTATCTTCAAGAGATATGGAGATTCATATCTCCCTTCATTCGGATTCGTAGTTGCAAGATGTTAGTCGATGCTTGGATTGCATGCCTTTATGCGGCATTAGCGCACGCTAAGCTTGCGGCTAGCGCACGCTAACGGACAACTTAGCGCACGCTACGTTATGCGTTTAACGTGCGCTAAGTAGGCGACGGTGCGATATTTTTGTGTTTTGATTATGAATTCGTGATGGTTTGACTTGGTTGGTTCTCGACCGTGTTTATTCGAGGTTGTGTTGAACCGTTGAGTTCGATTAGTTAGTATTGTCGTTGTTGATTGTTATCGGATATGTGTTATTTGATTTCTTCGATAGGTTGAGATTCTTGATCGGTGATTATAACCGGATATTGCGGTCGTGTTCGAGTATGTCCATTGTATTGCTTTTGATCGGATTTGAGGAGCTCGTAGACAAAGGCGATGTGTTCGACAACTGACTTCGTGGTACGGTATCGAGGCAAGTTATTACTTGCTCGGTTATAATATTTAATGAATGGTTTTGATTTCATTTCATTTATAATGCATATAGCGATGATTATTATTGTGAACTCGGGTATTCGGATCGCATATCGTTCTTTCGATTCTGGGAGATAAATCATAATGTATATGCTTATCTCGGTTATTGGTATGTTCGAGTATCAAGGTTACATTATGGTAAAGACGAGGATATGAGTATCTATAGTTCATTGTTCGTATGGATCGCCGAGCATTGAGGATAATCGTAGGTGATGATTGGTCATCGAGATTTTTCCCGAAGGACTCGGGCAAGTATCTTATATCGATTCAATTAGAGTTAGTGATTTGATCATGCGTATTATCATTCATGTTGTCGAACATGAGGTCGTCTTAATTGATTTGTCATATTGTCGTTCATGTTGCGTTGTTCATGATGATGAACATATTGTTTTGCATATGTGTATGCATATTGTGTTGTTTATGTTGTGTTGATCCGATGGGATCGCGCGATCTATCCGAGGGCGCTGGATCGGATGTCCACCTCGTGTTGGTCCGACGGGATCATCTTGGGATCTATCCGAGGGCGCTGGATCATTGGACGGGTTTTCCACCTCGTGTTGGTCCGACGGGATCATCTTGGGATCTATCCGAGGGCGCTGGATCGTTGGATTACCCAGTATTGTGTTATTGTTGTGCATATGTATATTGTTGGTTATCCACCTCGTGTTGATCTTGTAGAATCATCTTGGGATCTATGATGATGGCGCTGGATCATGGCATTTCCATTGAGAATACATAGTTGATATATATTTTTATCATATTGACGTTGTCATATGAGTATGCATTTGTAGGTCTTGTGTTAGGACCTGTCCGCATTGCATTGTTCGATATCGGATTAGTGATATGATTATCGTGGCACATCATATCTCGAGGTATGTTCCATATTTTCCTTGGTCTTGTCTTTGGTGGTCAATTGGTTATCGTCTTGGGATTTGATGATTTTATTCGATGGATCGTATTGGTAAGAAATGGTAGATTTCCGTATCGTGAGTTGGTTATGATAGTTTGAGGATCTTGAGTATTGTTTGAGGTACAATACAAATATTATGTTCGAGTTTAATGGTTATTCGATGAGAATTACTTGAGTAAGTAAAGTCATGGCGGTAAGATTACATTGGTCGTATTCTTATTCTCATTGGTATGTATTCTTAATGTGATGTGACGGTTATCATTGTTGGATATTATGGTGACCCGTCGTGGGATTTCTTTTTAGGTTCTTGAGTATCGAGCTTGTAGCGGTCGTGAAGAGATGAGCTTCCGGAGGATCTTGGCTAGGACATGTTGTGTGCATTGAGTTTTTGATTGTTTCTAGTATTCCGATGCTAGAGTCTCCTTATGGTTGGTCTTTTCCATTGCGTGAGTATTTTGAAATGACCTTTTGGTATCAGTGGCGAGGTTGCTTTGGAAGTCGTTTTCTAAACTTTTGAGTGTCTTTGTTTGGCCTCGCGATTTCAAATGAGTTTTTACGACGGTTTTTGATAAATGGATTTTATAAGTCTTTGTGAATTTTTAAAGTTAGTACCGTCGTTGGCCTCTTGGGCATTTGTAAATGTTTGTGAAAATTTCTTTTTAGCCTTGTGGGTTCCATCTCGGGGCCCACGGCGCTGTAATATTTCCGGTTAAATCTGGGGGTGTTACATTGCGATCGTATATACGATATTAGCATTTGGAATGCTCGATTAGATGGTGAATGATTTGGAATCATTTTAGTCATAATCGTGGTATATGTTTTTACGTTCGTTGTAATTATATTTTTCGTAAGTTTATGTCTAAATATAAATCTTAATTTCTTGGAAAAATGATTTATATTGAAGATATGAATGTTGGAGAATATAGATATTAGATATCCGGTCGAAAAATTAGTCCCAAAATGCCGTTGGGCCTGAGGGAGAACTCCGGAAGTGGGGCCGCGGCCAGTGGCTGCGGCCGGGCACAGGCGTTATCTTGTGGGCGCGGCACAATCTCCGAGGGCCGCGGCACGGGGCTGCTGGGCAGCCGGCCGGCAGCTGCCGAGCATGATCGGCCATGCTGCATGTCTGCAAGCATCTTTGCCGGCATGACTCGGCCATGGCGGCCAATTTCGCCCGGCTCGATTTTTCGTGTATTCTTGAAAATTAATCTCCCGCATGTTAAATTGGATTTAATATGATTAAAATGATTTATGGTATTTCATTTTATAAGGGAAATTTGATTAATTGGAATATTTATGGTCGATAGAATTATTTTGAGCGTTATCATATTACCGATTGTGTGAATCGATTGGATCGGTTCGTATTGTTGATTGGATCAATGTATCTCTACGCTTTCCATTTATTTAGTATTTATTGAATGAATGCTTTTGAATGGGGATGTGGTTCGTGGACTTAGTTTTTGAATCGTTCGTTTTATTCGATTGGGTTGTAAAGGCCGTTTTGAGCCTATTTATTTTACTAGAAAAATTTGTATCTAGGATGCAATTTTCAATGTAAAATTTATATGTAATGACGAAGACCGGAGGAAGATCCATTTCGAGAAGACGAAGATTCAAGACGAAGACTTGTAATTAGATTACAGAGTTTTTGTTTTTTAGGAACGGTCCATGAACCACATGTTGGTAGCAACTAGGTTGTGAATGGTTATTTCATATTGTATGAATGCCTCAAACGCGCTTAAATGATTAATGTGCAAAGTGTAACGCTAATCGCGAAAATTCTCCCACGATAAATTATTAAGTTTATAAGGTTTCAAGGTTTTCCTTCCCTCCATCGAGTTTTCGGGAAATTGAAATCCAAACCGGATGTGCTATGCTTCCGAGTTATCGGGGTAGTCGTTCGGGGAGGACGTATAAATTACCGAGAGCGCATTGGATGCCTTCGGTTGGAGCAAATTTTATCCCTAGAAACCTGATAGGTTGCCGGATAAGATTCAATTATGAAACTGATTTGCGTCGATGGTATAAACTTAACTTGTTCACAAACCATAGAAACCGTACAGGTTGAGGGGAGTGAACAAGGGGAAAAAGAAGATCGAATCATCCATTATATGGGTTGGTGTTGGACACCACTTTATGAAAATTAATAGACTAGAAACCTGTTCGGTTGCCCTCTATTAAGATTTATAAAGAACTCGATCACTACTATGAAGTAGAGCGACGATACTTCCGGATTTCACATGGGAGTGTGTTATTCCGATAAAAATAGTGGGAGCTGGGTAACAAGAATAGAAAAGACCTTAATTCTATACTCAGAACATAATATAACAAGTCACTAATTAATCTGTTATGCTTAATGCAGACATAACTCAATATGACAATGAATCCACTCGCAATTCTACTCGAAAAGAACACCTTAATGGGACCTAACTTTGTGGATTGGCTCCGCAATCTGATGATTGTCCTCAGTATAGAGGCACTGGGATACGTCTTGGAGACGGACATTCCGGCGCCTCCTGTGCGGACCCGAGCCAATCAGGAAGAGATTGAAAACCACGAAAAGTGGGTTAAGGATGACGTAAAAGTCCGTGCATACATGATGGCTTCTATGTCTAATGAGCTTGAGAGAGCTCATGAGAAAATGACTTCGCTGGCGATTCTATCTCACTTAACCGAACTTTATGGTGAGCACATGAACTGCTAGATATGAGATATCCAAGCAACTGTTCGGTGCAAGGATGAAGGAAGGTGAGAAAGTTGGGGAACACGTCCTCAAAATGATATCCATGATCGAGAGATTGGAGGCTCTTGATTTTAAAATGGATACTTCTCTCAAACCGACCTTATCCTATAGTCTCTCCTCGATTCCTTCTCACGATTTGTTATGAACTTCAACCGCAATGAGATTGCATGTAATTTAGCCGGCTAATGAACAAACTTGTGACCGCTCGATCTCGATGTAGACTCATGGATGAAGGAGTCTCGCTCTTGTGATTTCTTGGACTTCGGAAGTCTAAGAATAAGAAGAAAAGACCAAGAAGCGGATGGACCGCAAGCTAAGGACCTTAAGGGTAAAGGCAAGGCCCCGACGGTTCGAAGAACAAGAAGAAGAAGGATGCTTGTCTCAAGTGCGGTGAGTGGGCCTTGGGCTAGAGACTGTCCGATTCTTCATGGCACTTCAGTCTGTAACTTTTAGTTTTGGAAACAAATTGTTCTGCATCGTATTTTCTACTTCTGGATACTAGATTCGTGCTAGTTCTCATATTTGTACCGTGAATCGGGATCTGAACAAAGTAGGAAGCTTGGAGTGGAGAAGTTATGATCACGGTCGGAAGCGGGCATAGTGTCGAGGCGACCGACATAGGATCACTTCTTTTGGGTTTAGAATCCGCTTTGTTTTGACTTTAGAAGATGTACTTGTTTTGCCCAAGGGGCACAAAAACATTGTATCCATTAGGTCATGGACCGAAAAGGCTTTTCATTTTTCATTGGTGATGGTTCTGTAAAATTTATTTTAGAAATAAACTAGTGGGTCTGCTACATTGTTGAATGGATTGTATCATCTAAATCTCAAAGAACAAAGTAGTTGTGAATACTATGACTAGAAAACGTGATAGGGATGAAACCAATCAAGTTTTGAAATGGCATCTTAGACTTGGTCATGTTGGTCAGACCAAGGTTTACAAGATGGAAAAAGATGGACTTATGGGTCCATTGGGATCAGATCCCTTTCCTACTTGTGAATCTTGCCTTAAAGGCAAAATGACTAAGTCCCCCTTCACAGGGACTTTTGAAAGAGCCGTTGATAAACTGGGATTAATCCATACCGCGTTTGTGGTGCTGAAGCAAGACGTGGCGGATATCAATATTTCATTACGTTTACAGATGATCATACTAGGTATGGTTATGTATACTTAATGAAACATAAATCCGAGGCCTTTGAGAAATTCCAGGAATTCAAGGCCCTAGTCGAAAAACAAACTGGTAATCATATCAAAACACTTCGGTCGGACCGAGGTGGCGAGTATATGAGTACGGAGTTTGACGAGTTCCTTAAAGAACATGGAATAGTTTCACAACTAACACCTCCAGGTACTCCTCAGTTAAATGGTGTGTCAGAAAGAAGGAACCGGACCCTGTTGAACATGGTCCGTTCCATGCTAGGCTATACTGACTTGCCGATTTACCTGTGGGGGTATGCACTCCTGACTGCCGCGTATATCTTGAACAGATGTCCTTCCAAATCCGTTCCTAAAACTCCACATGAGATGTGAGAGGGCAGGAAACCAAGTCTTAATCATATTAGGATTTGGGGATGTCCCGCCTATGTCAAGAAGACTAAGGTGGAAAAGTTGGAAGCTAGGTCTGCGAAGGGATGTTTCATTGGATTCCCATCTGGGACGATGGGATATCTATTCTACATGCCCGAAGATCGAAGGATCGTTGTTGCTTTACAAGCACACTTCCTGGAAGATGAGTTCATTCAGGAAGGCGGAGCAGGTAGAAGTATTTCTTTAGAAGAATACAATGAAACTCCTCGAGAGACACCTGTGCAAGAAACTGGAACCGAACTTTCTGAAACACAAGTACAACCACCTCGTAGGTCTAGTAGGGTGTCTCATTTACCTGAGAGGTATGGGCTTGTGCACTTGGAGGAGCTGGGTCTCCATGAGGTTCCAAGTGATAGCCAAGAGACCGACCCAACAACCTATGACCAAGCGATGGTGGATGTAGACTCCGCGAAATGGCGTGAAGCTATGGAAGCTGAGATAGACTCGATGCATGTAAATCAGGTCTGGACTCTAGTAGACCGCCCCAAGGGCATAGTGCCCATTGGGAATAAGTGGATCTACAAGAGAAAGACCGATGGTGATGGCAAGGTTGACGCCTATAAGGCCAGACTTGTGGCAAAGGGTTATACCCAAAAGGAAGGGATCGATTACCACGATACCTTCTCGCCCGTAGCCATGATCAAGTCTATTCGCATGATGCTTGCTATAGCTGCCTACCACGATTATGAGATATGGCAAATGGACGTAAAGACGGCTTTCCTTAATGGATTCCTCGAGGAGGAAATCTATATGGAGCAGCCTAAAGGCTTTGTGTCCGAAGTCGATATTCAGAAAGTGTGCAAGCTTCAGCGTTCCATTTATGGACTGAAGCAAGCGTCGCGTAGTTGGAACCTTCGTTTTGACGAGGCAGTCAAAGAGTTTGACTTCGTGCAAAATGAAGAGGAACCTTGTGTATACAAGAAGGTTAGTGGGAGCAAGATCGCATTCTTAGTACTATATGTAGATGACATTCTACTAATAGGAAATGATGTGGGAATGCTCGATTACGTGAAAGCTTGGCTTTCGAGTAATTTCTCCATGAAAGACTTGGGAGAAGCAACCTATATTCTTGGTATTCGGCTCTACCGGGATAGAGCGAAGAGAACAATAGGACTTTCCCAAGCCCTCTATATAGATAAGATCTTAAAGCGATTTAAGATGGATGATTCTAAAAGAGGATTCCTACCGATGCAACATGGAATAAAACTCACCTTGAAGATGTGTCCTCAAAGTGAGGAACAACGCAAGGAAATGAGTAATATACCATATGCTTCGGCCGTGGGTAGCCTTATGTATGCTATGTTGTGTACAAGACACGACATCGCGCATGCCGTAAGTGTGGTGAGTAGGTTTCGAGCAAACCCGTGTAGGGAACATTGATCTTCAGAAAGAACGTTCTCAAGTACTTGAGAAGAACGAGAGATATGGTTCTTATGTATGGCGGTGGAGATTTGGATGTGGTGGGATTCACCGATTCGGACTTCCAAGGATCGAAGGACGACTCGATGTCCACTGGCTACATATTTACTCTTAATGGAGGAGCGGTATCTTGGCGTAGTGCCAAGCAAAGCGCGATCACGATTCCACTGTCAGCCGAGTATCAAGCGGCCTCGGAGGCTTCCAAGGAAGGGTTACGGATTAAGAAGTTTCTAGGAGAACTTCAAATGATACCATGTCCGAGCCGCCTGTTACCAGTATTGCGACAACGACGAGCCAGAAGATGTGCCAAGGAGCCGAGGTTTCACAACAAAGACCAAACATATTGAGAGGAAGTATCATCTCGTAAGAGAATTTGTTCGCAAGGGATACATTGTCTTTGCACAGAGTAGACTCGGCCGACAACGCCGATCCACTGACCAAGCCACTATCTCGAGACTAGCTTGGAGCGTCATCCGGAGAACATGGGTATTAGATACCATAGTGTGTGGCATTGAGTGCAAGTGGGAGATTGTTAGGAGTATGCCCTCGAATGCCACTCGAGGTTGTTGAGTGAGGGCATTGTACTTGTAATTATGTAAACCATTTATATAAGGCAATGAATGTTTCTTTATTCTTGGTAGTTCTTGGCATTCCTAACTCGTAAATAAACATATAGAAACTAGTCCGTGTATTTGAGAGCAAAACGTTCCACTCCTTATTGGATAAGGGGTCGGCACCGAAAGGTTTATAGCTCAAATACTTAATCGTTCGCAAGTCGATGAAACTTGACTGGGCGTTAAGTTTATGTGAAGACTTGTATGACGTGTTCTTTGACATGGAGAGTGCATGTCGAACACTAATGGTTAGTGGGAGCACACGTTATAGGTATGCTGATTAGATTAGTATACTCGAACCGACTCACCCTCGATTCGTCACATGGATTTCACTCCGGGACAGTCAATGATTGAATCGAAATGTTGTGATAGGTATTCGTGAACCTTCGACTTGAGGATTTAGTAGGGATGTGCTTGTGACGTCAAGATTTTCATTAGAGTAGTTCGACCCTGTAAACCGGAAGGCGGGGGTCAACCTCGACATGCATCTTGACGGGCAAGTAGCAGGTCCTACTTAATACCAAGATAGAATTCTTTCTCCTGTTAGTGAACGGGTTATATGTCCTATGCGGTTATTGGCAGATGAGATCATAAGTCTTTGGCCAAAGCATTGAAGCTAGCTGTATTAGATACACGAGAGCTCGATGATCTCGATTTGCATTAACGCATGCATAGCGTCAAGTACAGATAGGGTTTGACTGACCGTGACCCTATAACTTGATCGGGACATTTGAAAGAAGGGTTTATACGTATACTGGTATTCACGACAGAATGGTTCTTGAATGATCCCAATCATTCGTTCCCGATTAAGTGCAGTGTAGGCCGCCAGGCTGGCTAGGTGGTGCTACTACTCTTTGGTTCCTCCCATTGCTGACTGAGACGGACCTACCGAGTCGCGCATTAGGATTGACGACGGAATGAATTAAGCTAATTCTCTCATTATGAATATTAGATATTGGATATCTAATTTGGGACATTGGATGTTTAAATCGATTTATCGGATAAATTGATTTACGGCTTAATGGATTAAATATATCACTGGGTGAATAATTTAATTCATGAATATAATTATTTCTTGGAGAAATTAATTATGTTATTTTGTATTTGATATGTTTAATTAATTGGATTAATTAATCGATACAAATACATCGAAACGGAATCGTAGTTTATCTGTTTGGACTCACGGGAGTCCGAAACGAACCGAACTCATCCGTTTCTGCATGGTAGCCGCCCCCCTAATTTCCACCCACTTTCCTCTTGTCTTGTTGTTTTCATTTTATATGAAAAATATGACTTTGTGGGGTTTGATCTCATGTGACATGAGTTGTTCACATGAGGGTGGAATAAGAATATAAGGAGGAAGACTTTATATCTCTTAAACATGATATGATTCCTACGTGAGTGAGATTGAGAGAGAGAGAGAGAGAGAAAAACTATTTTCTCAATTATCTTCATCTTCTTCATTCATTTCTTCTTCATTTTTCTTGGAGAAAAATTGAGAGAAAATCATATAGAGAGAGTAAGATTAAAACACTTAGAGTGTAGTAATCTTTACATATATAGCTTCATCACTTAGCTCTAGCCGTATTCTCAGAGGATAGCAAGGTGATCGTCGTTCCGGTTGTTTCTCCGGCGCGTGGCAAGTAGAGACGCGGTGCTTTCGGCGTTGGATCATTCAAGAGCTTGGGGAATAGCTCAAGAGAAGGTTACCATTTAATCAACAGACTTCGAGGGTTAGTTTCTTATGACTCTTGCTTTTCGTTTATATATTCGTATATACGTAGCTCGATCGATCCTCGTAGGGATTCGGATCGAATTAATTTTCGTTTTACCGCTTCCGCTGGGCCTTCGTTTTAGGCACCGAATTCCAACATTAGAACCTCCCATCTATTTATCTTCCTACAACCAGTATTAGGTAAGACACATCACGGGAATAATAATTCTCGGAACACATACAAGTTAATTACTATTACTATTATTTACTCTGGACCGTAGGTTGACCCATCAGTCCGGATAGTTTGTCCATTAAACCCATGGGCAACTGGTTCGAGCTTGGATTGGAAATCAAGCTAAGCTACTCGATACTCGATTCGAGTTCGATTGATTAGAAGCTCGTTTGAGCTGTGTTCGTTAATATAATGAACCAAACTTAAAACATAACTTTTTGTTTGATAAAATATAAAGCTCGGTTCGAGCTCGCTTGATTTGAATAAAAATTATAAAATACATATAAATAATCAAACTACTCGAACTCGATTCACGTTCGGCTCGATAAAAGCTCGTTCAAGCTCAATTCATTTACTAATCAAATCAAGCTCAAACATAATGCTTAAAACTCGATAAAATTTCAAACAAGATTGAACAGATATACGTTCGGTTCGTTTGAATTGATTTACATCCCTAATCCAGGCTAAATAAATCCAGATTTAAACGAGATGGAAAGTGTCAGTCCTAATCCTACTTTTTGATGAGTTAAATGGTCCGACCTGTTAGATCAGGGTCCGTTTAACCTCTCTAATCCCAACCCTTTTTTTACGTTATGTTTAATTGATCTTGTGTCTATGTTTTTTCCCAATAGATGTGTATTAGAGGGATTGTAATTACGTGTAGGGCTGAGCACAAATGGACCAGACCATGTTTTTATCTGGACCCGGGCCGGACCTGTTAATTAAGTCTGGGTCCCGGGTCTGTATATTTATAAAATTTGGGTTCCGGGCCGGACCGGGTCAAAACCCAAAAAATTCGGGTCCAGGCCGGAACAACCCGATAAAAATAAATTGTATTAAAAATATTTTTTATTGTAATTTACTCTCGGTGGTGATGAAATAATGATGACTAATGGCTCGATTATGATTGCACATTATTCTAGTTAATTTTATTTATCCTAAAATATTGTTGAATTTGGGAGTTTGATGACTAAATGAGGATATTAAGATTGATAACTTTATTTTATGGGAGTATAATTTAATAATCGGGTCAGAATCGGTTATTACAAAAAGTTTTTTTACTAAATTGGGCTAGAACCCGACCAGCCCGGACCGACCCAATTTTACCGGGTCCGAACCGGGTTGTCCCGATTCCAAACAAGTCCGGGTTTCGGGTCGATAAAGTCCGACCATTTATATTCCAGTCCATTCCGGACCGGATCGGTCCGGGCCGGGTCAGCCCCGGTGCTCAGCACTCACGTGTAGGGATGTTATTGAGTGGATAGATCCGAGAATCGGACCGAGATCCGGTCCGAAAAACCCCAACCGATCCGAACCGATAAGCTTATCGGTCCAGGAATAAATACCATTTTTAGATCCGGTATCCGATAAGACCCGTACCGGTAACCCGATAATAGAACCACTATAAATAGTCGAAAATAGGGTTTCTTTTTCTTTCATTCAGTTCTTCTATTGTTTGAGAAGTCCGCCACCCGCCTCTCTCATCTCTGCCTCTCTCTCCCGTCTTTTACTCTCTATCTTTTTTTGTTCTCTTTGATTTTACGCAAACACAAGGGAACTTAAGGGTTTTAATCCTTGAATCCATAAACAAGAAGGTCGATTCAGTGGTTTTTCATCTCGATATTCAACCGATTTCAATAGATTCAACATATAAAAATCATGTGAGTATATGTGCCAACGATTTTTTGTGAAATTTATTTTTTGTTAATGGCTTCATTATGTTATTCATCGGGGTTTGATTTATGTTTTCAAATTGGGGATTTCGAATTAGGCCATCCAATTTTCGGGTTTTTATCTTATTTTGATTTTCAAAATAGGGGTTTTGTAGTTAGGGTTTCGATTTGAGTTTTCAAGCTTATGTATAATCTAGTAATCTGTAAACATGTGGCTTCTTTTGTAATTATTTGTTGATTAATAATAACAGTGTTTCAAAATAGGTTTTATATGTGGTTTCAATTAGTTGTTTTCAAATTATTTGTAATTTATTTGTTATTTTTAACTTGTATATGAGATGTCTTATCAAGATTCATGTTGTAGTCCAATGATGAATGATGAATTCGATATTGATGTGGATGATGATGAGGTCAGAGGAGAGAGAGATTGGAGAACTTTTGGACATCAATGATAATAGCCAAGCTGATGGGTCAACCGCTGATGGTCAAGCCTCAGCTTTGGATGACTCTGTCAGGAATGCTAGAACAAGAGCAAAGAAATCTATTGTCCATGCTGAGATGGAAGTAATTACTCTTCCAGATGGAAAAAAGAAATGGAAGTGCAAATGATGTGATGCTCTTTATACTTTTGATCTTGTGCATGGAAATACATCAAATGGTAAGAAACACTTAAAATCCTATGTTCAAAGAAAACTGAAACTGAATCCATCTGAAAAACCTGGCTCTCAATCAAGGTTAACTACTGATATGTTTATTGATGGTGATAATCCTTCTCTTATTGCTTGGAAATATGATCATGCTAAGGTTAGGGTCTTTGATGCCCACATGGTATTAGGACATGAATCTCATTTTCTGATTATGGAGGGTTGAGGGAAATTAATCCTCTATATAAAAGGATTACTAGGCATGCAGTGATATGTATTTGTCTGAACCCCCTAAAAGATTACAAAATGGTGGAACACATTTTGATGTTCTTCAATAGTTGCTTCTGAGGCAACTTTTAGTGCTGGATCCAGAATTATTGATGCAAAAAGAGCCTCAATGAGAACTGATACAGTTGAGATGCTTCTATGTGGTAGTGATTGGATTAAAGAATATTATGGGATTAAAAAGGGTTCATCAAGAAGCGTTGTAAGTAAATTATTCTAGTTTTTTTTGTCTTCTTTTTATCCTTTTTAACTTTGCTTACTTTTACTTTTAATGTAGCTGAAGAAGAAGATGAACCAATTATGCAATATGACTTTGGTGAAGTTGATTTGGGAGGAGTCAAGAATTCAACCACCTCCTGAAATGAATCAGTCCTGTACTTGTTGCCTTAATGTTTTGCTTGATCGTATGGCGAGCCTATGATGAACATGTTCTGAGGGTAATGATGTATTATTCTAGTCTACTTAACTAAAGTTTGATTCCTGAATGGTGTTTGTATTTTGATGAATGATGTTTGTTTTCCGGAATGGTCTTTGTATTGTATTAAAAGCCTATGATGAAAAATATGTTTCTCAGGCTTCAAGTATATGTAATCTTAACATGCACTTTATATTTTTGCTCGTATTTCGATGAACGTATATATTTGAATGCATGAAAGTAGTTATTCATTAGAAATTATACCTTAGATTATTTTCCTTGTTTTTTTGATTGTGAAAAGAATGATTTCGCGCTATCGGTTCCTGGATTTTGATCAGTATCGGATGAAACGGGTAATCGAGACATCCGGTCCGGATCGGTCCGGGTACCCGATAAAATTACCGGATCGGTCCGGATACCTGATAAGATTACCGGATCGGTTCTCGGGAACAATATCGGATCCGTTAAGCTTATCGGATCGGTTCCTGATTACCCAATAAGCTTATCGGGTAGATACCGGGTAGGTCAAGATCCGGACCGATAACAGACCTACTCACGTGTCTTATTTTTTTCTTTTCCACGTCTCATGGAATGTGCGATTGCTAATTCTTTTAATTTTTATAAACAATTGGACAAATAAGAGTTCTATTGGGCATGTTTATATTAGGGGTCGGAACATTATATTTGACTTTAAATCTCAATTTTCGTTTATATTAAGATTTAAATTTCAATAAACTCAATCCATAAACTCAATCAATTGCCGTTCAAAAAAAAAAAAAAAAACTCAATCAATAATTTTTTACACATCAAATCTACTTTACTATTAAAAGAGGGTTGCACAAGACACATGCCTTTATGAAGATTTTTTGAATTAATTATCTTTTTTTTTTTAAAATACACTAACTCCTACCATTTGAATGAGAGTTAATGTGAATCAATTTTTTTTTTCTTTTTATTTTTCTCTCAATATTTAGAAATTAATAGTTTTATCGTCTCAACTCTATTTTTTATTATTAATATTTTAGTTTAATCTTCTTTTCATGATATTTGATTTAACATTCATTGAGCATAAATATAATTAAAATATTTCTTTTTGAATATAAGTTGTTTTTGAATAATTAGTGTATTATATCTTGATTTTAAATTATTTGTATATAAAATACAAAAATCAGATAATTTTCAAATAATTTCATTGAAAGTAAATCTATCTTTTTACAAGATCAATATTTTTACTTCAGTTTTCACCTTCTTATAATAATTTTAGATTATTGAGTTATTTTATTTTAAAAATATTTGGGAAAAGAATTATAGACATGTTAGACTTACAATTCCCAGTAGAAATATATATTATTCGTTAAAATGATTATTTGATTGAATCTTCTTTTTTATGAAAAGAAAAATTATATAAACAAATATAATAAGTTGATTATATTTTTATTTAACTACGTCACAATAATATACTTTATCACCATATGCCTAATGAATTAATATCATTGTGGATCTCATGGTATATTATTAAGTATAAAATGTGTGACTTTAATCTAAATATTTATCAAAAATATGTAACGTTCTTTCACCTGTATATTGATATGTAATTATATTAGTATATATAAATATTATAAATATACAATGATCATATAGAATCTATCATGTTTATATATTTTATATCGAACTTTTACACATCTATACTTAATATTAAAAGAGCGTCACAAGAAAATATAAGGAAACATGTGTCATCTCCACGTTAATCCTCTTTTTAAAAATCTTAAAAAAATGGACGTTTAATTTGAGAGGGGTTGGATGATTATTCCATTATATACTATCTACCAATTAAAAATTTCCTCTCATTTTATTCCTTTTATTTTTAACCTAATAGTTTAAATAATTATAACTTTTACGGATCAATTTTATTTTTGAAAAATATATATCAAATTAATTCTTACTTCATGCTCTTTAATTTGACATCCATATATTATATATAAAGTAATATAAATATAATTATAATATATTTAGATGATTAAAATATTTCAATATAAAAATATAAGACTATTGAAGAAAGATATATTTTTAGTTTATTTTCATAGTTTTTTAACAATTATTTGATTTTTAAGAGTTATTTTGTTCTTATTATAAGATAGTAAAATATATTACATTAATGTCAAATCATATAAAAAAATTATATTAGTAAGAATATCAGTTGTATACTTTTAATGAAAGTTGATAATACAACACCACCAACATCATCATCAGAGCCTTAGTCCCAAAATACTTTAGGGTCAGCTATAATGAAAGTTGATAATAATAAACATAATTTAATTTCTTATTTATAAAATTAGATATAAGACTCATATTGTCCTATATGAAAAAATAAATGCCGGTGCTTAATTAATTTACGATTTTTCTATCATGTGCCTTTAGATCACATGATAAGAGTTTATAAATGAAACTAAATCAATTAATAGTATATGTATATGTATGTATATACTGACTCATGTATATTTTATAATAATTTTATAATATTATTGAAATTCTATCACAAATTATTAATATAATAAAATATTTAATATTTTACGCCGTGCATCGCACGGGAGAACATCTGGTACTTATTTTATATCAAAGTTTTTTCTCTCATTTTTATATTTAATAAAATCAATTACTCTATAAAAATACAACTATTTAAAAAAGCACAATTACTTTACTCTCTCTTCTTTTATCTTTAAATAGTACAGCTAATATTATATAATAACACAACATCATCTATTTTGTGATATGATTTAATATTTATTGTAAAAAGTAAGAATTTTAAATTCTAAAATAAACAACTATTTTTACTATTGACACCCCTCTAAATACCTAAAATTTTAAATATCAGAATTTTAAGAGTCTGTTCGGCAAGCTATTAATTGTTGCAATAGCTGTCAGTTGTTGATAACTGTCGATCAATAATTATTAGATTTATGTATCAAATACCTATTTAATACTCTCTTCGTCCCTTAATACTCGGTGTGGAAATAAAATTTGTCCCATAATGCATGTCATTTTCTATTTTTCGGTTGTGTTTAGCAAAACTAGCTGATAAGCTAGCTGGTAGGTGATAAGCTAACTGATAGATTATTAGGTAGCTGATAAGTTAGCTGATTATGTAGATGATAAGCTAGCTGATTTTAATGTAGTTGTTTAGCAAATTAGCTGATAAGCTAACTTATTTTTTTTTATAAAATTACATAAAATGACCTCACTTTTATTTTAAACTTTCTCATCATATTTTAACAATAGTTGTTTAAACTTTCTCATCATATTTTAACAATAATTGTTATAAAATAAAATAAATGATATTTTTGTCTATTATTATTTTAATATATACTACCTCTAAATTACACTATGTACTATTCACGGTTCACTATCACTTTGAAAAGTTATTGATAATTTGTTTTTGATGGTTTAAAATTGCCGCTGAATAGGACTTGTGTATATAATTTTAGTTACGAACAAGTTCATAACAGCAATAGGTATAAAAAAGAATCCGTAAAATATAAAAGATAAACCGAACACAAAATTATTGTATTGTATTTATAACAAAGTTATTCACTAGCAAGTGTAATAGAGTGATAATCAGACTAACCATAATTTTTCTCTTCCACCACTCATCTAAAGCCTCAATTTTTCCTGAAAAGTTAACGGATGGTGGGTTTATTTGTAATATATCAATTACTCAGGGGGTCTTTATGTAAAAAAACCCTATGTTTTTATTTAGGTCACGAATATATATGGAATATATAAAGATGAGAAGTTAGTTTTTTTTTCATAACCTTGAAAAATTAGCTTATCAACTAGTTAGCTTATAAACTAGCTGATTTGAGAAACTAGTCGTTTACAAAATGAGTTTTTTTTAGTCAATACTCAAATAAATTTTTAAAAGAAAAAATAATTGAAATTGCATAGACTAAGAAAAAAAGGACAAAGTGTAGAAAAGGAATGGAATATGCTATATAGGTGGCTTGTTTTCCAAGCCACCGACTTGACTTTTTAACAACCATTCCATATTCCTACAGTAATAAATACTAAATAGTGTTATACTTCTTAAATATATTTTATAATAATAAATATATATAATATTAAAAAAATCCCGTAATTTTAGCTCCCAGAAACAAAATAGAAATATAAAATACTCAAATAAAAATCTAAAAATGAAAAAAAAAGATAAAAAACTAAAAACTTTAAAATTAAAAAATAAATAAAAAAACCGAAAAAAACAAAAGAAAACATTTTTAAAATACCCAAAAAGATATCATTCGACAGTCGAATCTAAAAATTTTGGTTATTGCTCACTCAGTTGCTTTATTTTTTCTGCTTGAACTTTTATAAATTATCTTTCAATAGAAATATTAATAAAAATATATTAAAAATATACATTTTATTATTATATATTTTTAAAATAATTTATAATTAATATTCGACCTTAATAAAAAAAATTAAAGCGACACCTAAATAGAGGAGTATAAGAGTAGGGGTGTTCGGTACGGTATACCGAAAATTATCATTCATATCGTATACCGTACCGAAATTTTCGGTATGACAAAACATATCGTTATCATACCGAAGTTTTCGGTATACCAAAAATTTCGGTATGACATATTTACATATCGTTATTGCACCGAAATATCGGTATACCGAAATCAAGTCGGTATCTGATTAATTTTCAAGATATCGAAACTTACATGATATCGAAAATTTTAAGATATATCAAAAAAATATTCAATATACCATACAAAGTTTGATATATTGAAAAATTTCGATATACCGATAATTTTTCGGTATATCGAAAACTTCAAAATCTCATACTGCTACCGTACCAAAAATACCGATAACGATATCATACAGTACCGAAAAATCGGTATACCAAAAATTTCGATATTTTACCAGCCCTATATAAGAGTTCCACCTAACCCCAACTCAGACCAATTGTTATATTTTTTTCCCTTCTTTAATTTATATTTCTGGAGACTGAGAGAGAGAGAGAGAGAGAGAGAGGAGAGATGGTTCAGATTGAGAAGACGGTGATGAATAACTACGGCAACAACCACTACGTCCCGGATGGGGTTAGGCGTCCCAAGACGAAGATTGTGTGCACGCTCGGCCCTGCTTCTCGCTCCGTTCCTATGGTCGAGAAGCTTCTTCGTGCCGGCATGAACGTCGCCCGGTTCAATTTCTCGCACGGATCCCATGAGTACCACCAGGAAACACTCGATAATCTTCGGCAGGCCATGAACAACACCGGTATCCTATGCGCTGTCATGCTTGACACCAAGGTATACGCCCCGCCCCTTCTTATTTTTTTTTTTTGCCCCTTTTAGCAGGACTTTATCTCGTTGTCTATTTCACGGAGATTTCTCGATTTCATCTGCTGCGTTTTCGTTTCGATTTGTATATTTGATGGATTGAGGTTTATACTAAAAGTTAATTGTCTTCTGATTTGTTAATTTTCCGGCCTTATTGGATCTCGTATTAAAATGATATGCGTGGTTCTTTTGTTTGCAAACTGGAATCACAGATTTTATCTTAATAATAGAGCTAAGTTCAACTTGATCTCATGATCGCACATGATCTTTTTTTTTTTTTCCTTTTTTATTGTGATGGCAAAAATTCCATTACCCTTTATGCCTGTCTATCGTCAAGTATAATCTGGATCTTTAGTTTCAAACTGTATTTCATCTACTAGTTCATGTATCTTAAACTTGGTACGCATGATGATGACAAACGGAATGTAATATCATCATGTGTGTAGTGTAACATAATAGTTGTACACACTAGTTATCATATCAAAACCGCTGAGTTCTTTCGTTCATGATCAGGGTCCGGAAATCCGTACTGGGTTCTTGAAGGACGGCAAGCCTGTCCAGTTGAAACAGGGCCAGGAGATCACACTATCTACGGACTACAGCATCAAGGGTGATGAGAAGATGATCTGCATGAGCTACAAGAAGCTGGCTGAGGACGTAAAGCCTGGAAGTGTGATACTCTGTGCTGATGGCACGATCACTTTCACCGTTTTAGCTTGTGACAAAGAGAAAGGCTTGGTAAGGTGTCGTTGTGAGAACACTGCCGTTATTGGTGAGAGAAAGAATGTCAATCTCCCAGGAGTTGTCGTGGACCTCCCAACTTTGACGGAGAAAGACAAGGAGGATATTATGAAGTGGGGGGTTCCGAACAAAATCGACATGATTGCTCTTTCTTTTGTCCGCAAAGGTTCGGACTTGGTGGAGGTTCGGAAGTTGCTCGGTGAACATGCTAAAAGCATCCTTCTCATGTCTAAGGTCTGTTACTGTTTTTTTTTTCTTCATCTATAAACCTAAGAAGTGTTTTATGTATGAGTTCATAGTGCTTGCTGGATTGGAGAAATGTGGGCTTTCTTTGATTTCCATCTTTAAATTATCAGCTATAGGTACCAATTAAAAACCGATATTGCATTCAGGGTTTTCCATATATATATATATATACACGCACATATATACATACATACATACATACATACATATCATTGAAGATACTCTTTTATGCCTTAAGAGTCAACAATATTCTAATGGATGGAAATGTTGCTTCAGTGGGAGACTTGAAATGTCTGAAGCAGATGTCGTGGTTGATTGTTGGCTTTCCGTTATTATGTTTAGGGCACAAATATGCTAAATCATGAATTTTTTATCGATGATCTTTTGGGATTCACCTGCGGCCGGGAGACAAAATTACGTGTACTAGGATTAAATTTACAAATACTTTTACCTAACTTCAGAGAAAATCACTTATCTTTTAAAACTATATATAACCCCAATTGAGGGTGCACTTTTATAAGACGGATGTGAGTGTGAGGGGTTGTTTGTAATTCTGAATTGCTTTTTTTATTAGGCTAAACCTTTGGTGAGGTTTTGTGATTATCCTTATACCATATCTTCATGTCTTTATACATGATTTCCTTTATTGGGTAAACAATTTAGGTTGAAAATCAAGAAGGGGTGGCAAACTTCGACGACATCCTGGCCAACTCAGATGCCTTCATGGTGGCACGAGGCGATCTCGGAATGGAAATCCCAATAGAGAAGATATTCCTAGCTCAGAAAGTCATGATTTACAAATGCAACATCCAAGGCAAGCCCGTTGTCACCGCAACCCAGATGCTGGAGTCCATGATCAAGTCCCCGAGGCCCACTCGGGCCGAAGCCACCGACGTGGCCAATGCCGTCCTCGATGGGACCGACTGCGTAATGCTCAGCGGAGAAACTGCTGCCGGAGCTTATCCGGAACTCGCGGTCCTTACCATGGCCAAGATTTGCATGGAAGCCGAGAGCACGATCGACTATGGCGATGTTTTCAAACGGATAATGGTGAACGCGCCCGTCCCCATGAGCCCGCTGGAGAGCCTGGCCTCATCTGCCGTCCGGACGGCTAATTCGGCCCGTGCGGCTCTTATTTTGGTTTTGACGAGGGGAGGGAGCACGGCGAAGCTGGTGGCCAAGTATAGGCCGGGGATGCCGATCCTGTCGGCCGTGGTTCCGGAGATCAAATCGGATTCGTTTGATTGGTCGTGCAGCGACGAGTCGCCCGCTCGGCACAGTTTGATATTTAGGGGTTTGGTCCCGATCCTGTGTGCGGGGTCCGCGAGGGCTTCCCATGAGGAGTCGACCGAGGAGGCGTTGGAGTTTGCTCTGGAGCACGCGAAGGCGAAGGGGCTGTGCAAGGTTGGGGATGCTGTGGTGGCACTTCATAGGATTGGGACTGCGTCCATTATCAAGATCGTGAACGTGAAGTGATTGTTGGGAACGAGGAGAGTGTTAGCTTTATAATTTTTGCCCTTCTGCGGACGAGCAGCAGCATAAAAAACATTCTAATGTTTCCTTTTTCCTTTTTTTTTTTTCACTTATTTATGCATTTTGGACCTTCTGTGTTTTCTCCATCATAATTGTTTGAGGGCATAGTTTGAGCTGGATTCGTTCTATCATTTCGTATGTGGCCACATCGATGGCAGTATTTATTTATCTATGAGACCGACACTGTTTTTGCCGTTGAGATGTGTTTCGTTGCGGATCAGCAGCAAAGAATTATATACTATATTGATGATTAGGAAGATGTCATGTATTACGTGGGGAATCAGCTTGAGTAGAGACGAACACGAATCAGATTGAGTGTTAATTGAAATGAACACGAATCGAAAAGTGAGTAGCAGTGATCTTTTCTTATAGAATTGTGTTGATGATAATCATCTATAAGACCTTGTTTTTGTCCTTGGCTTGTGTTTTATTCTTGCTAAAAAGCCGAATTCATATAGTTTGGATCGACTGGAAATATCAGCGAGTGAGCATGTTAAAATTTGTCGTTCCTCATAATGTCAGATTCGAAGCTATTTGTCGAGTCATTCGAAAGATTTCAAATCCATCTTCATTTGACATTCTTCCCCGAATTTTTTTCGTATCAAAATCCTCCGATCCAAATGCAATACTACGGGCACTCGGTTGAACGGGAGAATTGACAAATAAAATTGGATTCTGCAAATTTAATACTGGATTGAAAAACGAATCTAGCTACTCGAATTCGATTCGAGTTCGACTAGAAAGCTCATTTGAGCTCGGTTCGTTAGTGTAACGAACCAAGCTCGAACACTGTTTTTCGTTTGATAAGATATAAAGTACGGGTCGATCTCGACTCTATTATAGTAAAAATCGTGTAGTGCACATAAAGAAAATCAAACTACACTCGAGTTCGGTTCTTTTGCTCGATTAAAACTCATTCCAATTCAGCTCGATTACTAATCAAATCAAAAATCAAGCTCAAACACATTTTATAAACTCGATAATATTTCAAATAAAATCGAACAAACATACTTTCGGCTCCCCTAATACTGGAGGATTCTATTATAAAGACCTACAATAATACTGGTAAATTATTATTATTATTATTATTATTATTATTATTATTATTATTATTATTATTATTATTACATTTTGGTATTATTTACAAAAGGCAACTAACTACATCTATTGCAAATATAAAATCACAACAAACGTACAGTATCGGAAACTTGCACCCTAAGACTCAACTCTCATCCCCAAGCGAACCACTCGAGTTCCCATCCGTAGAATTCGCGGTCGAATTTCCACCACTAGACTGCGAACCAGAAGACGACGAAAACAAACCGTTAAAAGGCCACGGAAGGGGAACTGAAAACTCCATCCCACTTCCATACTCCCCGTCACCAACATCGCCATCAACATCACGGCTACTCTCTTCATTAGTCATGTTATTATTTCTCGACCCCTCTAAATCAATCTCCGACTCATCGCAAGGCAACCGATACCTACACATGGGACACGAGCTATGGAGCTGAAGCCACGGCAAGATACACTCTCCGTGGAACTTATGTCTACAAGGCATCTCCTTCGCTTCACTCCCAATCTCGCACTCGTCCAAACAAACTGCACATTGAACCGTCGTCTCGTCAATCTTCACGTCGGGTAAGGCCTCGACCGCCTCTTTCCGAGCCGGCGGCGTCCCGTACGTATTTGGATCATTCTCCGATAAATGCTGAAGTAACAAGTCCAAACCGGGACCCACGGAATAATCACCTAACGACCCGACCGGCGCATGGTTTTGGGATCCGGCGTTACTCGGGTCGTAAGAACCCCGAACGACGATCGTATGATTGAACGGATTTATCAAAGTCATGCGATCACCATCCCTAACGTCGTTGGCGTCCGAATTCTCGGAGTCGGATAGTATGCCGGCCCGGATGCCCCGAAGTAGACGGAGGATCGCAGCCGAGTTCCTCCTCCTCCTTATTACAGACTCGAGTTCGCGGTCGAATTCGGTCTCATCATCAAGACTCCGGTGCTCATCATCTTCGATCGGACGGTGGCGGCGGAGGTGCGAGCTGTCCATCATGCCTAGCAAGATTGGGGCCCACGGGGAGAGGGTCCGGTCGGGATTATCGTCTCCGGAAGACATTTCCTCGACGAAGCCGCTCTGGCATATGGGGCATTTCATGGTGCCGACTTCTATGACGGGATTCACTGTCTGCGAACACATGTGGCACCAATAACGGGATGCGTCGTCTGCGCCTTCGTCCATTGTTGTTGTTGTCTGTGATAACAGGAAACATTATCCTTGTGTTAGAAGATAAAGAGGCACTGAAGAAGCAAGAGTCCAACCTTGTCAACATCAATAACCATCTCCACAAATACAACAGCTAACTGATTTTTCAGGGCATCAGTAAAATCAGTAAACAAAAAGGATCAAATAAACAAGAGAAATGCTACACATACACATATTTATACACATTTTTTTTACACACTAACATCTCAACCATTCATTTAGTGTGGTCCCACAATAAACGAATGGGTCCCACACTAAATGAATGGTTGAGATGTTAGTGTGTAGAAAAGTGTGTATAAATATGTGTATGTGTAGCACTTCTCAATAAACAAATAGGGATCGACTTGGCGGATCAAGATTCCATTTTTACACACACACACACACACACACACACACACACACACACACACACACACACACACACACATAATAGGGATCGACTTGGCGGATCAAGATTCCATTTTTTCAGGACACACACACACACACACACACACACATAATAGGGATCGACTTGGCGGATCAAGATTCCATTTTTTCAGGACACACACACACACACACACACACACACACACACACACACACACACACACACACACACACACACACACACATAATAGGGATCGACTTGGCGGATCAAGATTCCATTTTTTCAGGACACACACACACACACACACACACACACACACAATAGGGATCGACTTGGCGGATCAAGATTCCATTTTTTCAGGACACACACACACACACACACACACACACACACACACACACACACACACACACACACACACACACACACACACACACACATAATAGGGATCGACTTGGCGGATCAAGATTCCATTTTTTCAGGACACACACACACACACACACACACACACACACACACACACACACATAATAGGGATCGACTTGGCGGATCAAGATTCCATTTTTTCAGGACACACACACACACACACACACACACACACACACACACACACACATAATAGGGATCGACTTGGCGGATCAAGATTCCATTTTTTCAGGACACACACACACACACACACACACACACACACACACACACAATAGGGATCGACTTGGCGGATCAAGATTCCATTTTTTCAGGACACACACACACACACACACACACACACACACACACACACACACACACACACATAATAGGGATCGACTTGGCGGATCAAGATTCCATTTTTTCAGCACACACACACACACATATATAGCAAATATTTGGAATTTAACAGATCTAGATTTTCGTGGATTGTATATTAAATTACGAAAAAAATAAAAAAGTTGGGGACAAAAATATGAGATGGGCTGTGGATTTAAGAAAGATATAATAAAAGACGGCACCTTCCTTCAACCACCCAAAATCAAGAAATAAATAATTAATTAATCATTTAATATGGAATGCAAGAAGAAAAAAATCAAAGTCAAAACCTAAAAGAAACTTCAAGATTTTTTTACCAAGAGGAAGAAAAGATTGCGTTTTCTTGTTGATCTTCTTCTTCTTCTTCGTCGTCTTCTTGATGTTTGCTCTTATTTCTTAGCTTCAGAAAATAACGAGTTTATTCCGTTCTTGGGAGTCTTCATCGTTTTTTTTTTCTTTTTAATTTTTTTTATTTCTTCTCAAAATATCCGTTTTCGCATTTGTGGTTATATATATATATATATAATATATTGATCGGTGAGTTGAGAATACAATTTAAGTTAATAAATAAAAATAAATTTTATTCATGGATCTTGATAAATGGATTACCTAGTTATATTATCACAAAAATTTGATGCATGTAATGCAATAATGCATCGATATTTTGATGCACATAATACATATTTTAATACATTGCAATTTTGATGCACGAAATGCACATATTTTATGCATAATTAGTACAAAACTCATGCATATTCGCAAGTTGCAAGATAAGAACCATTCTCATTTGATCATATATACACACTTAAACCTCGATAAATGAATATTCGATAAACAAATAACCTCGTCAAATGAATAATTTTTTTCGGTCCCAACTCTGTATAACATGTTCAAATTTTCTTTCAATAAATGAATAATTTCGCTAAATAAATATTTTTCTTCGATCCCGATTATATTCATTTATCGAGTTTTACTACATATATATAATAAAAAAATTGTTTCAGGAGAAAATAAAAAGACTGTAAATAGAGTCAATCAATTGTATTCATAACACTGATAGAGGGGCCTTTATATAGGCATTACAATGAGAGTCCTTCCATACATAGGATTCCTACATAAGGTAAGACATCTAATAGGATCCTACTAACTCTAGAAGGATCTAGAACCTTCCATCTATGTATCTACAATCAGTATTAGGTAAGACACATCACGGGAATAATAATTCCCGGAACACTCCCTCTGTGTCGAGCACTAATACAACAATGGTGCAGAAGATGTTGCCTTCGTAAAAACCTATTCCAAGCCAAAACAAAACCCCATGGGAAAAATAAAGGCTTGATGAGGAAAAGATTGCAACGCACCAACATAACATGTCATGTATACTCCCCCTGATGTATACATAATGACTCACCCTGATGAGTACCTCAAATCATAGGAGTCAGATGTCAAGTTGCCCTCACAACTATACCAAGGAAAAACCCAGTGGGAAAAATACCTCTTGGTCTAAGTTGAACAGAAGTACAACGCATCATTGTATGGATATTCTCATAGGTCGCCTCGTTAAAAACCTTACCAAGTGAAAACCCAATGGGAAAAAACAAACCTTGGTCTAAGGACAAAAAGAGCGCGACACATCCAAGTGCAGAGTCGCTAAAGACTTATCAAGTTTTCTAAAGTCTTGACCTCCATGCACTAAATCAGTCATAACTTCTTCGATTCAATAGGCATCAACGAAACTGTAAGAACTTATGAAAACTAGACACACATAGCTTTTCATTCACATACAGTGTAATATCCGTGTTTTCTATCCTTGTTAATTTCTATTTTTGGTGCATATTCGTTTCGGACAACTCGCCTGGCACTATTTTGTAATTCTGAACCTATTTTGTTCTTGGAGTTTTCCGTTTAGACGGGTCTTGATAATGTTTTTACGTAATTTCATCTTGAGTTATATTTTGTCGCATGTGTATCCGATTGTCACTAAACTCGTTCGATTTCGTCATTTTTCCTATTTTTATGAGTTCGTATGGTTGAGTAGAGCATGTTGTGAGTTTCGGATTGTTAATCCGACGTTGTATCGTGATTTTACAGATGTTTGGGCCGTTTATGTAAATTCCTAGAAGTTTAGAAAAATTGTCCCTTATTCGACTTTGGTTGTGTACCTCAGATCGTTTTGGGTTCCGTACTTCCATTTCGTGTTATTGTTGCCCAAATATCGATCCCTGTTGCTTTTATTCTCCTTCCGGATCATTTTTCGTCATTTTGGGACCCGAGGGGGTGTGGGCGCGGCACAAGATTGTGAGCCGCGGCACACACATCGCCCGATTGTTGCCTAAACAAAGCGTACGTGTGCCGCGGCACAAGGATTGTGCGCCGCGGCACACAGTCGGTGCCGCGGCACACTTGTCGGCGCGGCACACCGTGTGACACTTGCCGGCCAAAATCGGCGTATCGCGTGCAGCGGCCGCGGCTGGCGATGCCGCGGCACATGCCGAGTCCGAGCCGCGGCACACTTCGAATGAGCCGCGGCACAACGAGCGGTCACCACCACCGGCACAATTTTGGCTCGTGCCGCGGCACAGTTTATCTGAGCCGCGGCACACGGCGCGGTCAGCGCTATATCAGCGTTTTATTCAGCGAAATCCCTCATTTCCTTCCCCCTTCTTCAACCGTGCGAGAGAGAGAGAGAGTCTTGAGAGGGAGAGTTCCTCCATACACCACTTAATTGTGTAGATTTCTTCATCTCTCTTCGATCGGGTGGCTCGGATTGCGGATCTAACTCGTGGTTTTCGGATTTGAGTGCTTGATTATTCAAGAGGTAAGAATTCCTTTAACCCTAGTATGATTCTTGGGGAGGGTTTGGTGGTGATCTTGTGTTTTAATTCGAATTAACCGATGTTGTTATTAGGTTTTGATAGTATTCTCGCGACCCATGGTTTTCTTGTTTTTGATTGGGGTGAAATCCCGTTGTTTTACTATTGACCGATTCCATTTCCCTATGCACTCTTGGTGTCCGATGAATTGTCCCAACGGGTAGAATTAGGATTAATTCTTACGTTTCCGCGTTATTGAGACTTGTGTGTACCGTTATTGTGTTAGGATTGGATTTGGGAGGATTGTTCGGACCGAAACCTATCCCGTCGTCGTTTCCTTCGTTTCGTTTCATTCAAGGCAAGTACATGTATTACATTTCGTTATGTATATCGTGATTTTCGAAATGAATGATGAATGGTGATTTTTGGGTGCGTGAGTTGTGTTCTTTCCACCGGAGTGTCCGACGGGATGTCTGGGGGTCGATACTAAGGGGTACGGCCGCGGAAGTGGACTTGGGTGCGTGTGTTGTTTAACTTCCACCCGGAGTGTCCGACGGGGTGTCTGGGGGTCGATACTAAGGGGTACGGCCGCGGAAGTGGTATCCCACCCGGAGTGTCCGACGGGATGTCTGGGGGTCGATACTGAGGGGCACGGCCACGGGATACCAGTTGTGATTTTGTGATATCGTGATGATTGAAAATGGATTTGATTGCCAATGTAGTATTCCGGAATATATATGTGGCAAATGACCTATGTTTGAGATGATTGTGTAAACCGTATTTTTTTTGTATATAATGTTGTGTAATTGTGTACTTGCACTAGCTATTCGAATGCTAACCCCTTAAATGGGGGAAATGCGTCTTATGCATTTAGTCTGGGAGAGCCGAGGAGAGCAGTGCAGGGCACACACGCGAAGGATGGAATGGCTTGATGATAGTGGCTCGAGTCTGTATTGTTTAATTTTATGTTTTGTCATTGCATATGTCGAGTATTGGAGTTAAACTGTTTATCCTTGAACTTGGTTTAAGTCCCCTGCGTGGGCAACGAATTGATATCTACATTATGTTTTATGTACTCTGTTGAAATGTTTTGGCCGAGGCCACGGCCCTATTTACTTTTGAATGCATCTTTTGGGGTTTCCATTGTGGTTATATGTCATGTGTTAGCCTGGTAGACCTCAAGAGGGTTCTACGGCGTGTAATGTCCCATTTGTGAATTGGGGTGTTACATTTATGGTATCGGAGCTTAGGTTTTGAATACCTAGGCTGTCGGTGAATTTTTGGGTCTGTCAGTTGCGTCATTAGAGTCAGTCGTTGAGCCAAATATCATCATGCTATCGTCTTTTCGTGCGACCCGTGGCTGTAAGTCTCCTCGAACTCTTATATCTCTGTAATTCGTTTTCTTGCGCTGTTCGGAATCGTGACTTGTGTTACCAACTTTGTGAATTGTGAATCTTTCTGATCTTGTCCTTTTCTTACTTCCTTCAGTATGTTGAGAGGTCGTGGTAGACCGGCTAGGGACGCGGCCGAGGCCGTGGTCGAGTGCGATAATGAAGAGGGCTCACCTTCTCGATCCTCTGCGGACTCGGCCTCTCACTCGGTGCCGTCGGGTAATAATGCCGGCCAGGGCTCTTGCCGTACTTGGCGGATTGGTAGCCCAACTTACTCAGATAGCTCAGGGTGGACGCCTGAATCCGCCCCCGACACCGGAAGAGGAGGCTAGTAAGTGGCTTCAGACGGTGACTAAGATGCACCCTCCTCGTTTCTCCGGATCCTCCGACTCCCTCGGTTGGGAGAATTGGCTCTTTCAGTTGTCCAGGACCTTCGACGCCGTAGCTTGTCCTGAAGACAGGAGGGGACATATTGCCCAGTACCTCCTGGATAAGGAAGCTGCGGAATGGTGGGAGGCCGTTGTGCCCAGAGACCGTCGAGCTACTTGGGAGGAATTCAAGGCTGCTATGGAAGCAGAGTATTGTCCGCCGCCTTGATCAAGGAACGAGGGTGTGGAATTCTTCACCGCTACACCTCGGGACGTGCCTATTTCTCGTGCCATCATTACTTACAATCAGCAATTGGGTTTCGTGAGAGATCAGGTGAGGACGGAGGCTGATAAAATCCGTTACTTCAATATGCGAATGAAGCCGCATATTAGGCAGAGTATGGGACCGCTCATGTGTGCCACTTTGAAAGAATACTAGGATCGCGCCCTAGCGATCGAGATGGCAGTTCCGGAATCAGAGTCGGTTTCGGAAGCTAAGAAGCAGAAGACTACCGGTGGATTCTCGACCGGGAAAGGTGGTCAGTTTTCGAGGTCTCGTTCTGTTCCTACACCCGGGAAGAGACCGCCTTACCGGGGATCTCGAGTAATCGTTCGATCCATTTCGTTTATACGGTGGCGAGTTTGTTTTAACTGCAACCAATATGAGCATTTGATGAAGGATTGCCCTTTTCCTCCAGTTGTTTGTTTTACTTGCGGGCAGACCGGGCATCGGGCGACTCATTGTGAGAGAGCCACCAGGGTCGCTAGAGCTCCGACTACCACTACCGATCAGAAGGATCATAGTACTCCAGCTACTCAGGTTCTGCAGGGTTCGGGTCGCGGTAGAGGCCGGGGATAGCCGGATCGCCGCGCAGCCTCGAGCTCGGGTTCAGTCCACCCCCGACTGTATCAGATGAGGCGCACAGAGGAGGCAGACATTCCGGTGGCGTCAGGTACCACTCAGATCCTTACTCATCCAGTTTCCGTGCTTTTGATTCGGGTGCTACCCATTCCTTTATTGCGTCGGATTGTGTGAATCGTATTGGCTTTAACTGCTTGTTTGAGTGTGAACCGTTTGTGGTGGGTACGCCTAGCGGGGATCGTATGGTTGGGGACCGGGAAGTTAGGGATTGCCCCGTGAGGATCGGGAGCCGAGATTGGCCCTCGAACCTCATCGTTATCGACCTCAAGGGTGAGGATCTAATCCTCGGGGACGATTGGTTAGAGCGTCACGGTGCTATCATGAACTATCGAACTCGTATTATTTCGATCGTGGCCGAGGATGGCACCGAGCATACTCTCGTCGGCTGTAAGCCGGGTAGATCGGGGAGCGTGATTAGCGCCTTGAAGGCGATGAAACTTGAACTGGGGCATGTCGGCTCTTTGGTGCTATGCTCCAAGGCGGAAGATGGTGGAGTTGACATGTCGTCAATTCCATTGTTAGTGAGTATCCGATGTCTTCCTGACGACTTGCCGGGTTACCACCACGGCGAGAGGTGGAGTTTCCCATCGATCTAGAGCCGAATGCACCCTATTTCTCGAGCACCGTCGTATGGCACCGTCGGAGATGTTAGAGTTGAAGAACCGGTTGGGAGAATTGTTAGATAAAGGGTATATTCGACCGAGCGCATCGCCTTGGGGTGCGCCGTACTTTCGTAAGAAGAAAGATGGGTCGCCGTTTATGCATCGATTATAGAGAATTAAACAAGTGACCATCAAAAATAAATACCCTTTGCCGGGATTGACGATTTGTTTGATCGGCTTGAGGCGGCAGTCTTTTTGAAGATTGATTTGCGATCGGGCTACTACGATTGAGAATTCGGGGCGTCGATATTCCGAAAAGCCGCCTTTGGACGAGATATGGCCATTACGAGTTTGTGGTTATGCCTTTCGGGCTAACAATGCCCGGCAGATGTTCATGCGGTTGATGAACAAGGTTTTTATTGAGTATCTGGACAAGTTCGTAGTCGTTTTTATCGACGATATTCTTATCTATTCACGGAGTCGGGAGGATCACGCCTTACATCTCCGAATTGTGTTAGACACTTTGAGGACGGAGCGGTTGTACGCGAAGTTCTCTAAGTGTGAGTTTTGCTCGAGGAAGTGACGTTCCTCGGGCACGTGATTCAGCAGAGGAGTTCGGGTAGATCCGCGAGAAGATAGAGGCGGTGATGGCTTGGGAGCCGCCTAAGAATGTGAAGGAGGTGAGGAGTTTTCGGGTCTCGCCGGCTATTACCGCAGATTCGTTGAGGGATTTTCTAAGATCGCTAGACCACTCACTCGGTTGCTCGAGAAAACTCGAAGTTTGAGTGGGTGCAGACAGGCGGGACGGCTTTGACGAGTTAAAGAGACGTCGACTACCGCGCCCGTTTTAGCATTGCCTCGGGGAACGAGGACTTCGTAGTGTATAGTGATGCTTCGGGCCTTGGTCTAGGGTGTGTTTTGATGCAGAGAGATAGAGTCATTGCTTATGCGTCCCTTGATTGAAACCTTACGAGGTGAATTATCCCACGCACGATTTAGAGTTAGCTGCGGTCGTTTCGCCTTAAAGATCCGGAGGCATTATCTTTATGGGTCGTCTTGTAAGATTTTACGGATCATAAGAGCTTGAAGTATATCTTGATCGGAAAGAATTGAATATGAGACAGCGTAGGTGGTTGGAACTAATCAAAGATTACGACCTCGAGATACTTTACCATCCGGGTAAGGCTAACGTAGTGGCCGATGCGTTGAGCCGAAAACCGATGGCTTTGCGGATGTTAGAGGTACTTACACCGCAGAGTAAGATCCAGAGAGATTTCATCCGTCGAATATTGAGGTTTGGGTTCGAGAGTTCGGGGCGATTATGTGCATTAGAGATCACTTCGTCCTTGGTGATGATATCAAGGCGAAGCAATATGACGATCCGTTTTTGGTCCAGTGAGGGAGGATGTGCGGAAAGGGAAAGCCCTGGATTTGTGGTTCACGATGATGGAGTTTTGAGGTTTCGCGGACTGTGTGTACCATGTGATATTGGGTGAGACAGAAGATCTTGAGCGAAGCTCATACCACGCCCTACTCCATACATCCTGATACGAGTAAAATGTACAAGGGCGTGAGGAGTAACTACCGGTGGAGTAATTTGAAGATGGATGTTAACGAGTTTGTGGCGAAGTGTTTGACACCAACGAGTTAAGATTGAGCATCGGCCGTGAAGCTATTACGACCACTTCCTATCCCGGAGTGGAAATGGGAGGATATTTCTATGGATTTCATTACCAATATGCCTAAGACTCGGACGGGAATGAACATGATTTGGGTCGTTGTTGATCGACTAACCAAATCAGCTCATTTTCTAAGTATTAAGGACACTTGGGGACCGGAGAGGCTTGCACGAGTGTTTGTTGCGGAAATAGTGAGATTGCATGGGACCCCTAAGAGCATTGTTTTGGATTGTGATGGCCGGTTCATATCACATTTTTGGCAGGCCGTTCATAGAGCTTTGAGAACCGAGTTGAGACTTAGTACATCCTACCACCCCCAGACAGACGGACAGTCTGAGCGGACGATACAGACGCTAGAAGATATGTTGAGAGCCTGTGCCTTAGATTGGAAGGATGATTGGGAGACACACTTGCCGTTGATTGAGTTCACGTATAACAATAGTTGGCATGCCTCGATCAAAATGGCACCATTCGAAGCGTTGTATGGAAGGAGGTGCAGATCACCGTTGTGTTGGGATGATACTTCTGAGCTAATCGGTACCGAGCCCGATCTGATAGTTGAGACGAGGGAGAAGATTACCCTGATTCGTGGTAGATTGCTGACGGCCCAGAGTCGGCAGAAGTCTTATGCCGATACACGTCGCCGACCGTTGGAGTTTGAGGTGGGAGATCACGTCTTGCTTAAGGTGTCGCCGACGCGGGGAGTTTACCGTTTCGGTCGGAAGGGTAAACTTAGTCCGAGATTTATTGGACCGTTCGAGATTCTAGAGAGAGTTGGAGAGCTTGCATATCGGTTAGGCTTGCCGCCGTCCCTGAGCCACGTGCATAACGTATTTCATGTTTCCCAGCTTAGGAAGTACGTATCGGACCCTAGCCATATTATTGATTTTGGAGAGATCGAGTTGGGGCCCGACATTACCTTCGAGGAGAAGCCGATTCAGATCTTAGAGCATCGGGTTAAGCAACTCAGGCACAAAACCATCCCTTTGGTCAAAGTACAGTGGTCGAGGCATGGATCCGAGGAGGCCACGTGGGAAACAGAGGAGGGTATGAGGTCGAGATACCCCGAGTTATTCGTGTTGTAAGTTTCGGGACGAAACTTATTTTTAGGGGGAGATAATGTAATATCCGCGTTTTCTATCCTTGTTAATTTCTATTTTTGGTGCATATTCGTTTCGGACAACTCGCCTGGCACTATTTTGTAATTCTGAACCTATTTTGTTCTTGGAGTTTTCCGTTTAGACGGGTCTTGATAATGTTTTTACGTAATTTCATCTTGAGTTATATTTTGTCGCATGTGTATCCGATTGTCGCTAAACTCGTTCGATTTCATCATTTTTCCTATTTTCATGAGTTCGTATGGTTGAGTAGAGCATGTTGTGAGTTTCGGATTGTTAATCCGACGTTGTATCGTGATTTTACAGATGTTTGGGCCGTTTATGTAAATTCCTAGAAGTTTAGGGAAATTGTCCCTTATTCGACTTTGGTTGTGTACCTCAGATCGTTTTGGGTTCCGTACTTCCATTTCGTGTTATTGTTGCCCAAATATCGATCCCTGTTGCTTTTATTCTCCTTAGGATCATTTTTCGTCATTTTGGGACCCGAGGGGGTGTGGGCGCGGCACAAGGATTGTGAGCCGCGGCACACACATCGCCCGATTGTTGCCTAAACAAAGCATGCCGTGTGCGCGGCACAAGGATTGTGCGCGCGGCACACAGTCGAGTCCGCGGCACACTTGTCGGCCGCGGCACACCGTGTGACACTTGCCGGCCAAAATCGATCGTCAAGCGTGCCGCGGCACGGCTGGCATGCCGCGGCACATGCCGAGTCGAGCCGCGGCACACTTCGGATGAGCCGCGGCACAACGAGCGGTCGGCCACCACCGGGCACAATTTTGGCTCTGCCGCGGCACGATTTATCCGAGCCGCGGCACACGGCGCGATCGGCGCTATATCAGCGTTTTATTCAGTAAATCCCTCATTTCCTTCCCCCTTCTTCAACCGTGCGAGAGAGAGAGAGAGTCTTGAGAGGGAGAGTTCCTCCATACACCACTTAATTGTGTAGATTTCTTCATCTCTCTTGATCGGGTGGCTCGGATTGCGGATCTAACTCGTGGTTTTCGGATTTGAGTGCTTGATTATTCAAGAGGTAAGAATTCCTTTAACCCTAGTATGATTCTTGGGGAGGGTTTGGTGGTGATCTTGTGTTTTAATTCGAATTAACCGATGTTGTTATTAGGTTTTGATAGTATTCTCGCGACCCATGGTTTTCTTGTTTTTGATTGGGGTGAAATCCCGTTGTTTTACTATTGACCGATTCCATTTCCCTATGCACTCTTGGTGTCCGATGAATTGTCCCAACGGGTAGAATTAGGATTAATTCTTACGTTTCCGCGTTATTGAGACTTGTGTGTACCGTTATTGTGTTAGGATTGGATTTGGGAGGATTGTTCGGACCGAAACCTATCCCGTCGTCGTTTCCTTCGTTTCGTTTCATTCAAGGCAAGTACATGTATTACATTTCGTTATGTATATCGTGATTTTCGAAATGAATGATGAATGGTGATTTTTGGGTGCGTGAGTTGTGTTCTTTCCACCCGGAGTGTCCGACGGGATGTCTGGGGTCGATACTAAGGGTGCGGCCGCGGAAGTGGACTTGGGTGCGTGTGTGGTTGAACTTCCACCGGAGTGTCCGACGGGTGTCCGGGGTCGATACTAAGGGGTACGGCCGCGGAAGTGGTATCCCACCGGAGTGTCCGACGGGATGTCCGGGGGTCGATCTTGAGGGGTACGGCCACGGGATACCAGTTGTGATTTTGTGATATCGTGATGATTGAAAATGGATTTGATTGCCAATGTAGTATTCCGGAATATATATGTGGCAAATGACCTATGTTTGAGATGATTGTGTAAACCGTATTTTTTTTTGTATATAATGTTGTGTAATTGTGTACTTGCACTAGCTATTCGAATGCTAACCCCTTAAATGGGGGAAATGCGTCTTATGCATTTAGTGCACCGGAGAGCCGAGGAGCAGTGCAGGGCACGCACGCGAAGGATGGAATGGCTTGATGATAGTGGCTCGAGTCTGTATTGTTTAATTTTATGTTTTGTCATTGCATATGTCGAGTATTGGAGTTAAACTGTTTATCCTTGAACTTGGTTTAAGTCCCCTGCGTGGGCAACGAATTGATATCTACATTATGTTTTATGTACTCCGTTGAAATGTTTTGGCCGAGGCCACAGCCCTATTTACTTTTGAGTGCATCTTTTGGGGTTTCCATTGTGGTTATATGTCATGTGTTAGCCTGGTAGACCTCAAGAGGGTTCTACGGCGTGTAATGTCCCATTTGTGAATTGGGGTGTTACATACAGTACGTAACCTAGATCGACCTGAGCAGATCACAAAGCTCTATCGAAGTTGACTCAGCAAATTACCGGACATATCTTGTCCTACTTTGCAAGAATAGTCATATGTCACTCAACATGATGGATGTGATCAAATGGTTGGTTTCCTTGGAAAGTAGACACAAACCTTTCCAATAGCACCAATTTCACCATTTTCCATCAAGTGAGCTGCCCTGTAGGTCAGATGGGAGATAGACCAACACATTCTGGGCAGATTCGGGTATCAATTTTCAAGTGTCCTTTTTATCGAGATAGAGCGAGCTTCAAGCTTCTTGTCAATCACAGACATTGCGTGAGTGCATCCTAGGCCATCATCACAGTGGCTTTACCGGATTATTACGAATGAGTACATCGAGTCAAACATGAGTACATAATACCGTACTTTTCTCTTGAGACTGCATCATCACTTAAGTGAGCCAAGTCTTATGATGACTTCGACTAATCATTGGGAATCATATAGGCATTACTTTATCGTCTCTTAGGGAAACCGTCCCTTAGATTGCCTTAAACCGATTGATGAATACGCATCATCAAGTGTCCCTAAGATCCTTTCATTCTTAACTTTGGATTTAGCGGAATCTCTTAGTCTCACAAGAGTACATCACTATAAACCCTTAGTTTTACACGCAAAAGCTTCATATCTCTTCCAAATCAAGTATATACTTAGTATGCGTTCCCGACAATCACTTGTCGACGCGCTCCGTGGTCAGGAGCCACTTGATTTGAGTCTGATCCACCACGAGATCCTTCCATCACTTAACTTAGTTCCCCACTAAGATAAGATTTAACCACAAGCTGCACGTCAGTTTTTTGGGAAACTATCTAACTGAAAAGATAGTGGATGCTATAACATCCATTACGATAGCACAACTAAGTTTCGTGTCATCGTAGTCGATTCCAGTGCGTTCATGAGAAACCTCGCGCCATGAGGTGAGTTTAACTCCTTCTCTCACTCGCTTTGACAAAGTATACGGATAGATCTTATCTTTGGAGTGTCGGCACCACTTCAACAAAGGGCTATCGCTTTGTTTGTACTGAAATCGCAAATGTTTCCATTTTAGGCCAATGCTACAACGTTGTAGATTTTCAACGAAGTATGGTTCGATTAAACTCACATTCCACGTCCTCATGAACCGGCTTTATTCATAGAGTACTCTTTATGGATTGGCATTCATTGAGGCGTCCCCCAATGATGACTATAATCCAGAATCACATGAGACGGATGAGTTCATTTGATCATATGATCAAGTTTCATGTACCAAACTCGCATACATTCTTAGCGAGAGTATTTATCGAACCAAGTGGCATCCCAATACTCTATGAGATCCACGTCCTAGTAACACCATCTACCACAATTTGTGGTGTTACCATATCACCATTTATAGGTGACGAACGTCCATGACCAGACACAATCCTTGCAGACATGTTTGCAGCATGTATTTAATCTCGTCACTTTAGGGAACTTGGTGAGGCACAGTAGGGACAAACTACGACAATTTCAAGTCGTTCTACTCGAACATGATCGTTCGCATCTCCCCCTAACGACGGGAAGACTGGCTCATCAAAGTGACTTACGAGATCGTCTGCCAAGGTACATTTTAAGCGGACTATGAGTGAAAGCGCATGTCATATTCATCATTTATAACCCGTCATAATGCGTTGTGGTGACGCACTTTTGGCACATGAACATGTGGACGATAAAGTTTTTCAGTGTTAACACAATCCAGTTAACAAAATGCATACTGTTACACTCGTAACTAAGCATTTGAATGATGATAGGTATAGGTGAATATGACATGTTGACCTATGATACATAGCCGTAGCTACTGGTCTTGAGAATTCAACAAAACCGCCACCATGCACCACCGGGATCGAACATAAAGAAACGATTGAACCGATGATAGGCCATTGGTTTTATCGAACCTCTAGTGCTTTCTTGAAGAGTTCACCCCTTTCACCAGCCCCGAACACCTCAAATTTTCTTGAGCATGTATAAACGGGTGTTTAGGATTCCAAAACCATCAACCTTGTGGTTAAAAACCGGTCGAAATGATATCGAACTGGTTGATAGGACGACTGGTGGTATGTGAAAACTTCATTTAAGTGGTTCACCTCCTTCCAAGTTTCCAAATGGCATCAAAATTTGTGAGAAGGTAGCCTTGGATGTTAGGAAGTACTTGTTAAAATTTCACTTTAAGACTTGGTCTAAAAAGTGGGTGAACCGACCTTTACAATGGTAGTCCGCAAGTTGGACAACCATAAACTCAGGTTTCATCAACTTATCAATCATTGTCAAAGGAACAACATAACATATAAATGTTATCACTTGAGTACGACCATTTGTGAACACCATCATAGCATCATAAGCCACCCAGGCTAATACTTATGATCATATATGTATAAGGGTGAAAAGGGAGGACTCAGCACCATGCTTATACGAGTCGCTACATTATTCTCTTTAGCATAGGAGGGTGTCATCTCCTAATCGTGCCAAAGAATAGACTTAAATCAATGAACATGGCTAAGAAGGATCATTGGGGGGGTCTTTGGCGTCACACATGTTTATGAAAACAAGACGCGGATGACATAAATATCATCATTGGTCATGAGCCCTGCTCATGACTCCACCAACGTACTTTGGTGTCTTTGATCCAACTAGTTTCTTTGTTCAAAGAAAATGATGTCCATGACAATACCGTGGTATATGGATCATCAAACTATCCAAACTCCGGACTATTAAAGCCTAAATGTGTCAATGTCCCAATACATCTTCTGGTTACAAAAACCGATGCAAGCCGGACCATATTGACTCAAGAATATTTTTCTTATCACATATCCAATACAAGTGATGCATAAGATTTTATTCTCACAAATCACAATGAGATGCTATGAGTGATACATTTTGGCATATCGAGTCATAACATGGTTCAATTGTTACGGAACATATGTGACTAGAAAACGCCATTCGTGTAACACCCCCAAGTTATTCAGGGTATATTACAGCGCCGTGAGCCCCGCCGTGGGACCCACAAGGCTAAACATACGCGGAACTATAAACTTGACCGATAAGGTCTACATACAATAGAATGAAAGACGATACAAATGGTATTCAAAACCATAACCAATGAAACCATATATATCACTGCACAAATCAATACCTCGGCAACACAGGCCGGAACATCAAGGGAACTGAAATACAATACTCGAGTATTAAAAATCCATTCCAGTACAACAACACTGAATGGAGGAATCCAAGAAAATAACCGGAGACAAGACACAGTATCACACTTGCCCATCATCTTCATGCCGACCCGATACCCGTCTGTCCGCTCTCCTGGAACCTGAAATACATGAAACGTATTTCCCCCATAAAGGGGTTAGCCGTCGAATAGCTAGTGCAAGTATAACAATATGAAACATGATACTCCTCGACAATAAAGTAAATGTAATTCGTCAATTCATCAATATCCGTCAATTCATCAATATAAGACTAGTATTCCGGAATGACTAAAATCTCAAGACGTATGTGAATGCCGTAAAGACGGTTCGTTCATATCATACGCCGTTACATGTAGGAATGCCGTCAAAACGGTTCGTTCATTACATGCCAACATTATTTCATATGAATGCCGTAGAAACGGTTCGTTCATATCAACCATGGAATCGCACCAGAGGCTACGAAACCCTCAGAGGACCATAGGCCCGTCTGAGTGGCTAGAAATAATCATACCATCAATATTTCATACTTTCAAAGTCGAGAACGTACAATCATAAATGTATACTTGCCTTAATAAACGTTACCGAAGATCCCGAAGAACACGGTTCGACCGGGAAGCTTGAACCACGAAGAAGACAACGAACGGAAGGGTTCCGACTTGAGTTCTTCACAAGGATTTCGTCCCTAAGTCATATCAATGATAAATCAACAATCGTACGATGAATAATAATCGTACAACGCACAAAACCCCCCTCTTAGACATTTTGTCGGACACCTTCAAGGCGTCGACTAATAACTCAACCGAAACGACGAATCAATACACTCCAACCGTGGAATAACGATGGAAATGATAGAATGCCCCTAAATCATCATCAATCCATCACTAATCTAAATTACTACGGATTAAAAGGATGAAGTCAAACAAAATCCCCAATTTCCAACACAAAATTCGAAGTGTTCTTGAAAATTTTTTCAATAATCCGATGAATACTCCAACAAGTCCATAATCATGCGTATATCACTTCATACCCCATGATTTTAACATCCAAAACATCATTACCCAATACAAAATCGAAATCCAAGATGTTGAAGAAATTACCTCTTGAAGATCCAAGCACTATGATTCGAAGAATACTCGATAGATCGATGATCCGAGCTTAAAAATCGAAAATAGATGAACGAAGTCACACACTCAAGTGATAGATGGTGAAACCTCCCTCTCTCAAGCCTTTCCTCTCGTTTGATGGTGAAGAAATGAGAAATATCGGTTGAAACGCGCAGAAAAACGCAGATATAGGGCTGACTGACGTGTGTGCCGCGGCTCAGTATAGGTGTGCCGCGGAACAGACCCAAAATTCGCTCCCAGGGCTCGGCAGTGTGCCTCGGCTCAGCCCAGGTGTGCCGCGGCACCGGGTACAGGCAGTTTTGGACGAATCTGGGAAATGAGAGTGACTTAGCTATTTCGACCATAACTCCCTCGTCCGGACTCCGATTGACTCACCGTTTGAACCAATGGAAAGCTAACTCGATGCTTTATAATATTTCCAAGATTCAGAATTTTTGGAGTTTCCAAGAATTTATGGTGATTTAACAAAGTCGAACTCTTACGTGGAAAAGTCGCTAAAGAGCACGGAATTCAACAGAACGATACCGAGACGAACTCGGATGACAAAAAGTGTAGAATTAATCATTCTCAGGATGACGAAACAGTCCCAAGAAAGTCGCCAAAATAGACTTCCGCCAAAAAATAGAAAATTTCCGGGGAACAAAATTACGGGTATTACATTCTACCCTCCTTAAAAGAAGTTTCGTCCCGAAACTTAAAACAGGTAGGGAGAAGAAATATTTCGCCAGGAAAATCTCAACGAGATGCACAAGAACCGAAACTTATGCCCAAACGGCGAATCATCAATATAGAACACAACAATACATTACCCGAAGGTAAACCAAACCAATGCCGAAAAAGATACGAATTCACAATGCCCGAAGGCTCCAACGGAAATACCGATACATCACAATGGCCTGAAAGCCGAACAGCCCAAAGCTGTAAATCATCACAATACAGATCTCAAAGAAGCAAACGTGACTGTCGGGCATACCCCTCGGCGTATGAACAACCAGTCGCAAATCGTCGGACATATCCAATACAACATGGACTACGAACGATCAATCAATAAAGCTCAAGAGGGACATCACAGTACGCCCGATACGGAAATGTGTCCGTGCACATGTCCGCCCCGTATACGGAATCCAGACTATATGTGTGACAATGTGCCTAATTAGCCTCAAGAACTACGTCTCGTGTGCACGGTCCAATGCGGAAATATCCACGCATGACCATCGAGTGCCTGGCTAAAAATCCTACACATAATCAATCGGCACGCAGACATGATTCCAGATATGCCACGATACAACATGACAACGAAACTCAAGGGATAAAACATCCAATACGGATCATACGACTCACCAAGTGAACGATGACACACGAATAATGAAAGATCGACACGACCAACGATATTCAAAACAACCATCCTGGGATCAGAATTCCCTAAGGACCGATTAATACGAGCAACGAATCACAACACAACAGTTCGGGAAAATCCTCAACCTTCAACGATCACAAAATTACCGAGTTTACAAAAATAATAGTGTGCTGCCTTGAATCGGCCAACACGACAATAATAATTCAACGGATGGGAACTATCCTCGACAGTCCCAATTCAATACTCCGATTACCGTAGAATGGCCAATCGATAACAATGATACAACAGATGAGAATATTTTTGACAACGGATGGGAATTATCTTTGATAATCCCAATTCAATATATCGATTACCTTAGAACGGTCAATCGATAATCAATGATACGATAGAATAGATGTCCCGGTGTCTTAAACCGACCACCGAAACGGAGATGACAAAAGGATATATCAAACGTCCCCAATCGGTTAACGTAACATCATAGCTACAGTTCCAATTCGACGACAAAGATTCAACGATGTCTCAGAACGACATTAATCGCGAACAATAATAATCGATACATCGATACCGCGAACCGGCTATCGACAAAGAACTTTACCAACAAGTATCGTAATGCCTTGAACCGCCATTTACAACCAACGTAATATTTGGCATAATTTTCCGACGGGCGTCGTATCAATGATCCCCGATATCAATACAATCATAAAGAGGCCAAGTCCCGAAATGATACACACATTCGTACGCCTACACAATAACATTAGTCTCATTGATTAGTACGAGTATAAAACTTGCCTCGATATCAATACAACGAATCGTTACCAATTGATCGATTTCGTCTTACGAGTCTCGACCAAGTTAATCTACGAACCCTTCAACCTTAACCGCAACACAAAAGTCATAATCTATGATCAAACATCATATCTTCAGTAAAACGAAGGATTGATAATCAACCGGTTCGATGACGACCAATATCAATACCACCAAACCACGAACTCAATCGTTTCACCATATCTCGACCAATCATAGTCCGAATCGTCCAACTCGGACCCTCACGAATCCATGTCCACAATACGAGCCGAAATCCGATGATCATATCGGAATCAATTCGACCAATAATAAGGGTCTAAATATTATCGGTTCCAAACTCAATTCTTAAACACGAATTGACAAGGTTCCCTTCTCGTAAATCCATAGTTAAAATTTTCCGATGATCATCGTTAATTCTAACCATCCAATTAGTTCACATTATAGATAATCATATTTTAAGGTTATCAAACACTCCAATCATTCGATTTGAATATTTGCTCGTACGTATGGGCTTCCAAATTCGGAGATGAATAATAGTCTCATCAAGCTCATAATCACATTCGTATTTCCTATACGAATATTATTTCCAACACATAGTTTAGCTCTAGATATGAATATTCCATATTCATATTCAAAACATCAACACTTCTTAAAAATTTTCATCACCTCGTATAATTCAAGAGTTCTTCAAGAACATGAAATATCCGAAATCACGTTGAACAACATATCCGAGGTATATATCTCCATGTTACCATTTTCTTCATCATGTCATTCATACAACCTCAAGAATCACAATGTAACCCTTATCGTCATATGAAGAAGATCTCGTAATCATATCAACATCCGAAATCTCTTATTACGATTCCAATAAATCTCGTATAGCATTATCACATGATACCATATAATACCTCAATACCGAATACCTTCCCGTACACAATCTTCTATGTACGATTACCACAAAACATACCTCTATCCGGACTTCCTTCCGAAATGTATACCATAGACCAAGAATATCCAAAATGACATCAACAATATCCGAATACTACAATCTTCACCCCAAAACCTTACGGAGTATTACACGCCGTAAACCCTTCTCACAAGGATTTACTGTGCTAAGCACAATTTTCCACGTCATTTCAAAAATGTCAAAAAGACTGATGACGGTAATATTTTTCAAATACTAAAAAAAATCATTTTCCAAATACCGTCAAAACGATCAAGGTTAAAATGCCAAAAACTCAGTTTAGGGAATCGGTTTTACAAAATAAAATTTCAGTTGGCAAAATACCAAAAATCCATTTCAAAAATACTCACGCCGCGGATAAAAGTACAGTCCAATTTATGCATTTTCATTGAAATAAGACGAACATCAAAATACACGATTCCCAACATACTCCCTCCCAAGTAGTAATCCAAAAAGAAAAAAATGAGCCACTATCAAAGGGATACGAGGATTACCTTGTATGGACGAACCACGAAGAAAGAATAATTGAACTCCATTCCAAGAATCATTAAATCATCATAGTCATCATATGGCCTCAAGAACATCAAGATCTCTATGATTCCATAATCATAATCAACATATTCAAAGCATATCATTATCTTCCTTCAACATAAACCTCATAGAATATGGATAACACAAGAAATCACTTCAAGAATCAACAATAGTTCCATAACCAAGCTCTAATTCCATGATTCCAAGCTCACAATCATGTTAAAAGCGTTTAGAACACTCTTAAAAGTAAAGAGGGACGAGTTTTGGAGAGAAATATCTCAAAGGATCGTGAGAGAAATGAAAAGCAACACTTCAATATATAAATTGCACTCTCATTACGTACGTAAGTGTCCTTTCTTAACGTACGTAACAACTTTAACGTACGTAATCCAATATCCATAATGTACGTAACCAACTCACTGTCTCATTCCGTGCAGTCCATTACGTACGTAACCCATACCATAAAACGTACGTAATATACCAGTTGACTTGCTACGGTACAATGGTTGTGTTACGTACGTAACACGTCCTGTATAACGTACATAAAACGTACGTTGACTCACCTGTCAACATCCTCCGCCGAAAGTGCCGAAACAGGGTCCCACCTGCCGACCAGGACTCGGTTCTGTCCGATGCCTTCGTTACGTACGTAATACCTTAGCCTTAACGTACGTAACCATGCCAATCTTACGTACGTAATCTCACCTTATTAACGTACGTAATAATTCCATTCTTAGCCAATTTCAACAATTCCTGTCCAAAGTCATGACATACCAAATACGAGCATACGGCAAAATCAATACATATACTCAATTCAATAACATTTTCAAACGTTCACAACGTCCTCGAGCATAATTAACCATCCACGATATCCAATATATAAACGAAAAAAAAATATATCCGGAAAATCGGGGTATTACACTCTACCCCCCTTAAAAATAGGTTTCGTCCTCGAAACTTACAATCACTCGTACAAACAACATTTCAACGGGAATTCAATTTCACCAAGAATTATCGAATAATTCGAACAACATACTTACAAGTCCGCGAAGTCGAAGATCTCCCGTGATACTAGCATGCGACTCCTAAACAAAGTCTCAACATAATACCGATACACACCATTATCGAAATTAGCAACTTAACAAAATCTCAAGGAAGAGTTCACGTCCGTGACCACGGCCACGATTCTTCCTACTTTCAGCCAACATTCTGAAGGGCACATACATGCGTAAGTATAATCCGAATCGCACATTCTCGAAGTGACCAATTTCCAAGAATACCAAGCTATAAACGAAACGATTAAGAAGAATACAAGAAGAGTGAGAGGACTTACAAGTACCGGTCGCCTTTGTGATGATGGCGAGTAGTGATCTGTGGGCAAATGCCGACTCAATCGACCAAAAGACCGGCGGCCTAGGTATCCATAAACCTAAGCTCGATACCATATTCGTAACACCCCAAGTTATTCGGGGTATATTACGGCGCCGTGAGCCCGCCGTGGGACCCACAAGGCTAAACATACGCGGAACTATAAACTTGACCGATAAGGTCTACATACAATAGAATGAAAGACGATACAAATGGTATTCAAAACCATAACCAATGAAACCATATATATCCGCACAAATCAATACCTCGGCAACACAGCCGGAACATCAAGGGAATCGAAATACAATACTCGAGTATTAAAAATCCATTCCAAGATAACAACAACCGAATGGAGGAATCCAAGAAAATAACCGGAGACAAGACACGGTATCACACTTGCCCATCATCTTCATGCCGACCCGATACCCGTCTCATCCGCTCTCTGGAACTGAAATACATGAAACGTATTTCCCCCATAAAGGGGTTAGCCGTCGAATAGCTAGTGCAAGTATAACAATATGAAACATGATACTCCTCGACAATAAAGTAAATGTAATCCGTCAATTCATCAATATCCGTCAATTCATCAATATAAGACTAGTATTCCGGAATGACTAAAATCTCAAGACGTATGTGAATGCCGTAAAAACGGTTCGTTCATATCATACGCCGTTACATGTAGGAATGCCGTCAAAACGGTTCGTTCATTACATGCCAACATTATTTCATATGAATGCCGTAGAAACGGTTCGTTCATATCAACCATGGAATCGCACCAGAGGCTACGAAACCCTCAGAGGACCATAGTCCCGTCCCGGAGTGGCTAGAAATAATCATACCATCAATATTTCATACTTTCAAAGTCGAGAACGTACAATCATAAATGTATACTTGCCTTAATAAACGTTACCGAAGATCCCGAAGAACACGGTTCGACCGGGAAGCTTGAACCACGAAGAAGACAACGAACGGAAGGGTTCCGACTTGAGTTCTTCACAAGGATTTCGTCCCTAAGTCATATCAATGATAAATCAACAATCGTACGATGAATAATAATCGTACAACGCACAAAACCCCCTCTTAGACATTTTGTCGGACACCTTCAAGGCGTCGACTAATAACTCAATCAAGCACGAATCAATACACTCCAACTGTGGAATAACGATGGAAATGATAGAATGCCCCTAAATCATCATCAATCCATCACTAATCTAAATTACTACGGATTAAAAGGATGAAGTCAAACAAAATCCCCAATTTCCAACACAAAATTCGAAGTGTTCTTGAAAAATCTTTCAATAATCCGATGAATACTCCAACAAGTCCATAATCATGCGTATATCACTTCATACCCCATGATTTTAACATCCAAAACATCATTACCCAATACAAAATCAAAATCCAAGATGTTGAAGAAATTACCTCTTGAAGATCCAAGCACTATGATTCGAAGAATACTCGATAGATCGATGATCCGAGCTTAAAAATCGAAAATAGATGAAGGAAGTCACACACTCAAGTGATAGATGGTGAAACCTCCCTCTCTCAAGCCTTTCCTCTCGTGTGATGGTGAAGAAATGAGAAATATCGGTTGAAACGCGCAGAAAAACGCAGATATAGGGCTGACTGACGTGTGTGCCGCGGCTCAGTATAGGTGTGCCGCGGAACAGACCCAAAATTCGCTCCCAGGGCTCGGCAGTGTGCCGCGGCTCAGCCCAGGTGTGCCGCGGCACCGGGTACAGGCAATTTTGGACGAATCTGGGAAATGAGAGTGACTTAGCTATTTCGACCATAACTCCCTCGTCCGGACTCCGATTGACTCACCGTTTGAACCAATGGAAAGCTAACTCGATGCTTTATAATATTGCCAAGATTCAGAATTTTTGGAGTTTCCAAGAATTTATGGTGATTTAACAAAGTCGAACTCTTACGTGGAAAAGTCGCTAAAGAGCACGGAATTCAACAGAACGATACCGAGACGAACTCGGATAACAAAAAGTGTAGAATTAATCATTCTCAGGATGACGAAACGGTCCCAATAGAGTCGCCAAAATAGACTTCCGCCAAAAAATAGAAAATTTCCGGGGAACAAAATTACGGGTATTACAATTCGGCATTCAACAACTTGAGCATTATACCGCTCATTGATTGTGATGATCTATTCATCATAGTCACAATGGATTTATAAACCGAAATCCAAAAATATCGCGTTCCTTGAAAATAGCTTAATACGCACTCAATTTCGCTTGCAAAATTTTACAAATATAAGCATAGCGAACACTCTAACAACATAGAGATTTTATACCAGATACGATCAAAATGATCTATCATATTGAGTGCATAACATGACAAGGTTATATGCCTAAGGGGCAAAATTACGACACAAGCATGGTGTAACACTACCATGCACACGCTCGACCTTCTTACAAGGGTGCGTATTTTGGGCTTCCCCAAGAAAACTGTTTTTCAACATTTGAAAGATGATAGTTTAGCGTACAACGCATACCAAAAACTGCATTATCTATGGTAAATTCGGCCAAAAAGAGGTTGAAAAACGTGAGTCATAAGACCACTTGCAAATTTAAGATGGGAACCAAGTTGGTTGGGACAAAAGTTAGCACAATCGCTGGAAATAAAATTCCGCGCAGCTTGACCTTTGTTCACTAAAACAGCGATAACTCCCTTGTTAGGAAGTCTATGGACGAACGGTCAGATGTTCTGGAAACTAGACTTCCGTATCTTTCTATCCATATATTGTGTACCACACGGATCATTAAACTCAGATCACAGTGCATGTTTTAATTGGCTGCTTTAGTATTTCCCAAGTTTAGTGAGAAAACAAGGTTGAGACCATATCCAATGGCATAAGTGTTTATGCAAAAACATGGCAATGATAGCCATATGCGCGTTTAAACGCAGCAGGGTGTTCGATTTATTATCTCGACTAATGATCCTTTCGGTAACTCCAACTTGGTAGACTTGCAGAGAAAATATGAATGTCGGTACAGCTAAGGCTGTTTAAAAACCACTTATTCCGTTTGAACTTTCAAAGCATAAACAAATACCAAGGAGGATGCGCCTAGTCATGATCAAAGTGTAGACAAAATCCACCAAAGTGCATCAAATCAACCAAGTATTTTAATTCTCAATTTGCAAGCATACGTCATAATAGCCATGTTATATGGATGCAACGCGGTGCATCATAATTAAGCATTTTGAACCATGAGACATAATGAATATACCATAACCAACTCGTCTTGACCATCCAATAAGATCGACTAAACATAGTCAAATGTATAAGGCACATGCCTTTACAAATAATCGGAAAAGTATTCGGACCTATAGTCATACGAACTATAATCGAGGTCAACGAATTCATGTATTTACCGCAATATGCCATTGCCTTACATGTTAAAATTCATGAGAATTACTCGTACATTCTTCCATATATCGTATTGCAAGGAGACGGTGCATGACTACACCCACATGCAATATTTTATTTTAATAGGATGAAAGATGGAGTTTTCCAAGTATGGTATTGGGTCAAGACCAACGTGATGGTCGCTCAATTCAACATGACAAATCCGTCACAAATCGATTTTAACCATGACATATCTGTCGCAATCGATGTTTGTCCCATTTGTACGTCACAAATCCGTGACTAATCATGAACGAGTCATAACTTTACCGTTATCGACAATGTTCATTTTTTTTTTCAATTGTTGGTTTAAAATCGACAAAATGGCGACATCAAATCGCACCCAAGACGTGGTGTATGCAACAACCACAAATATCGACTTTCAACAATTATCTGTGACTCCCCCAGGACCGTCACACAGTTTACTTCGACATACGAGAGTGATACCACCTCTCATAGTCTCATCCACCACAAAGTAGTGTGGGAGATAAAGAACCCAAATACCCAATTCCCCAAAAAAAAATTTTCCCAAAAGAGAGGAATTGAAAAACGAGAACTTTAATAAAGTCTTACGGGTACTTGGTTCCATATATGCTTTGATCCTTGAACGGGAGCTTCTCTCCATATGAGCAACATATTTTCGTGATACCCGGTTCCATATTTACTTTGATCCTTGAACGGGATAACAAATATGACTTTTCTCCGTAGCGTGCACATCATCATGAACAACATATTTTCCTATATGCCACGTAAAGCATAAACATAGTTAGATTCATAAGCATACAAGTTAATGATAAATGAATCATGAATTAGGAAAATAGAGAGTTGAGAAACGCCCGGATAGGGCTACTGGGCTCGATAATTCGGCCGAAAAAGGACTCGAGCGCGGCGATGCAGCAGCTCGGTATTGGAAGAGGTCGGATCTCCAAATTTCCTCGTAAAAATCTGCTTCTGTTCGGCGGCAGATTCAGTAAATAATATTACTCAGAATCCAATCTACACCGTTGAATATACAGATATTTGTGTTGGGAAGTTTCTGTCAAAATTTCACACCGATCCGACGGTTAACGAATCGAGAAACGTGATTTTCGTACGACTGCGCTGTGCAGAAAATTTACGCGCGGAAATTCCCGTTTCTCGTTTTTTTTCTTTTCGATTTTGATAGGTTTTGTCTCGATTGCACTAGGTTTTCAAACAGTAAATATCACGTGCATGAAACCATAGGAAAATCCGGCGGTGCTTCGATCAGATCGGGTCGCATCTTTAGGCAACAGTCGGCTGGACAAAAACGATCTGAAAACGGGACTGTCGAGCGGGTCGGGTCAGCAATTGGGTCGGGTCGGGTCAGCACCGGGTTGGGCCGGGTCCATCAACAGCAGACTGGGCAGCAGCGACGGGCGATCTCGATGGACGATCTGGCCGCGGGTTGTGGTGCCGTCTGTAAGGGTTGATGGCGGACGGTTCGGTGCGACCTGGTGTCTGCACTGGCAGGCGAACTGGCCGTGGATGGCGTCCGACTTGGAGGTCGGAATAGGAGCTGATCATCGGTGAGGTTAGGGTCGTAGTTCCCGGGCTGGAGGACGACCGTACAGGAATTGGTTGGATTTTGACGGGTCGTGCTGCTTCGCGTTCGATCTGGAGCAGAAGCTGGTGTTGCTTGGACGATGATGATGTCGATCTGAGGTGAAGGGTTGGCGGTGGTCCGCAGCTGATTTTCTGGCTTCGGCGGCGGCGATCGGGATTAGGGTTTCCGATTTTTTTTTTTCGGGATTTCTGAATTTCGGGCGAATTTTTCCTACTCAGTTGAGATACTACGTGCTGATAACGTGTTTCAGGAGAAAGTAAAAAGACTGTAAATAGAGTCAATCAATTGTATTCATAACACTGATAGAGGGGCCTTTATATAGGCATTACAATGAGAGTCCTTCCATACATAGGATTCCTACATAAGGTAAGACATCTAATAGGATCCTACTACCTCTAGAAGGATCTAGAACCTTCCATCTATGTATCTACAATCAGTATTAGGTAAGACACATCACGGGAATAATAATTCCCGGAACAAAAATATATTTATAATAGCACATTAACTTTCGCCCATATGTGATATTTTTTGATTTCTTGTTCAATTTATCTAAAGAGTGGAGTAAGAACCTAGCCACATGGACCTCTTAGAATACAAATTTTGTCATGCAATTTTATATTGTCAAATTCTAGCCGATTTTATGAATTGTTGACAATTTTACCCTTCAACCCACCTATTTTTATCTCATCATTTTCTTTTCATTTATTATTTTTCTCTATCCTCTATTTTCCAGTGTTCTAAAAATCCCCGCCTAGATCGATTAATCCTCCGATTAATCCCTAGAAGGTCCTTTACCGTTCCGATTATGGCCTAGGCGCTTGTACTGGGCGTTTGGGTGATTAATCGGTCGTCTAGGCCGGCTGGGTGGGATTCTATGAAGGCAAGCTAAGATATTACGGATATTATATACTACTTTATACCTATATCAATGTTCAAAGTTCCTAGCTACGTGGGCGACTAGGCGGATGCCTAGGCGGTTATACTTTTTTGTTTTTCTGTTTTATTCTAATAGTACTATAAATTCCTAAACTGAGATATTATGGATATTATGGACTCTTTTATATTTATATCAATATTTCATATTTAATATATAATTTATTATATATCTATTTAAATGGTTAAATTTAATTATTTTAAATTATTTTACATATATATAATTTTTTATATATAATAATGATTAAAATAATAATAAAAAATAAATCCGCCTAATCCAATTAATCCCCGATTAATCCCCGAGTAATCCTCTGGGCGCTAGGCGTTAGCAATCCGAACGCCTATCACCTAGCGTTTTTTAGAACCATGCTATTTTCACCTTTCTCCTCTCCCCTCTCTTTTCTATCTCATCCTTTTTTCTCTCCCATCTCTTTTCATCTTTTCATTCCACCCTTCACTTTCTCCTCTCCTCTCATCTTTCTCTCTCCATTTCTTTCTCTTTCTCTATCTAAAAATATTCAAAATCTCGCCGGAAACCATCGTCGCCGCCGCTACCCCACAAACCACCATGGAGCTCGTAATATTCTCGATAGAACTCAAGGTTCGGGATCTTCCCTACTCTCTCTTTTGATTTTGATTTCTCTCTCTCCATCTTTCTCTCTCTAGAAAAATTCTAGATCTAGCTTGAAATAATGTTATTTTCGTATTTATTTTTGATGATTTACAAGTTTTCATATGATTCTTGGTGATTCATGGCATATTTGGGGTGATTTCCGACCGATTTATATGTATTGGTGTTTTAGATCTAGTTTTTCGCATGTTTGCATACGTGGTTACGAATTTACAGTTGTTACGATTTATTGATTTCGTACTGGGTTACCATTTTACAATATTGTCATTTCGTATCACTATGCCTTGATTTACTGTTAAGATTTTATCATTTCGTATCAGTATGAAGTTACGAAATTTGAATTTCATAACACATTTGTGCCGATTTAAAATTTTCGTATTGGAGATTTGGTATACATGCTACGAATTCGTAACTGTTACGATTGGTGATCGATACGATTTGTGGTTGAACTGATAGGTGAATTCATACGAATCTTGTTATTATCGCCTATTTTTCTCAGATATGTTACACATGTTACGAAAAAATCAATTTCGTATTGAATATTCGATTTTACATTTTCGTATTGAAGTAATGGTACGAAAAGCAAGAATAAATGATACGAAATGTGTTCATAATAAGGTTATAACTCTGTTACAAATTTAAAATTTCGTATTGGATATTTTGTATCCTTGTTACGAAATTCGTATTTGGTATCGTCATTTTTATGCTTATTGGGTTTTTTTGTGCGATTTAGTAACACTGTTAATTTTGTTGTTATGAAATTCGTATTTCGTAACAAATGTTACCAATTTCGTAACAGATGTTACAAATTTCGAAATTCGTAACTAATTCTATTGTGTGAGATCTGGTTACGAAGTTACGAAATTTAAATTTTGTAACACATTTGGGATAATGATACGAAAAGCAAGAATAAGTAATACGAAATGTGATTTTCATAATAAGGTTATAACTTTGTTACGAATTTAGAATTTCGTATTGGATATTTTGTATCCTGTTAATAATTTCGTAATTCTTATGGTCATTTTTAAGCTTATTGGGGTTTTTTGTGAGATTTAGTAACACTATTAATTATGCTGTTACGAATTTCGTATTTCGTACAAATGTTTATAAATTTCCTAACATATGTTACGAATTTCAAAATTCATAACTAATTCTGCCGTGTGAGATGTTGTTACGAAGTTACGAAATTTAAATTTCGTAACACATTTGTGCGATGTACATATTTTTGTTCTGTTTTTTAACCCGGTTAAAAGTATAATTTCGTAACACTTATCGTTGATACGAATTTTGTAACATTGTACTCCTTTGCTTTTGTTGTGAATTCTTGTTACGCTGTAACTAATTCTGATCAGTTCCGAAATTGTAAAATCGTAACAGGTTGTGTTTTGTAACTGTGTTACGAATTATAATTTTGTAACATAATTTGCTATTTCGTAAAATTATTTACATGTTCCGAATTATTGATGTGATTTTAGTGTTTGTTTATTGTAGAACAAATGAACTTTTAGTCGAAAGAAACTGGCATCAGAAGACCACCGGATTATGCTAACTGGTGGGGAGAACACAGTAAAGGATATCCGCTGAAATCAACACTTGGAGCCTTCATGAAACTCCCCGATATCATCTTAAGATCCAAAAAAACGCTCCATTACATCATGTCTTGTTTCTCTATTACGAATTATAATTTTGTTATTTCGTATCAACATGACTTGTTTCTCTATTACGAATTTACGATTTCGTATCAGTTTATCATTATTCTATGTTACGAATTTTACAGTTCATATAAATATGCCTTGTTTCTCTGTTACGAATTTATGATTTCATATCACTTTGTCATAATTCCATGTTACGATTTTATGAATTCGTATCAGTTTGTCATAATTCCAAGTTACGAATTCAATATTTCATATCAATGCGATGTACATATTTTTAAACTTAAAAATCTACAAAATACAAAACAATACCTCAAAATCGACTTCAAGTCGCGAAATCAGAAAAAGGAAAAGAAAAAAAAAATGAAGAAGAAAAAAAAAGCAAGAAAAAAAGATGAAGAAGAAAGAGAGAGAAAAGAGAGAAAAGAGAAAAATGAAGAAATGAAGAGTGGAGAGACTATTTGTCGAGAAACAGAGAGAGAAAAAGAGAGAGAAAAAGAGAAAAGAGAAGATGAAAAGAAATGAAGAAAAAAGAATGGGAAAAAAATAAAGAGAAAATAGGGAAAAAGTGAAAAGTAAGGGTAAAATGGTCCAAAAACACTAAAATTGACTAGAATTTGTCCATATAAAGTTACTTGACAAATATTGTAGTCCACCTTGTCAAAATGGCTATTTGGTTGTATTACCTCTTATCTAAACTCTTGTATCCTATAATGACTTTAAATGAAACTCTACCGACTAGAGACTTAGATAAATACTTAGAATAATTGTTATTTTTATCATTCATAATTATTTTGAACCACAAATTAATTTGTCCAAATAAATAATAGCATGACGACTTTGAGTATGAATATGAATATATTTTTATATTATATATAGATATATAATAGTATTAGGGATTTGGTTCACCATATATTTATTCTTATTTATCTAAAATCTTTATCCAATATAAATACTTAAAATCAATATGTGTTTTACGACTGCGCAATTATTTTGCAGCCTAATTTAATTTGGCAATTATGTTGGTTAAATAAATAGTTTTATTTTTACTGAGAAGTAGAATTCAGTCAACTCTTAAATTGGCAAAACAAATAGTTTTTTTTGTTGAGAATTTTAATTTGGGCATTATATTGAGATCTGACAATTTGCTGGAATTTAAATTTTTATTGTACACAAAATTTTCTATAATTATTAAACTTACGTTCTGTATTTAATTCTCATTATGAAATTTTAATTTAGACATAAGAAAATATTTACATATTCAATTATTATGCATATACCATTTATTTGATCTACCAACACAAGGTGAAAACAAATAAAATTAAAATAATTAATAAGTTCATTAAAATTAATAGATTCACCTTTAAATATACAATTTGGACGAAAACGAATAGTAAAATTATTTTTTATTCGGGTTTAGAACGGGTACATGGATATAAATCCTAAAGAGGTTTCGTGGATTGTATAAATTCAAAGTTTGTGATTGTAATTTGTTGTGCGGCGATTAAAACGCCTCTATAGGCGATCGTCATCACGATCAGAGAAGCCAACCATGGAAGACATACTCTGGACAAACTCCTAGAGTTCGGCACAATACGGCGACAGTCTTTTGGTACCCAGCGATCGTCTTCTGATATCTGACGATCGTCTTTAATGAGGGACCAGAGGCGATCATCTCGTGCCACGTATGGATCCAGCATCCGTCAAAGTCGTCGAAGACCGAATCTTGGACGGTGGCCCACGTGCGGATCTTCAAAAGATACCGACAGATAGGACCTTTGACCCCAGCCTGTCACCTACCACACCTACCGACAAGGCCACCGAAAGGTACAAAGTGGGTCCTCCCCGGGAAGACCGAATCTTGGACAGCGGCCCACATGCGGATCTTCAAAGGATACCGACATATAGGATCTTTGACCCCAGCCTGTCACCTACCACACCTACCGACAAGGCCGCCGAAAGGTACAAAGTGGGTCCTCCTGACGGCTACCAGACGCGTCTTTGGCCTCCCATTAGCTCGCCTGGTGGCTCCAGCCCGGCCCCAGACTTTAAGGAAACGGCCCACGTGACGGGACGATCGGCCACCATATTATAATATAGAAAACGGCGGTCGCCCGCGATCGCCTGAGGGGTCCCAACTACCTTGTCCCCTATAAATAGAGAACTCACTGCTGCAGCCAAAGGGACGCGAATTTCACTACGAATTCAGTGGAAAATATACACAAAAAGAGAATCAAAGACTCTTTTGAGCAACCACTTATACATTCATAGCAAGATTCATACACAATTCATCATATATCCCAAGCAAGAACTCACAGATTTATCTATCTGGTTCTTACGGCAATCTACGCGCTCTAAAGCCTAGATAACTAGAAGTCTTTACACTCCTTGTAATAGATTCTAACATTAATATTTGTACTCGACAGTATATTTATTAATAACATCTAGCGAGAGCATTCAAGCCCGGGATTAACAACCCCGGCAAATCTTGTATTATTTATTTTCTCACGGAAGTGTTCTCGCTTTTGTTTGTTACTCGATCATTCCAGCAATACTATCTCCGGATAATATTTTGGGTAACAACAATTGGCGCTAGAGGAAGGGGATCTAAACCTTCATTTTTATTCCTACCGTCTCGAAGAACACTCACTATTCTCCGGACATATACTTAAAGAAACACTCACTGTTCTTCAATAGAAAAAAACCTTCAGAAAATGACATCTGCGACGACCTCCAAGAGAGCCACCCTAAGATCCGCCGGAAATCTCGTTCCGGCCCGGACCGAATCCCAGCCCACGGCGGAAGGCGACCGTGGCGAAGCCAAGCTCTCACTCCGGCCTCCAAGGGACGGTTCTAGCCTCTCACTCGATCAGTTCCAGACATCGGAACAGATTGAGGAGGCTATAGCCATCCTCGAGGCAGCGGAGGGCCGCGGTCGCCCACCATCACTCCGTCAGCTAACCGCCGGGCGAGCAAACGGAAGCTCAAGGGAATCTATGTTGAGAAATCGACAGAAAGCCCCGAGCCACAGGAGAAGGCTCTCGTAAGGAGGGACGACTCCGTCTTCAGCCGCCTGGGGAGCGATCCCTCATGGCGACCCGGGCACTCAGGCCCCAGCCGGGAGACATCGGTATCCGAATTTTTTACCAGGAGTTCGGCATATCCGACTCCCAGGAGACAAGTCGGTCGGCGAGCCCCTGCTCGCCCAAGGAAGGAACCCACTGGCAGGGAGCTCGTCATTCACCACGGGGCTAGGGGATCGGTACACGATCGCCTTGGTTCGTGCTCTGAGAGCCACTCGGCGAGCAGTCAGGCGACGGCGATCGCCGCCATGCAACGCCAGCTGGACGAGGTGAAGGCGCTCCTGGAAAATGGGGCAGGCGCTAGGAGATCGATCGTTGGATCAAGCGAACCACTCGCGATTCAGATCGAGCTCGCCCCAGTCCAACCGACGATCAATCCCCCACAAACACCTCTATATGAGGGGAGATCAGATCCGGAAACCCACTTGAGCAAATTCCGGATCTACATGACCGGATGTGGAGCATCAGATGCAACCAAGTGTCGAATGTTCCCATTAACACTAGGCGACCTCGCCCACATGTGGTACGTCTCACTACCACCTCGCTCAATCAACTGCTTTGAGAAGCTGGCGAGAGACTTCACGTCGTACTTCGCCGCCAAAGTCGCTCGCCCTGAAGGCCCCCACCGCATGATGAAAATCAAGCAGGGGAAGGACGAGTCAGACGAAGATTACATCGACTGGGTAGACGAGATTGTCCTCACCGGCGAGCCCATCAGCGACGAGCTCGCTCTCAACTCCGTCATGAGCGGATTCCACGGACGCTCGCCCATGTTCAGGCACCTCACAAAGGATATCCCCCCGACCTACTCGGTCTTCCGCGGCAAAGCCGCCGATTTCCTGGCCAGGCAGAGGATGCTCTCACTCCGCTTAGACGAGGGACCGTCCGAAGAAGGAAAGGCACCTTCCCATGTCCAGAAGAAGGCGGTCGCCAAGCCCAGAAAGGCGGTCGCCAAGCCGCCTGGCGAGTTCAAAGCCTTCGAGGATGTAGAGGTCCACCTTCTCCACAACCTCAACTTGTCCCCGGCCCACATCTTCAACGCAATCAAGGGTCGCGAGTGGCTTTCCAAACCAAAGCCGATAAGGGACCACGGTCATCTAGATCGTAGCAAATTCTGTGCCTACCATAAGAGTCCCGGCCACAACACCAGCCAATGCCGCGACCTCCTCAGACAGCTCTGGCGACTGTTTGAGGAGGGCAAACTGGACAACTTGGTCACCAAGCCAGAGCCTAGGACGGAAAGGACCGGAGGGCGCGAGCGCCGACAACGCGAAAGAACTCCCCCCAATCCGGTCGCCAGAATCGAGCATGAGCCGGAGTACTCGGATGAATCGGTCCCTCCGATCAACCCTGGCGGTCGGATCAACATGCTCCAAGCGGGAGGTGGAAACCTCGGGGGCCTTTCCCCGGTTTCCACCATGTCAAACAGGAAGCGAAAGGCCGAGCTGAGAACATTCGCCGGGGTCCATGTCGTGGTACCTCCGGAGCCGACCATCTCTAAAGACGCACTCATCACCTTCTCCAACAAAGACAAGGAGGGAGTGCAATGCCCCAAAAAGGATGCACTGGTGATCTCCGCCTGTATCCTTGGGAAGACGGTCGATCGCATACTGGTCGACAATGGGAGTTTCTGCAACATCATATTCAAATCTGCCCTAGACCAACTCGGCAACTTAATCAAATTCATCAAGCCTTTCGACACCGTGCTCCAAGGGTTTGGCGACAACACGGTCCGAGCCTACGGGAGGATTAAGCTCTATGTCGAGCTAATATGCTTTTATGATCCCAAGGTTAGGATTACTAGGAACCTAAGTTTTGTAATCATAGATAGGCCCAGCATCTATAATGGGTTCCTAGGTCGCCCCTTTTTAGAAACCTTTGAGGCGGTCGCCTCATCTTTCTTTTACTGTATCAAATTCCCCACTGCCGATGGGACGGTCGGTACTGTAAAAGGAGATCAGCTAATGGCAAAAAGATGTTTGAATTACTCCTATGTTGTTACTTCTTTCAATACTTCCCATACTATATATAACATTGAAGCGATCGACGATCAACACATGGAGATCGACGAGCCGAGCACATCGTACCAACCCGACTCAGGGGACGCCATCGCTCATCAATTATCGGACGACATCGAGCCAAGTCTCGACATCGATCCAAGGACTGAGTCCGGAAATCGCACTAAACGAGAGGCGACCGTCCCTGTCGAAGAGTTGGAGAGTATTACGATGGATCCGGTTCATCCAGAACGGGAAGTACAGATCGGCGCAAGCATCGACCACGAATTAAAGGGGGATCTGATCAACTTGCTACGTAGGAACATCGGAATTTTGCCTGGTCACATCAAGATATGGTTGGCATAAGTCCCGAACACGCTTGCCATTATCTGAAGATCGACCAGGCAATGAAGCCTGTTCACCAGAAGCGTAGGAAGTTCGGTCCCGAGAAATACGCGGCGCTCGACATAGAAGTCCAGAAGTTACTCAACAACAAATTAATCGGAGTAGCCACAAACGAACCACAATGGGTCGCCAACGCGGTTCTCGTCAAAAAGCCAACCGGCTCCTGGAGGTTATGCATTGACTTCACCGACCTCAGCGCGGCATGTCCAAAAGATCACTTTCCGATGCCTCATATTGATCACTTGGTCGATAGTATGGCAGGTTGCGAAATGATGTCATTTATGGATGCCTTCGCCGGATATCATCAAATCCCAATGGCAGAGGAAGACATAAAACACACATCTTTCCACACGGAAAAAGACATATACTTTTGGGTCCGAATGTCGTTCGGCTTGAAAAACGCAGGGGCAACCTACCAGCGACTAGTCAACAGAATGTTCGCCGATCAGATCGGCAAAACCATGGAGGTCTACATTGACGACATCGTGGTTAAAAGCCTCAAGAAGGAAGATCACCTCAACGATCTCGCCGAGACGTTCGCCATCCTTGAGAAGTTTAACATGAAACTGAACCCCAAGAAATGCAACTTCGGGGTGGGCTCCGGGAAATTCCTGGGGCACATCGTGAGCCAAAGGGGGATCGAGGCGAACCCCACCAAGATACAGGCGATCCTTGACATGCAGGAACCGCGAAACATCAAGCAGGTGCAACGCCTCACAGGTTGTCTAGCCGCCCTCAACTGTTTCATATCACGGCTCGGATTTAAAATCAAGCCTTTCTTCGCAACAATCAAGAACAAGAAGTTCGCATGGACGAAGGAAAACTAGATAGCGTTTGCCAAGATAAAGGAATATCTATCTAACCCCCAGATTCTGGCAAATCCGATCCCCGGTGAAAAATTATTCCTTTACCTAGCAGCTTCGGAGGTCGCGCTGAGTGCCGTTCTAGTGCGAGCAGAGGGACAAGCCCACATGCCAATCTATTATGTTAGTCAAGCACTCCACGACACTGAAACACGCTATACACCATTGGAGAAGATCGTCTACGCCCTTGTCATGAGTGTCCGTAAACTAAGGGCTTACTTCTTCGATCACCAAGTGGAAGTCCTAACAACTCTACCTCTAAGGCAAGTCCTACACCGACCGGACACCAACGGGCGACTCCTCAAGTGGTCGCTGGAGATCGCTCAATACGGTATCACTTACGCTCCTCGCACGGCGATCAAGGGCCAAGCTCTGGCGGACTTCGTGGTGGAATTAACTTTCCCTCACAGTCAGGCCAGTCGGCCGACTCCGCTGAAATTATATGTGGATGGCTCGGCGACCAATTCGCGAGCTGGGGCAGGGATTGTCCTCATCAGCCCCGACAGACAAAGTTTCACAAATGCTGTGCGTTTCGGTTTTCGTGCGACCAACAATGAAGCCGAATACGAAGCTTTGGTAGGCGGGCTCGATCTAGCCCTCGCCCTAGATGTTCGTCGCCTCCATATCTTCATGGACTCCCTTTTGGTCGTGAACCAAGTCAAGGGAGAATATGAGGCGCGCGGCGAACATATGGTCAAATACCAAGAGCTGGTCGCCGAAATGTGCACAAAATTTGAAGAAGTACTAATCGAACAAGTCCCGAAAGAGCACAACTCCCAGGCCGATGCTCTTCCCAAGCTAGCATCATCGGATGGGGCAGCCGATTTATCCAATATCCAAATCACAAAGTCAGCTAGGCCGGCGATCGACAGAAGCCTGGTTACCACGGTCGCCATCGCCGAGGAGAACTGGATGACTCCGTTCATCAAATACTTAAAGGACGGAACGGTCCCTGACGACCGTGTTAAAGCTCGCCAACTCCAGCTCCGCGTGACCAGATATACCCTATTGGACGACCGGCTTTACAAGCGAGCCTTCAGCCTTCCCCTCCTCAAGTGTATCACACCGGAGGAAGGTCGGCTCGTTTTAGCCGAGATCCATGATGGGATTTGCGGTAACCATGCGGGCGGGCGAGCTCTCATCCATAAGACAACCAGGCAAGGTTTCTTCTGGCCTTCACTTTAGAAGGATGCGGTCGCCTATGCCAGATCGTGTCACAGGTGTCAGATAATGGGCCCAAACATCAAACTCTCCCCCGAACAGCTCACCTCCATGTACAGCCCTTGGCCATTCGCGCAATGGGGCATCGACCTTATTGGTCCCCTGCCGACGGCTCCAGGGGGCTGTAAATTTGCTATCGTAGGGGTTGACTATTTCACCAAATGGGCAGAGGCCGAGCCACTGAACAAGATCGGCTAGGAACAGGTGATCAAGTTTATCTGGAAAACATCATATGCCGATTCGGTCTGCCCCAGGACATCATCTCCGACAATGGAAAACAATTCGACGGCATAGAAGTCATGCAATTCTGTGAAAAGTGGGGAATCAAAAGGTTATTCTCAGCGCCCTATCACCCTCAGACGAATGGGCAGGTAGAGGCAGTGAATAAGATCCTCAAACACACGATTAAAGCACGACTCGAATCCAAGCTAGGGCGATGGGCGAGCGAGCTTCCAGACGTTTTGTGGTCTTATCGAACGACGACCCGGAATTCAACCGGCGAAACCCCATTCGCCCTCGCCTTCGGAACAGAAGCGGTGATTCCTTCAGAGATCGCCGTGCTCAGCCATCGAACCGAACAGGAGATGACGACCGACAATGATGTGGCCCGACGAATCGACCTAGACATGCTCGAAGAACGACGGCTGACCTCAGAAATGAATAACACATTCCACAAAAGGAGAGCCGAAAAGTTCTTCAATTCAAAGGTCAAAGAGAGAAAGTTTCAAGTAGGCGATCTCGTCCTCAAGAAGATTCAAACCCACACAGGCGTTTTTGGTCTGAACTGGGAAGGCCCCTTCAGGGTATCCAGATGGCTAACTAAAGGAGCCTACGAACTGGAACATCTTGACGGTACTCCGGATCAATACCCCTGGAACGCCGTGCATTTGAAAAAATACTATCAGTGAAAATTTTGTATTCAATTTCAATGATGTACAAGGAATATAATGAGATTTTTTCCTATCCCATCTATTCTGGCGATCGCCCCACCAGGCATATCGCATACCGCCGACGAATCGTTGATCATGACGATCCGAGGTAAAATCAATACATCCATGGTCCTGGAGGTCGATGGAACCGACAACTTCGCCCATGCAAGGTCCCTTTGGGCTGAGATCGCCCGCCTTTCGTTTAAATACGAGGCCGGCGTAGCCGAAGGACCCTCCAAAATAATCAGTAGACACGATCGCACGTCCTCAGGGTACATCATCTAACATGATGATCCCGGACAATGCGACGTGCCACTACCCCGGTCTCAACGTACACCGTTGAGGGTCGCCATCTTCATGGCGGGCCGAGGTGGAAGCAGAGCTGACAAGCCGCGGACGTGGAGTCGAATAAGCCAACGACGCCCCGCGCAAGGACTCCTCCAGACCAAGATCGCCCGCCGTTCGTTTTAAACAAAAGGCGGGCGTAGCCTAACGGAGGACCCTCACAAAAAGTGAGTCGCGGGATACACAGTATCCCTCACACAAAAAGACATGATTGGGGAGGTCGGTCCATAGAACACCCCAACCGTACATGATTCCTCAGAATCGGCAAAACTAAAGATAGCTCGCCAGACAAACTAATTTTTGTTTCCTTACTTACAATAAGCAAAACAAAAACAAGGGGGCAGAGATGGGTCGAGCTAATCCCAAATACGATCGAACAAGAAGGAACCACGCACGATCGGCTTCGCTCAAATACACGCAGGACGACCGGAGTCGTTCGACAAAAATTACAAGTAAGAATTCCGATTCAAAACATATCAATACATTCAATACTCTGACAATCGGTCAGATGAACAAGACGTCGAATGCAATCATACGCATACTTGTAAAAATTCGCACGCGAACACTCAAAGGCGATCGTATGAAAAGAGACAGTATGAAAAGAAGAACATTTTATTCCTAACACAAGTTTCATATATTACGGGGCCCGAAGGCATTACAAAAGGAAAACAAAAAGTACAAGTTACAGAGGAAAACAAAAATATCTCTCAAGGCCCCGCTGGCTGGTCATCACCCTCAGGATGCGGATCGGCTTGGGACCCCTCATCGGCCTCAGGATGAATGAGTTTGCCAGTATACCAACTCAAGTCGATCCCAAAGTCGACGAGGTCAAGGATCGGCAAAGAGAACTCTGGGTGCAGAGGGTGCTCGAGCGCATAAGATTTGAAGCTCTCCATCAAGGGACCGATCTCGATCCCTACCTTCTGGGTGGCTCTGACAGCATCGGCGTAGGCCAAGTAATAGGCGAACTCGCTGACAAACGCCACATTGAGATAGGGATCGGCCTCGATCGCCTTCAGTTGCCCCTTCAGCTCCACAGTCGTCTTCTCAGCCTCCGCCAGCTCAACCACCTTGGCGGCGTTCTCTCCCTTGGCCGTCTCCAACTCCCTCTTCGCCGCCTCCAGCTCACCGCTGAGCCGATCCACCATCGCCTTCAGCCCAGCCTCCTCCTCCTGTGAGGCCGCATACTTCTGGCGGGTCTCCTTCTCCTGGTCACGGGACCGGTCGGCAGCCTCCTTAGAGCGGCTCAGCTCCTGCTTTAATCGGTCAACGTCCTGCTTAGCCCTTTTGGCCGTCTCCAGATACTCCTTCTCCATAGACTGGATCCCGTGGGCAAATTCGATGTTTGAATTCCGGGCGGCCTCTAGGTCACTATGGAGACGAGCAGTGGAGGGTCTCCCCTCAAAATCCCTAGCAGCTTGGGATGACCATCGCCGCCGGAGAGCTGTGGCAACGGTCGCCTGCATGGCATCTGCAGATCGCCGACGAGTGATCGTACCAAGATCGGTCGTCCAGGCCTTGGGCAGAGAGGTGATAGCCTGCTGGACATAATAAGGGACGTCGAGAGATGTTTTCGGAGCCTTACTCGACAAAAAGTCCAGCACCATAGGAGCAACGTCCGGGTCGGCAAGACGAACCCTGCAGCACAAACCAATGAGTTAGCCTATACCATGCTCAGAATGCCTAACTCAGAAAATGTTGGTCTTTTTCTTACCTGTTGACCAGCTCGGGATCGCGACCAAAATATGGCTTGCCCCGAGAGGTTTCCGCCTCAGCGATCGCCACCTTCTTTGTAGGCCCGCCCGATGACCGGGAGCCGGACGCCGAAGGCCTAGGGCCTGATCGCTCCGTCATCGGGATGGCAGATATAGGAGCCGCAGCAACCGGAGGCTCAAGGATGGACATATCCGCCTCAGCAATCGGTAGGGACTCCTCCGGCCTCCGCCTCTTGCGGCGCTGAAGTTGTTCCTCTTCCTCAACTACCAGTTCGGCGACCGGCGCATCAGCAGGCCTCTTCGCCGGAGCCGGGCGAGACGTCGTCGCAGGAACGCGACCAGTCTTCTTACTCAAGTGAAGGCAACCGATGACTCCCGGGTTCGACATGGCAATCTCTGGTGGTGGCTCGGCAAATTGGGGAAAATGAACCTCTGTCAAAGAAGAGGTACAAGCAAGTTAGACAAACAACTTAAATGATACGACCTCCTGGGGACGACCGTCAAGCAAGGAAGCACCACTTAAACTCATACCTGGAACTTTCAAGTGATGAGGGAAGAAAAACAATCGAGCCCCCAACCGATGAGCTTCGTTACTAAGCGAGCGAACGTCAATAAAAGAATCCGGCAAGGCACGGATCCGCTCCCAAACGATCAAGAAATCGAAAGGGAGATCGCCGATCGCTGGAACGAGAGGTCCTGCAAAAAGAAAACAAAATTAGATCAGTCCAAGACAAGCTCAATCAAGGGGAGAGTTAAAATCCTTACTCGGATTCCTCTCCCGAAAAGTGGTGGGGATCTCCAACTCCTCATTCGGCCTGTCACTCGATGCCGATCGCCACGCTCCGCCGACCTAGCACCATTTAGCCAGGTCGCCCCTAGTCTTGTTCGGCACACCGAGGACCACTCTCCCCCTTCGGCCTTGGATATGGTTGTCGCCGATCGACCCTTTCTGCGCGGTCAATTTGAACAGATAATTCATCTCCAGCGCGGTAAGAAGGCGGAACAACCGGTGACCGCCAAACAGTGTCAACGTGCAGATAATCTGTAGCCAAGCGTTCGGCGTCAGCTGAAGAGGCGACAAATTCCAGGCGATCAGCAAGTAGGAGAGGGCGAATGGAAGAGGAAATCGCAGACCGGCCTCCATAATCATCCCGCTGACGGCAACCATATCCTCGGGCGGTTGATCGGCACGTTCATTCTCCGAGGGCACGTGCAAGAAAACGTCAGAGGGGATGTGATATTTGGCCCTCCAACGGCTCAGGTCTTTCTCGGTCGCCGTACTCTGGATTTTTCCGAGAGTCCATGAAGACGGGACGGCGGCCCGAAAAACCATCCACTTCACATGTTCGTAAGGGTGAGCGGCGGAGTAGGCTTCGAAATCGAATTCCGGATAGGGCCCGGCGATCGCCTCCATCATCCGAGCGAAGGCCATGAAGGCAGGGTCGAACCTACTCTCTCGCTCCCAAGTTAGCCGCTCCAGTTCGTCCTCATCCGCCGGCGAGCCCCCCTGCTCCGCCGTCGCCGCCGTCTTCGCCACTGCGGCCTCATTGAAAAGCTCTTCGAGCTCTGCGGGTGCAATCCCCGCACGAATGGCCTCAACGGCCGTTTCCATGTCGACTCCGACGGGAATCTCCTCCCGGTCAGGCGAAACTGCGGCGGCAGAAGAACTTCCGGCCTCGAAGGTCTTGGATCCTCCCGACATATTGTAAATAGAAGAGGGAGATAGAAGATTGATTTTTTCTTACCTAGAGAAAAGAAGAAGGTCGGCACAAGAAGCTCCAGAAATTTTTGCAGAGTTTCGGCTATGGAGACAAGGACGCGTAAAGAGTAAAGGAGAAGAAGCCCTGGCCCTTTTATAGATGGAGGCAGGGGTTTAGATGCAAATAGAAGAAATCTTGAGGGCTGGATCGCAACCGTCATGTGGGGACACATTAAAAAATGCCCTCGAATCCCGCGTACGCGTCTTTTCGAGGGCACGCTAGCCGACAAGTCTGACAAATCGTCGGACTCCCCCAACAGCGGCGCGACGCGTGTCCCTGTCACTTTTAGAAAGCCCGCCTTCATTTCCCGCTGCTCCCGGCGCGAAAGGAGATCGTCCAGATTTGAATTCAGATCGGCTGATTGGCTAAACATTGGCGATCGCCAACAGTGCCACCTCACCCCGTGTTTTCAACATCGAGGCGAGCTGGGGGGCAATTGTTGTGCGGCGATTAAAACGCCTCTATAGGCGATCGTCATCACGATCAGAGAAGCCAACCATGGAAGACATACTCTGGACAAACTCCTAGAGTTCGGCACAATACGACGACCGTCTTTTGGTACCCAGCGATCGTCTTCTGATATCTGACGATCGTCTTTAATGAGCGAACCAGAGGCGATCATCTCGTGCCACGTATGGATCCAGCATCCGTCAAAGTCGTCGAAGACCGAATCTTGGACGGTGGCCCACGTGCGGATCTTCAAAAGATACCGACAGATAGGACCTTTGACCCCAGCCTGTCACCTACCACACCTACCGACAAGGCCGCCGAAAGGTACAAAGTGGGTCCTCCCCGGGAAGACCGAATCTTGGACGGCGGCCCACGTGCGGATCTTCAAAGGATACCGACAGATAGGATCTTTGACCCCAGCCTGTCACCTACCACACCTACCGACAAGGCCGCCGAAAGGTACAAAGTGGGTCCTCCCCGGACAGCTACCCAGGATGCGTGCTGGCCTCCCATTGGCTCGCACAGCTGGCTCCAGCAGCGGCCCCAGACTTTAAGGGAACAGCCCCACGTGACGGGACGATCGGCCACCATATTATAATATAGAAAACGGCGGTCGCCCGCGATCGCCTGAGGGGTCCCACCTACCTTGTCCCCTATAAATAGAGAACTCACTGCTGCAGCCAAAGGGACGCGAATTTCACTACAAATTCAGTGGAAAATATACACAAAAAGAGAATCAAAGACTCTTTTGAGCAACCACTTATACATTCATAGCAAGATTCATACACAATTCATCATATATCCCAAGCAAGAACTCACAGATTTATCTATCTGGTTCTTCCGGCAATCTACGCGCTCTAAAGCCTAGATAACTAGAAGTCTTTACACTCCTTGTAATAGATTCTAACATTAATATTTGTACTCGACAATATATTTATTAATAACATCTCGCGAGAGCATTCAAGCCCGGGATTAACAACCCCGGCAAATCTTGTGTTATTTATTTTCTCACAGAAGTGTTCTCGCTTTTGTTTGTTACTCGATCATTCCAACAATACTATCTCCGGATAATATTTTGGGTAACAACATAATTGTTTAAATCTTTTGACATTTATATACTATCTATTAATAATATATATTTTGTCATGTTCGGTATATTTTGAGATGGATAAGCAATAATTGTAATAAATTATATTTAATTAATCTTTTAACTCAGTTTGGATAATTAGCGGGTATAACTACACTTTTTTGGATGGAAACATTAGTAAAGTCACATTTTAATCGAGTTTGGGACGAGTACAATATATAATTTCTAAACTTGTCCGGGTGGCTGAATTTTAGACTCATCATTTCTCGGGTATTACTATATGCATTTGGGAAGGAAAAGAGTAGTAAAATCACATTTGAATTGTATTTCAGACCGGATGTATCCGGATAGATGAATTCCTGCTTTATGGTTTGATTCATCACTATATTTTTCACAATGGATGAATCTCTATAATTTAGTTTTTAGTTAAGTATTATATTATTTTTTAACTCTCTATTTATAAAATTACAACATCAAATATGAACGACATAAACCGAATTGATTACATGGATCTGGAGAGCTCGAGTATAAAGCCCAGTAAGGCCCATAAATCAAGACCCTACAAAGCCCAGGAACAAACTTATTAGCTCAGCATAGAGCACAATGTCGAGGCCGACCTGAAAACCAGGACCATACTCGGTGTGCCTCAGCTCAGGCTCAAGCCAAGACTTGGTTCAGACAACCAAATTGTTGCGCCGACTCGGCTCAGTGACAAAATAAGCCGAGATCAGTAAACTTCTCAAACCTGCGTAATAACATCTAGGTCGACCTGAAGGCCAGATATCCTAACTCGGCCTGCCACAGTTCCGACTCAGGTCTAGATCGTATCACGCGACCATCTTATCATGCCAACTCGGCCTGGGGATAGAACTAGCCGAGATCCCTCGGTCTCCCTCCCTTGCCGGTATATGGAGGTCCTATCCTTCCAGCACGCGGAATCTGGCGAAATCCCATAAAGAGACAAATAAAGATATCCTTACCTAATAAGGACTCTTTTTCGACAAGGAAATCTCATACACGATCCTTATCAGGATTCTACTTCCCATGTATACATAAAGTCCAAAATCCACACGGACTCACTGACTTTCTCCGCAAGTGAGGGTTGCAACATCCATGCTTATAAATAGGTGTCCTCCACCTACACTGGTACAGACGGAATTCTTGACTCTCAATACAGTCAATTTATTCTCACCATATATTCAATATACTTACTCTCACGCCGGAGGGCCTTCGCCGGTGAAGCCCCGGCTCAGTTCACGTGTTTTCTTGTGTGTAGGTCCGAACAGGAAGTTCACTCGCCGAAATTATCCAAACCGCTTGGATAAAGACTGATCCGGTAGATTTTTGACAGCATCAGTTTGGTTCCGTTGCCGGGAAACATCGAATAACTTTTTTCAGACAACCACGAATGGCTGAAATTCCACAGGACGAACAAGAGACTAGCGTCACCTCCGGTGGTCGGAACCCGCCTCCACAGACGAATCAACAAAGCACGGTCGCCGCCGCCAAAAACAAGGTCAACATCGCCAATAGTACTACGGAACTTCCTCCGCCACCTCACCACAGTGCAGGGATGACCCTGCGCAATCGGGGACTTCCTCCCCCAGCGGCCGCGAGTGTTCATGGTCGTCGGAAACAAGCGGAAAACTCAGCGACCCAGCCCCAGAATAATGGTGATGGCCTCCTTCGGCTACCTCCAATAGACAGAAAGGCTTTACTCCATCAGAATTTAATAACGCTTCAGCAGTTGGCCGAAACTCAAAGGGCCCTTCTGGAATATGACCCAGATGATTCCATAGCACATCCCCTTCAACCCTCCAAGACTAGGACAACAAAAGTAATCCACAAAGAGAATACTAGGTCTCCGCCAACGGATAACCGACCTAACAGACCCCTTCTGGTAAAACCAACTCAAAATCATCCCGGTCAGTTTAAAGGACGGTGGGACAGAAGAGGCCGACGAGGAGAAGATCTGAGGGACCAATTGAACAGGCGAAGAGAACAAGAGGCCGAGTCTCCCGAAATCAGAATAGTGGGAGAGAGGCGCCCTAAGGCCTACCTGAGGAGAAATAGGCGGATATCTCCCCATCACAATTCCCCCATCCAGCCCCCGCCGGGCCCCGTGGGGAGTCGAGTTGTAGGGGAAACACAAGACGACCGAGGAAGGCAGAGTCAAGGTAGAGGCGCAGAGAAACAAAAAGCTCCTGCAGTAGCTCTGGTTTGGAAGCTCGCATTTTATGGGAATTGAAAGAGAGAATGGATAACATGGAAAACAAGTAGGTACGGAATAGACCGAGAAGCGGGTATGATGCTATGCGCCCCTTCGCTCAGCGGATTGCCGATTCACCTCCGAATCCTCTTCTTAAGCTCCCCAGTATGGACAAACATTAGGGCACTTCTGACGCCCGGGACCACCTTCAATCCTTTGAGGGCATGATGGCCCTTTGTAAAGCTTTCGCCAACACCTTGGCCTGGGCGTCCAGGTCCTGGTTCATGGATCAAGATAAGAGGAGCATCAACTCATTCTCAAATTGAAAAGACAATTCTTGGAGTACTTCACCACGACAGGAGCAAGAAAGAAGCGATTGTCTGACTTAGCAAATACCGTCCAAGGGAAGAACGAGTAGAACCTGGATTTCTACAACAGATTTAGGACCTTGACCGACTCCATAGAGGAACGTCTCATGGACAGGGAGATCATCGTGTGTTTCACTAACGGACAGAGATCTGAAGCCCTTACCCATGAACTATTTATAAGGGAGCCATCAACAAAGGCATACCTATACCACATGGCCTACGCCATGGGCCTTTCTGAAGAAAAGAAGAAGCAGAGGTCAGAGAAAGGAGATCGGGACCGAGATAGGGATGTAGAAAGCAAGCCAACTGACGGAGCCCATTTCCGAGGCTCCAATGGCGCGGGATTTAAAGGTAAAAACAGAACCAGAGGCACAGAGAAAGTCGAGGTCTTCACCCCCCTCACTAAGCCGATCTCAGAGATACTAAACTTGGTGGATCTTCCTCCACCCAAGCCCATCAAAGACAACACGAAATACCCTAAAGACGCCAACAAATACTGCGCCTACCATAAGGATAATGGACATGAAACAGAGAATTGCTACTCCTTGAATAAGATGGTGCAAAAATGGATCGCCGAAGGAAAGCTAGATCAGTACATCATGAAAAAGATTCTAAGAGATCGGGGGACAATAGGCAAGAGGAGGAAGAGGACAGGCCGCCCAGGGACAAACTACACGCCATCAGAGAAGAAATTCCATCAAATACCAAATTAAAAGATCAGATCCACGTGCTCAGTAAGGTATATCACATCCCTCCATGGGTCCATCGGGGTGAGGAGATGATAAGCTTTTCTCCAAATGAGTTGGCAGGAAACAGAGCCACAAGGGAACAACCCCTAGTTATCAAAGGGAGGATAGATAACTGCGAATCAGAGAGGCTCCTGATTGACTCAGGGGCAGCGAAAGATATCTTATACTACAAAACATTCAATGAGATGGGGCTACCCGACAGCATGCTATCCCCTTACAATGGAAGATTAGAAGGATTCACAAACCATAAAGCAGAGGCGAGAGGGACCGTGGACCTAATACTCGAGGTTGGAGAATATCCTTTCTGAACCTCAGCTACTACAACGTTCATTGTTGTGGACTTAATATCGGATTATCATGCCATCTTAGGCTCTCCGGGTCAAGGTAAACTCGGCATGGTCGCCTCCCTACCTCACCAAAGGGCAAAGTTTCCCACACCAGCGGAAATAGGATGTGTCCTGGGGACTCCCAAAAACTTCTTGGAACACGTCATGAGATCTAGAAAAATGAAACATAAGATGGAAATCGACAACCCAGAAAAAAACGTCACCATCACCAAATCCACCAAAGTCACAGGTCCGAGCCCCTTAAGAGATCCTCCGGGAAAGAAATTGAGACACCTATGGCGCTCAGAAAAAATATTACCAATAAGAAGTTAAGGCGAACTATCCACCCACACCATCCATGTAATGGCCTTTTTATCTATCAAACCCCGTTTCATCATTCTGTCGAAGTACTTATTTTGTACATGCTTAGACATTACGTAACAATGTCTGAACATTTAAACAAGTCTGGAGCACTAATGCCTGACTCAAACATTTAAAGCAAGGCAACCCTTGCAAATTCAGATGAAAAGCCTGGTTCATACAAAGGCTCAAGCATACATAACATGCTTGGTCACAAACACGCCGAGTTAAGATTAAGACATCTAACTCGGACAATCTGGGCCTAGTTCTGACAACTAGATTGCTCAAATCTAACAACAAGTACATAACACTCAACATGCCGAGTTAAGATTAAGACATCTAACTCGGACAATCTGAGCCTAGTTCTGACAACTAGATTGCTCAAATCTAAAAACGAGTACATAACACTCAACATGCCGTGATGAACAAATTAAAACTCTCAAGTGTACGAATCGCTTTTGTAGGTAGCGACAAGTAACTCCGAGGTCGATCTCACAAGGAGTTGGAAACGGTTTGAAATTCAATAATGTTCGGCAAATAGTCAAATTAACAAAAGTAAAATAAAGTAAAATACACCAATGATTTGATAGGATTACAATCATAAACGCAGAAAATTAAAATAAACGAAACGTTAACAACACCGAATTAATGATTGGATAATTAAGAGATTACAATTATGAGAATGATATGGAAGTTTAGAATCACCGACACACACGTAATCAATTATTAGTTCCGATACTCAAAGAAATAAGGTTTGGAATTATCGATTGCTCACGATTAAAAGAAATCCGTTTGATGGCGGTAATTCTAAAATCACGATTGTTCTTTTCGAAAATAAGACACTCCTTTGATGGGGATGAATCCCTAACTAACAATCGATTAACCGACTACTTTTGATGAGTTAAATTGCTAAAAGATCGCGTAAAAAGGTTTAGAACATTAAGAATAGCTTCTATCGGGGTCGTTTGATGGCGGACTCCGACAAAAACCCTCATTTTGACAATAATAACAACTATGAAATAGGTTTGATGATCTTAATCAAAAGTTCTTATGTGAAGAACAAACAAAGAGGAACAATCCCAAACTCTACCCGGAAAATCAATTGAAACTAACAATCGACAACATGTGTGTGGCTCAATCTAAAAACCCATATGAAAAGATTAGCTACACATGATTATTTCAACAATAATAGTGAAAATCGTAAAACAAAACATGGTAGAAACTTCCCTTGTAAAAGACGAAATCGAATTCCCGATGAAGGTTTGATGTTCTTCCTTCAAGAACTCATAACAAATGATACAAGGAATTATAATCACTCACAAATGTATTTTTCAAAATGATGAACATACAAGGAAGATGATGAAATAAAATCTCTTTTTTCCTCCCTTTTTGGTGTTTTCTCCACAAATCTTGTATTTTTCCACACACTATCTCTCACAAGATCAGAATATGCCCTCTTTAGGTCCCCCAAGACCTTTTTATAAAGCCAAAAAGCCAAGAAAATCCCTCCAAATCGTGTAAAAATGTCAATGAAAATGTCATGAATCGAAAAGTGACACGGCCCGTGTCAGATGACACGACCCGTGTAGAGCTGTCCTGGAAACAAAAATCTCACTGTCCAATGGGCCCGGCCGTGTCCTGTGACACGGCCCGTGTTGAACTGCTCCAGAAAGTGACCTGCCTTGATGACCCGGTCGTGTCGTATGACACGATCGAGTTGCCTGACGCGGCCCGGGTCATTTCTTCTTGTTTTGACTCCAATTTTCTGGTCTTCTTTGGCTTGATCTTTCGTTTTAGCATCAATACACCTCGGAATTTAGTGTATGATATACCATTTCGAAGATAATTTCACGAGGAATCTATATCAATAGAGAACACATCCAAATTCAGAGTGATGATTCTGGAATTTAGAAAATACAACCGATGTTGCTTCGTTTTTCATCGCTCGAGCTATGTTTTTGCTCCCGACTTGCTATTGATCGTCATAAACTCCAATATTGGCCATAAAAGTGCATATTTCACCACAATATTCGTCCAGCTACCTACAAAACAAAAACACAAGATACCACATGTAAAAAGAGCAAAAACACTTAAAAACAAATGAAAGCACGACTCAATAGAACAGAATGAGACGATCAAAAATTGACTCATCAAATCCCCCAAACCTAAACTTTGCTTGTCCCCAAGCAAAAATAAATAAAACACACGACAAAGAAAACGAGAAGGATTGAATAATCAAGTTAATCATCGGGTATACATACAATCAACTGGAAATGTAAAAGTATCGTAAAGTCTCGTAACTCGTCATGGAAGCGTAAACTCACAAATGAATGGTAGCAATGGCACTTAATCTAATATGTAAGAAAACAAGTCTTAGTAGTCCCTCACGGAATTTTATCGATTCACTCATCTCTCAAGTGTTTAGATAGGTCAATACGCTCAGCTCGATTCGAATGGAAAGTTCTACTATATGCTTGCACTTCTTCTCTTCATCAATCGCATCAATATTCACAAAACCCGAGTCATAGGGTCTTACTTTTGGTTGTAATGGGGATGTGACTCAGGTTAGGAAAATTTGGCTAGTAGTTACAAGTTCAGTCCAAGTAGAGCATATACGATCCTCACATATATGAAATAAACACTCAAAGCGATCATTCTACTTCAGTTCTCCCGTATATACATCTCTTTTTTCTTCTAGGCCTTGTTAAGCGCAATTCTTATGATATTGGCCTATTCTCACAACCCAACGACTTCCCTTTTGTTTTTCTTAGGCTCACTCCTCTCCTCCCCTATATTTTCTATCCCATTATTATTATTAGGATCGCCCCAATTTTTTTTTCTTTTTTTTTTTGTGTGTGTGGGGCTTATTATTTTCAGGGGAACGGGAGAGAAGATTTTTGCCTCTATACACCACAAACTTTGCACAACTTCGTTTTTCAAATATACCCTCTCATGCTCTTACGAGGACCAATACTTTAGTAAGTTATGGCTTTTGGATATGTAGCTATAAGATGCGGGTTTTTCGAACAAAATTACGACTAAAGGCTCAATGGGGCTAACAAAGGATATTGATATGAAATGGTGGGTATTTTAAGATAAGTAGGTTCAAGACAAAAAGATGGGCAGCCCTAATCATTTCTCATGTATGTAAATATCAACACATCATCTGACAGAAATCATGCAAGTTCTAAAGAATACAATCCATAAGAAGAGAAATCACACATGAAAGAATTTTTCCGCTAAAAGTGAACGGTTCAATTAGGCACAAAAACTCATGGCTTTTGGACTACCATACTCATTCCTTACACGTCAAATCAAGTAACCAAAACTATACATTCACACGCAAGGTCAAACAATCAATTAGATTTATAAAACTCTACGAGCCAAGTACAAACACAATTAATCATCCATATACCCAACAGTTAACAAGGTTATTATAATCCAACTACGACATCACGCAAGAAAAAAAAATGAAGAAAGGAAACAAACATCACGCAAACTAAAAACAAATAAAAATCAAAGAAGTTGCACCCCCCAAACTTAAACTTTGCTTGTCCCCAAGCAAAAAGATTAAGTCAGGAAAAATACGAAAACGCAAATTAAAAAGAAAGAAAATAAAACTACCGGATTAAGAAGTGTGGTTTTTGATCGCGGGGCACCATGCTTTTGTGCTCGGGTCTGAACCTTCAATAGGCTTCTTGCTCCCATAAATACCTCCTTTTTAGAAGTGACTGGTTCTGCCTTGCCAACCCGGCTGTGTCATATGACACGGCCCGTGTCCAACTCCTCCAGAATTGCAAAAACTCACTATATTGCTAACCCGGCCGTGTCCTGTGACACGGCCCGTGTCCAACCTGCCCAGAATTGCAAAAACTCACTGTATTGCTAACCCGACCGTGTCATGTGACACGGCCAGTGTCCAACCTGCCCAGAATGTGAATTTTTGATAACGCTCTCGTTTCTCTGTATTTTTAACACCTAAAGTCGAACCGGTCAGTCTCGAACCAAGCAAAAACGAATAAGAAAAATAAATTCGAAAAACAAAAAGATGAAAATCTAACTAAACTGTTGGGTTACCTCCCAAGTACCGCTTTTTTATAGTCATTAGCTCGACTTCTTCCTGTCTTACTCAATTTTCGACATCATGCACCTATATGCATTCAAACACATTGATTTCTTCACTTCGGCCGAAGTATGGCTTCCCTCTATGTCCGTTTACCTTAAAATGCTCATTCTTCCGTGGATCAAGGTGTTTTACCGCTCCGTGTGGCCATACATGAACGACTTTGAAAGGTCCGCTCCATCGCGACACTAATTTTCCCGGCATGAGCTTAAGACAAGAGTTATGTAGTAGAATGTCCATCCCAGGCTCGAGAGATTTGTGAATGATACGCTTGTCGTGATACCGTTTCGTCCGTTCCTTATAGAGCTTAGCATTTTCGTATGCCTCGTATCGCATCTCTTCCAACTCATTCAAATGTAGAAGTCGTTCTTCCCTCGCCTTTTCTTGATCTAAATTTAGCGCTTTAATTGCCCAATACGCCTTATGTTCTAACTCAACAGGTAGGTGGCATGCCTTCCCAAAAACAAGGCGATACAGGCTCATTCCAATTGGAGTTTTGTAAGCCGTGCGATATGCCCATAAGGTGTCGTTCAACTTCAATGCCCAATCTTTCCTTGTCGGCTTCACTGTCTTCTCAAGTATTGCCTTTATCTGTCGATTACTCACTTCAACTTGCCCGGAGGTTTGTGGATGGTAAGCCATCGCGACCTTATGCGTCACGCTATACTTCTTGAGCAACCCTGCAAGTTGTCTGTTGCAAAAGTGTGTGCCCCTATCGCCAATCACAGCTCTAGGCTTCCCAAACCTGCAAAAAATCACATCCTTAAAGAAATTGCAAACCACGTTAGCATCGTTAGTTCGGGTTGGAATTGTTTCCACCCACTTAGAAACGTAATCCATAACAACTAAAATATATTCAAAGCCAAATGAAGGTATAAAGGGACCCATGAAATCAACTCCCCAAATGTCGAAAAGTTCTACTACAAGATTGTTCGTCAACGGCATCTCATTTCTTTTGCTTATGTTCCCCATTCGTTGACAACGATCGCAACTCTTGCAATAGGAATAAGCGTCCTTAAATAATGTCGGCAAATAGAATCCAGATTGAAGAACTTTGTGTGCCATTTTCTTCACGCTAAAATGTCCCCCACAGTGCAAGTCATGACAAAATGACAAGATGCTCTCATACTCTTCTTCCGGGATACAATGTCGGAATACTTGATCGGGCCCCAACTTGAATAAGTATGGGTCGTCCCAGTAGTAATGCCTACACATGGAAATAAATCTCTTCTTCCCTTGAAAGGTCATGTCAGGCTGTAAAACACCACTAACAATATAATTAACAATATCGGCATACCAAGGTGTCTTAGTCACATCAAACAATTGTTCGTCAGGGAAAGTTTCAACAATTGGCAAAGAGCTATCGAGCTTAAAATTATCTCCCTCGGTTAATCTAGATAAATAGTCGGCAACTACGTTTTCCGAACCCTTTTTATCCTTAAACTCCAAATCAAATTCTTACAACAAAAGAACCCACCGAATTAATCTTGTCTTGGCATCGGATTTTTTTAACAAATATTTCAATGCGGCGTGATCCGTATGCACACTTACTTTCGAACCAACCAAATAGGATCGAAACTTATCTAAAGAAAACACAACAACTAAAAATTCTTTTTCGGTGGTGGTATAATTGGACTGGGCTTCATCGAGTGTTTTGCTAGCATAGTAAATTACGTGGAAAAAATTATTCACTCTCTGCCCCAAAACGGCACCAATAGCAAAATCGGATGCGTCGCACATAATTTCAAATGGTAAAGATCAATCGGGAGCAACAACAATAAGCGCGGAAGTTAAATTTTCTTTCAAAGCATTAAAACCAACCAAGCATTCCTCGGTAAAATCGAATTTAGCATCTTTACACAAAAGGTTACTTAAGGGGCGGGCAATTTTCAAAAAATCTTTAATGAAACGCCTATAAAACCCGGCATGCCCTAAGAAGCTTCGAACTTTTTTTACACACGAAGGCGGAGGTTATTTAACAATTAAATCAACTTTAGCCTTATGAACCTCCATTCCCTTATTAGAAACCACATGACCCAAAACAAGCCCTTGTTTAACCATGAAATGACTCTTTTCCCAACTAAATGTAAGATTACACTCAATACATCGTTCGAGCACAACAGTCAAATTATGTAAACAATCATCAAAAGTAGTTCCAAAAACAGAAAAATCGTCCATGAATACCTCAATGGACTTTTCCAACAAGTCAGAGAATATGAAAAGCATGCACCTTTGGAAAGTAGCAGGAGCATTGCAAAGACCAAACAACATCCTCCTAAAGGCAAAAGTGCCAAAAGGGCAAGTAAAAGTGGTCTTCTCTTGATCCTCCGGAGCAATGGGAATCTGATAGAAACCTGAAAGACCATCTAGAAAACAGTAATAATCATGCCCAGCTAAACGTTCCAACATTTGATCAATGAAAGGAAGGGGAAAATGATCTTTTTTCGTTACGGCATTTAATTTCCGATAATCAATGCACATTCTCCAACCGGTCACTGTTCCAGTGGGCACCAATTCATTTTTATCATTACGAACCACTGTTATTCCAGATTTCTTAGGCACTACATGCACAGGACTAACCCACTTACTGTCGGATATCGGGTAGATGACTCCGACATCTAGTAACTTCAAAACTTCCTTTTTAACTACATCCTGCATGTTCGGATTCAAACGCCTTTGAGCTTGCCTAACTGCTTTAACATTATCCTCAAGAATTATTTTATGCATGCACCTAACAGGACTTGTCCCCTTGATATCAGAAATACTCCACCCAATCGCTTCCTTTAATTTAGTCAGAACTTCTACTAATTTGTTTTCTTGCAAAGGAGTTAATTCGGAAGAGACAATTACAAGGTAAGTGTCACTTTTGCCTAAGAATATATATTTAAGATGTGCCGGAAGTTCTTTCATTTCAAGTTGGGGCGGGGTGATTTCAACGGGCTCCTCAAAATTTAATTCCAAAGGCATATTAAGATCGTCAACTTCATCAAATGGTTTGGAATTATCTAGCAATGCAACATATTCTTCAATTTCTAAATTATTCAGCCCCATATCATGCTCAACGGTTAGAGCATCATGCAACGTGTCCCCTACATCGTCATGCAAATATGTATCATCAACCAAAGAATCAATACAATCAATAAAATTACAATCATGGGCAGCATAAATATGAGAAGGGTTAGGAGATGAACCGAACACATCGATTTACACCGTTTCGCCCAAGACGGTCATGGTGACCTTTCCTTCATCAACATCGACAATTGTTTTTGTTGTACGCATGAATGACCGTCCTAGAAGTATTGTCCCTTCATTTTTGCTTGTTGCGAAATCGCTCATCTCCAAGATAACAAAATCGGCCGGAATCACCAACTTGTCCACTTGCACTAATAGGTCTTTAATGAATCCCTTGGGGTATTTCACCGACCTATCCGCCATTTGAAGAGTCATTCTTGTTGGTTTGATTCCCCCGAGTCCAAGCCTTAAATAGTCGAGTATGGCATTAGATTCACACTTGCTCCCAAATCGAGCATGCCACGAGCAACCTTCTTATCTCCCATAGTGATGTCGATCATAAAACTCCTGGGATCCCCCTTTTTTTGACTCCTCGCTTCTACCTCGTAGAGCACCACTTTCTCGTTCCCAAAATATCGTCATTTGTTGGAGGTCAATTCTTTGAAACATTTTGTATAAGCGGGAATGTTCTTCACAACATCCAAAAGAGGTAAGTTGACATGAACCTTCGAAAGCATGTCGTAGATTTCGGAAAATTGCTCATCTTGCTTTGCTTTTCTAAATCGGCTCGGAAAAGGGACTGGTGGCTTATATGGTTGAGCAGATTTGTGAAGCTTGGAAGTCGAAGTTTCTTCGTCTACTCTCTCTTCTCGATTTCCCGACTCGTCTTCTTTCTCACCACCCCTCTCTCTCTCTTCGAAAATTGTCTCTTTATTAATCATTTTACCACTTCGGAGGGTGGTAATAGCTTGAGCTTGCTCGGGTTGACTTGGTAGTTTACCCCTTTATTGTCTACGTGCCTCGGTAGCAAGTTTCCCAATTTGAATTTCCATTTTATTCACTGAGGCTTCTAAAGATTCGAACCTTTTATTGTTCTCTACTCGGTTTTCCCTGCTCTCCTTAATGAATGCCGCAATACTCTCCTCAAGAGAGTTCATTTGTTGTGGAGGTGGTTCACTTTGCGTTGTTTGTTGGGCTCGGTTTCCTCCATTGTGTTGAGCTTGGGCGCTTGTGTCGTACGGCATCGGGTTGTTGTTTCTCCATGAGAAATTAGGATGGTTTCTTAGCCCAGGATGATAAGTGTTCGAGAGAGGTGCATTTCTTGCATTTCCGCCACAATTATTTATCTTCTCTTCCCGGGCCTTCCCGTGCTTTGTCCCATAGCCCAATTCACTTGTTCGTTTTGTTCTTCTGGAAAAGTATGTGGGCAAGAATTAGCATCATGTCTGGGTGCTCCACAAATCTCCTAAACTCGTGAGCTTGAAGATTTATTTTGAGTCTTGAGTTGTCTTAGTTCCCTTGTTAACTCATCAATTTTAGATTGCATCTCGTCCTTCTCGCTTACTTGGTTCACAGCTCCCCTACGAACACGCACACTTTTTTATTGTGAATTAGCTCCCAACGTTTCATATACATCATAAGCTTGTCTCTCCGTTAACCCCCAAAATGAACCACCGATTGCGTTATCCACCGCACCTTGGCAATATTGAGTCAACCCATCATAGAAGAATTGATTAAGTAGTTGAAGCGGATAGTGATGGTGTGGGCATTGAATGAGGAGCATCTTGAATCGGTCCCATGCTTCGTGAAATGCCTCTCCCTCTTGTTGTCCAAATGTTGAGATTTGAGTTCTCAATTGTGTAGTCTTCGAATGACAGAAGTACTTGGTAATGAATTTGTCGTAAACTTCATCCCACGTTCTTAGTGAGCCCGGTACCAAAGTCATCAACCATTGTTTCGCCCCATCCTTGAGTGTATAAGGGAAGCACTTCATTCTTAGTTGATCCTCGCTCAAACCATTTAATGGAAGTTGTCAATCGCCACATAGAAGTCTCAGATGAACGACAACGGGTCCTCACGTGCTAATTCGTGAAATGAGGGCAATTGCTCGATGTGAAATCCGTTGTTGTGGTAGTTCCTTGCTGCCGGTGCTAATTAGATGCACGAGATGGCGGTATTAACCACGGCCTTTGCATAGTCCCGCATTAGATGCTCAACTGGATGTTATTGCGGCATATTGTAGTTTGCTTCCATCCTATATTGAGGCCCGGGATAATAGTTCGCTCCATATTGCACTCCAACGGGTGGTTGTCTCGGATAAAAGTATCTCCCTTGTTGAGCTTCGAGTATCCCTTGATTTCGCCCAAATTCTCATATCTCGGAAACCTCGGTTAACGAATGTTTTCTTCATCTAAATTTTGTGCAATATTCTCATGCCTCGGTTGACGAGTGTTTTCTTCCTAGAGCAAAAGTCGCTCTTCAAGGTCCGGATTTTCCTCTTCGTTTGCCATTGATGATGTGGCTATTGTTTTTGGTGTTCTAATTTTTTGAACTTCGTCCATGGGTGGAAAAATCAGATTTCCCAACGATCTCCTACCAAGCATAAACAAAAAAAAGTTAGAGCAAATTTTTTAGACTTTATTGAAAATAATGAAAATGGAAAAATGATCAAGAGAAACAATTCAACTATTATTAAAACAAGATCAAAAATTAAACGCCAACTCCCCGGCAACGGCGCCAAAAACTTGATGAACAAATTAAAACTCGCAAGTGTACAAATCGCTTTTGTTGGTAGCGACAAGTAACTCCGAGGTCGATCTCACAAGGAGTTGGAAACGGTTTGAAATTCAATAATGTTCGGCAAATAGTCGAATTAACAAAAGTAAAGTAAAGTAAAATACACCAATGATTTGATAGGATTACAATCACAAATGCAGAAAATTAAAATAAACGAAAGGTTAACAACACCGAATTAATGGTTGGATAATTAAGAGATTACAATTATGAGAATGATTTGGGAGTTTAGAATCACCGACACACACGTAATCAATTATTAGTTCCGATACTCAAAGAAATAAGGTTTGGAATTATCGATTGCTCACGATTAAAAGAAATCCGTTTGATGGCGGTAATTCTAAAAATCATGATTGTTCTTTTTGAAAACAAGAGACACTCCTTTGATGGGGATGAATCCCTAACTAACAATCGATTAACCGACTACTTTTGATGAGGTAAATCACTAAAAGATCGCGTAAAAAAGTTTAGAACATTAACAATCGCTTCTATCGGGTCGTTTGATGGCGGACTCCGACAAAAACCCTCGTTTTGACAATAATAACTATGTAATAGGCTTGATGATCTAAATCAAAAGTTCTTATGCGAAGAACAAACAAAGAGGAACAATCCGAAACTCTACCCGGGAAATTAATTGAAACTAACAATCGACAACATGTGTGTGGCTCAATCTAAAAACCCATATGAAAAGATTAGCTACACATGATTATTTCAACAATAATAGTGAAAATCGTAAAACAAAACATGGTAGAAACTTCCCTTGTAAAAGCCGAAATCGAATTCCCGATGAAGGTTTGATGTTCTTCCTTCAAGAACTCATAACAAATGATACAAGGAATTATAATCACTCACAAATGTATTTTTCAAAATAATGAGTATACAAGGAAGATGATGAAATAAAATCTCTTTTTTCCTCCCTTTTTGGTGTTTTCCCCACAAATCTTGTGTTTTTCCACACACTATCTCTCATACGATCAGAATATGCCCTCTTTAGGTCCCCCAGGACCTTTTTATAAAGCCAAAAATCCAACAAAATCCCTCCAAATCGTGTAAAAATGTCAATGAAAAGGTCATGCACCGAAAAGTGACACGGCCCATGTCAGATGACATGGCCCGTGTCGAATTGTCCTGGAAACGAAAATCTCACTGTCCAATGGACCCGGCCGTGTCCTGTGACACGGCCCGTGTTGAACTGCTCCAGAAAGTGAATTCTTACTGCCTTGATGACTGTAATATCCGAGATTTTTATTTTGATTTATTCGAATTTTTCTTTTTCTTAGACCGGAAATTTCTCGGTTTCTGAGCGTCGGTATTATTTTTCTCGACAATCGATTTTGTGTTTATGGCCATAGGTGGTGATTTGTTGTATGTTAATTTCATTTCGGATCGATGTTGTTGTCCGCGAGCGTTTCGTCGTGTTCGTTCCGTGCGTTTTTAGGAATCGAGTCGTCGGGCCACGGCAATGGCCGGCCGACGGTTGCGGAGGAACCGCACGGATGCCGGGCACTGCCGGACGATTCTGGCGAGGACCGCCTAGCGACGCTTCTGGCCGGACAGATTGCACGCGCTAAACCGCAGAGTAGCGCACGCCATCGCCGGGGAGGTAACGCACGCTAATCGGCCCAGCAGTTAGCGAGGTCCGACTTCGCCAGACCAGCCAGTAGCGCACGCTTCTGGCCGGACAATGCGCTTAACTCGGCGAGCTAGCGCACGCTACCGGCCGCCGGCGACGCTACTGGCCGGACAGATTAGTCGAAGAGGTCTGGACGGGCCGATTGCGACGCCGCCGCCGATGACTTGCGACGCTTATCGGCCGTGGCCGGCCGATAGCGACGCTACCCGGACAACCTAGCGACGCTAGTCGATGCCGATATATATTTGACCGAGCACTGTTTCAACACCTTTTTTCATTTCATTCTCTTCCTTCCGCGGCGGAGGTTATGAGAGCGATAAGGCATGTTGTTGAACAACAAAACCACGAAGATCCCGAGTCCATATCATTGATCGATCAATCCATAACATCCTTCAATCGACCGAATCAAGGTTAGTTTTTCCTAAAATCGAACTTTGGGAAATTTGGGGATCTTGGTAGATTTCGTCCGTTTGAGCCTTATGAACTTAAATTCGATGGATAATTGTAGATTAAGTTGTATTCTATCATTTTCATCATCTTTCCACGGTTTTACCATTTCCGATTAAATCGATTATATGAACTTCCGTTTGACGCCTTCAAAGTGTCCGGGGAAATGCCGCATAGAGGAATTTGGTCGTTTTGTGATGTTTTTCCTCGTATGATTGATTGTTTATTCGATGATAGGATATTAGGGACGATTTCCCTACAAAAATCTGGTGTTGAGCCCTTCCGATCGTTGTTTTCGTTGGAGTTCCGGATTTTGCCAACCGACCGTACTTTCGGAGTATCCGCGAGAGATTACCAAGGCAAGTACCTTGATATACGAATTGTAACTGCGTGAAATCATCGTTGTCGAAGTGTATGAAATTATACGGATATGTATATATATATATATGTGTGTGTATATATATATATGTGTGTATATATATATAGATTTATATATATTGATATGTTAAATATATGTATGTATATACGTATATTGATATATATGCCTATGTCGGTGAACGACGAGTGGTGAATGCTAACACTAGTTGGCGTACTCAACTTGGATTGATGGATGAACTATAGTTATTCATATAATATAGTAAGGTTATATGTATATATACATATATATATATATCTATATATATATATATATTCGGTTGAGTCGCAATACAAGGATATATGTGTAGCGTTGGGTGGTTGTGCCGAAGGCTTATTGTGTTGGATCTTGATTGATAATGTACGTGTTATTGTTTATTGTGTGGTTATGGACTGTCGGATAAATTTTGTGAATTGGTGTATTGATTTGATAATTGTTGAATTGATTGATTGTGTACTTGATGTTTGTAATAATGTGAATACTTGTTGTGAGAGACGTCGTATCCGGGAACCTCGAGGCGGGGTGTGTACTCCGGCACGGTGTGCTGTTGCAATGTGCGGCTCCATATGTTTGGTGAACACCGGTGTTACCTAATGCGCGTGCAAGGCGCTCTGTCGGGAGTGATCGCGGCGCGGTGACATGTTCAAGGGGCGGCCAACATAGTGGAGTGAACGCCGGTGCACAGTGTGCAAAGGCGCTGGCAGGCTTATTGGTAACGGATATTCGAGTGATAGCTAAGACCCGTTCTGAACAATCCTCGTATTTCAAATTTCTTTCAAGTCTTTTTAAATTATGGTCTCGATATAGACTGTGATTCGTGTTTTTGAAAGCTTGTTTCAATTTGTCTTTAAGACGTTGGTATTGGGGTTTATTAACCAAGGATGTTTGTGAAATCTCAGGGTTAATTAATCAAGGGTCTTGAGCGGAATTGTCGAATGAGAGGTGTGCCTTTGATTGTCTTTGTGATGATTATTCTGCATTGGGTGAGGACCCGAATAACGTTGTAATGGTTTTCTTGTAAATTGTTTTCCACATCTTTGGGTCGAGGATCCGAGAGTTTTGAAGTATTTTCTAAAAGTATTCCCATTTGATTTTCAAAACCCCATGATGGCCTCGAGTCAATAATAATGTTTTCCAACTTTCTTATCAAAATACTTTTCCTTTTATAAAAGGGATTTTAAACTCCTTGGACTCGTTTAAAGTTTCATTGGCGTTAGGTTCCGTACGGAGAATATGACTATGTGATTATCTTTCACTTTGTGTATGTGATACTATTCTGTGTGGACTATGGGAATGTGTGGTTTATATTAAGGCTTCACATTGTTGAGATTTGTGTTGTTATTATTCGTATATCTTGTATATTATGTACTTGCACTAGCAAAATTCCGGTTTGCTAACCCCGAGTTTTCGGGGTGGGTGCTGTTATGCGCTCGAGTTTTGGCGGCTCGGGAGCGATCACAGGATTGGCTTGGAAGGAGATGGAGGACAATGATACTAATCACACGAGTCGAGTCTTTTCTTTTGTTTCATTCAGTCGGTATTTCTCTGTCGTTCGAGTATTCACCCTTGCATGGGTGTAGTTTTCATTTATTAAATTGAGTTGTCATTCTTTTCGGTGTTCTAGTTTATTATTGTCATTGTAATATGAATGTCGTTAGTTACGAATTGGTTAATGACCTTGTCGATGCCTTTGTATTTAATTTTGACCCGGTCGGTCAATCATTGAGTAGTCTTTTGGAGTTTAGCTTTGGTAGATCCTCGTGATAAGGGTCTACGGCGTGTGACATTCCGGTCGTATTCGGGGTGTTACATTTATGGTATCGAGCTTAGGTTTGCGAAAAACCTAGGCCGTTGGGTCAAGTCCATGTCTTGTGTAAGTCGCGCGCATCGAGTTGTGATTAGTATCGTGGTTCCGACATCATCTTAGGCAATCTGTGATGGTAAGCCTCCCGATCGTAAGTCCCCTTATATACGTATTTGATTATATTGTGCTAACGTGTTTAATGTGAACTAAGGATTGGAACTTGTTGGTGATATTATTGTTTTAGGATATAACATGCGTATGCGGTCCGAGCAAAAATGGTTATGTAATATGTTTCGGAAGTCGAGCATATTTATCTGTTTCTACACTTATTAGAATAAACTTATGAATGTTAATTTTATCCGCCGCATGAGTATTTTAAGATGGCTTTTGGTATCTTGCAAACCGATTTTTGATATTTTGGTCTTTCACGTTTTGATAGTATTCTTATGACGGTATTTGATATTTTTATAAATGACTTAGTGAGTATTCGAGAATATTACCAACATCGACCTTTTTGGCAATTTGAACATTTTTTTAAATGATTCTTAGCCTGGTGGGTTCCGGCACGGGGCCCACGACGCTGTAGTATCACGAATATTTTAAAGTGGTGCTTTGAAATTTTCTAACATTGTGAAAAACCATGATTTAATGTTGTCATGTTAAATGGTCACGTATCTCGGAAAAAAAAAAAAAAAAATTCTTTCGAATAAACATTTTGGAAGAAGAGGAAAGATTTTCAAAATTGTGGTATTTGGGACTCAACACTTTTGAAATATTTCAAATTAGTTACAATTCAATTTCCGATTTTTCTTTTATACATCACTCGAAAATAATTTTTAGAGTCGTTATATAAACTTCCTCTTCCGAAATAAAAGACAGTATTTATGAGTCTTGGGCGCAACGTGACTAGCCCTCTTTTCCAAAAATTTATTTTCATTAAGTGCATACATATAATGATCGTCATCGTCGGAGGACTCGAAATTAACTTCATAAAACTTAACGCTTTACGATATTCTATAGATGTTAACTAAACCTTATGTTGATAATTGTGGTATACTGTGCAACTGATTATTGATAACGCTGAACGGTACTATCTGTATTAGTATGTCGGGCCTTGGCGGACGTAAGTGTGATGACGGAAGTGGAAGCGACAAGGTGGTTCGTACGACAACTATTCTTGCTACAGTGAAGGAGTATCAAGATCAAACGATATCCTATGAAATGTCCTTAATGGTCGAGCCCACGAGCGAAACGAAGAGACCGAGGACATCTGGGAAATTTTTGGGCGATGAAGAGTCTAAGGCTCCCAAACCCCCGCGTCGTTCGGACGCGTCGTCTTTGCGGTCGGGAGTGAGCGCTGGGGATCCCAAGCCAACATCGGTGATTCTCGGTAAGAAGAGAAGGTGCTTCAACTGCAATCGTCAGGGACATGATCGTGCAAATTGTTCCTTTCCACTCTTGACTTGTTACCGGTGTGGGTGTGAAGGTCATCGGGAGAAACATTGTGAGACAGTTTCCAATTGGCAAAGAATGCCGCCTAAGAGAGAGAGAACTAGGGACCGGGAAGTGTCCGAAATCCTATGTTTCCTTGAAGATCCTAGCATGGGAGAATGAAGATTTTGTACTATGTCTTAATCGTTCTTTGTTTCAAACAATCGTGACTTGATCGTATTTCGTTTCATTGCTTTACGTTTCCAACTCTTGTTGTTCCAAGTTTCGGGATCATAATGTCCTCTTAGTATGGGGAATGTATTACCCGTACTCTTCTTAGTATTTTCGGTATGGGACGACTTTCGTTGTTGGTAGTTCATCTGCGCACCTTTCGACCATTTTAAACCGCCTTGTACTTGCTAGGTCAGTTCATCGTATTCTGGAACCTTGCACTCGCGCTTTGCTCGTGATGATTTGAAATGAGCAAGTAGTTATTTCCTTGATTGTTCCGCCGCTCTCTATTTTAAGTTTCGGGACGAAACTTATTTTAAGGGGGTAGAATGTAATATCCGAGATTTTTATTTTGATTTATTCGAATTTTCTTTTTCTTAGACCGGAAATTTCGGTTTCCGAGCGTCGGTATTATTTTTCTCGACAATCGATTTTGTGTTTATGGCCATAGGTGGTGATTTGTTGTATGTTAATTTCATTTCGGATCGATGTTGTTGTCCGCGGCGTTTCGGCCGTGTTCGCCTGCGGCGCTTTTAGGAATCGAGTCGCCGGGCCACGGCAATGGGCGCCGCGGACGGTTGCGGAGGAACTGCACGGATGCTGGCAACGGACGAGCTATGGGTAGGACCGCCTAGCGTCTTCTGGCCGGACGATTGCGCGCTAAACCGCAGGAGTAGCGCACGCCATCGCCGGGAGGTAACGCACGCTAATCGCCCAGCATTTAGCAGAGGGTCCGGACTTCGCCGAGCCAGTAGCGCACGCTTCTGCCGGACACTGCGCGCTAACTTCAGCAGCTAGCGCACGCTCTGGCTCGGCCGCGCGACGCTACTGGCCGACAGATTAGTCCAAGAGGTCCTGGACGGCCGATTGCGCCGCCTTGCCGATGACTTGCGACGCTTATCGCCGGGGCCGGCCGATAAGACGCTACCCGGACAACCTAGCGACGCTAGTCGATTGCGATATATATTTGACCGAAAGCACTGCTTTCAACACCTTTTTTCATTTCATTCTCTTCCTTCCGCGCCGAGGTTATGAGAGCGATAAGGCATGTTGTTGAACAACAAAACCACGAAGATCCCGAGTCCATATCATTGATCGATCAATCCATAACATCCTTCAATCGACCGAATCAAGGTTAGTTTTTCCTAAAATCCAAACTTTGGGAAATTTGGGGATCTTGGTAGATTTCGTCCGTTTGAGCCTTATGAACTTAAATTATCGATGGATAATTGTAGATTAAGTTGTATTCTATCATTTTCATCATCTTTCCACGGTTTTACCATTTCCGATTCGTCGATTATATGAACTTCCGTTTGACGCCTTCAAAGTGTCCGGGGAAATGCCGCATAGAGGAATTTGGTCGTTTTGTGATGTTTTTCCTCGTATGATTGATTGTTTATTCGATGATAGGATATTAGGGACGATTTCCCTACAAAAATCTGGTGTTGAGCCCTTCCGATCGTTGTTTTCGTTGGAGTTCCGGATTTTGCCAACCGACCGTACTTTCGGAGTATCCGCGAGAGATTACCAAGGCAAGTACCTTGATATACGAATTGTAACTGCGTGAAATCATCGTTGTCGAAGTGTATGAAATTATACGGATATGTATATATATATATATGTGTATATATATATATATGTGTGTATATATATATATAGATTTATATATATTGATATGTTAAATATATGTATGTATATACGTATATTGATATATATGCCTATGTCGGTGAACGACGAGTGGTGAATGCTAACACTAGTTGGCGTACTCAACTTGGATTGATGGATGAACTATAGTTATTCATATAATATAGTAAGGTTATATGTATATATACATATATATATCTATATATATATATATTCGGTTGAGTCGCAATACAAGGATATATGTGTAGCGTTGGGTGGTTGTGCCGAAGGCTTATTGTGTTGGATCTTGATTGATAATGTACGTGTTATTGTTTATTGTGTGGTTATGGGTATCGGATAAGTTGTGTGAATTGGTGTATTGATTTGATAATTGTTGAATTGATTGATTGTGTACTTGATGTTTGTAATAATGTGAATACTTGTTGTGAGAGACGTCGTATCCGGGAACCTCGAGGGCGGGTGTGTACTCGGCCCTGGTGTATCCGCAATGTGCGGCTCCATATGTTTGGTGAACACCGGTGTTACCTAATGCGCGTGCAAGGCGGCTCTGTCAGAGTGATCGCGGCGCGGTGACATGTTCAAGGGGCGGCCAACATAGTGGAGTGAACGCCGGTGCATGTGTGTGTAAGGGAGGCGCTGGCAGCTTATTGGTAACGGATATTCGAGTGATAGCTAAGACCCGTTATCAACAATCCTCGTATTTCAAAGTTCTTTCAACTCTTTTAAAATACTGGTCTCGATATAGACTGTGATTCGTGTTTTTGAAAGCTTGTTTCAAATTGTCTTTAAGACGTTGGTATTGGGGTTAATTAACCAAGGATGTTTGTGAAATCTCCGAGGGTTAATTAATCAAGGGTCTTGAGCGGGAATTGTCGAATGAGAGGTGTGCCTTTGATTGTCCGTGATGATTATTACGTGCATTGGGTCGAGGACCAATAACGTTGTAATGGTTTTCTTGTAAATTGTTTTCCACATGCTGGGTCGAGGATCCGAGAGTTTTGAAGTATTTTCTAAAAGTATTCCCATTTGATTTTCAAAACCCCATGATGGCCTGAGTCAATAATAATGTTTTCCAACTTTCTTATCAAAATACTTTTCCTTTTATAAAAAGGGATTTTTCTGACTCCTTGGACTCGTTTAAAGTTTCATTGGCGTTAGGTTCCGTACAGAGAATATGACTATGTGATTATCTTTCACTTTGTGTATGTGATACTATTCTGTGTGGACTATGGGAATGTGTGGTTTATATTAAGGCTTCACGACTGTTGAGATTTGTGTTGTTATTATTCGTATATCTTGTATATTATGTACTTGCACTAGCAAAATTCCAGTTTGCTAACCCCCGAGTTTTCGGGGGGTGGGTGCTGTTATGCGCTCAGGTTTTGGCAGCTCGGGAGCAGTCACAGGATTGGCTTGGAAGGAGATGGAGGACAATGATACTAATCACACCAGAGTCAGAGTCTTTTCTTTTGTTTCATTCTGGTCGGTATTTCTCTGTCGTTCGAGTATTCACCCTTGCATGGGTGTAGTTTTCATTTATTAAATTGAGTTGTCATTCTTTTCGGTGTTCTAGTTTATTATTGTCATTGTAATATGAATGTCGTTAGTTCTGAATTGGTTAATGACCTTGTCGGTCTGCTTTGTATTTAATTTTGACCCCGGTCGGTCAATCATTGAGTAGTCTTTTGGAGTTTAGCCTGGTAGATCCTCGTGATAAGGGTCTACGGAGTGTGACATTCCCGGTCGTATTCTGGGGGTGTTACAATGACCCGGTCGTGTCGTATGACACGGTCGAGTTTCCTGACGCGGCCCGGGTCGTTTCTTCTTGTTTTGACTCCAATTTTTTGGTCTTCTTCGGCTTGATCTTTCGTTTTTGCATCAATACACCTCGGAATTTAGCGTATGATATACCGTTTTCGAAGCTAATTTCACGAGGAATCTATATCAATAGAGAACACATCCAAATTCAGAGTGATGATTCTGGAATTTAGAAAATACGACCGATGTTGCTTCGTTTTTCATCGCCCGAGCTATGTTTTTGCTCCCGACTTGCTATTGATCATCATAAACTCCAATATTGGCCATAAAAGTGCATATTTCACCACAATCTTAATCCAGCTACCTACAAAACAAAAACACAACATACCACATGTAAAAAGAGCAAAAACACTTAAAAACAAACGGAAGCACGACTCAATAGAACAGAATGAGACGATCACAAATCGACTCATCATGCCGAGTTAAGATTAAGACATCTAACTCGGGCAATCTGAGCTTAGTTCTGACAACTAGATTGCTCAAATTTAAAAACGAGTACATAACACTCAACATGCCAAGTTAAGATTAAGACATCTAACTCGGACAATATGAGCCTAGTTCTGACAAGTAGATTGCTCAAATCTAAGAATGAGTACATAACACTCAACATGCCGAGTTAAGATTAAGACATCTAACTCGGGAAATCTGAGCCTAGTTCTGACAACTAGATTGCTCAAATCTAAAAACGAGTACATAACACTCAACATGCCGAGTTAAGATTAAGACATCTAACTCGGACAATCTGAGCCTAGTTCTGACAACTAGATTGCTATCTAAAAAAACGAGTACATGACACTCAACATGCCGAGTTAAGATTAAGACATCTAACTCGGACAATCTGAGCCTAGTTCTGACAACTAGATCGCTCAAATCTAAAAAAAACGAGTACATAACACTCAACAGGCCGAGTTAAAGATTAAGACATCTGAACAATTAGATCAAGTTTGACAAACGACATGCCGATCACAGATACACGATCCTCGAGTAATCTATGCTTGGCTCGTACTGGCTAAAGTGAACATAAACAAACCAAGATACACATCTCAGTTTCACTTCGGTGTAAGGCGGGACCTCCCCTTGAAATACATTCGGAAAGGCCGACATCAACTGCCCGGCCTGACTATTAACCCGTTCACAATTGGTTAATTGAGAACAAGTATGTTCTCGGTTGGCGAGATAAGAAACTTAAGCACATATCGCATAAACAGATGCACAAAAACAGATACGACAAGAACACCCACCCGGGGTTGAAAATCTGGCGAAAAATAGAATAATATATGAAAACATGAAGGCCGACAGACGATCGGGTAAAGGTATCATAAATGTTCCGAAAAAGAGTACATTGTTCTAGCCCAATCGGCTTTACGACTCTTATACAAGACAAAAAACAAAAATTTGCCTATCCTAGCCCGGCGCCATCCTCCTCCTCGGCCAGTGCTATCAAGTCATCAAAATTGTTCTCTTGAGGAGTTGGGGGATCCCATGTCGGCTTCCCCTCATGAGTATCCCTAGCCCTTATGTTTTTTAGAGCATTCTCAGAATAAGGGATTACGGAGTGAGCAACTCGGGCTTCAGAATTGTAAGGATCTTGGATGAAGAGCCTAGTGAGCTTCTCCAGAGGCACCTCGACTTCTGGGCCAATGTAGAGAAGCCTAGATAAATTGGACCAAGCATCACCATAAACGGAGCCCGCTTCATCAGCCAAGTCATCCCGATACTGCTTACTCTTTCGGTATCGCTCGATGGCGGCCTCCTCTTTGCCAGGCAAGCTCTCATCAAGGAAGCCCAGCCTTTCATCCGCGGAATTCTTCTCCAACACCAAGAGCTCGGCCCTCTTCCTCTGTGCCTCGGCCTCAGCGAGCTCCCGAGCAGACTCGGATTGCAGCAAAGCCTCCTTTAATTTCTCCAAGTCATCCAGTGCAGACTTCCTGGTTGCCTCGTCCTGTTCGACCTTCAGCTCGACCTCATTCAGCACGGCGTCACGAGAAGCCTTCTCCCCTTTCAGGGCTTCAACCTTCTCAGCGAGCTTGGCAGAAGATTCTTGGGCCGACTTAGCCGCTGCCTCATTCTTGTGCGCCAGATCCACGACTTGCCTGAACACGGCATACTCATGCTGGGCTATGGAGGCAAGCTACAAAGAGGAAATAAACTCATCTCAAACAGATTGCATAAAGGAAATTTAGATGAAAGACCGTGACGGGATAACAGTATTTCACTAAGAATCAAGCCCTTCCTATTGAAAAGCTGGAGCGAGCTCGGCTTGTCGGCAACAAGTTGCTTGATATAAGACCTGTTTATAGCGCGCTTAATGACCGGTGCCCCAAGTTTCAGGGTGGCCCTGGAGCGAACAGTCGAATCAAACCCATACATGATGGGCGCAGCAACGAAAGAGTCGACCATATTTTTTATCTCGGCGTCAGAAAGAACGAAAGTTGAGGAGGAACCAGGAGGCAAGAGAATGGTTCTCTTCTGAGAAGGCTCTTCTCGAGCTCGGCCTCCATCTTCCCTCGGCCTTTTCTGCCTCTTATGACTCTCTGCCTCGGAGTCCGGCCCATGATCTCGGCCCGGTCCTTGACTCTGGGCACGAGTCCGAGTAGGGCTAACCTCCTCGATGGGCACCCTCTCAACTTCCGCTTCAGGTTCGGATAAAGCTCCGGCTTGGATAATGGGCGGCTCCTTGGGAAGCGACGATTCCCCCTTATCTTGCAGCTCTTTTTGCCGAGCCGCTATATCGGCATGCCTACTTTCGATTCCCCTCAACCGGGACAACCTCTTCCTTTTTCGAGCCGCCATCACGGGGTCGATATGCTCCTCATCCACCTTCTGGATGTCCTCCATCAAGAGATCTGTGCAAAAACAATGTTAATACCAAAACGAGATGGCAGAAAAAACGACAATGAAAGATAAGAAAATTACATCCTACGATGTCCACGGCTTTTAAGCATCTATCGTCCTCAGCACGGCAGGTCGAGCAATCCTCATGGAAGACAAAATTGGGATGGACAACCCAATCAGGAAACCGAGCCCCTCTTGGGACCTCGACCAAAGGTCTAACCCCATCTATGGGCCCCCTCATCAGGCCGGCCTGAGCATGCTAGCGAAGGTCAGTCTCCAGCTCGGCCCAGTTAAGAATGGCAACGGAGGAAAACTGCTCGAGCTTCGCAATCAAGTCCGCACTCTAGTCCGGCTCGTGAACACGCAAAGGGCGATGCGGTGAATTAACAGGTGCTGTAAATTCCCAGCCACGCCGGCTCTCAACCTTGATCGCGTGCATGTTCCAGCCCGTGACCTTATTGACGGTGTTTGCAATGGGGGCCATGAGCTTGGGTTTGTTGGGGTCGGACTTGATGGTGATGGTTCGGGTTTTGGAGTTGTAGGACGAGTTTAAAGTGATAGAAGGCATACATACACGGATCGAAGCCAAGACTACGGCACAAGATAATAAAGACGGTAAGATACCTGACCGCATTGGCACCAAGGTGAGCTGGGACAATTACCCAGTCCTCCAAAAATTGATTGTCCAAGGGCAACCTCAGGCTGAAATGGAATTGCTTGAAATTAAACGGGAGGAAGGCATCACTATTGTTGGAACATTTTGTTCCATACATGTATTGATAGTGTTTTGATGATTAAAGTTGTTAAGCAAAACAAAACAACGAAGAGGCGAAGCAAGGCATCGAAGAAATCAAAGTCGCAAAAAGGTGTTCTGGACTAAAATAACGTACGCAATGGACATTGCATAGCGTACGTAAGTGGATGCCTATAACGTACGTAACAAGTGAACCTTAACGTACGTAACATGAGTTCAAACCAGATGAACGTTGGAGGAGTTAAAGTCAGAAAAGTGGCAACGGCTATATGACGTCAGCAATGACGTATCATATAACGTACGTAATGATATAATGATAACGTACGTAAGAAAAGATAATGCTACTGGACTTAATCTTGAAGTTGGTAACGTACGTAGCTTGTGAAGCCTAACGTACGTAATTCGTCTTACGGACGTAATGATGAAGAGATAGCGGCCGTAAATGAAAGATCAGATAGCTAACGGCTAGTTTGATGATGAAGGCTATAAATGCCATGCCTATGGTATTGATTCACTACAACAACCTCAAGCAAGAGATACATTGATCACTTATCCATATTGATATTATTGTTGTTGTAATATTGAGCTTATATTGTTAGTTTGAGTGTTTATACATTCAACATTATACACGAGAGGTAAAAGAAAAGATACGATTGGATTCAGTGTTATTAGGATCAAGGATCCGGCATTATTAGAATCGCAATCGCTATCTTAGTGAGGTTTATATAGTATCCATAGAAAGCTAGAGCGGTTGATTCCTTGTCCGATAGAAAAGGAAAATGGTTTAACTTGGACCGACACAAAGACAAGTACGAGTAGTTTATCACGGACCAATAGAAGACGTGATTGTAACGGTTATCCCTCGACCGATAGAAGAGAGGTGGAGAGGTTTTTATCTTTAACCTATTGAAAAAGATACCGAGAGAGGACGTAGACTCGTTTATAGCCGAACCTCTATAAATCCGTGTGTCGCTTAATTTCCGCACATTTATTTTACGCTTCCGCAGCACGGCTCATATTCCCGATCTCGAACCAACAATTGGTATCGGAGCGGTACCTCCAATACACGGCTTAACATCCGAGGAGTCGATCCAAATGGCGTTTCAATTTGCTCCAGTCGAAGGCCATGCTCTCAACCGTCCACCATTTTTTGATGGCGCAAATTTCATGACGTGGAAGAAAAAGATGTCGATCTTCATTCGTGTCTATGATATAGAAATTTGGAAGATCATTTGTCTTGGTCCGAAAGTTCCAATCAAATCCGACGGATCTCTTAAGAGTTTCGAAGAATATAATGACGAGGATTGGAAGAACGACCACCTAAATTGTAAGGCTACTCAATTTCTATTTTGTGCCTTAAATCCGGAAGAGATTAATCGTGTTTCATCGTGTAAAAGTGCTAAAGAAATATGGAAAATTCTTGAAATTACACACGAAGAGACAACTCAAGTCAAGGAGACGAAGATTAATATGCTTCTCCATGACTATGAGTTATTCACGATGAAGGGTGACGAGTCCATCACCAACATGCTCGACCGATTTTCGGTCATCACTAATGGACTAGATTCGTTCGGAAAACCATTATCAAGTAGTGAGAAAGTCAAGAAAATCTTAAGATCACTACCTGTTGAATGGGACGGAACGGTGACGACGATTATGGAATCGAAAGATCTCAATAATCTTGATTTTAGTGCCCTCGTTGGTTCACTAATAAATTACGAGATTGTCCTTAAATCTCGAAATATAAAGCCGAAACCGAAGGAACGATCAATAGCCTTAAAGGCTAAGATGTCTAAGAAGGAAGTAATCCCGGTTGAAGAAAGAGACGAAGAATCGGCATATTATGCCAAGAATATTAATAAGTTTCAAACCTTATTAAACCGGAGAAAGAAAAAAATCTCGGGCGAATCGAAGAAATTCGACAACTCTTGTCGATTATGTGGTAAACCAGTCCACTTTGCTAAGAATTGCCGAGCTAAACCAAAGAAAGAGGTTCTCGTTGCAACATGTAGCGATGACGACGAAGATGATGATTTTATCAATCAAAATAATCTCGCTCTCATGGCCAAAAGTTCATTCGACGATAGCGACGTCGAAAGCCAAGTAAGTAATTCTTACGACGAATTATTTGAAGCATTCGAGTTATTACATACCGATCCAAAATGCTTTAAAAGAAATCAAATCCCTTGGAACTAAAAATAAATCATTGGAAAATAAGATTTCCAAAATTCTTGAAAAAGGAAAATTTATAGAGACCGATCATTCGAAATGCGTTGAAAATGAAAATATTTTAAAGAATGGTCTTTTGAAAACCCAAACCGAGCTGAAAAATTTAACAAAGAAATTCTCGTGTGGAAACGAGAAATTTGAACAAATGCTCTCGGTTCAGAAATTTACTTTGAATAAAGAGGGGTTAGGATTCAAACCGCGTTCTAAAAATGAATCCGTAAATTTTAAGATACCCCGTTGCGAAAAATATTTAAAAATCGGGCATCACATTTCTAACTGTAAAAGCACAAGACGGACGATTAAAATTAAAAAGATTTGGGTTCCTAAAGGAACAAATATTTCAAATATCGTCTATGTCTCGAAAGAAAAACCAACTCTCTTGGATCCCCAAAAATTGATTTTTATCAAAATATATTTTACAAAGGGGGAGATAATATTTTGAGGGGGAGTTATACCCTATTATTGCATATTTTTTATATTTATGCATATTATTATATTTATCATTTGGTATCGCATATTTTTATCAATTTGGTATTTATCATTTTATTGGTATTTTTTTTACACTTTTTGATGAAAACAAAAAGGGGGAGAAAGGAGAAGAGAAAGGAGAATGGGATTAACCATGAAAGGGGGAGAAAAATCAAAATCGAAGATAAGTATAAAAGTTTAAATAGTAAAGGAGAAAATATGAAGTTGAAAAGAAAAATGAGGAGAAGTCGAAAAGATGATGAAAATTTGAAAATTCGAAAAGAAAAGAAAAGAAAAGAAGGAGTCGAAAAAGGAATGGGAGAAGAAACTAACGAAACAGACAAAGTCGAAAACTTTGGTCTGTAAACATATACATATATTTGTAATTTTTGCAGGTAAATCCCATCGACGGTGTTGTTTTGTAATCATCAAAAGGGGGAGATTGTTGGAACATTTTGTTCCATACATGTATTGATAGTGTTTTGATGATTAAAGTTGTTAAGCAAAACAAAACAATGAAGAGGCGAAGCAAGGCATCGAAGAAATCGAAGTCGCAAAAAGGTGTTCTGGACTAACATAACGTACGCAATGGACATTGCATAGCGTACGTAAGTGGATGCCTATAACGTACGTAACAAGTGAACCTTAACGTACGTAACATGAGTTCAAACCAGATGAACGTTGGAGGAGTTAAAGTCAGAAAAGTGGCAACAGATATATGACGTCAGTAATGACGTATCCTATAACGTACGTAATGATATAATGATAACGTACGTAAGAAAAGAAATGAATGCTATTGGACTTAATCTTGAAGTTGGTAACGTACGTAGCTTGTGAAGCCTAACGTACGTAATTCGTCTTACGGACGTAATGATGAAGAGATAGCGACCGTAAATGAAAGATCAGATAGCTAACGGCCAGTTTGATGATGAAGGCTATAAATGCCATGCCTATGGTATTGATTCACTACAACAACCTCAAGCAAGAGATACATTGATCACTTATCCATATTTATATTATTGTTGTTGTAATATTGAGCTTATATTGTTAGTTTGAGTGTTTATACATTCAACATTATACACGAGAGGTAAAAGAAAAGATACGATTGGATTCAGTGTTATTAGGATCAAGGATCCGACATTATTAGAATCGCAATCGCTATCTTAGTGAGGTTTATATTGTATCCATAGAAAGCTAGAGCGGTTGATTCCTTGTCCGATAGAAAAGGAAAATGGTTTAACTTGGACCGACAAAAAGACAAGTACGAGTAGTTTATCACGGACCAATAGAAGACGTGATTGTAACGGTGACCGATAGAAGAGAGGTGGATAGGTTTTTATCTTGAACCTATTGAAAAAGATACCGAGAGAGGACGTAGGCTCGTTTAATTTGTGTGTCGTTTAATTTGTGTGTCGTTTAATTTCCGCACATTTATTTTACGCTTCCGCAACACGGCGCATATTCCCGATCTCGAACCAACAACTATAATAAAGTCTTAGCTTCATGCTCGTCGGAGAAGGGAGTGGCCAAACTATAGTAGAGCCTATATTCATTCCTATCCACCTCATACGTGGAATAAAGCTCCGCAAGCATCTCGTCCCCCCTTTGGGATGCTTAGGCCGAGAAGAGTCTCTCGGGTGAATTTGGTCCTTGCCTCGTCTCCATCCTGAGCGGACAACCTCAGGGTCGAACTCCCCGACGGGCTTGTTGGAAGTACTCTTTCCAGCCATACCTGTAGAGGAAGACAAGGGATTAGACTCGCCCTGTGAATATGACGAGGTGTTCTTCTCCCCCATCTCAACTACCTCGGCCGAGGAGAAACCTCCCCCAAAACGAAGCCGAGTCTGGGACTTGTCCTTGACATAATGCAAAAAGATGCAGTCCAAAGACTTCGTCCAAACTGTCGAGAGTCAACACGTAGGCGTCACTGCCATATACGGTCCTAGACGCGAAAGACCCAAAGGGATATCTAACGTCTGTCCTGGGGGTTTTGTTCATATACAACATTTCCACAAAGGCCGCAAGAGATAAGAACTTGTTGGTCACAAGAGCTTCAGTCGATAGATCGTTCGCGTATTGCTTGTAAGCTTGTATATCTTGGATGAACTGATCTTCAAACTCTGGGAGTATAAATAGCCTCTGAATAGATCCATTGAGACCATAGTCCGTTTCAACGTGTGGATTCATTTGAATAAAACACGATCCGGTTTTTGCTCCTTAATTAAAGATCTGTGTCGGCTAGTATTTAAATACTTTATCCCTTCAGTATTTAAGTACTTTTCAAACAGTAGTTCGACTTTAGCGTATAAAGCAGATTCTGTTTCAACGGTCTTCAGTCCTGTTGGATAAGTGTTGAAGGACTCAACACTTACAGCCTGTATGCTGTATCCAACATGTTGCGATTACAATGCTGTAGCTGTAGGTTCTACGTTGTAGGCTCTCTTAGTGCTGCTGTCTGGAAAGATGTTGTATGAATATTTCAGGACAGCTTCCATACTTGGTATCATACCTACTATTGAGCTTCTTGCTGTATGATGACACTTTATACTTTTGCTGTATGTTGGCAACGTGAAGACTTGCTGTATGTTGGCACTTTATCAAAACACACATCTTGCTTAATGATTGACTTCGGGACAGCAGCTTGCTGTATGTTGGTACATTATCAAAACACGATACAGGATTGTTTATCCCAACAAAGCTTCCACAACCCATCAGATTTAACATAAATCCTAGAGTTCCTAGTGTAAAAACCGTAAGTGGAATTCTTTTCCAGATAGCCACGCTTAGACATTTTAAAGACGCGAAGTTTCACAGAGGAGATTTGAACCTTTGAAAACTCAACAATGGCGGAAAAAATAAATGGGAATGGAGCTTGAAAAATACATCAAGAAACGAAGTTAAGCAGACGAGAATAAACGGAATGCAACGCCTGAAGAGCTGGTCAGAGCAGATCGTCGGAAAAACGGCCGGAAATGGTGCGGCGTGAAGTGTCGACGGGCTGTCACAAGCTCTACTCTCTGATTCGGAATCCACAAAATGAAGGAAAAATTTTTAATTTATAGAGGGCACGCGGGTGTCATAATTACGCTGCATCAATGGGCACAGTTTCCCAGGAGATTGACTCCCCACGCGCACGCCGTCTAATTATATGGCGGGATACGAAGCGATTGGTGTGACAGGATCCTAAAAATTCGGTGGGACATCCAAGCAGGTCAAGACCGACATATCACCAAGCAAAGCCGGCTTCAAAGAAGCAACCAAAACCCTGAATGATGGATAGACTTGAGTTCCTACTCGGCCTGCCGAGATAGAAACTCGGGGACCACTGAATGACATAAACCGAATTGATTACATGGATCTGGAGAGCTCGAGTATAAAGCCCAGCAAGGCCCATAAATCAAGACCCTACAAAGCCCAGGAATAAACTTATTAGCTTGGCATAGAGCACAACGTCGAGGCCGACCTGAAAACCAGGACCATACTCGGTGTGCCTCAGCTCAGGCTCAAGCCAAGACTTGGTTCAGACAACTAAATTGTTGCGCCGACTCGGCTCAGTGACAAATAAGCCGAGATCAGTAAACTTCTCAACCCTGTGTAATGACATCTAGGCCGACATGAAGGCCAGATATCTTAACTCGGCCTGCCTCAGTTCCGACTCAGGTCTAGATCGTATCAGGCGACCATCTTATCATGCCAACTCAGCCTAGGGATAGAACGAGCCGAGATCCCTCGGTCTCCCTCCCTTGCTGGTATATGAAGGTCCTATCCTTCCAGCACGCGGAATCTGGCGAAATCCCAAAAAGAGACAAATAAAGATATCCTTACCTAACAAGGACTCCTTTTCCACAAGGAAATCTCATACACGATCCTTATCAGGATTCTACTTCCCATGTATACATAAAGTCCAAAATCAACATGGAATCAGTGACTTTCTCCGCAAGTGAGGGTTGCAACATCCATGCTTATAAATAGGTGTCCTCCACCTACACTGGTACAGACGGAATTCTTGACTCTCAATACAATCAATTTATTCTCACCACATATTCAATATATTTACTCTCACGCCGGAGGGCCTTCGCCGGTGAAGCCCCGGCTCAGTTCACCTGTTTTCTTGTGTGTAGGTCCGAACAGGAAGTTCACTCGCCGGAATTATCTGAACCGCTTGGATAAAGACTGATCCGGTACATTTTTGGCAGCATCAAAATCATATTCCATTGAAATACGATGGTCTATACACTAATATTATTTTTCTTTTTTCATGTTATGTCATACGATTAATTTTAGTAGTCATTTTGGACAATAACTAGAAAATTAGTTGAAAATGGTAATTCTTTCGAGGAAATAAAAGTGGTGGGTAATGTGAAGACAAATGGGGTGTGATAGTTACGCTTGTTAACAGGAAAAAAAAATCAATATGATCCGAACCATAAAAATAGGCGAACCACTTAGAAAAAGGGACGGATATAAAGATAGGTACACATTGTACTGAATAAATTCACAATTTTTATTTTTGTGAATTGCAGGTACTCGAATCGATCCATCTATATGGATATTTTTTTGGGTTTTGTATAAATAAACTAAAAAAAATCTTATTTTATCTTTTTTATTATATTCTTATGTTACTACTGATTGAAAATATGATCAAAATTCAAACTTTTATACTGTTTTTTATTAATGAAGTCATGTATTTAATGTCTTTTTGAAAATATATGACCTTCAATCTAAAACAAAAAAAATCAAAGAAAGAGATGAACAAAAATTAGTTGGGTAACACGATTTAGGCGAGATAAGAACTGTAAATTTGTTAAGAATATTTTTTCTGTTTATTTAGAAATTACGGACAATAGATATCTACTAAATAATACCACTATTTTTCTATTTTGATGACAAAAATAAAAATAAAATAAAAAAGTCAAGGCAATTGAAATCTCTCACTATGACAATTACATCTCATATAGTGCTGACAGATAAGATATATTGTCCTAAAAGTACGACGGCTAACATCTTTGATGACTATAGTATACCAGAATCGAAGCTCCGACGAACTGGAACAACTGCGAGAACTCAGCAAAATACTTTGTATGCCTGAGGCAAATGCAGAATGCTCGCTCTGATCTCAAGTGTAGAAATGTCATGTATGCTCCTATTTATACTAATCTCCATCAGGTGTGGGTTTACTTCTGAGCATCGATAACAGATTTAGTAATGACCACGAAACTGTCCATTTAGCACATACTTAAGTCACACGATTAGTGTCTTGTAACCACTTACCGTTCATTTCAAGAGTCGAAAAACCAAAGAAGTTATACAACGTTCACCAGAAGAGAACTCTTCTGGCAGTGACGCCACGATCACCAGAAGAGTAACTCATCTATATACTAGAAGAGATAATCAAACTCTTTGGTCAAGAAGAGACAATCAATACTTCTCGGTAGCAAAAATAACTGTGCACCCTCAATAAGTTTCTTTTATCCTCGTTGTGTCAATTTTTTCGTATCTAGTTTCCAGTTGTTTTTTCATACAACTTAAGTTATGTATTTGGTTAATTTATTTATTTTCATATGTATATATGTGATTATTTGTTTGTTACTGTAAGATTGTAAACGTCAAGTTATCAGTGGCATGATCAATGAAGTTGATAATATGTCGTGATGATAGTCGATCCGTTTTGGCATCCACTCAACCACTCCCTGCCAGCTCAGCCACATCGCCAGCTCAGCGACACCCCCCCTCCGTGAACCAGAAGACAAAAAGCAGAAACCGGCTCGACCGACCGAGCAGGGATGACACGGAGGGCCGACCAGTCCCAAACCAATTATGCTCCAAAACCCCATTATAACATGACCGAATACGCAGTTGGAGGCAGGAGGCCGACCCCAGAACCGACCACGCAATGGATAATTATCACCAAAGGCGTATGGAAGAGGCACACATGACAGTTATTGCAATCTGTCCTCTCTCTTCTCAAAGAACCCCTCAAATGCTGCCATGCGTCCGATACATTCTCTCCTTCTGACATGTGTTTGGATGTATCTCAAATATTCCTCAACTGTCAGTCTCCTAATTGGCCAAGACCCTCTATATATAGAAGGAATGTACGATAGAGAAGGACTTTTAAAAAGTTCCACAAAAAAATTAGACTCACTTATAATAGACAAAAATATAATAGCCCGGCTTGAAAATGCAGCTCGACTCTATCCCAGAAAAAGCAAGATAATCAATAAAATTTAGTTCTCCAACCTATTTGGCTTTTATTCCCAAGCCTTATTTACTATGTGGCTTGGATTCACCTATTCCAAATTAGAGGTGGTATGTGGGCCGGTCGCAGAACAGCCCGGCACGGCCCGGCACGCTTAAAAACCGGCCCGGACCGGCCCATTTACTATTTGGCCCGGACCGGCCCGTGTACATTTAGGTTATGTGGGCCTTAGGGCCCGCCTAAAACCGCTGGCCCGGCACGGACCGGCCCGAGCCCGTGTTAGCCCGTGAACCGGGAAGGCCCGATTCGTTTAGCCCGTCTAAAGACCGTGAACTGGGAATGCCCAATAGGGTTTTTTATTTCTTTCCTATCAATTTATAGCCTGAAATGTACAAAATTCAGTTTTCATTTAGTAAATCACATCTTATTATGTCCAAGAGGCATGCAGTAGTGAGAGTACATTTCAGTATTCTATGTCCACTAACATTTCACACCCGACAATAGTCCGATGCACTATAGGAGCACTTCGCAATTAACTTGAAGAGGAGTAAAATGAGAGAGAGAGAGGGGGGGGGGGGGAGAGAGAGAGAGTTGTTCTTTCTTTATAATAAAGTTCAAGTTCATTTGTTGGTCTTTGTAATAAAATTTCTGTCTTACAATGAAGAAAAAAAAAAGGTTCAACACGGCCCGGCCCGGCCCGGCTCGTGAATAGCCCGAACCGGCCCATGAACACAATGGGTTGTGGGCCGGGTCGGGCCTTATGTTTGTAAAAAAAGACCGGCGCGGCCCGGCCCGCCAAAAAAGAAGGACCGGCGCGGCCCGGCCCTTAAATGGAGTGGGCTTTAGCAGCCCGGCCCGGACCAGCCCGGGCCCAGGCCGAATACCACCTTTATTCCAAATCAACACACGTTTTGCTGATTAAATCAGATATCAACAAATTAGCGCTAGAAGGAGGCCCCCTCCGTGAATCGATATAGATCCATCGAAGTTTTAAGAACTTTATCCCTTCAACAACGTCATATCTCAAGAAAGTTCCAGGCACCAAGCAGATCCCCAGCATACCACGGAGGAAGAAAACTTGTTTAAGGTGGCGGAATGCTTTAAACACCCCGCATTCATTCAGGGAATGAGCGCCCTTATGGTGCGGGTCACCCAGTGTGGCAATCCCCAATCAAGAAGCCAAAAGGACCAATCTGAGGACGAGTCTCAAATGACCCGTCCGGGTGCCCCCAGGCGGGACCGAAGAGAGCCATCTCCTGAGCTGTTGAAGATGAGGTAGAGGGCCACGGTAAAAGTCCATATCCATCCCGAAAACACCTACCTCCCCCCATATCGATTTTCGAGCGATTGGGTGGCGGGAGAAAGACGGGAAACATGGCACCGGTTCGAACTATCTGGAGTCGGGACCAGGCTGAGGTCAGGATTGCTCGCCGGTCCCATGTGTAACACCCCCAAGTTATTCAGGGTATATTACAGCGTCGTGAGCCCCGCCGTGGGACCCACAAGGCTAAACATACGCGGAACTATAAACTTGACCGATAAGGTCTACATACAATAGAATGAAAGACGATACAAATGGTATTCAAAACCATAACCAATGAAACCATATACATCACTGCACAAATCAATACCTCGGCAACACAGGCCGGAACATCAAGAAGCGAAATACAATACTCGAGTATTAAAAATCCATTCCAAGACAACAACCGAATGGAGGAATCCAAGAAAATAACCGGAGACAAGACACAGTATCACACTTGCCCATCATCTTCATGCCGACCGGTACCGTCATCGCTCTCCTGGAACTGAAATACATGAAACGTATTTCCCATAAAGGGTTAGCCGTCGAATAGCTAGTGCAAGTATAACAATATGAAACATGATACTCCTCGACAATAAAGTAAATGTAATCCGTCAATTCATCAATATCCGTCAATTCATCAATATAAGACTAGTATTCCGGAATGACTAAAATCTCAAGACGTATGTGAATGCCGTAAAAACGGTTCGTTCATATCATACGCCGTTACATGTAGGAATGCCGTCAAAACGGTTCGTTCATTACATGCCAATATTATTTCATATGAATGCCGTAGAAACGGTTCGTTCATATCAACCATGGAATCGCACCAGAGGCTACGAAACCCTCACAGGACCATAGGCCCGTCCCGGAGTGGCTAGAAATAATCATATCATCAATATATCATACTTTCAAAGTCGAGAACGTACAATCATAAATGTATACTTGCCTTAATAAATGTTACCGAAGATCCCGAAGAACACGGTTCGACCGGGAAGCTTGAACCACGAAGAAGACAACGAACGGAAGGGTTTCGACTTGAGTTCTTCACAAGGATGTCGTCCCTAAGTCATATCAATGATAAATCAACAATCGTACGATGAATAATAATCGTACAACGCACAAAACCCCCCTCTTAGACCTTTTGTCGGACACCTTCAAGGCGTCGACTAATAACTCAACCGAAACGACGAATCAATACACTCCAACCGTGGAATAATGATGGAAATGATAGAATGCACCTAAATCATCATCAATCCATCACTAATCTAAATTACTACGGATTAAAAGGATGAAGTCAAACAAAATCCCCAATTTCCAACACAAAATTCGAAGTGTTCTTGAAAAATCTTTCAATAATCCGATGAATACCCCCAACAAGTCCATAATCATGCGTATATCACTTCATACCCCATGATTTTAACATCCAAAACATCATTACCCAATACAAAATCGAAATCCAAGATGTTGAAGAAATTACCTCTTGAAGATCCAAGCACTATGATTCGAAGAGCACGCGATAGAACGATGATCCGAGCTTAAAAATCGAAAATAGATGAAGAGAAATCACTCACTCAAGTGATAGGTGGAGAAACATCTTCCTCTCAAACCTCCTCTCTCGCCCAAGTGAAGAAATGGGAAAAGTATAGGTTGAATCGCACAAAAAACGCAGATATAGGGGTAATCTGTCATGTGTGTCGCGGCTCAGTATATGTGTGCCGCGGCACAGGCCCAAAATTCGCTCCCAGGGCTCGGCAGTGTGCCGCGGCGCAGCCCAGGTGTGCCGCGGCACCGGGTACAGGCAGTTTTGGATGAATCTGGAAAATGAGAGTGACTTAGCTATTTCGACCATAACTCCCTCGTCCGGACTCCGATTGACTCACCGTTTAAACCATTGGAAAGCTAACTCGATGCTTTATAATATTGCAAAGATTCAGAATTCTTGGAGTTTCCAAGAATTTACGGTGATTTAACAAAGTCGAACTCATACGTGGAAAAGTCGCTGAAGAACACGGAATTCAACAGAACGATACCGAAACGAACTCGGATGACAAAAAGTGTAGAATTAATCATTCTCGGGATGACGAAACGGTCCCAAGAAAGTTGTCAAAAACGGACTTCCGCCAAAAATAGAAAATTTCCGGGAAACAAAATTACGGGTATTACATTCTACCCTCCTTAAAAGAGGTTTCGTCCCAAAACTTAAAACAGGCAGGGAGAAGAAATATTTCGCCAGGAAAAACTCAACGAGATACACAAGAGCCGAAACTTACGCCCAAACGGCGAATAATCAATATAGAACACAACAATACATTACCCGAAGGTAAACCAAACCAATGCCGAAAAAGATACGAATTCACAATGCCCGAAGGCTCCAACGGAAATACCGATACATCACAATGGCCTGAAAGCCGAACAGCCCAAAGCTGTAAATCATCACAATACAGATCTCAAAGAAGCAAACGTGACTGTCGGGCATACCCCTCGGCGTATGAACAACCAGTCGCAAATCGTCGGACATATCCAATACAACATGGACTACGAACGATCAATCAATAAAGCTCAAGAGGGACATCACAGTACGCCCGATCCGGAAATGTGTCCGTGCACATGTCCACCCCGTATACGGAATCCAGAATATACGTGTGACAATGTGCCTAATTAGCCTCAAGAACTACGTCTCGTGTGCTAGGTCCAATGCGGTAATTTACACGCATGTCCGTCGAGTGCCCGGCTAAAAATCCTACACATAACCAATCGCACGACATGATTCCAGATATGCCACGATACAACATGACAACGAAACTCAAGGGATAAAACATCCAATACGGATCATACGACTCACCAAGTGAACGATGACACACGAATAATGAAAGATCGACACGACCAACGATATTCAAAACAACCATCCTGGGATCAGAATTCCCTAAGGACCGATTAATACGAGCAACTATCACAACACAACAGATTCGGAAAATCCTCAACATTCATCGATCACAAAATTACCGAGTTCACAAAAATAATAGTGTGCTGCCTTGAGTCGGCCAACACGGCAATAATAATCCAACGGATGGGAACTCTCCTCGACAGTCCCAATTCAATACTTCGATTACCGTAGAATGGCCAATCGATAACAACGATACAACGGATGAGAATATCTTTGACAACGGATGGGAATTATCTTCGATAATCCCAATTCAATACCTCGATTACCTTAGAGCGGCCAATCGATAATCAATGATACGATAGAATAGATGTCCGGTGTCTTAAACCGACCACCGAAACGGAGATGACAAAAGGATATATCAAACGTCCCCAATCGATTAACGCAACATCATAGCAATTCCCAATTCGGTCGGCGACAAAGATTCAACGATGTCTCGTAACGACATTAATCGCGAACAATAATAATAGATACATCGATACCGCGAACCGGCTATCGATAGCAACTTGCCAACAAGTATCGTAATGCCTCGAACCGCCTTTTACAAACAACGGTAACATTTGGCATAATTTTCCGACGGGCGTCGTATCAATGATCCCCGATATCAATACAATCATAAAGAGGCCAAGTCCCGAAATGATACACACATTCGTACGCCTACACAATAACATTAGTCTCATTGATTAGTACGAGTATAAAACTTGCCTCGATATCAATATAATGAATGTTACCAATTGATCGATTACGTCTTACGAGTCTCGACCAAGTTAATCTACGAACCCTTCAACCTTAACCGCAACACAAAAGTCATAATCTATGATCAAACATCATATCTTATCAGTAAAACGAAGGATTGATAATCAACCGGTTCGATGACGACCAATATCAATACCACCAAACCACGAACTCAATCGTTTCACCATATCTCGACCAATCATAGTCCGAACTGCCCAACTCGGACCCTCACGAATCCATGTCCACAATACGAGCCGAAATCCGATGATCATATCAGCAATCAATTCGGACCAACAATAAGGGTCTAAATATTATCGGTTCCAAACTCAATTCTTAAACACGAATTGACAAGGTTCCCTTCTCGTAAATCCGTAGTTAAAATTTTCCGATGATCATCGTTAATTCTAACCATCCAATTAGTTCAAAGATTATAGATAATCATATTTTAAGGTTATCAAACACTCCAATCATTCGATTTGAATATTTGCTCCGTACGTGTGGGCTTCCAAATTCAGAGATGAATAATAGTCTCATCAAGCTCATAATCACATTCGTATTTCCTATACGAATATTATTTCCAACACATAGTTTAGCTCTAGATATGAATATTCCATATTCATATTCAAAACATCAACACTTCTTAAAAATTTTCATCACCTCGTATAATTCAAGAGTTCTTCAAGAACATGAAATATCCGAAATCACGTTCAGAACAACATATCCGAGGTATATATCTCCATGTTACCATTTTCTTCATCATGTCATTCATACAACCTCAAGAATCACAACAGAACCCTTATCGTCATATGAAGAAGATCTCAGTAATCATATCAACATCCGAAATCTCTTATTACGATTCCAATAAATCTCGTATAGCATTATCACATGATACCATATAATACCTCAATACCGAATACCTTCCCATACACAATCTTCTATGTACGATTACCACAAAACATACCTCTATCCGGACTCCCTTCCGAAATGTATACCATAGACCAAGAATATCCAAAATGACATCAACAATATCCGAATACTACAATCTTCACCCCAAAACCTTACGGGAGTATTACACGCCGTAAACCCTTCTCACAAGGATTTACCAGGCTAAGCACAATTTTCCACGTCATTTCAAAAATGTCAAAAAGACTGATGACGGTAATATTTTTCAAATACTAAAAAAAATCATTTTCCAAATACCGTCAAAACGATCAAGGTTAAAATGCCAAAAACTCAGTTTAGGGAATCGGTTTTACAAAATAAAATTTCAGTTGGCAAAATACCAAAAATCCATTTCAAAAATACTCACGCCACGGATAAAAGTACAGTCCAATTTATGCATTTTCATTGAAATAAGAAGAACATCAAAATACACGATTCCCAACATACTCCCTCCCAAGTAGTAATCCAAAAAGAAAAAAAATGAGCCACTATCAAAGGGATACGAGGATTACCTTGTATGGACGAACCACGAAGAAAGAATAATTGAACTCCATTCCAAGAATCATTAAATCATCATAGTCATCATATGGCCTCAAGAACATCAAGATCTCTATGATTCCATAATCATAATCAACATATTCAAAGCATATCATTATCTTCCTTCAACATAAACCTCATAGAATATGGATAACACAAGAAATCACTTCAAGAATCAACAATAGTTCCATAACCAAGCTCTAATTCCATGATTCCAAGCTCACAATCATGTTAAAAGCGTTTAGAACACTCTTAAAAGTAAAGAGGGACGAGTTTTGGAGAGAAATATCTCAAAGGATCGTGAGAGAAATGAAAGGCAACACTTCAATATATAAATTGCACTCTCATTACGTACGTAAGTGTCCTTTCTTAACGACGTAACAACTTTAACGTCGTAATCCAATATCCATAACGACGTAACCAACTCCTTTGTCTCATTAGTGCGATCCATTACGACGTAACCCATACCATAAAACGTCGTAATATACCGGTTGACTTGCTACGGTACAATGGTTGTGTTACGACGTAACACGCCCCGTATAACGTCGTAACACGTCTGTATAACGTCGTAAACGACGTTGACTCACTGTCAACATCCTCCGCCGAAAGTGCCAAACAGGTCCCACTGCCGACCAGGACTTCGGTTATGTCCGATGCCTTCGTTACGCACGTAATACCTTAGCCTTAACATACGTAACCATGCCAATCTTACGTCGTAATCTCACCTTATTAACGTCGTAATAATTCCATTCTTAGCCAATTTCAACAATTCTGTCCAAAGTCATGACATACCAAATACGAGCATACGGCAAAATCAATACCTATACTCAATTCAATAACATTTTCAAACGCTCACAACGTCCTCGAGCATAATTAACCATCCACGATATCCAATATATAAACGAAAAAAAAAAATCCGGAAAATCGGGTATTACACTCTACCCCCTTAAAACTAGGTTTCGTCCTCGAAACTTACAATCACTAAATACAAACAACATTTCAACGGGAATTCAATTTCACCAAGAATTATCGAATAATTCGAACAACATACTTACAAGTCCATGAAGTCGAAGATCTCCCGTGATACTAGCATGCGACTCTAAACAAAGTCTCAACATAATACCGATACACACCATTATCGAAATTAGCAACTTAACAAAATCTCAAGGAAGAGTTCACGTCGTGACCACGCCACGATTCTTCCTACTTTCACCAACAATCAAGGGCACATACATGCGTAAGTATAATCCGAATCGCACATTCTCGAAGTGACCAATTTCCAAGAATACCAAGCTATAGACGAAACGATTAAGAAGAATACAAGAAGAGTGAGAGGACTTACAAGTACCGGTCGCACTGTGATGATGGCAGAGTAGTGATACTGTGGGCAAATGCCGACTCAATCGACCCAAAAGACCGGCTGACTAGGTATCCATAAACCTAAGCTCTGATACCATATTCTGTAACACCCCCAAGTTATTCAGGGTATATTACAGCGCCGTGAGCCCCGTCGTGGGACCCACAAGGCTAAACATACGCGGAACTATAAACTTGACCGATAAGGTCTACATACAATAGAATGAAAGACGATACAAATGGTATTCAAAACCATAACCAATGAAACCATATACATCACTGCACAAATCAATACCTCGGCAACACAGCCGAACATCAAGAAATCGAAATACAATACTCGAGTATTAAAAATCCATTCCAAGATACAACAACCGAATGGAGGAATCAAGAAAATAACCGGAGACAAGACACGGTATCACACTTGCCCATCATCTTCATGCCGACCTGCACCGTCTGTCCGCTCTCCTGGAACTCGAAATACATGAAACGTATTTCCCCATAAAGGGTTAGCCGTCGAATAGCTAGTGCAAGTATAACAATATGAAACATGATACTCCTCGACAATAAAGTAAATGTAATCCGTCAATTCATCAATATCCAATTCATCAATATAAGACTAGTATTAGGAATGACTAAAATCTCAAGACGTATGTGAATGCCGTAAAACGGTTCGCTCATATCATACGCCGTTACATGTAGGAATGCCGTCAAAGCGGTTCGTTCATTACATGCCAATATTATTTCATATGAATGCCGAGAAACGGTTCATTCATATCAACCATGGAATCGCACTGGAGGCTACGAAACCCTCGAGAGGACCATAGGCGTCCGGAGTGGCTAGAAATAATCATATCATCAATATATCATACTTTCAAAGTCGAACGCATAATCATAAATGTATACTTGCCTTAATAAACGTTAGAAGATCCCGAAGAACACGGTTCGGTAGGAAGCTTGAACCACGAAGAAGACAACGAGCGGAAGGGTTTCACTTGAGTTCTTCACAAGGATGTCGTCCTAAGTCATATCAATGATAAATCAACAATCGACGATGAATAATAATCGTACAACGCACAAAACCCCCTCTTAGACCTTTTGTCGGACACCTTCAAGGCGTCGACTAATAACTCAACCGAAGCATTTAATCAATACACTCCAACCGTGGAATAACGATGGAAATGATAGAATGCACCTAAATCATCATCAATCCATCACTAATCTAAATTACTACGGATTAAAAGGATGAAGTCAAACAAAATCCCCAATTTCCAACACAAAATTCGAAGTGTTCTTGAAAAATCTTTCAATAATCCGATGAATACCCCAACAAGTCCATAATCATGCGTATATCACTTCATACCCCATGATTTTAACATCCAAAACATCATTACCCAATACAAAATCGAAATCCAAGATGTTGAAGAAATTACCTCTTGAAGATCCAAGCACTATGATTCGAAGAGCACGCGATAGAACGATGATCCGGGCTTAAAAATCGAAAATAGATGAAGAGAAATCACTCACTCAAGTGATAGGTGGAGAAACATCTTCCTCTCAAACCTCCTCTCTCGCCCAAGTGAAGAAATGGGAAAAGTATAGGTTGAATCGCACAAAAACGCAGATATAGGGGTAATCTGTCATGTGTGCCGCGGCTCAGTATATGTGTGCCGCGGCACAGGCCCAAAATTCGCTCCTGTGGCTCGGCGGTGTGCGCGGCGCAGCCAGTGTGCGGCACCGAATACGGCGATTTTGGACGAACGGAAAATGAGAGTGACTTAGCTATTTCGACCATAACTCCCTCGTCCGGACTCCGATTGACTCACCGTTTAAACCATTGGAAAGCTAACTCGATGCTTTATAATATTGCAAAGATTCAGAATTCTTGGAGTTTCCAAGAATTTACGGTGATTTAACAAAGTCGAACTCATACGTGGAAAAGTCGCTGAAGAACACGGAATTCAACAGAACGATACCGAAACGAACTCGGATGACAAAAAGTGTAGAATTAATCATTCTCGGGATGACGAAACGGTCCCAACAAAGTTGTCAAAAACGGACTTCCGCCAAAAATAGAAAATTTCCGGGAAACAAAATTACGGGTATTACACCATGTTCCGGCAAAAACCTCTCCCCAAGATCCGTGCGACAACTCAAGTGAGATCGAGTTCCTCAAGAAGCGTCTCACCGAGTTAGAAAGCAAACATCATCAACCATCTCCAAGTCCATGATGGCTGGACTGCCAGGAGAGCCCTCTCGCTCCCAGCATCTTGGCGGAGCCTCTCCAAGAGAAGCTGAAGGTCCCCCAAATCCCGCATATAACAGAGAGACCGACCCCAACGCCCATCTCGGGCATTACAACTCGTGGATGGACCCTGAATATTTTTGGTATTTTAGAAACATTGATGTGTTCTCTAAATTGTAGAATCAAAGACGCAAGTCAAGATCTCAAATTTAACACAGTATGGTCGATCCCCTAAGGTGTCTTTTATAAACATATTGGGTACTCTACGGACCTTAAGGAGGATTAGGGCAAGGACTCTTAGTAGACCTCAACCTTCAATATTAAGCTCTTCTGAATATGACTAAGTGCTATTATCAATTCGATCCACTAAAGAATTAATAATGCATTTCATGCTCAAATCTCAATTTATGAAATTGGCTCATTTTTAGAACAATTATTTCCCTTGTTCAACATTTTGCATGTTCATTGAATAATTTAAGTTACTAACAGTTTTATTAATTAATTTCTTATCTAAGAGTAGTACTACTCGACACTTATTATTATGTTGAAAGTTAATCCACCCTTAACGTTTAATATAGTAACAATCATTTTGTGCTCCTCAAGGACACAATCTATAACTATAATATTAGTTATCATATAAATAATACTACTTCCAGAAATATCGAGCATATTTTAATCAATCATTGCGACTCTCACTCATGATGAATAAAAATAATAAATATTATAAATATATAATTAAATACTAATTACTAGAATTAAGAAATAATAATTATCTGAGATCTTTGTTCCTCATTTAATCAGTACAATAGAAGCTATCTCATTGCGATCCAATTCGATGTATACGAAATACACCAATGTATGTTAATAGTCAAGACGAACTAATCTCAAGCATATAATATAATATTTTCATATAATTATCTATGGGGATATTACATCCGACTACCTTATTAGATGGCCTCTTTACAATTTAGTCTCTATTGTTTTATAAATTACAGCGAAGGACAAAAATCTGGCTTGATGTTGACTTCCATTAGAAAAACGAAAATGCTCCTCTATTTACTTGAATAAAATATTTCTTTTAAAATACATTTCAGATTAAATATATTTCGGAGACGGCGGCCGGAGGCCGCCCCCGACGAACCTCAGCGATAGTTGACTGGAAAGGAGCGCCTCAGAGCAAGGATTCCGCAACTATAATCAGATATGAAATCGGATAGGGGAGAAGGCCGGAAAATAAAGTCAAAGTGCTGGCGACGATGTCACCGAGTGGCCGAAATGACGTCACAAATAGAATATGACGGAACTGGAATCGGATGATTGGTCAAGGAGAGTCTCGGAACAAGGATTCCGGAACTATAATCGGATTTATGATCGGACGTTGAACCAGACCTGAAAATGAAGTCAAAGTTGAAATGATGACGTCATCGTGATGCACTGATGACGTCACTTGATGTGTTTGTGAAGATGAATTGGGCGTTTTTGATACCGGACGAATTACAACGATTGGAGGACACCGTTAGAATCATACTGATGTAAGGAAAATATTTACAGATGAGAATCACGACGCGGATGACCGGACGACGCCGGAAAATACAAAAGAAATTCCGGAGAAAATGCCCTTTTGATTTTTTCTTTTCGAGGAAATAAATGTGTTGGTACATCGCATATTATCTCTAGGTAGAGGAGACTTGGTCGGAGCTGATCGATAGATCAGGTCGAAATTGGTCGGAGTAGCACAGATCGACGGATTAGGTAGAGGAAATTGGTCGGAGCAGATTGAAGGACGGGAAACCATCTGTTGGCTCTTGGAACAAGCCGAACCAGTCATCATGAGATTCGGCCTGTGCTAGCCACGTGAGGCCAAAAATAAATGGGTAAAAATAAAAAGAAAAAATTAAAGGACAAATTCGGAATACCAGTACTCTCTCTCCTGTGACATCATCTGAAAGTTTGACTTTTTTCCTTCGTTGTAAATATAGTTTCTGGACATACCAAAGTTTGTCCTTCATTGTAATATCTGAAATAGTATGGACTAAACTGTAATTAGACCATCTAAAAAGGTAGTCAGATGTAAATCACCCAATTATTTATATATAGGTTTTGAACTATTTTATATTTTACAAGGCACTGATAATGTGATCTTCTGCATGACACCAACACAACAATTATTTACATTATAAATAAATCGACGATATTTGCTTAACCATAATTTGATTTAATATGCATAATATATGACAAAAATGTAATTAAATAATTTCATATATAAAACAGGGAGATAATATAATGCAAGCATAAAGTATACTTTACATTATATAACTATAATATTAGATATCATTCAGGTTTTACCCGCTCCACGATAGTCATAATAAAATATTACAAACATGTACATTCAGGTTTTACCGCCTCCACAACACACATAACATAATATCTCAAAAAGTTATCATGCAAGTTTTATCCCTTCGTCAATAACCATAATGTACTACCATAAGTGGGTACCATTTAGGTTTTACCTTATCCACGTCGGCCATAGTACAATATCACAATACACAATTATAGATATGGGATAATTGCATATAATATCAATTATATTAACGAACAAGTAATAATTTATCGCGATTTCGATGAATACATAACATGATAGTCCATAAACTCAACGATTCCCAAGTTACGGTCAAATACTAAACATAATCCAATTTTCAGATTTCGAACAATATTTCATAATCACCAAAAATCTCAACTCCCTAGATATACACTTACCATCGATAACCAATTTTGTTCAGCACAATCCATCGGAATAACTTTTAAATGCTCGAAACATGTTATGCTCATGTTTCATATCCCCTGAATGCAAATCACACATGATATGTATGCTATACTTTTTTGCTATGGGTGATTAAGGTGTATAATATATCTAATACACATTTATATCTTGTTTGCTATAAAATATAGGGCCCTTGATAAAATTCGGGCCCGTATAAATAATACGGATTTCTGGTATTATCCCACATAAGAGGCGGTATTAGGTGATATTAAAAAAATACTGCAACTAATAAATTCAATAAACTACCGTAATATCTATATTTTGCAGAGAATTTGATGCATCGTACCAAATATGATATTAATTTCTTATATTGTATAAGAAATCACAATCAGTCTTATCAAGTTTTCTCATACAACTTAGCAAACGAGCTTTTTTTTTTTTTTTTTGAAATTAGGTACTTTAGAAATTAAAATACATTGGAGAAATCATCACTTTCGTAATATGTATCATATCCAGAATGTAGTCGCACTTGTGAAAACCAAAAACTCCTTTTATAAAACATGCAACAAAACATGAATGCTCGATATGATGCAAATGGAATATTCACCAAATTATGTCCAAACAATCATACGACTTGACTCAGACTCCAATCAGAACAATTCATCAACAAAATAGTTCTAATTAACTATCAATTATCACAATCTGCAATAATTGATTAACAATATGTCTGATTAAAAAACAATAACTTTGTATATACGATCAACAATCTCTTACGGTGCCGGCCCTGACATTTCGGGTGCCCTAGGCGAAAAGCTAAAAATGAGCCCCTTAAGATAGCTTTTTGAGTATCTTGTTTCGAGCCAAAGATACACAGCTTTTTTCGAGCATCCTGTTTCCAACAAAAGATAACATATGATAGCTCACATGCTTGCGGAAGACATAATTTTAATATAAAAACTACAATGTATAATAAATAAGAAAACAAGAAGCAAATAATTATTGAAATAATTTAGATCTTCTAGCATTTTGAGAAGCAAAATCATCAATAACATCATCAAGGTCAAGTTTATCCAACACCTCATTTTCAATGCATAAAATTGCTAGCCCATTTAACCTTTCTTTAGATATGGTAGAACGCAAGTATGATTTTATCAATTTTAACTTAGAAAACTTCTTCTCACGTTTCTACAAGAACCCAGATACTAATAATATTCTATATGCAATAGAAACATTAGGAAAGCAATCTGAAGTTTTAACAAAGTCAAGAACTTCACCAATCGACTTTAAATCTGATGGTAAACACATTTGTAGCACTTGCAATTCAGAAAATAAATCTCCAGCATCAATATCAAATTTATCATTATGTTTCAGGGCATCTTGAAGCTTAACACAAGATTTATGCAATGTATTCTCATTTAATGAGGATAGCATTTTGTAATTAAACAAAAAACCAAAAATATCTTCAAAAGCTATCAATTGCTCAAATCTAGTCTTTAATGACAAAATAGCAATATCCACTATAACAATAAAATAATTAATCCTAAAAGACTCCTCAGCAGATAACGAGATCTCTTCATGACAACTTTCATCAACTTGTTTCTTCCTATGAATCTTACGTTTTGAAGGAAAAATGGGATCAATTTCCATCGTATATGCAAGCTCCTTAGCTAATGTCATGGCCGATTGAAAACCTTCAATTCTATATTTTTCAAAATAAGAAATCAAACCTTTCAAGATATTTATAGCAATATCAATTTGCATATCTTTCGATTGTAACATTTTGCTAATCAAATTAATTTTGTTCCAAATATTATGCCATATAGTCATGCCCAACAAAAATTCAAAATTCTCAAGTTCATTAGTCGCCAAAGACTCTACCTCACTTCTAGTTTTAGCATCATCACTAACTTTTGATAATTCATATAGAGCATCTCTTATCTCATTAGGTTGAGTTATTATAGCAGCAACACTATTAATATGACTTTCCCATCTAGTTGTTGACAATGATTTCAAAGTCAATTGTTTAACATGATCTTGTAAAATTTTCCATCTTTTAGTAGAACCAGCGAATAAGAAACGTTGCACAACTCCAAAAAATGAGATAGCTTTTGTTGGAATAAAATCGGATATTGCGCCGTTTGTGCGGAAGCGTAAATAAGGTGCGGAAAATAAACGACACAACGATTTATAGAGGTTCGGCCAACGTGCCTACGTCCTCTCTCACAAGATCTTTTTCAATAGGTTTAAGATCAAAACCTCTACGCCTCTCTTCAATCGGTCGAGGGATTACCGTTACAAGCTCGTCTTCTATCGGTCTGAGTAAAACCGTTTTTCCTTTTCTATTGGATAAGGAATCAACCACTCTAGCTTTCTGTGGGTACTATATAAACCTCACTAAGATAGCGATTGCGATTCTAACAATGCCGGATACTTGATCCTAATAACACCGAATCCAATCGTATCTTTTCTTTTACCCCTCGTGTATAATGTTGAATGTATAAACACTCAAACTAACAATATAAGCTCAATATTACAACAACAATGTAAGTATATGAATATAAGATCAATGTCTTGAATGCTTGGAGTTGTTGTTCTCAAACAATACCATAGGGATGGTATTTATAGGCATTTCCCACAAACTAGCCGTTGCTGCCAGTTGACTAGCTAGCGTGCGCTAGCTCTTTCTATTAGCGTGCGCTAGTATCATTAGCGTGCGTTAGGCTGTGCCCAGTTTCAGTCCAGTAGCTTTGTTTCTTCTTTAGCGTACGTTATGACTTATTCCTTACGTACGTAACCATCTTGTATTAGCGTGCGTTAATATTACGATGTAGCGTGCGCTAATCCAATATATCTGTTGCATGGATTGTCAAAGTATCCGTTTGATATGCTGACTTTGACCTGCTTTTCCCAACGTTCTGATTGACTTGATTCAAACTGCTTAGCGTGCGCTAATCCTTCTTTGTAGCGTGCGCTAATGCTGACTTCATTGCATACGACATTCTGAGTTTGAATTCTTCGAACTTGGCTGATATGCAGTTGACTCCTCGTTATCGTGCGCTAACATATATGTCTTAGCGTGCGCTAAACATGCATTTTGTTCAGCTTTTTGCGTCTTCGTCTGCTTCGTCGTTTTGCTTCGCCTCGATGTTGTTATGTTGTTTAGCAACTTTAATCATCAAAACACAAATTAAATAATGTGTGGAATAAATATTCCAACAATCTCCCCCTTTTTGATGATTACAAAACAATTCTTGAATTGGATAAAATCTGTAAAAATAAAATATATGTATATATATACGAATCAAAGTTTTCGGCTTTGATCGTTTCGTTAGTTTCTCCAATCCTTTTCTTTTTCTTCTTTTTCGACTTCTTCGTTTTTCATTTTTCAATTTTTCAACTCCTTCGTTTTAACTCCCCCTTTTTGTATGCTTTCTTTTTCTTTTCGACTTCTTCGATTTTTCTCATTTTTATCAGTTCATCTCCTTCTCCCCCTTTTTGTCTTCATCAAAAAGTACCAATTATCTTCCCAATTTTGTAGAAAATACCAATTATCGAATATAAATAATATGCATGATATGGGTAAAATTCCCCCTGAAAATATTATCTTCCCCTCAAAACTATTCCTTCTCCCCCTTTGTAAAATATCACTTGTTAAAATTTATTTTTGGGGATCCAACCTATAGTTGGTTTTTCTTTTGAAATGTAGACGATGTTTGGAATAATTGTTCCTTTAGGAAGCCAAATCTTTTTCATTTTTATCGTCCGGCGTGGGTTTTTACAGTTAGAAATATGATGCCCAATTTATCGTATCGGCGTGGGCTCCGATACCAATTGTTGGAATAAAATCGGATATTGCGCCGTTTGTGCGGAAGCGTAAATAAGGTGCGGAAAATAAACGACACAGCGATTTATAGAGGTTCGGCCAAACGTGCCTACGTCCTCTCTCACAAGATCTTTTTCTATAGGTTTAAGATCAAAACCTCTACGTCTCTCTTCAATCGGTCGAGGGATTACCGTTACAAGCTCGTCTTCTATCGGTCTGAGTAAAACCGTTTTTCCTTTTCTATTGGATAAGGAATCAACCACTCTAGATTTCTGTGGGTACTAGATAAACCTCACTAAGATAGCGATTGCGATTCTAACAATGCCGGATACTTGATCCTAATAACATCGAATCCAGTCGTATCTTTTCTTTTACCTCTCGTGTATAATGTTGAATGTATAAACACTCAAACTAACAATATAAGCTCAATATTACAACAACAATGTAAGTATATGAATATAAGATCAATGTCTTGAATGCTTGGAGTTGTTGTTCTCAAACAATACCATAGGGATGGTATTTATAGGCATTTCCCACAAACTAGCCGTTGCTGCCAGTTGACTAGCTAGCGTGCGCTAGCTCTTCCTATTAGCGTGCGCTAGTATCATTAGCGTGCCTATAGCGTGCGTTAGGCTGTGCCCAGTTTCAGTCCAGTAGCTTCGTTTCTTCTTTAGCGTACGTTATGACTACTTCCTTACGTACGTAACCATCTTGTATTAGCGTGCGTTAATATTACGATGTAGCGTGCGCTAATCCAATATATCCGTTGCATGGATTGTCAAAGTATCAGTTTGATATGCTGACTTTGACCTGCTTTTCCCAACATTCTGATTGACTTGATTCAAACTGCTTAGCGTGCGCTAATCCTTCTTTGTAGCGTACGCTAATGCTGACTTCATTGCATACGACATTCTGAGTTTGAATTCTTCGAACTTGGATGATATGCAGTTGACTCCTCGTTAGCGTGCGCTAACATATATGTCTTGGCGTGCGCTAAACATGCATTTTGCTCAGCTTTTTGCGTCTTCGTCTGCTTCGTCGTTTTGCTTCGCCTCGATGTTGTTTTGTTGTTTAGCAACTTTAATCATCAAAACACAAATTAAATAATGTGTGGAATAAATATTCCAACAGCTTTAACACAAGAACTAGCCATATCACATATTGTCAAATTAAGAGAATGACAAGCACATGGCATAAAGAATGCTCTAGGATTAATCTCAAGAAATCTCTTTTGTACACCCTGTTGTTTTCCTTTCATATTGGAACCATTGTCATAACCTTGTCCCCTCACATTATCAATATCAAGCTCAAGTGATTGCAAAACAGTTTGTATTTCATTAAACAAACCTAATCCTGATGTATCATCCACACTTATAAATTCAACAAAATATTCTTTTATCATTCCACTGGACATATCAACACATCGAATTACAAAAGTCATTTGCTCATTATGACTTATATCAGAAGTACAATCAAGTATCACTGAATAATACTTGGCCTCTTTTATTTTTCTAATTAGATCATTTTTAACTTTAGAAGCTAATGTTGAAATCAACTCATTTTGAATCTTATGACTAAGGTAATGATAGTGAATTTTCTTATTTTGGATACGCCTAAAATGCTCTTGCATTATCAAATCAAAATCTGCAATTAACTCAAGTAAACCCAAAAAATTACCATTGTTATTTTGATAAATCTTCTCATTATCCCCACGAAAAGCCAAGTTACGGGTAGCAAGACATTTCACAACAGCAATAATTCTTACTAAAACCAGTTTCCAATGTTCTTTCTCTTTCTTAATATGTAATTGTAAATCTTTGTCGATTGTTTGATTATTTTTCAATCTAATATTCAAATCAATCCAAGTTCTCATATTATTAATATGCTCAATACCATTCTCATGCTTTTTGAGTCTATCATTTATATATCTCCAATCATTCAAACCTTCATTTGCTAACAAACTATTATTTTGAAGTGATTTAAATAATTTACAACAAAAACAATATATTTATTTGCATCTTTTGAATATGCCAACCATTTTCTATCTTGATTCTCACCATTTGGTAGTTTTCTTGTATAATAAGAATATGCAAAATGTCTAGCAAGGTCATCTATAGGAAATTTGAGATCATACTCTCATAAAGGACCATTTTCTATCAGAATATCTCTAGTTTTATTATCAATATTATCCCAAGTTTTTGGATCAAATATATTCAAAGGATTTCTCTTGTTCTCACTAATATCAATTTCTTCATTCAAAGAATCATTGTCATTCTCATCTAAATCAAGTTCTTCATTAAAAGCATCATTTTTATTATTATCAACATCAATTTCTGCATTCAAATTATCATTTTTATTCTCAATATCATCAACTACTACTTCATCCAAAACATCAACTTCGGTCTCATTCACAGAAGAACTAGAACTCCGTGTAAGAAATTTATGTAGGGCCCCTTTTTGAGTTTTAGTCAGCTCATCAAGTCTTTTTCTTTTGTTTCTTTTTTGACTTCCGGATGGATATTTTCTAGGCAACATATTGTTCACAAATTAATTGAAGACACACAATCAAAGATAAGTAATTCAAAAATTAACACAAATTCAATAAAATCAAATACTAATTACTAAATTAAAGAGATTGAGAAAGAGGAATTGATTGCGCCCGAGCAAGTAGCGGACCGCGGTGAGCGGCGGGTGCAGACTGGACTGCAGAGCACGACTCCACAAGTGGCGAGCGCACTGAAATGCTTGCTGATGCTGAATCGCAAGCCCTGGGCGCTACCTACCGTTCGTCCAATTGAGAATCTGAGAAATAGTTTGCACTTTGCAGACAGAGAGCGTTGAGAGAGATCATAGAAGAGAGAGTGGAGTGAAGAGAACCGTTGCCTCTGCCAAAAAAACCCCATTTATCTAAAAAAATTTATCCCGTTTTTTTTTTCATTCTGGAATATGCCAAAAATTTTTCTTTTTCCCGTTGCTGAGTGCTGCCAGCCTGCCAGTGTCTGCGGATGGAAAGATTCCACCATATTATCTATTTTTTTAATGTGTAATGGGTTTAAAAAAAATTGGGCCCCCTCAAATTTGGGGGCCCTAGGCAAAGGCCCACCTTGCCCTATGGAAGGGCCGGGCTCAAAAATAGTTCTAATCAACGATCAATTATCACAATCTGCAATAATTGATAAAAATATGTCTGATTAAAAAACAATAACTTTGTATATACGATCAACAATCTCTTACGGTTCAACAATGCTCTCATTATATACACCAAACAGCTAAATCCAATCGAATATGAATTCATATCCATATTACGATTTCATAATCCAATTATCATATCGACAGCCAATCCAACACGATAGCAAGGCTTATAACATTCTCAATTTTGAATTCAGTCTTATATCTGATATGATCATATAACTTTGTTCATATTTATCAATATTCACAACAAACTACCAAAAGTTTGTAATATTCGTACTTTTCTATTCTTAGTAATTTTTATTTTGGTGTATTTTCTGTTTTTAGCGACTCGCTTGTAACTATTTTGATACTTTGAGGATGTTTAATTCTGCATATTTTGACATCCGAGCATGTTTCGGAATTATTTTACTCGATTTTGTGTCCATTAGTAATTTTTCCGCTTGTTGGCTCGTTTTGTGCGATTGTTGTGCGAAACTATCATTTCGGGTTTTGTGCAAGTTCGTTTAATGTTGTTAGACATGATGTGAGCTTCGGAGCAGTTGTTCGTTTCCGTATCGTGTTTTTCGGTCGTTTCGGGTCGTTTTGTAATTTCATAAAAGTTTAGGGTAATTAATTTCATTATCGTATTCCGAACCTTCGGGTAGACGGAATCGTGTTTTCTTTTAGCGCTTAAGTTTGTTGTCTTGAACCCTTTGTAAACGTGTTTTCAGGTTTCATCTATCCTCACGTTTCGATTCTCGGATATCTCTTTTCCAGTATGTTCGGTTCCCAACAGTTCTGCACTGCATGGGGTTTACGTACGTTATCAATAGTATATAATGTACGTTAAGTTCATTGTTACTTACGTACGCTAACCTTCTATAGCGTACGTTATAGCCTTCAGGGAATCGGGCAGAGGCTTCTGCCAGGCCGTTGCGTACGCTACAGGTAATGCGTAGCGTACATTAGGCCCTTAACGTACGTTAAGTTCCCTGACTTAAGTACGTTAACGCAGACAGATTTATATATCATGTTCAGCGATTCTGTACGGACTTTTCTCATTTGTTTCCCTTCTCCTCCCTTTGGCGATTTCGGGCGATTCATGAAGATTCCGACTAGATATCATTATCTATCATCATCTTCAAGCTATTGGTCCGGATTATACAACATCGAATCTGTAACACCCCAAACTAGGCGGATATTACAGTGCCATGGACCCCCAACTGGGACCCACCAGGCGAATGAAAATAATGAATTAAATAATATAATTGTAGTACCGAACCACATTATATCAACAATTACTCTGATGAGGAGTTTCAAGTACAATACACCCAGGAAATACAGAATACATGTATATTTCATATGAAGATAAAATATACAACACTGAACAAAATGAAAATCCAAAGGGAACTGCAGCGGAAAAATACACATCAAAGACACATGAATAAATGGAGAGACTGGGGCCCCCTACTAGTATCGCTGGGACTCCTTGCCGTCAACATTCTCTTCCCGTGCTTTTGCCTTGCCATGACCTAAAAACAACATCCCCAACGGGGTCAGTTACACAGAACAACAATCCTCAAGAGTTGAATAATTTACAATAATCACATGAATGAGTTATGAAATCAAGTTGAATGATGGGAATCATAGTACGCCACGAATGGAATGTGCAAGTGCACAAGCCTGCCGAGTGCTCGGCGTCCCGCATAAACACCCGCAAAACTTGGCCTAATTAGTCTCACGGAGGCACGTTACCGTGTGCACAGTCCAATGTGTCCGGGTCCCCACATAAACACAATGATCTTAATATGCCCGACTAAAAATTCCACACATATACCACCCGGAACGCAATACAATCCCGAAAGGTCACAAGAACAAAAGCGACCATGATGAAGAATAATGAATAGAAATCCGACAAGGGTCAAGAATGACTCACCGAGGTGAAATAATGACGCAAAGAATGATAGCTTCAAATGAAATGATTGAAACCGTTGTTCCTTGTGAATTGAATGATTAGTTTGATAATTACAAGTCTCAACATGATTGATATACCATGAATGAATTATATGTATGAATGAACAACAACGAAAGGAATGAGTATCCTTTTAACCGAGTAAGAATTAACTTACACAAATACCGGTGAAGAAAAGTCATTCCTCGAACAAACGTCCTAAGTGGAATTATCGGTCGCTCGAACAACCTTGAATAACACAATTACCAACAATCCGCTTAATATACGAATCAAGCATGATCACAACCAACTCAAAAGTCGATACAACAATATCCAAACTCATTGGGGCATTCTAACAAATACGTTGTAAACAACCCCCAATTGTTTACGACTAATCTCAAATATATCTAACACCAACCTCCCAACGAGTGATTTAATCCAACAAAATATCTTCAATGACATCAATAATCCAATAGGAATGCACAACTCGAGATTACGACAACATCTAATCGCAAACCACCAAAATTACCAAAGTCAACCATCAAGGGTTCTTGAATAATTCCCCAACCAACAATTCCGAAAAAATACACCAACAAATCCGTAGGAAACACATGTATCCAAGGTAGATAATCCATACCCAACATATTCCAACACACAAGCAAGCAAGAGACAGGGAAGAAATCCTCAATTCCCGAAATTCTAGATTCAAGAAAAGTTATCTTGATTCGGAGTGGTGGAGAGGATGAAAAGTTGATTAATCCGAAACTAGAAGCTTGAAGATGTTGATAGTTGATTGCAGTTCGAAGAACACTTCACAAAATGTCCAAAGTCGCCCAAAATCGCCCGGATGAGGAAGAGAGATGAAGAAATGACGAAATGGGGCTAAATTGTCCAATATATACTAAACACAGCTTAGCGCGCGCTAGCTCCTGATGTTAGCGTGCGCTAGCGGGCTCACCGGGTAGTCCAGTGAACTCTGCCTGCCTCGTTAACGTGCGCTACGTACCTGGTAGCGTGCGCTAACACCTTCCTCTTAGCGTGCGTTAACCGAAAGTTAGCGTGCACTACCTGATATTTGGTACCCAGTAACTGGAGTCCAGAACCTACTGTCAACTGTCTGATCGAGCCTTAGCGCGCGCTACACTGATTGATTAGCGTGCGCTATCAATACAACTGGCGTACGCTGTATCCACTCCTAGCGTGCGCTAAGAATTCTCCAATTCAGACCAGTACCTACTGGACTGTCTGCCTCAATTGCACTAGCGTGCGCTGATGAGGACCGATAGCGTGCGCTACCAGTACCCAAATAGCGTGCGCTACTCCCCACACACAGGCTACCAAATTCGATGATAATGATAATATTCTCGACTCGATTCTCAAACAAGGTTGAGAGACAAATGATAACTGATCCAAAATTCCAAATACGCTGAACGGTGATTACAATGAACGAATATGAATGATGAATGACTATCAATGAGTGAAAAAATACTGAGTGACAATTTACTAAATGATAATGAATGAATTTACAACCGGGTATTACATAATCTTCTTCTCCATTCCAAATCGAGGTAATCTTCTTAGAACCCTAGTTTTTCCAGGATTTGGGGCTTTCTTCGTAATTTCTTCGATTTAGCTTGCAATTATGAGGGAATTGTATTGGGTATGGCTTATCTGCTTACGATGCATGTTTTCCTACGAGATTATTGGTGTATTCTTGGTATCATTGAGAACCGAGAGGGTTTGGTTGCGATACGCCCTCGTTGAATATGTTGTTGGATTACATGTATCATAGGTGGGGTTTTCGGGTGTAGTTCAATTTAAATTCCAATCGTATTTTTTTTATAGTCGTTTTACGACTCGTCTAGGTTCGAAGTTTCCGAGTTCTTTCAACGGTGGTCGTTTACCGTCTCAAAACATTCCATCATGTCTCAAAGACAAGTAATTCTTATGAACTTACATTCGTAAATGTGTAAAGTGATGTGTATGAGTGTTAGAGCGTATACGTTCACTCCGGGAGGGTCCGACGGGGCCTCAGAGAGATCCACATTTGGTTGGGCCCATGAACATTTGGGTTAACCACTTCATGAGGGTCTAACGGGGCCTCGGAGGGATCCGTGCATGGTTGGGTCCACGGTTAGTCGGGAGGATTTGTATTTCTGTGGTACATATATACAGATTGCATTTCCGGTAATCATTATCTAAATTACTTTTGAAAACTATTGATGCATGTACTTTGGTATTGTAAGATGTAAGAGTTCGTTTGTATTACTTGTACTAGCTATTCCATAGCTAACCCCAATTGGGGAAAATCTGTTTCATGTATTTCAGGTACGAAGAACGCGACTAGACGAGTACCGGGACAGTACGACGATGACGGCCAGGCGTGATACTGTGGAGAGTCATTGTGGTCTCCTTTGAGTCTGGTTGTTGAAATTTTCGTTTTGTCACAAAGTGTTAGTTGGTACTCGAGTACTATAAGGAATATTTTCTTCTTGTTGGTTATGTCGGATTTGTTGTCTATTGTGGATTAAGTATGATCTTTGGAGTTTCATCGGTTAATCCGATAAATATTTGGTGATTTTGATATTGTTGGAAAATTCATTGAAGTTCTTTTGTTGTGGATTTCATGTGAATTTAGCCTTGTGAGTTCCAGGCGGGATTCACGGTGTTGTAGCATACCTTGAATATCTCGGGGGTGTTACAAAGTTACCTATCGATAATTTGAGCATCCCAATTTACGTTAGTTCAACACTTATGAACATACACAATCCAATATTGATTAGGGTAGTCAGTAAAGTCCTAACCACAATTGGAACTACTTCATGACTATACGAGAATCATACATCAATCAACATAACATATCTCTGTTATGGAATTTAGACCAATTGCTTGCTGTTATGTTATCTATAAAATTATGTCTAAAGTCCTTGCCAATAGACTACAAGTTGTGCTCCATGATGTGGTGAATGTGAGCCAGTCTGCATTTATTTAGGGCCGGGTTATATTTGATAACATTATGTTGAGTCATGAGTTAGTAAAAGGGATATAACTGAACCATTTGAAGCCAAAAAAGGATTGAGACAGGGTGATCCTATTTCCCCCTATTTGTTTGTACTGTGTATAGAATACTTGCATAGGTATTTGCTTGAGCTGAAGGATGATAATGTAATACCCGGTTGTGAATTCATTTATTATCATTCAGTAACTGTCACTCAGAATTTTTTTCACTCAGTAATAATCATTCATCATTCATATTCAGTCAACTATGTTCACCATTCGGCGTATTTTGGGATCATCACTGTTTGAGACCGAGCCGAGATTATTGTCATCATCATCATCATGTTTTGATTTTCAGTTTGAGAGGTAGCGCACGCTACACATTGTAGTTAGCGCGCGCTAATGAGGTGCATGTAACGCACGCAATGATTCAGTATTAGCGCACGCTAGCGCAAGTGAGCGAGGCATCCGTAAGGTCTTGGCTGATTTGGGAAATTCGTAGCGCACGCTACGAGTGGTAAGTAGCGTACGCTAACTATGCCGGTAACGCATGCTAAGACTTGAGTAGCGCACGCTAGCGCGCTCGCATCGAGAGGATGAGGTTCGACTCCGGGATTTTGGATATCAACTATCGGGTAGCGCACGCTAACATAAGGTTAACGACGCTAAGGACAGCCGTTAGCGCACGCTACCAAAGGTATTTAGCGCACGCTAACGATTGATCGAAGTCTTGGACTACCGGTACAGCGTTAGCGCACGCTAACATCGGGAGTTAGCGCGCTAAGGAGACGATATAAATAGGGGATTCGGTCCAACTTTCGTCATTTCTTCATTTCTCAATCATATCGGACGAGCTCGAGCGATTCGGAAAGGTATTTTCGAGATGCAATCATCTAGCATCATCTTCAAGCTTCTAAGTTGGATTAATCATCATCTAAATCAGTTTCATCACTCCAAATCAAGGTAATGATTCTTGGATCTAGAATTTGAATCTTGGGTGTTTTGCTTTCGATCTGTTCGTGTAACTCGATATTTTGTTTGAATTTGTTTGTTATGGATTATCTATCTTGGATACATGTATTTCTACGGATTCATTGGTGTAATTTTCGGAATTTGTGATTAATTGAGGGATTGTTCAAGAACCCTTACGGGTTGACTTTGGAATTTTGGGGGTTTTCGACTAAATGTTGTTGAAATATCGTTCTAAGTATTCCTATTGGATTATTGATAGTATTCATGAGTTTTTGTGGGTTTGAATCATTCATTGGGAGTTGGTTTCGGATGTAATTGAGTTTTGGTTGTAAACAATTGGAGATTGTTTACAACGCGTTTGTTTAAATGCCCCAATGAGTTTCGGGTATTGTTGTATCGACTTTTGAGTTGGTTATGATCATGCTTGATTCGTGTATTAAGAGAATTGTTGGTTTTTGTGTTGTTTAAGGTTGTTCAAGCGGCCGGTGATTTCATTAAGGACGTTGATCGTGGAAGTACCTTCTCACCTTCGGTTTGAGGCAAGTTTTATACTTGTACTAGTCAATGAGCTAATGTCATCATGTATGTGTATGGATGTGTTGTATCATTCCGAGACTTAGTCTCTTCATGAATTCATTGATATCAAGAGATCGTTCGATACGATACCTTCCGGCAATTTTGCCAAGTGTTTATTGTTGTTCGTTAACGGTCGATTCAAGGCATTGTAATACTCATTATTAATGTCATTGTCGACAGCCGGTTCGCGGCATCGATGTATCGATTGTTGTTAATATTGATGTCAATCTAAGACATCGTTCAGATCATCGTTATTCATGTTGGGAGTTGTCATTAAAAACCGTATTGGCCGAATTAAGGCATTGGCTTATTCATTTCTCATCTTAAATGCGTTGGTCACCGATTAAAGGTGCCGAGGCATCCTTCGTATCATTGTCATCGATTGGCCGTTCCCAGGCAAATCGAAATGTTCAATTATTCACCATCTCATTGTTATCGATTAACCGTCCTAAGGCAATCGAAGTATTTTAATCATTCATCGTATCATTCGTAGCGATTGGCCATTCTAAGCCAATCGAAGTGCTTAATCATTCATGGAATCATCCGCTGCATCATTGTTATCGGTTGGCCATCCTAAGGCATCCGAGGTATTAAATGGGGACTGTCAAGGACGGTGTCTATCCATGTGTTACTGTCATCGTGTTGGCCGACTCAAGGCAGCACACTATCATTAATTGTGATACGGCTGGATGCCGTGGCTTCGGCCCTCATTGTGATACGGCTTCGTGCCGTGGCTTCGGCCCTAATTGTGATACGGTGGATCTGGTGGCCCGGCCCTAATTGTGATACGGCCGTGCGTGGCCCGGCCCTAATTGTGATACGGTGGGATGCCGTGGCCCGGCCCTAATTGTGATACGGTGGATGCCGTGGCCGGCCCTCATTGTGATACGGCTTCGTGCGTGGCTTCGCCCTCATTGATACAACTTGTCGCTTTTGAATTCAGTGTTTGTGATATTTGTTAACTTCATTGAATGACTTTCGTGCCTTTTTAATGCCTTGGTATTTTCATTGGAGCCTTTGGGCATGATGATTCATATTAAATTCAGGTCTGGGTTGGTTCATGTCGTTTAATTCATTGTGGTATTCTGAGATTATGATTCGCCGTTGGGCATTTATGTTCTAACCTGTCGAACAGGTATTAATAGTATGCCGTGGGCATAGTATTTCACGAATGCTCGGTTCTTACCTTGGTTTGTGAGCATCTCGTATTATCATCATCATTGTACCATTTCATTCTGCCTTTGGATGCATATCATGTTATACATGTATTTGATGTTCATTATCTGGATGACTGACCCCGTGGGGGCGGAACATGTTTTTCGTGTTTTAGGTGCTTGCGAGGAGAGAGTTGAGACACAGGGGCATGATGATGGCGACGAGGCATTCGAGCGATACTAGTCCGAGTTGTTCATTGTTGGTCAGTCGGTTGGAGTGTTCTCCAGTTTGTCAGTCATTGTCATTTTGTATTACCCGAGCAGATGCTCGTGGATGTTGTATTTTGCTCTTGGCCATGTAGGCCCATCGTTGTCGTTGAAATTCCTTATCGGAATATTGTGTCGGATATCATGGTAGGGACTATGATTTTCCCTTGTTGTTTAATTTAATGTATTTTAGTCATGTTCGCCTGGTGGATCTCCTGGCGTGGGGTCCTGACCGTAATAACCGATAGGTTTTGGGGGTGTTACAGAAATGGTATCAGAGATTTGGGTTGTGAAATACCCTGAGATGTGAGTTATGTGGTCCTACCGACGCGGTAGTAGTGGGATTGTCAGGTTATGACAATCTAGTCAGTCAGGTTTTGTGAGTCGTAATATTAGTGCGACTGCACGAGTCATTCATTCATCGAGTCGTCGTCAGTGAAGACTAGTATCGCGAGACCTCGAAGCTTCGTATGACCTGTGTAAGGACTCGATTCTCTTTATGTTCATACATTCATCATGTCATTAATTGTTCATGCCTTGTTGAAACCTATATGCGATATTAGTGTTATGATTGATTCATGACTAATTGTTTTGGAGCACGTGTGACTTGTGTAAGCATTAAGGATCAACTCATTTATCAGTTAATAATTCTCAATCATCATTTTGATCTCATCATTCAGTTAATTCATTCATCACTCAGTCAATATCATTACTCAGTTAATTCATCGCTCAGATAATTCATTCATCACTCAGTCAATATCATTTCTCAGTTAATTCATCACTCAGTTAACTCATTCATCACTCAGTTAATTCATTCTTCATTCAGTCAATATCATTGCTCAGTTGCTTCGTTCATCGCTCAATTAACCTCATCGTTCAGCTAATTCATTCATCACTCAATTAATCTCATCGTTTAGCTAATTCACTCGTCTCTCAGTCAATCTCATTGCTCAGTTAATTCATTCCTCATTCAGTCAATCTCATTGTTCAGTTAATTCATTAATCGTTCAGCCCATCTCACGGTTCAGTTGTTGATCTTGATGATCGAATTTTCAACCTTGTTAACTTGTTCAAGGTAATCATTTCAGGAATTTCATCAGGCAATCATATTACCTCATTTGATGTTTCATACGGTCTTATCATACTCTGACGTAATGTCGACGATCATTTCATTAAATCATTAATGCATTCATTGTGTGAGAGCGTGTATGCTCATTATTGTCACTCTGTAACGTGATCATAATGCGATATTCATGCGGAATCTATAATCATCATGTGACTTTCCTACTTCAGTATGGATAGAGCTGTCAAAGGACGCAGGGGAAGAGGTCATGCAGACGGGCGGAACCGGATCTCGTGTGCATGCCCACGAACGCGAGGATATCATTACCTCATCACATAGCGAGGCTACTCATTAATCAGCAGATACTCATTCACAGTGAGGTAGTCGTACCCGAGAGGAATCTCACTCGGTAGGAGTTCGGGTTGAGCCCTTCATCTTTCAGGAGGGCTTGATGGCCCATATGACTCGAGATGACGCGGATAGTGGAGACCATGCAGACCTCGATGGTTCGTGGTCCACCGCAATGAGGATGCGGATGCCATTTCATGGGCGGTGGAGGAGTGAATCATATTGTTGGCGATATCTCTCGTCGATGCCGCTTACTTTTGAGGGTTCGTCGGAACCGGTGATATTGTTCATTGGCTCGAGCATTTTGATAAACTCTTCGACATGGTTCGGTGTCCTAAGAGAGTAAAGTGGCAGTATCGGCTTATTAATAGAGTAAGGGCGCTTATTCGTGGTGGCTTTCTGTGAAACCCTTCGATCGTGATTGTATTTGGAGCGAGTTCAAGACTCTCATGTTAGAGAGGTATTATCCGGCTCCACTTCGTGAAGCCAAGTTGTCAGAAGTTTTGAACCCCGAATCCGTCGAGGACGAGGGTGTTATTGTCATTGCTGAGAAGTTTCAAGGACTACTTGATTTGCTTCAATTATCCGTACTGAGGCGGATAAAATTAAGTATTTTAGCAAGAGGCTAAATCCGCAGTTGAGGATGCAGTTGTTCAATCACAATTGTAATTCACTTAGTGAGTTCAACGGGAAGGCTCTTGGAGCAGAGCTTTTAATCAAGGAGCTTACTCAGAAGCATCCTTCAGTTTCTTCAGGGGAGAGGACTAGAATGCCGGCTCGTTCAGAGGGACATCGGGCTCCGACGTCCAAGGGGTCATTTTCTAGTCGTCTTCGTGCTGGGATAGCATCTTCCTCTCAGGCGGCGAGTTCGACTGTTGTTTGCTTTAATCGTGATCAAAGAGTCACGTTAGTACCGGTGTACGGTGCGGCTATTGTTTGTTTTACGTGCGGGAGCGGGGACACCGTAAATACTGCAGGAGTTCTAACGCCAGTAAATCTCAAGAGAGCTCAAGGGCCTCGAGAGACTTCGTTACTCCAGCCCGTGCATCATCCAAGGGACCCTATCAGGCTTCGAGAGCCCGAGGTAAGGACATTCATCACCGGTTTGAACAAATAATTCTTGTTCGTTAATAGTATAATCATTCATTTCATTGTCGTTCATTCATTCATATAATTCATTCATCATGTATATCAATCATGTCGGGACTCATAATTATCGATTAATCATTCAATTCACGAGGAATGGCGGTTCCAATCACTTCAAGGAACTATCACTCATGACGTTATTAATTCACCTTGGTGAGTCATTCTAAATCCTTGTCGGATTTGTAGTCATTTATCATTCATCATTCATTTTTGTCACTTTCATTCTCGTGACCTTCTGAGATCTTAGTTAGCGGCGAGTTCCTCGTCGGATATACCTTAAATCGATGATATGGGAGGATATCGATGATGGGTACATTTGAGATGTAACCTTGTTTTTGGATGACTGTGTATATCTATCCGTAATAATGTATCGTGACTGTGAATCATTTATTGTTGATCTATCTTATTATGATCATTTTCGAGAATCTTGAGATTTGGGTCATTTGTTGGGAGTTCATCCCTTCGACGTTGTGCTTGAGATTTCGTGATAATTTGGGAAATCGTTCACTGTGTTTCGAGACGTCAAGTCTTGGGGACTTGGGCTTGCGGTTGATTTGGTCCCAAGGACTATTTGAGCGTTATTGTCTTCAGATCGTGATGGATAGTTCATATCCCGAGTTGTTTACCCTCAGTTTCGAGGACGAAACTCTTTTTAAGGGGGGGAGTATGTAATACCCGGTTGTGAATTCATTTATTATCATTCGATGCTTGTCACTCAATTTTTTCACTCAGTAATAATCATTCATCATTCATATTCAGTCAACTATGTTCACCATTCGGCGTATTTTGGGATCATCACTGTTTGAGACCGAGCCGAGATTATTGTCATCATCATCATCATGTTTTGATTTTCAGTTTGAGAGGTAGCGCACGCTACACATTGTAGTTAGCGCGCTAATGAGGTGCATGTAACGAACGCAATGATTGATATTAGCGCACGCTAGCGCAAGTGAGGCGCATATCCGGAAGGTACTAGGGTGATTTGGGAAATTCGTAGCGCACGCTACGAGTGGTAAGTAGCGTCGCTAACTATCTTGTAACGCACGCTAAGACTTGAGTAGCGCACGCTAGCGCGCTCGGTCGAGGACGATGAGGTTACGGACTCCAGGATTTTGGATATCAACTATCGGGTAGCGCACGCTAACATAAGGTTAACGTACGCTAAGGACAGCCGTTAGCGCACGCTACCAAAGGTACTTAGCGCACGCTAACGGTCGATCGAAGTCTTGGACTACTCGGTACAGCGTTAGCGCACGCTAACATCGGAGTTAGCGCGCTAAGTGGGACGATATAAATAGGGCGATTCGGTCCAACTTTCGTCATTTCTTCATTTCTCAATCATTTGGACGAGCTCGGCGATTCGGAAAGGTCTTTTATTTGCAATCATCTAGCATCATCTTCAAGCTTCTAAGTTGGATTAATCATCATCTAAATCAGTTTCATCACTCCAAATCAAGGTAATGATTCTTGGATCTAGAATTTCGAATCTTGGGTGTTTTGCTTTCGATCTCTTCGTGTAAATCGATATTATGTTGGAATATGTTAGATATGGATTATCTATCTTGGATACATGTATTTCTACGGATTCATTGGTGTAATTTTCGGAATTTGTGATTAATTGAGGGATTGTTCAAGAACCCTTACGGGTTGACTTTGGAATTTTGGGGGTTTTCGACTAAATGTTGTTGAAATATCGTTCTAAGTATTCCTATTGGATTATTGATAGTATTCATGAGTTTTTGTGGGTTTGAATCATTCATTGGGAGTTGGTTTCGGATGTAATTGAGTTTTGGTTGTAAACAATTGGAGATTGTTTACAACGCGTTTGTTTAAATGCCCCAATGAGTTTCGGGTATTGTTGTATCGACTTTTGAGTTGGTTATGATCATGCTTGATTCGTGTATTAAGAGAATTGTTGGTTTTTGTGTTGTTTAAGGTTGTTCAAGCGTAGGTGATTTCATGGGGCGTTGATCGTGGAAGTACCTTCTCACCTTCGGTTTGAGGCAAGTTTTATACTTGTACTAGTCAATGAGCTAATGTCATCATGTATGTGTATGGATGTGTTGTATCATTCCGAGACTTAGTCTCTTCATGAATTCATTGATATCAAGAGATCGTTCGATACGATACCTTCCGGCAATTTTGCCAAGTGTTTATTGTTGTTCGTTAACGGCCGATTCAAGGCATTGTAATACTCATTATTAATGTCATTGTCGACAGCCGGTTCGCGGCATCGATGTATCGATTGTTGTTAATATTGATGTCAATCTAAGACATCGTTCAGATCATCGTTATTCATGTTGGGAGTTGTCATTAAAAACCGTATTGGCCGAATTAAGGCATTGGCTTATTCATTTCTCATCTTCGTCGTTGGTCACCGATTAAAGGTGCTGAGGCATCCTTCGTATCATTGTCATCGATTGGCCGTTCCCAGGCAAATCGAAATGTTCAATTATTCACCATCTCATTGTTATCGATTGACCGTCCTAAGGCAATCGAAGTATTTTAATCATTCATCGTATCATTCGTAGCGATTGGCCATTCTAAGCCAATCGAAGTGCTTAATCATTCATGGAATCATCCGCTGCATCATTGTTATGGGTTGGCCATCCTAAGGCATCTGAGGTATTAAATGGGGACTGTCAAGGACGGTGTCTATCCGTGTGTTACTGTCATCGTGTTGGCCGACTCAAGGCAGCACACTATCATTAATTGTGATACGGATGGATGCCGTGGCTTCGGCCCTCATTGTGATACGGCTTCGTGTCGTGGCTTCGGCCCTAATTGTGATACGGCTGGATGCCGTGGCTTCGGCCCTAATTGTGATACGGCTCCGTGCCGTGGCTTCGGCCCTAATTGTGATACGGCTGGATGCCGTGGCTTCGGCCCTAATTGTGATACGGCTGGATGCCGTGGCTTCGGCCCTCATTGTGATACGGATTCGTGCCGTGGCTTCGGCCCTCATTGATACAGCTTCAGGCTGTTTTGAATTCAGGTGTTTGTGATATTTGTTAACTTCCGCTGAATGACTTTCAGGCCTTTTTTAATGCCTTGGTATTTTCATTGGAGCCTTTGGGCATTATGATTCATATTAAATTCAGTTCTGGTTTGGTTCATGTCGTTTAATTCATTGTGGTATTCTGAGATTATGATTCGCCGTTGGGCATTTATGTTCTAACCTGTCGAACAGGTATTAATAGTATGCCGTGGGCATAGTATTTCACGAATGCTCGGTTCTTATCTTGGTTTGTGAGCATCTCGTATTATCATCATCATTGTACCATTTCATTCTGCCTTTGGATGCATATCATGTTATACATGTATTTGATGTTCATTATCTGGATGACTGACCCCGTGGGGGCGGAACATGTTTTTCGTGTTTTAGGTTCTTGCGAGGAGAGAGTTGAGACACAGGGGCATGATGATGGCGACGAGGCATTCGAGCGATACTAGTCCGAGTTGTTCATTGTTGGTCAGTCAGTTGGAGTGTTCTCCAGTTTGTCAGTCATTGTCATTTTGTATTACCCGAGCAGATGCTCGTGGATGTTGTATTTTGCTCTTGGCCATGTAGGCCCATCATTGTCGTTGAAATTCCTTATCGGAATATTGTGTCGGATATCATGGTAGGGACTATGATTTTCCCTTGTTGTTTAATTTAATGTATTTTAGTCATGTTCGCCTGGTGGATCTCCTGGCGTGGGGTCCACGGCACTGTAATAACCCAATAGGTTTTGGGGGTGTTACAGATAAGACTTTTCACTATCATCCTAGATGCAAGAAGCTGGATATTATTCAATTATGCTTTGCAGATGATCTCTTGATTTTCTCCAGATGAGATATAATCTCAGTAAAGAGATTAATGCAAGCTTTTCAGAAGTTTTCAGATGTATCTGGTAAAAGCAAATGAGAGCAAGAGCTACATTTATTGGTGGAGTTTCTATGGAAAAGCAAGATATCATTCTGAAGGAATTAAGGATGCAGAAAGGTGATCTTCCTTTTAAATACTTGGGAGTCCCCTTATCCACAAAAAAGCTTACTGTGATTCAGTGTCAGCCTCTAATTGATAAAATCTTGGAAAGAATCAATTGTTGGCCCTCCAATTCTATCTTATGCTGGGAGGATTCAATTGATTCAATCAGTTTTGTTCAGTCTCCAAATATATTGGTGCCAAATCTTTCTCTTACCACAGAAGATTATTAAACTTATACAAGCTGTTTGTAGGACTTTCCTGTGGTCTGGAAAAGCTGGTATTTCTAAGAGAGCCTTAGTGGCTTGGGACCAGGTTTGTATTCCAAAGAGATCATGAGGGTGGAACCTGGTGAATATACATATATGGAACAAAGCTGCAATGTGTAAGCTGTTTTGGAATCTAGCATATCTGAAATAAAAGCTATGAATTAAGTGAGTGCATGGATACTATGTGAAAGATAGAGATACTTATACCTTGTCAGGCTTCTTGGGTTGTCAAAAAAGTGTTGGGGACCAGGGAGTATGTGAGAAATTCAGATGAGGGAAAGAGATTGATGAGCTTAGCTCAATTTTCTGTGAAGAAGGTGTATCTCATTCTACTTGGTGATCATGGTAGAGTGATGTGGTATAAAGTTCTAAGCCATAATGAAGCTCCTCCCAAGTGTATATTCATCTTATGGCTGACTATACTCAACAGATTGGTCACTAGTGAAAATCTGCTCAAAAATCACATTCTAGTGGATCAAGCATGTGGTCTGTGTACTAATGGAGAAGATAAGATCCAACACCTTTTCTTTAAATGCGAGTTTGCTGCTGCTGTTTGGAAGGGTCTTAAGAGATGGTGCGGTTTTGATGAAGGGGCTGATGAACTGGAAAGTGAAAAGAGAAAATTGGAAGCTCACTGTGGATCGAATTCAGGGAAACAAAGATTGTATAGACTATTGATCTCCGTAGCTGTGTACCATGTCCGAAGAGAGAAACATGCGAAGATTTTAAGGTGCTAAGATGACAAGAGAAGAGGTGATTAAGCAATGCAAAATGGTGATACTTGTTCATTGTTAAAGAGACAAAAAGCTTGCTAGATTAATTGTTTTAAACTAGTATAGCAGTTTATTTTGTTGATTTTGTTGCTGTGGAGATGTAAATGTTTTTTGGCTTGGAGTAGCTGGACTTACAAGTTTGCTGGTGAAATAAAACACAAAATTTTACCAAAAAAAAAAACATAACATATCTCTAAACATCCATAATCAAGATTCATATATCATAAACAACTTTCTCATGTTCATCTTATTTTGATATATACTTCATAAAACACCAAGAACTATATCATACTTCAACAATCCATTTCCTTACGAAGTAATTTCACTAACAATACTATAAACTTGCTAATGGGTAACAGATTAGCCAACATACCACTTAATAATGAACAACGATCAATCATCACAAGAATCATCAAGAACTCCAAGTCTCAAGCTCCAATCCAAATTATGATGCTCATAACCAAGTTTGAAGAGGCTGGAAAACACCTGGGATGAAGAGTGATGATTTTGGAGAAAATAATTTTTTTTTTTAATTTGTGTGGAAATAAAAGATTAAGCCTCACTTTATAAGAGCCCAGGGGAAGGCAGTTCAAGCCTACATACGATATAGACAGTACATAGCGTACATTATGGCCATTATGTACGCAACCTTTTCATCTTAGTGTCCATTGCACAAAACCCGTAGTTATTATCTCCCTTTGTCGAATCCTTACGTACGCAACATTTCAACAACGTACGTCGATCTGCAGAGTTTACGTACACTGATATGCTCATCCTACATATGTAAACACATTGACTCACTTGTCCGCATGCACACCGAAATGTTCGGCCCTACATAGTCGACAGTCCCAGGGCCGGTCCTAAGGGTAGGCCATGAGTGCGCCGACCCAGGGGCCAACCCAAAAATGGGCCTAGAAAATTTATTTTTTACCACCCATACTCAATACATGGCACAAAACTGAAAAAAAAGATACCTACCCATTTAAGATTAGCGTGTCTGCGTATAAAAAACAACATTAAAATTGGGCAAGATGCCAAGATTGTTTCCACTTTCTAATTTTATAATTTAAAGATTAAAGTTGGGCAAGATTGTTTTCACGTTTCAACTTGGCAGCAACTCCAAATTAATTCTGTTACTCTTCTCTTTCCCGCAATTCCATTCAGCTAGTTATATAATATGCAAGTTTAGTAGTTTACATAACCTTAATTGTGCCTTTGGTTGTGTTTATTCCTCTAATGCCTTTATTTTGAAAGAAAGGGAAAAAATGGATTAAGGAAAAATGGGAAATTAGGAATTAGGGACGTTTTAATGCTAGGAAATTAGGAATATTTAGTTTTGTTTCTAATTCTATGCTAATGATAGGAGAAATTATTTATTGGTTGGTTGTTTCCTTGCCTTTGCCTTGTTCTCATGCTAGGAATCTATCATTTTGTTTCTATGATTCCACTTTGATTTGGTTTTATCATCCAAATGTTTGTACTATTCGTTATTTCTTGCAATGAATTAGGATGGAGTACTATTTTCTTGATGGTGTTTCACTTTAGGAGGATTTACACCACAAAATTTTAATGAGACTCATTAAACATTACTCTGTTTTGCTTTAAAAAATAATTTAAACATATATTAAATTAAATAAAAAGGCCTATATATCAGACTTCGCATAGAGCCAACGAATGGCAGGGCCGACCCTGGAAAGTCCTTCGATCTAAACTTTGAGCATGCAACAGACCCATAGTGCATGTTATCCTCTCAAGTTCACGTACATAATGCTTCACCAGTCACGTGACCCACTGGCCGACCACCCTTTGGACTGTGGTCTGCTCATAATGTACGTTCTGCCTTCTACTTAACGTACGTTAATCAACCTCACTAACGTTAAGCCTTCATCCTAACGCCATTACTCTTCTTCTGTTTCTATATATTTAGGTCCCAGTTCTTGTTTTCGGTTGGGAAATTTTGGATGCCAAGGCAGGCTCCATTTCAGTTTTCGAATTTATGTCATCCCGAGGTCCCGGTCCCGAGTCCCGAATGTCCCGGTCCCGAAATGCACCAATTTGGTGGCCCCGGTAACGGTCCCGATCGGGACTTCAGGAGTCCCGATTCCCGAAATGGGATAAATTTAAGTCCCGGTCCCGGTCCCGATCCCGAGGATAATTTTTCGAAATGCCCCGAAATGTCCCGAATGTCCCGAAATGTCCCGAAATCAGAAAAGGGAAAAAAAATTGATTGAAATTAGAAATTTCAATCGGGACTTCGGATAGTCCCGATCGGGATTTCGGAACTCCCGAGTCCCGAAATTACCAAAATTTAAGGTCCCGGTCCCGGTCCCGATCCCGTAAAATTCGGGAGTCGGGGTCCCGTTTCCCGTCGGGACTCGGGACGGGACCGGGACTCGGGATTTCCCGATCCTAAATTCTCAGCCCTCACCCCCAACGGGAAGCAATGATATTTTTTTCTAATTTGAATGTATTTCGTTGTCTATATCAATAAACTGGTAGAAAAAGACCAGGCACACTGGCTTAACCAAATAATAATAATAAAATAATAAAATAGTAAAAAATCATTCAATAATTAGGATCCTAATGTATTCTAAACGTTTCCACAATATAAGAATTTACAAGAAAAATCTTTAGATCATCTTTCCACATTTTAGCGGCAAAAATGCAATAACTGTACAAAATCTTGCTACCTATGAATTAATCCTCCAAAGAAAAAAAAAATATGGGGAATGGAGACCACAGGCCACAGCAACAAACTAATCATCATCACTTGAAATAACCTGGAGCTTTCTCATAGCATTCTCGTCCTGAATAAAAGGATCGATATGGGATGACATTAGCAGAGATGTCGATCCTGTGCATTTTACCAAACAAAGTTTTTTAACCAGGTTTTAAGAATCTGGTAAAAGCAACTTCTTCTTTAGCAAACAAAAGGACGGAAGTTGTAAATCTAAGAAGAAGAAAACCCCGACTTTTTCGAGATATCCATATTCAACAATTGAATCTCTTCAAATCAAATTACTATGAATTAAACTATCTGGATTACTAAACACCGCCCTAAATTAGTAGTCACCGCCCTTAAAAATTACATTTTTGCCCTTCATTACTATTGCCCTTCATTACTATTAAACTATCTGGAATAGACGCCTATACCATGGTGCAGGCGTAATAGATGCGTGTACCATGGTACAGGCGGAAATTCCAGACGTCCGCACCATGGTATAGGCGTCTATTGTAGACGCCTGTACCATGGTACAGGCGGAAATTCCAGACGCCATGGTACAGGCGGAAATTGTAGACGCCTGCACCATGGTGCAGGCGGAAATTCCAGACGCCTGCGTCAATTTCACCGAAGTGAGAGTAGTGTGGCGGTGTGACGGCACGGCGGCGGTGGTGCGGCGACACGACAGCGGCGGTGCGGCGATGGCGGGTAGAGAGAAGTGAGAGATAGTAGTGAGAGAGAAGAGAGAGAGGTTCAATAGCAATGAAGGGCAAAAATGTAATTTTTAAGGGCGGTGACTAGTAATTTAGGGCGGTATCTAGTAATACCCATAAACTATTCTGGCTAATGACATATCACTACTGCAGAGAGGTTATAAACATCATAAATATCTACTCTTTCTCATTCTTGTTATGTGCAAATAAATACAAGACCTTATTGAATTTTACAGTTTGACCACGACCTTTTAATTTTTGTAATGTCGGCTATTGACATTTTCAATTTTTGCAATTCAATACACATGCCAAATTTCTGGTAGCTGAAAGTGACATGACATGCCATGCCGGATTCTCCGCGCTAGGCGCCACGTTTGAGAGAGACCTGGAAGCTGCGAATAATTCGAGACTAAATCTGGCATTGCCAACATGGAATCTCAGGCATGCCATGTCACCTTCAACAACCGGAATTTTGACTTGTGTATCAAAATTGAAGATCATAGCCGACAATGCAAAAAATAAAAGGCATGTGAAAAATGCAAAATAAAAAAAAAATCATGTATTTCACAAGTATTTCACTTAGATAACTTCTGAAGAACTATGTACACTATGTATCTGAACTTGTTGAGATAAATCTGAAAACTTACATCTTTAACATGAAAAGATCTACCCATGGATGGATTCAGCAGAGAAGTTTCAGCAGCAGAGACCGATTCTACTGCAGAAATTTCACGAGTTTGACTAACCTGCCAACAGAAAGAAACTATAAGCTTCACATGTAACCAGTGAAACTACATGGAATATGATTGATCTGATTCAAAACATAAACATGAGAGAGCAAACAAGCATGTGAGGAAGATACTTTTTTTGTTCAGCTTAATAAAACAAGCAGATGGTCTATCTACCCATGGCTCCTGAAATCATTTGACGGCTATCAATGGGATATTTAAGTGGCAGCGACAACTAGTATCATAATTAAAAAATGCGACCCTTTTCATACGCTGATCTCATTTTTGAAAAAAAAAAAAAAAAAAAAAAGGCATGACAAATCCGTTTTTTGTTAAGCTTAATAAAACAAGCAGATGGCCTATCCACTCATGGCTCCTGAAATCATTTGACGGCTATCAATGGGATATTTAAGTGGCAGTGACAACTAGTATCATAATTAAAAGGTGCGACCGTTTTCATACGCTGATCTCATTTTTGAAAAAAAAAAAGGCATGACAAATCCTATTACTTTACTACTCCGGTCCTCTTTTCCTAATTCCAGTCCTCTTTCCCTAATTCCATTGCCACTTGTGTTAGGCATATAAGCTAGAGAGCCCTAACTTAACCAAAAACCAGGGTCAAAGTTACAGAGTTGGCTCACACTTGTATACCCTTCATGCGGAACCAATGTGTAACAACCTACCACCACAACACAACTGGGACCAACCATCAAAACTAGGCAACAGGACCATTATTTACCAACAGATTTTATATTATTATAACATAAAAGTTACAATTAATGAATAAAACATCCTCAGAAGATTAAAACCAAGTCCGATAGAGTGGCGGAAGCGTACCCCAGAAGGATAAGTGCCAGCGCTTCCGTTTTCGAAAAGAGACGAGTAATATGCAGGATCATATATTGAGCCTCCAACAACATCATCACAACCAGAAGGAACTATAGGAGTTGCAGGGTTGATAAAACTATTTCTCAAATCTACGTCCCCATCTCTAGCACCACCGTTGTTATATGTGTAAGAATAACCCAGTCTGTACATCTGTATCCATAGAAACGATGACGACAGCCTCACTGAGGATCCAATAATTTGCATGGCTAGGGTCAACTTTACCAAAAAGCTACCAAAGGCTCCATAAAACTCATATGGAATATTCCTGCATCCACAGGTGCAAAATCGTCAAAGACAGACGGACGAGTACGGTCATGGATCGAGCAAGGTGTTGGTTAGAATTACTCAGTAATGGCAGTCAAGGACATGCAAGTGAAACAAGTGAGGTGTCAGGTCTTTTTATGTGCTTCCTAGTCATTATAGGAAATACATCAAATTACACCTAAAATGTGCTGGCATTATTTACTCCAGACAATCACATCAACTGCCGCAACTTGCAAATATGAAATTATGGCTCCGCTGGTTGTTTGTAACCAAGCAATGGTCGAGGGTAACTTCATGCACTTAGAAAATGTTAATTGCAAGTAGAGCCAATGGTTTTGATGCTCAGATGGGATGCAAGTATAAATAATGCCAGCACAAACAATCCGAGTTTATAGAATAATTCACAAAAAGAAATCCGATGATTATTAGATTTTCATATAATAATTTCTATTTTTAAATAAGGTAGGTGTGAGGAATTACCTATTGGAAAATTGCACTTTCAACCTTATTTATGGATCAATTTTCACTTTGCAATCATAATTATTCCTTTGAAATGTTACCAACCTTAATCCAACCAACCTTAACCGAACGCATTCATAAAATACCCCGAACATTGGTCTTTTTCCTTGGGTGGAAGGTGGTTAAGTGTAAAATCCGTGGAATTAAGTTTTGTAACTGCGAAAATGAATAATTAAAATTTGCAAAGTGAAAATCGGCCAGTAATTAAGATTGTAAAGTATAATAATCCGTTGTGCTATCCTCAAAATCCCCCGTCTGAAACTCATTCCCGACGAAATGATGGTTAAGTGTGATATCAGTGGAATGAATTAAAAGGTGGAAGCGGATAATTAGGATTGCAAAGTGAAAATTAATGACAATTAAGGCTGAAAAGCGTAATTTTCCCTACGATCAATGGTGAATGACAGTAAAAGGAGGGGGGGAATAAATTAGTACCTTATATGATGAGCGAAAATAAAGAACCAAGAAATGTCGAGGCAAATTGAGCAGAAGAGGAGAAGGGCGTATGTCCTGGCGAGGCTCTGACTGCTGCTCTCAATAGCGACGAGCGCGAACAATGAAATCCCCAAATCAACGAGCAAAACACCATTGTAGAGCGGGCCGAGCGATCCAATTAATGCGCAGGCAATCTGAGCGTAGATCAGCTTGAGGGCGAGCCACTGAAGGTTGTCATAGTCTCGAAGCCACGTCTGTATCTCTCTCAACCTCGATCCAAAACCACCACCGCCACCAGGCATCATACGCCAAACTCACCCGCTGTAATCAACACGATTCTTCGATTCCGCTGTCGTATGGAGTAAATTCATTCGAATTGAAGGAAGGTGGAAACGAAAGAAACCAGTGCAGTGTCGCAGTGTGAGTCGGGGGTCGGGGGTGGGTCTACTACATCCAGACTTATTTCCATTTTCTCTCCCAAAAGTAAATTTGATGGATCATGAATGCGTTTATCTAAACCTTTTAGGGCATCACTGATAATCTTTTGTGATTTTGATACTGTTGATATTTACACCATCATATTTCCTTTAATTATCATCATAAACTTTTCATTACGCGCATTTTACTAATGGGAAACATACTACTCCAACGTAGGGCTGTTAGCGGTCCGAGTGAATCCGAAACCCGGTCAAGAATCGGACCGAAAAACTCGGGACCGAAACTCACCCGACAATTAACGAGTTCGGATTCGAATTCTAAACATTGAACCGAAACCGATAAAACCCGGACCGAAAAAACCGAAAAAAGACCCGGTAAAATATATATATATATATATATATATACACACACACACTCACACACACGCCAAACAAGGCCTAAGGCCTTTGTTGTATAAAATTTTTATTACTTGTTATTATATTTATTAATTATAGTAATAAAAAAATTAATTAATAACTTGATAATAATGGATCTAATTAATACAAAATAATTAATAACAATACAATATAATATAGATCTAATTAATACAAAATAATTAATAACAAAATAATTAATAACAAAATAATTCCCTTGTTTAAAACCATCATGGAATTGGGATTTTTTTCCCATCCCACATTGCTTGGAGCAACAAATCTAGCTCTCATCCACTACTATAAATAGGTGCTCACCCTTTTATTTTTTAACACATCAAACCTTAAGCCATCAATGGTGGTTCAAGCCCATTGGCTTGAGCCTTGCCTTGCGGCTTTGGGTTCATAACGAGTTCTTTTTTTGGTTCCTTGTGGTTTGAGTCTTCCAGCTTGAACCCGATGGTCTAAGCTTTATTGGCTTGAACTTGAGCATGGCTTGAACCTTGGTTCACCTTGAGTTCCATCACTATTTTGCTTAAGGTTTCATCCCACATTGGTGGGATAAACCATCTAAAAGCCTTGTTATCAACTATAAATATGCCTCCTCCCTTCCACTACTCACTCATTTCTGGATTCGGGTTTTCGGGTTCCGGATTCGGGTTTTGGATTCGGGTTTTGGATTCGGACCGGGTCTACCCGGTACCTATTTCGGACCGGTTCCGGATCTTAAATATGACCCGGTTTTCTTACCGGTCCGGACCGGGTCTATCCGGTACCTTACCGGACCGGTTCCGGGTCTGTCAAAATCGAGCCGGACCGGTCCGATAACAGCCCTACTCCAACGCCAACGGCCACACTACCATACTGATGTAACCGAGCTGATCGGTCACCAAGAACCGGGTTAATCTTAGAAGTTTAGCTAAGAAAACCCAAAATATATGAAGTACTCTCTTTTCTTTCTCTCTCTAAAATATGCTGTATTCTCAGAGTGTGTGTCCCTTTTTGAGGAACCCCCTCTCTCCCTTTTATAGGAGGAGGGCACCTTGTTATCTGAGATTTTCCCTGATTCCCAGAGAAAATCCCGGATATCCAGGGATTCAAGCTGCGATTTTCCATCCCTGGATTTCCGGGATTGCAAGGTATGGGCTCTCAATCCCTGGATCTCCGGGATTGCAAGGTATGGGCTCTCAACCCCTGGATTTTAGGGATTCTGTCAGGTGAGTCAGGATCTTCTTTCCCAAGAGTTCGACCTTCCTGAGTTCGGTGGTTTTTAGGTCGGCTCATTCCTATTCAAATCAGTAGGTTGAGAGACCTTTGAGGTCGGCGACCTGTTTATCGGATATCATAGGTCAGCGGGGGCCTCCGAGGTCGGCGCCCTTCTAACAGATGTCACAGCTAAGCGGGACCTCCGAGGTCGGCGACCTTTATCAGATATCATAGGTCAGCGGGGCCTCCGAGGTCGGCGTCCTTCTAACAGACGTTACAGCTAAGTGGGGCCTCCGAGGTCGGCGACCTTCTAAAGGACCTTGAGGTTGTCATCTCCTTATTTAAGAACCTAGGTCGGACTTTTATTGGTCCATATTTTAAACCGGGTTTTCAGGGAGCGTACATTCGACGTCCTATCAACCAGTCCCCCCTACTCTAGTCGAGCTGTAAGACCGAGTAGAGTAAGATTTGTTTACAACCGGACGACCTTCCCGTTCCCAGATAACGAGGCTCTTCGGACTTCGTGCGCTATAATAACCTGTCTTTTCCTTTCCCCGCCTCCCAAACGTCGCGTCGATGGTCAAAGCCAGGTGTCGACCTGCCATAGGTCGGATAAGACGGTGCCAAATCCCAGCCGTTCCTTCGAATAGGGCATCGGACGCTCCAGATCGTCCCTATCCTTCTTGGTTTTCGCCCCTCCCTCCTATAAAAGGAGGTCTTCTTCCCCCTTTATCACTTCCGCGTTTTTATACCCTCAACCTCTGGTGCGAAAATTCTCAGGCGACACTAGCGATCACAGCTATCTGTCCCCGGCGACGCGCTTGCTCTACCTTTCTCCGGCGATCTTCCACCCAATCCCATGGGTATGTTCATCTAAACATCTCTTTAGCTTTTGATTTGTTTTACAGATATTTTCCTTTTCTTCTTCCTCCCTTTTCTTCCTTTAGTTATGTCGTCTGCTTCGGATTCTCAAAATATTTCCGGCGAATCGGCCGTGAACTCTTTTTTGGAAGGTCTTTCCTCTTCTGATGGGGATTCGGGGGGTAGGTCGGGGCGAGCTACTAGTTCCTCCCTCCGTCTTAGGGATGAGCCTTTAGGTGACGTAGACTGGTCCGAGCTAGGTGACATCCCTCCCTCTGGCATCCCCCTAATCATTGTAGATCCTCCTTCCCCTCCCCCTATGGACGAGGTAACTGTGACCGGCCTTTTAGCCGATTCATATCAGACGGTTGTAGGGGCGACTCGAGTTCTCCCTCCCCATCCTCTATCGAGGACTATCCCAGCCGCGTTGGCTAGTTTTATAAGATTTCTTAGACTTCCTCCGGGGTGGGAATTTGTCACACCTCAGGCTAGTGATACCCCTGATCATCCTCCTCCGGGTCATATTACCTGGTTTGTGGATCAGGTGAGCAGTGGTCTTCGCTTTCCACCACATCCCTTCCTTGTCTCTCTCTATGTTAAATACAATCTTCCCCTCAACCAGTTCTCTCCTAACTCTTTTCGCTACATGGTGGGTTTTCTCGTGCTGTGTCATTACAGACATGAGGAACCCGACCTGGGCTTTTTCTATTTTTGCTTTGGGCTAAAGAGTTTTAAAGGCTCCTTTTACTTGACTTCCCGAAACAACGCCCATTTCTTCACCCACCTCCCTTCCAATGTGAAGGACTGGAGGTCCCGCTTCTTTTTCCTTCGGCTCCCTACATCTGATTCTTGGGGCTTTCCTACGGAATGGACGCAGGCTACTCCGAGCCAGGATCCTATTCCCAGGCGTAATTCCATCCGGGCTGCGTGGGTCGAGAAAGTTCGGGAATGGAATGCCATTCCCTATAATGCTTTCCAGCTGACGCAATTCCATGATCTTCTGTTCCATTGTGGGCTGACCTCGAATCCCTACCCGGCTATCCCTGACATTGGTAGGCTTTATCTATATTTTTTTCTAGATCTTTGTTATTTTGCTTTTAGCTATTTCCCGACCGTTTGTATTGTTTTTGTAGATCGGTTCATGCGGACCTGCCAGTCGGATGCCTCCAAGCCGGCTGAACCAATAAAAGAGAAGGTCCCTAAGTCGACGAATCCCCCCAAGGAGAGGGCGGAGGGCTCGTCCAAAGCTAAACGGAAGGTTCCTTCTCGCCCCAAGTCTGGGGTAACTCTCCCATCCGACCTGGCTCCTACCTTGACCACCGGACGAGGCTCTGCGAGCTCGTCTCGGAAGCTTCAGGTCACTCAGAGGGCCTCTTCTCCTAGCTCCCCTGCTTCCAAACGGCCGAAGACCGCGGGTCCTCCAGGTCCGGCTATGGAGACTCTTCTCCGTTGCAAGGAGTTTGAGAGATTTCTTCCTTATTTTAGCTCCATGGTCCCGGCTAAGGATAAGCTGGGATTACGAGATGCCGATGAGGACCCTAAATTTGATGCTATGATGATGTACTTTGGGAAGGTATTCCCCTTTTCGCCTTCATACCCCTTTTGGCTATTTTTTTGTTTATTATTATCCTCTGCCGACCTGATATAACTTCTTGTGCAGTTCTTCGCCACCTTTGTGACCTTCGCAGAGGATCATAAGCTCGGCGCTACGTCTTCCTCGTAGCTCACCCAGATGCAAGCCGACCTGGAGGCCGCCCTGTCGGCTAATTCTGATCTTTCGGCTCAGCTTCAGGAGAGGGAGTATCGCTTAGATGCTGCCCTTAAGAAAAATTCTGAGCGGGAAGCGGTTTTAGAGCGGGCTCAGATGGCCAATGTTCAGCTGAACCAAGCGCTGAAATTTTGGAAGACCATGTCTTCAGCTGAAACGGAGAAGGTGGGCCAGCTCGAGGCTCAGTTGTCGGAAGCTAGGGCCGAATCCGAGAGGATAGCTCAACTTGAGGCACGGGCTAAGGCTGAGTTGGAGAAGGTCGCCGACCTCGGAGCTCAAGCTAGAGCGGCATCGGAAAAGGTGACCCAGCTGGAAACTCAACTGGCCGAGGCTAGATCCGAGGGATCGTCTTATGAGCGCGGGGCGACGGATGGCCGACGTCGATTCCTGACCAGTGACGTTGGTCACTCTTTCTTGGAGGCCTACCGTTCCGCCCTCCTGGCCCGGTATCATAATTCCACCGCATTCCTGGTTAAGCTAGCCCCAGCCGCGACACAATATTTTGATTTTGCTCTGACTCGTGCTCGTGAGCAGCTAGCTTCATTGGGCTTTTCGGGCGAGCTGGACCGGGATGCTGCATTGGACGGGGCTCCCGTTCCTTCGGGTTGGTCCGGGGACGTGGAAGAATCTCCGGAGGCGGCCTGGTGGAAGGACGCCCTTGAGGAGTCCATAAAGCAATCTGGCTTAGATTTGGAGCTGCCTTCTGATCCTCCCAGCTCACCTGTTAAGGCCAGCACTCCTAGTCCCGAGGTGGTTGGGACCGATCGTGATGCTTCTCCTCCGTTGCCTCCTCCGTCTTCAGAGCCTGTAGCTTAGTGTAGACAATGTATATTTTTCCTCTGTTTCTTTTTTCCTTCTTTCTTTTTATTGTACTGGCACAGCTATTTTGAATGACAACTTTTTGAGATGAATATACTTGGGGTTTGTGTGCTTTGTATGACAAGTTTGATATAGTTCGGTGTTGCTTGTAATCTTGATGTATCTTGTGCCTGTTTGATTTGATATGCTTACTTTCCGACATGGCCCGGCTTTTCTCTTAGTATAGTCCCGACCTTTAAAATTCGAAATATCCTAAATGTAACCCGACCACTTTGACTTAACTTTTTTCACCGATCTTTAGTGTAGGTTGGGTATTTTCCTTAGTCATGGCTTCATAGGGCGGTTCACCCTTACTCGGATATGAAGGCGTTTCGCCTGTAACACCCCGAGATATTCGGAATAATTACAGCGCCGTAAACCCTTTAGATAAGGATTTACAAGGCTAATTTTAAAAGAAGTATAAAAACAATACAATCGAACAACTGAAGTTCAAATACAGATTTGATTCAACCGATCAAATGAGTTAACTTATACAACCATATCGAATTGACCTTATTAAAATAGACGTACTCGAGTACTAAACGAACCAAGAAGACAATTCACAATAACGATAACATCAAACACATCACTGAGCCATTTCATCGTCCTGTCGGTACTGTGGTTGCCTCCCCGCTCCTCGGCTACCTGAACATCAAAACAATGTCCACCCCCGAAGGGGTTAGCAAAACAATGCTAGTACAAGTATCATCATACAATAAATCATCAATGCATCATAAAACATGCAAAACGGACTTCCGCCACCGGAATCCAACGATGCGAATCCTCACGATTCCATCTACACAATACAAGGTAATCCAGCGATCCAGCGCCCTCAGCATAGATCCCCATGATGATCCCGTCGGACCAACGCATGGTGGAAAACCCGTCCAACGATCCAGCGCCCTCAGCATAGATCCCCATGATGATCCCGTCGGACCAACGCATGGTGGACATTCGATCCAGCGCCCTCAGCATAGATCCTCATGACCCCCCTCGGATCATTTAAACCATAATTCAATCAACTATGCATACACATATGCATTTCAGTATGTTCATCAATACGAACCAATAACAATGAATATCACGAAAATTTCCAGAAATACATCTCATATTCAACAATATGAACAAAACCACAAGCATGATAAATCGAACTCGACATATGATACTTGCCTCGAAAATGGCAAGGACGAAACACTTCAATGATCTCGACACACTCGAAGGCCGCCTCCTTCGATCAACGTAACAAGCTCGAACCTTAACAAAAGGAACAATATACAAATCATCTCAAGTCGAACGATGGCCTAACAATCCGATTACATGGCCGAAAAGCTCAAAATAACCAATCTGCTGGATGCTTAGCGTGCGCTACGTACTCTACGTAACGTGCGCTAAGCAGCTGTTAGCGACGCTATCGTGTAAGACTAGCGTGCGCTAGTTCTGGAAGCGATTTGAACCGGCCGATACATAACGTACGCTACGTACGTTTAATACGTTAACTGAACCCCGATAGCGCACGTTAACTCACATATGTTAGCGTGCGCTAACGTTGCATGGCAGAATACTGCTAACGGAAAAACTGGGTTGAACAGTGGTGAATTCATGAATTCTATGTTGATACAACAAGTCATCCTCAAGCATGTCATGCTAATACGGTTTATGGAAGTTCCATGATCATGAGGTACAAATATACGGATAATCAACTCATCATCATATCTTATCTTCGATCTTCAAGAAATATTCTAAGTTCCGATTATTCCAAGTCCCAAAAACATAAGATTTCTTACGTAAAATATACGAACTAGGTAATCTCCGATTACTGATCATAAATCGATTTGAAAACGCTAGGAGTCCATAAACTGAGATGGTTCAAAGGTTCATACGATAATTAGTGCCGATACGTCAAAAGTATCCTTCTAACATGTGATGACCGATCATAAACGAAATAACTGGCTATCAAAACATGATCAGACGTCCTTAAAAACATTACTAACATCGGTGAAGAATCACCTACCTCAAAGTAGTGAAGAACACGGAGGAAGTTGAAGCAATCCAACACCGAAAGCTTGAACACCAATCTCCAATGATATAAGATCTTCAATCACGAACTAGGGTGTTGATATGAAGTGTTTAGGATGAAGGGAGTTATGTTCTAAGTGTAGGAATTCGGGTAATGGGAGAAGAGAGAACTGAAATCACGAATAGGATGCTGTCCTATATATAATAAATGGCTATTAGCGCGTGCTAGACCCTGCTCGTAGCGTGCGCTAACGGCTCACTGGACTACACTGTACTCGGCACTTAGCGTGCGCTACGCATATACCTGTAGCGTGCGCTAAGGCGTTGACTCGGTTTTTCCCCGAAAGCCGTCCAGGTACATCCCGACACTATCCGACAGGGGTCCCCCGGCCAGATCTCACCTACCGCACGTCCCAATCAATTTGACCACGCATAGCGTGCGCTAAAGACCCTCAGTAGCGTGCGCTATGAATCCACGTTAGCGCACGCTAAACATATCCGGTAGCGTGCGCTATATGCGCAGGTTTTACAATCTTTAAATCACAACCACGAAATTAAACGCTCGACAACATCGGATTATGAAATACGGAAAATAATACTCAGATCAAGTACAATCATTACAATGTCACAAGTTCCAATTACATAACAGAAATCTCGGGTATTACATCCTTCCTCCCTAAAAAGAAGTTTCGTCCCGAAACTTAAGATGAAAACAACTCCGGATATCTAGTCTTCATACCGTCCTCCGTTTCCCAAGTGGCCTCTTCGACTCCATGTCGTGACCATTGTACTTTAACCAAGTGTATTGGTTTATTCCTCAATTGTTTGACTCGGCTCTCAAGTATCTTGATTGGTCTCTCTTCGAAGGTGCCATCATTAGCTATCTCGATCTCGTCGAAATCAATGACGTGACTGGGGTCCGGTACATACTTCCGCAATTGGGATACGTGAAACACATTGTGAACGTGACTCAGCGATGGCGGTAAGGCCAACCTGTATGCTAAATCTCCCACTCTCTCGAGGATCTCGAATGGTCCGATATATCTCGGACTAAGCTTGCCTCTCCTCCCAAAACGGAAAATCCCTCGTGTAGAAGACACCTTCAATAGTAGCTGGTCCCATTCGAACTCTAGAGGGCGACGACGTACATCTGCATAAGACTTCGCCGACTGGGCAGTCAACAGTCTCTCTCGAATCAAAGCTATCTTCTCTTGAGTCTGAATAATCAATTCTGGTTCCGTCCCGATCAAATCCGAAGAATCATCCCAACATAGGGGTGATCGGCATCTTCTCCCGTACAAAGCTTCAAATGGTGCCATCTTAATTGAAGCATGCCAACTGTTATTGTAGGTGAATTCAACTAATGGCAAATGGACCTCCCAATTAGTTGACCAATCCAAGGCACAAGCTCTAAGCATGTCTTCTACAGTTTGAATAGTCCTTTCAGACTGACCGTCTGTTTGGGGATGATAAGCTGTACTAAAATTGAGCTCAGTCCCCAAAGCCTTATGAACTGCCTTCCAGAAGTGTGACACGAAGCGACCATCTCGATCTGAAATAATGGTCCTCGGCGTCCCATGCAATATGACTATCTCCGCAATAAATATTCGTGCCAATCTCTCGGGTCCCCATGTATCTTTAATTCCCAGGAAATGAGCCGATTTGGTTAGTCGATCAACTACAACCCAAATCATGTTCATTCCCGTTCTAGTCCTCGGCATACTAGTGATGAAATCCATCGAGATATCCTCCCACTTCCACTCAGGGATCGGAAGCGGTTTTAACATTCCGGCAGGTCGTTGATGTTCAATCTTAACCTGCTGACAAGTCAAACACTTCGAAACGTACTCCGCTACGTCCTTCTTCATATTCCCCCACCAGAAGTTTTGCTTTAAATCTTTATACATCTTACTACTTGCACAGGTGAATAGAATAGGGCGCGCTATGAGCTTCCTTTAAAATTGTCCGTCTCAAATCATCATCCTCGGGAACGCAAAGTCGACTCTGAAATCTCAGAACCCCATCGTCTTGTATCACGAATCCTGGGGCTTTTCCTTTCTTTACTTCATCATATAATCGAAGGATCAGAGAATCGTTCAATTGTTTAGACTTGATCTCCTCGACTAATGATGAAGTCAGTTCCATCACATAAAGTCGCCCTTGGATTCCTGGTGCCCATACTTCAATCCCCTCGCGGATCAGTTCTCGTTGAATACTGGTTTGGGATGTAAGTGCTTCCAACACTCGAAGAGAAACAGGTTTACGGCTCAAAGCATCAGCTACTATGTTTGCTTTCCCCGGATGATAGAGAATCTCCAAGTCGTAATCCTTGATCAATTCCAGCCACCTTCTCTGCCTCATGTTTAACTCTTTCTGACTGAAAATGTACTTGAGGCTCTTATGATCTGTAAAGATCTGACAATGAGTGCCGTACAAATAATGTCGCCAAATTTTCAAGGCAAAGACCACAGCTGCTAGCTCCAGATCGTGAGTCGGGTAATTAACCTCATACGGTTTCAATTGCCGAGAAGCATAAGCAATCACTTTATCCTTCTGCATCAATACACAACCCAGACCCTGATTCGAAGCGTCGCTGTATACCATAAATCCGTCAGTTCCCTCTGGCAGCGCTAATATAGGTGCTGTCGTCAGCCTCCTCTTAAGTTCGTCAAAACCAGCCTGGCACTTCTCATTCCACATGAACTTTTGAGTTTTCTGTAACAGCTGGGTGAGCGGACGAGCAATTTTGGAAAATCCCTCTACAAAGCGGCGATAATATCCAGCAAGTCCTAAGAAGCTTCGGACTTCTTTCACGTTTTTAGGGGCTTCCCAGTCCAAGATTGCCTCGACTTTCTTCGGGTCCACCTGAACTCCGTCGGCTGATATCACATGCCCAAGGAAGGTTACTTCCTTAAGCCAGAACTCGCATTTTGAAAGTTTTGCATACAGCTATTCCTTCCTCAAGGTGCTCAAAACCACACGTAAATGCTCGGCATGTTCCTCTGCGTCCTTCGAATATATCAAAATGTCATCAATGAAGACGACCACAAATTTATCCAAGTATTCCAAGAATACCCGATTCATCAATTGCATGAATACTGCAGGAGCATCGGTAAGTCCAAATGGCATTACTACAAATTCATAATGCCCGTATCGGGATCTGAAAGCAGATTTCGGTATATCCGATTCCTTAATTCTCAACTGGTGGTATCCTGATCGCAAGTCAATCTTCGAGAATACCCTTGCCCCTTGCAGTTGATCAAACAAGTCGTCGATCCGAGGTATAGGATACTTATTCTTGATTGTCATCTTGTTGAGCTCCCTGTAATCAATACATAGTCGGAGGGATCCGTCTTTCTTCCGGACAAAGAGAACGGGCGCTCCCCAAGGAGAAACACTAGGTTGGATATAGCCTTTCTGTAACAATTCCTCCAGTTGCTTCTTGAGTTCATACATCTCGGTTGGCGCCATGCGGTATGGTGCTCTGGAAATAGGAGCTGCTCCAGGCTCTAACTCGATAGTGAATTCCACCCCCCTCTGCGGAGGTAACCCAGGTAGTTCGTCAGGAAATACATCTGAGAACTCATTCACAACTGAAATAGACGCGAGCTCTACTCCTTCCTCTTTCCTCATGGCATAGCACCAAAGTCCGTGACATCCTGCTTGATAATTTCACGGCTTTCATTGCCTTGATCAATTTTCCCGAGCTTCGGTCTCCATCCTCGGAATAAGTGTTCGATCCGTCATCGGCAATGATGGAAATGACTCTCTCTCGGTAATTCAAAGACTCCATAACGGTTGAGCCAATCATCTCCGAGAATTAAATCGTCACCGTAGATGTCAACTACAATGAGATTCGATGGCCACTCTCTTCCTTCTATAGATACTGGGAAATCTCTAGCTTCTAGTGTTCCCACAATTTTCTCTCCGCTCGGTAATCCCACAACATAAGGCTCACAATTATACAAGCACGAGATTTTCAAACGATTAACACAGTTCAAAGATATAAAAGAATGCGTAGCTCCCGAATCGAACAAGACACTAACTGGTTGCAAAAGGATCTGAATCGTACCTGATGCAACAGCTGTGTTCTGATCATCAGATTTCCTCATTTCATACAGGCGTGGAGGAACGGACCCAGCACTGGATGTCTCTCTTTTCCCAGCGTTCTGCTGCTGAAATCCACTTTGCTGCGTCTGGTTCACACTCGTATCCTTCGGAACTGGAGCTGGAGTGCGAGTACCAAAAGATCAGGTCGCATTCCCACAAAACGTTGCACGGTGTCCTTCCTGTCCACACTCGAAACAGGTTACAGCAGGCGCGAAACAATCACGTCGAACATGTCCCGCTTTGCCACAGTTATAACACTTTTTCCCTGCGTCTGAAACAGTTGGTGCTGCCCGGAACTTCTTTCCACCTCGAGAAGGATGCGGAGGTCTCCTGGATGAATGAAAAGAGGACTGACCCCTGCGAGGCCCGCTACCCTTATCCTCCGTGAAGTTGCCAGACACCTTCTGTTTCTTTGCTTCCGCCGATTTCTCTACTGCTGCCTCCTTCATGTCATAGGCCAACGCCTTGTCCTGGTACTGTCGCAAGGTGGTACATTCAAATCCGGACATATACTGCTGAATTTCCGGCTTCATTCGCATGTCGAAATGAAAAATCTTCTTCGCCTCGGTCCTGACCAAGTGGCGCACATAAGTCAGTTGGTGATTAAAAGTCTTAATCACGTCCGTCACAGATACTTCCGAATTTTGTGGTGAGAAAAACTCCCGAACTCGGGTTTCTCTAACTGGACGAGGACAATATTGTGCCTCCATCATCAATTTGAATTCCGTCCAGTCAACAATGTTCTCCTCCGGTCGAATGGCCTCCCACCAGTCGAAAGCCTCCCCGGTCAAAAGATACTGGGCGACCGGAACCTTCCTATCGTTGGGACAGTTAATCCCTGCAAAAATCTTCTCTAATTCTTTCAGCCAGTGATCCCAAGAAAGCGTCTCAGCAGAACCGTCAAATTTCGGAGGGTGCAATTTAATCACTTCGGTAAGCCATCTATCTCCTCGATTTTCCACGTTATGCTGCTGTCCCATCGCCGTCTGCATACGATCCACAACTTGAGCAAACTGGTTTATCTGGGCAACCACCTGCTGAAGCACTCCCGGTACGTTAGGATCTGTATTATTATTTGCCGATCCCTGCTGTCCCCCGGAATGGGAATCCGTTCGACTAGCGGTCATCTCTGGGGTAGATACCGACTCTTCTTGCCTCGCATTTCCACGTCCGCGTCCACGACCGCGTCCGCGTCCACGACCTCCTCTCAACATACTGTAAACATAAATACTCAATATCCAGGACAAACTTTCTCAAAGTACATCCATCAATGTTTACAAGACATGAATTAAATAAAACAGTAGTATTCGAGATTAGGGAACTTACAACCACAGTCCACTCGACGATGCTGGCTCAGCAGTGATGTTACGAACGACCAATAATCAAATAACGTAAACAGACCCAACTAACCCGACTGCCAAGATATCCATAAATCTTAGCTCCGATACCATATTCTGTAACACCCCGATATATTCGGAATAATTACAGCGCCGTAAACCCTTTAGATAAGGATTTACAAGGCTAATTTTAAAAGAAGTATAAAAACAATACAATCGAACAACTGAAGTTCAAATACAGATTTGATTCAACCGATCAAATGAGTTAACTTATACAACCATATCGAATTGACCTTATTAAAACAGACGTACTCGAGTACTAAACGAACCAAGAAGACAATTCACAATAACGATAACATCAAACACATCACTGAGCCATTTCATCGTCCTGCCGATCTTGTGGTTGCCTCCCGCTCTCGGCTACACGAACATCAAAACAATGTCCACCCCCGAAGGGGTTAGCAAAACAATGCTAGTACAAGTATCATCATACAATAAATCATCAATGCATCATAAAACATGCAAAACGGACTTCCGCCACCGGAATCCAACGATGCGAATCCTCACGATTCCATCTACACAATACAAGGTAATCCAGCAATCCAGCGCCCTCAGCATAGATCCCCATGATGATCCCATCGGACCAACGCATGGTGGAAAACCCGTCCAACGATCCAGCGCCCTCAGCATAGATCCCCATGATGATCCCGTCGGACCAACGCATGGTGGACATTCGATCCAGCGCCCTCAGCATAGATCCTCATGACCCCCTCGGATCATTTAAACCATAATTCAATCAACTATGCATACACATATGCATTTCAGTATGTTCATCAATACGAACCAATAACAATGAATATCACGAAAATTTCCAGAAATACATCTCATATTCAACAATATGAACAAAACCACAAGCATGATAAATCGAACTCGACATATGATACTTGCCTCGAAAATGGCAAGGACGAAACACTTCAATGATCTCGACACACTCGAAGGCCGCCTCCTTCGATCAACGTAACAAGCTCGAACCTTAACAAAAGGAACGATATACAAATCATCTCAAGTCGAACGATGGCCTAACAATCCGGTCTACGGCCGAAAAGCTCAAAATAACCAATCTGCCTGGACTGCTTAGCGTGCGCTACGTACTCTACGTAACGTGCGCTAAGCAGGCCTGTTAGCGTACGCTATCGTGTAAGACTAGCGTGCGCTAGTTCTGGCCAGCGATTTGAACCGGCCGATACATAACGTACGCTACGTACGTTTAATACGTTAACTGAACCCCGATAGCGCACGTTAACTCACATATGTTAGCGTGCGCTAACGTTGCATGGTAGAATACTGCTAACGGAAAAACTGGGTTGAACAGTGGTGAATTCATGAATTCTATGTTGATACAACAAGTCATCCTCAAACATGTCATGCTAATACGGTTTATGGAAGTTCCATGATCATGAGGTACAAATATACGGATAATCAACTCATCATCATATCTTATCTTCAATCTTCAAGAAATATTCTAAGTTCCGATTATTCCAAGTCCCAAAAACATAAGATTTCTTACGTAAAATATACAAACTAGGTAATCTCCGATTACTGATCATAAATCGATTTGAAAACGCTAGGAGTCCATAAACTGAGATGGTTCAAAGGTTAATACGATAATTAGTGCCGATACGTCAAAAGTATCCTTCTAACATGTGATGACCGATCATAAACGAAATAACTGGCTATCAAAACATGATCAGACGTCCTTAAAAACATTACTAACATCGGTGAAGAATCACCTACCTCAAAGTAGTGAAGAACACGGAGGAAGTTGAAGCAATCCAACACCGAAAGCTTGAACACCAATCTCCAATGATATAAGATCTTCAATCACGAACTAGGGTGTTGATATGAAGTGTTTAGGATGAAGGGAGTTATGTTCTAAGTGTAGGAATTCGGGTAATGGGAGAAGAGAGAACTGAAATCACGAATAGGATCTTGTCACATATATAATAAATGGCTATTAGCGCGCTAGACCACCTTTCGTAGCGTGCGCTAACGGCTCACTGGACTACACTGTACTCGGCACTTAGCATGCGCTACGCATATACCATAGCGTGCGCTAAGGCGTTGACTCGGCTTTTCCCGAAAGCCGTCCTGGTACATCCCGACACTATCCGACAGGGGTCCCGGCGATCTCACCTACCGCACGTCCCAATCAATTTGACCACGCATAGCGTGCGCTAAAGACCCTCAGTAGCGTGCGCTATGAATCCACGTTAGCGCACGCTAAACATATCCGGTAGCGTGCGCTATATGCGCAGGTTTTACAATCTTTAAATCACAACCACGAAATTAAACGCTCGACAACATCGGATTATGAAATACGGAAAATAATACTCAGATCAAGTACAATCATTACAATGTCACAAGTTCCAATTACATAACAGAAATCTCGGGTATTACATCGCCTGATCAGATGTCAGAGGGCGGTTCACCCTTACTCGGATCTGGAGGCGTTTCGCCTGTTCAGATGTCAGGGGGCGGTTCACCCTTATTCGGATCTGGAGGCGTTTCGCCTGTTCAGATGTCAGAGGGCGGTTCACCCTTACTCGGATCTGGGCGTTGCTGTTCGGATGTCGGAGGCGGTTCACCCTTACTCGGATCTGGAGGCGTTTCGCCTGTTCAGATGTCAGAGGGCGGTTCACCCTTATTCGGATCTGAAGGCGTTTCGCCTGATCAGATGTCATTTCTAGTTTTACTTGATCAACACATTCAGAGAGATATATTTCTGTAATAGACTTTTATTAAAACAACATAAGCTTTTTTCCACACCTCTTCACACAAAATACTTTTTTAAGTGACATATGTTCCAAGTTCTTTGATGAGGTGCCCTTCCATATCCTCAAGCTCGTAAGCTCCCCGCATAAATTCGGATTACCTTGTAAGGGCCTCCCATTCGGCTCCAGCTTTCTGTTTTACGAGGGCACCGGCTACTAAGCACCAAATCACCGACCTGGAATTGTCTCTTCCTGACTCTTTTGTCATAAGCTGCTTTTGTCAAGCTTTTGTACCTTTCTGTTCGTGCTGCCGCCACTTCCCTTCTTTCTTCTATGGTATCTAACGCCTCTTTCATCATTTCCTCGTTCTCCACCTCGTTGAACCATCGAACCCGGTGGGACATTTCTCCGACTTCTGCGGGGATGACGGCTTCGGACCCGTATACCATACTGAAGGGTGTTTCTCCTGTTGACGATCTAGGTGTGGTCCTGTACGACCATAGTACCGAGCTAAGTTCATCCACCCATCCTCCTCCAACTTTGTCTAAGCGGGTTTTTATCCCCTGCAAGATTGTTCTGTTAGTTACCTCCACTTGCCCATTAGCTTGCGGGTGAGCAACCGCAGTGAACCTTTGCTTGATATGCATACCCTCGCACCAGGACTGAGTTCTCTTCCCATTGAATTGGGTTCCATTATCTGAGATGAGTATCTGGGGCGCTCCGTACCTGCAGCAAATGTTGTTAAACAGGAAACTTATGATTCTTTGCTCGGTTATGGTGGCCACGGGCTCGGCTTCTACCCACTTGCTGAAGTAGTCTATGGCTACTATTAAGAACTTTCTTCCTCCCGAGCAGTGTAACCGCCCCATGATATCAATTCCCCATTTGGCGAATGGACAGGGCGCTCCCATAGTGATCATATCCTCGGCTGGGATATGAATTAAGGGTGCGTGCACTTGGCATTTTTGGCATCGCTTAACCATTTCCACTGCTCTTTTGCTCATGGTCGGCCAAAAGAAACCAGCCCTTAGCGTTTTGCTAATCAGCGCTCTTCCTTTGGTATGGTCTCATGACACCCTTCATGGATTTCTTCCAATATACTTCGCCCTTCTTCTTCCGAAATGCATCGTAGGTATGGACCGAGGTAGGACCTTTTGTATAGCTCATCATTAATGCAACAGAACCTCGCTGCTCTTCGCACAATTTTCATTCTTTCTTGCCTCTCCTTGGGTAGTTCTGCCCTTCTTAGGTATGCCAACAAAGGAGTTCACCAATCTACTATCTCGTTCACCTCCATCACCTGTTTCATGATGCTACTCCGGGCTGCTCCCAGAATCGTTACTGTTCGCGAGCGGCAATCCACTAAGGAGCTTCCCATCTTTGCTAGGTAATCAGCTTTTGCATTTTCCGCCCTAGGAATATGGATTAACTTCCATTCCCCTAGTTTTTTGGCAGCCTCTTTCACTTCCTCCACATACTTCTTCATCCGATCTTCATTTATCTCAAATTTTCCTTCTACCTGTTGTGTGACCAGTTGGGAATCGGAGTAAGCAATGAGTCGTTGCGCGCCCAAGTCTATTCCTAGCTACATTCCCTTAATCAGGGCTTTATATTCGGCCTCGTTGTTAGATGCCCTGAAATCGAATTTTATGGCATACTCTAATTGCTCACCTTTCGGGGTAGTAAGGATTATCCCTGCCCCAGAACCACTGGTTGTCGCCGATCCATCCACATGTAACAGCCACTGTCCTTCTGGTGGCGATGGCATGGCCCCCTCTTGGATAAAGTCTGCTAGGGCCTGAGCTTTAGTCGCCGTTCTCGGCTCATATTCCATGTCGTACTCCCCCATTTCTACCGCCCACTTCACCAGACGACCTGACACATTAGGTCACCCTAATATCTCTCTCAAGGGCAAGTTGGTTCGCAATTTTATCCGGTGGGCTAGGAAATAGGGCCTCAATCGCCTGGCCGTAACCACTAACGCCAGCGCCCCTTTTTCTAGCTCGGAGTAGTTCCGTTCTGCTCCTTGCAAAATTCGGCTTGTATAATAAATGGGCTTTTGCTTATTCATTTCTTCTCTTAGCAAGACCGAGCTAACCGCTCCTTCTCCCACGGATAAGTAGAGTACAAGATCCTCTCCTGGTACTGGTTTGGTGAGCAGGGGGGACTGGTGGAACCAATCCTGAGCTGACTCTGTCAGTGTATCCAAGAATGCTCTGCAACTCACGGCATCCGAATATCTATGCAGTACCGCCATGTTCTCGAATCGGTATAAATGTCGGGTAGGATCTGAGAGTCCATCGTAGGTGAAGGTGACAGCCCTAAACCCATATGGGAGCTCGGCTGCGGATGCCTTCTGAGAAGGGATGGCCTGGATGACTCTCCATGTCCTTCCCCGCAACCCTCTGTCGCAACTCTTCCAGCTCGTCCTGCATGCTGGATATCAAGGGATCCTGCATTTTTTCCTGTCTGGATCGCTCCCATATTTTTGGATAACTCTCCCCATGTTCTTCCTGCTGATCAATTTCCTCCGGCCCATCCGAAAGGATGGGTATTACTTTTCGTGGTACCCTTTGTTTTTCGACCTCCCGGCTCTTCTGGATTGCACGGGCGATTATGTCGGCTAAGGCTTCCCTCGTCAGTGTAATTGTGCTTGGTGTGACTTCTTCTACAGGGGTGACGGGTGCTTTTTCCAGAGTCGCTTCTCCACCCGCCGCTGCTAGTTCCTCTTCTAGATTTCTAGGTATTAACTCCCCTGTTCTCTTCTGGTTCATTTCTTCCGCCATTACTAACCTCACGCCTCAACTCAAAAGTGACTCGATGTCACAATTTCCCACAGACGGCGCCACTTGATGTAACCGAGCTGATCGGTCACCAAGAACCGGGTTAATCTTAGAAGTTTAGCTAAGAAAACCCAAAATATATGAAGTACTCTCTTTTCTTTCTCTCTCTAAAATATGCTGTATTCTCAGAGTGTGTGTCCCTTTTTGAGGAACCACCTCTCTCCCTTTTATAGGAGGAGGGCGCCTTGTTATCTGAGATTTTCCCTGATTCCCAGAGAAAATCCCGGATATCCAGGGATTCAAGCTGTAATTTTCCATCCCTGGATTTCCGAGATTGCAAGGTATGGGCTCTCAATCCCTGGATCTCCGGGATTGCAAGGTATGGGCTCTCAACCCCTGGATTTTAGGGATTCTGTCAGGTGAGTCAGGATCTTCTTTCCCAAGAGTTCGACCTTCCTGAGTTCGGTGGTTTTTAGGTCGGCTCATTCCTATTCAAATCAGTAGGTTGAGAGACCTTTGAGGTCGGCGACCTGTTTATCGGATATCATAGGTCAGCGGGGGCCTCCGAGGTCGGCGCCCTTCTAACAGATGTCACAGCTAAGCGGGACCTCCGAGGTCGGCGACCTTTATCAGATATCATAGGTCAGCGGGGCCTCCGAGGTCGACGTCCTTCTAACAGACGTTACAGCTAAGTGGGGCCTCCGAGGTCGGCGACCTTCTAAAGGACCTTGAGGTTGTCATCTCCTTATTTAAGAACCTAGGTCGGACTTTTATTGGTCCATATTTTAAACCGGGTTTTCAGGGAGCGTACATTCGACGTCCTATCACATACATACTCGTGTTTTACAAGGATTGTACTGCTGCTTTACTAATAATTTTATTATAATATTATTATGATTATTTTATCTATAAAGCATGCGGTACAATCCCCATAAAGCACGGAGTGTGTATGGGGTATGGTCCGAGGTGTTGTTGTATCAATTCTCTTTACTAATACACCCACCTACATAATTAACAATATTAATTTTATTTGTACAAAGGCGACGGAGTGGAGGCATAGTATTGTCGTACCGTTTTTCAAGAACAAAGGCGACGCTTAGAGTTGTAGTAACTATAGGGGTATTAAACTCCTCAGTCATACTATGAAACTTTGGGAAAGAGTGATGGAATGCAGGGTAAGAAGAGAAGTTGAGATCTCATAGAACCAATTTGGCTTCATGCCGGGGAGGTCCACGACTGAGGCCATTCATCTCGTCAGACGCCTTATGGAGAAGTTTAGAGAGCGGCGTAAGGATCTCCATATGGTGTTCATTGATCTAGAGAAGGCTTATGATAGCATTCCGCGCGATGTTATTTGGAGGAGCCTAGAAGAGATGAGGGTGTCGTTTTCGTTCATTAGAGCGATCCAAGACATGTACTCCCAAGCTAGGACTTGCGTTAGAACCCCAGTTGGTGACACCCAATATTTCCCGGTTGAGATAGGTCTACACCAGGGGTCGGCGCTTAGCCCTCTTCTCTTCGCTCTAATCCTTGACGTCATTTCGCAGGAAATTCAGGATGGCATCCCGTGGTGCATGCTTTTTGCTGACGACATTGTGTTAGTGGCGGAGTCGATGAGGGAGGTGAACTCGAAGTTGAAGCTATGGAGGTCTAAGTTAGAATCTCAGGGCTTGCGTGTGAGCTGGTCTAAGACCGAGTATCTCTGGTGTAACTTTAGTGGTGAGGCCAACGAGGAAGAAGTTGAGGTAATGATTGCGGATCAGATCGTACCCCGTACGGATAAGTTCAAATATTTGGGTTCGATCATTCAGAAAGAAGGTGAACGTGAAGATGATGTCACTCATCGTATCAAGGCGGGGTGGCTAAGGTGGAGAGCAGCGACAGGGGTCCTGTGCGATAAGAAAGTCCCTCTAAAGTTAAAGGGTAAATTCTATAGAGCGGCAATCAGACCTGCAATGTTGTATGGCTCCGAATGTTGGGAGATGAAGAAGTCGCTTGAGACACTACAAAAAAAACAGTTTTTACCGACGCCATTTACCGACGCCAGCACCGCCGTTGTTAAACTTATAATTTACCGACGCCATTTACCGACGCCCGTACCGCCGTTGTTAAACTTATAATTTACCGACGCCCGTACCGCCGTTGTTAAACTTATAATTTACCGACGCCATTTACCGACGCCATTGCCGACGACCGGTTCGCAGACTTATTTTTTTTACAATTAACGACGCCGTTTACCGACGCCATTTTGGCGTTGGTAAATTTTTTTTTTTTTTTAATTTACCGACGCCGTTTACGCCATTACCGACGCCATTTCGGCGTCGGTAAATTTTTAACACAATCCCACATCGAAAAAACATCAATGTTTTTGGTGGTTTATAAACCAAAATCCTTCTCAACCATTTGAAATTGAATGAAGCCCGAACCTGATCCGCCCGGACCCGCACCCGACCCGCCCGGACCCCGACCTGGACCTGACCGAGCCCTCCCTTTGAGCCGGACCTAACCCGCCCGAGTCGACCCGACTTTTTAATTTTTTTTTAATTTAACGACGCCAAAAATGGCGTCGGTAAATGGCGGCGTCGGAAAATGGCGTCGGTAAAAAATTACCGTCGAGCGTTTTTCCAACGGCGGGTTGTCGTCGATAATGGCGTCGGTAATTTTTTTACCAACGCCATTTTCTGTTTTACCAACGCCATTTTGGCGTCGGTAAAAACTGTTTTTTTTGTAGTGAGAACAAGTTGGGAGCTGCTGAAATGAGAATGTTATGTTGGTCGTGTGGTCGCACAATGTTGGATAGAATCTCGAATGAGGTTTTTAGGAACGCACTAGAAGTGGCGCCAATTTCTGCGAAAGTTAGGGAAGGGTGATTGAGATGGTTTGACCACGTCCGTAGGAGGCAGGCATCTGCTCCGGTGAGGAGGGTCGAGAGTTTATTGGTTATCGGGGGGGAGGAGGAGAGGCAAACCGAGGAGCACGTGGGAGGAGCAAGTGAGATTAGATTTGAAGGTCTTAAACCTTTCCGAGACCATGACTGTGGATAGGTGCTCGTGGATGCGCCAGATCAGAGTTGTGGATTCTTTGGTAGAGAACGGTGTTGTAGTAGAGAGCCTCAGGAACGAGTTGTCTTGGTTAGCTTTGGCCTAGAGCATTGCATTTTTTACTTTTACTCTTATTGCATATTTTATCCTATTTCCTTTTGCGTGTGGTGTATTTTCTACAGGGAGCTGTGCGCAGAGTCAACCTCTCTTCTGTTAGAGCAGCGTTCATCGAGAGTGTAGTTGCCAAAGTCCCTTTAGGTAAGTCTCATGTGAATTAAGCCATGGGCTCAGGTATGGTTTTGAGCTTTTTCGAATGATATGCTTTTTTGGATATATCACTTATTACTTTGATGTGCACTAAGCTGGAGGTCTTCACGGAAACAGCCTCCCTACCATAAAAAGTAGGGGCATGGTCTGCGTACATCTTACCCTTCCCAGACCCTGCTTTGTGCAGGATATACTGGGTATGTTTGGTTTGGTGTTTGGTTTGGTTAATTTTATTTGTACCCGTTCTATCGTCAAATCAACTCGTAATAGGATCGGATATTGATCGAACTCGGAAATTTAAAATTGAGTATGAATAAGGTATGAATATAAGATATTACCCGATTATCCGACCTGATTACCCGACCCGGCCCGTGTACCCCTTCGAATTATATAAATATATTATATTTATATGTCATATATAGATATTATGTTATTTTATATATTATATATTGTATTACATAAAATATAATATATTAAATATTCATTATAATAAATTTACTTTATTAATAACATTATATGTATATACGTTATATGTTAAGAAAATTTTATAAAATATTAAATATAGGGTATGTATGTACAAGAATACCTATTCAGTACCTATTTATCCAATGGACATTACTCAAATCCTATCCGAATCAAATATGATATGATATGGGGAGGCATACCCGTATCGACGTATCCTATATGACTCATTGACATTCTTATTATAATATCTGGCTGTTATTATTTTATTTTTATACTAGTGTAGAACTGTATGTATATGTTGGAATTGTATAGGTGTTGTTGATTTGGAGTTATAAATAAGTAATGTATTGGAATATTATGGAATTGAAGTGTTTATGTTTGTCGTTAATATTGTTCTTACCAATTGTGGATTATTGTGGAATTGAACTGTTTATGTTTGTCGTTAGTATCATTTTACCAATTGTGCGATACTCTGTGAGTTGCATTTTGGGCTAAGTTAAGCCTAACTAGCGTGCGTTGCGTACAGAGATAGTGCTTGCTAGCTTACGGACTTAGCGTACGCGAAGGTTCGCACGTTAGACCTAATCAGACAAAGATCCAAACAGTGGCAGACAGGTGGGTCCAGTTGCCGGCAGCTTTCGGCGTGCATGTGCATGGCTGAGTCAACAGGCATTTAGCGCGCTATAAAGGATAGGGCTAGCACACGCTAAACGTAGATCAGTCCAATGGAATCTATCGTGTGGTCCCGGCTGCTTTCGGCCCATGCGTGGATGTAGTCAACGAATGTTTTCATATGTATAATACGGGCGGTCAGTGCACGCTAAATTTGACATTAGCGTACGGTAACGGGGTTGAAAAACCCAGCTTTCTGCCGAGCTGCGCTAGCGCGTGCTAAGGCTCTACTTAGCGCACGCTAGTAATGTATGTTATATATACCTGCAGAACGGAAATTATTGTTTACTTCAACCATTCTTTCATTATATACGAGAGAGAGAGAGAGAGAGAGAGAGAGAGAGTCCTTAGAGTGGTTTTTAAGACCCAAACACTTGAATGTTTGTGGGATTGATCATTTTTAACGTTTGGGAAGCGATTGGGAGCGGATTCAACCTTAGGACTCCATCCATTTCTTTGAAGAGACATTTGTTCTTTATTTTCAAGAGGTGTGTTGTCTATTCTTGTGTTAATTACGAGATGATGATGATATTGTTGATGATTACTTCATGTATTTGTCATATTGGTGGAGGAGAGCTTGATTACTATTGGATTTTATGAACACATGATGAAGAACATGATAATTATAACTTAAGGGTGAACATGTTCTTGATGTTTAGAAATACTTAGATGTTAGAATCATGTGGAGAAATTATGTTAAGCGTGCTTGGTGATTAACATAGTATGGAGATAATTGTTGATACCATTAATGTTCTTAGGAGGTTATAACCATTTTAATGAAAAATTCTGATGAATTATGAGATAATTATCATAGTTTTGAAATGATTAGCTTAAACTTGATGTTAAATCCGAAATCCTTGATGAATTAGTCATTGATGATTGTTTAGGACGTCATGTTTAAGTGTTGGTAATATTCTTGAGAAGATTATGATGATAAATGCTAATATTTTCATAATACGATGACTAATTAAATATTGTTCTTGATAATCCTTGTAGAACGAATTATCATAAATGTTGAAGAACATCATGAACATGTTAGTTTGATAATAGAGATGAATTGAGGAGGTTGGAATACATAATTTAAGACTTTGATAGTCGTTTGAATAGCTTGAAACTATTCGTGTTGAGTTGAGGATATCAATTTCCATGAATTCGACATCGGTGTTGTAAAGTTGTGTTATTGAATGAATTTTATTTCATCCAAGTTGCCTGCTCGAGTGAGTGTTGTTTGTCGAAAGACGTCATTCGTTCGTTAGAGGGAAGACTACTTTTCGCGTTTGAAATTGAGGCAAGTTATCCCGCTTGGTTATAATGATAAATGATTTTTGTAAATATTGTACATTCTATGTACGTGTAATGCTTTATAAACCTATAATTCATATAGAGTATTTGTTTTTTGATCATGTCGATCGTTTTTTGTGGGATTGTAATCCTAAGTTCACTATCGTTGATATTGTTGATCTCGTTGATCGTTGCTGTCACTTCGGTGCGTTCCTTTTATCCTTGTTGGAAGTATTGATTATTTGAGTTTTATTGTCATGTTGTATCGTGATATTTCTGAAATCATATTTGCTCTAAATTGGTTCCGTTAAATAAGGGAACAAAAACAAAATAAAATAATGCTAGAACCTATGAAATAGAACTCCCCTAGAATCGGCTAAGAGGTTCTCCAGCAAGCATGTTGGGGCCCAACAACAAACTTCTCCATCGTTGAAGCACCCATTTTAGCAAGAAAATCTGCCCATCGGTTTCCCTCATGGAGAGTATAAACCAACACCACATTCGAAACACAACCCAGCAATAAACAGATTATTGCATATAACATTCCCAAAACGATGAAAGTCCGCTTTAGCCTCTCTTATCAAGTGGATAGCGAGCAGGGCCCATCATGACATAAAATAGGCCAACAAAACAATAAAAATGAACCTTTTGTTACTATCATAAAAATACAATATTGTTGTGAAATACTTTATAATTTATATTTTATAAGATACACAAAATAAATAACAATATATAAAATATGGAGATTGATAATATGTAGAATATGTTTTGTAGTAGTATATTTTTTTCTTTCTCAATGATGTAACATTACATCTTGGAGCAAGCTATTTATAGCAAAGTTATACTACCATTTAAACAAATGTGTACATCAATTGTCAACAATGGTACACTACAATTCCAATTTGTCCACCTTCAAAGTTTGAATCAATCCCTCTTGGTTTGTCAAAAGTTGTGGGCAACATTTTTCTTCTTTGACAATTAATTGTGCTAAAGTCCACAATTCATAACACTCCCCCTTGGACGTAGCAATGTGAGTTGGATAAGTGTGCCTCGTTAAAAACCTTAAGCCGAAAAACCCAATGGGAATAAAGGCGGTCAGAAGGAAAAAAGAGTACACAACTTAAATCCAACCCTTGTGCATAAGCTGCCTCGTTAAAAACCTTAAGCTGGAAAAACCCAATGGGATAAAAACCAGTCATAAGGGAAAAAGAGTCTCCCCCTGAAATAAAGAATATATGCCGTCAAACTGATTTATCAATCTTGGTAAGATTAGCTCTTCTCATGCCTATATTGTATACCATCTTCTCGAATGTTGATGTCGGCAATGATTTTGTAAATAAATCAACGAGATTATGACACGAGCGAATTTGTTGAACATTTATTTCTCCGTTCTTCTGTATTTCATGTGTGTAGAAAAACTTCGGTGAAATATGCTTGGTCCGATCACCTTTTATATATCCACCCTTGACTTGTGCTATGCATGATGCATTGTCTTCATAAATGATTGTGGGAGTGTCTGTCACAAGCTTCAATCGACATTCATTTTGTATATGAGCTATAACTGATCTTAGCCAAACACTTTCTCTGCCAGCTTCATAGAGAGCAATTATCTCACAATGATTGGAAGATGTAGCTACTAATGTTTGTTTGGTCGATCTCCATGATATAGCCGTACCATTATAGCAGAATAAATAACTGGTCTGTGAGCGAGCCTTATGTGGATCGGATTTGTATCCCGCATCAGCATAACCAACTAAACCAGAGTTAGTAGCCTCCTTTGAATAGGATAAACCCAGGTCAATGGTACCATTGAGATAACGAAGAATGTGTTTGATACCATTCCAATGCCTTCGAGTTGGTTCAGAACTGTATCTTGCAAGTAAATTTACTGCAAAAGAAATATCGGGTCTGGTGCATTGTGCTAAATACATCAGTGCTCCAATAGCATTGAGATAAGGCACTTCAGGACCCAAAATTTCCTCATTTGGTTCCTTAGGTCGGAAAGGATCTTTCTTAGAATCTAAATTCCGTACGACCATAGGAGTACTCAGAGGATGAGCCTTGTCCATATTAAATCGTTTGAGCAATCTCTTGGTATACGCAGATTGGTAGACAAGTATTCTATTATCTTTATGCTCGAGCTCAAGACCAAGACAGAGTTTTGTTATTTCAAGGTCTTTAACCTCAAATTCTTTCTTCAAATATTCAGCAGCATCGGATAACTCTTTAGGAGTTCCGATTAAATTTATGTCATCCACATAGACTGCAATTATAGCAAATCCGGTATTGGATCTTTTAATAAAAACACATGGGCATTTAAGATCATTTTTATAACCTTCTTTAGAAAGGTATTCATTCAATCTGTGATACCACATGCGGCCGGATTGCTTTAATCCATACAGTGATTTCTGTAGTTTGATCGAGTATAGCTCACGAGGAGTAGCAGATTTTGGCATTTTATATCCATCAGGAATTTTCATATAGATATCAGAATCTAATGAACCATATAGATATGCCGTGACTACATCCATTAGTCGCATGTGCAAACACTCATGGACAGCCATACTAATAAGAAAACGGAAAGTGATTATATCCATCACTGGTGAATACATTTCGTCATAGTCAATCCCAGGTCGTTGGGAGAATCCTTGGGCTACGAGTCGGGCTTTATATCTCGCAATCTCATTTTTCTCATTTCTTTTTCGAACAAACACCCATTTGTAACCAATTGGTTTTATATTATTCGGTGTTCGAGTAATTTGCCCAAATACCATTCGTTTTTCTAGGGAAGCTAATTCAGATTGTATTGCTTCCTCCCATTTAGGCCAATCTGACCTTTGACGGCATTCAATTATTGAATGTGGTTCATTATCATAATCATCATTCATAATTTCTTGTGCAACCGAGAAAGCAAATAAATTATCGATTATCATGTTTTTCCGATCCCATATCTCATTGTAATGATTTATGGCATTCTCGGTGTTTTCAGAAACCATGATCCCTTCATTATTTGCAGTATTATGCTCTACAGATTCATCTGCAGCATGCTCACTAGGATGATCTTGGTTTGTGATCCCATTACTTCTCCCCTTTCTTTTTCGAGGAACAGTGTCCTTCGAACCAACAGGTCTATCACGCTTTTGTCGTGGGGCATCATCATCCATTTTCGTATTTTGATGAGGAACAACGATCCTAGCTGGAGCATTCGCAGCTAGAATATAAGACTTTGTCACTTTACTTGCATCGTTAAATGCATCAGGAAGTCTATTAGCAATATTTTGTAAATGGATAATTCTCTTCACCTCATTTTCACATTCTGTAGTACGTGGATCTAGGTGGGATAAGCTTTGTACATTCCAGGAGATATCCTCAACTGGTTTTTGTTCATATTTGTTAAGAACAGTCTTATCCCTGCCAATTGATGGAAACACCGTCTCATCAAAATGACAATCGGCAAACCGAGCGGTAAATAAATCACCCATTGTTGGTTCTAAATACCGAATTATTGATGAGGAATCAAATCCAACGTATATGCCAAGCCGGCATTGAGGACCCATTTTTGTCCTTTGAGGAGGTAGAATTGGCACATGAACAGCACATCCGAATGTGCGTAAGTGCAAAATATTCGGCTCAAAGCCTAGAGTTAATTGCATTGGGGAGTGCATATGATAAGCAGTGGGGCGTAATCTGATGAGTGCTGATGCATGTAATACTGTATGACCCCACACTGCACTAGTGAGCTTTGATCTCATTAATAATGTACGAGCAATGATTTGGACTCGTTTAATCATGGATTCCGCCAATCCATTTTGAGTGTGGACATGTGCTACTGGGTGCTCAATATTAATTCCCAGTGCTTCACAATAATCATCAAAAGTCCTTGATGTGAATTCTCCGGCATTATCCATTCTTATATTTTTTATAGGATATTCAGGAAAATGTGCTCGGAGTTTAATAATTTGGGACAAGAGTCGTGCAAAAGCAACATTTCTGGTAGATAATAAACATATGTGGGACCATCTGGATGATGCATCTATTAAAACCATAAAATATCGGAATGGTCCACTTGCTGGATGTATTGGCCCACAAATATCACCATGAATGCGTTGTAAAAATGATGGTGATTCATAACCAACTTTTTCCGTAGAAGGTTTAGTAATAAGTTTTCCACGTGAACATGATTCACAGAAATAGTCTTTGGACATTAGCATTTTTGTGCCCTTTAATGGATGTCCATGAGTATTTTCAATAATCCTACGTAACATAGAAGTTCCTGGGTGCCCAAGGCGATCATGCCATAACCCAAATATATCAGGATTCACCAGCTTCCAAGCCATGGTAACGTAGGTTTCAAAAGCTCGAATAGGGACACAATACAGTCCAGAAGTTGTTGCTTCAATCTTCTCGTGGACAAGTCGAGTTTCCATTTTATAGGATGTGATACATAGATATTCTTTATTATTCTCAATCACTGTTTCCAAGTGATAGCCATTTAGGCGTACATCCTTAAAACTTAGTAGATTTCGTTTTGATCTACCAGATAATAACGCATTTTCAATGTGTAAAATGGTTCCATTATGCAACATTACAGTTGCATTCCCGGAGCCATCAATAATCTCTACGGGACCAGATATAGTTGTAACGTGTGTCTTGCATAATTTCATGCTCGAGAAATATGCTTTATTTGTAAATATTGAGTGCGTTGTTGCACTATCAACAAGACAATTGTGTACCTGTTTGATACTTTCCATTTGTATTCCTGTTGAATCAAATCATCATATAATAAATATTTAAGACATGAAACATTTTTTTTATTGAGAATGGAAATGTAAACATACATATTTTTTTTCAATAATACATTTTTTTATGTATCATTAGTGCCGATACAAGGCCAGCAATATAAATGATAAATAAAACACCAATCCAGAATAATTCCGGAGGGAAGTCTTTGCTAAACATCAGTATTATGAGCATGCTGATCATTGTGAAAATAAAGACGAGAGATCCGTTAATCATTTTCGAAGAAAGTCGGATGAAGATACTTAAGAATTTCTATAAGAGGGTAGAGAATATGAGTGAGTTGTTGAATAAAATGTGTACATATTTATAGAATCAAAAATCACTATTACTAGCCGTTTATAGCCGTTGGAAGTGGGAGAATTTTAATATAAAAATATAGATGATTTTATTGATGTTTATATTATACATAAAGAAATACACACAAAAATAACTGGGGTATTACAAGCCAGAAAGTAAATATACGACATATAATTGCATAAATATTTTATTTCAGCCATTCATCGTCATGTCCCACTGAACCAGGATCTTCAAGGAAATCTGCTAGCTCAAGTGATTTCCAGTCCTGGTCAGGATTATCATCAAATATGTTCCCAGATGTGTTGGCCTCAATAACTTTGGATGGCTCGAATGTTTCGGTGGTATGAGCCTGGGCATCTTTGCCTTTATTTTTTAGCGATGCCTGGTATGAATTCACACGGTGTTGGGAAGTACGACAATATTTAGCCCAATGTCCAGTTATACCATATCTACGACATGGATCATTACCAGAATTTTCCATAGGCATTTTTCCTTTATCACGATGCCCGTGAATTGACTGCCTTGGTCTGTCGGAATATTTATTTTGACGGGAATAATGATAATTATCACGATTATTATAGTTACGTCCGCCACGGTCATTTCTGTAATTATTTTGACGGTAGCTACCACGTCCACCACTTTTTCGGGTTCCACGCCCGAGTCTATTTTTCACGGCTCTTGAACCGACCGGCAGCTCTACCAGAGCTGGTATGTGCTTCAGGTTCGACACGGGACCCAGAGGGTCGTAGTTCATGATTTTTTAATAATAACTCATTTGTCTTCTCAGCCGTGAGAAGAACTGAAATTGGCTCAGAATATGTTTGAAATTGTCGTTACCTGTATTGTTGTTGAAGCACCATATTTGAGGAGTGCATCGTGGTGAATGTTTTTTCCAGCTTATCAGTCTCAGATAGCTGTGTACCGCACAAGGCCAGTCGAGACTCAATTTTGAATAAGGCTGAATTATAATCAGCAACAGATTTAAAATCTTGCAATCTTAGTAGTTGTCATTCATATTGAGCCTGTGGCAATATTACGATTCTGGTGTGAACAAATCTGTCTTAGAGCTTCTTCCAGAGCTCAGAAGGCCTTTCAATTAGTATATATTCAAACTTCAGATCCTCGGATAAATGATGGCGCATGAATATCATTGCATTTGCCTCATTTTTAATATCGGCATTAGCAAGTTCCACATATTCCAAGGTAGTAGCCAATCCCATACCTTGGAGGTGCAATTTAACATCAAGGCACCATGATAGATAGTTATTTCCAGTGACATCGAGGATCTGGAATTTTTGTTTTCAATTAGGCCATTTTCTCTACAAGGATAAAACGAGTTAGTATAAATATATTCAAACTCGAATAATACTAACCTTTTCCGAGCAATAACTCGTGTTGATAACGTGTTGTGAAATACTTTATAATTTATATTTTATAAGATACACAAAATAAATAACAATATATAAAATATGGAGATTGATAATATGTAGAATATGTTTTGTAGTAGTAGTATATTTCTTTCTTTCTTAATGGTGTAACATTACATCTTGGAGCAAGCTATTTATAGGCAAAGTTATACTACCATTTCAACAAATGTGTACATCAATTGTCAACAATGGTACACTACAATTCCAATTTGTCCACCTTCAAAGTTTGAATCAATCCCTCTTGGTTTGTCAAAAGTTGTGGGCAACATTTTTCTTCTTTGACAATTAATTGTGCTAAAGTCCACAATTCATAACAAATATAATATATCTTGAAAGATAAGGGGTGTGCATTTGTTACGACCCTTATTTAATTATTCTTGGATCATATTTATATATAATTTCTTGCATCTTATTTTTTTTCAAATATATAATAATTAAATAGTACTATATATGAGCATAAAAAATTTTTGGAAACCCGAAAAGTGGTGGGTCCTGGGCCGTAGCCTATGCGCGTCCGCCCTCAGGGACGGCCCTGATAGCGAGCATACTATCTAAATAACATCTCAATTTTCGATAACCCAACTCCCAAAGATGCAGTCCATGAATCCGTAAAGGCATGCTAGTTTATGTCTGAAATTTTTCTACTGCTATATAAGGCTCTGTTCTCTTCGTCCGGAAACTCATTAATTTGATTCGATTCGATTCATTGATTCGATTCGATTCATTCGATTCTTATTGATTGATTCGATTCGTGCTCATTAAATTATTATTATTATTATTATTGTTGTTGTTGTTTTGTCATTTTTATATACTCTTGTTAATTTCCACTCAAACCAAGTGATTTTGTATCAAATTTGCAAGTGATATCAAGTTTGCAAGTGAAGGATTGGATTCGGATAAAGAAAGTTCAGATCAGATTGTTCGGATCGACTTCGAATCGTATTTGGGTGTTGTATAAATTTCGGATCGGGTTTGGGTAGTGATTTAGTAAATGAAATTGAAAATTCTTATTATAATAAAAAATTATAATATTTGAACTTCATAATCGTTATTTTAAATTAGTGATAGATGTAATCTTGCTTGCATATGATTTTTTTAGAGTAAAATACTTGTATTAAGCCAAAAGCACGAAAAAATGTTACAAGTATACAATGAAGTTCCTCAGCACTATACCAAAAGTCGGACCAAACTTTATAAATATGACATTATCACAAATATTGAAAAATGGTTTTTTATTCCTCCATATAAGTTCTCATGTTACTTGTATCTTCTTGTGGCATGTGGTCTTCGGGCTCTATATTTTCTTCTTGTTGCAAGGTAGCAGCTTCTAACTCTATATTGCCTGGAATAGAGCGCCAAATTCTCAATGTAATCTCCTTGCGCACCTTGTTCATTGCTTCTTTCCTTGCCCGGTTCAACAAATCACTGTCAACTCTACATTGGACATCTACATCATGTTCCGAAACAGGTATTCCAAGTTTACACATGCGAATAAAATTATGAAGTGTGAAAGTTGCAACAATCACGTACACTTGATATGTGTCTTTCATTTAGGGCATCGTATAAAGGATCTTCCATCTCTTTTTCAAGTTGCCGAAGGCCCTTTCAACAGTAGTTCGTAATGAAGAGTGTCGATAGTTAAATTGTTCAGACATCCCTCTAAGAACTCTTTTCTTCTTAAAGTCTGGAATATGATATCTTACGTTAGGGTCCTTAATTGGAGAGAGATAACCCGTGCTATTAGGATATCCAGAGTCCACCAAGTAGTATTTTCCTGCCAAAAATCATAAGCATATAATAAGACGACAATTGTAACATAGATATCAAAATTTTGGTGATTGATAATAGGAGTACTACTTTACATACCGACTGGTGGATGTGGAAAACCATATTTTGATTGAGTCAAAGAATCAACCCACACTGTGATATCATGAACACTTCATTCCCATCCCACATTAATGAAAGTGAAAATTCTATCAAAAGAGCAACAAACCAAAATATTCCAAGTTTTGGTGCCCTTTCGTCCTCGAAATGATATACTTCACTATCGGATATAATATCTTGAATATGAGTTCCATCTAATGCCCCAACATAATTATAAGAATTTTATTACAAACATATTAAAATATTTAAAAAAAAATACAAATTCAATGCTGTTAAATATTAAATTTTATGAATGCAAATTCACTAACCTCAAAGAATGGCCAATACAATGAGTTGTTCATTATTTCGGGTGGAACCACGGAAAGATCCGCATGTGGTCTAACAATATCAAATGATAATGTGACCAAGGCATCCAACACCTCTTTCCCGCCATCTTAACAATTATAACCAAGACAAAGAATGTAATATAGAGATGCGATTACAAACCTAAGTTGTTAATGTTGTATGAATTTTTACTCATATTAAAAACAAATATACAAACTACGGTAAAAACTCATGAATACAGAGAATGTAATATAGAGATGTGATTACAAATCTCAAATTGCAAGGAAGTCGTCAATTGAAACTGGCCGTAGGAAGATATGTCGATTGAAACTGGCCGCAGAGTACACATATATATACACAGTTTCTTAGGGTTTGGATGGTCTAAAAGTGGGAACGTTTTGGAGGTAAAATTATGACTTTTGGCGGCGAATTTGGGGAGTTTATGAATTATGATACTGATTATGGAAGGAATTAAGAAAGAATTGGAATTTTTGGCTTCATTTGGGAGTCTGAGATTGGGAATTCGGCCAATAAATAAGAATAGTTGAAGGCGTACTGAGGATATGGTTTGTGGTAAAAATATTAATAACACATCCCTATGTATATTACAGATCAATACTATTACAGTTTATCGATAATACCATATTATTCTTTAGTTAAAACATACATATGGTTTGTGATAATAATAATAAACCATATTATTTCTCATCAATACTAGACTATCTAATTGATTTCTTTTTTTTCCTAATAAATTTTAACCACAAATTACTCCTTATTATAAAGAAAATATAATAATATTAAACTGGGAAGTTAAATGACATATACTTGCATAGTCTAGTTTTTATTATATATTATACAACAATGTTACGAATTTGACTCCACAATATTAACAGTTACATTCGAACTAAAAACTACATGTCAACCTTATCATACAAAGTATTATGGTCGGGGAATGTGTAAAATACTTGGATGAAAGATATTGACTTTTTTCATGTTGACAAAAATCATAACATTTACAATAATTTTACAGTACTGTAACACTCTATGGATGCTCTCGTTTTCAATTCTCACTCCCGCTTTAACTTTCATTCTCATCCTATATTCTCCCATGGAGGTGTTGTTCCCTGGATCACCTGGAGCGTAAGTAAGAGCGTAGACATAAGAGTGGAGAATCTTTAAGGTGATTTAGGTTGTTTCTACAAATGGACCATGAGGCTATGACCAAATAACCAGGGTGTGGAAAAGTTGACAAAAACAATATAAATTTTTTAAATAATTGATAATAATAATAATATTATTATTATTATTATATTATTATTATTATTACAAAATAATTTCTTCAAGTCATTTGATTGATTCGATTTAGTTCGATTCGAGTTCACTTGCCTTCGATTCGATTCGTTCGATTCGGTTGATTCAATTGATTCGATTCTGTTGACGAAGAGAACAGATCCTAATTTGGCTGCATAATAATGTACATACATTCACACGTGGCTTATTAAAATTTGGATTTTGCTAACAGTAGCCCTAAAGATCTTATATCTTATAAAGACTCAGTCCTTAAATTTAATGTGGAAGTCATCAAGCTCCAAAACTCATCAAAAGTCTCTTTAATATTAGAAAAAAAATATAAAGAGTTTGGAACAATAGACTTTAGGCCTTCCGCCTTCCACCAATCTCTTACATAAAAGCACCACACATTTCTTTCATTCTTTGCAGCCACAACCTTTCACACACACAACCACAAAGATTCGTCCCTTTCCTTATCACAATCATACACGAACCAAAGTCAACACAAATCCCCTTTATTTCTTATTATTTCAATCCGAATCACACACAAGATTCGAAACAATTACAACTACAGACTACAATAAAAACTCATCAACAAACCTCAAGCTACGCTATCCTATTTCCATAAACTACAACAGCCAACAAACCACAACCATCTCCCATCAACTAAACAGTCTCGAAGAAAAGGAAAAAGAAAGAAACATATCTCAGGTTACAAATGGCTTCGAAAAGCATACCCTTAAAGATCTTTTTAAATCTTATGTGTTGAAACAATAACCCATCATAGATCCTTTTGAAGCATAGCTTCTTTTATATCTGAAAATAAAGAAAGTATTATAACAAATCTGTTATAATCTTTCTTTAATTTGTTCAAAGAAACACAAAAACGAAACATGCAAAACCTACCTGAGATCTTATAAAAGACTTGGAAGCCGTTTAACGTCTTTATCAACTATAGAAACACGTTAGAGATTTTTGTTTCTGTTGAATGGGTCAAGAAAGAAGTCACTAATAATGTATGTAGTTCGGTTGTAACAAGACAAAATATCATAGGTTAATATATTTGTGATTTGGTGTTACTTCGTGAGGATTGAAATGAGATAGAATTTTTGTTGGTGTCTATGTTATAAGAAAGAAATGAGGTGGGGGCGCAGATGAGAGAAAAAAATATTAAGGATTGTGGTTGAGAAAAATTAGGGCAATGAGTATGTATTTGTGTTGGTAGGGTTACTTTAAATAGGTTGTGTAGTTTGGTTATAATTTGGGTCTATCCGAATTTAGGTAAACATTAGGCTGTCATTTTTTATATCTTATTTTTTCAAGTTTATTATTCAAAACATCTTATTTCACAAAATACTTAATAGATAAGCAGTTTGGATAAACAATCCCAAACGCTCTTACAAATCTGCCTCTCTGATGTATCAAATGCAATAAGGATATAAGTGGTTTTATAAGCAGCTGACTAAAATCTCCTAGCCTTTAGTTTCATATTATGGGAACGTAAGTGGGAGGGGGTGGATTTGTTAACTAATTTGATAGAAGAAGATGACCGAGAAGTATAAACTTGACGTTAGATAATGGATTTGTTTTGATGTGATTGTTGCTCATCGTTTATTGTGAATTATTAGGTGTGTTTAATTCACTTTTAGTAATGTAAAAGTTCACGCCGGAAGCATATAACAAACATAGGGATTGTATGAAGGGGTGTTTGGATTGCTTATTTCCTATTAAATAAGTAGTTCAAAGTTAATATTTAAAGAAGGTTATTTTTCTAATATATAATCAAATAAGTAGTTAAATAAGCTATCTCAAACACCCTCAAAGTTTTAAACTTCATTTAACTCAACTTATAACTCACTTATTTTATAACCATTTAGATAAACATTACACGGCACGTCTCAATTAGATGCACCATCTTACTTACACTTCAACAATTTACACAAATATTACGCAATGAACAATTAGATACAACCCGTGTGCACCGCACGGGTCTGAATGTCTCGTATATATAAAGACTCAGTCTTTTAATTTAATGTGGAGGTCATTTAGTTTTCAAAATCCTCTATTTTTCCTGCATAAATTTTTATTTATTTCATTCAAATTAAAATCGATGTCTATTGGAGTTTTCATACCTTAAATTGTCCTATGTCAGTTTCCAAATAGTCATATCACTTCAACTTCTGCTACATTGTGATTCTTATAAATTCGTAGTTGATGCATATCTGTGTGAGCCATCTGATTTTTGCCCTATGTCTGTAAATTATCAACAGTGTTTCTCAACGGCTGGTAGAACTAGGCAAATATCATGCTTACTTTTACATGGCAAATTTACTATCAATGCCTAAAAGTATCGTTCATAGTTTTAATTCCATGTTTGATTATATATCTTCTTTTTTCCAGTGGAGGATTTTTTAAGAGGGAGTGAAAGACCAAGGACCATGAGGTATAAGTTTGTTCTTAAATTCACATATGTTTTTTTTTTCATCAAGAACAAAAACCAATTAATTTATTTGAATTTGGAAGGCAATGGTGATGAAATCCAATCTGATCTAATTCAAAAATAAGGTATCAAATCTTACAATAATTTGTGATGAAGTTCAATAGTTAGCTTTCTTTCGGATAGACACTAGAGCAAACGGGTCAATCTCTTCATGGATTGATTGGTGTTTGGACCCGTCAAAGCATGCAAATTTTAAATTTACACCAGTGTGTTATTTGCTTCTTTATGACATCATTGTCCAGGCTTACAGGTCCTTCTTTATCTTCGATATGGTCTTCTTTTTTGAAGCTCTACAACTGAGATTATGGCTTCTGTTTTGTTTAGTTGGTGTTTGGGCCTAGGCATTCTTCATCATAGTGGTCATATGTGAAAGTCATAAAATTGGTCATAGTTTAGGATTTTATGTTTTTTTTGCTACTGGAAGTGTTGTTGCTTTAATTTCAATTTGTAACGATTTTAAACTTCTAATATAATTTGTAGTTTATATCTTATAGATTAGTTATATTAGGGGTGGAGAATGGGATTATAGCGTTAGTTTATTTTGGCTCCTTCGGTCATTGTGATCTTTTTTAATCTGTTTCAAACATATATTGAAAGTACGATTACGATGTTCTATGGTTACTTACACATTTAACAAAACGGTTTTTCATCTCCTATTTCTGTGAGACGATCTTCGTATCATGTTTTAACAGAAGTGAGTTTTGTTACTGTTGTATTTGTTTCGAGTTACTCTAATATCTAAAAGATTCAAAGCTTAGAAACACATGCTTGCATCTCTTGAATCATTTCAAGTAAGTTCACACTTCACAATTATTTTTCAGATGCTGGTCAACTCAACAATTACAAAGTAAGGACAAGTTATACTTGGTTAAGAAGTTATATAGCTTAGAGTATTTAGGTTTTTTCATGGAAATCAATTTTTTAGGCATTGGACTAAATTTTGGTTCCACCCAGTGACCGTAATGAAGACATCATAGTTGTCGATTAAGAAGTGATATAATGAAAAAGATAACATGTTAATTTAACCTTAGCACTTTTAGCACTTTTGACCAAAGCCGTTTATAAATCTTTTGACCCGTTCTCGAATAGTCAGCATCTCTTGAATCATTTCAAGTAAGTTCACAATTATTTTTCAGATGTTGGTCAACTCAACAATTTCTTATACTTGGTTAAAAAGTTATATAGCTTAGAGTATTTAGGTTTTGTCATGAAAATCAAATTTTTAGGCATTGGACTGAATTTTGATTCCACCCAGCGACCGTAATGAAGACATCATAGTTGTCGATTCAGAGTTGTGATTTATAACATTGTTGAGATCTATTGTCTTTCACAAATGGTTTAAGTGATATAATGAAAAAGATAACATGTTAACTTAACCTTAGCACTTTTAACACTTTTGACCAAAGCCGTTTATAAATCTTTTGACCCGTTCTCGAATAGTCAGCATCTCTTGAATCATTTCAAGTAAGTTCACAATTATTTTCCAGATGTTGGTCAACTCAACAATTTCAATGTAAGGACAAGTTATACTTGGTTAAAAAGTTATATAGCTTAGAGTATTTAGGTTTCGTCATGAAAATCAATTTTTTAGGCATTGTACTGAATTTTGATTCCACCCAATGATCGTAATGAAGACATCATAGTTGTCGATTCAGAGTTGTGATTTATAACATTGTTGAGATCTATTGTCTTTCACAAATGGTTTAAGTGATATATTGAAAAAGATAACATGTTAACTTAACCTTAGCACTTTTAGCACTTTTGACCAAAGTCGTTTATAAATCTTTTGACCAGTTCTCGAATAGTCAAATAAAAACCATAATGTGAACTTTATTAACCCGAACAATTTTGGTATGAACCTATATTTTGTATATATATTTTGATACGTAAACATATATCATTAATAAAAATTGAGTTCATAGTATAAAGAAAGGAAAAAGTACATACTTTTAGCTTGAATTCGTTTGTTGATTATAATTAGTTCAATTTTTTTCGAGACATAAGCAAAAATGTTCAATTTTTTATCGAAAAACAAGAACGGTGCATTGCACATTACGCCAATGAATAATTACTTGCATTACTTGCTTTAAATCTTATATTAATTGTACTTAATTTTATGTTGTAGTCTCAATGTATTGAATTGAAATCATTCATATTTTTAAAAGTGTCCAGATATTGAAACTGCAAATAACATAAATTTTAAAATAATTCATATAAAATTAAGTGCAATTAATATATGTAATCAACGCTTAAATACAATTATTAGGAGAGTATATAGCAAAACCCCTAAAATTTTTACTTATTTTGAGCGAGATTAACTTCTGTATGGTATAAACACATTATGCATATATCAAGGAGTGGCATAAAATCCTATTGTATTGTCTTTGCTTTTTTGCTTTAGACAGTCCATTTTGTATAAAAACAACCAAAAATTAACAATTAATTTTTTACTAAAATTTTATTTGTGAATAATTAAACAATTAATGTAAACAGTTAATAAATTACTTGATCAAATCAATTAAATGAAACAATAAACTGGTCAAACCAACTAAATGGAACAATCAATTGGTCAATCGTGAATCGCTTTTCTCAATACTAGTTACTCTAAATTTTATGTTACGAGACATTCTGACCCGTGCGATGCACATGTCCTGTTTACCATTAACAAATCAAATTTTTATTTATATCAGTAACTCAAACTCAAAACGTTTTGTATGTGTGTTACATATTTCTCCAATTTTCTCAAACATTAGTCGAGATAGTAATTTACATATGTGGCTTCGTCTTATATCATTCTACTTTTTGAACCATGCCAATCGTGATTTAGCGTTGCATGTCATTATGCATTGGTTCTTCAGTAATTCATGCTTGACACGGCTTGGTAAAAACAAATTTTGGATTGGACAGATTTTTCTTGATAAAATGAAAACTTGAGGCCCTGCCCCATCGAGGTCTTTGTTATCTTTTCCCATTGTTAAAGAAAGTTACTAAACAATATCAATCTAGAAAACTTTATGTTGCAAATAAGATTACAGTAGCAATACAACAATATCGACGGTACCAATATGCTTAGAGCTCAAGGACAACTCTTTACTCACCTGTTCCACATTTACCATTCACAAATATTCACGGATACTCCCGGTGGGTTTGAAAACTACCAACCTTCTATGATGCTACCTCTCTTGCATGCCACTTGATCCGCTTCCTGGACGACTTGAGAACATACTCCAGGATTCGCTTCTTTCTTTTTCGACCTAAATAAAGTAATGAACTAAAAGTTTGTGTAAAATATTTAATTTTTTACTATCCATATAACTAAATAAAGTGTCGTTACTCATCAATCTTCCATGATTATTGTTGTGACCCATAATTTTTCGGAGCATAAACGCCTTTTTTCCGATTGTGTTAATAAAAATGTAGATCCTTTGTTTGGCACACCAAGATTAAGATATTTAAACATTCAAAAATTGAACATTGTTCTTGAACAATTGTGAAGTGGTGGATAAAACATAAGCGGGTTATTTATACAACGAATATGCAGAATTGAGTGTAGCTTAACAGCAAAAGGAAATGAAGGGATTGGAAGACGATTTTTCGCACAAAATAAATTAAGACACTTTTAAGTGCACATAAACATTATAATTAATCTAGTTGGCTGTGTACGGGTCCAAACGCCTCGTTAAACTAAAAATGCAATTTTAGAACTACATCATCCCTTATTTTTCTTATAAACTCATAACCCTAAATTAATTATTCTCTCGCATCCGTCACATTTACTTCACCCCTCTTTTCTTTCAATTTCATCTAAAATATCTCAAACCTCCCTCTATCATCCAAAACCTCCATAACTTCTACCATCAACGTCAACTAATCGGATCCGACCACAGATCTTATCTTGTTTTTTGATTAACAGCACCGCTGGAATGTTTGTTGGACTCCAAATCCGGCGTTTATGTAGTCGTATTTTGGATCTTTGTTTGCCTTCAAATCCGGAAACACTAACCATCACCTGATTCTGGGTAACCCGTAACCGCTGCCGCCAACCACCGCAGTCGCATCTTAACACTGTATCTCAGCCTAACTGCCGCATAAATAGTTGATAGACGGTAATTGTGGTATTAGCTTTTTTGTGTTCATCAAATGGTGTATTGGATGGCCGTAAACGAAGAATTAACACTTATCTCAACTATCCAACCGAAAGTCTTATATAATGGCATTGTATGATTTTTTTTATGTTGTAAATTGTAACTGATGAAGGCAAAAAGATGTAACTGATGAAGGAAAAGGGATGTAACTGTAAAATCATCATTTCGTTTTCATATATACATTCAATTTCAAATACTTATTACACTTATTAGTATTATTTATTTAGATTAGGTATATTTTTTAGCCATTAAGACTCCACAATAAATGAATGGAATTTTAAAGACTTATTACACTTATTACTATTATTTATTTAAATTAGATATAATATTTTTTTAGTCATTAAAACTCCACAATAAATGAATGGACTCAATCTTTATATATACTAGTCATTCAGACCCGTGCGTTGCACACGGGCTCTATCTAATTGATCATAGTGTACTGTGTGGTATTTATTTTCGTCATTAGGTTTATAAGTTGTGATGGTATCACAATTTTTGTAAGCGTCGCATGAGTTTAAGATGAATTAGTTTAATTAGTTGTTTGGTGACTTTTATATTTAGACCGAGTCATTCAGACTCGTGCGATGCACACGGGCTTAATCTAAATGTTCATAGTGTATTGTTCAACACTAATTTTCGTCATTACATGGGCTGTATATAAGTGTTCATAGCGTAATCTTTGGCACTTATTTTTGTCATTATATATCTAAGTTGTGATGGTATCACACCTTTTCTAAGCATGACACATATTTAAAATAGTTTATTGACATTAAAAGAGTATATATGAAGAGATTTTTTTCAAGATGCTACATTTAAAAGAGTCTCTTCACATGTAACTTTTTAATATATATAAGTTACATACTAAATGTCAAAGGGAGGTTAAACGCATACGGTTCTTCAAAATAAATGTAACCCTTATATAAAATCGTAACAAAGTGGATATTCGCTATATTTTGAGATCTAGCTTGTGACAATTAATTATCCTTTTGGTTTATCATATCAAATACGGTAGTTCCACATTACTACGCTTAATTAATCGAACTTTATTTTATGCACAAAAACCATTTAAGTTTCAATATTTTTTATTGTTGTGAAAATCGGTCCAATATTGTTAGTATATTTAATTTGTACCAGGTTGCATATATAAATATATTTGAAGACATCAATCTCAACATATAATTTTTCTACTCTTAATAACTAATATAACAATTTCATTTTGCCAAATTTGTTTGTCATTCTACAAATGAAACTAAAATTATATTAAGATAATCAATTAATCTCCATAGTGATATTACTTATTGAGTAAGATTTAAATTTAATTTATAATAGATTATATAAATGGTATATCTATATTGTTTAAACTACATAAATCGTCAAAATGATATTATTTATTATGTAAGATTTAAACTACAGTAAAATTATATAAATGATAAATTCTCAAAATAACATAATCGCTTAATTGCCGATACTAATTGTGGATATGATTACCCGAATCATTAATACGTATTTATTTTATCTATAGTCTATTGCTTTGCACCATTTATGGATAAAGATGATAGTGTGAAGATATTTTTATTATATACTACCATTTTCAATATGTAACATCGACATAACTTACACAATCATATCAAGTATCAAAGTCACGCAATATTTCAAGACGTTTAATTAAGAAAGTGACATTAACACACCGCAAGACAAAAAACTACATTAAGAGCAAAAATATTAAAATGCACCAACAAAGTGTAGTAATAATTATTGACTAAAAATTGAACTCGTCACATTATTTTCAATAAACTTACCTGCTAACGAATCAATAGTATTAGCCCATTTATCGGTATTACATCAAGCAAAATATTGCATGTTTAATTTGTAACATATATTAATATGAATGCTAAGTATTCATCCCACCGATGGCCATGGCGTCGTTCTTGTTTTTGTTGTTGTTCTTGTTGTTGTTGTTGTCTTTGTCGTTGTTGTTCATTGGCCTTTTTCATGTTTTGTTCTTGATACAATTTTTGTGACTTCTCGATATCTTTCTTTAATGCTTCTTGACGCGCTACAAAAAACAATTAGATATAGTTGATCGTTAGTAACTTAAATACAGTTAATCAATATAATGCATTTTCGATCAAAGTAAAAATGTTCGTGCATGTACCACATAATTGATAAGACAACGATGTGTAGGATCTCTTAAACCATTAGAGAAGATGATGTTACTACCAAACCTCCTAAGCACCATCTTTATGTCCTACATTGTTACACACACAAAACACACGTGAAATTTACATAATACATTATAAATCAATATGCTAAATCAATATGATGCTTACTTTACCACCATAATAAGTTGTAGCCCAATGTGCACGCGGTGTGGAGGAAGTTGTGTTTTGTTGTGTGATTTTTGACATATTATATAGTTGATAAAATATTTGTAACTCATGGACGGGAAGGTAAAAAGACTAACACTAATTGGTGTGTTTAATTTATGCATTCATGGCACCAAACACTTCATCTCCACATTTCACTTTCAATTCGTGAGCCATTTATTATAACCACTTTACATTTATAAGGCTACTTAAACTTTTAGTATATAAGATAAATGGCCATTATGTGAATATTCATTGTACACTTAACGAAAGTTGCTTGACATGTCTGGAAATCAATGTCGAATAACAAATATGATACAATCAATTCATCAAGTATTAATCATGACCACTTACATTTATAAGGCTTCTTAAGCTTTATATATATAAGATAAGATAAGATAAGATACTTGAAAAAGTAAAAAATTACACATTCTTCTTCTTTTACCTTCTATTAAAATAAAATAAGATTTCATATACTTTTCGGCACGAGATTTAAAAAAATGTGAAAAGTAGTGTATAAAGTGAAGGTATAAATAGGGGTGGCAAGATATACCGAAATGCCGAAATACCGAATTTATCGTACCGAAAAATTACCGAAATTGTCGAAAATTTTGGTATACCGAATTTTCGGTACGGTATGGTGCCGTACCGAAAAATTTCGGTACAGTAACGGTATGATTTTTTTTTTATTTTCGGTATTTCGGTATATACCGAGATACCCAAAAAAATTCGGTATTTCAATATATATAACGGTACGTCGATATTTTCGGTATCTTTTTTATTCGATATTTCGGTATATATCGGTATATCAAGATTTTTTCGATATTTTGGTAATTCGGTATTTCGATAAGTTCGGTATATCGAATCTGAAATAAAATTGATTGTCGAGATTTCGATGATATCGGTATGGATGAAAGCCATACAGAAATTCAGATATCGAATTTCGGTATACCGAAACTTTTGGTACGGTATCGGTATGAATTTTGTTGTACCGAAATTTTCGGTACGGTATACGGTATCGACAAAAAAATTCGGTACGGTACGGTATACCACCTCTAGGTATGAATATATAATATTTAAAGTTGTGAGAGATAAAAGATGTCTTAAAAAAAATAATCAAGTATCTTTGGACGACCAAAAGGAAATATGAACCAAGATCGATTGGGACGAAGCGCGGAGTACTTAATTTAGAAAGTCACTTACTACTATTACTATCATAATTTTTGATTTTGATGGGGTATAATAAAAAAATATAAAAATAAAATAAAAGAAGAATAAGCTCAACAGTTAATCATAAGAGCCATGGGTACGGTGGCGTTGTGGATTGCGTTTTCCCCACCAGCCGAAAAAAACCGACGGCGCACCGTACCGCTGGTGGCGCCGTCGGCCCTTGCGCCGTGGTGGCCAGCCAGCGCGGTGGAGCCTTTTTTTTTTTCTTCTTCTTCTTTTTTAGTGGGTTTGTTTGGGTTTGTGATTTAATGTTGTGTTTTTATGTTGTGTTTGTGTTTGCGTTTATTATATGTTGCGTTTTTTTTTTTCCTTGAGTTGCAGCCTGCAGGTCGATCACATGGAGAAGAAGACCAAAAGGGTTATTTTTTATTATTATTTTTTTAATATAAATAATTAATTTACATTTTATACCCTTGAAGTTTAACTTCATTGTCATTTTTATTTTAAACTTACCTTGTGAAGCATGTATGCTAGCTTTTTATTTTTATGCATTTTTTTTTTAATGTAATGTGTGTTTTTTAAATTAATGGTATTTATTTTAGTTAAAATTATGTATGTTTTATTTTAAGTGCTTTTTATGCATGTATGTTTTATTTTAAGTGCTTTTTAAAGTATGGTTTTTAATTTTATGTTTGTATTGTGTGCTTTTAATTTTATGTAATGTGTGTTTTTAAAATTAATGAAGTTTATTTTAGTTGAAATTATGTATGTTTTATTTTTAATAAGTGAAAAAATAAAAAGAAAAAGTTAAATTAAGTGCAGTGACGGATCTGCAAATGTGGTCTTAGAAAGGGTTTACAGTGTCAGCAAAAAAAGCCAACGGCACGAGCCTAACGGCTTGACCGTACCCAGTGCTCTAAGAGAAGAAGATGGGAGAAGAAGAGGCATCGCCATCGCCATCGCCATCGCCATCGCCGCCGCCGTCTCAGACGACTAAGGCGTGGCGCACTTACATATCGGAAGAGCTTCCCCGCAGTGTCCAAGAGTCGGCAGACACCGCCATTCGCTCCGCCCGCTCGCTCCAGGAATCCTCCTCCACCAATCTCCGTTCTCTGCAGGTCAGAAAACAATTCATCCTCCCGCTCCTCATCCTCCTCTTCTTTTATTGATTCCTCTTGAACACAACAACCGTATGTATTGGACATGCGCTGCTTTATTTCAGGATTTTCTTCCTCAAATTGGAACTCGGTACAGATATTACGAAGGGGCTTTCTTCAATAAAGTTAAAGGTGCACTGTGCCTCACCCCTCACCCCCACACATATGATGCCCTATATATTACTTGCTATATTGTAAATCGATCTTTGTCTTTTGGCCAACCTTGTTCTAACTCACTTTACATACAGGTGGATCAATCATGCTTCCAAGTGTGATCGTCTTATGAATTCGTTTATCATCTTTGCTTTTCTTTCATCTGTACTTTTTGAGTTTTTGAAGAAACTCCAACTTATCTTGCTAGTCTGCTTATCGGCTTATGACGTTTGTATAGGTGAGTTGGTGAAGGCAAGTGAACAACCAGCTCTGGCGGGTGGGGTTGCTGTTGCTGCTTGCCTCCTCCTTATGCGTGGTATGCCTTCGAATTATGCCTCCCCCAATCTGAAATTATAAAGCAAATAGATAACAATAGGAGAATTAGTATACGAACAATTCACTTTTACCTAAATCCTAATGAAATTGATCATTGGAAAGACTGAATAGTGATGATTTAGTGTACGAATCCTGCGTAGTACGAAATGTGGGTCCTTTTGGTAATGTCATGAAGACCACTAATCCATCAAGTACTTGAATAAACCTATACTGTCTAAGGATTTATTTTCTTCCGAGATCCTTTGTTTTGCTATTCTGGCTCACTTAGGCTGCACTTGGATGATAGAATTTGGCATTGAGGACAATTTTTTTTTTTTTTTGACTATATAAGAATGATTTGAAATTCACCCAAATGTGCCTCTAAGGATTTAAAATCCATTGTATCCAAACAAATTCATATTATTTGAAGTTACTTTTCTTTAAATTCTCCCATCCAACTGGAGATTAAGTTATCGGATCTCATTAGGAGAGCTTGTACTTGTTATCCTCCAGTTTGTTTAAGGGGTTGAAAGCTTCAAAAATAAAAATGAAGAAATAAATAAAAAACGGAGACTTTAGTTAGTGATTTGTTCAAATTTCCATCAAATTAGTCACATTTAGTGCACCATTGAGTTGTTAGCTTTTTTCAGAATTCTCACTTACACACAAGATTTATTTTGCATATAGGGCCTAGACGATTTTTGTTTCGCCAAACATTGGGTCGACTTCAGAGTGAGGAGGTATGCCAGCATATTATTTCTCTCTCTCTCTCTCTCTATTTTTTTTTTTTTTGGTTGTATGACTATAGTGGAATTGGAACCATAGTACACTTTTGGGTAAGTTCTGATGATGTTCGTCTCTTTAGCTCACGAGAGGGGTATGTTTGTGACAAGTATCTTGGGCTATGAGCTGAGGACACCTATCATTTCGGCTGTATGCAGGCACAATTTGTTAGAGCTGAAAGGAATGTCGAAGAGTTGGCCCTATCGATCGACTTAATGAAGAAGGAAAGCCAAAAACTGCTTCAAAGATCTGTGCTAGCTGAGAAGGACATGAAGCGTGGGCATTCTAACCTCATGTAAAGTACAATGAATCACTTAAATTCATATCTGGATTAATCTTTCTCATTCTTTGCACCTGATGTTTGAAATTATATGTAGGGATGCTGGATCTCAGATTCAAAGCCTTGCAAGATCAGTGTATAAGACAGAAGCTGAAGCTGCTGGTATGTTCATAACTTTGTATTTATTTGATCTTTCTTTCTTTCTTTCTTAATTATCTCGTATTTGTAGTCCGTGATGCTTGGATAGACTCATTCTACAATGGATTTCAAATCCTTATGTTACTTTTTGAGTCATTTTGGAGGATTTCAAATCTATCTTAAGTGGAGTCATTTGAATCCTTCCTCGAATTTTCTCCTCAAGTTTAATTTACTTTCATCCAAATGCAACCTAAGGTTATATAGCCTATTAGTCAGGAGAATATTTCTTCCTCCGTTTTCTATCATCATGCTCCACTGACACTTTCTGAATGACTAAATTGCTTTCCGTTGCCTCTCAACGTAAAGAAAAGCTCATAATAAATCTACATAATTGTTGTCTCAGATTCTTGCTAGCTGATTGATGGATACTTCATGAATTAGAGAAACCTTGGGCCTATTCCAACAGAAAGGCAAACTTGACCCGATAAACTAGTAAATTTTATCCTTTGCGGAGTTTCATTATCTAGTAACTGTAGAGAATAAACAAGTCTCTTGATAGAGTCTATATATGACAAATTAAGGATTAACAAGATTTAAGAAACTTTAGCTAGGGCACAAAGGGCTTGTCAATTTTGTTTTCCATGGAGCATCCGTCAATTTTTCGCTCAGAATTCACTACGACATACATATTTTTGAATTTAAGCAGTAATGTGAAAAATAGTGATTGAATGGGACCATTCAAGCGCATAGATTTTGAAAAGAATTTCAGAGTGACGTGAGCTTATGAGAGTTTTAACTAGTGCAGAAATTCAGCCAGGACAGGCTTCTTTCCTGCCATGAGTCAATTCGGTAGCACAAGTATTTTGAATTAGGGTTAAAAATATATTGATTTTTACAAACTCAAATCCTGAAAGCAGGAAGCATCCGACTTGTCTTTAGTTATTTATTGGTTGAAAATCAAATTGGACAAAAATGGGTGCTATAAAAAATCTCGGGTCCTTCAAATCTCCATTCGGAATCGAACTGTCCCATTAGACACAATTCCCAAAATTGTCAATCCTATTTTTTGGACCCAAATCTCCACATTGAACCATTCCGAAAATTTAGGACAATTCAATATGGAGGATCTTTATTTTGGTTCAATTCCGGAGATCAAGTCTACAAGCTCCGACACTTAGTTCAATTCTGGAGATTTTAAAATCTCCGAAGTGGTCTGAACCATGCTCTACCCTAGTCTATTATGTATATATAGACTGGTTTCACCATTAGTATATATAGCAGTGTTTGCAAAGGCGGCGCTCCGCGCGCCTTGAAGCGCGCCTCGGAGCGCCTTTCGCCGGAAACGCTTCTAGGCGTCCGGCGATCTACCAGAAACACAAAAGGCGGTCGCCTTTTGGACAGGGCGCACGCTTCAGAGGCATCGCGTGCGCCTTCAGCGCTTTTTGGACAGGGCGAACGCAGTTCGTGTTTTTTCTTAAAAAAATTTTTCGACTAAAACGACGACGTTTCAGGCTTTGACGGAAAATAAAAAAATAAAAGAAAAGAAAACGCGTCCTGCACTGTCCGTCGCCTTCAGCAGTTAGATAAGGAAAAAAAAAAAAGGTAACCCTACTTTTTATCCCACGCCTCCAGCAGTAAGGTAAGGAAGAAAAAAAAAAGGAACCCTAATGTTATTTTATAAGATAGAATACTCCCACCGTGATTTTCACTTCTCCCGCATATCTTTTTTTTACTTCTTCACCAGTTACAAAATTTCCAGCAAACAAAAAAAATACTCCCAACAATAAATACTCCAGCCAGTTTTTTTTACTTCAGCAAACAAAAAAAATACCAGCAAAAAATACTCCCAACAAAAAAGAATCCCAGTTATTGTTGAACTTATTTTCTTTCATGTTGAACTTGTGGCTTGTATCGTTGAACTTATGTTATTTCATTTTGTTTTGGTTGAATTTTTTATGTTTTTGAACTTTACATATGTTGCTTAAGTTGTATTATTACGTATTTGAAGTTTATTTGATTAAGGGATTATTATTTAGGTGTTATTCTATACCTAGAAAAAAAAAGCACGTAGTGCTTACGCCTCGGCGCCTCAAGGCTTACGCCTCGCTTTTTGGCAGGCTTACGCCTTCGCTTTTTCAAACATTGATATATAGGCTGCATGGGAGGATCTGCAGTTTCTTTAGATGCATGATTAGGGACGAGGTCAGGGTTGGAGGATCTGCAATTTCTTGCAATGCAGTGACTGGGTACCGGTCTGGGTGGGAGTTTGCGAATTTGATTTTCAACTGATCTGTCAAAGCTCTCTGTATCCAGGCGAGAATTATCCATTCTGTAACGTTCCCGTCCCTAATCACTGCATCTCCAGAAATTTCAGATCTAGAAAGGGAAATCAAGATATATCTGTATCTTTTGTCGGGGTTGGGGCTGGCTTTTCCAACAGCTTTACTCTCTGCGGGTGGTCGATGCGAAGTCTACTGGCTGCCGCTCAATATGGTGGTAGCAGTTTCTGCCGTAGTTTCTGTAGGCTGGGTAGGCTGATAGGTTTCACTTTCAAGAATGCCTTGCTGCTGCTGATTTCTTCTGTGCTAGCTGTGAGCTTTTTTTCTGTGGTGTTTGCGTTTGGTTCGAAATGCCAATATATGTAGATGCGTGCGTATATGTGTGGGCGCGCACGCTAACACCACATGTTTTAGTCAGTTGGGTGGTTCTAAAAACATCCCAGGCCTTCTTAACAATGTATTTGTCTGTGAGTATCATAGATTGAACTATCTTGTCATCCCCTCTGGAAGGATCATTCCTTCTAAAGCTCTCGATAACGAGTAGTGATTTTAGTGACGCATCATTTTTTTGAACAGAGCATCATGTGCTTTTTGCATGTGACAACTTCCACCGAAACGTTCGTTTTTCCTTTATCCTATTTTGTTCGTAATATATTTTCTCTTATATAATCTTACTAGGTTTGATGGATCTGCTGCGTGAGATTCCTGGTAGGGAGGCTTTAAAGCTACGAGCAGATGTAAGTTTCTTGAAAATTTTCTAGTTACATATATCTGCACCGTTAAATCTATTTTACTATCTGATTACTTGCACCAGGTTGCTTCGATGGCAGCACATCTGCGACAGCAAAGATCTGCAATGGATAGAAAAATCTCGAAAATTTCTGATTTAGGTGTTCCTGTGTAACAACAAACAAGCAGTCTTGATCAAACGCTTCGACTTTCGATTGGTGCTCCGAAATAATTTCAGAGCCACTTTTGTTGTTGCTCACTCGGAGCGGAGGGAGCATTGAATGAAAGAACATACCTTGATGATTCCTTTCATTTAGACTTTGAATGGATTTTAAATTATTTATGTTATGAGATACCGAATTTGGTCGGAAGAGCAAACCATGGTTGTAACGAATAGAATCTGGAAGAGGACGAATTTCTCTCTTTGATCTAACAATCAACATAATTGAATAGGAACATCGGAGACTGAACGGAGCTGGTTGTTCGTCCGGAATCTTCTTTCCTCTTCACTTATTTTTCATTCACTCTATTTGCTTATTTTTAACTTGTGTTGTGGTTTAATTCCATATTAGGTTGTGATAGTATGAAATCAAAATAAATGTAAGAACTTGAGTTTCAGAAAAATAGAAAAATACATAACTATCCTGGAGGTGTAGTCTTAATTTCCCAAACTTCAATTCTTTCTAAAATTACAAATAATCCCCCTAACATATACTTCTGACTTGTCAAGCCGGTAAGTCGCGTTAGTCGAGACAGGTCCCTCTGAGCGAGAGCGACTAGTCGGTAAGTAAAAAATAATAAATAATAGTTATGTATTTATATATGTTGACATGAATTATATCATGGGGAAAATTATTTTTTTAGGACACTATTTTATTCCCTGTTGCAAAAGTTGGAGACTTTTTACGGGCTTGAAAAAATAGTGCACTATCTTCTAATTTTGATCAATTTAGGCCAAATCTAACATGTGGGCTAAAAGTCACGTGGACCGCATACGCGCCAAAGCGGGCTTGGTTTCAGCCAGAAGAACTGTGGATGCCGAATCATTTTATTAGATTCGAAAATTATATTTTTAGGACACTAACTTGTCGCGTGTTGCAAAAAAATGACATATTTTTACGAATTTGCAAAATTAAGACAATATCTTCAAAATTTAGCAAGATTAGACCAAAGATATTCAAAAATTCTCCTGTTACAAACAATTTAAAAATTTATATTAAGGTTCTCTCAATTAACATTTAAATTATAAATTCTAACTTATTTCGTGCAAAATAGAACCATATTAATTGGCTGCTTTAACTTCTAGTTTCAAAATTTGGCCTAAATTGATCAAAATTAGAAGATAGTGTCCTATTTTTGCACGCCCGTGAAAAAGTGTCCTACTTTTGCAACACGTAATAAGATAGTGTCCTAAAAAAATAATTTTCTCCGATAAACTATGTTTTTCTGTTTATGTGAGTCCCACTTCGAAACTGAATTGCAGAATGTTGTGGCAAGTCATTCATCTTCTCAGGGAATTTCTCCGACGAGTGTTTCGTAAGTGGAGGGATTTGTTCTGGTTGTTGATATTCGTGGCACATTTGGTTGTGGTGGGTTTTGCTCTTGCGGTTTTTGGGCTGAATAGGTTTAAGTAACCGGATAGGCTAAACATTGATAAGTATACAATGAGGTTTCTTGAGAATAAGGATGGTTAATTTAACTGAAGACTAGTGGCCATTGCTGGCGGAGTTGGGGCATTTTTGGGGTGGACTTGGTTGTTGTTGCTCGGCACTACCGGAAAAAACACTTTCTAAATCAGGTAAAATAGATATTTCAGAATCGATCTAGAAAGTCTGCTTTCTACAATCTAGAATGTTTATTTGAACCGACCTAGAAAGTCTTATTTTCCCCCCAAAAAAATGACACTAACCCAGCTCGGGTCCGACACGACCACAGCCCGGCACCGACCCGACCACAATCGGTCTGGTCTTGAAATATCAATGTATTTCAATTTGTTGCCATGAGGGTTTGAACTCTTGACCTTGTGGTTGGGGAGTGAAGTCTCAACCACTAGGCTAAGGTGAGTTGTTTGAGAAAATTGCATTTATATTAAATTTAAATATAATTTCTCGAGTGGGTTCTAGATCGGTTCTAAAATAACCAATCTAAGTAAAAAATGTTATTTCTATTTTTACTTTACAACAATAGATTTTTAGTTAAACTTTAATTTGTCTTTTTTTTTTAGATTTTTATATTTTTTTAAGAACTTACAGTTTTTTATGAAAAATACAACTAGCAGGTTTTAAAAAAAATCTATATTTAAAAAAATTATTCAGCTTTTTATTTCTTTATGTAGAATAATATTCCAATTTTTGTTATTAAAATAGTTTACTAATAAATTCCAAAATTCTTTTTTTAAATTTTTTTATTTACAAATTTTAAATAAGAACTTTCAAATTTAATATTAATATTATAGATATTTTTTCTTAAAAAAAACAGTTTAAAAAAGCAGTAAAAAATATTTAAAAAAAGCAGAAAAATAATAATTTTAAAAAAAATAAAAAAAACAATAAAAACTCATTTAAATAGAAAAGTACACCTATTTGGTAAATATGTTTGAAAGTACACATATATGGTAAATATGTTTTAAAATAACACTCATTTGGTAAATAACTCGGTATTGCGGTAATCTCATTTGAAATTGCTTTCAATTTCTTTTTTTAAATATACACACACATTTATATTAAAATATGATTTCACACACCTAAATTCAATGTATCATTTTCCATACGATTTTTAATATACAAAAATATTGAAAATGTAAAAGTTATTGTATATTAAAAATAGAAGTAATTAGTTTATGTGGAATACGACATCGCTCACCACCTTCTATAACTACTCCGTACACTTGAGGGTAGTAAAATATTCAGCCAACAATAGAAGTCTTGTAGCTAGCTTGTGACTCTTGCTCCAAGTATTATTAATACATATGAAGAGGAGTGAGAAATTCTTAAGTTCTTCCCACCCATCAAAACTATGAAGCTGAAATCTAAATTACTCGGTTTTGGCAAATGGACTCATTATACGAGGCATATGAACATTTCAAGGATTTTTTTAGACATTGTCCTCATCACGTCTTTTTGGAAGACCAACAGTGTTTATTCTATAATGAGTTGGTCGGAGAGAGAGAAAATCTTGTGGACGCATCAGCCGGAGGAACATTATTAGCATGGAGCACAAAGGAAGCATACAGCGTGATCGAGGAGACGACCATAACTAGCTATCACTAGCCTACCGAAAGGACTAATGTGCGCGAAGTGGTTGAAGTCTAATACTCGAATCCTATTAAAGCATTGGCAGTGCATGTGGCTATGTTGACCGAACAGTTTGACGCTTTGACTGAGGGAACGAATGCAAGGGCAACAACCTTAAGTAAATACATCACCACCGGACCCTTTGAAGGAAGCTCATTACATTAATAATAGGAATTTCAATAATTATTGGAATAACCCTCCCTCGGCGTTTTGTCATCCCTCAAACCATAGTTAAGAAAATATTAGCGGTAAACCAAGGAATATATTGCAATCCCCTGCGGGATTTACGGTATCAAATGGCGAAATGGTCAAGGAGTCAAAGTCTAGTATTGATTTAGAGAATATCCTTGTTGCGTTCATGATGGATGCAAGAAGTTGGTTCACACGAGATAAAGAGAAGCTCGATCGGATGGAAAATTAGATGAAACAATTGGCAGCCATTGTCGGGGATGAAATGGAGTCTCCAATTGGTTATTGTGCCAATGTAGTAGGGATCCAAAGAGTTCAATTTTCGAGCAACATTGAGGTGAAGCGGGAGAACAATGCAATGTTATTTTCTCATTATGTGTGAATGAAAAGATGTCAGAGTCGGTGGGTGAAGACCAAGACGTGTACATGTTGTCCGAATAAGCTGATTTTGATGGTTGTCATTGATAAAGTGAAGGATAGAGCTGAACATGCCGAGGAAACGCACGAATTTGAGGCCTTCTTGGAAGCCATTATGTCTAAGAAGAAGAAAAAATGGAGCGCCTCCTCCAAAAGCTTGAGGATCCAAGAAAGTTTCCAATTCCTTGTTCTATTTGAGGTTCTTCATTAAATTCCGTTTTATATGATCTTGGTTGAGTATTAATATTTTGTCCTTTTCTATTTTCAGGATGCTTGGATTTGGAGGATTAACCATCATCGATGCATCTAAATGGCGGAATATTCACTAGTTGTGCCAAAAGGAAATGTGGAGGACGTGCTTATGAAGATAGATAAATTATCCTTCATTGTCGATTCTTGGTACTGATGATGGTCAAGAGCAAAACTATAAGCTGATTTTCAGGCGCTGGCGCCCATTCCTAACTACAACAAGAAATTTAATTAATATGGATTGAGGAAAATTGACGCTTAGGATGCATGGCAAGGACATTGTTATTTTCGATAACCCTCGATTGGATGAGTCGACAAGTGGAGTACCTTCCAACAAAATTGCACGTAAGCCAGATTGTGAGAGCTAATCGAATGATCCAGGATGGATGAAACAGTCGTTTGACTGAAGGCCTCAAACTTAGCACTGATTGGGAGGTAATCCAACGATTTTTCTATATTTATTGTTTTTTTATTAATTTATTTAGTTTTCATTTTGTATGGATTTATTTGAGTTATTTTAGTCTTAATTTAGCATATTGCTGGGACTAATTGATTGAGGTTTTGGGGTTTTATGTGCATAAGACCATCTCCAACAACTACGGGGAAATGATGCTCAACGCAAGTTTAGGGAGAAAGCTTCTCCAATAGAAACGGTAAAACTCACGCTATTTTTCCTCTTTTCTACAGTGTTGCACCATTTATGGTGCTGCACTGTTCCTCCCCCTATAATCTTGCGGTATTTTGGAGAATAAATAAATAAATAAATAAATAAATAAATAAATAAATACATTCATATTAATTTATTTATTTATAATTTTATTTTTCATATTAATTTAATCAGCTCAAAATTCTATTATTCCCATAATCTGAACTTATTCTTCTTAAATTTTATTGATGAATAAATAAATAAATAAATTTTATTATTAGTTAATGGAGACAAAATGCATTTATCTTTGTACATAATATTAAGATTAGAAAAAGAATATAATAGAATATCTATTTTTACTGTATTTTTGTGCAGACTGTTGGAGATGCATTACTATTTGCTGTATTTTTGTGTAAGCTGTTGGAGATGCATTGTTGATTTTTTATATTTTTGTGTTTGAAGTTGTAGTATTTTTGTGTAAACTGTTGGAGATGATCCAAGAGGAAGGATAAAATTGGTATTGCCTCTCACCTTACAAATGCAAAACATGCCTTTTGGCGATAGTTCGACTTGGCCCATGTCAAACTTGTGGTATAAAAAAAGAACTCAGTAGTGTTTCATTCATTTTCATCGTCTTCTCCAACTCTCTCTTCTCTAGCCCTACTCCCCAATCCTCCTTCTCTTATTTTCCGGATTAAAAGCAATAACCCATTAAAATTGAGCATAACAACACGTAACCCGACATCGTTTTATCATTATTACAGTTGATTTGGGGAAGATTTGAGGAAAACACACACATCACTTATCTTCGATTTTAATCCGATTTTGAGGTAAAAATGTCAATTTGTGCTTTCAACTATTGCCTATGATGCTTGTGTGATGAGGTATGGTTGGAAATTATTCATGGTTTTGAGTTTTTCTTGTGAAAATTATTAATGATTTTTTGTATTTTAATTAAGACTATGAAATTAATGGGTTGTTGGATATTATTTTTTTAATTTGAGTTGTGGAAATTGTCTAATTATATGTTTTTGATGATGTTGATGTTTGCAATTTTGAATGGGTATCATTATTTGAGGATGAACTGGAAATTGGGGATAATTTAGATTTTCATACAAGTTTAGGGGGGAATTATGTTTTTGATGAGATATTGTGTTTTGATTATTTGGTGCCATGAATGTGTACTGATTGAAAAATATGTGTAGGTACCATGACAGGAGAAAATGCTCAACACGATCGAGGAAGGCGAGGCGCGCCCAAGTAAACGAGCCCGAGCCAGTTTAGGTCCCAGTAATCGGGTCGGTTGAGATGCCGATAATATATGGAATTAATTTGTTGCTTGACCCGTAACGATTTCGTTGGGATATGCTCGGTCAAAAGAAAACACTTCCAACTCGTTGGCCCGATGACGAGTGTATGAAGGCTATGGGGATCGAGGAGGACGTCAGGAAACTCTTAAGCCGGGTGAAGAGGGACAATGAGCCAGTGGTGGCCGACATACCATTGTCTTACGTTGGAGTTTCTGAGCCCTTTCAGCCTTTAGAGGAACCCGGTCGACCACCACCTGTCTCTTTCTCACAGGGGTGAGCACAAAAACCGACAAAAACTGAAAATACCGAAAAAATCGAAACCGAAAAACCGAACCAATAAGATATTGGTATGGTACGATTCTTAAAAATTTTGAAAACCGAATTATGCGGCTCGGTTTCGGTTTCAGATATGGATCCCGACTTTAAAAACCGAACCGAACCGATAAAACAGATGACTATTCTGCAAACTTTGTTTTTTCTTTGTGCAGGTTGTTATGTATTGATGGACTTGTGCTGAGGAGGAAATTCAAGACTTTTGTTTAATCTGATATTGGACTTTTTGAATCCTTAGTTATTATCATGTTATTGAAGTAGATTTTATTTTTATTCAAGCTTTGAAGTGGATTAATTATGTCTAAATCCTTCTATTTGAACTTACAATTGTCTGATTTAGCCCAAGTAGTTCAATTTGGGTGTGGCGCACGCCCAACTTAAGTGGCCCATTTAATCAGCCCATTGACACCGAATCGCTACCGAACCGACACCGAAACCGATCACACTGAGTCGATTTAAAACCGAATCATTTCGGTACTCAAATACTAGATCCCGATAAGATGTGGTTCGGTATCGGTTTTAGCTAGAAACCGTACCAAACCGAACCGAGCTCACCTCTACTTTCTCATTCCGGCTGAACAACAAAAACGGAACTCCACATGAAGGAATTGAAAAATGTTCTACACACACTTATTATTTACATGTTTTTATTTTTTAACATTGTTATTTTATTATCTAGCATGTCTAGCTAGATGTTATCATTCTAGGATTAAGCTGAAACTGATATTGTGATGATTTGAGCTTTTGCTTATTGTGTAATTTAGTTGTTATCAACCGATTAAGTGTTCTTCATGTTTTAATGCTTTAAATTATTTGGCCAATAATTTGATTGTTCTAGTTATTCTTGTTGATTCGGGAGATGATACTCGAAAAGTAATAAATTGAGGAATACTATTTAATTTTTTAGACTTGTTTTAAGAAGGGCATAAAATTTTTTACGTCCCGTAATTTTTTACCTTTTCCAAAATTAATCCACAAAGGTTATTTTCTCCAATTACGTCCCAATTTTGGCTAACTGTATAATTTATGTCCTAATTTATATTTCGGTAGCCGAAAAATGTCAAAGCGACGTCGTTTTTCTCCTCGTGTACTCCAAAATTGGGGTTTCCGGGCTCGGTGCTGAAGTGGATCTATATACCACTTTTTTGGGATATTTTCGGAAAATATAAATAGTTACGGGATGTAAAAAAATTACTCGCATTTTGAAATAAAAAATAACAGAATAAAAATTTGAAAAAGTAGTTACCGGACGTAAAAAATTACTCCCACTAATTTTTCTTTTAACTTTTATATATTATTTATCTAATTATTAAATTAAAAGAGATAAGAAATGAAATAAATTATCAAAAATGAAGTCTTAAAACTAAAATAGAAAACTGAAAAATCATGATTTTTTCAGACTATTTTTTTAAACTTTTATATATTTTCTAATTTGTCTAATTATTAAAAGAGATAAAAAATAAAATATGAAAAATTAGTCATTGTTTATTGAATTTTCAAATTTCCTTTTTGATGATTTTTTTAAAAAAATCTTGATTTTTCAGATTTTATTCTATTATTTTATTTCAAAGTGGAAATTATTATTTTACGTCCCGTAACTTTTTATATTTTTCAAAAATGTCTCAAAAAAGTTCCACGTAGATCCATCTCATCACCGAGCTCGGAAACCCCCAATTTTGGAGTACACATGGCGAAAAACGACGTTGTTTTGACATTTTCCGGCTATCGAAACATAAATTGAGACGTAAATTGTACAGTTAGCCAAAAATTGGGACCTAATTGGAGAAAATAATTCTTGTGGGATATTTTTGGAAAAGGTAAAAAGTTACGGAATATAAAATATTTCATTCCAAAGTAATTACCTCGTTGTGCCCGAGACGATACCAATATGGAACACAAGACTGTCTTTGACACATGTGTTCAAAGTAATTACATATGCAGACACTACATCCTTAAGGAATAATGCGTTGTATAATGTTTATGCCTCGATAAATGGTACCACAAAGATTTCATGGTCCTCCTTAAATAGAAAGTACAAGGTCGAGAATGCTGATACTATGAAATTTATTGTGGGACGAAGTTTGACGTTTATGATGGTTGACTCAAAAACTGTCGTGGATCAACTTCAATAATTGCAATCGAGAACTGCACTAGATATAATAATACAAATATTGGCAATTAGACCTTTGCTGGGTTGACTTGAGCATGACAAATATTATTTTTACTACCCAATAGAGTTAAATAACTCTCATTGACCAGAAGAGAAATAATGTCTCTTCTGGGAGGGCTGAGAATCGGGACACTCCGAGGTCTGGCCCCGACTCCGATTGTCTGGCCCAAAATTACCACCTGGGTTGGTGGCCTGGCCCCATTCGAATTTCGAGTCCCGATTTTTGAAATGAGATAAATGAAAGTCCCGGTCCCGGTCCCGATTCCGAAGATAATTTTCTGAAATGTCCCGAATATCCCGAAATGTCCAGAAATGTCCCGAAATCAAAAAAGAAAAAAATTGATTGAAATTAGAAATTTCAATCGTCTTAAATGGCAATTTTGTGGTCATTAAACACCATTATATCCGTCAATAATGCTTAAATTTAAATCCACCCGACAGAGGTTAGTACAAATTAACAGTAGCATCCATGATGCATTTCACACACGGAACCATCAATCACAACATGTAGACTGTTTGGTTCAGTTGAGCAACTATAGGGAACCACGATAAAAAATGTGCAAATGGCTTGTAAAGCAATGAGACTTGAGGTAAGAAAAAAAATTACATATTTATTTGCTTATTATATACTTCATCCGTTCTTTTATTATTGCAACGTATTGATTATTATATTGTTCACATACTTTCTTTTGACTATCTTTTATGATTTATACATATGAAAAAATATAGTCATGTGAGATCTTGTTAGATTCATCTTGAAATATATTTTCAAAATATCAACTTCTTATAATTTTTAAAAATAAAGAATTCAAGATATTTATAACCAAAGTTGTGCATTGGCAAACATGAAAGTCCAGATGTTGTAATTATAAGAGAACGGAGGTAGTCTATATCTATAGTGTAACTTTATTTTCAGAACCCTATTAAGTGCGAGAACCACCTTTTGTACTCCTAATAATACATAATGTACATCATGTCAATGCATACAACCCCTACTGATCATAACTCCAACTATATAGTAGGTGTTATATATATATATAGAGAGTTCGGGATATAGGGTGACACTTTCTTTTTTTTGTGAGGTGCCCGCCACGTGTCATTTTCTGATTGGAGCAGATGTTTTAATTAAAACACTCACCCGGCTGGCCCACAACACTTGGTGGGTGAGTGTTTTAATTAAAACATCTGCTCCAATCAGAAAATGACACGTGGCGGGCACCTCACAAAAAAAAGAAAGTGTCACCCTATATCCCGAATTCTCTCTCTCTCTCTCTCTCTCTCTATATATATATATATATATATATATATATAGTAGGATCACCAGTAGGAGTTATTATAGTAGGGGTTATCATTAGTAGGGATTATCTTCCGTAATAAAAATTGTATTTTACTATAATACCCTTTTGAATTAATAATATTTTTTAATATTTTAAAAAATTTCATTAGTTTAGAGAAGTTCTCGGGAGTTCTGAAAATAAAGCCCTTATATATATATAAGCTTCTCGTAGAAGTTGAAGAAACAGTTGCTTTGGCTAGGGCGTTAGGGGTTGAGAACTTGCAGGATTTTATGCCAGAGCTTCATAAGATCTTGAGAAGTGAAGGTTATCGAGATGTCGTTAAATGATTGTGCTACTGTTAGGTTTTCCATAGGTTTTTTAGTAGGGGTTTTCGGTTGGTAGTGTTGGGTTTTTTCTTGGTCCGTTGTATTCTCGTTTTCTGTTGGTTTTCGGCTTGCTTTTCCGCCTTGGAGATAGCTCGCCTTTGGTGTTTAATGAAAGTCAATTTTCAAATATATATATATATATATATATATATATATATAGTAGCCGTATATAAGAAGGCTACATCTCCTGCTTCTCCTGTCTTCTTCACCTCCTTGCGGCGTAACCTCTCTGCCTCGACATTCCGCTTGACAGCACCTTCTTTTTCATCTTCTTTGTTGCGCCTTTGTCTTCAAATGGCACCTCCCATTTCTTTTCTTCTAAATCTCCCGTCCTCACCATCCACTATCTCAGTTTCATCTTCCTCCCTTATCTCGTTCGCTACGGTTCAAATTCTTCGCTGAAGTTTTTTTATCTTCCTTCACTATGGAGGTCAGAACCCTAATTCGACGCCTTCTTATTCATGTAGCCTTTTCCTTTTCCTCATTTTCGTTCCTTGATTTTGATGATTTGGGCTTTTGTTTTCGGACTGGAAATTATGCGAGGCTACAAATATGTAATGCTTTTCCGGCGGTGTCTGCATCTCAAGAGGTCCAGCTATGGATGCAAACGCCTTTCATCTCTCTCCAGCAATCCCCTTGTTGACGATTCTGATAATTCAGTCAGTTTTCACATCTGAATTTATGTTTACCCTTTATTTTGGTCATTTGCTGCTTGTTTGTGCATTAATTTTCACCGTTGGATTGATAATCAGGTAGTTGTTGAACGGCAAAGCCAGCTCGAGAACAGCAATACTCAACAGGCCTTCGTCTCTCAATGCGCTAAACACCTCTATGGTCAGTTTTATGCCTATTGGATATGTATATTTCTTATGCACCTCAGTTATGTGGGTTTTATATTTTGCCTTTTCATGAATTAGATATATACCTGCAATACGCCCTTCAAGTTGTTACCTGTTTATCTTTTTTTTCTTGGGCCGGTAAAAGAAATTTACCGATTGTGTACAAGGGATACTCCCACCCAATGAGAATGTTACTGATTGTGATACGTTGAATCCTATTCTTATGGTATTAGAGTTTGCGGTTCTTGGAATCGACCTGTCCCAGAATAAACGCCTAATCATTGAGTCCTTTATTGATAACCAAATCCACATCCAGCTCTACTTTCTTCGACAATTTTGTCCGGGCTCGTGTGAACTCCTCTAAAGATGCAATCATTCCTTGCTTTCTATAATAGAGGAACGATACATAACAAAATACATACAACTACGTCCACTCCTCCTTTTCCATTGAGCAATCCTTTATGCTGATGTTGTTACCTGTTTTGATGTGGTTGTTTGTGAAATTTATTTGGGTGGGTTGTTGGGGGGTCATTGCTTTGATGTTGCCTGATTCTTTTAGGAAATCCAAATGTCTCAAAATGCTTTCTTATTGCTTGATGCGATCAAGAAACATTGTGCTTTAAGTGCTTCAAATGCTGAACTGAATTAAATGCAGTTAGGTTATGTAGGCAATTGTTTTGTGTGTACTATTGGTTCTGTTTTGGCCCCTAATCTCATGACGTAGTGTAGGTTGCAAGGCTAAGAAATTATACAAAAATTGGGAGGATGACCCTGGTATTGGATTTGTAGTGCTAAAGGTACCCCCCCACCCCCCAACACCCCACAAAAAAAGATTGTATAATAAGGGCCGATGTTTCGTCGCCGGCTCCTGCTTCCTTTTACGCACCTGCCTGCTTCGTTTATTTTTTGGTTGCGGCTTTGCCTTCGAATGGCACCTCCTACTTTGTTTCTTCTAAATCTCCTGTCCTCACCATCCACTATCTCAGTTTCATCTTCCTCCCTTCTCTTGTTCGCTATGGTTCAGATTCTTAGCTGAAGGTTTTTTATCTTCTTTCACTGTGGAGGTCAAAACCCTAATTCGATGCCTTCTTATTCTGTCATGTTTTGGATATTCAGTGGCAGGTAGCTTTTTCCTTTTCTTCATTTTCGTTCCTTGATTTTGATGATTAGGGCTTTTGTTTTCGGAGATATGGTTCAACTTTCTCCTTCATTTTAGGGTTCAACTATTTTCCATGGTACTTCTACTGAAATGTTGATTCTTTTTTTTGGCCATGTTTGGTGCTATGGAAATGGTCTTTGCGGACTTCGAGTTGCCTAGCTATTCATTTGGGTTGAAAACGACTGATATTGAATTTCGATCCTCATTTCCATGGTAATGGGTTCGAGGTTCATATGATTCTTAATATTTTTGGGAGTTTATTATCCACTTGCCCCATTTAGGATCTCTTAGGCTGGTGTAAACATGAAGTAATTTTGTTTTATGTTATTTTCCATTTTGTTTGCAAAATTCATTAACTTATTTTATTTATGTGTACGGGGTTTGTCCTCTATGAGGTCTCCAAACTTTTTTCAGGCCGTTTTTTGGTTGCTTCTTATATCGATTTAGGATTTTACTCTATTATTTTTTGGGGCTTCTTTGAAACGCGACAGTGCTTCTCTCGGTTTAGGGTTTCACTATGTTGCCGACAGTATTGCCTTTTTTGGCCAATATATTTTAAAATGATCTTGCTTACTGTTTTGTTTTTTTGCACTGCGTTTGGGATTCTCTCTCGGCAGTAGTTTATTTGGTTGTTGTGATTTTAATTTTCTTTGGTTAATTTAGCTATGTATTTTCCTTGTTTGTTTGTTTGTTATGCTCTATCTTTAATAACATTCTATGATTGCGGTTTTGGTACCGTTTATATCTTGCTTCAAGGCTACTTTTTTTCAAACATGTGCTTTATTAGACAACCTGATTTGTTTCTAGTATTTATGAGTTATGGAATATTTGCCGAATTATATTCCGAGGCTGATTTGGTATTATTAATTTTGAGTTATGGAATATTTGTTGAATTACATTGCATGCCTGATTTGGTTAAACTCATTAGGAAGAGCAAGGACAGACCAAAATAATTGGAGCTGGCAGTCCAGAAGGATTTAATATTAAATTAAAATTGAGCATGATTTTGTGTTCCTACTTCCTAGATCTTGAAAGTGAAAGCGAGGTACATTATAGAAGTAGAACAGGAAACTTACTTCAATTCCAACACGTTCTCTGCTGATTTTTTGTACCATAGCAGCTCGGACATCATCATCATCAGCAGCTAGCTTCAACTCCTCATCGAGGACAAAACCGAATCTTGCACCTTCACAATCGATTTCAAACGTCATTGATCCAAGAAATAGAATGTTTTCTAGAAAATAATGAAAGAATTGCTGATTTTTATTGTTGATGCACCATGTTTTTTAGAATGTGTCTGCTATAAAGTTAAGTGTTAATGTTATTTTATAAATAGTTTGCGTGTTCTTTGAGTATTATTGTTATTTTATGTTGTTATTTTATGAATGAGTTGTGTGTCGCCTGTGATAGCTTGTTGGTTTCGTTATGTTTGTTTTTTTGGATATCGATTTTTAGTGCACGTGATTTGAGGTGTTAACATTCTTCTTTCTTGCTGTCATTTTTGTTTTTTCTTATTTCCTGCTTTTTTTAACACCACAACTTAGGTTGTTCTATTTTTCAGATTTCTGCCTTTATCTTGTACAGGGAGTTACTGTGGTATTTTCATTTTCAGGTAAATTTTTATTTTGAAATTCCTGATGTTTTCTAAACATGTCATTCTTAAAACTTTGAGAGTATTATCCATGTTTCTGGGATCCTACGAGGGTTTATTTTTGTTTTTTCGTCGAGAAATCATTTTCTTTTTAAATCAGTTGTGTGCTGCTTGTGATGCTTGTGATAGCTTGTTAGTATCGTTGTGTTTGTTTGTTTCCTAACTTTAAATATGTTTTGGTGATTTCCTGCTTTCTGTTTATGTTTGCAGAACGAAATGTTTTATTCTTTTTACGTCCTAACATTTTCCTTGTGCATTACCTTTGGTACTACGGCTTTTGGTTCCTGCTATTGGTGGTGGAATTTTTTTTCTTTGCTTGATTGAACATTCTGTTTCCCCACCAGGTTGTGAAAATCCGCGTGTGCATATTTAGTATTAAGAATGTGGTGTTTTGTACTGATCGAGTAGAAAGATTGCTTTAACGGGTATAACGATGTCGTAGCGCGGTATGTCCATTTTATTCTCTAAAGTTAGGTTCTTTTATTTAGTCTTTTGGGAGTGTGATGTGTCCTGCGAGAGGTATATAGGCTGGCAACCTTGCGACCGAACGACCTGTTTGGAGGACGATTACGACTCCTTGCAAGGACTGGTCTGATAGGTGTAACAACGCCACATACCTCTGATCGTATGATATTTATATTATCCTCTTTTTTTTGGGTCAGACTGTACAAATTACATTCTTATATTTAGGATTGAGTATTGTCTTGTACGATTCGCGGTATATAGACTGCAAACCTTGCGACCGGACGGCTTGTTTGGAGGACGGAATGACTCCTGACAAGGACTGGTTTAGTGTGTATATATATATATAGGGTGAAGAAATTATCATATATATCCAAAATTATTCGTTTGCGGAATTTGATAAATTCACGTAGCTAGATGCGAATGCGTTCTTAAACTTTCTTGTGTCTGTGTCTGAAATTAAATCATCTTTTCCTACACGTGGGCTGTCATTTTTTCTTATGTAAACAGTATCTTTTTTCACTGATGTTGATTAGTCATGATTATTACTCATGTGTATAATGTTTGTTGCTTTATACATGTCCTAGGTCCCAAAGAGTTGCTCCGTCTTTGAGATTGGCAAAATTAATTGCATGAAGGATTGATCCACTCGTTAACATCTTGAGTTTATTTTTCTCCCATTTTGTACGTGTGAAATCATTATCTTGGGCTTAACAGAATATTTATATCAAAAAAATTATACTATAAACTCAAAAATGATAACAATGACTAAAACTTGAAATAATAGACCCAAATTAGATATCTTCTCCAATTTAAACACAAAACGATAATCCAAATGTCTACATTTTCAGAATAGTTTGTCGGAATAGTCAACGAAAGAACAAATGAGATACCCAATTTTCCTAATAAAAAGGAGAAACAAAAAATGGACTTGCAAATCAAATGATTCAACTCTGAGGGGCTGGTGCGGTAGAAGGGGAGAGTTCACATCCAACTTTCCATGTACCAACTAACACTGTTGCTACCATCAAACACAAACTCAGAAAGGCAATAGTGCCAAAATCCCAACAACTATTCTTACATTTGATCCACCCGCCGGCCCGACCGGCCCTATTAGCGTCTAAAATTTCCTTGTATTTGATCATTTGGTAGCCGATCATAGCAAGTTAAGAAAACCCGTTGTTAGTGAAATTTGAAACGGAATCCACTTAAACTTACAATGGACGTAACTAGACAATCCAAAGAAGATAACAAAAATGGTCACTTAAACGGTGACGAGGTAGGAACAATATTGTGCGAGCTTAGCGAGCACTTCTCTCTCGGCCACCCTCGGTCTTTCTTGACCAGCAAAAACTACAGCTGGTACATCACTGGGTGGCAAGGAAGTACCTGCGTCTTGTGGTGGTCGTGGCACATCACCAAGTGGCAAGGAAGGACCTGCGCACCACCACTTGCAACAGATGGCAGTACCGCAACACCACTTGGAGGGCTGTGCTGTCGGGTTACATCGGCAGTGGTGGTGATGCCGACTTGGGATGTGGTGACGGCAGTGATGGAGGAACCCGACTTTGGATTATCCAGTTACGTCCATTGTAAGTTTAAGTAGATTCTGTTTCAAATTTCACTAATAACGGGTTTTCTTAACTTGCTATTGATCGGTTACCAAATGATCAAATACAAGGAAATTTTGGACGCTAAATGGGCCGGTCGGCCCGATGGGTGGATCAAATGTAAAAAGAGTAGTCGTTGGGTTTTTGGCACTATCGCATTTTTGAGTTTGTGGTTGATGGTAGCAACAGTGTTAGTTGCTATATGGAAAGTTGGATGTGAACGCTCCCCTTCTCCAGCACCAGCTCCTCGGAGTTGAATCATTTGATTTGTAAGTCCATTTTTTGTTTCTCCTTTTTACTAGGAAAAATTGGGTATCTATCTCATTTGTTCTTTCCTTGACTATTCCGACAAACTATTCTGACAACTAGACATTTGGATCAATGTTTATCGTTTTTTGTTTAAATTGGAGAAGATATCTAATTCCAGTCTATGGGGAAAAATGTGGGGAAAATCAACTCAGATGTTAACGAGTGGATCAATCCTTCATGCAATTAATTCTGCCAATCTGAAAGACGGAGCAACTCTTTGGGACCTGGGACATGTATTAAAGTAACAAACATTATACACTCGAGTAATAATCATGACTAATCAACATCAGTGGAAAAAGATACTACTATAAATAATTTAATTACATAAGAAAAAATGGTTGCCCACGTGTAGGAAAAGATGATTTAATTTCAGACACAGACCCAAGAAAGTTTAAGAACGCATTTGCATTTCCGCATTTGCCACTTTGTTATTTGCATGAGTTATGGTGTTAACTAATTTTAGACAATTAAACGACACTATAATCTTCATGCCACCGACCCCAACATAGTTGGGATTAAGGTGCTGTTGATGATGATGATGATGATATTAAAATATTGATTTTATTAATCAATTAAATGAAAAATGATCAAAAATACAAAAAGTATCTTAAGATGTGGGATAAGACATGAGCGAAACAAGAAAAAGAAAAAGTGGGGATTAATTAAATAACACCTCGGCAGTCTCAATATATAGGGGGATAACACACAATATCAACATTCAACCCCATTCTTCACAACATACTGTATCCGACACTTCACAGCAAACTAAAAAAATGGAAATAACACCAATGAGGGCTAAGGGCATCAAACCTGGGCGCTTTTCAAACCTGGGCGCTTCCCAACCCCAATCAAGGGCTAAGGGCATCACCACCACTGCCGACGTCAGCCCACCATCACCATTTCAAACCTGGGCGCTTCCTAACCCCACTCAAGGGTTGAGGGCATCACCACCACGGCGGGCTCCACAACCACTGCCGACGTCAGCCCACCATCACCCATTTCAAACCTGGGCGCTTCCCAACCCCAATCAAGGCTGAGGGCATCACCACCACTGCCGTCGTCAGCCCAGCCGCGACGGGCTCCACAACCACTGCCGACGTCAGCCCAGCCGAGGCAGGCTCCACCACCATTGCCGACGTCAGCCTAGCCAAGACGGGTTCCTCCACTGCCGTCACCACATCCCAAGTCGGCATCACCACCATTGCTGATGTCAGCCCAGCCGAGGCGGTGGTGGTGGAGCCCGCTTCGGCTGGGCTGACGTCGGCAGTGGTGGTGGAGCCGCCTTGAGTTGTGGTGACGGCAGTGATGGAGGAATCCGCCTTGGTTGGGCTGACATCGGCAGTGGTTGTGGAGCCCGCTGTGGCTGGGCTGACGTCGGCAGTGGTGGTGATGCCCTGAGCCCTTGATTGGGGTTGGGAAGCGCCCAGGTTTGAGATGGGTGATGGTGGGCTGACGTCGGCAGTGGTTGTGGAGCTCGTCGCGGCTGGGCTGATGTCGGCAGTGGTGGTGATGCCCTCAGCCCTTGATTGGGGTTGGGAAGCGCTCAAGTTTGAAATGGGTGATGGTGGTATCATTTCCATTTTTTTTTGATAACTAGGTGATCCCAGCTTAGCCCGACTAATCATAATCTCTCAATGAAACCACTCCTAACCCCTTGAGAGAAGTAAATCGCGAGTCGCTCGAGCAATTCCAGGGTTCCCAATGCCTTTTTTGTACAGACACTGCGCCTGAGGAGAAGCCCTTAATTAACGCCTCGGAGTTCCAGGCCACGGTTCTCGGGAGAAACGATCGATTGTCAAGACCTCCGGTTCCCAGCAAGGAAATACTCCCACACTGCCGCTTGACGCGAGATTAAACAGTGATTAGCGGTCGCTCGAGCTAGCCCCGGGGAGCTAAAGGATCATAAAGAGAAAAAACCTCCTCTTTCACCTCCTTGGTGGGAATTGAACCCAAGACCTCTCCCAAAAAAGTGTTAAGTGTATGCGTCCTACCACTGGACCACCAATCAATTCCCATCATTTCCATTTCTTAGTTTGTTGTGAAGTGTCAGATACCGTGGTGTATTGTGAAGAATGGGGTTGAATGCTGATATTGTGTGTTATACATAGACTGTCGAGGTGTTATTTAATTAATCCCCACTTTTTCTTTTTCTTGATTCGCTCGTGTCTTAACCCACATCTTAAGATACTTTTTATATTTTTGATCAATTTTCATTTAATTGTATTAATAAAATCAATATTTAATATGGATACATTTAATATCCTCACACTCACTATAGATATATTTTATCTTTTAACTCCGATCATACATTCACAATTAATACTTACACAACATACTCGTCTATCACACAATCATTCTCCTAAAATGCACATTTTTTACACTAATGTTAAATTTAGATCGAGACAGAAGGAGTATATAATCATATTTCATATAATATTACTTATATATTCTTTTTGTTATATGAAATATAATATTAGTTTATTGAAATAAGATGGTCCAAAACAGTTGTACATTCGTTAAATTGACTAAAATTAAAAAGTTGTATAAAACTTAAAGTAAAATTTTGTAAAACAAATATTTCAAGTATATATATATATATATATATATAGTGGAAAGGATAAAATATTATTAATATAGTAGAATAAGAGGACAGAAGCAAAAGGGATGGCTAGTAATAGGGCTGCTTAATAATAATAATAATAATAATAATGTTGAAGGGAAAATAACTTGAGACAAGAAAGTAGGGCAAAAGTGTTGTATTATTCCATCAATGAGATCCCTTAAATAGGGTGAAGTACATACAAACAGGCCTCAGCCAAATCTTATCTAGGAAAGCCCATAAACTAACAGACTTAGGCACACAATGGGTATTATTCCTTTAACACTCCCCCTTGTGCCTAGTCTACAAGCGCATGTCATGTTGCCTCGTTAAAACCTCGTCAAGCAAAAACTCAGTGGGAAAAATGTCTTGATCGTAGGGAAAAGAGTACAGCATCTAGACACATCAAGTTTAGACTTCGTCCTTTGAATCTATCCTCTCATATGATCGTTACATTTGATCATAGCGCTACTAAGGTGACCATTCCATCGATCCCTAAAATCGTACATCTTGTTACCTCGTTAAAAACCTTTCCAAGTGATAAAAACCCTGTGGGAAAAATGATCCTTGGAAGGAAAAGAGTATAACGTACGGTGTGGATGTAAGACTCCCCCTAAAGTCTACATCTCCCCCTGATTTGTACATCAATCAAGTAGTTGTTGCCTCATTAAAAATTTCGCCAAGTAACAAAACCCAATGGGAGAAAATGAACCTTGGTCAAAGAAAAGAGTACAACACATGTGATTAAGTTTCTTTATAATCATCATTTCCTTGTGATCTTTACATCAATCTCGGAAGTTGGAAAAATCTTTAGCTCCCCCTAATGCTTACATTCACATACCGTTGCCTCGTTAAAAACCTTGCCAAGTAACAAAACTCAGTGGGAAAAATAAACCTTGGTCTAAGGAAAAGAGTGCAACCTATGTGAGTATGTTACGTTATATCTCACATATTTCCCGTTATGATCATTCCATCAATCAAGGAGATTTACAAGTTACGTCATGTTCATAAATGTAAGTATGCTCATCAGTGGTAGTACTTAACCGCTAGTTCCTCACACGTGTAGAATGATAGTTCTTGATCATGTACACTCACGGATTGATTCATGCAAAGCAATAATCTTGTCTTGATTCGAGGAGGTAGCCAAAAGGGGTTTGCATAGTCGATTTCCAAAACATAAGCAATTCATACCAACACATACTTTGTGGTAGTTGCTTCGGCACCAGCATTTACTTTAGCATTTGCCTTTTCATAAGCAGCTTCCTTTGCCTGCTTGTAGGGAAAGAATAGTCCCAAATCAATGGTTTCTTTTAAGTATCAAAAGATAATCTTTGATACCATTCCATTGATGTTGCGTCGATGCTGAACTAAATCTAGTCAGCGGTTTAACTGAGGAGTGATAGCAGGTCGTGTACATTGAGCTAAGTACAATAATACGCGATTGCACTCAAGTAGGGAATTTCAGCTCCCAAAGCTCTTCGTTACTTTCGTTTAGACGAAATGGATCTTTCCTTTGCATCCAAATGTTCGACCTATCATGGGGTGCTAGTCGGGTTTACCTTGTCCATGTTAAAGTGCCTGAGAAACTTCTGGACATAGGAAGACCGGTGGAATGAATTCCACAAACTCGATGTCTATGTCAATGCCTCGACAGAACCGAGTTTTCCCAAGATCTTTCATCTCAAACTCAAATTTTAAGTATCCGGTGGTTTCACTTATTTCATCAAGACCGATTATGTTCATGTCATCGACATACATTGCGATGTGAATCCGGATCTTATTTGTGAAGACCACGTGGACACAATTCATCGTTCTTATATCCCTTCCCAATCAATTAGTCACTTAGACGGTTATACCACATCCTTAAGGATTGCTTCAAAACCGTAAAGTTGAGCGTTTCAAACGAACTGAATACGTACTCTGTGGTCTGGAGTTACTTGATTTGGGTAGTGAAATGCCATAGGGCACTTCCGTATATATCTCCGTATCTAGATCCCCATAGAGATACGTAGTAACCACATCTATTGACTGCATTTCCAGTCCCTCGGAAATTACTACGCTAATCAAATAGCGGAACGTATACGTGGGAGTACATTTCCTCGTAATCAATTCCAGGGCATTGTGAGAAGCATTACTTCGTGAAACCTTGTACATTAGGACTCTATATTCTCACTACGTTTTACGACAAAGGTTCATTTATGTCTTATAGGTTTTACACTTGGGTAGGTTAGCACTACCCACACCAAATACCTGACTCTTTGTCGGAGAATCTAATTCTACCTGGAATGTTTTTCTTATAGGCCAATCAGCACTATGTTGATTTCATCCAACTGAGCGAGGTTCGACATCATCGTACTTTATGATTCATGACATGTCATCAAAGTGGGTGGTTGATCAGGCCACACCCTCATAATTTCATCGAGATTCTTGATTTTTTGAATCATATCTTCGGGGCGTCCCCCTCGTCATGATTCATGGACATAATAAAATCAAGCATGATCTCATGAAACGAGTTCATTGATGGTTAACATGTGAAGTTGTGCCATACTCTACCTCTTACTTGGATGAGTATTTAGTCAAACCATGTGGCTTCCATCCATTCCTTCGCAGGGAGCCACGGCCTCAACCACACCTCCACCAAGTGCGGTTGCATCACCCGGTTCATTGGTGATGTGCCCCTTGGAGGGGACTTCTAACCTTACAGGCACATTTGCAGCTGTAATGTGAGATCTTGTCACTTGAACGATATCAGTAAATGCATCAGGCATCGAATCTGCTACATCCTGAAGATCGAGTGTTCTTTATGCTTCACGGTAACATTGTGAAGTTCGGGGATCATAATGAGACAAAGTGGAGACATCATGACAATTCCTGTCGTTCCCCGAGAAATTACATTTTCTCTCCTCCCCCTAACGACGGGAAGATTGTCTCATTAAAGTGACAATCCGCAAATCGTGCGGTAAAGAGATCACTGTGAAGGTTCTAAATAGCGGATAAACGTCTGGAGATTCTTATCCAACGTGAATACTTAATCGTTTCTAAAGACCGATGCGTTGTGGGGCGCAGAAGGCACATATAATGCGTAACCAAATATGCGCAATTGGCACTCAAGTCCGTCTGGGTCCAAAATACAAAAATCAAGTTATCCAGTTACCAACTGGTACGCATAAACTAATTAGTTAGCAAAAAGGTCTAAGAATGAACGATTTAAGTAAAGTTGCGTGCAATATTGCATAATCCCAGGCAAAAATATGCTAATTGGTGCGCATAACTAATGACATAATTACCATACATATTCTTTCGACGGTGGTTTATGTGAGACCGTTTGCATATGCACATGGGACGAGATGCTATTCATTGATCTCTATCATGCAATAAACATCAAATACTTTTTGATGTGAACTCTCTAATCATCAAGTCCTTTAGATGTTATAAGGGAGGTGAGCCCTTATAAGTTATCTTGGAAGTTCTGCAGCAGTTTGAGTGGACAGGAGAGCGACATGTGACCAACATGTCGGAGAATCCATCAAAACCATAAATACATAAATTGGTCCGCATATTAGGTGGATGGATCCACAAATATCTCCTTATATTCAGCGTAAGAATGGAATGTTTGCTTTTGTTTCTTTAGCGTAGGAAAGTCTCGCTCCTACTTTGGCTAAAGAGCAGGCTTTGCAACACTAAGTGGTGGGCATTTGATATGCATTCGGTTCTTTGGATGACATAACACGATTAACATCAACATTGTTCTTTATGTCGAGTTGTTGCCCATTTTCGCTCGAAAAGTAATGATGTTCGTACAAGTTCTTTAGTATATGGATCATTATACTTCGACCAGGATGACCTAGTCTATCGTGCTAAAGCCTATATGAGTCTATGTCCCAAAGCACATTGTTGGTGACAACATAGGATTTTAAAAACCTAATAGTAGTGAGGTACATTCCACTAGATTGACTCATGAGTTAATCTAAAATGCGTATACGTCCACATTCATTAGAATAAAAGAAACTCTATTCCATTCTCACAGTGGGTTTCAATCTGGAAACCATTGCTACGTATATTGTTAAAGTTAAGTAAGGTTCGAAGGGCTCTAGATGCATACAGAGCATCGGTAACTTAGAAGACTGCCGTTTAGGCATCAAGAATTGGGCATTACCTCGCCCTTTGATGAGTTGGGAGGACCCAATCATCGTAGTTACCGAGGTTTGGAAGGCGACTTATTCAATGAATAGAAGCCTAATTCTAAGAACATTCAAGCTCTCCTCGATTCATTTCTTTGAAGAGAAAGAAAGTTCGAACCACAAGCATTCAAGCAATATTCAGTACTTCGAAATAAAGCTAATAATCTAACGTAAGCAATATTAATATCTTGTTCGTGAAGTAACATTGCATCACGTCATTATTGAAAAGAAAACACCAATACAGTCGTCTTGAGGCAACTATACCAAATGTAAACGAGAAAGTAAACATAATACTAAGATTCAGTCTATAGACTGTGGCTCGTATGACTCAATTCGATGATTGGTGACTGTGAAAATTGACATAGGGGGACTTGTCTAGATCATATTCTTCCATATAGTGAGTTCTCCTTTCTTTGGACTCTTTATATTTCTTGTAGTGAGATGCGACTTGCTTGCTTGCATGGCAGTTCTTGTACCATGTCCAAAGATCTCACGGTGATAAGACGGTTCATTGCTAACTCGAGCCTTAGAGGCGATAAGATGGGTAGGTGCTATTTGGTTCCCTTAGCTAGTAGAGTTGGGAGCACCAAGTCTTCGCATTACATTGGAAGAACCCCCACGTCATTGACCACGAAGCCTATCATGTCCAGTCCCCTATTCATTGGGGTAGTTTCCATCCTTCACTTTGCCATAATTGGCCTTGGGAATTTTCTTTGTCCCAACCGGCATGACATTACTGCTCACTAACACTTCGTTATGCCTCTCAGCTACTTGCAGTAGGTTGATTAGCTTACTGAAGGTAGTGATGCTTTTATTATCATACTCCAGCCTATACTGGTTCGCTAGTATAAGAGCGGAAACAGGGAAGATGAACAAAAAGTTTTCTGGATCAAGTCGTCTTCTGTGATATCCTTCCCACAAAAATTTAGGCGTGCCTTGAGACGGAGCATATCTTTGTTGAAGTCGTTGATCCGTTTATATTCAAGCAAGCGGATTTCATTCCACTGCACGGTCAACTCTGGGAGCAAAGTTTGTCAATGTTCCCAAATTGGCCCTTAAGGGCATTCCACAGTTCTTTAGGGAATTTCAACTGTAGATATTCCTATCTCAGGCTGGGTTCGATGTGTCACCTAAGGAATATAAGCGCACTCGCTTTTATCTTATCAGACGGTACTTGGTCTGTGGTGTTAAGGAGCGTACCACTATATTCTTTAGTGATAAACGTGGTCTCGACGTAGGAGACTCATCTATGGTACTCAAGCTCTTTTGAGTCCAAGATATCAAATTTGAGGCGAGTTGGATAAGCTATCTTAATACAAGAACAAGGGAAAATGATTTTTCACAGTATATCATGAGTACTTTCCATGATAAAATTTTCAATAATGGGAGCGTTATTATTTTTCGGAACCAAGATATGGTCAATAAATTACTTTCGATGCTTTTGAGGATTACCAATGAAATTACTTTATCATGGTTCGAGTTGATATAGGCAGTGGAAATAAGTCCTCTAAAATCTACCAATGGTGAGGCCTAATTTGCATGCCATATCTATATATGTATGCAAATATATGTATATTTATAGATATAATCACATAGCCCTATGAATATATCTATACACGTATAAATGCAGTCAAAGAGGTGTCTTATGCCGCAATAATTATTAATTCAACGTGAATTTATTTTAATTCAAGTTGTTTTAAGCAATTCGCTTTAATTTAATTAAAGTTATTAATGTATCATGCCTTTAATCGATTTAATTAAGCATAAATAAATTTTGGAATATAATATGCAACCAAAGGTGATTAAAAGCATGTAAAAACACATATTGCAGATAGTAGGGTTATTAAAATTGTGCACCTTGTAGGAAAGACATGTTTCTTTTCTAGGGCATACCGTCAATTTATTTCGTAAATTGCCATCTTCGTTCCAATCGCAATTTGAGTCTTCTGAGTCGTCTTGGTTCTCTCTCTGATGAAAGAGTCTCCTTTCTCACAAAGGTCAACAATCTTAGCCTCCGGCTTGCATTCAAACAACACTAATTGCAGTGCCTTGTTAACAATTTCAGCAGCGGCTTTGTATTTCGTGACGAGTTCGGGAGAGGTGAGATCCAATTCCTTCTCCTCCCGCTCCTCATCCGGCATCGTTTCAACAAATGAAAAATTATCGGCGATGGACAGCGGACTGGAGATGAGGTGGAGGAGATTGTGTTGGAGGAGGAACGGCAAGCGGGGAGACTGCAGACGGCGACGAGCCCACCGGTGGAGGAGCGGAGACAGGCGGAGAAGAAGCAGGCGTGGCGACTGGGCCGGAGCAGGAGAACCCGGACCTGGAAGAGCAAAGCGGCGGATGTGCAGAGTCGCTAGGGTTTTTTTTTTTTCGATTTTTTTTTTTTTCAGAATTTCGGCCGGGATTTTTTCTCTCAGTGGTTGAACACGTGCTGATAACGTGTTGAAGGGAAAATAACTTGAGACAAGAAAGTAGGGCAAAAGTGTTGTATTATTCCATCAATGAGATCCCTTAAATAGGGTGAAGTACATACAAACAGGCCTCAGCCAAATCCTATCTAGGAAAGCCCATAAACTAACAGACTTAGGCACACAATGGGTATTATTCCTTTAATAAATAATAATAATAATAAAAATAATAATAATAATGGGTCCCAGGAATGGTAAGTTGCAAGGTGACTGGGTGAAAACACTCCGACGTTGCGGGTTTGAATCCGTGTGGTGATAATTCTTTGTTGAAATATTGTAAGGTTTGTTGCTGGGTTCGTGTCTCATTGGTCCTCTCCGTTGCAGTGCTGCCATTAGTGCACATCTCTTGATTTATAACCCGTCTGATCAAGAAACCTCTAATACAAGTGGGGTATTTCTCGTCTCTCTCTTACCAAAACTAATAATAATAATAATGGTAATTATACTTTACTTTTCCCCAACAATGACACTAATCTATTCTCTTGCTCATATTTCAGTTTTTACTTTTTGAACAAGACCATCCTGGAAAAAAAGAAAAAACAATACAGAGTTTATTCGCACATATATTTTAGGATGTTTACATGCAACTTAATAAAAAATACAATAGTTGAGTGACTTAATTGCACATCTCATTTTGGGCACTTGTCCATATTAAGCCAACAAAATCAACTCCTCAATCCCTTAGGTTAAAAATCTGAATAATATTTTCAATTATAAAATATATTTATAAAATAAAAAACTGAACCGATAATTATTGGATTTCTAAAAAGTTACTTTTAAAAATATTGTGATTATTTTCATATAATTTTCATATAATTATTACTTTTTAATTAGTCGTATAATTATTTTATATAATCTAAAAATTATTTAAAATACAAAATTATTCAAAATTCAGAAAAAATATTTTTAATAAATTCATTTAAAAAATATTTTTATAGAATATAAATGTTATTCAAAATTCACTAAAGAATTTACTATAAAATCTAAATTTATGAAGTAGTTATCCTTTGTAATTTAAAATATTTACAATCGCTTTTACAGAAATTAAAATAATTTTAAAAAATATAAGAATTTCAATTTTTATGAATATTTTTTTAAAAAAACCAGTTAATTTTCTGATATTTTAAATGAATTAAAATTATTTGAGGGTAAAACAGTCATTCATGTCATTCAGATTTATCCGGACACATAAATTTATCTAAAGAGATAAATTTATCCGTACATAAATTAAATACAAATATTAGGTAAACAGCCCCTGATATTAACAAACAATTGAACTGAGACAATTGACACTCGGCTTTTCCACTGAATAAGACATCTCACTACCAGTGTTTATACTTTAGCCGACAGCAAAAAGTCGTCGGCTAAAGTCAAAACCTTCGGCTAAAGTGGTCAGTTGTCGGCTAAAAGTCGGTCGGCCGAGGTCGCTCGGCTAAAGTTTAGCCGACGACGCAAAAGTTGTCGGCTAAGTATATAGGTTTTAGCCGACAGTTATTCTGTCGTCGGCTAAAGTACAAAATTTTAGCCGACGACCTAATTGTTGTCGGCAAATGTGTTTTATATTTTTTTTTTTTAAATAAAAACTTTAGCCAATGACCTAAAATGTTGTCGGCTAAGTGTTTTTATTTTTTTTTAAATAAAATCTTTAGTTGACGGTCCGTGCAAATGCCGTCGGCTAAAGTCCAATAAAAAATAAATTCAAATTTCGGAATCCCCAAACCTGTTCAGATAACCTGTTATTTCAAATGTACAATACACCACCATACATCACAATCAACATACATCAATGTACGAAAAACATAATTTAAACACCAACAGTATACCATATCAACATATCATGTAGCAACATCAACAAAATAACTATAAACACCAACGTTAACGAACGAGTTTAAATAAAAAATATTTAGCAAAAGAACTACTACAATGACAACTAAAATCCTCAAAGATCCGTCAAATTCTTAAAGATAGAAGAAGGATTACTAACTTCTTGCATGTCGTCATCCCGAGGCTGTGAAGAAGAGGGGGGTGTTTGTGAATCGAAGAATTGAGGTGGTGGTGGTATTGGAATTCCCGACTGAGCCACGGTTTGACTCAAGGATATCATATACTGCATCATGGCTTGTTGAACCTTCCTTTGTTCCTCTTGGAATTTCTGGAACTCGTCTTGAGACTTCATTTGCTTCTCAGCGCGAAGCTCCCTCTCGATCCTCAATTGCTCCTCCAGATAGGCCTTTTGAGTGTCTTCCCTTTGATTACGCTGAAACCCTGTAGTATTCTTCAATAATCGGTTGCCTTCAGCTCCCATCATCGGCGTCCGGTGATGACTCCCTTTAGGAGGGTAAATGTTAGCCCACATCCTTGCCCTAATGTAGGGATCGACCTGGTCGATCTCTCGGCGTGCTAACTCGAGGCCAGTCTCGTCCAAATACGGATGCTCCTCCCTCGCCATCTCTGTCAACATCCTCTCAGACTCCTCTCAGACTCCTCAGTCACTCTCTCCTAATTAAGTGGGAACAAAAAAAGTAATCGAATATTAATAAAGTTAAGAGGTAAAGACTGATAGCAGTATTAAAATGGTTAGAACACATTTACAACTTACAAGTCTATCCGGATAGTTCGGATATGCCTTATGAGTCACGTAGACAAAGGCATTCGCCACATTTTCGTCAGAAGTGGCCTCGTGCGAAACTCTCGCTAACGACCGCGAACCTAAGCTGTGGTGCTCCGTCAAACCCTTACGGTTAATAATGTTGGTTGAACTGCTCGCCTACACATAGAAACATGTAATTTTCATTTAACAAGGAGCAAAATTACCACAAGTTTCATATACATTACATATCTTTAAACAACAATAGCATTACGACAATATTTAGAGCCCGATTACATATAATATAGTCCGGGTCGCTAAAATATGCGCATAGCCACCTCCACTCGTACTCCCGATACTTGAACTCCTCGGGAGTAGCCTCGCGGGAATTACCTTAAGCTGACCAAAATATGTGTAGCTCATTTTTCCAAGATTTATACATATAACAAACATTTATAAATAATAATCAATCATTAGTCAAATATATTTGTAAAGTATTTTGTAAATTTATGTATTTATTTATTGTGATTTTGTGTTATTTGTTTATTTTTATTCATAATGTTATTTGTTTATTATGTTATTCGTAAATAATCTGTTGTGTGTATACAGTTGTTATTATGCAGTTGAATGTTAATATTTAAGTTTAGTGATTATGTTACATGTCACTTTATATTTGTTGTTTGCGTATGATATAATATTAATGTGTTGGTTTTATTATTTTTATGTATAATTGATATTATAATGTTTTATGTATAATACTCATAATTACAAGTAAATTAAAATGTGTACCATGTTTAAATTTATCAATCAAATTACCTTATATGTTTACAAGTTGTGAATTTTATATTACAAATTATTTTGTATTAATAAATAAATTATTAAAATATTTGACAAATACATATTTTTAACAATAACTAAAATGATGCAAAAATTTCTCGAGTAATTACTCAACTACGTAATGTGAAAATTAGTTACTTGATTGTTTGCACCTCATCACACCAAGTAGTTAGTAGGAAAGAAGGAACCTCAATTACAATTAGCATATAATATATATTACTATTTTTTTTTCGAATTTAAATACACAAAGTAGCTTTCGAAATTGAGATAAACTTACCGACATAGCATTGTTCAATACATCCTTCACACTTTGTGGCACATTCTTCCACTCAGCCTATAGTACCGGAACTCTATCGCGTATGACAAACCCAACATTACGACAATATGCCGTACAAGCATCCGAAAGCCAAAATGGGTCATCGATACTTTTCATCTACTGCTATCTTGTGACGGCCATTTTTATAAACATATGCGTCAAGTGCTAGACCCTTCGATAGGCCACGAGTCTTCTTCTTTTTCGGTTCGTCTTCGGTACGACCCTCCTCATTCTCAAGCTCCGCAAGCGACGCGTACGACTTCGTCTTAGATATCCGACATGTCCGCCAAATCATTTTCTCTGGCCACGCCTGGAACACATACGCCCCCGTTGGGTTAACCAAGCTATATGGCCGGTGGATTCCTTTCTCATCGACAATGTTCTAAAAGGCGCTAGGCGGTAGGCGGGCGGACGAGGACCTTCTAGCGCCTAGGACTTGGAGGCGGCGCCTAGGCGGCTAGGCGCTAGGCGGTTTTTTTTATATATTTTATATTTTATTTAGTTTTATATATGCATACAAAATGCATAATAATATTCTTTTCAAAAATAGTCTTGGAAAAAAACAACATTCCAATAGTCTTGAAGAAAAAACATTCAAAAAGCAAAAGTCACAAATTAAAGTCAAATTTCCATGTCTTCCTCATCTCCATATCCTTCCTCCAATATATGTTCTCCATCGGACTCATAGTCATACTCTTCATCATTTTCCTCCTCTTCCGAGTCATCATCCGACACAAAGTCTTCTTCATGGAGCTCTCTTGTTACGATGTTTCTAGCACTTTTCTAGGCTCTAAGCATTTCATCCGCTCCGGTTGCTTCCCAAACCATCTCCCAAGTAAGATCCGAACTGTGCTCAACTTCATCATCATCACATTCAACAATCCATGATTGTCAATGAAGAAAACACGTTGGACAAAGCGTTAAAAATAAAATAGAAAAGGAAAAAAAATCTGGACAGATGGAAAAAAAATCTGGACAGAAAAGGAAACCTAGGACCCGCCTAGCCCGCCTAGGACCCGCCTAGCCCACCTAGGACCCGCCTAGGACCCGCCTAGCCCGCTTAGGACCCGCCGAGCCGCCTAGCAGAACCGCCTAGGGGGTAGTCGGGGCGGAGGGCCACCTTCTAGCGCCTAGGCGGCCGCCTAGGCCGCTTTTTAGAACACTGCTCATCGATCCCTGGACTCGACGGTACCATAGAGGGCATAAATAGAGTCGACGGCGGACCAGAAGGCACCTCGGATGACGTGCTCAGTGTAGATCGGCCGCTCCCAGATGTAGTAGGAGGGGAGGGAATGCGGTGTATAGGAGGCATACGAGGCTGAGTCGTCTCGACAGTAGTGGGGTCGTCCGCGATCTGGGAGTCTGATACGATAAGCGCCTCACAATAGTATGTGCGTCATCCGCCGGATATAAGTTCCCATCCTTAAACTTCAATCCACTATTCTCTACTAGCCCACGTATGCGAGAGCTACTCTGATCCAAATATTTACCGGATCCGCACGATTGGAAGCTGCGGAACTATACCCCGACTCTGGAGTCTTCGATTTTTTCTTACCACACGCTAGTCTCTTAATTTTATCCATTTAACCTGTACAAATTCAAAAACAGAAATCAATTATTTCTATACATAAACCCTAAATAGAAACCCTAGGGCTTAAGAAAATCAGTAAAACATCATAAACCCTACACAGAAATCAATTCTTATACATAAATCCTAAAATCCTATTTTCAATTCTTATACATAAACCCTAAAATTTCCTTCATTTTACAATCTTTGCAGGTTTCAATTTTCTTAATTTGTCACAACCCATATTAGTCTAGAAATCTCAAAATCCGGGCAGCCATGTTTTATTCCTTGCACGTTCTTTACATATTCTTCAACCCTTATTTTCAATGTGTGCTCATATTTTCAGTCACCCAACATTCAGTAGTAATGCATCACCATTCTTGAAGCTATTTTACAAAAGAATCCCACTAGACTTCGGGGATGCTTTGCAAGCACAAGTATTCCAGTTGATTCCTTCAAGCCCATTAGTTTCATATTTATCCTATTGCTACTACTTCTAGGTTACCAAAATAACACTCCATAAATTTGGAACTTTACTTGAGGTGAAACCTTTTCAGTTACTCTCTCCAAGCTTCTAACACAGATAGAATGCAGAAAAATATGGCTTTTTCTAAGTGTAGACTGATTTCAGCCATTATTAAAGCAATGAAGTAAATGCTTGAAGTTAGACCCCAAATTACCATAAGCAAAGCCAATTCATCACAAATGTCGTTGAAAACTTCTCTAAATTCCAATTGCCCTAAGCTTTCAAACTTAAATTATATCTTCAACACACATCCAGAAAGCACCAGCTGCAAGTTCAAACATTAAATTATATCTTCAGTTGCTCTCTCTAAACTTCTAACATGACATATACTCATACTCTCAGTTCATCTACTAAGCCATTCTTGTCTGCAGAACGCAGATAACATACACTCAAATATGGCCTTTTTTTATGTGTAGACTGATTTCATCAATTATTAATGCAAGGAGGTATTTGCTTGAAGTTGAAGGAGGTAATTTCATCAATATAAAATGCAGCACATCATAGAAAGGTAGGATTTCTCCTTAGAAGCATACTTCAAATTAATCAGTTTATTTTGCCAAAAAAAACACAGCAAATTGAGGTTCAAACTTACCACGAGTCAGCGGAGGTGGCGGATGGTGGAAAGCGGTGGCGGTGATGGATGCGGCCAAACTGACGACGGACGGCTGAAGGCGAACGGAGGACGACGGACGGACGGAGGACGACGGACCTGACAACGGACAGATGACGGCTTCGGATTTTTCGGCGGTGGTGGTTTTTCGGCTGGGTGAGGAAGAATGCGGTGTAGGGTTAGGAAGAAGGAATACAGATAAAGAATGCAGTCCCGTTTTTTTTTTTTTTTTGATTTGTAATGGCACATTAGCCGACGACAAAAACAATCGTCGGCTAAACACTAAATGCTATCACCTTTAGCCGACGATGGCCGTCGGCTAAACTAAAACCTAAAAAAAAAACTCTAAATGCTGTCGTCGGCTAAAACAAAAAGGAGCCAGCACGACTCGACCGTGTCGAACGACTCGATTAATTGGGTTACATCTCCAGAAAGTTTTTGGAAATTTAGAACGCTTCGACATGGCGGTGTCATTTGACATGGGCCGTGTCACTTTAGCCGACGGCTGTCGTCGGCTAAACTAAATCCCAAAAAAACAAAAACATGACCCAGTGGCAGTCGGGGTTCGAACCCAGGCCATTCGCATAAGTGATATGCATTTTGCCACTGAGTCATGTCTATCGTTCGTATATTTAAACACAAATTTTATATTTATACATATACTGATATTTTATATTCTTGAAATTTAATTATAAATAATATATTTATAAATATATATATATAATGATTATATATTTGTATATATTTATACTATTTTTATATAATAATATTTATATATTTATACAGTTTTTATATAATAAGATAGATATATTTAATACAAAATTAAGATATCCATATATTTGAAGTTCTTTGAATTTGATTAAGGATATATATATATATATATATAATGATTATATATTTGTATATATTTATACACTCTTTATATAATGAAATTTTATATATAAATTTAATTATAAATATATTTACTAAAAATTAAAATATCAATACTTTAGCCGACAGCTGTCGTCGGCTAAAGCCTACTTTTACACTTTTTATATATTGAAATTTTATATATAAATTTAATTATAAATATATTTAATAAAAATTAAAATATCTATAATTTAACAGACAACTGTCGTCGGCTAAAGCCTACTTTTACATTTTTTATATATTGAAATTTTATATATGAATTTAATTATAAATATATTTAATAAAAATTAAAATATCTATACTTTAGCCGACGACAGCTGTCGGCTAAAATATATTCCAAAAAAAAAACCATGACCCAGTGGCTGTCGGGGTTCGAACCCGGTCAATTTATATAAGTGATATGGCATTTTGTCACTGGGTCATGTTTCTCATTCATACATTTTAACCCAGTTTTTATATTTATACATGTCTTTTATATAATAATATTTTACATATTTGAATTATATATTTGATTATATATCTTTATATTTATATAGTTTTTATATAATAATATTTTATATATTTATACTTGTTTTTTATATAATATTAATAGTTTATATATTTATACTTGTTTTATTATAAATATATATATATATATATAATAGTTTATATTTGAGAAAAGCATAAATGGAACGATGAGTATAACAAAATAAAAAAAATTAGGTAATAATATCACTTTTTCGATTCGTTCGAGCGGCACACAACAATCAATATTTTAGGAACTTTTACAAATGATATGTCGTTCTAAGGTTCGTAGTCAGAATCACCACTTGAGTCTGTCTCTGTGTAGGAGTTGATAACTGGCAGCATATGTCTGAACTCCTCATCATCTTCATCAGAGTCTGCACGTAATTCATCTGGACCTACATCTATGAACCCACGTTCTTCACCATGTAGCCGGGCCACTCGACCTTCTACAACATTATTCAGTAGTATTGTGGAGGATGGTGGAATATTAGTTGTATCCGGCAATTGATGTGCCTCATTGTCATCCTTATCGATTGCTTGTCCAAGTGTAGCCGCACTATATATATTTCTCGTAGCCACATGATTTACGATCTTCCATGCTCCTTTTTTTACCAAGTCATCAAGGTAGTAAACTGGTTTAGCAGATGTTGCAAAAACAAAAGGATCACTTTCATACCAACTTGTAGAAGTATCAACAGATAATAATCCTCCCTTTTGATTTGAGGATTTGTATCAAACCACCTACACTTGAACAAGTAAACTGTCGAGCCTTCTCCATAAATTAGTTCCATTACTTTGAGAAGAACACCGTAATATCCACCGTCAATCATAACCCCAGAGTTTTGACACCTCTTTCTTTGATCTCTGTCGATACATACAAATGTCACACCATTTACCTTCGCCATTGAATAAACTCTAGATATAACAGGCTTCATCGAAAGAAGCATCAACTCACGTGTCCACATCGGGTGGCCATCACTTTGTATGTGCGCCATCTGGATATTAATTAAGGTGAATGTCGTAATTAAGTAAATTATGTAAGCAAATTAAGTAAACAGTAATTAAACACTTACCCATTGTCCAAATAATCAGCAAATGTTTCATTGTGGAATCTAATGTCTCCATTCACAGCATCACATGAAAGGTGAATGTCTTTCCAATATTGAACTTCTAGACAATTAAGTAATATCCACCAATGTGCAATTCCTAGCTCGTAAGGTTGTAAATGACTGTCAGGTAATCTTCCTTGAACTTCAACTTCGCTGGTGATGATGGAGAGATTCAATGGTTGACATAGGCTCGGGTGTGGGATTCACTGCATCTAAATAGAACTTGGTATATGTTACACACTCCCATGCAAGATATGCTTCGGCTATACATCCTTCTGGTGCAGACTTATTAGTCACAGTCTTTGTACTCACCAAGTTACCTTTCTATTAGAAACATCCACGTGTAGTGGACTGAGCCTGTTAGTAAAAGTTGGCGAGGGAGATGGATCATGAGGGAGGCATGAGATCAAAAAAATTCGGTGGGAAGATCCTCTCAAATTTGCATAAGATATAAATGATCTCCTTTTGCATGAGCCGGAGATCTGACTTCCTTACTTCCCTAGTGCATAACTTTTGAAAGAACCTGGATAACGATACACAAGGCTCGACCACCTATTTGGACAAGTATGGTCGAATAAACACAGGAAATAAACGTTGTAAGAGGATATGACAATCATGGCTCTTCAGCTTGAAGTTAACACATGTTGGGCTTCGGTCCAGCATCCTGCCTGCATGGACTTAAAAATGCGCGAGACGCGACTTGCAATTCGACCTGTGAGATCTGCACTAGAAGGTGGTTAAATGAATTGATTTGGACTACTCATACCAACAAGATGCATCTTCTTTTCTAGTAGCCATCTCATAGAAACTCCATAGTGAAGCATGCTTGGCCTGGAGTAGTTATGGGATGGGTGACCCCCTGGAAAGTTTCTCAGGTGCGCGTGAGTGAGGACAAAACTCGCTAGAAAAGACTCGTGTTGGTACAGTGAGGACAATCTTCATCATTCATGGGGACCAACAATTGGTATCGGAGCAGGTCACGGGTACGAATTCTCTTGGAGTATGCTACAGTGGAGGTTACTGGAACTGAGAGGCGGGCATGTAGCAGAAGTTGCCACTTGGCCGGAACTGAGATGTTGGCGCAGTTGAGGTTATCGCTCTGTGATCAAATTTAGTATGCTGGAACTCAAATACTGGCGTAGCGAAAGTAAATAGAGCTGGAACATATGCTGATGTCAAGTGTTGGAGGACTGTGTGAATGAATCCAGCCGCTAGAAGGCTGTGTGATCAAATCTAGTTTGCGGAGGTTTCCAGACTATGTGGCTGAGATGCTGGTAGGTATTGGGAGGGGATTGTTGGGCTTCGGTCCAGCATCCTGCCTGCATGTTTGACTCGACAGAATTAACGACTCCGGTTTAGCCGTCGGTATGTTACTAATTTAACAAAACCTTTACCGACGCCCGTCTCCGCCCTTGGTATTTATCCAAATTAACAACGCCATTACCGACAGCTCGCTGTTGTCGGTAAATCCTATTATATACTCAGCACCAGAAACACATTATCAAATCTTGCGCGACCTAACATCTTCCCTAAATTCAAACGCCTTTGCCCGTAGCCGGAGCAAGATTCTACTCAGCCTCCCTCTGCGTGAGTCTCTCTCTCTCATGCTTCCACTCAGCCCTAATTATCGATTGCATCTTTCCAAGTTGATCTGCCGCCGTCGATCGGAGCCCCTCTGCTGCCGTCAACCTTTATAATCTGCACAAGAAAAGGTATTATCCATCATGAATGATGAATCTATTAAGTTTTGTTTTTGTAAACATGACTTACTGTATTGTGGTAGGTTATTCCAAATGTATAATTCATTAGCAAAATAAGTTGGAAATACCTCTGTGATCTGATGAATCGTGGTGATGTTGATGCTTCTAATGCTGGCCAAGGTTTTATTCTACCTGCTTCATTTGTTGGTTGACAACAGTATATATACCACAATTATCTCGATGTACTTGCAGTACTATGTCATCACATAGGCCATCCAGACATATTCTTAACCATGACCTGTAATCCCTATTGGGGTGAAGTGTTGCATATGATGTCATTACTTCCGGGGTGCTCCATTGAAAACTGTCCAGGTATAAGTGCAAGGGTTTTCAAGTTGAAATTAGATCAAACGTATGCAGACAAAGAAAAAAATTCTTCTGAAGATGTGCTGCTCGTATGCTAACATTAGAAAACTTTTGACATTATATTTTCCTATTTAATATACAACATATTTTTCTAAAAGTGCCATTATTATAATTGTAATTAGCTGAAATTAGCATGATTATTATGTGTTTTTGAAATTGCAATTGTAATATACCTTATTGAAATTAGCTGGTTGGTTAGTTGAGCACTTAGAAGTTAGGATAGAGGAGTTATATTGCTCGTAGCGTATTTGATTGAACAAATAAGTGCATTTGATTATTTTGTTACAATTTTAGAATGGGTGACAACCGTGACTGGATGTATCGCCGGAAAATTGATGGTTCTTGGAATCCTGCATCTCTCTGGACTTAACGACTTTATCGAGTATGCAAGTAGTCATCCGCACTGCATGTCAGGTAACCAAATAAGATGTCCATTTAAAAAATGTCATAATATACATTTTCATGATACAGAAAAAGTTAAGTATCACATTGGGAAATTTGGGTTCATTAGGGAGTATAAAACTTGGATTTTCACGGCGAAATTGAAATGGATGAGGGATATGAAGATATGGATGAAGATGTGAATATGGATACCAACGAGTCTGGATCCAACGTACTGTACGATGGTCATGAAGCATGTCGGGCCTCAATTTAATGTTGAGAATGTGGAAGAACCACCAAATCCCGAAGCAAAACGAATATATGACATGTTGAATGCTGGAGACACAGAGTTGTGGCCTGGTTGTGCTAATTACTCACAATTATCTTATATGATTTATGAGTTTGAAGGCAGAGAACCACTTATCAGAAAAGTGTTTTAATGAGTTTGCAGAGTTCATGATAGACAGTCATCCAAAAGGCAATCTATGTCCCGATAACTTCTATAGTACAAATAAATTATTGTGTGGGTTGGGATTACCTATAGAGAAGATTGATTGTTGTCCAATAACTGCATGCTTTATTGGGACCATTACAAAGACAGTGACAGTTGTATAATCTGCGGTACATCACGCTACAAAGATATGTGTCGTGCCTCTGGAAGCCGTAGGAGGAAAAAAGTGGCAGCCATGGAGATGTACTACTTTATCATTATAAAATAATGATAACAGATTGAAAGAATTCTGATTTAACTTTGAGTTTATAGTTACCTTGTTTTTTTGTCTACATGTTTATCGATTTTATTAATGGACACTAAATAAACAGTTCTTTTGTAAAATATTGCCAGAAACTTTGTTTTCAATCTGAAAAATGATACAATACATTAGATCTTGTTTTTATTAATGTGGAGTCGAATTTGGTAATAGAAAATAAAATTGAAAATATTTGATTGTGTGGATGGAAACTTTTTAATGTACTCACTTGTATTACCATCTTCTGTTTTCTTTCTTCTCTAGGTTCAGTGACGATTGGAAGGACATTACCCAAAGTGGCGGAATGGCAGATACGGTCCCTCATTAGCCCTGATGGTAGTCTCTCATTTTTCAACATGAAATTACTCAGAGCGTTGGAATGCAGTACAATTGATGTTTCTGATAGATGTGAAAGTGTAGCGACCACTTTTCTAAAATATAATTCTTCAAATTTTAAGAAGAATAATTAAAAATACTGCAGCGGAAATACATTTCAAAAAGACAACTTAATAATTGCAAGTAATCTTCTCGAGTCATTGTTAAAACAAAACATACCTTGACATAAAAATAAAACAAATTGAACACTTGTTCATAAACATAGTTTGAAAGAAATAACATTAATCAAATAAACATCTAATCATAGGCTTGATCATCCCACTCTCAATCGCACGCCACATCGAGCTCCTCAACCTGAAAGGGGTTAACTAGTGGGGTGAGCTTCCAACTCGCTCAGTGTGGAGAGTACGCAATATGTCTACGTTAATTACTAAATATATTGGCAAGTATAAACAACATGACTGATAAATTCTGATGCCCGTCGGCTGGCAGAAGGCTTTATGCACAATTAAGTGCTTGATCGATTGATTGCACATTTAAGTGCTTCGATCGATTGCACATTTAAGTGCTTCGATCGATGCACACATTTAAGTGCTTCTGACTGATTTCACGTGCACATACGAGACAATATATAAAGCAATTAAAATAAACAAAAGCGTAATAAATCCCCACACCTGGATAAAATGCAGTTCTTGAACTTGAATGTGATGAGATGCTTGACTCGACAATTCTAGGCCCGTAAGTTCTTGTTATTATCTACAAATACTGATAGTTTATTATTGATATAATACTATAATTGAAATTAATCTACAAGACATAATTTAAATTGAATATTAATATTATTAGAGAAATCTACGTATTTAATGGCTCGGATAAATAAGGCTGAATTTTAATTATTGAAAAGCTGATTGAAGTAAAATTGAAGGAATTAAATATTTGAGGAATGAAATTGAATAAATTGAAGAGCTGATTGGGGTTAATTCGTAAGAATTAACTATCTGAGGGCTGGAATTGAGGAAATTATAAATCTGATTGGGGCTGACTAGAAATAATTATAAATCAGACCGGGGCTAGATTGAGTATTCTAAAACTTGGGGGTTTAATTGTAGGGAATGGGAGACTGAATGGACTGAAATTAAAAGGCTGAAAAAAGAACTGAGGTCACTTCTAGAAGGTCTGGAACTATGGGTGCTAACTATGAATTACCCTAAACACATCGGGTATAAAAACCCTAAGACACAAGTCGGCGATTCTCATCGTCATTTCTTCTTCTTCTCAACACCCCGTCTGACACCTCTACCTCCGCCGACTAATCTCCATTTCTCACTTTCTTCTTCCTTCTCCTCCCTTCTCTCTCTTCTCTCACCCGTCGGCCTCTCTCTAAAATCGGCCGGAAGCAAAACAAAATCACACACACAGGCGCTCGGCTACCGGGCGACGGTGAGTTCGCGGAGCAGGTCCGACGCACGATGCGGGTCCAGGGGGTGGCTCGGGGTGGCTGAAAGTGGCTTCGGTTTTGGCAAGCGTGGCGGCCTCAGTTCTCCAGTGGCACGGCGGCATCCACTACCGTGGCGCGACGGAGTCGAGTTCGGGTCGAAACGGGTTGAATAAACTTGGGTCCGATTCGAATGGATTGATTGGAGCTTGAAATTTGGGAGATTTGCTTCGGCGTTCGCCGTGAGCGGGGTGAGGCGGTGGTCGGGTTGTGAAGTCTGTGGCGTAAGAGGGTTCCGAATTTGGTCCGTGTTGAAGGGTCGGGCCCGAACTGGATCCGGGTTTCGATCGTGGGTTTGAGTTCGGGGTGAATGTTTCGGACCTCGTGTCCAACTTGGTGATTTGTGTTCGGGATTGATTGCGTTTGGTTTCGACTTCAAATTGGGATGGGGTTGAAGGTGATATTACCGAACTTGGGGTTGATTCTTCAAACCTACCGACAAAGAAATTAGGGTTCGTGGTTCCGCGAATTCGGCCGATGGGTTGATGCCGAAGTTTTAGTGTTTGATTGTTTTCAGTTCTCGTGCTTTAAGATAAAAATTTCAAGAAGAGCTGATTTAGAATTGAAATTTTTGTTGAATAAAACATGATAATATCTGGATTCTTACTGCTGTTGGGAAGAGTCTGGAGACGATGGAGAAAAGTTGCGGAGGGCTGAACGATCGTAATCAATCAATATTTTTTTGTTACGTGTATTGTGTGTATGAAATTTTTTGTAGAAACAAAGATGATATTTGTTTGTGGGTTTTATCTTTGGAATTCGATAATTGATTCTTCCCATAAAGAATAACTTCCTCCCCCATGATGCATAACTCCCTTCCCATGATGTCCATCACTCCACTTCTGTTAACTTCCAACTGAGAAGTGGAGTTCCCACTAATTTTGATCGTGGGAATCCGTTGGGCTCGGGCCGTTGGGCTGGGGATTTGGGCTTGGATGAAAGTTAATTAAGATGATTAGTGTTAATGGATTGTTCTTGATGGACTTATAATATTTGGGCTGAATATTACAATGGGTTTGGCTTAGGCCGGTCCAAAATGAATAGATTAAAATTAATTAAAATGGATTGTGAAATCTTATGGATATCGCTTAAAATTTGACTCGGGCCTAGAAATGACGACATGAAACACGATGAAATAAAATGAGAAATGACACGACATGAATCACATGACTTGACATAAATTATAATGACAAATGAATTTGCATGATCATGAAAATAATATGAATTAAACGATAAATTATTCGGGCATTAATTTAATAATATTGAATGTGTTTTCTATAATTCACAATAAATGTATTTGCGAAATCGGGGCGTTACAACCTACCCCCCTTTAACAAATTTTCGTCCTCGAAAATTATGTTACATACCTTGAAAAATGAATGTTGGATACTTAGAATGAATCTCCTCTTCACGCTCCCAAGTTGCCTCATTTGGTCCATGACGACTCCATTGAACTTTCACCAACTTAATCTCTTTATTTCGTAATTGGTGTACCCTACGCTCCAGAATAGCTATAGGTACCTCCTCATAAGTCAGATTCTTGGCTACATGCAACTCTTTGAAATTGCATACATGATCAGGATCATGTACGTATTTTCTCAGCATGGATACGTGAAAGACATTGTGCACTCCTGATAATTCCATCGGCAATGCCAAACTATAAGCAAGATCACCAACACGACCCAAAATCTCAAAAGGTCCGATATAACAAGGCTGTAGCTTTCCCTTTTTACCGAATCGTATTACTCCTTTCATCGGCGCTACTTTCAAGAACACCTTCTCTCCAATCTCAAATTGGATATCTTTCCTTCGTTTGTCAGCATAAGACTTCTGCCGATCTGGCGCCTTAATTTACTGATTTCGGCTATCTTCTCTACAGTCTGCTCGATCAATTCTGGACCCAAAATTTTCCTTCTCCAACCTCACTCCAATAAAGGGGCGATCGACATTTCCTTCCGTACAGAGCCTCATACGGGGCCATTTGTATAGTTGCTTGGTAACTATTGTTATAAGCAAACTCCACTAACGGCAAAATATTCTCCCAATTCTCACAAGTGTCAAGAACACACGCCATCAACAAGTATTCAAGTGTCTTGATAGTCCGCAGATTGACCATCGGTTTGCGGATGATATGCGATCGAATTCAACTTAGTGCCCAAAGCACTCAAGACTCTTCCAAAATTTCGACGTAAATCGCGGATCTCTATCTCGATACGATCGACACCGGAACACCATGTAGCCTTAAAATCTCCGGATATAAATCATGCATATTGTTCCATACTGTAAGTCATCCTCACAGGTAGAAAATGAGATGACTTCGTCAAACGATCTACTATCACCCAGATAGCGTCGTTCTTCCTCACGGTTCGTGGCAGACCAACCACGAAATCCATTGTGATATGCTCCCATTTCCATTCTGGGATTTCCAACGGTTGAAGTAAACCTCCCGGCCGTTGGTGTTCTGCCTTCACCTGTTGACATATCATACACCTCTCCACAAATACACCAATGTCCCGTTTCATTCCTCTCCACCAAAAGAACTTCTTCAGGTCATGGTACATCTTTGTACCTCCCGGGTGAGCGGAGTATGGTGCATTGTGAGCTTCTTCAAGAATTTGCTTCCTAAGGGATGGATCCTTAGGAACACATAGCCTCCCATCATAAGTCAAAACGTCGTCTGCGGAAACGACCAACTTCTCAATACTCCCAGCTTGTGGTCGATCCTTCATCTTGCACAAGAACTTATCACGTGGTTGAGCCTCCTAAATTTTATCCCTCAAGTTTGGTTGCAAGACCAAAGATGATAGGATTGCTTTCGAATGTTTTGAAGACTCAACTACCTCAATCCTCAACTGGGAGAACTCCTTTATCAAACTCTCCTGATCGGTCAAGCAAGCTAACTCGCCTCTAGTCTTCCGACTCAAGGCATCAGCTACCACATTAGCCTTACCCGGATGGTAATGAATAGTACAATCATAGTCCTTCACCAATTCTAACCATCGCCTTTGTCTCATGTTAAGGTCCTTCTGTGTGAAAAGATACTTCCAACTTTTATGGTCAGTGTATATCTCACACTTTCCTCCGTAGAGATAGTGACGCCAAATCTTCAGCGCATGTACTACAGCAGCCAACTCCAGATCATGCGTTGGATAGTTCAACTCATGTGGTTTAAGCTGTCTCGATGCATAGGCTACTACTTTACCATGTTGCATCAGAACACAACCCAACCCCTGCTTTGAGGCATCACTATAAATAACAAAGTCTTCCGTCGGATCAGGAATCATTAATACTGGTGCCGAGGTTAGTCTCCGTTTCAACTCTTGAAAACTTTCCTCACACTTATCGTTCCATTCAAACCTCACGCCTTTTCTTGTTAATTGGGTCATAGGAGTGGCGATTTTTGAAAACCCTTCGATAAATCTTCTATAATAGCCAGCTAAGCCCAGAAAGCTGCGAACTTCGCTCGCATTCTTGGGTACTCCCCAACTACTCACTGCTATAACCTTGTCGGGATCTACCTCTATTCCTTTAGAAGTCACCACATGTCCAAGGAATCCAACTCCGTTTAACCAAAACTCACATTTCTTGAACTTGGCATACAACTTCTCCTTGCGAAGTGTCTCCAAGGTAATCCTCAAATGCTCTTGGTGTTGTTCCATATCCTTAGAATACACCAAGATGTCATCTATGAAGACGATCATGAACTTATCCAAGTAAGGTTGGAACACCCTGTTCATCAAATCCATAAATACTGCAGGTGCATTACTCAGAACAAATGGCATCACTACAAATTCAAAATGTCCATAACGGGTCCTGAAGGTCGTCTTGGGAATGTCACACTCCCTAATCTCCAGTTGGTGGTATCCCGACCGCAAATCGATCTTCGAAAAGGTTCCAGCTCCTCTCAACTGATCGAATAGATCCTCGATTCTCGGTAGTGGGTACTTGTTCTTCACCGTGAGTCGATTCAACTCTCTGTAATCTATACACATCCGAAGTGACCCATCCTTCTTTCTTACAAATAGTACTGGTGCACACCATGGTGACACACTAGGACGAACAAATCCGAGCTCCAACAGCTCTTGAATTTGGACCTTCAATTCTTGAAGTTCCCTCGGAGCCATTCTATATGGCGCTTTGGACGTTGGGGCCGCCCCAGGAACTAAATCAATACTAAACTCCACTTGCCGGTCGGGTGGGACTCCCGGAAAATCTTCTGGAAACACATCCAAAAACTCTCGTACTATAGGTACGTCTGTAGGGGACACCTCATTAGTACGAGTGTCGACCAAACTCACCAAGTAACCCTGACATTGTTCCTTCCTTAGGCTTCTTAGTGCTTTCATGGCTGTGATTACTCTTGGTACTGTCCTGCTCTTAGTACCATAAAAGGTGATCGAGTCGCCTTCGGAACACCTCAATGTTACCTTCTTCTCACGGCAGCTTATATCGGCATCATGTCTATCGAGCTACCCATGCCAGATCACGTCAAAATCCATCGAGCTAATCAAATACATGCTAGCGTCAAATTCTCTTTCTCATTCGAGATTCCAAAACTCTCTCTCCATTTTCTCGGTAATGATGTGGGTAAGATCGCTCCATCACTATTTCCTTGAACCGATACCAAGTCAATGCCGCACACTCCGCCGCCTCAAGCGCCAGAGCTTATCTACCAAATGGCCCAAAGATCCTCCACCATTTGATATTGGCCACAAAGAATTCTTTGCGCATTAGTGCACCCAATGAGCTCAAAGGTGCGCTCGATCGACATGAACCATTCGTCAACAAAAGCTGGTCCTTCTCGACCGTTGAATGTTGGTGTGGTGAAACGCCGGAATTGTTGCACAACTTGTGCCTGGGTAGGAGCTGGCACGTTATTGTTGTGGTTATCCTGACCTCCGTCACCACCACCAAGGTTATCATTCTGACCACCGAGATTATCTGCACCTCGGTTAGCTGGGCGTCCACGTCCACGAGTTGCCATTTTCTTAAGGCATACCACACGCAACGATCCTTCAGTACTTACCCAACGAGAGGGAGAAATAAAATGGAGGCATTACACTGCATCTACAGGTTGAGCACCAGAGATTTCTAGTAATGATGACTTTCGCATGTCACACATATACTTATGAATTTATAAGAAAACAATTTCATGCCCAAATATTTTATCATAAAATTCTTATATACAAAATAGACTGAAGATGCATCTTTAATGCATAAATCATGGTTGATCTGGGAAACTGCATTTATCACATAATGAATGATCATAACTTAATGTACCTTGGAGTCGACGTGGAGCGGCAGAGGTGGATGATCATAATTGCTAAAAATATTTGATTACTTGCGAAAATGAAATTTTAGTTTAGAAAAAGAAACCATTTTAACGAGTCTACAGAACCGTAGACCCGCTCTGATACCACTTATGTAGCGACCACTTTTCTAAAATATAATTCTTCAAATTTTAAGAAGAATAATTAAAAATATCGCTGAAATACATTTCAAAAAGACAACTTAATAATTGCAAGTAATCTTCTCGAGTCATTGTTAAAACAAAACATACCTTGACATAAAAATAAAACAAATTGAACACTTGTTCATAAACATAGTTTGAAAGAAATAACATTAATCAAATAAACATCTAATCATAGGCTTGATCATCCCACTCTCAATCGCACGCCACATCGAGCTCCTCAACCTGAAAGGGGTTAAATAGTGGGGTGAGCTTCCAACTCGCTCAGTGTGGAGAGTACGCAATATGTCTACGTTAATTACTAAATATATTGGCAAGTATAAACAACATAATCGATAAATTCGATGCCGCGGCTGGCAGAAGGCTTTATGCACAATTAAGTGCTTCTGACTGATTTGCACATTTAAGTGCTTCTGACTGATTGCACATTTAAGTGCTTCTGACTGGTTGCACATTTAAGTGCTTCTGACTGATTGCACATTTAAGTGCTTCTGACTGATTTCACGTGCACATACGAGACAATATATAAAGCAATTAAAATAAACAAAAGCGTAATAAATCCCCACACCTGGATAAAATGCAGTTCTTGAACTTGAATGTGATGAGATGCTTGACTCGACAATTCTAGGCCCGTAAGTTCTTGTTATTATCTACAAATACTGATAGTTTATTATTGATATAATACTATAATTGAAATTAATCTACAAGACATAATTTAAATTGATTATTAATATTATTAGAGAAATCTACGTATTTAATGGCTCGGATAAATAAGGCTGAATTTTAATTATTGAAAAGCTGATTGAAGTAAAATTGAAGGAATTAAATATTTGAGGAATGAAATTGAATAAATTGAAGAGCTGATTGGGGTTAATTCGTAAGAATTAACTATCTGAGGGCTGGAATTGAGGAAATTATAAATCTGATTGGGGCTGACTAGAAATAATTATAAATCAGACCGGGGCTAGATTGAGTATTCTAAAACTTGGGGGTTTAATTGTAGGGAATGGGAGACTGAATGGACTGAAATTAAAAGGCTGAAAAAAGAACTGAGGTCACTTCTAGAAGGTCTGGAACTATGGGTGCTAACTATGAATTACCCTAAACACATCGGGTATAAAAACCCTAAGACACAAGTCGGCGATTCTCATCGTCATTTCTTCTTCTTCTCAACACCCCGTCTGACACCTCTACCTCCGCCGACTAATCTCCATTTCTCACTTTCTTCTTCCTTCTCCTCCCTTCTCTCTCTTCTCTCACCCGTCGGCCTCTCTCTAAAATCGGCCGGAAGCAAAACAAAAACACACACACAGGCGCTCACACGGCGACGGTGAGTTCGCGGAGCAGGTCCGACGCACGATGCGGGTCCAGGGGGTGGCTCGGGGTGGCTGAAAGTGGCTTCGGTTTTGGCAAGCGTGGCGGCCTCAGTTCTCCAGTGGCACGGCGGCATCCACTACTGGTGGCGGCGACGGGTCTGAGTTCGGGTCGAAACGGGTTGAATAAACTTGGGTCCGATTCGAATGGATTCAGATTGGAGCTTGAAATTTGGGAGATTTGCTTCGGCATTCTGGCCGTGAGCGGGGCTGAGACCGTGGTCGGGTTGTGAAGTCTGCTGGCGTAAGAGGGTTCCGAATTTGGTCCGTGTTGAAGGGTCGGGCCTGAACTGGATCCGGGTTTCGATCGTGGGTTTGAGTTCAGGGTGAATGTTTCGGACCTCAGGTCCAACTTGGTGATTTGTGTTCGGGATTGATTGCGTTTGGTTTCTGACTTCAAATTGGGATGGGGTTGAAGGTGATATTACCGAACTTGGGGTTGATTCTTCAAACCCAGTCTGGACAGCAAATTAGGGTTCGTGGTTCTGCGAATTCGGGCTGATGGGTTGGATGCTGAGTTTTAGTGTTTGATTGTTTTCTGGTTCTGGTGCTTTAAGATCAAAATTTCCAGAAGAGCAGATTAAGAATTGAAATTTTTGTTGAATAAAACATGATAATATCTGGATTCTTACCTGCTGTTGGGAAGAGTCGGAGACGATGGAGAAAAGTTGCAGGAGGGCTGAACGATCGGCGGCTGAATCAATATTTTTTTTTTTGTTCTGTGTATTCTGTGTGTATGAAATTTTGCTGTAGAAACAAAGATGATATTTGTTTGTGGGTTTTATACTGGAATTCGATAATTGATTCTTCCCATAAAGAATAACTTCCTCCCCCATGATGCATAACTCCCTTCCCATGATGTCCATCACTCCACTTCTGTTAACTTCCAACTGAGAAGTGGAGTTCCCACTAATTTTGATCGTGGGAAACCGTTGGGCTGGGGCCGTTGGGCTGGGGATTTGGGCTTGGATGAAAGTTAATTAAGATGATTAGTGTTAATGGATTGTTCTTGATGGACTTATAATATTTGGGCTGAATATTACAATGGGTTTGGCTTAGGCCGGTCCAAAATGAATAGATTAAAATTAATTAAAATGGATTGTGAAATCTTATGGATATCGCTTAAAATTTGACTCGGGCCTAGAAATGACGACATGAAACACGATGAAATAAAATGAGAAATGACACGACATGAATCACATGACTTGACATAAATTATAATGACAAATGAATTTGCATGATCATGAAAATAATATGAATTAAACGATAAATTATTCGGGCATTAATTTAATAATATTGAATGTGTTTTCTATAATTCACAATAAATGTATTTGCGAAATCGGGGCGTTACAGAAAGTCTAGTGAACTTGAGATACTTGAGATTATCGTATGTCAATGGAGTGCCAAAGTCGATCACAAGCTTTGTGAATCTTGAATATTTGATTGTGGATAACAGTTGGCGCGTATCCTCACAAATTTTCAATATGCTAAAGCTGAGATACCTCAAAGCCTACCCTCTATATCTCCATGATGATTGTGACATACCTCACGAAAATAAGCTTGTGTTTCTTTCCTTCTTTTGGTTAACGTCCTACAAAAAGTATGAAAAGTTTCTAAAAAGTTTAATCCATCTTCGTAGACTGAGATGTCTCATAAAACTAGAAGTACCTCAATGTTTCGATATAACCTTCCTCACCCATCTTGAGTCTGTGTCGGTGAAGTCCATTGGAACCTCGTTCACTATTAAATTTCCTTCAGCTATAAAAAAGATAACTCTTGAGGGCAGATGCCTGTCGTGGGAAGAAATATCAATTGTTGGGGCATTACCTAACCTGGAGGTTCTTAAAGGATGGAGCTTTTGTGGGCGACAGATGGGGCACTAAAGACGGTGAATTCAAGAAACTTAGATTTTTGAAGTTGGACAGGTTGGATTTGAAAAGGTGGAATGTCTCTTCTAGCGAACATTTTCCTATTCTTCGACAACTACTCATACATGGGTGTAAATATCTAGACAAGATTCCAATGGAAATTGGTGAGATTGCAACACTGCAGCTAATAGAGGTACGGGATTGTCAAGTGTCAGTGGAGGAGTCTGCTACAGAAATTGAACAAGAGCAACATGACTTCGGAAATGAAGGCCTTACAATACGCGTGTCAAATCGACACTGGTAACTATAACTATACTGTAAAATATTTAAAATGGCTGGTAACTATAACTATACATGTCTAAAGGATTTTTGAAATATGCAATCGAAAAGGTTGTTGTTGGGCATAAACAATTAAATTTAATGAGGATGTGGTAGTATTTTAGAAACAGCAAGTTTGCATGATATAATTATATATGATAATTAGTTACTCAAACAAATGTTGATGTGTGCGTTAATGTTACAGGCATAGGCAAGTTTGAGAGAAGACGGCAAATCTTGAAGATGGTTGGATAGTAGTGGAAGAATGGTTATGAATCATATATATGACTCTTAACTTTAACACCATCTATCACAATTTTAATTACTTTTCCACTTATGCATGTATATAATTACTCAAACGCCCAAATGGATTGACAATTAAGCTTAGAAGATGGATAGAAGGAGATACGGAAATATATATTCAAATATTAATTTCACCTATTATTATTTCACACTCTCTCGCCAATTTACAAAGTAAAAGACTTAATTAATAATCATTAAATTAATTCACTATATCCACCTGCCTTTGCTATTTCATTCACTTTTTTCATAATTTGCTTCATTATTGTCTTACTTTATTTTGACCCTATTGTGGGTAATAGGTCAACCCCAGGTCAAGATGGAGCATAGAATGTAAGCATGGGCTTGAGATTGGGATTAGGATTGAGGAGGTACTTTAATATGTTAGACCCTTTTTAGTTCATTTTTGTCATGCCAAAAGTAACTAAACTTCTATACTTATTGTCGAGCGATATATAATTTGTGGATTTTAATTTTTCGTTATTTTGTGTTTTTGTGTAATGATGGCCGTAGGCCATATTTAAAATTCGACCTTGTGTTATGGTTTATGCTTCCGGGTAACACTAGTTTTGGTGCATTTATGCCGTAGTGTCTTGTTGAACATTTTGAGGTTTTTGAACTGATTGATTTTGTTTCGGTGGGTTGTGGAGTCATAGTGACACAGTGAATGGTGTATAATGAGCTGTGCAGGGTGGATGGTGGATGGGAGTGATAGGTGTGTACAGTGGATGGTGTATAATGGTGTAATGGTTTTTGTAGTAATGTATGGGCTTTGTACCGTTATCTTTTGTTAGCTCTTGGCGGTTCAAGATTTCTGGGGTTCTTTCTGTTTTTTAATGACTCTTTTATATGTTGTTGGTTATCACGCGATCGAGAAAGCGCGTAGGCATTGATTCATGCCATTTTGGCCACTCGAATTGTGGATTATGTACGTTTTTTTATCATTGGTCGGGGTTGTCATCTTGGTGGTTTGTGGGTCAAGGTTTGGTTTGGTGGATTGGCTTTTCCTTCATTATTGTTGTTGCTGGACTTGGTTGGTACTCAGTTATGCTATTAGTTGGAGGTGCAGGGGTCTTCGGGTTTCTCAGCCCGCTGTAACGAGGGATGCTGGCAACTTGGTGTTTCTAAACTGTAATGAATGATGCAAGTATTATGGGGGCAAGTAACTTTTTGGTGCAGGTTGGTGGCAGATTTTCATTTCGGCTTGCAGCATCCTGGAAAATGCGTATATCGCGACGATTCTTTGTCGTTTTTTTGGCTGCTCGAGTTCGTGTCATGTTTCCTACTTTCCTTAATAGTGTAGTTTATGGATGTTTGGTCCGTATTTTGCTATGAAATTTACCGTACCAAGAAAAAAAATTAATATTCCGCATTAATTAAGCAACTAATAAATTTTAAAATCAATACTATAAAATGTCGCAACTTTCTCAACTTTCTCAACTTTTTATCAAGAACCGGCCATTTCACCCACTCCATTCATTAATTACTAAAAAATATATACTTTGTTGTACCCTAGAACTCGACATAGTCAATTTCTTGCGAAATGGCCGGTTCACGAGTCGAATAAGAGGGATAGGGTGTGGGGTTTCTGGCTAAACCTCAAGATCTTGTTGATCCTTGTCGATGTTTACAAGGAAGAGAATTATCTAATACACCTTTATATCTTGTTTGGTATAAAGTATAGAGCTCTTGATAAAATTTGGGCCCGTATAAATAATATTGATTTTTGGTATTACGTATCCCACCTAAGAGGTGGTATTAGGTGATATTAAATAATACTACAACTAATAAATTCAATAAACTACCATGATATTTATATTTATATTTTTCATAGAATTTAATACATCGTACCAAATATGATATTAATTTCTTGTATTGTATAAGGAATCCCAGTCAATCTTATCAAGCTTTATCCCATACAACCAAGATATGGCACGGCTCAGTTTTTCCCACTTCTTTCCTTTTGGGCCTCCTGTCTGGGGCTGGACATGGGCTAGTTGATGGGCCTCGTCCTGTCTTGCTGCATTCCTCGGCGTCATGTGGACTGGGCCGATATCTGGCTTCCTGGGCTTCCTCCGGGCCCAACCGGTACACGACTTCATTAATTCTACCTGGATTTGTTCGCATGTGGGCCGACCAAATCTAAACATTCTGATATTGGAAGAAATTTAAATAGATGCGAACAACCAAATTAGTGCAGCACAACCAAAAAAAACTCAAAAAAAAAATGTATTTTTTAAACCGGGGGGGGGGGGGGGGAACATAAAAGAGAAGATTGACAGAAGAGAAGGCAAAAGAACATAGAAGACAAAAAGATGGATAACTGGCTGCTCGAGTTGTGGAGCTGCTGGTGCTGGACCAGGGACGGCCCTGATGGCGGCCAAAGCAACCTATCCTCGAGGGGCGGCTCAAATTTAAAAAAAAATATACATATATAATTTATATATTTTAAATCATATATATATATATATATATTTCTCTTGTGATGGACATAAAAATGGTAGCCACTATGGCTATGGGCATCCCGTGGGTCGGGGCCAGTCCTATGTTGGACGGAAGGGTCGTCCTTCTATCTCACAACATGCAAAGAACTCTTTTTGCCAATTTCTTTTGCTTACCGAGTTTATAAACTACCAAGTAAATAAAATCGACTTGACAGTAAGGCGAGTGCCAATTTTTGATTGGCTGTATTAATTAGTTTAACCAATTAATTATATTTTAATTAAAAAAGAAAACCATACAAATGTAAATGAGAGCGTACCCTAGTGTTGGTTTACTTGAAGTAGTTTTCGGCTTTTCGCATCGGCCGAAGCGGGGGCAGTCTGATTAGGTTCGCCCTCTTAAAAAGAGAATGAACCTTCTTTTTTTTTTTTAATGTCAAACTTCTAATTTCGTTGATGAAAATAAAAGTGGTCACAAATAAAAACAATCTTAAACGTGGTCGAAAGATAAACGAATTGAGACTCATTCATTGGACCACGCTACGCTTAATATGATAGATAGATCCACCATCCAAACTAGGGGTGACAAAATATACCGAAATACCGAATTTATCGTACCGAAAAATTATCGAATTTGCCGAAAATTTTGGTATACCGAATTTTCGGTACGGTATGGTGCCGTACCGAAAAATTTCGGTACGGTAACGGTATGAATTTTTTTTATTTTCAGTATATACCGAGATACCAAAAACAATTCGATATTTCAATATATATATCGGTATGTCGATATTTTCGGTATCCTTTTTATTCGTATTTCGGTATATATCGATATATCAAGATTTTTTCGATATTTTGGTAATTCGGTATTTCAATAAGTTCGGTATATACCGATATCGTACCGAAAGTTTCGGTATACCGAAATTTCGGTACGGTATCGGTATGGACCGAAAGTCATACCGAAATTTCGGTATACCGAATTTCGGTATACCGAAACTTTCGATACGGTATCGGTATGAATTTTGTTGTACGGAAATTTTCGGTACGGTACGGTATACCACCCCTAATCCAAACTACTCAGACTACTCAAAGCCAACCTACAATCTCGAGCAATTGATTCACTAGTTGCATTGAAGTAGTGATGGTAGATGCACTTCACACTGATCCTCACTGCTGCTGAATTACTGGGCAGTAATTGTAAAAGAGTGAACTTTAAAGGATGAATATGAGACATAAAAATTAAAATTTTAAAGTTTTTTTCTTCTGAATTATTCTATTTGTTAAGAACTTTAATTTGAGTATAATCTTGATATAGAACTTTTTTACTTTCAAAAATATATTTTGATTGAGAAATTATAATCAAGCAGAGGGAGGGAGGGGAGGGGGTGTATATGCTCAACATTTCTTCAATGATAAAATAAGATAAATAGTGCACTGTAATAACATTTTTCCTACTAAGCCTTTACCCGCTGGGCATTTAAAATCAATATGTAGCAAAACTATTTCCTCATCTGTGTGAAGAGTTCTGAGGGAGGCCTTGCAACTCCCGATGAACCGCCACCGCCAAAGGCAGAGAACCCACCGCCACCGGCACCGCCCTGCTGATTGCCAAAAGCTCCAAATCCACCACCTTTAAGTTTTGCAGATCAAAATCAGTTAAAAAAATAACCACTAAAAATATATATAAAGATTATTCATTACCAGTAGAGCTGAAAAAGAACCAACGTCCGCGAACAAAGCTCGTTCGAGCTCATTCGAGTTCGATTAATGCTCGTTTATTTAATATTCAAGTCGAACTCAAACAAGAAAGTACGTTTATTTATTAATCGAACGAACACGGGCTTGTTCGCAAACATAAGTTCAAATATTTTTCTTATATTATATAATGTATTTTCAGAATTATATCAAGAAAAAAAATGGTTTTTTTAGTAAAAAAAAAAAGTAACTTAAACAAAATGGTTATTCTCCTCTCCAAAAAGTTCTAACATTCGAGCTCGAACAGTTGAAACTCGAGTTAATCGAACAATTCGAATAAGCTCATTAAATTAAACGAGTCTAACACGGAACAAACTCGAACTTTGCGAACAGTTAAACCAATGAACTCGAACATTAATTTTTGCTCGAATAATAAACGAACGAACTCGAACTGTGTTCGAGTAATAGCCGAACTCTAGCTCATAATCCCTAAGCTCGATTCGACTCGAATCGATTACAGCCCTAATCACCAGTGGCCCTTATAGCAAATGAAATGTGTATCATCTGTCAAAATTATTAAACAAACCGAACCCAGAGTAGCACAAAACCTTGTACTATATTATACTACTGATCTTTTAAAGAGTACCTGGATTGGAACCAGCACCTCCAATTGTAGGAGCACCACCACCAAATCCACCTCCGGCAGCAGCAAATCCACCAGCAGTGGCAGCAGCAAATCCACCACCACCAGTGGCGGCGACGGCAAAACCTCCACCACCACCTGCTGCCAGACTTGCAAAACCACCAGCTGTAGCAGCAGAAGCAAATCCTCCTCCAAAACCACCAGGAGAAATTCCCCTGAAACCACTGCCAAAGCCACTCGCAGGCGTAACATTATTTCCCGGTAGACCGGCCCCAAACTGCCTAGACTGTCCAAAACTACCAAGTACTGAGCCTAGTGCTTGCTGGGATGCTCCTATATTTGATGGCTGACCGAATCCGGATACAGCGGAAACTTGACCAGAATTAAATCCACCAGAAAAGTTAACAGTCGCTGGTTGCAAAGGCTGGGGCGATTGGAAGTTAAAAGATGCAGGTCGAAACAGCTCGCCAGTTGCAGCCGGCATCATCATATTCGGCAATGAAGTAAAAGCTGTATTTTGGTTGAGGTTCGCTACACCGAATGGATTTGGCTTTTGAGTGGTTGAATTTGGGGTAGACCCAAATCCAAACCCACCAAGGCTCCCTAATGCCAATTCAGTTGTCTGATCTGTCTCGGGGGCTTCCTCATCCATCCCCTCCTCATCGGAAGAATCCAAAACAACATTTTTCGCATTACCAATAATACCTTCACTTGACAGTGCAATTGCAGAAGGCAGTTGTTCTGTCTTAATAACTGACAAACTCTTTGATAAGCAGTCGCCTGAATCAATTTGACTTCCAAGTTGCGAACCGGTTGACAATTCAGTTTGTCCGGATGACGTCAAAGGTCCAAGTTTAAAATCAGAGGAAGAAACTGAAAACCCGGGAGGCCGTGAAGCTGAAGCCTGTGTCTTAACATCCTTTTCGGGCTGCGTATTGTCAACCGACGCCTTTCTCTCGGTTCGTGAGCCAAGCATTGCAACGGGAGGATTAGACGATGATGTCAGAGAGTCCGGCTCGATTACAGTTGAAGAAGGGGATATAGATGAAAGATTGCTCTCACTTATTTTTAACAAAGGTGGTGTAGACGGAAAATTCGGGGTTGAAGGAACTGATGTCTGAGGCTGTGATGTCGTTTCCTGCTTTGCAACAGTGAATGAGGTCGACGAACTTGGTTCTGACACGGAAGGTGCAAAAAATGGTAAATTCTTACTTGAAGATAATGATGAACTGAAAAGTGATTGAGATGGGATAGAAGCTGTCAAATTGTTATTAGACTGGTTTGGTTTTTCGGAACTCTGAGGAGAGACAGGGAATTTAGAGTCAAATGATGGAGTTTCCGACACTGTCCAAGTATTATTCTTCTGATCCTCGTTTGTTGACTTGGTAAACCCAAGTTTAAAGTGATCCAAACTCTCAGTGGGTGACTGTTTATAGGCAAAATTACACTCACCTGCAGCAATAGAATCTATCTTTCCGGTAGAAGGGAGACTGTTCTTTGATTTGCCATCAGATAGTTTAAAAGCCGGTTGCTCACCATTGTGAGCCGTCCTTGTTTCCAATATGGATGGTGGTGAAAATGCAAAATAACTTTTCGTAGACAACACTTGACTTCCATTATCTAGAGAACCAGCTGTCCTTTGGTGAAAAGATGTTGATAGGCTCTCAGTTTGTTGTTCTGATGTTCCAGCAGTGCCTGGACATGTTAACAAAATACGTCCTTGATTTTAATCTTATTAAGGCATGAGTTCGTCGCATTATATTTTATACAACTAGAATTGCATTAATACCTTTGCTTTTGTAACTGTTCAAAGAGGCTCGAAACATACTTGAGTGTGCTGAATGAGCAACTTCTGCTTTATTCTGCGACTGAGGACTGAGATATTGTCTATCAATATTTAACAATGACCGGTTTGCATTGCCCGGATCATAATCTTCTTTCAGCACCCTTTTTACAGTTGTTTTCGGAGGCTCAAAGCTAGCCCAGCTCTGCAATTAGTTTCATAGTAAAGCAACACGAACTATTCCTTAAATAATACAAAGGAAAGAGAAGAAAGGAAAATACAGGAGCAGCAAAGATGCATATTTTCTTAGACAGCTGCTTTTAATTTGAGAAAATGGAAAATATACATGCTCCTGATATACTATTCACTCTTGGTATGTAAGCTTTACAAGATAATATGAGAAACCAATGTGCAATCGAATTGTTGAACAAATAAACATCAAAGGAAGAAAATAATTGGAATTGAATGGAGATGTAGTTTCAGCTGTTTGTCGCCAACATGAATAATTCACGCATTCACAAATCACAAATTTAAATAGCATAGAGCTCGAGTTTTGTTTACAAGGGTTATAAGTAACTATTCAACTTTTCATTGTTGGGGATTTATACATAACAGTAAAAAATAAAAGGAAACAAAAAATATATCCGATCCATAAAATCAAAGCTTTCTAATTCTAGGCCGCATATAACACATCAACTTGGCTGCAAATTTGCAATATAGATCAAAGCCTTCCAATTGACCTTAAAGATTTTAAATTTTTTCTTCAGACCCTCGAGCTTCCTCTCCAACTTACCTTTGGTCCTACATGTTAATACTGGCGCAAAGGTTATGAAATATCCGTGGACATGGATTAATTGTTACTGCTATGTTATAACAGAAAAATACATTTCCCATAGGCCATAAAAAATGTCATGGTAGGAAAAAAAAACTTGGGACTCCAGAAAATATCATATGATACCCCAAGCGAAGAATCATCAGCACATTATTAGTGAATCGTGTAAATAGGGCTGCAAGTCTGGTCGACTCGACTCGGGTTCGATCCGTTTTCAGCACACTCGACTCGACTCCATCGACCAGGTCGAGTTCGGCTACAAAAATAAACTCGTTTTAGTAGTCGAGTATACTCGACTCGACTCGTATTACCCGATGAGGGTTCGAATGTCTGGCCTGAATTCGACTTGCGACTCGACTCGTATACCCGACGAGGTATTTTATTTTTTTCCCAAAAAAATATTTTTTGTCTAAATAACTGAAAATTTGGGGTTAATTTTAATTTTTTAGTGTTGTATACCCGACTCGACTCGAATGACCCGGGTGCACCCGTCCGAACCGAATCCGGCAGGTTCAGTCGATACTCGACTCGACCCGGGACAACTCGACTCGTTTTCAGAAAAAACAAAACTCGACCGAGTTCGAGCATACCCGACTCGAGTCCGACCCGTTTGCAGCTCTACGTGTAAATATAGAAAGCGAAAAGAACGGCAAGAAAGAAATATTACTCGATCCAGAGAGTCTCGACGCCGCCTTGCAGTTTCTGGACTCTTGGCAAAGCTAGCTTTGTTTCTTCTGGAATGTTCCTTAGAAGCAGCAGAGCTTGAAGTGATCAAGTGTTCTTTGTTTAGAGGAGTACTGGAAGTCCTATTCCTAGCTGGAGACTTTTCATCGTCACCGATGTAAGAGAGGCCAATCGATTCAAAGAGCTTCTTTTTCGCTTCCTGGTTTTCAGAAGATTTAATACTCAAAGCAGCCATTTGGTTTGAAAGACATCCAGAAAGTTGCTTGGCAGCTGCTACTTGTGCTTGCATCGTATTGTATAAACTGTGCAAGGACTGTGTTTGCCTGCAAGGAAGACAGTTTCATTTCCGACTGTTATAAATGTTCTTCCTCCATCACAAGATTCAAAGTAAATGAGTCGCTGCCAGTAATTACTGCGTAAGGATGAAAGATTGTATGCAAAGAAGTCGGAGAGTTATGCAAAAAAGGACCACAAAATAAGGTCAAGTAAGATTGTAATTAGAAAAATAACCTAGTAGTAGTTTACGCACAAAAGAGAAAGCCACAACAGTAGTACAAAGTACCTTGAATGCCCTTTCTGCATAACTCTCCGACTTCTTTGCATTCCTCCATTTTCACCAAACTTATTGAACTCCAGAGTGTTGAAATGCCTCTCCAGTTCAATCAGCTTATTGGTCAACTCCTGGATTTTTTGCAAGGAAACAGCTGTAATGCAAGAACCAAAAAAATGATACAGAAACTCACAGACAAGGGCCACCATAATGCACCTGGTTTAAATCTGCTATACGCTTTTGCCTCATTTCCAGTTCAGAACTCAACTTTTGACGGTTCCAGAGTACCAAATATCTGCTATCTGTTGCTTGCTTGAAGAATCCTTCCATATATACTTTCCTAACCGAAACTGAAAAAACAATCTGGAGCGCATTAGTCTCAGAAATGATAATAATCAATTTACATGTCTGTGTGTGTATATGGGTAAAAAAAAACAAGTGAAACACCAATAAGTATCAAAACATCATGACAGCTTAAACAAAACTCCAGAAGGAGCTCAACATGATATCAACCCTGGTTGTCACGGCGATCTGTCAAGTCGCGGCGCTATCAGACCGCCTAGGCGCCCGCCTAGGCGACGTCCAGGTGACCAGTTTTATATAATATAGTATTTTATAATATATAATATATGAATTATTCTTAAAAAGTGATCAGTTAAATAATAAAAAACATTCATCCAAGTTTCCAACTCAATAAAAGTTGCAAAACATACCATAAATCATATAATAAACAGGCCAATATGGGTCGAATCATCGGTTTGTCGATCCAGGCGTCGACTATTACGGCTAGGCGACACCTAGGCTCCACTCGGCGACGCCTGACACCAAAAGGCGAGGCGACCAGGCCAGGAGGTCCCCCGAAAACCGCCTGGACGCCTAGGCGACACCTTAACAACAATGTATCAAGCACTATGTTAATAAATCATATGAAAGTGTTGCATCAATCAAGATACAAAAGACTAAACTTATTCACAAAAAAAGTGTTCAGTAGTTCAGCGTGCATTGCACGTTAACCTTTGAAACCAAAATACCTTAACAATATCTGAAATTTCAATCAAAAAAAAAAGAAAAACATCTATTTTTAATCCTGCTATATTAGTGAGTCTATTAAATGCATTTCCACCACCGCTATTGTAATGGCCCACAAATAGGGCTGTGAACAAACGTAACAGTTCGATTCGGTTCGAAGGATTCGGCTTGAAAAAGCTCGATTCGTGGCTCGATTCGGGGCACCAAACGTAGAGCCGAACCCTATAAAATAAGATTCGGGAATCGGACCAAACGGTTCGGCTCGATTCGAGGGGCTTTGGCCCAAGACATAAGCCCCTCCCATCCCAGGCCGAACTATTCGGCTTCGGCGAATCGGACCGAACTATATTCGAACTATACTGGACTTACAGAGTTATAGTGGACTTTAACTCGAGCCGAATTGAACTATATTTGAACGGTTCGAAAATTCGAGCCGAATCGAATCGAACTATTAAAAAAAAAATTCCTTCGAGCCAAATCGAACCTCAAATTCTGAGGTTCGAAATTTTCGAGCCGAATCGAACCTAAGGTTCGAATAATTTCGAGCCGGACCGAACCCAGTAAAGGTTCGGTACAGTTCGGCTCGTTTACAGCCCTACCCACAAAAACCAATAGATAAATGAAATTACATGCCACGATAGCAAATAAACCAATGTAACAACACCAACAATAGTAATAATAATAATAGTAGTAATGATGATGATGATGACGATAATAATAATAATAATAATAATAATAATAATAATAATAATAACCTTGTAAACAATAATCTAAATGTAGAATACATGCATCTTCAGTTTCCTAGTAGAAGACCCTTATGAGGAAGGAATATTTTTATTATTAAGTAATAACACATGGATTTATTTTCACACACGGTCATTTTTTCTGGTTTTTGCTCCGTTCTTCTAATAGTTTCATATCCCTAGTTGAACACTTCCTCAATATTCCCCCCGAAGAAAGCAATTAATGAGCTGGGCTTATAGAAAGTTAGGCATCCTCTCATTTCCCAGTCTTCTACAGTCACCTTTCCACTATATTTCTATTTACTTGCCATCATTACCAATTGCAGTGAGGAAAATCCCTATCTTTATAAATTTGTCACACACCCCACCCCTACCCCAGCCTCCATGTCCGTAACAACGAGATAGATAGGAATCATGACTTGTATTTAAGCTTCATCATCAGCGTCTCCATTTTAAATCAAGTCAATCGACTGCACAAATGTATTTCCGCATTGCAAAATGATCAACTAATATTAGGAACATACCTTGTACAGTTTTGTCGAGCAGAAGTTGAAGTTCCCTTAGTTGTTTGTTCATTAATCCCTGCATAGTTAAGATAAAACAAGTCACTGAATCAGTAGAATGCTAGAAATTGAGAAATTATACTGGCTCCTTGAACCAGGATCACATGGCAGGGCTGGTGGAGTACAAATACAAAGAAATTCAATGTCACCAGTCATCACAAACATAAATTGTTATGATGTAGATTTATATTATCTCCGTTGATATCTCTGGAGCCTCGACTTCATAGAATTTCATTCTACAGCAGTCTGCAGTAAGATGAAATTCTGCGGAGCCAATGCTCACGTATGAATTGTCTTCAGCTTCCACCAAATAAATATTTTTCAATTGGCCATATGTGATATGAAATCTAATACAGTCTGGTTCTTCGAATACATAAATGGATTATCAAAATAGTGAAATGACAATGAAAATCATACCGGGCCAAAAGATAACGTGCAAAACGAATTAATTTTGAACTTCAAACATAGGAAAGCTTCAGCTTAAAGACATTAGCCTGAGACGTCCAATGATAAAAGAACCAAATCCTCACTCCATTAATTGGTGGTGTTCTCCAACTTCATTGATTTTTTCCTAAGCTTTATGTCTCCTTCTATCAAACCAGTCAGCGCTTTCTATAATTGTTCATATAAAAGGTATCCCCGCTCAGCTTAAGACTTTTATAATGAGAATATTAGTTTTTCCCATTGGTCCTGAGCTTTATGTCTCCTATCAAGCGAGTCATCTCTTTCTACATTTGTCCATGTAAAACTATCCCACTCAGCTTAAACTTTATAATGGAATATTCTTTTTTCCCATTGGTCTCCTCCTGCGCATAAAGGAGCCTTAAACAGATTTAAATTTCCCAGACGTTCACATAGGTGTCAAGTGGTTTGGATGTCCAATTAAAAAAGTAATATTACTAGACAAATCTTCGCGATGCATAATTAACTTACTGGTATGTGGAAACTCAAAAATTGCTGAATCGGAAAGAGATTTTATAAGGGCTTACAGAAAAATATGTCAACAACGGATGCAAAGACAAGATCCTGAATTTTTCCTCAAGACAACGAATACTTTGGAAATCAAGGTGGCTCTTCTTGACTTCTGGTAAAGCGAATCCAAACGGCTGGATATAAACACAGCCGCTAAAAGGATTCAGGAAGCAGTGAAAATGTGTCTCATTTATTGACATCATTTATTGACAAACTCTTCTTGAGTAAACTCTGTAATTACTCGAGACAGACTATGAAAAGCAATAATAAAATCTCTAAGGCCATCTCCAACCACATCCTATACGGGAAAACCTACGAGGTTAATGGTTTTGGAATTTCATCTCATTTCTCCTTCATATGAAGGTTGCGACAGGAAGGGCATCCGACGTAAAACTTGCCACTTTGTTTTTGCATGAATTATAGTGTCTACTGGCACTATATCTTCATGCTACCGACCCCAACACAGTTGGAATTAAGGTATAGTTGATGATGATGATCAGCTACAGAGCAAATAATACGAGCATACGAAATATATTGGAGAAATGAAATTTGAGTATTTAGCAATAGATTAGAATTGTCAACATATAAAAAATATAAAAATATAAAAATATAAAAGTACATAAAATACACTAAAAGAAAGTAAAAAATTCCAAATTTCAATTTCGTATAATGGCATTCTCGTAAATTAGTATCATGTATTACAATCATCTATTTGAATGAAAACCGAGGACGATTGGAGCAAGCAAAATCATCTAAAATAGATATATTGGAGATGCCCCAAGGCTTCAAATGGTGGAAAAATATCTGTGTTGAAAATCAAAATCAATCAGATAGCAGAATATTTGATCTTATCTAAATTGATATGAACATCCATCTTCGTATTTTTCACACCAATACATATGGGTGCTGTTGTGGACGGAGCTGTAAGGAGCACAGAGGAAACACATTGCTGAAACATAATTCAATCAAGATATTCCGTAAGGATCAAACCTTCCATGTTTTGCATCTACTGGAAAGGGTCCATATGCCGTCCTCCAACTCCATAACAGATTTTGTTTGAGAAGTTATGGATGCGTCTAAAAAACCACCTTTTCCTTCAATACCTTCAAGAAGAATATCCAGCTTGTTTGCCATTTCTCCAACCTGAAAATACCGTAGCAAGAGGGAGAGGAGGAGGGAGGGACATGAGATCCTATAAGAAGTATTATACTTGAACCAACACTTGAAGTTACTATGAATAGTACAGTACACTCACAATACAGACAACAGTGAGAACAAAAACTTTAGAAACAAACGAGACATCTAACAGAACCGGCTAGTCCACAAAGCCAGAAAAGTGTGGGTTTCAATCTCAGGAAGAGATGATGCCAAAAGATGAAAAAAATAAAAGATGACCACTCATAAATGATTGTCATCTATATTAGTAATTCCATTTACAAACTGTTTTGATGCATTTTGCACAGAGTATGGAAGCCCTGCTGGAGAGGAAGATAAAGTCGAATCCTTTTTTAGTTCAGACTGGAAAGGTTTTCCTGAAGCAACACTCTCCCCAACAGATGCTTGGGAACCAGGAAATGCTAACATTGAGTTTCTATGCACCTGAGCAGTTGATGCTGCCTGTCCAAAAGAAGTAAAAGCGACACTAGGTTTTGCTTTCTCATTTATATCTGTAGTATCACCAAGTACATGTCCAGCAGATTGCAATGCATTCTTATTTGAATTGTCAACATCAGAAGGAAGCGATGTAAACCTTCCATCCGAAGTTTTTGAAGCATCGACTCTTGCACTTGACCTGGTAGACCAGAGACTTGGTGAACTTGTTGGTGGCACTTTACATAGTGGCTCATTGCTACCCAATAGTTGATCTTTGGTTACTGATTGACGAGAAGAATCAAAAACTACTTTCCCTGAGGAAAGACCTGTACTGTGTTTGACTTCACTTAAGAATTGATTCTCTGCATTACTATCTTGGTTTAGCACCAAGGATAAGGCTTTTTCTGGCTCAACTACTTTCCCTGAGGAAAGACCTGTACTGTGTTTGACTTCACTTAAGAATTGATTCTCTGCATTACTATCTTGGTTTAGCACCAAGGATGGGGCTTTTTCTGGCTCATCCGCTTTCATCGTTCGCCTGTATACAAGAGGTTTCTGTCCCATGTTTTCAGTAGTAGTCTGTACATTAATAGAAGGCGATAAATCACTTGCTATAATCTTCTCAACTTCAAATCTGTTGAATTTAAAGGTTGGGTCTTTACTTTCCTCGCCACAAGTAGAAGAAATCAGGGGCAGCTCACGATTCACTAATACCTGAGAAGCATCATCGTCCTCAGAAGCACAACTTTCAGGTGATAACAAAGCACCTGAAGCACTACAAGAAAGTAGATCGTTACATGTAACTTTCCGAGAGTGGCTTCTGAAACTCTGGCAGAATAAAGTCAAACTCCCTAAGAAAATATGCAATGTAGTATATTTACCTTGCAAAGTGGAAAACTGAAATCTTTCCATCAATCGTTAGATATATTATTACACAACAAGGTGAGACTTCTGTTTCTTCATCTCCCACTGTGAATCTGACGTCCTTATTTTGGGAAACCTTGTCAACAGAGAGTCCCAAGATCACATTTTCTTCACCATTTTCTGAGATCAAACGGTTTGAGGTGAGAAAATTAATCAGCCTGATGCAAGCCAAATGGAAATGTGATATATCTATTTACTGACTTGAAGGGAGTGTTGAGATTTGTTTAATTTTGAATCAGAGTTTATTAGTACTTTGCAGCTTCATAGTTCAATAGTACTGTAAGATTTGTTACAGTCAGTCAATCAGGTCATCCACCACTCCCCCACCGGAAATAAAATTTATGTTATAACAATATCTAGTGGCAACCTTGATCTGCAATTAATCTCAATAATTTTGGCAATTTTGATTTTCCTTGGGGCATAATTTAGCATAAACAAACAATTGTATCCAAGTAAAAAAGGGAATGTCCACATTTCAGATGCATGAATGGAAGAGTAGAGATACACACCACCCAGTCGAAACCATATATGATAAAATCCGACAAAATACTCATTCATGGATCTTATCCCAATTTCAAGATTTAGCACCTTGAGAATCAATATACAGAGTCCAAGCATCATTAAGAATATCAACCATTGCAGCTTCATTCTTCCCACTGTCTGGCAACCAACAGAACACTGCAACATTCCTGGACAGATTCCTATTAGCAATAAATGCCAGCCCACTGCAACCAACAGAAACCACAGCTATAATAAGTTAAATCAGTCCAAATCTGAAATATCCTGCATCCTTGGGATGCAAAAAGGTCTGCTGAAGGAAGCAACAATGGGGCAGTCACGACTTCCTGTGAAATATAATAAACTAACAGGACCATAAAAAAAGGCGACGATTCCCAGTTAACTTCCCCAAAAATCTGCATTCCGACCATCTTTTAGCAATGAAACTGCTTTATTCTTTTGTTTGTTATGTGTACATCCAGTTTCAACCTGTTAGACTAATTGCATCTAATAGGTCAACCAAAGAGACGTAACTATTTGTTTGCACTCAGTATCCATTAGAAGTTATACTATCCACCAACAAAGGATACAGAAGATCCATAAACTCTCTGACCCAACATTTGTTGATATAAGATTACAGGAAGTGGAACAGCTCCTTATTTAAAACTCACATAACTTCTCTGAACAAATTCTCAAATGAAACATGTTTAATTAATCAAGAATATAGCAACACATCCTTCCCAAGTTATGATATGGGAGATTGGCCAGCTAGAGCAGTTCGGAGAATGGACATTAATGGGTCTTTTTGAATAAGATTAATACATGGAAATGATTTGAAATACTTGTTTTGAAATGGTATGAATTCGGAAATTTTAGATGAGAGTTCAAAAGGTAAAGTTTCAATATCTTTACTTCATGTCCCAAATGACATTTTTTGGTGCCAAGTATTTTAGCATGGTCGCTCTCAAATGCAGAAAGATTCAATTTTTAATTGCCAGGGGAAGTGTCAATACCAAAGTTGAAATGCAATGACACATAATTAGAGGATTGAATGTTTAAACCAAGAGTGGAGTTTCAAATGTCAAAATAAAACAGACCTGCCATACATGCTAAATGTCAGCCCGACTGCATTCCAAAAGTGGTGAAACAAGTTACAGAAGTAACATAAAAGAATAACTAAATGACAATAAAGTAGACGTACTAAAGATCTAGATAACTCAGAAACAGATGTGGTCCATTTTTGGTGGGTACAGCATCCGGACAAAAATCCATGAATACATTACTGAAGGATAAGACAGTTGGCTTTGAAGCTGCCTGAACGCAATAAATAAAAAAACAAATCAATTCAGTCACGACAATAAGTGAAAGCTAAACCAAATAAAATGACCGGCCTCACTCAAATCCAAATAAATAAACATAATCTTTAATTCTTTGTCAACTTTTATCAAGTATATCCCAATAGAAAGTAGGGAAAGGCAACCATTTACTCTGGAGCGATTAACTATAAAGACTTCTATTTTACTTAATAATTGCTTATGGCATAAACCCAAAACGGGGTAGGACGAAACTCGACTGGACAAAATTTACAGAATCTACCCCGTGAAGAGGAAAAGAGGCAACCCGTGACAAAGTAAAGGCCTACAGCCTAGGTATATAAGATCAAAATCAGCATCGACTTGGTCGCATCAGGGAGCTACCTAAGAACATGAACTCAAATCGCAAGACGCAAAATTCACGTCCCCGGGAAGTTATTGTCTCATGCAGTCCCTTAGTAATGTCATCACTGAAGCAGAAAACTACAGAAAGCCAATAGGGGGTGCGGAGGATATAAGCATCCATGCTTAAGGTGGACAGTAAAGCTAAAATCATATCTGAGGAACTAAAGCAATACACAAGAGGTTATGGTTCCTGAGGTTAAGCTCAAAATAGAAAATACAACTAATTATCAAACTCTTATGAGCTTACTAGGATTAATACAGAATTTCATTGGCAAAACTGTTTGGAGAAATCTAGGGAGCACCAACACCGGTACTCGTACGGGTGCGGGTGTGCAATCGGCATCTTTGATAAATATGAGATCCGGGTATGACCGGGACACGGCAAATTTATATATAATTATATATATTACATACATAAATATATAAACCATAAATATCATTCATAAGTCATTACAACAACAACAACATCTAAGCCTTAGTCCCAAAATGATTTGGGGTCGGCTAACATGAATCAAACTTTGAAACCGTCAATGATCGTTACATAAATAACATAAAGGAAAAAAAAAGAGGGAAAAAAGTAGAGAAAAAAGCAAAAAAAAAAAAAAAAAAAAAAAATAACAAAAAATGTGTGAAGATAACAGGAAATTAGTTTGGATTTATGCCTGGAAGATCGACCATGGAAGCAATTTATCTTATCCGGCAGTTGATGGAACATTATCGAGATAAAAAAGAAAGATCTACATATGGTTTTTATTGATTTAGAGAAGGCATATGATAAAGTACCAAGGGAAGTACTTTGGTGGGCCTTAGCAAAGAAGGGTGTATCGTGGAAACTATAAATAACATCCATAATAAGTCATTAAATTCATCAAAAAAATACTTACTACTTCAAACTATATAAACTACCAAACCTAAAGACTATTCTAATATACTTATTTAAACGTTTTATTTTATGGTTTTGTTTTATCTTTCCTATTTTAATCTGTCATTTTTGTAAATTAGTAAGAAAAAACTCGTCTAAACAACGACTCAGAAGCAGTGTCCCCGAAGTACCCCATTTTAAAAAATGAAAGAAGGGGACACTTATTTTAGCGTGTCCAGTGGTGTCCCAAGCATGTACCTGTGTCCAATGTTTTAAAAAGGTGAGAGGCGAGTTTGAGGCGTTTTGGCCGGACGAGGCGAGGCATAAGCCTCGATGAAAAAAAATCCTTCAAATCTCACAAGAATATCGTAATATTCTTAGAAATTACTAAAAGGGCCAAAAGTATCAATTAGATTACTAAAATATCATGATATTCATTCGTAAACCTTCAATTTTATTTGATTTTTCTCTAATGAAAATCATAAAATTTATAAATTAGGTTATTTGTTCAATAAATTAAATTGCATTATCTACCAAAATTTTAAATAAACTTTGATATGTAATTATTTTTTGTCAATTTTCAAAATATTAACTACCATCTAATTAATAACTGCTTTTTATGCTTTAATTATTTAAAAAAAAAAGAGCAATTCATCATTTTAAACGCCCAATAATATCTCCGTAGATATTCAATGCAATTAAGAATTTAAAGGTAGTGAAGGGTAGTTAGGTCATTAACACTTAATAAAACCCTATTTTTTTTCTTATGTCTTTCTCACCACCCGCGATGCTGCCTCTCCCAGTTCTCAAACCGCACCTCTCTCGTACCGGCCACCAGGTATGTTCTTTTTTTTTCAGGAAAAAAAAAATGAAACGCGTCGCAGAAGCGCCCCAGAAAGACACGCCTCACAAGAACGAGGCATAAGCCTCATCAATGGGGATAGAGGCGCCGCCTCAGAGGCGTTTTTCCGGTGCCTCGCCCGAGGCGCGCGCCTCGAGCGTTTTTTAAACATTGCCCGTGTCCGGACTGCCCCACACTCGTACATTAACCTCCTAGAAGTGTCGGTGCTTCGTAGGGATTTTATCAGTTATTTACTGTTTTATCTTTATCTTTTACATAAGGACTTACCAACAAAATAAAAATTTCAAGTGTTTCCGAAAAAAGTCAACCTCATTATCCATTTCTATCAAGTCCATGGCAAGGATACCCCCTTGGAAATGAGATGTAACATGCAAAATTAGCGGAAAAGAAAAAAATGAAATGCAACAACCGCTGAAAAAGAAATTCAATAACATTAACTAAAGAAACTCAACATGAGAAGATACATAGAAAGCATTGAACCAAAGTGTAATAGTAGTAGTAGTGGTAGTGGTGGTGGTGGTGGTATTAGTAGTAGTGGGAGTAGTACGCTGACATCAGTAAGACTTCCGCCCCTGCTTGTGATTACTTGGACTACGTAATTTTCCTCCTCCCCATCATCATTTAATTGGAAGCACCCAACAGCTATACAATCTGGACGGATCCATCGGATGGAATCCACTGATATACAAAACAATGAGAGTAACAATCATTTACTGGAAAAAAAGGGCATTAATAAAATGCATAATCAATTCTACCTGGCGTCCTAAAAGGACAAAAATGATCAAGGTTAAAGAAGCGAACAATATAAAAAAATACTTCATTATTTTCATATAACCGGATCCAAAAGACATTTACAACGCAGCGAAAATAGATTCAACACAAAGAATCACAGTAAGGGATACCATAAAAAGGAAGGAGTATGGTAGAGGTATTTGAAAAATTAAAGAGAAGGAGCAATACCTATTATTAATTGGTTAACATCAGAATCACCAATCACCGACTGAAATGGTAGCGAAATTCTTAATTTTTCCTTGAGCTCTGATGACAAAATGCTGACAGTATTCTTTTTAGCCACAGCAAGAAAATTGCCTTTGCCACTCCAGTCAACTATCCAATGTATCATCTTAGTGAGCAAAGGAAATTTATACCACCAAAAACAATACACTAAATTTTTGCAAAGAATTTACATATTTTTTGACAATATGCCAATGGGTAGTAATCCCCAATGTAACAGAAATACTTTCTGCACGCTAAAACAAATTCTTCTAGCATAAATGAATGTTTAAGTACTGTCACCAGAACCTGCAACTAACAATTTGTCATATCTGATAGTAAATGCTTTCTTCAAATTATTTCTACTGCAGTAGTCATACACAGATGACTGATCTAAATATATTAGGCTCATATGGTATTGAGACTCGTAAATGGTAAAGACACCAAACAAATACAGAAAGACATAAAACCTACCAGAATCAACAGCTTCCATTACATAAACAAGGGGACCTTGACCAGTTCCATGGTATAACTTTCCATTCGCTGAAAGAATAAGATAAGCTTTTGCAACTTTTTTAGCCCACCGCACATCCTTGATGCAACTGGAATCCTCAACTGAGACTGAATATGAAGGCTCCTTGTCCTGTCCAATGACCATTTAATGAAGTCTAATCTCTTCTCTACCAGAATTAAAAAATCTACTCCGATTAGTAACTCTTGCAGCTTTTATGATGATTATATATGAACATATATGTGCAGCAAAAGAAAGAATAAATACAATAATCCAAAATTTTGCATATGTTTTCAAAAGGAACAAAAAAGAGGTACCTTATGGAGCAAAGCGCTAGCAGCAAAAAAATGGACATGGCAGGCCACACAAGCAGCAAGCAAGGATTCGTCAGCTGAGAGGGCCAATATGGAAACCTTGCCGATCGGAACATCAACGAGGCTTAACTCCTGTATAGATGGTCCTTTTTGTTTCTCTTTAATCTCCTCAGCGGTTGCAATCACGTCCTTGGTCCTCGCAACATAAAACCCTAAACAAAAGAAAAAAAATGAGAAACATAACATTTTTTCCTTTGAGATGTGCGAGAAAGGTGAGAGGAGAAGTTTACCCTGCGGATAAGCGACATATAGGAGTCGAAGTCGTTCGGAGACGGCCAAGGGTTGGGAGGGTAGGCACTGGGGATCAAACTCGAGATTCATCGGAATGGATTCTCCGATTTTGGAGAAACGGTAGTTTCTGGAACCAATTTGGTCCCCATCAATTTCCTCGGCCAACTCGACGAGGGCGACTGTATCAGTTTTCGCCGGAGTTTCCATCGACTCCAAACCGATACTGTATTGTAGCGATAATGAGAGTAGAGGGTTAAGTGGGGCGATTGTCCCTGTGGGCCTGCTGTAGTGGTGGTGTATGGTCGGGAGGGAACGCTTATTCAATCGCAAATTCCAACAGCATTACTCCTTTCATGTTTGAAACCGTGATTCTAACCACATTCGGCTCATTTGTCGTTAATGACGGCACAATCATTAGAGATGTTGGAGCCCAAAGGTAATGTTCGGGGATGAAACCATTAACCCTGCTCGGACTCAGTAAGTGCGGGCCTGTAACCCAAGCGGGGGACAATGAGGCGATCAGGTCATGCTGGCAAACTTACTTCTAGATCGGGGGTGAGCTCGAGCCTCTTGGGGGGACTCAGGACAGGGGACGATCCTCCTTGTGTGCGTGTGTGGAAAAAAAAAAATCATTAGAGATGTTAAATGAGCTACTCTCGGTGGTTTTCATCTAGTTTTAGTGGGTTTCGGGTTAAACAGTCATGCTAAAAAAATTCAAATTTAAACGGGCTAGAAATATCGATCTTATCCTAATCTAAGCGGACTTCGGGATAAATGGATTAAATATTTAAAAATCTATATTTTATTTTTTTAAAAGCCAGAAACAAAAAAGAACAATAACAATCTATGTTATAAATATAGAAACAAATATACTAAAATAAATACTTCCTTCGTTCTCTTACTATTGCAACATGTTAGACTTTTACACTGTTCACACTCTCTCTTTTGAGGATCATTTGTGATTTATACATACGAAAAAAATAGTCATATAAGATCTTGTTAGACTCGTCTCGGAATATACTCTCTAAATATCAACTTTTTATAATTTTTATAAATATATAATTAAATATATTACTAGTCAAAGTTGTGCATTGACAAGCGTGAAAGTCCAAATATTGCAACTATAAGAGAACAAAGATAGTATATACTAACAAAAAATACACTTCTCTCTCTCTCTCTCTCTCTCTCTCTCTCTCTCTCTCTCTCTCTCTCTCTCTCTCTCTCTCTCTCTCTCTCTCTCTCTACATATATATATATATATATATGTATGCGTGTGTGTAAAATATAAAGTAGGAGTGGGCATGGGACGGGATGGGATGGGTCTGGGGTCATCCCACGTCCCGTCCCGTGTTATAACAAGCGGGACGGGACGGGACGGGATTGGTGATTTCAAAATTTCATCCTGTGCGGGCCTTATCCCGGTTGGGACGTGACGGAACGGGATGGGACGGGCCTGGGGTCATCCCACGTCCCGTCCCGTGTTATAACAAGCGGGACGGGGCGGGACGGGATTGGTGATTTCAAAATTTCATCCCGCACGGGCCTTCTCCCGGTTGGGACGTGACGGAACGGGACGGGACGGGTTTAGTCCCGCAAAAAAAAGTTCAAAATATAAATTAGAAAAAAGTAAGGAAATCTATAATTTTATACATCTAATTTCGGGAAAAATATCCAACAAACTAATTTAATAGCCTAAATTAAACTTTAAAATAACAATTATTAACATTGAATACAACATATCCATTTTTTTTGGAAAAAATATCAGTTACTAACTTTATATTGGTTGATTAGGTTTGTGTATAATTATAAAATATAGATAGTAAAAAATAAAAATAGTTTATTATTAAAAATTAATTAAAAAAGGGTTACAAATAATAAAAATATATGGTTTTAAAAAGGGTTAAAAACTTAGCGGGACGGGACGGGCCTTACGGGCCTCATATTTTTTGTCTCGTGTCCCGTCCCGTAGTTACTCTAATGGGATGGGACGGGACGGGCCTAGTGTTTTTAATTTTGGATCCCGTCCCATCCCGGTAATTTTGGGATGGGACCGGGACGGGATCGGAATTTTTGTGCCCACCCCTAATATAAAGGATTCTTTGGCTTCTAACTTTCTAACATTCTTTCGTTCTTTATATAGCGACAATCGCAATCTGTTTTTTGCCCACAGGCTTTCATAACCGGCAAACTTGGGTTAAGCCCGCGGGTTAACCAATTCTGCTCAAATAAGCCCGAATTTAAATGGGCTCGAAAATATCGATTCTAACTTGAATTTTTGATGGACCCGAGCCCGTTTAACATCTCTTCTAACAAACATGATGAAAATTATACTAGCGCACCTCATTATCATAAGAACCGTGCCGTGTAGACGAACAAGTTAATGAATTCCACAATGGTAAGCACTACTAATACACAATATTAAGTTCAACTTTTTTTTATCAAATATTTAAATTAAAATGTTTATCGACCTTTTGTGCCTTTTTTCAAATAAATCTCTTTCTTCTATTTTTTGTTATTCTTCCTCCTCTCCCTTTTTCTCTTCGATTTCATATTCATCGTACTTGCTTTCAAAAACATGTTGTTTCTTCCTCTACAGTTGCTCGACACTAAGATCAGGCGTAATAAATCAATCGTGAACTTTCTGCATTTGGTTCTACTCACTAACTAGACTAGAGGAGTTCAATACTTTGATTGTTGCTACCGCCACGTGCTTAGCTGTTTCAAACTATATGAGTGTATATGTGTTGTCAATACTGTATGTGTACCTCTGTCATTATTTTCCAATGTTACCATTATTGGAACATACAATTGCTACTTATAATTAGTTGTTTGTTCATATTACCTACTCTAGAATTACAACCTCATTAAATATAAACATAAGTTGATAGTTAATCTTTTTAATAACTTGTTGAACCATCCATACAATTTCTTACGCGTGTAACCTCCAACTCTTGAGAAAGACCAAGTTAATTCAAGAGTCAGGTAATGTTCAGGTTCCAGAAGAGTAATTCATTCACAAGTTTAATTCAAGTCTCGTCATTACTTCGTTTGGTTTGACTAGAAGACTATAATAATTTCAGCCTCAAACCGCCCAAGTCCAACCTCAAGCCGCCCAAATTCACCGTCCAAGTCCAAGTTCAAGGCCGAGCTCGTGCCCATGCCCGAACCCGAGCCCGATCCCGCTGTTGGAATATTTTATTCCATACATTCATTAATAGAGTTTTAATGATTAAAGTTGCTAAACAAAACAAAACAACAAAGAGTCGAAGCAAAGCATCGAAGAAATCGAAGACGCAAAAAGTTACAATTTGGACTGCATTAGCGCACGCTACACATAATGCATAATGCACGCTATCGAAGGTTAATTACCGTTGTGAAGACATTCAAACACAGAATGACGTATGCAGTGACATAAGACATAGCGCACGCTACTGATGATATTTAGCGCACGCTAAATAGCATTTTGAATTCAATCAATCCGTTGGGAAGATTTTAAAGCATAGTCAGGAAGTATAAACGGTTATATGACGCATGCAATGATGTGTTATTAGCGCACGCTATAAGGAATGATTAATGCACGCTAACAAAAAGAGACAGTAGCCACTGGACTGGAATTACAAGACGTTAACGTATGCTACATGCAGTACATAACGTACGTAACAGGCAACAACACGCGATAGCGCACGCTAAGCATGAAGGCTAGCGCACGCTAATAAAAACTGGCAGTAACGGCTAGTTTGATGGAGAAGGCTATAAATACCACATCCTTGGTATTAAACCACACAACGACATTGAGAAAAGCATACATACTTGAGATATCATTGTAAATATTATAGTTGTTGATATTGAGCTTATATTGTTAGTCTGAGTGTTTATACATTCAACACATACACGAGAAAAATAAAAAGACAAGTACGAGTGGTTTATCACGATCCAATTGAAGACGTGATTGTAATGGTAATCCCTCGACCGATAGAAGAGAGGCGTAGAGGTTTATGTATTCAACCTATTGAAAAAGATACCGAGAGAGGACGTAGGCTTCGTTAATAGCCGAACCTCTATAAATCCTTGTGTCATTTAATTTCCGCACTTTATATTTACGCTTCCGCACAATGGCGCTAATACCGAAATTGCTACAACACCCGCGAGTGGTGGCGGCAGCACGTGCGGGTTCACATCGCAGGTAGGCCTATTATGGTTCAGTTCGGCCCGGGTATTGGCTTAGCAGGCCAGACCCGATAAGGTTACCGGGTATACCCGAGATCGGACTAGTAAGCAATCAGTTCTAATTCCAGGACCGAAACCAGTCCGGTAAGCTAACCGGGTACTTTAGACCCGGGACTGGTAAGACCCAGACCAGTTAAGAACCGATAAGTCCCGGTTCGTTGACTTATTAATTACCCAAAATAGATCTGAAAATTACTCGAGAAGGGTTTAAAAACTTGCATAATTAATACTTAAGTTTCAAAATAGATGGACAAATAATATTCAACCAATATCCAATCACATTAGAAAAATAATATTCAAAAGTTAGTATGAAAAATAATATTCAAAAGTTCCAACTTTACTACTAGTATCCGTACCGCTAACATTTCGGATGAGTATAGGTCTCGGGTATTATTGGGCGGTTCTCGGGCGATTATCGAGTATACTTGGACCGCTAAAGGCCCTAATCGCTGCCTACTAGTAGTTTAGACTACTAGCTTGTTAAACTACCCATACACCTTCTTATTGCGGCTCGGACTCGAGCGGCAGCACATGCGCACGCGTGTGGGTTCACATCGCTGGTCAACTAGTTTAGACGACTAACTTGTTAAACTATCCATGTACCAGACTCTCTCCCCACAGTTTGACTCCACTCTTACTCATTCTCATAGACCCTTACGCTTAGTTGCCGAGTTTAACTTAACGAGAGAAAAGACAAACAAGTTAATGAATTCCACAACTGGTAAGCACTACTAATACACAATATTAAGTTCAGTTTTTTTTTTATCAAATATTTAAATTAAAATGTTTATCGACCTTTTGTGACTTTTTTCAAATAAATCTCTTTCTTCTATTTTTGTTATTCTCCCTCCTCTCCCTTTTTCTCTTCAATTTCATATTCAACATACTTACTTCCAAAAACATGTTGTTTCTTCCTCTACAGTTGCTCGACACTGAGATCAGGCGTAATAAATCAATCGTTAACTTTCTGCACCTCATTATCATAAGAACCGTGCCGTGTAGACAAAGACAAACAAGTTAATGAATTCCACAATTGGTAAGCATTACTAATACACAATATTAAGTTCAACTTTTTTTATCAAATATTTAAATTAAAATATTTATCGACCGTTTGTGCCTTTTTTCAAATAAATCTCTTTCTTCTATTTTTGTTATTCTTCCTCCTCTCCCTTTTTCTCTTCGATTTCATATTCATCGTACTTGCTTCCAAAAACATGTTGTTTCTTCCTCTACAGTTGCTCGACATTGAGATCAGGCGTAATAAATCATTCGTGAACTTTCTGCAATTGGTTCTACTCACTAACTAGACTAGATGAGTTCAATACTTTGATTGTTGCTACCGCCACGTGCTTATCTGTTTCAAACTATATGAGTATATATGTGTTGTCAATACTGTAAGTGTACCTCTGTCATTGTTTTCCAATGTTGACCATTGTTGGAACATACAATTGCTACTTATAATTAGCTGTTTGTTCAGATTACCTACTCTAGAATTACAACCTCATTAAATATAAACATAAGTTGATAGTTAATCTTTTTAATAACTTGTTGAATCATTCATACAATTTCTTACGCCTGTAACCTCCAACTCTTGAGAAAGACCAGGTTAATCCAAGAGTCAGGTCATGTTCAGGTTCCAGAAGAGTCATTCATTCACAGGTTTAATTCAAGTCTGGTCATTACTTCGTTGGGTTTGACTAGAAGACTATAATAATTTCAGCCTCAAGCCGCCCAAGTCCAACCTCAAGCCGCCCAAATTCACCGCCCAAGTCCAAGTTCAAGGACGAGCTCGTTCCCGAGCCCGAGCCCAGGGGCGGCAGCGACAGCGCGTGCGGGTTTGCATCGCAGGTAGGCCTATTACGGTTCGGTTCGGCCCGGGTATTGGCTTAGAAGGCCAGACCCGATAAGGTTTCCGGGTATATCCGAGATCGGACTGGTAAGCAATCGGTTCTAATTTCAGAACTGAAACCAGTCCGGTAAGCTAACCGGGTACTTTAGACCCGGGACTGGTAAGTCCCGGTTCGTGGACTCATTAATTACCCAAAACAGATCTGAAATTAGTCGAGAAGGGTTTAAAAACTTGCATAATTAATACTTAAGTTTCAAAATAGATGGACAAATAATATTCGACCAATATCCAATCACATTAGAAAAATAATATTCAAAAGTTAGTATGAAAAATAATATTCAAAAGTTCCAACTTTAGTACTGGTATCCGGACCGCTAACATTTCGGGTGAGTATAGGTCCCGGGTATTATCGAGCGGTTCTCGAGCGATTATCGAGTATACTTGGACCGCTAAAAGCCCTAATTGCTGTCTACTAGTAGTTTAGACTACTAGCTTGTTAAACTACCCATACACCTTCTTACTGCGGCTCGGACTCGAGCGGCAGCACATGCGCGCGCGTGTGGGTTCGCATTGCTGGTCTACTAGTTTAGACGACTAACTTGTTAAACTATACATGTACCAGACTCTCTCCCTACAGTCTGACTCCACTCTTACTCATTCTCATAGAGCCTTATGCTTAGTTGTCGAGTTTAACTTAACGAGAGAAAAGACAAATAAGTTAATGAATTCCACAATTGGTAAGCACTACTAATACACAATATTAAGTTCAACTTTTTTTATCAAATATTTAAATTAAAATGTTTATCGACCTTTTGTGCCTTTTTTCAAATTAATCTCTATCTTCTAGTTTTGTTATTCTTCCACCTCTCCCTTTTTCTCTTCGATTTCATATTCATCATACTTGCTTCCAAAAACATGTTGTTTGTTCCTCTACAGTTGCTCGACACTGAGATCAGGCGTAATAAATCAATCGTGAACTTTCTGCACCTCATTATCATAAGAACCGTGCCATGTAGACAAAGACTACCAAGTTAATGAATTCCACAATTGGTAAGCACTACTAATACACAATATTAAGTTCAACTTTTTTCATCAAATATTTAAATTAAAATGTTTATCCACCTTTTGTGCTTTTTTCCAAATAAATCTCTTTCTTCTATTTTTGTTATTCTTCCTCCTCTCCCTTTTTCTCTTCGATTTCATATTCATCGTACTTGTTTCCAAAAACATGTTGTTTCTTCTTTTACAGTTGCTCGACACTGAGATCAGGCGTAATAAATCAATCGTGAACTTTCTGCATTTGGTTCTACTCACTAACTAGACTAGAGGAGTTCAATACTTTGATTGTTGCTACCGCCACGTGCTTATCTGCTTCAAACTATATGAGTGTATATGTGTTGTCAATACTGTAAGTGTACCTCTATCATTGTTTTCCAATGTTGACCATTATTGAAACATACAATTGCTACTTATAATTAGCTGTTTGTTCAGATTATCTACTCTAGAATTACAACCTCATTAAATATAAACATAAGTTGATAGTAAATCTTTGTAATAACTTGTTGAACCATCCATACAATTTCTTACGCCTGTAACCTCCAACTCTTGAGAAAGACCAGGTTAGTCCAAGAGTCAGGTAATGTTCAGGTTCCAGAAGAGTCATTCATTCACAGGTTTAATTCAAGTCTGGTCATTACTTCGTTGGGTTTGACTAGAAGACTATAATAATTTCAGCCTCAAGTCGCCCAAGTCCAACCTCAAGCCGCCCAAATTCACCGTCCAAGTCCAAGTTCAAGGACGACCCCGTGCCCATGCCCGAGCCCGCGGGCGGCGGCGGCAGCGCGTGCGGGTTCGCATCGCAGGTAGGCCTATTACGGTTCGGTTCGGTCCAGTTATTGGCTTAGCAGGCCATACCCGATAAGGTTACTGGGTATACCCGAGATCGGAGCAGTGAGCAATCAGTTCTAATTTCAGAACCGAAACCAGTTCGGTAAGCTAACCGGGTACTTTAGACCCGAGACTGGTAAGACCTGGATCGGTTAAGAACCGATAAGTCCCGGTTCGTGGACTCATTAATTATCCGAAACAGATCCGAAAATTACTCGAGAAGGGTTTAAAAACTTGCATAATTAATACTTAAGTTTCCAAATAGATGGACAAATAATATTCAAATATCCAATCACATTAGAAAAATAATATTCAGAAGTTAGTATGAAAAAAATTATTAATCTAAGGATAGGTTTAGTATGTATAAAATTAGTGAAAAATCTTTTTAATAACTTCTTAAATTATTCATATACTTTATTACGCGTGTAACCGCTAACTCTTGAGAAAGACTATGTTAATCCAAGAGTCATGTCATGTTCACGTTCCTGAAGAGTCATTCATTCACAGGTTTAATTCAAGTCTGGTCATTACTTTGTTGGGTCTGACTAGAAGAATATAATAATTTCATCCTCAAGCCGCCCAAGTCCAACCTCAAGCCGCCCAAATCCACCGTCCAAGCCCAAGCTCAAGGCCCGAGCTTGTGCCCATGCCTGAGCCCGAGCCTGCGGGCGGCCGCGGCAGCACGAGCGCACGCGTGTGGGTTCGCATCGCAGGTAGGCCTATTACCGGTTCGGTTCGGCCCGGGCATTGGCTTAGCAGGCCAGACTCGATAAGGTTACTGAGTATACCCGAGATCGGACCGGTAAGCAATCATCTCTAATTTCAGAACTGCAACCTGTCTGGTAAGCTAACCGGGTACTTTAGACCCGAGACTGGTAAGACCCGGACCGGTTAAGAACCGATAAGTCCCGGTTCGTGGACTCATTAATTACTTAAAACAGATCTAAAAATTACTCAAGAAGGGTTTCAAAACTTGCATAATTAATACTTAAGTTTCAAAATAGATGGAGAAATAATATTCAACCAATATCCAATCACATTAGAAAAACAATATTCAAGGGGAAAGGGTGGGTGGTCCAGTGGTAGGACGCCTACACCCAAGACACTCCTTTGGGAGAGGTCTTGGGTTCTAACCCCACCAAGGAGGTGAAAGAGGAGGTTTTTCTCTTTATGATCCTCTAGCTCCCCGGGGCTAGCTCGAGCGACCGCTAATCAATGTTTAATCTCGCGTCAAGCGGCAGTGTGGGAGTATTTCCTTGCTGGGAACCCGGAGGTGCTGACCAATCAGTGGCTGTTCTCCCAAGAACTGTGCTAGGAACCTGAGGCGTTGTTAATCAGTTAAAGGATTCTCCTTGTGCGCAGAAGTGTACAGAAAAGGCATTGGGAACCCTAGAATTGCTCGAGCAACTCGCGATTTACTTCTCTCAATGGGTTAGGAGTGGATTCATTGAGGGACTAGGATTAGTCCGGCTAAGCTAGGATCACCTAGTTATAAAAAAAACAATATTCAAAAGTTCCAACTTTAGTACTAGTATCCGAACCGCTAACATTTCGGGTGAGTATCAGTCCCGGGTTTATCGGGCGGTTCTCTGGAGATTATCGAGTATACTTGGACCGCTAAAAGCCCTAATCGCTGGTCTACTAGTATTTTAGACTACTAGCTTGTTAAACTACCCATACATCTTCTTACTGCGACTCGGACTCGGGCGGCAGCACATGCGCGCGCGTGGGTTCGCATCGCTGGCCTACTAGTTCAGATGACTAACTTATTAAATTATCTATACACCCTCCTAGTGATAAGTTGGTCAAGAAATTTATATTTTTTCAACGTGGAATGACTTTTTATAGCCGATTAACTTTTCATTAAACTCGATGTAATTTAAACAATTTTGATTTAATTTCAAATTGGTCAATCACAAAGTTAATCGATTCGCTTTGTATGTGATGTATCATGTATGTATTAGACTCTCTCCCCACAGTGTGACTCCACTCTTATGCTCGATTCTCATAGACCCTCGTGGGAGTGCGGCCTATGCTTTCTTTTAAATTAAACTCGGGAACCAAGCATTGCTCGATTCTCATAGACCCTCGTGGGAGTGCGGCCTATGCTTTCCTTTAAATTCGTCGACTCAACTAACAGAAACAAGCGAAGCTAAAAAAAACAAGCATCTCAAACTAGACTAGAGTTGAAATTTCTTCTCCATTTTTACTTCCTCTGTCTTCTCTCTCTCTCTCGATCTCGAAACCTTAACCATGTTCCTGAGTTTTAGTAAAGGAAAAAAAAGAAAAGGAAGGAAAATATGGAGAGAAAAGAAAGGGAGGGGAATGAAAGGAATAACTACTTTCATGTTCCCGAGTTCGTAGAAAATTGAAGGAAAATTAAAAAAAAATGTGTTCCCGAGTTGAAAGGAAGAGAAAGGAAAACAATAACTTTATAATTTTACCCCTATTTTTTTTCACCAAACATGCTAATATTTTGAATTAAGATCTTGGTCAATAAAACTAACAATTTTACAATTCTACTCTTCATCTATTTTCAACACCAATAATAACATTACACTTTTGGCGGAAGACTCAAAATTGCAACGGAATAAATACATTTGAAATTGTTCTAAATGTTGAGATTATCCCAAACAATATAATTTAATTAGAACATGACTCCTAAAACCAGAATTCAATTCGTGAAGCCAAAATCAAAAACCAAACATATAAAGTCAAAGAAACAAGAAATCAGCAACTATCATCCCATGTGACTCAATTACCCGCACCCATCATTGTTTTTAGTAGATCCTTTCGTATGTTGAGTGGACAACTAAACAATGTCCTTGCATCTGCTTGATTACGCGCCAAATATATGAGAGCACCTGGTATTTCATGGGGTTCCAAACCCATCGGCTGCAATTCTTTATAAATTTCATCACCGGTATACTCGTGATGGTAAGCTCTTTCAAAAATCTTGTTACCTTCCCTCATAACATTAGCCACATCTGCAACAACATTCACAATCTTTGTTTCAAATGGTTCATCTTCATCCTCTTCTACAACTTTTCTTTTTTTACTTTTGCACTTCTTCGTAATTGAATTTTGCTCAGGTGAAAAACACGTAGGAGATATCACTTGAATGTCATCGTCATCATCATCATCTGTGCGTTGGTTCTCCAGTGTAATGTCATTACTTCTTAATAAGTCATCAACTTCTGCAATAATTTCTAATTTGATGTCCACAGTCTTGCTCAATCGGGCATTTTTCTCTTTCGCTGTTTCAGCATGTGCTCCTGAAGCTCTATCTCTCGCAAATAAGACCAATATTTGATCATAGTTTGCCACTTTTTTGTCTTCGAGGAGACTGCCTCAGGCTTTGACTGTTTAACAAACCCAAATACAATTAATATTGTGAATAATAACATAAATATATAAGAAACTAAGTAAAACGTAAAACAAACACTTACATTAATCAAGTTTTCCCACACTTCATCATTTGCTTCAATTAGTTGGGTATCAGAATTCCATGCGAACCCACTCAATGAACTTCCACGAAACATATCATACCATTGCGAAAAATAAACTTTCAAACTTTTCAAACGATTTTTAAGATTATTTTTTGTTAAATTCATTTGAAGTTTTGTATTCAGCTCCTCCACCATATTGGTGTATGCTTGTGTAGTAAAGGTCCCATTAATACTATTGTATTTTTCTTGTTGTGTTACCATTGCATCAATAAAAGTAGAATCCATCATATCTGTCCAGTTCACGCTATGTTTCTTACCGGCATTTCCAACGGGTTATTGCTTACTCATTATCAGTTTCTACATAGCAACAAAAATAAACGGACCATACATTGTTAAAAAAAGTACATACTTAGAAAGTCTACAAGTTACAAATAAATAACATTCACAAAAACTAAATAACACAAATAAATTCAAATTGAAATACTATAACGAACTACTATTGAACTACTTTGACATATATATTTCATTGTTCGGATTCAACAAGTAATTAGTCCACATTTGATTTGCAATTGAGTTCCTTAGTTGTTCTATCGTGGTACTACCCTCACATGCATTGCTTAAATTATGTTGCACTTCCTCTGTTGGTCCATTTAACACCTTTTGTAGTACCTCATCTTCAAGATCTTTGTCCCGATCTTCCTCGAGCAAAAAGTTATGTAAAATACAGCATGCCAAAAAAATGTCTGATTGTGTTTCACAAGAATAAAAAGGTTCCTGTGCACTTCTAATGATAGGAAAGCTTTTTTTAGAACACTAAATGCCCGTTCTATAGCGTTACGTAATGAAGCATGGCGAAGATTGAACAACTCTCTTGGATTCTCTGGGGCCCGAGCGGAATACTCTTTCAAATGATACCTGACACCTCTATATGGCGTCATTAGTGTACTCGTATGAGGCAAACCCGCGTCTACCAAGCAATGTCGGCCTATAAATAAGGTGTAATTAGTTTTATAATAATAAATTACACACATAATGAAAGTTGGTAATTAAAATTACCCATTGGAATTACTAGTTTGTCATCTCTACTGAGTGCATTCTTCAGTATCCTTGAGTCTGATGCAGTACCCTCCCAACCAGTTAAAACATACGCAAACTTTAAATCAAATAAACAAGCAGCTAAGATATTTATCGTCGGGTATCCCTTGCGACCACGATATCTAGGGGCATCTTTATTAGGTACCTTGACACGAACATGTGTCCCATCAATAGCCCCTACACAATTCTTGAAGTAAGGATAAAATCTCTTTTTCTCTTGAATTTCTTTCGGGACAACATCACCTTTTGGTTGTTGAATATAATGACTTTCTAATGATATAACCGCACGCAGAACTCTATGGAAGCACCTACTTGTTGTGGATTTAGAGCGCCGATATATCCAAGAGACCAATCTACTTTTCAAATCATTACCTACAATGTGCAAAAATCTTGCAACATGCTCTTCAACGGACATGCGTTGAGTAGGTCGAAGACCACCATCACACTGTAAGATAGTGCACAACTTCTTAAAAGCTTGCTCACTTATACGGATAAGCTCACGACATTTACTACCATTTAAATGTAATATCCGGAATTTCTACTACTGTTATTTAATATTATTTTATCCGAGTTATGTTGTACAACGTGGAATCTGTACAGTATGGATAAAATAAATGAAGGACTAAGACACATGTATTAGTATTATTACCGCACTTGGTTGACAGTTGTATTGGAAGACATTGTGTGTTGGGCTTATCGTATGGGAATGTTGTTGGTATATATATATGTATTCCGTATGCCGTATATTCGTATTCTGCATGTCGAGACGTTGGAGAAGAGTAGATGATAATAGCTAAACATAGCCTTATTAACACACGCTAATACTCATTCATAGCGCACGCTAACGTGCAGGTGTAGCGCACGCTAAAGGTAAAATAATAGCGCGCGCTAGTGCAGGCAGATCATAGGGAATCTACGTGTGGACCACGCCACTTTCGGCGCACGTTCTGATAAGTCAACGGATGTTTGTAATGTAGTACTAGCGTACGCTAAACCTTAAAGGTTAGCGCACGCTAAACCTTAAAGGTTAGCGCACGCTAATGATATATCAGACAAAAAGGAATCTTATCCTCGTCAGCACTTTCGGCGTGTGGACCTGTCTTCGGAAGCATACAGACAAACGAGTCAACTATGAGTAGCGCACGCTAAGGTAGGACACTTGCGTACGCTAAATAGAGGCATTTACGTACGCTATTGCATGGGCATTACGTACGTAAATCACTTCATGCAGTAAGACAGTTGCCTCTGGACTTCGATAACGCACGCTAACAAAGACAGTTAGCGTACGCTAAGTGTGTAACGTACGTTAACTGAAGATGTTAGCGTACGTTAGTAATGTACAGTATATATATAAGTGCAGTTGGCCATTATTCGTCATTTCCGTCCATTTCTTCATGTGAACCGATAGAGAGAGGTCTTAGAGAGAAGTTGAGGTCCCAAACACTTGAGTTGATCATTCCTAACAACATTTGAAGCTTGGAAGTGATTGAAAATGGATTCAACCTTGGGATTCAATCCATTCCTTCAAAAAGGTAATTACTCTCCACTTTGGGATTTCATTTTGGATTGTATAGGATGTTCTTGAGTTGATGATCGTCATGTTTATGAGTTGATGAGTATGGTTATGAGATGGATTACTGAGTTATGTTGATAATATGGTTGATATGATTCGTGTGGTTTTGAACGGTGTTGTTTTTCTTCAAGAGATATGTTGGTTAATATCTCCCTTCATTTCGGTTTTTAATGTTGTTGTTATTATTTACTTCGTATGATGATGAACATGCAAGTGATTATGATTCTTGGTGTATATGATATGATTAAGAAGACTATATGTTGAAATGTTAGTGGAAATAAGATTTGGACACTTGTTTGGAAAGTAATGTGTATAAGGTTCGACTTTGGAAAATCACCACCGATTCTTGAAAACTCCAAAAATTCTGAAACATAACAGTATACTAGAGCATCGAGTTATCTTTCTAATGGTTCAAACGGTAAGTTAATCGGAGTCCGGATGAGTGAGTTATGCTCAAAATGGCAAAAACTATCTGCGTATTCTGGGAGCAGTAGCGCACGCTATTGATGAAGTTAGCGTACGCTAACGTGCCCGGCATATAAAACGTAAAGCGACTGGGAATTTCATTTCCCAACCCATCCTACACGATCCCCTTTCGTCCCAAATCACCTAAACTCGGTTTTTAACCCCTAAACCTCAGCTTTTGAGTTGGTTTATCAAGTGATAACATCTAGGAAAGCTTGGAACAAAGATTATAACATCATTATTGATTCTTTCGCCGGATTGCAGGTAATTGGCTTGAACTCTAATATTTTGGGATGTTTGAGATTCTTGATATATTTTGGTGGTTTAGTTCGTATCGGTGGCTAGAATCATATAATGTTGAAGGATATATATATGTTTGTGATTATGTTCTTCGTGTTCTTGATGTGGTTGGTTTTTGTTGATTGATGATTCGAATATACCTTTGAATTCCGCCTTCAAGGTGTTTGATTGAAGTTTTGAAAGAGAAATTGATTGGAATATTTTGGTTAAGTTTGTATACTCGCATTATTGAATCGATATATGGGCTTTGTGGAATCATGGGAATGAATTCGTAATTGTTTGAGTTAGATTGTTCGGACTTGTGTTTAATCGAGATATTTTGGAATCGTTGGGTTTGTGGATTAGTTATATCGATTGTTGATTGTTATCGAATGTGTGTTAAATCGATTATTGTAATAGGTTGAGATTATTGATCGATGTTTAGAACCATGCTTTGCGTTCGTATTCAAGAATGTTCGTAGATTGCTTTGATCAGGGCCGAGGGACTTGTAGACGACGACAAGGAATTGGTAACGGCTTCATTGGTATCGAGGCAAGTTATTACTTGCTCAGTTTATAATATTTAATGAATGGTTTCTTTCATTCGTTTATAATTCGTATAGCAATGTTTATAATCGTAATCACAGGAGATTTGGAATTATAGGTTGTATTCGAGTTTTGGGAATTTAAATCATAATGTATATGATTTACAATTGTCGTTGGTATACTTGTTATCGAGGATACATCATGGTATTGACAAAAACGTGAATTATCTACCGTCCGTGATGTTTTGGATCGGTGAATATTCAGAATAATGGTTGGTGATGGTTTAGATATCGAGATTGCTCTCGAAGGACTCAGAGCAAGTATTTTGATCATTTCTGTCATTTGTGTCGATCATGTCGTGATACATTCGTGTATCGTTGTTGTCATGCATTTGTGCATTGTTGTTGTCGTGTATTGTGTACTGTTGTTTTGTGCAGTTGTGCATTGTTGTCATATGTCCACCATGCGTTGGTCCGACGGGATCATCATGGGAATCTATAGCTGTGTGCGCTGGATCGCTGGACAGGTAATGCCACCATGCGTTGGTCCGACGGGATCATCATGGGAATCTATAGCTGTGTGCGCTGGATCGTTGGATTACCATGTATTGTTGTTGTGCATATGTATATTATGGGTTTGCCATAAGTATACATTGTCGTTATTGTTGTGATCATATTGACGTTGTCATATGAGTATGCATTTGTAGGTCTTGTGTTAGGACCATGTCCGTATGTTGTGTTGATCTGATCTCGGATTAGACTGACGTGATGGTAATGGTATTTCGTATCTCGAGGTGTGTTCCATATTTCTTTTGGTATTTGTCTTTGATGGACAATCGATTATCGTCTTGGGATTTGATGATGTTATTCGAGGGATCGTATTGGTCAGAACTGGTATATTTCCGTATCGTGAGTTGGTTATGATAGTTTGAGAATCTTGAGTATTGTTTGAGGTACAATACAGATATTATGTTCGAGTTTATTGGTTAATCGAGTACAGGATGTGAAATGTGATAATGGTTATTCTGATGAGAATTAGTTGAGTAAGCAAAGTTATGGCGGTAAGATTACGTTGGTCGTATTCTTATGTTGTATTCTCATTGGTATGTAATTATTAATGTGATGTGACGGTTATCATTGTTGGATATTGTGGCTGACCCCGTCGTGGGATTTCTTTTTAGGTTCTTGGAGTATCGAGCTTGTAGCGGTCGTGAAGAGATGAGCTTCCCGGAGGATACTGGCTAGGACATGTTCTGTGCATTGAGTTTCTTGATTGGTTCTTGTATTCCGCTGCTAGAGTATCTTTATGGTTGGTGTTTTTCCGCTGCGTGAGTATTTTGAAATGACCTTTTGGTATATGGTAATTTAGGTCACTTTGGCAATCGCTTTCTAAATATTTTCTGTCGGTACGTGTAAGCGATAGCTTAACGTATGTTTTTAAACTGTTGAGTTTTGGCATTTCGGGCCTTGTGGTTTCAAATGAGATTTTTACAACGGTCTTGATAAACGAGTTTTATAAAGTCTTTGAATGTTTTATATAGATAATACCGTCGTTAGCCTCTTGGACGTTTGTAAATGTTTGCGAAAATTTCCTTTAGCCTTGTGGGTTCCATCTCGGGGCCCACCCCACGGCGCTGTAATATTCCCGGTTAAATCTGGGGGTGTTACAGAATATGGTATCGGAGCTTAGGTTGTGAAAACCTAGGCAGTCAGGTCGAGTTGGGTCGTGCTTTTGTCGTGTCATTCGAGCTGTCGGTTGACAAGTGTTAGAGCTCTGAGTTTTTGTTGTTCACTCGGGCTTGTGCGTTATGTGATTTACCAGTGTGGTACTAGGGTTGTTGTAACTTTTCCAAATGGTATTAACGTGTTTCTTCGGATAGAGATGTGTTGTGTTCTCGAGTTGAACTGAGTTTGCAAAATGTGTGTTTTGAAAATATCTGTGTCGAGTATTTTCTTGAGTCGAGGCATGTGCCAGTATCACGGGGAATCTTCGACTTCACGATCTATAAGTATTTGGATTTTTTGAATTGCATTGAGATTTATTGTTGTTCTAAGTTGATATGCTTTGAGATTCAGCAGGATATTATGCGTTACAGTATAAGGTGACAGAGTTGGGACAGGATTGATGATCTTGAGAAGTTATGATTTTGGAAATCAATATGTCGGTTAAATTTTGGAAACGGAGTTGTGCATTTGGGAGGAATGTTGGGAATGGCTGAGAAGAACATGTAGTCATGTTAATTCATTTTGAGATATATGAACTGTTTTTGAGCATTTGAAAATGATACTTTTCAAAATGAATGTTTTACGGATGTTTTACCATAATTGATTTTTGGGCCGAGACCCTATCGATTTTGAAATGGTTTTATAACTCAGTACTTGGGGTCCGAAAAAGGGTTTTCTATTTTTTTTTAAACTTCTTGTAATGCGGAACGAGATACGGGCTGAGACCCTAATGTTTCAAAAGGCTTTTTCATGATTTCTAAAAACTCTCGAGATTTGTAAAACACTCTACCAATTGTTAACCTATTTTATTACTACCTTATGAGGTTTTGATTTACTTGTTCAAATGACACCTCTCGGGAAGTCTATCGCTGTGTTGATTTGTTTCGATGTTTTGTCATAACATATTTGAGGTAATCCAAGATGGGTTAATGGTTGACATTGCGAGTCATAGGTGGAAAAGGAGTTTTTGGTTCGGAGTTTATATAATGAGATTTTGGAACTCTATCGTGTGGTCTTCCGATAGAATATCAGTAGATATTGGTGACGAGCCGAATTGGTATACAGGAGTATGGATGTGGTTAATCATCTGCATAATTTCATTTTATTTAAGCATGCGTATTCGAAAAGAATTATTATCGAATACTTGGCACCAGAGAGCCGATTTAATTTTTCGGAAATTGATTTTGTGGTCTTACCAAAATTATGTTTTGAGTTTTGAAATTTTTGAAAGAACTTTTGAAAATTGTCTTCTTGACGAGACTATATGATTTCAAATGATTTTGAAAATTTGATTGATATACATACGCATTTAGTGCATAGTGCATATCATGGTGAAGTTATGAGTATGACTCACAAACTGGATAAGACATCAGTATGGTACGATGAATAGGATTCAAACTTCAGTATGGTAGTTTGGTTATCCAGAGATGACCGGTTGGTTGAGCCGATAAGAGAAATATGCCACGTAATGTAGGTTCGGTACAGAATATGATTTTGGAATTTTGAGTTTTGTGAAACTGGAGCATATGTGCTATGTGACTCTATTGGTGTGGGAGTAGTGCAATTTTACCATAGTGATTTTTGAATGATTTCATTTTAAGTGTAGATTTGGGGATGGTGACTCCAGGATGGTTGTTTTAGATATTGATTGGTCGTTCCCACTCCAGGTATGATTGGGTATGTTCGTCGGTTTGTGATTGGTTGTTCGTATGCCGAAGGGTATGTTCAACATTCGGGTGCGTTTCTTTGAGATCCAATGTATGTGATTTGTGTAACGTTTTGAGAATTTTATTCGTCCGTATATCTGTCTCTGGGGTTCTGTATTGATCGTTGTCGTGATGGTGTCGGAATATTTCAGTTGAATGGTTTGTTTGTTTTTCTATGATGGCTTGCAAGTTTCGAGGACGAAACTTATTTTAAGTGGTGTAGTATGTAATATCCGGAATTTCTACTACTGTTGTTTAATATTATTTTATCCGAGTTATGTTGTACAATGTGGAATCTGTACAGTATGGATAAAATAAATGAAGGACTAAGACGCCTGTATTAGTATTATTACCGCACTTGGTTGACAGTTGTATTGGAAGACATTGTGTGTTGGGCTTATCGTATGGGAATGCTGTTGGTATATGTATATGTATTCCATATGCCGTATGTTCGTATTCTGCATATCGAGACGTTGGAGAAGAGTAGATGATAATAGCTAAACATAGCCTTATTAGCGCACACTAATACTCATTCATAGCGCACGCTAACGTGCAGGTGTAGCGCACGCTAAAGGTAAAATAATAGCGCGCGCTAGTGCAGGCAGATCAGAGGGAATCTACGTGTGGACCAGGCCACTTTCGGCGTGCGTTCTGATAAGTCAACGGATGTTTGTAATGTAGTACTAGCACACGCTAAACCCTAAAGGTTAGCGCACGCTAATGATATATCGGATAAAAAAGAATTTTATCCTCGTCAGCACTTTCGGCGTGTGGACCTGTCTTCAAAAGCATACAGACAAACGAGTCAACTATGAGTAGCGCACGCTAAGGTAGGACACTTGCGTACGCTAAATAGAGGCATTTACGTACGCTATTGCATGGGCATTGCGTACGTAAATCACTTCATGCAGTAAGACAGTTGCCTCTGGACTTCGATAGCGCACGCTAACAAAGACAGTTAGCGCACGCTAAGTGTGTAACGTACGTTAACTGAAGATGTTAGCGTACGTTAGTAATGTACAGTATATATATAAGTGCAGTTGGCCATTATTCGTCATTTCCGTCCATTTCTTCATGTGAACCGATAGAGAGAGGTCTTAGAGAGAAGTTGAGGTCCCAAACACTTGAGTTGATCATTCCTAACAACATTTGAATCTTGGAAGTGATTGAAAACGGATTCAACCTTGGGATTCAATCCATTCCTTCAAAGAGGTAATTACTCTCCACTTTAGGATTTCATTTTGGATTGTATATGATGTTCTTGAGTTGATGATCGTCATGTTTATGAGTTGATGAGTATGGTTATGAGATGGATTACTGAGTTATGTTGATAATATGGTTGATATGCGGATATTGATATGATTCGTGTGGTTTTGAACGGTGTTGCTTTTATTCAAGAGATATGTTGGTTAATATCTCCCTTCATTTCGGGTTTTTAATGTTGTTGTTATTGTTTACTTCGTATGATGATGAACATGCAAGTGATTATGATTCTTGGTGTATATGATATGATTAAGAAGACTATATGTTGAAATGTTAGTGGAAATAAGATTTGGACACTTGTTTGGAAAGTAATGTGTATAAGGTTCGACTTTGGAAAATCACCACCGATTCTTGAAAACTCCAAAAATTCTGAAACATAACAGTATACTAGAGCATCGAGTTATCTTTCTAATGGTTCAAACGGTGAGTTAATCGGAGTCCGGAGGAGTGAGTTATGCTCAAAATGGCAAAAACTATACTGTCTGTATTCTGGGAACAGGTAGCGCACGCTATTGATGAAGTTAGCGTACGCTAACGTGCCTGGGCGTATAAAAACGTAAAGCAGTCGGGAATTTCATTTCCCAACCCATCCTACACGATCCCCTTTCGTCCCAAATCACCCAAACTCGGTTTTTAACCCCTAAACCTCAGCTTTTGAGTTGGTTTATCAAGTGATAACATCTAGGAAAGCTTGGAACAAGGATTATAACATCATTATTGATTCTTTCGCCGGATTACAGGTAATTGGCTTGAACTCTAATATTTTGGGATGTTTGAGATTCTTGATATATTTTGGTGGTTTAGTTCGTATCAGTGGCTAGAATCATATAATGTTGAAGGATATATATATGTTTGTGATTATGTTCTTCGTGTTCTTGATGTGGTTGGTTTTTGTTGATTGATGATTCGAATATACCTTTGAATTCCGCCTTCAAGGTGTTTGATTGAAGTTTTGAAAGAGAAATTGATTGGAATATTTTGGTTAAGTTTGTATACTCGCATTATCGAATCGATATATGGGCTTTGTGGAATCATGTGAATGAATTCGTAATTGTTTGAGTTAGATTATTCGGACTTGTGTTTAATCGAGATATTTTGGAATCGTTGGGTTTGTGGATTAGTTATATCGATTGTTGATTGTTATCGAATGTGTGTTAAATCGATTATTGTAATAGATTGAGATTATTGATCGATGTTTAGAACCATGCTTTGCGTTCGTATTCAAGAATGTTCGTAGATTGCTTTGATCAGGGCCGAGGGACTTGTAGACGACGACAAGGAATTGGTAACGGCTTCATTGGTATCGAGGCAAGTTATTACTTGCTCAGTTTATAATATTTAATGAATGGTTTCTTTCATTCGTTTATAATTCGTATAGCAATGTTTATAATCGTAATCACAGGAGATTTGGAATTATAGGTTGTATTCGAGTTTTGGGAATTTAAATCATAATGTATATGATTTACAATTGTCGTTGGTATACTTGTTATCGAGGATACATCATGGTATTGACAAAAACGTGAATTATCTACCGTCCGTGATGTTTTGGATCGGTGAATATTCAGAATAATGGTTGGTGATGGTTTAGATATCGAGATTGCTCTCGAAGGACTCGGAGCAAGTATTTTGATCATTTCTGTTATTTGTGTCGATCATGTCGTGATACATTCGTGTATCGTTGTTGTCATGCATTTGTGCATTGTTGTTGTCGTGTATTGTGTACTGTTGTTTTGTGCAGTTGTGCATTGTTGTCATATGTCCACCATGCGTTGGTCCGACGGGATCATCATGGGAATCTATAGCTGTGTGCGCTGGATCGCTGGACAGGTAATGCCACCATGCGTTGGTCCGACGGGATCATCATGGGAATCTATAGTTGTGTGCGCTGGATCGTTGGATTACCATGTATTGTTGTTGTGCATATGTATATTATGGGTTTGCCATAAGTATACATTGTCGTTATTGTTGTGATCATATTGACGTTGTCATATGAGTATGCATTTGTAGGTCTTGTGTTAGGACCATGTCCGTATGTTGTGTTGATCTGATCTCGGATTAGACTGACGTGATGGTAATAGTATTTCGTATCTCGAGGTGTGTTCCATATTTCTTTTGGTATTTGTCTTTGATGGACAATCGATTATCGTCTTGGGATTTGATGATGTTATTCGAGGGATCGTATTGGTCAGAACTGGTATATTTTCGTATCGTGAGTTGGTTATGATAGTTTGAGAATCTTGAGTATTGTTTGAGGTACAATACAGATATTATGTTCGAGTTTATTGGTTAATCGAGTACAGGATGTGAAATGTGATAATGGTTATTCTGATGAGAATTAGTTGAGTAAGCAAAGTTATGGCGGTAAGATTACGTTGGTCGTATTCTTATGTTGTATTCTCATTGGTATGTAATTATTAATGTGATGTGACGGTTATCATTTTTGGATATTATGGCTGACCCCGTCGTGGGATTTCTTTTTAGGTTCTTAGAGTATCGAGCTTGTAGCGGTCGTGAAGAGATGAGCTTCCCGGAGGATACTGGCTAGGACATGTTCTGTGCATTGAGTTTCTTGATTGGTTCTTGTATTCCGCTGCTAGAGTATCTTTATGGTTGGTGTTTTTCCGCTGCGTGAGTATTTTGAAATGACCTTTTGGTATATGGTAATTTAGGTCACTTTGGCAATCACTTTCTAAATATTTTCTGTCGGTACGTGTAAGCGATAGCTTAACGTATGTTTTTAAACTGTTGAGTTTTGGCATTTCGGGCCTTGTGGTTTCAAATGAGATTTTTACAACGGTCTTGATAAACGAGTTTTATAAAGTCTTTGAATGTTTTATATAGATAATACCGTCGTTAGCCTCTTGGACGTTTGTAAATGTTTGCGAAAATTTCCTTTAGCCTTGTGGGTTCCATCTCGGGGCCCACCCCACGGCGCTGTAATATTCCCGGTTAAATCTAGGGGTTTTACAGAATATGGTATCGGAGCTTAGGTTGTGAAAACCTAGGCAGTCAGGTCGAGTTGGGTCGTGCTTTTGTCGTGTCATTCGAGCTGTCGGTTGACAAGTGTTTGAGCTCTGAGTTTTTGTTGTTCACTCGGGCTTGTGCGTTATGTGATTTACGAGTGTGGTACTGGGGTTGTTGTAACTTTTCCAAATGGTATTAACGTGTTTCTTCGGATAGAGATGTGTTGTGTTCTCGAGTTGAACTGAGTTTGCAAAATGTGTGTTTTGAAAATATTTGTGTCGAGTATTTTCTTGAGTCGAGGCATGTGCCAGTATCACGGGGAATCTTCGACTTCACGATCTATAAGTATTTGGATTTTTTGAATTGCATTGAGATTTATTGTTGTTCTAAGTTGATATGCTTTGAGATTCAGCAGGATATTATGCGTTACAGTATAAGGTGACAGAGTTGGGACAGGATTGATGATCTTGAGAAGTTATGATTTTGGAAATCAATATGTCGGTTAAATTTTGGAAACGGAGTTGTGCATTTGGGAGGAATGTTGGGAATGGCTGAGAAGAACATGTAGTCATGTTAATTCATTTTGAGATATATGAACTGTTTTTGAGCATTTGAAAATGATACTTTTCAAAATGAATGTTTTACGGATGTTTTACCATAAATGATTTTTGGGCCGAGACCCTATCGATTTTGAAATGGTTTTATAACTCAGTACTTGGGGTCCGAAAAAGGGTTTTCTATTTTTTTTAAACTTCTTGTAATGCGGAACGAGATACGGGCTGAGACCCTAATGTTTCAAAAGGCTTTTTCATGATTTCTAAAAACTCTCGAGATTTGTAAAACACTCTACCAATTGTTAACCTATTTTATTACTACCTTATGAGGTTTTGATTTACTTGTTCAAATGACACCTCTCGGGAAGTCTATCGCTGTGTTGATTTATTTCGATGTTTTGTCATAACATATTTGAGGTAATCCAAGATGGGTTAATGGTTGACATTGCGAGTCATAGGTGGAAAAGGAGTTTTTGGTTCGGAGTTTATATAATGAGATTTTGGAACTCTATCGTGTGGTCTTCCGATAGAATATCAGTAGATATTGGTGACGAGCCGAATTGGTATACAGGAGTATGGATGTGGTTAATCATCTGCATAATTTCATTTTATTTAAGCATGCGTATTCGAAAAGAATTATTATCGAATACTTGGCACCAGAGAGCCTATTTAATTTTTCGGAAATTGATTTTGTGGTCTTACCAAAATTATGTTTTGAGTTTTGAAATTTTTGAAAGAACTTTTGAAAATTGTCTTCTTGACGAGACTATATGATTTCAAACAGATTTTGAAAATTTGATTGATATACATACGCATTTAGTGCATAGTGCATATCATGGTGAAGTTATGAGTATGACTCACAAACTGGATAAGACATCAGTATGGTACGATGAATAGGATTCAAACTTCAGTATGGTAGTTTGGTTATCCAGAGATGACCGGTTGGTTGAGCCGATAAGAGAAATATGCCACGTAATGTAGGTTCGGTACAGAATATGATTTTGGAATTTTGAGTTTTGTGAAACTGGAGCATATGTGCTATGTGACTCTATTGGTGTGGGAGTAGTGCGATTTTACCATAGTGGTTTTTGAATGATTTCATTTTAAGTGTAGATTTGGGGATGGTGACTCCAGGATGGTTGTTTTAGATATTGATTGGTCGTTCCCACTCCAGGTATGATTGGGTATGTTCGTCGGTTTGTGATTGGTTGTTCGTATGCCGAAGGGTATGTTCAACATTCGGGTGCGTTTCTTTGAGATCCAATGTATGTGATTTGTGTAACGTTTTGAGAATTTTATTCGTCCGTATATCTGTCTCTGGGGTTCTGTATTGATCGTTGTCGTGATGGTGTCGGAATATTTCAGTTGAATGGTTTGTTTGTTTTTCTATGATGGCTTGCAAGTTTCGAGGACGAAACTTATTTTAAGTGGTGTAGTATGTAATATCCGGAATTTTTACTACTGTTGTTTAATATTATTTTATCCGAGTTATGTTGTACAACGTGGAATCTGTACAGTATGGATAAAATAAATGAAGGACTAAGACGCCTGTATTAGTTTTATTACCGCACTTGGTTGACAGTTGTATTGGAAGACATTGTGTGTTGGGCTTATCGTATGGGAATGTTGTTGGTATATGTATATGTATTCCATATGCCGTATGTTCGTATTCTGCATATCGAGACGTTGGAGAAGAGTAGATGATAATAGCTAAACATAGCCTTATTAGCGCACACTAATACTCATTCATAGCGCACGCTAACGTGCAGGTGTAGCGCACGCTAAAGGTAAAATAATAGCGCGCGCTAGTGCAGGCAGATCAGAGGGAATCTACGTGTGGACCAGGCCACTTTCGGCGCGCGTTCTGATAAGTCAACGGATGTTTGTAATGTAGTACTAGCACACGCTAAACCCTAAAGGTTAGCGCACGCTAATGATATATCGGATAAAAAAGAATCTTATCCTCGTCAGCACTTTCGGCGTGTGGACCTGTCTTCAAAAGCATACAGACAAACGAGTCAACTATGAGTAGCGCACGCTAAGGTAGGACACTTGCGTACGCTAAATAGAGGCATTTACGTACGCTATTGCATGGGCATTGCGTACGTAAATCACTTCATGCAGTAAGACAGTTGCCTCTGGACTTCGATAGCGCACGCTAACAAAGACAGTTAGCGCACTCTAAGTGTGTAACGTACGTTAACTGAAGATGTTAGCGTACGTTAGTAATGTACAATATATATATAAGTGCAGTTGGCCATTATTCGTCATTTCCGTCCATTTCTTCATGTGAACCGATAGAGAGAGGTCTTAGAGAGAAGTTGAGGTCCCAAACACTTGAGTTGATCATTCCTAACAACATTTGAATCTTGGAAGTGATTGAAAACGGATTCAACCTTGGGATTCAATCCATTCCTTCAAAGAGGTAATTACTCTCCACTTTGGGATTTCATTTTGGATTATATATGATGTTCTTGAGTTGATGATCGTCATGTTTATGAGTTGATGAGTATGGTTATGAGATGGATTACTGAGTTATGTTGATAATATGGTTGATATGCGGATATTGATATGATTCGTGTGGTTTTGAACGGTGTCGTTTTTATTCAAGAGATATGTTGGTTAATATCTCCCTTCATTTCGGGTTTTTAATGTTGTTGTTATTGTTTACTTCGTATGATGATGAACATGCAAGTGATTATGATTCTTGGTGTATATGATATGATTAAGAAGACTATATGTTGAAATGTTAGTGGAAATAAGATTTGGACACTTGTTTGGAAAGTAATGTGTATAAGGTTCGACTTTGAAAAATCACCACCGATTCTTGAAAACTCCAAAAATTCTGAAACATAACAGTATACTAGAGCATCGAGTTATATTTCTAATGGTTCAAACGGTGAGTTAATCGGAGTCCCAATGAGTGAGTTATGCTCAAAATGGCAAAAACTATACTGTCTATATTCTGGGAACAGGTAGCGCACGCTATTGATGAAGTTAGCATACGCTAACGTCCCTGGGCGTATAAAAACGTAAAGCAGTCGGGAATTTCATTTCCCAACCCATCCTACACGATCCCCTTTCGTCCCAAATCACCCAAACTCGGTTTTTAACCCCTAAACCTCAGCTTTTGAGTTGGTTTATCAAGTGATAACATCTAGGAAAGCTTGGAACAAGGATTATAACACCATTATTGATTCTTTCGCCGGATTGAAGGTAATTGGCTTGAACTCTAATATTTTGGGATGTTTGAGATTCTTGATATATTTTGGTGGTTTAGTTCGTATCGATGGCTAGAATCATGTAATGTTGAAGGATATATATATGTTTGTGATTATGTTCTTCGTGTTCTTGATGTGGTTGGTTTTTGTTGATTGATGATTCGAATATACCTTTGAATTCCGCCTTCAAGGTGTTTGATTGAAGTTTTGAAAGAGAAATTGATTGGAATATTTTGGTTAAGTTTGTATACTCGCATTATCGAATCGATATATGGGCTTTGTGGAATCATGGGAATGAATTCGTAATTGTTTGAGTTAGATTGTTCGGACTTGTGTTTAATCGAGATATTTTGGAATCGTTGGGTTTGTGGATTAGTTATATCGATTGTTGATTGTTATCGAATGTGTGTTAAATCGATTATTGTAATAGGTTGAGATTATTGATCGATGTTTAGAACCATGCTTTGCGGTCGTATTCAAGAATGTTCGTAGATTGCTTTGATCAGGGCCGAGGGACTTGTAGACGACGACAAAGAATTGGTAACGGCTTCATTGGTATCGAGGCAAGTTATTACTTGCTCAGTTTATAATATTTAATGAATGGTTTCAGTTTCATTCGTTTATAATTCGTATAGCAATGTTTATAATCGTAATCACAGGAGATTTGGAATTATAGGTTGTATTCGAGTTTTGGGAATTTAAATCATAATGTATATGATTTACAATTGTCGTTGGTATACTTGTTATCGAGGATACATCATGGTATTGACAAAAACGTGAATTATCTATCGTCCGTGATGTTTTGGATCGGTGAATATTCAGAATAATGGTTGGTGATGGTTTAGATATCGAGATTGCTCTCGAAGGACTCAGAGCAAGTATTTTGATCATTTCTGTCATTTGTGTCGATCATGTCGTGATACATTCGTGTATCGTTGTTGTCATGCATTTGTGCATTGTTGTTGTCGTGTATTGTGTACTGTTGTTTTGTGCAGTTGTGCATTGTTGTCATATGTCCACCATGCGTTGGTCCGACGGGATCATCATGGGAATCTATAGCTGTGTGCGCTGGATCGCTGGACAGGTAATGCCACCATGCGTTGGTCCGACGGGATCATCATGGGAATCTATAGCTGTGTGCGCTGGATCGTTGGATTACCATGTATTGTTGTTGTGCATATGTATATTATGGGTTTGCCATAAGTATACATTGTCGTTATTGTTGTGATCATATTGACGTTGTCATATGAGTATGCATTTGTAGGTCTTGTGTTAGGACCATGTCCGTATGTTGTGTTGATCTGATCTCGGATTAGACTGACGTGATGGTAATGGTATTTCGTATCTCGAGATGTGTTCCATATTTCTTTTGGTATTTGTCTTTGATGGACAATCGATTATCGTCTTGGGATTTGATGATGTTATTCGAGGGATCGTATTGGTCGAATCGTATATTTCCGTATCTGAGTTGGTTATGATAGTTTGAGAATCTTGAGTATTGTTTGAGGTACAATACAGATATTATGTTCGAGTTTATTGGTTAATCGAGTACAGGATGTGAAATGTGATAATGGTTATTCTGATGAGAATTAGTTGAGTAAGCAAAGTTATGGCGGTAAGATTACGTTGGTCGTATTCTTATGTTGTATTCTCATTGGTATGTAATTATTAATGTGATGTGACGGTTATCATTGTTGGATATTGTGGTGACCCGTCGTGGGATTTCTTTTAGGTTCTTGGAGTATCGAGCTTGTAGCGGTCGTGAAGAGATGAGCTTCCGGAGGATACCGGCTAGGACATGTTCTGTGCATTGAGTTTCTTGATTGGTTCTTGTATTCCATTGCTAGAGTATCTTTATGGTTGGTGTTTTTCCATTGCGTGAGTATTTTGAAATGACCTTTTGGTATATGGTAATTTAGGTCACTTTGGCAATCGCTTTCTAAATATTTTTCATTGCACGTGTGTTTATAGCTTAACGTATGTTTTTAAACTGTTGAGTTTTGGCATTTCGGGCCTTGTGGTTTCAAATGAGATTTTTACAACGGTCTTGATAAACGAGTTTTATAAAGTCTTTGAATGTTTTATATAGATAATACCGTCGTTAGCCTCTTGGACGTTTGTAAATGTTTGCGAAAATTTCCTTTAGCCTTGTGGGTTCCATCTCGGGGCCCACCCCACGGCGCTGTAATATTCCCGGTTAAATCTGGGGGTGTTACAGAATATGGTATCGGAGCTTAGGTTGTGAAAACCTAGGCAGTCAGGTCGAGTTGGGTCGTGCTTTTGTCGTGTCATTCGAGCTGTCGGTTGACAAGTGTTAGAGCTCTGAGTTTTTGTTGTTCACTCGGGCTTGTGCGTTATGTGATTTACCAGTGTGGTACTAGGGTTGTTGTAACTTTTCCAAATGGTATTAACGTGTTTCTTCGGATAGAGATGTGTTGTGTTCTCGAGTTGAACTGAGTTTGCAAAATGTGTGTTTTGAAAATATCTGTGTCGAGTATTTTCTTGAGTCGAGGCATGTGCCAGTATCACGGGGAATCTTCGACTTCACGATCTATAAGTATTTGGATTTTTTGAATTGCATTGAGATTTATTGTTGTTCTAAGTTGATATGCTTTGAGATTCAGCAGGATATTATGCGTTACAGTATAAGGTGACAGAGTTGGGACAGGATTGATGATCTTGAGAAGTTATGATTTTGGAAATCAATATGTCGGTTAAATTTTGGAAACGGAGTTGTGCATTTGGGAGGAATGTTGGGAATGGCTGAGAAGAACATGTAGTCATGTTAATTCATTTTGAGATATATGAACTGTTTTTGAGCATTTGAAAATGATACTTTTCAAAATGAATGTTTTTGAGAATTAGTTGAGTAAGCAAAGTTATGGCGGTAAGATTACGTTGGTCGTATTCTTATGTTGTATTCTCATTGGTATGTAATTATTAATGTGATGTAACGGTTATCATTGTTGGATATTGTGGCTGACCCCGTCGTGGGATTTCTTTTTAGGTTCTTAGAGTATCGAGCTTGTAGCGGTCGTGAAGAGATGAGCTTCCCGGAGGATACTGGCTAGGACATGTTCTGTGCATTGAGTTTCTTGATTGGTTCTTGTATTTGTAACACCCCCGTGGTACATTCAAAACCGGACATGTACCTCTGGATTTCTGGTTTCATCCTCATATCAAAATGGATCATCATTTCTGCATCTGTTCTGACCAGATGTCGAACAAATGCCAGCTGCTGGTTAAACGTCTTAATTGCCTGAGATACTGGCACATCTGAAGGCTGAGCGGAGAAAAACTCCCGAACCCTAGCTTCTCTCACAGGACGAGGGCAGTACTGAGCTTCCATCATCAATTTAAACTCTGTCCAATCAGCATCATGGTCTACAGGCCGGATGGCTTCCCACCATTCGGACGCTTCCCCTATCAGAAAGTATTGAGTGATAGAGGCTCTCCATTGCCCTGGCGATTAATTAGGCAAAGATTTTCTCCAGTTCCTTCAACCAATGGTCCCAGGTGGGAGTCTCAGAAATACCGTCGAATTTGGGAGGTTGCATCTTCGCCACCTCTTGCAACCACCGGTCACCTCGATTTCCCATATCTGGGATCCCTTGTTGTCTATCTCACTGCTGTAATCCTACCGCCACCTGCATTCGATCCACGACCTGAGCGAACTGAGTCATCTGGTTCACCACCTGACGAAGAATCTCTGGTACAGCAGGTTCCGGTTCGTTATTGATAGATCTCTGTGGCTCGCCTGAGCTATGACTGGCCTCATTAGAAGGCGATGCTTCCCTTTCAGCATTTCTTCGTTCGCGTCCACGACCGCGACCACGTCCACGTCCGCCTCTCAACATACTGTAAGCATAAATACTCAATATACAGGAAACAATATCGTTCGAATGCTCAAGTACAAGTAAATATAACATGTAAAGGACGAGATAGAGTTTTAGGAACTTACAACCACCGCCCGAACGACGACGTAGGCAGTACAGTGATGTTATTCGCGGCCGGTTACCTCAAAAGACATAAACGACCCCTATTTTAACCCAACGGCCAAGATATCCATAATCTTAGCTCTTATACCATGTTCTGTAACACCCCCGATGTATTCAAGAATATTACAGCGCCGTAAATCCTTTACATAAGGATTTACAAGGGTGAAGAATTGAACAAACATTAACAGGTACAAATGAATGGAAGTCACTGAATTAAGATACAACGGTTCTGACCAAATACTGAAAATACAAATGATCAACAGAAACTTATTAATACATTACCAAATTCAAATTCATCATAAACGACTACGTACTCGAGTACTTATTGAACTGACTAACAAACAACAGACAAGTAAACCCGGCCAGAACATCACTCTGCACCCCCATCGCCATGCAGCTCCAGTGGTTGTTTCCCTGCTCTCCTGGATCCTGAACATAAACAAAATGTTCACCCCCGAAGGGGTAAGCAAAACGATGCTAGTACAAGTACCACAACGTATTATTCAACATCTCACGTAGAATAATAATACGTAAATGACAAAAATACCAACGAGTCTTCTCCTACGAGAAACTCAATAAATAACATACACAACTAATAATCACAACATGATATCATAACATACACATGGTAATTCCAACGATCCAGCGTTCACTGCCTAGAACCCACGATGATCCCGTCAGACCAACTCGTGGTGGAAAAACCCGTCCGATGATCCAGCGCACGCTAGCATAGATCCCCCGATGATCCCGTCGGACCAACACGAGGTGGACATACAATAACGACATACTTGCACGACAATATGTATAACAACAGTACATAAAACAAATAAGGTACTTGCCTCGATTCGAAGACAAGAACGAAACTTCCATGAAAACGAAACACTCGAAGGTCGCCCCTTCAATCAATCACGTTGCTAAGCTCGAACCTTAACAAAATAAGTAATATAGATTTCATTTACAATGATTTAACATCTAACAATCCAAATCACGGTCGAAAGTTCATAAAATGTAACCTAATCGGTAGAGTCAAAAGTCACCTCATTGATCGGTAGGAGTCAAAGTCAACATCCCCGATCGGTAGAGTCAAGTCAACCTCATTGATCGGCCGAGTCAAAAGTCAACCTCGCTGATCAGCCGAGTCAGAAGTCAACCTCGCTGATCAGCCGAGTCAGAAGTCAACCTCGCTGATCAGCCGAGTCAGAAGTCAACCTCGCTGATCAGCCGAGTCAGAAGTCAACCTCGCTGATCAGCCGAGTCAGAAGTCAACCTCGCTGATCAGCCTACTTGACTCGCCTTGTTGATGATAGTAGGGTACTGGGTAGAAAACTGAACATACGAAATTCTCAGGTGAAGTTGGGTGATCCAAGATTGATGTGTTAGATTCCAATATCATCATTATATCCAGAAAACATCTAACAAATCCAACTTATATGGAAGGATATAACCTCTGATAATTTATTCATAAGTATAAACATCCCAATTTCTAAAACATGATGATGCTTGGATGATTTTATCAGTGGAACTCAATATCTTGACAGCATACTTCTATCATATCCTTGATAACATGAATCCAAGTAGGAATTAGTATTAACATACCTTAAGATGAAGAAAACACCGAGACAATAAGTAGAATCCAACTCCGGTTGCTTGCTTGCCAGATCAAGATGTTTCTCCACTTTCAATGATCAATCACCAGTGACACCCAATCTTCAAAGATCACAAAAGGGGTGGTCTAAATGTGTTTAAGGGGTAGGGAAAATCCTCTGGACTTTCAGGGAACTAAGAACAGGTGAAGGAAGATGAAAACTAAATGAAATGAGGTGTTGTCCTTTATAAAATGTTTCTGGACCCCTGAGCTCAATAATTTCCTACGCTAGATTCCAAAGCTGTCCAGACTTAATAATTAAAAATTGTCCAGGACTATGTGCTGGCCTCCACCCAACTCCCATAATTGATTACTTTACTTATAATATGCAACCATACTCAATAATTTGTATTATTGAGTATTTGTATGAGACAAGTAATATGCTGCCATACTCATGCATGAAAATACAAATACGGTAAATACCATATTCCACTTATTGATATCACAATTCCAACTAATACAGGGTTCAAATACAGGTGAAATACTCGGTAATTAATGCGGATATTACATACTCTCCTACTAAAAAGGAGTTTCGTCCCGAAACTCAAGACGAAAATAACTCGGGATATCTGGACTTCATACCATCTTCCGTTTCCCATGTGTCTTCTTCCACTCCATGACGTGACCATTGAACTTTGAACAAAATGATTGGTTTGTTCCTCAACTGCTTAACTCGACTCTCGAGTATCTTGATCGGTCTTTCTTCAAACGTCCCATCTTGAGCAACCTCGATCTCGCCGAAATCAATGATATGACTAGGATCTGGTATATACCTCCGTAACTGGGATACGTGGAACACGTTATGAACATGGCACAATGACGGCGGCAATGTTAATCTGTATGCCAACTCTCCAACTCTCTCAAGGATCTCAAATGGTCCGATATATCTCGGACTCAGCTTTCCTTTCCTTCCGAAACGAAATATTCCCCGAGTAGGAGAGACCTTCAAAAGTACGTGGTCTCCAGTACTGAACTCCAATGCGCGACGACGTATGTCTGCGTAAGATTTCTGGCGACTCTGGGCGGTCAACAGACTTTCACGAATCAAGGCTATCTTTTCTCGAGTCTGTACGATCAACTCTGGTTCTGTTCCGATCAAGTCTGATGAATCATCCCAACACAGGGGCGATCTACATCTCCTCCTGTATAATGCCTCAAACGGTGCCATCTTAATGGAAGCATGCCAACTATTGTTGTAGGTAAATTCAATCAACGGTAGATGAATTTCCCAATAGTTTGACCAATCTAAGGCACAGGCCCTTAGCATGTCTTCCACCGTTTGAATGGTCCTCTCGGATTGTCCGTCAGTCTGCGGGTGATAAGTCAGATCAAGTTCAATTCTGTCCCCAAGGCCTTATGAACTGCTTTCCAAAAGTGAGACACAAAACGGCCGTCTCGATCAGAAATAATGGTCTTCGGCGTACCATGCAATCGAACTATCTCCGAAATAAATACTCGTGCCAACCTCTCTGGTCCCCACGTGTCCTTAATGCCTAGAAAATGAGCTGATTTGGTTAAACGATCAACTATCACCCAAATCATGTTCATTCCAGTCTTGGATCTCGGCATACTAGTGATAAAGTCCATCGATATGTCCTCCCACTTCCATTCAGGAATCAGGAGTGGTTTCAACATTCCGGCAGGTCGTTGATGCTCGATCTTAACCTGCTAACAAGTCAAGCATTTCGAAATGTAGTCCGCTACATCTTTCTTCATGTTGCCCCACCAGAAATTCTGCTTCAAGTCCTTATACATCTTACTGGTGCCCGAGTGGATAGAATAGGGCGAACTGTGAGCTTCCTTCAGAATCGTCTGTTTCAGAACATCGACATCGGGAACGCAGAGTCGGTTCTGAAATTTCAAAACTCCATCATCATGAATTACAAATCCGGGGGCTTTCCCCTTGATTACTTCATCACGTAACCGAATCATCAGAGGATCATCCGCCTGTCTAGATTTGATTTCTTCGGTTAATGATGAAGTTATTTCCATCACGCATAGTTGTCCTTGGACTCTCTGTAACCATACTTCAATTCCTTCTCGAATCATCTCTCGTTGAAGGCTAAGTTGGGAGGTCAGAGTCTCCAGCATCTGAATAGAAACAGGTTTGCGGCTGAGTGCATCGACCACTACGTTTGCTTTGCCTGGATGATACAAAATCTCCAAGTCATAGTCCTTGATCAGCTCTAACCATCTTCTTTGCCGCATGTTCAACTCTTTTTGACTGAAGATGTATTTGAGACTCTTGTGATCCGTAAAGATCTGACAGTGAGTCCCGTACAGATAATGCCTCCAGATCTTCAAAGCAAAAACTACCGCCGCTAGCTCCAAATCATGTGTTGGGTAATTAACTTCATAAGGTTTCAGCTGTCGCGACGCGTAAGCGATCACCTTGTCATTCTGCATTAATACGCATCCGAGTCCTTGGTTCGAAGCATCACTGTAAACTATAAATCCTCCTGTTCCCTGTGGAAGTGATAGAATCGGTGCCATCGTCAATCTCTTCTTCAATTCATCAAAGCTAACCTGACACAACTCATTCCACTCAAACTTTTGAGTTTTCTGCAGGAGTCGAGTAAGTGGGCGGGAAATTTTGGAAAACCCTTCCACGAACCGACGATAATACCCAGCAAGTCCTAAGAAACATCGGACTTCTTTCACGTTCTTAGGAGGCTTCCAATCCAAAACCGCTTCAATCTTCTGAGGATCTACTCAGACTCCTTTAGCTGATACCACATGACCGAGGAACATTACTTCCTTTAGCCAGAATTCACACTTAGAGAGTTTGGCGTACAGTTGCTCGCTTCTTAAAAGTTCTAATACAATCCGTAAATGATGTGCATGCTCTTCCGGGTTCTTAGAATACACTAGAATGTCATCAATGAACACGACCACAAATTTATCCAAATATTCGATGAACACTCGGTTCATCAATTGCATGAATACAGCAGGTGTGTTAGTGAGACCAAACGGCATCACTACAAACTCATAATGTCCGTAGCGAGTTCTGAAAGCTGATTTCGGAACATCAGATTCTTTAATCCTCAGCTGATGATACCCTAATCTCAGATCGATTTTAGAAAATACTGTTGCCCCTTGCAACTGGTCAAACAGATCATCAATCCGTGGCAACGGATACTTGTTCTTAATCGTCATCTTGTTCAGCTCTCGATAGTCAATACACAAATGGCGATCCATCCTTCTTTCGGACAAAAGTAATGGAACTCCCGAGTGGCGAAACGCTGTGAATATAGCCTTTGTCCATAACTCCTCCTGCTTTTGATTCGTACATCTCAGTAGGCGCCATACGATACGGTGCCTTAGAAATTGGTGTAGCTCCTGGTTCCAGTTCAATGGTAAATTCTACATCCCTTCGTGGAGGTAGTCCAGGTAACTCGTCAGGAAATACATCTGGAAATTCGTTCACAACAGGAATGGATGAAAGTTCCACAATTTCGTCTTATTTCTTCATTGCATAATACCAGTATCCGGTACAGCCCTGTTTCAACAATTTGACAGCTTTCATCGCTCTGATCAACTTTCCTGAGCTTCCCGGTTTCCATCCCTCAAACAGTATTTCGGAACCATCGTCAGCGATCAGCGAGATATTCCTCCTTCGGTAGTTTACAATAGCCCCATATTGATTAAGCCAATCGTCTCCGAGTATCAGGTCGTCTCCTTGCATTTCTATTACAATCAAATTTGAGAGCCACTCTCTGCCTCCAAATGATACAGGGAAATTTCTGGTTTCTAAGTTCCCAAGAATCCTCTCTCCACTCGGTAAACCAACAACATAAGGTTCACAAGCATGAAAACCGGAAATATTTAAACGATTTACACAAGACAAGGATATAAAAGAATGCGTAGCTCCTGTATTGAATAAAACGCTAACTGAGTGGGAAAGGATCTGGACAGTACCTGATGCGACAGCAGCATCCTGATCGTCTGTCCTCCTCATCTCGTACAAACGTGGGGGAACAGATCCGGCACTCGATGTACCCTTTCGGTCCCACTGTCCTCTGCCTCGCCCGCGGCCAAAATTCTGAGGCATCTGTACACTTTGCTGCGTTTGTTGGATACTGGCTTCCTTCTGGACTGGCTGTGGTGTACGGGCTCTAAAAGACTTTGCATCCTCTTCACAGAACACCGCACGATGTCCCTCTCGACCACAATCAAAACAAGTCACGGCAGGTAGGGGGCAATTCCGTCGATAGTGTCCCGTCTGGGCGCAGTTAAAGCATTTCCTGGTAACATCAGTCATAATTGATGTTGCTCCGAAGTTCTTTCCGCTCCTAACTGGGTGCGGAGGTTTCTTGAAAGAATGAAAAGATGACTGGGCCTTGCGGGGCCCGCTGTTCTTGTGCTCTGTAAAAGTACCAGAGACTTTCTGCTTCTTGGATTCTGAAAATTTCTCCATAGCTGCTTCCTTGATCTCATACGCCAATGCCTTATCCTGGTATTGACGGAGTGTGGTACATTCAAAACCGGACATGTACCTCTGGATTTCTGGTTTCATCCTCATATCAAAATGGATCATCATTTCTGCATCTGTTCTGACCAGATGTCGAACAAATGACAGCTGCTGGTTAAACGTCTTAATTGCCTGAGATACTGGCACATCTGAAGGCTGAGCGGAGAAAAACTCCCGAACCTTAGCTTCCCTCACAGGACGAGGGCAGTACTGAGCTTCATCATCAATTTAAACTCTGTCCAATCAGCATCATGGTCTACAGGCCGGATGGCTTCCCACCATTCGGAAGTATTGAGTGATAGAGGCTCTCCGGTCGTCTGGGCAGTTAATTCCGGCAAAGATTTTCTCCAGTTCCTTCAACCAATGGTCCCAGGTGGGAGTCTCAGAAATACCGTCGAATTTGGGTGGTTGCATCTTCGCCACCTCTTGCAACCACCAGTCACCTCGATTTCCCATATCTGGGATCCCTTGTTGTCTATCTCCCTGCTGTAATCCTACCGCCACCTGCATTCGATCCACGACCTGAGCGAACTGAGTCATCTGGTTCACCACCTGATGAAGAATCTCTGGTACAGCAGGTTCCGGTTCGTTATTGATAGATCTATGTGGCTCGCCTGAGCTATGACTGGCCTGATTAGAAGGCGATGCTTCCCTTTCAGCATTTCTTCGCCCGCGTCCACGACCGCGACCACGTCTACGTCCGCCCCTCAACATACTATAAGCATAAATACTCAATATACAGGAAACAATATCGTCCGAATGCTCAAGTACAAGTAAATATGACATGTAAAGGACGAGATAGAGTTTTAGGAACTTACAACCACCGCCCGAACGACGACGTAGGCAGTACAGTGATGTTATTCGCGGCCGGTTACCTCAAAAGACATAAACGACCCCTATTTTAACCCAACGGCCAAGATATCCATAATCTTAGCTCTTATACCATGTTCTGTAACACCCCCGATGTATTCAGGAATATTACAGCGCCGTAAATCCTTTACATAAGGATTTACAAGGGTGAAGAATTGAACAGACATTAACAGGTACAAATGAATGGAAGTCACTGAATTAAGATACAACAGTTCTGACCAAATACTGAAAATACAAATGATCAACAAAAACTTATTAATACATTACCAAATTCAAATTCATCATAAACGACTACGTACTCGAGTACTTATTGAAATAACTAACAAACAACAGACAAGTAAACGCGGCCAGAACATCACTCTGCACCCCCATCGTCATGCAGCTCCAGTGGTTGTTTCCCCGCTCGCCTGGATCCTGAACATAAACAAAATGTTCACCCCCGAAGGGGTTAGCACAACGATGCTAGTACAAGTACCACAACGTATTATTCAACATCTCACGCAGAATAATAATACGTAATTGACAAAAATACCAACGAGTCTTCTCCTACGAGAAACTCAATAAATAACATACACAACTGATAATCACAACATGATATCATAACATACACATGGTAATTCCAACGATCCAGCGTTCACTGCCTAGAACCCACGATGATCCCGTCAGACCAACCCGTGGTGGAAAAACCCGTCTGATGATCCAGCGCACGCTAGCATAGATCCCCCGATGTTCCCGTCGGACCAACACGAGGTGGACATACAATAACGACATACATGCACGACAATATGTATAACAACAATACATAAAACAAATAAGGTACTTGCCTCGATTCGAAGACAGGAACGAAACTTCCACAAAAACGAAACACTCGAAGGTCGCCCCTTCAATCAATCACGTTGCTAAGCTCGGACCTTAACAAAATAAGTAATATAGATTTCATTTACAATGATTTAACATCTAACAATCCAAATCACGGTCGGAAGTTCATAAAATGTAACCCGATCACCGAGTCAAAAGTCACCTCATTGATCGGTCGAGTCAAAGTCAACCTCGATCACCGAGTCGAAGTCAACCTCGCTGATCACCGAGTCGAAGTCAACCTCACTGATCACCGAGTCGAGTCAACCTCGCTGATCAGCCGAGTCAAGTCAACCTCGCCGATCACCGAGTCAAGTCAACCTCGCCGATCGGTCGAGTCAAGTCAACCTCACCGATCAGCCTACTTGACTCGCCTAGTTGATGATAGTAGGGTACTGGGTAGAAAACTGAACATACGAAATTCTGAGGTGAAGTTGGGTGATCCAAGATTGATGTGTTAGATTCCAATATCATCATTATATCCAGAAAACATCTAACAAATCCAACTTATATGGAATGATATAACCTCTGATGATTTATTCATAAGTATAAACATCCCAATTTCTAAAACATGATGATGCTTGGATGATTTTATCAGTGGAACTCAATATCTTGACAGCATACTTCTATCATATCCTTGATAACACGAATCCAAGTAGGAATTAGTAATAACATACCTTAAGATGAAGAAAACACCGAGACAATAAGTAGAATCCAACTCCGATTGCTTGCTTGCCAGATCAAGATGTTTCTCCACTTTCAATGGTCAATCACCAGTGACACCCAATCTTCAAAGATCACAAAATGGGTGGTCTAAATGTGTTTAAGGGGTAGGGAAAATCCTCTGGACTTTCAGGGAACTAAGAACAGGTGAAGGAAGATGAAAACTAAATGAAATGAGGTGCTGTCCTTTATAAAATGTTTCTGGACCCCTGAGCTCAATAATTTCCTACGCTAGATTCCAAAGCTGTCCAGGCTTAATAATTAAAAATTGTCCAGGACTATGTGCTGGCCTCCACCCAACTCCCATAATTGATTACTTTACTTATAATATGCAGTCATACTCAATAATTTGTATTATTGAGTATTTGTATGAGACAAGTAATATGCTGCCATACTCATGCATGAAAATACAAATACGGTAAATACCATATTCCACTTATTGATATCACAATTCCAACTAATACAGGGTTCAAATACAGGTGAAATACTCGGTAATTAATGCGGATATTACAGTATTCTGCTGCTAGAGTATCTTTATGGTTGGTCTTTTTCCCGCTGCGTGAGTATTTTGAAATGACCTTTTGGTATATGGTAATTTAGGTCACTTTGGCAATCATTTTCTAAATCTTTTATGTCGGTACGTGTAAGCGATAGCTTAACGTATGTTTTTAAACTGTTGAGTTTTGGCATTTCGGGCCTTGTGGTTTCAAATGAGATTTTTACGACGGTCTTGATAAACGAGTTTTATAAAGTCTTCGAATGTTTTAAATAGATAATACCGTCGTTAGCCTCTTGGACGTTTGTAAATATTTGCGAAAATTCCCTTCAGCCTTGTGGGTTCCATCTCGGGGCCCACAGCGCTGTAATATTCCCGGTTAAATCTGGGGGTGTTACATTAAAAGGTCGTCTAAAAGCTCTTCTCGCACACGTCGACGATGTAAAATAACTTTATTAGTAGGTAAATTAGGATGATTTTTATTCGAAAGTCTACGTTGTGTCAGAATGGCCATCAACAAGCAAATAAGATGAACCACTTGCATTTGCCTGGCTTTAAGAACATGAGCGGGTGGGGCAACTCTTTATCTATTGAAGTGAAATATAAGATTTTGTCTAAGAATCAGACAATGATGAAAAAGTCCAAATTAGTCATGGAAGATTGAAGGGAATCAATGGATAAACCTGGAGAGAATCAAAAGAAGTTGTTTGTTTCTCAATTCGAAACTAATCTGAGACAGCAAAAAATCAAAATATCTTACAGGAATGAAAAAAAAATACCATTTATATGCCCATATGCAGTGTTTAAGGATCAAACAAGTATCATAAGGATTCTTTAAATCATCAAAACTTGACAATGCATTCCACACTTTTACACCCTTAAGGTTTGCTAATTTGGCTTCAAAGTGTATGGGGATGAAAATGCTGGAGTTTCCATAACTTCTTCGCTATGAGATACTACCTAGGTTGCAGGAGTTAATGGAGTATGAAGGTAATTGAACTCTTAAAATATGCTACTAAAATCATTTTTTTAGTGATAATATCTGTTAAAGATCTTTATCTAATGTTGGAAAAAAATCTTTATCCAATATGTGGTGTATCTTTACACTTAGATAGTGAATAGTTGAACTTTGATCCTTGCAGTTACGAATTAGAATAAGTAATGATCAGATATTCACCATTATGCATCTTCTCTGTCCCAAGCAACAACCATACTGCTGCTCCATCTGACTTTTTATCTTTTCTATTTTCTAGTAATTGTCTATTCGATTGACAGTACCTAATATGCATTTTAAAATAGAATTATCGAAGGATAACATGGATAATCGGTGAAACATGAGAATAAACCCTTCAGTGTGCAGGTGTGCTCAATTTCAGTAAGGATCATGTAACACCCCGGGATATTCGGAATAATTACAGCGCCGTAAACCCTTTAAGTAAGAATTTACAAGGCTAATTTGAAAAATGTAAAAATAATACCACAATACCACAAAAGTTCAAAATACAAAACCGGGTTCAACAGATCAAATGAGTTCATTAATACAACCATCTCGAAATATTAATACGAAACACGTACTCGAGTACTGAAAATAATCCAAAAAGACAAGTCACAACCACAATAAACATCACTGAGCCCCTTCGTCGTCACGTCGGTACTGTGGCTGTTTCCCCGCTCCTCGGCTATCTGAACATCAAAAACAAATGTCCACCCCCGAAGGGGTTAGCAAAACGATGCTAGTACAAGTATCATATTAAACAAATCGAATATGCAACAACAATGCATAACAGAATACACAACACGGGCTTCCGCTACCGGAATCCAACAATGCAAATCCACAAGATTCCATTAACACAGCATGGGTATTCCAATGATCCAGCGCCCTCAGCATAGATCCCAAGATGATCCCATCGGACCAACACGAGGTGGAAAACCCCGTCCAATGATCCAGCGCCCCCAGCATAGATCCCAAGATGATCCCGTCGGACCAACACGAGGTGGACATCCGATCTGGCGCCCTCAGCATAGATCGTACAACATACACAAACACAACTTATGCATACATATATGCAAAATCTCTATGTCCATCAACATGAACATACAAATACTCGATAACGTATATCATGACAATTCAACAAAATAAATCCCATATTCAACAACATGAATAAACCATATGCATGCTCAAAATACCAACATTTCAAAATACGATACTTGCCTCAAAGATGGCAAGAACTAAATTACTCCAACGAATGTCACACGTCCGCAGGCCGTCGTCGCTTGGTCGATCACTATGCAAGGTTCGGACCTTGATCAAAAGAGATAACAAGGAACTCAACATTCTACTCAAAACTAACGTATGATCATCGAGTATCTTATACTAGAATCGTAAAATAGCGGCGTAAGGCCGGTTCGCGGTTAGTGTACTAGATGAAGTCTAAACTGGAAATAATGATACACTTCATGTGAGTTGAATGATCATTTCGGAGGCATAGTGCCGATGTTTGGATTCAAGGATATACAAGTTATTAAAGATTTCAGGTTTAAATATGGGCTTCAATTCTAAATTCTCAAATGTTCGGCTATTACGATTATACCACAAATGTGACTCAAGATAGCAAGCATGCCCAGGTACTACGCAAGGAAAACGATACTACGGTGATCCGGGTTGAGTTCAATGATATGGCCGATTAATCATCCGCATAAACATGAAGAATATTGTCAAAACAAATACCTCTAGCAAACATGAATTTCATCGGTGAAACATCAAAGGAATTCATAGAATCTAACTAAAATCATGCTCAAGATTTTAACGAATTAAGGATACTACATCCTAAGGTTTTTATCCACCTAGGCTAGATCAACCGTCTTAGTAATGAAGGAAAACAAGATATAACTGGGTTTCAATCTCCAAAGTTATGTTGCTGGATTCATAAGTTCATTGGCTAGCCTAAGGATTCCGAAGCTGTAATATCCGGATTTATTATTGTGTATTTCATCTGTATTCGAACCCTGTATTATTCGGATTTGTGATCTCGATAATTAGAGTATGATATTTCTCACATTGATATCTTTGTACATAAGTGTATCGTCATGCAAAATTTCTCATGCGAACTCGTGATAGCGCACGCTAAGAATGTAGCTTAACGTGCGTTATCGGCTACAACTAGCGCACGCTACGAATGTAGGATTTGCGTGCGCTAGGAAGTCAATTATTGAGCTAGGCGGCTAGCACATGCGCCAGCCGGGACATGGGTCCGGATAAGATTCCCGCGGATGAACTTGGACAGATTTGGAGTCAACGCTTATTAGCGCGCACTAAGAATGGTATGGTAGCGTGCGCTAATAAGCTATTGTGTAGAAACTTTATTTAAAGGACAACACTCCATTTCTACCTATTCCCTTCATTTGTTCTTCGTTCCTTGGAAGTCCAGAGAGCCTTTCCTACACCTGAAACACATACAAATCTGCCTTACTTGATCATTAAATATTAAAGAGTACTTATACTTGATCATTGAAGAAGAATTCACTTTGAGGTGACACTCAAGCAACCGGAGCTGGATTCTACCTTTTTGGATCAGTGATTTCTTCATTAAAGGTTCGATCTTGCTACGTGATTGATCGAAGGGGCGACCTTCGAGTATTTCGTTTTTCGTGGAAGTATTGTTCTTGTCTTCGAATCGAGGCAAGTACTCTAATTAGAATTGTTTATATTATGACAGCTATATTATGATTGTATTGTGTATTATGTGTTGTGATTAAATGTCCACCATGTGTTGATCCGATGGGAATCATCATGGGAATCTATAGTTGTGTGCGCTGGATCGTTAGACAGGTAGTTCCACCATGTGTTGGTCCGACGGGATCATCATGGGAATCTATAGCTGTGTGCGCTGGATCATTGGAATGTCATCAGTATGTTGAGAATGTTATGATGTGATATCTGTTGTTGTTATTTCTCGTTGGAGAAACTTGTTATGATATAATTGTTGAGTATATCAATGTTGTATGATTATTGTACTTGTACTAGCATCGTTGTGCTAACCCCTTCGGGGGTGAACATTTGTTCATGTTCAGGATCCAGGAGAGCGGGAAAACAACCACTGGAGTTGCATGACGACGAGGGTGCAGAGTGATGTTCCGGACGGGTTTAATTGTCTGATGTTTGTATCGTTTTAATAAGTACTCGAGTACGTAGTAATTTATGATGATTTGGATTTGGTGATGTATTAATACTTTTCCATTGAACATTCGTATTTTCAGTATTTGGTCAGAACTGTTGTATCTTAATTCCGTTATTTTCATCCGTTGGTACCTGTTAATGTCTTTTCAATTCTACAGCCTTGTAAATCCTTATGTAAAGGATTTACGACGCTGTAATATTCCTGAATATATTGGGGGTGTTACAGAATATGGTACCGGAGCTAAGATTATGGATATCTTGGCCATTGGGTTAGAATAGGGGTCATATACGTCTTTTGAGGTAACCGGTCGTGAATAACATCATTGTACTGCCTACGTCTTCATGCGAACGGTGGTTGTAAGTTCCTAAACTCTATCTCGTTCTTTACATGTTGTAATTCTTTAGACTTGAACATTAGAATGATATTGTTTCCTGTATATTGAGTATTTATGCTTACAGTATGTTGAGAGGCGGACGTGGTCGCGGACGCGGACGAAAGAATGCCGAAAGAGAAGCTTCGCCTTCTAATCAGGCCAGCCACAGTTCAAGTGAGCCACAGAGATCTATCAATAATGAACCAGAACCTGCTGTGCCCGAAATCCTTCATCAGGTGGTGAACCAGATGACTCAGTTCGCCCAGGTCGTGGACCGAATGCTGGTGGCGGTGGGATTACAGCAGGGAGATAGACAGTAGGGGATTCCAGACATGGGAAACCGGGGTGACCGATGGCTGCAAGAGGTGGCGAAGATGCAACCACCCAAATTCGACGGCTTTTCTGAGACACCCACATGGGACCATTGGTTGAAGGAATTGGAGAAAATTTTTGCCGGAATTAATTGCCCAGACGGCCGGAGAGCCTCTATAGCTCAGTATTTTCTGATAGGGGAAGCATCCGAGTGGTGAGAAGCCATCCGGCCTGCATATCATGATGCTGATTGGACAGAATTTAAATTGATGACGGAAGCTCAGTACTGCCCTCGTCCTGTGAGGGAAGCCAAAGTTCGGGAGTTTTCTCCGCTCAGTCGTCAAACGAACCTGTATCCCAGACAATTAAGACATTTAACCAGCAACTGGCATTTGTTCGACATCTAGTCAGAATAGATGCAGAAATGATGATCCATTTTGATATGAGGATGAAACCAAAAATCCATAGGTACATGCCCGGTTTTGAATGTACCACTCTCCGTCAATACCAGGATAAGGCATTGGCGTACGAAATCAAGGAAGCAACAATGGAGAAGTTTACGGAGTCCAAGAAGCAGAAAGTCTCTGGTACTTTTACAGAGCACAAGAGCAGCGGGCCCCGCAAGGCCCAGTCATTTTTTCATTATTTCAAGAAACCTCCGCATCCATCTAGAAGCAGAAAGAATTTCGGAACAATGTCAGCCACGACGGATACAGCTAGGAGGTGCTTTAACTGTGGTCGCCCAGGCCACCTTTGGCGAGATTGTTTGCGCACTCCAGTTACATGTTTTGATTGCGGACAGGAAGGGCACCGTGCGACGTTTTGGAAGGATGCCACTAAGTTCAATGGAAACCGTACATCGCAGCCAGTTCAGAAGGAAGCTAATATCCAACAGACGCAGCAAAGTGTTCAGATGCCTCAGAATTTTGGCCGCGGACGAGGCAGAGGACAATGGGACTGAAATGGGACATCGAGTACCGGATCTGTTCCCCCACGTCTGTACGAGATGAGGAGGACAGACGATCAGGATGCTGTTGTCGCATCAGGTACTGTTCAGATCCTTTCCCAGTCAGTTAGCATTTTATTCGATACAGGAGCTACGCATTCATTTATATCCTCATCTTGTGTAAATCGTTTGAATATTTCTGGTTTTAATTATTGTGAACCTTATATTGTTGGTTTACCAAGTGGAGAGAGGATTGTTGAAAACTTAGAAACTAGAGATTTCCCTGTATCATTTGGAGGCAGAGAGTGGATCTCAAATCTGATTGTAATAGAAATGCAAGGAGACGACCTGATACTCGGAGACGATTGGCTTAATCGATATGGAGCTATTGTAAACTACCGAAGGAGGAATATCTCGCTGATCGCTGACGATGTCTCCGAAATACTGTTTGAAGGATGGAAACCAGGAAGCTCAGGAAAGTTGATCAAGGCGATGAAAGCTGTCAAATTGTTGAAACAGGGCTGCACCAGATACTGGTGTGTTGTTGCCCAAAATATTTATCCGAAGATTAATACTGCTGGAAGACGGACAACAAACAAATGCGGGAGCACTTCCGAGAGAAGATAAATAATACAAGATTTGCCGGGTTTGTTAGGCCCGGGCTTGAATGCTCTCGCGAGATGTTATTAATACGAATATTCGTGGATACAAGTATTAATGAGAGAAATCTAAATACAATGAGTGTAAAAAGACTATGTTGATCCGGCTCTTGAGCGAAGCTCGGTGTTCTTCGTCCGCCGTGTAATGCTCGAGGAGAAAAGGCCGGGAGAAGTAAGTCCGAAAGAAATCTGTTGCCAAGTGTTTGATGTTAGCCAAGTTATGTATATTGTTTCTGTATTGAGTGCTTGAATCGCGATATTTCTCAGAGTAAATACAAGTGCAGGCTGCCTTGTATATATAGGGGTGAGAGGCCCTGTCCACTAGTGGGCGATCGCCTTCGGCATTTAATGTAACGGGCGATCGTCACAAAGGGCACGTGGCCGCCAAAAGTCCAAAGCTACGGTGGTGGCACCGCGGTCCAATGAGGATCCGGCACGTGTCCTGGAAGTGCGCCACGGAGGTCCCACGTTGTTGCTTTCGGCGGACTTTGTCGAGTAGGTGATGAGGCGCCAGTGTAGTCACATGTCTTGTCGCCAACTCCTTTCGCAGTCTGGGGCCATCTTTGGTAGGTGAGGTAGGTGACAAGTTTGTCAGCGCCTTTTGTGGATCTGCATGTGGGGTCAGCTTTGAGACTTGGCCTTTGCCGACTGGATGGTCATCGGTGGAGATCGTCATGATGCTGTCGATCGGCAGATGCCCAGAGAGGTCGGTCGCCAAAGGTCGAGCGGCAGATGCCCAGAGAGGATCGTCCGCTAGTCGATCGCCAGGAGTCGGTCGCCGAGTGCCGAGTGATGATCGTATCTGAGGTCGATCGCTCGGTACCGGGACTTGTCCTGGGACCTTCCTTTGGCCGATTTAGCTGGTCCGCTGGGTTGAGGCTCGGTCTCCAGGTTGCTGATCGGCAGAACTGACTTGGCCGCTCGGCAGTAAGTCGGTCGCTCGGCCTCGGAGGCGATCGCCGGTCGGAAGGTGTTGAATCTTGACACAACAATTGCCCCCCAGCTTGCTCCTATATTGAAGACATGGGGCGAGGTGGCTCTTGCTGGTGATCGCGTCTGGATGAGGACGGGCGATCTGAGCTGACTTACGCTTTCGGACTTGGGCTTTCATGGTCGATTGGCTTAGCTATCTTTCGGTCTTGTACCTGCAAAAAACAACATTGGCCGATCCCCCACGGAAACTTGGTGGTTTCGCTTGCTTGAGGAATCGTGCACAGTCGCGGAGATCGATGGACCGACCCCATGACCGTGTCTTGGTGCGCGAAGACAATGAGTGTCCCGTGACTCACTTTATTATGAGGGTCCTCTGTTAGGCTGCGCCTCGCCTTGTTTTTAAACGAAAGGCGTGCGGTCTCGGTCTAGAGGAGTCCTTGCGCGGGGCAGCGTCGGATGAATCAACTCCACGCCCGCGGCTTGTTAGCTCTGCTTCCACCTCGGCCAGCCATGGAGATGGCCGACCTCGACGGTGTACGTTGAGACGGGGTTGTGGAATGAGTCCAGCGATTAATGTTGGAGGGCCCTCGACTACGCCCGGCCTCGTATTTAAACGAAGGCGGGCGATCTTGGCCGAAAGGACCTTGCATGGCCGGGCGGCCCGGTTCCATCGATCGCCAGGGCCATGGCTTTATGATGCGCGGTGAGGCGATCTTATGCCTTAGTCCGTCATGTTATATGGCCGGATGTAGATGGCGATCGTGTCCTCCGAATCTGCGGATGATGTAGCGTGATGATCGGCGATCGGGTGGAAGATCGATCGTCGCCGCCGCCGATCGCTTTATTCGTAGGTCGATATTGGCGATCGGGTGGGAGATCGTCGTCGGTGCCGATCGCGCGCTCACGAGCTAAGAAGAAACCTTTGCACGGCCGGAAAATCTGCGGCTCTTGCCGGAAGGCTGCGTAGGTCGTAGGTTGGGTCTTTGTAAGATGCCCGAACATAGGCGAAAAACCACGAAAACCTCCACAGGACCGCGTAGAGGCGGTCTCATCGCTTATGGGCTCGCCATTGAGGATGATTACGTCTACCCGGTCGATGTAGTCCGAGTCGGACTCTTCTTCTCCGCTTGATTTGCATCATGCGAAGGGGACCTTCGGGCCGACGACCACGGTGGCAAAGTACTCGGTGAAGCGTGCGCCACTTCGTTAAAGGAGCCAATGGACCGAGGTGGCAATGAAGTGTACCACCGGTGGGCGAGGTCGTCCAGCGTCAGAGGGAACATTCGGCATCTGGTCGCGTCAGATGCCCCGCACCCAGTCATGTAGATGTTGAACTTCCTTAGGTGCACTTGGGGGTCCGATCGCCCCACGTACACGGGTGTTTGCGGGGGAGCGATCCTGTGCTGCACGGGGGCGAGCTCGATGTCGATTGCGAGCGGCTCGCTTGGCCCGGCGATCGTCTTCTTGGCGCCTGCCCTGGATTCCAGGAGCGCCTTCATGTCATTGAGCTGACGTTGCATTGCAGCCATCGCCGTGGCTTGGTCGCTTGTAGATCGGCTTTGGGAGCGGGAGCCGAGGCGATCGTGTACCGATCTCCGGGCTCCGCTACCGCCGACCTCGGCAATTTGGCGAGGGGGAGCCTGACGGCTAGGCTGCCTTCTGGGAGTCGGGTAGGCCGAGCTCCTGGTGACGGACTCAAACTCCGTCGTCGGCCGGGGCCGGGCCGCCGGTTGCAGTGTCGGGTCACCGCCAGTGCGATCAGCAGAGGTGCCCCGGTGGCGAACGCCTCTTCCTGCGGACGGGAGCCTCTGGCGATTGCTCGGCCAGTAGTGCCTTGAGCTTCGCTTGATCTCCCGGCGAGAGACCGGGGGCGGTAGCTGGAGGTGCGTCTAGAGCACTCCGTCGCTCTGTAGGGCGGCCAGGCCCCTTCGATCTGCTTTCTTGGTTCGAAACGATCGAGCGAGAGGTTGGGCCGCCGCCCGTGGCGGATCGAGCGTCTCGATCGCGCGGCTACCTTCCACCATCGGGTGTGGCCGGACCGACGAACAGGGGTTTGGCCGGTGACAGGGCTTTCTTCGACGCGGACGCGGAAGACATGTTTTACGAAGGATTTCTTTTGAAGTGCGGTGAGTGTCACTTCAAATATCTGCCCCGAGAACAGTGAGTGTTCTTTGGGACGGTAGGTGTAAAAAATTGAGGGTTGGATCGGCCCCCCTTCCTCTAGCGCCAATTGTTGTTGCCCAAAATATTTATCCGAAGATTAATACTGCTGGAAGACGGACAACAAACAAATGCGGGAGCACTTCCGAGAGAAGATAAATAATACAAGATTTGCCGGGTTTGTTAGGCCCGGGCTTGAATGCTCTCGCGAGATGTTATTAATACGAATATTCGTGGATACAAGTATTAATGAGAGAAATCTAAATACAATGAGTGTAAAAAGACTCTGTTGATCCGGCTCTTGAGCGAAGCTCGGTGTTCTTCGTCCCGCCGGTAATCTGCTCGAGGAGAAAAGGCCGGGAGAAGTAAGACCGAAAGAAAGCTGTTGCCAAGAGTTGGATGTTAGCCAAGTGCTGTATATTGTTTCTGTATTGAGTGCTTGAATCGCGATATTGCTCAGAGGAAATACAAGTGCAGGCTGCCTTGTATATATAGGGGCTGAGAGGCCCTGTCCACTAGTGGGCGATCGCCTTTCGGCATTTAATGTAACGGGGCGATCGTCCTAAAGGGCACGTGGGCTGCCTGCCAAAAGTCCAAAGCTACAGCTGGTGGCCAGCCGCGCGGTCCAATGAGGATCCAGCACGTGTCCGGAAGTACTGCCACAGGAGGTCCCACGTTGTTGCTTTCGGCGGACTTTGTCAGAGTAGGTGACAGTAGGCGCCAGGCTGTAGTCACATGTCTTGTCTGCCAACTCCTTTCGCAGGTCTGGGCCATGCTGGTAGGTGAGGTAGGTGACAAGTTTGTCAGCGCCTTTTGTGGATCTGCATGTGGGGTCAGCTTTGAGACTTGGCCTTTGCCGACTGGATGGTCATCGGTGGAGATCGTCATGATGCTGTCGATCGGCAGATGCCCAGAGAGGTCGGTCGCCAAAGGTCGAGCGGCAGATGCCCAGAGAGGATCGTCCGCTAGTCGATCGCCAGGAGTCGGTCGCCGAGTGCCGAGTGATGATCGTATCTGAGGTCGATCGCTCGGTACCGGGACTTGTCCTGGGACCTTCCTTTGGCCGATTTAGCTGGTCCGCTGGGTTGAGGCTCGGTCGCCAGGTTGCTGATCGGCAGAACTGACTTGGCCGCTCGGCAGTAAGTCGGTCGCTCGGCCTCGGAGGCGATCGCCGGTCGGAAGGTGTTAAATCTTGACACAACATGGTGCTATGCAATGAATAAAGAAGACGAAATTGTGGAACTTTCATCCATTCCTGTTGTGAACGAATTTCCAGATGTATTTCCTGACGAGTTACCTGGACTACCTCCACGACGGGATGTAGAATTCACCATTGAGGTGGAACCCGGAGCTACACCAATTTCTAAGGCGTCGTATCGTATGGCACCTACTGAGATGTATGAACTAAAAAAGCAGTTGTAGGAGTTACTGGACAAAGGCTATATCCAGCCAAGCGTTTCTCCTTGGGGAGCGCCAGTTCTTTTTTTTCCGGAAGAAGGATGGATCGGTTCGACTGTGTATTGACTATCAAGAACTGAACAAGATGACGATTAAGAACAAGTATCCGTTGCCACGGATTGATGATTTGTTTGACCAGTTAGAAGGATCAACAGTATTTTCTAAAATCGATCTGATCAGGATATCATCAGCTGAGGATTAAGGAATCTGATGTTCCGAAGTCAGCATTCAGAACTCGCTACGGACATTATGAGTTTGTAGTGATGCTGTTTGGTCTCACTAATGCACCTGCTGTATTCATGCAATTGATGAACCGAGTGTTCATCAAATATTTGGATAAATTTGTGGTCGTGTTCATTGATGACATTCTGGTGTATTCTAAGAGCCCGAAAGAGCATGCACAACATTTACGGATTGTGTTAGACCTGTTAAGAAATGAACAATTGTACGCCAAACTTTCTAAGTGTGAATTCTGGCTAAAGGAAGTAATGTTCCTCGGCCATGTGGTATCAGCTGAAGGAGTCCGAGTAGATCCTCAGAAGATCGAAGCAGTTATGGATTGGAATGCTCCAAAGAATGTGAAAGAAGTCCGGAGTTTCTTAGGACTTGCTGGATATTATTGTCGATTCGTGGAAGGGTTTTCTAAAATTTCCCGCCCACTTACTCGACTCCTGCAGAAAACTCAAAAAATTGATTGGAGTGAATCGAGTCAGAAAAGCCTTGATGAATTGAAGAAGAGATTGACGACAGCACCAATTTTAACACTTCCACAGGGGACTGGAGGATTCGTAGTTTACAGTGATGCTTCGAACCAAGGACTCGGATGCGTATTGATGTAGAATGATAAGGTGATCGCTTATACATCACGACAGCTGAAACCTTATGAAGTGAATTACCCAACGCATGATTTAGAACTGGCAGCAGTAGTTTTTGCTTTGAAGATCTGGAGGCATTACCTGTACGGGACTCACTGTCAGATCTTTACGGATCACAAGAGTCTCAAATACATCTTCAGTCAGAAAGAGTTGAACATGCGGCAAAGAAGATGGTTAGAGCTGATTAAGGACTACGACTTGGAGATTTTGTATCATCCAGGCAAAGCGAATGTAGTGGCAGATGCACTTAGCCGCAAGCCTGTTTCTATTCAGATGCTGGAGACTCTGACCTCCCAACTTATCCTTCAACGAGAGATGATTCGGGAAGGAATTTAAGTATGGTTACAAAGAGTCCAAGGACAACTGTGCGTGATGGAAATAACTTCATCATTAATCGAAGAAATCAAATCTATGCAGACAGATGATCCTCTGATGATTCGGTTACGTGATGAAGTGATCAAGGGGAAGGCCCCCGGATTCGTAATTCATGATGATGGAGTTTTGAGATTTCAGAACTGACTCTGCATTTCCGATGTCGATGTTCTGAGACAGACGATTATGAAGGAAGCTCACAGCTCTCCCTATTCTATCCACCCAGGTACCAGTAAGATGTATAAGGACTTGAAGCAGAATTTCTGGTGGGGCAACATGAAGAAAGATGTAACGGACTATGTTTCGAAATGCTTGACTTGTCAGCAGGTTAAGATCGAGCATCAACTACCTTCCGGAATGTTGAAGCCGCTCCCGATTCCTGAATGGAAGTGGGAGGACATATCGATGGACTTTATCACTAGTATGCCGAGAACCAAGACAGGAATGAACACGATTTGGGTGATAGTTGATCGTTTAACCAAATCAGCTCATTTTCTAGGCATTAAGGACATGTGGGGACCAGAGAGGTTGGCACGAGTATTTATTTCGGAGATAGTTCGATTGCATGATACGCCGAAGACCATTATTTCTGATCGAGACGGCCATTTTGTGTCTCACTTTTGGAAAGCAGTTCATAAGGCCTTGGGGACCGAATTGAACTTCAACACAGCTTATCACCCGCAGACTGACGGACAATCCGAGAGGACCATTCAAATGGTGGAAGACATGCTAAGGGCCTGTGCCTTAGATTGGTCAAACGATTGGGAAGTTCATCTACCGTTGATTGAATTTACCTACAACAATAGTTGGCATGCTTCCATTACGATGGCACTGTTTGAGGCATTATACGGGAGGAGATGCAGATCACCCCTATGTTGGGACGATTCATCAGACTTGATCGCGACAGAACCAGAGTTGATCATACAGACTCGAGAGAAGATAGCCTTGATTCGTGAAAGGCTGACCGCCCAGAGTCGACAGAAATCTTATGCAGACGTACGCCGTCGCCCATTGGAGTTCAGTACTAGAGACCACGTACTTTTAAAGTTCTCCTACTCGGGGAATCTTTCGTTTTGGAAGGAAAGGAAAGCTGAGTCCGAGATATATCGGACCATTCGAGATCCTTGAGAGAGTTGGAGAGTTGGCATATAGATTGGCATTGCCGCCGTCGTTGAGCCATGTTGATAACGTGTTCCACGTATCCCAGTTACGGAGATATATACCGGATCCTAGTCATGTCATTGATTTCGGCGAGATCGAAGTCCCTCAGGATGGAACGTTTGAAGAAAGACCAGTCAAGATACTCGAGAGTCGAATTAAGCAGTTGAGGAACAAACCAATCATTTTGGTCAAAGTTCAGTGGTCACGCCACGGATTGGAAGAAGCCACATGGGAAACGGAAGATGGCATGAAGTCCAGATATACAGAGTTATTTTCGTCTTGAGTTTCGGGACGAAACTCCTTTTTAGTAGGAGCGTATGTAATATCCGGATTTATTATTGTGTATTTCATCTGTATTCGAACCCTGTATTATTAGGATTTGTGATCTCGATAATTGGAGTATGATATTTCTCACATTGGTATCTTTGTACATAAGTGTATCGTCATGCAAAATTTCTCATGCGAACTCGTGATAGCGCACGCTAAGAATGTAGCTTAACGCGCGCTATCGGCTACAACTAGCGCACGCTATGAATGTAGGATTTGCGTGCTCTAGGCAGTCAATTATTGAGCTAGGCGGCTAGCACATGCGCCAGCCGGGACATGGGTCCGGATAAGATTCCCGCGGATGAACCCGGACAAATTTGGAGTCAACACTTATTAGCGTGCGCTAAGAATGGTATGGTAGCGTGCGCTAATCAGCTATTGTGCAGAAACTTTATTTAAAGGACAGCACTCCATTTCTACCTATTACCTTCATTTTTTCTTCGTTCCTTGGAAGTCCAGAGAGCCTTTACTACTCCTGAAACACATACAAATCTGCCTTACTTGATCATTAAATATTAAAGAGTACTTATACTTGATCATTGAAGAAGAATTCACTTTGAGGTGACACTCAAGCAACCGGAGCTGGATTCTACCTTTTTGGATCAGTGATTTCTTTATTAAAGGTTCGAGCTTGCTACGTGATTGATCGAAGGGGCGACCTTCGAGTATTTCGTTTTTCGTGGAAGTATTGTTCTTGTCTTCGAATCGAGGCAAGTACTCTAATTAGAATTGTTTATATTATGACAGCTATATTGTGATTGTATTGTGTATTGTGTTGTGATTAAATGTCCACCATGTGTTGATCCGACGGGAATCATCATGGGAATCTATAGCTGTGTGCACTGGATCGTTAGGCAGGTAGTTCCACCATGCGTTGGTCCGACGGAATCATCATGGGAATCTATAGCTGTGTGCGCTGGATCGTTGGAATGCCATCAGTATGTTGAGAATGTTATGATGTGATATCTGTTGTTGTTATTTCTCGTTGGAGTATTGAGTATATCACTGTTGTATGATTATTGTACTTGTACTAGCATCGTTGTGCTAACCCCTTCGGGGGTGAACATTTGTTTATGTTCAGGATCCAGAAGAGCGGGAAAACAACCACTGGAGTTGCATGACGACGAGGGTGCAGAGTGATGTTCCGGACGGGTTTAATTGTCTGATGTTTGTATCGTTTTAATAAGTACTCGAGTACGTAGTAATTTATGATGATTTGGATTTGGTGATGTATTAATACTTTTCCATTGAACATTCGTATTTTCAGTATTTGGTCAGAACTGTTGTATCTTAATTCCGTTATTTTCATCCGTTGGTACCTGTTAATGTCTTTTCAATTCTTCAGCCTTGTAAATCCTTATGTAAAGGATTTACGGCGCTGTAATATTCCTGAATATATTGGGGGTGTTACAGAAGCAGGCTCAAAAATATAGCTGAGAACGTAATTTTCGTCTTGGTAAACCATAACATACCTTATTCGGAAGGAAAGGTTGAAAGATCTTGATGAACTCCACGTCCAAGAGCTAGAACACCAATCCTCAAAGCTCCTTTGTCTACAATGGTGATGTTAGGAGGCTGGTATGTAAGCTTTGGATGAAGGGAGTGACTCCCAAAGTTCCAAAAATCGGGTGTGGGAAGGGGTGTAAACTGAAAAATGAAGATGGGTGCTGTCATATTTATAGAAAAGGGTTATTAGCGCGCGCTACGGCTCTATCCTTAGCGTGCGCTAATAGGCTTGCAGCCTACTGACTCTGACGGACCTCGGCATAACATACGCTAAACAGCCTTACGTGCGCTAAAATCAACGATTAGCGTACGCTTACAACTATTTTTAGCGTGCGCTAACGACTGAACGAAAGTTCACTGACCTCACTGTACTAGACTTAGCGTGCGCTAACCTCAAACCATTTGCGTGTGCTAAACACCGTTGACTCGGCTTTCCCAGAAAGCCGTCCAGGTTCATCCCGACATAATCCCAACGAAATCCGCGGTCTGATCTCACCTACCAACATGTCTCAATCAAGCTGACTACGTATAGCGCGCGCTACAACTCAAACGTAGCGTGCGCTAGCTAACTCAATTAGCGTGCGCAAATGCTAAGATGTTAGCGTGCGCTACACGTGCACAAAAATACAAGTATGAACAACATACATGAAATCATACGCTCAACAACACAGGATTATGAAATACGGAGGATAATATTCAGATCAAAATGCAACAAATACAATATCACAAGGTTCAAATACACATCAGAAATCTCGGGTATTACAGATCAGCAGTAGTGTCTAAGACATGAATTCTAAATCTTCCTGGTAAAGTTTTTATGGAAGTCTCAATCTTCGTGGTAAAGTTTTCAAAGAATACAGAATTTTCAAAGAATACAGAATTTTTTTATGGAAGTCTCAATCTTCCTGGTAAAGTTTTCTCTCAAGATCTCCATGATGACAAATAAATATGACGAGTCCGATCCATTCATATTTATAAAATCGTGATGACAATCGAGAAAAAAAAAAGTTTTTCTCAAGAAGAAGTACCTGTGCAAAAAGCAGTAATAGCGGGAGGGAGACGACTACTTTGGTCGGGCTGCTACCACACGTTCCCAATTTTTTTTATCTTGCTGAGAGAAGAGCCAAGAAGATGGGATACGTGATATAATAGGGTTGAAGGGAAGGGCAAATCTATCAAAATTTCCCCTGTATACTAATGCAGAATACGCTGAGCCTAAGTGGTACCTTCTCATGCTTCGGCTGCCACATGTCTTTTGCTGGTGCTTCGTGTGCTTATGTGTCAGCCTCTCATGCTTCAGCTGACACATAATCAATTACTAGTCTAATCATCATTGCATTAATTGTATTATAATTATACCTCAAATAACTCCTACTTAACTTATTAATTTTTACGAATTAATGAATATGAATGACTAATAAATAGAAATTGATTATATTTACAGAAATATTTCATATTTTTATTAATTACAAAAATATAAATCCCAAACAAAGAGATATTTAATATAGTAGTGTGCACTATATATTAGGTATATCAATAAAAGAAATATCAACTAAATTGAAAGATGCTTGGGAGTATTGCAAAAAAAGTGTTGAATATATATAATTAAAAAGGTACTTGAAGTCATAATCAATTAAATAAATCGAAATAATCCTATTAAAAAATATTATTGAAAATGTATAAATAATAGTTTTAATTATAATTTATAAATAAATCAAAGAAACTATGGAATAAATCAATTAGTCTATTTTAGTTTTAAATCTTATCTATACTTCTATTAAAAGAGAGTCGTGACACATGTCACTTTGTAAGTTTTTTGACTTTTTATTTTAAAATATAGTATATAGAGATGTATTCTTAAACTTCCCAAAAAAAATCTAGACATGTATTGTGGGAATTTTATTCCACAACTTACACTCATCTACCAATAAAAAAATCCTTTCTTTATTTTTTTAGCTTAAAATTTTAAATATTTATAATTTTTTAAATCAAGTTTATTCTTAATAAAAAATATATCAAATTAATTTTTATTTCACAATTTTCAACTAGCCATTCATATGAATATAATAAATTTGATGATTTACAATAATGATCGATTGCATAAAAAAATTATATTAGAAAAAATATGAATATTTATTTTCAGTAAAATTAATTGATGCAAAATAAAAATATATTAACTTATTTATTGCTTACATAAAAAATAAATTATGGTATTTATTTAATTATAATAACTAAAAATAATAAAACATATACTCGACACACACATATATTAAGACTTAATCACATATTACTTTCGTCCTCGAAATTTGTTCCTACTTTTTTTCGATATGTCTAGGAAATTTGTTCATGTAACGGACACTAATTGACTTAACACTCCGCTAATGTGGTGCTTTTTTTTGAATTATATTACACCCCATAATACACTCAATAAGTCTTTTATTAATATTACGTTAATATGATACTCATGTCGAATATCATCAAAATAAATTTAGAGATCGAGAAATTATTTTTTAATAAGAGAATATCTCATGCGGTACATCGCACCGGAGAACATCTAGTTTAATTAATATAAAATAACAAAATAAATAAAAAACTTATATATTTACTAAATTATATAATTATTGATTTTATGAATTTTCAAAGAGATATTTCTAAATATATAAGAAATTAATTTAATAATAATATACTAATACGTAGACGCATCTTTGTACAAAGAGAATTTCCGAAAATAAAGATTGATCGTTTTAAGTGACTTTTTATTTTTTAGTTCTAAAAGATTTGTTAATTTATCTACTTTTGAAATGAACTATATATGTTTGAAAGTTTTGGATTTGCTTTTGTATTATAAATTGTATCCAAATAATTTATGTAATTTTTTTCAAATATAAGGATTAAATTTTTCTTTTTTGGTCATTTAACAGAAACCGTTGCATACTTAATGATTTGGACTATTTTGGCAAAAAAATGGACAAGAACGTGGAACTAAAATTTCATCAAATACAGTTTAACACAATCAGATGTGAATTGAGGTTTTTCTAATAGAAGTTTCTGAAATTACTAAAAGTGCACAACTATTTATGTATTCTCTTAAATGTAAAATATGCCAACTTTAATACTTCTATATATTAAGTTAAATGTTTGAAAATAATATCATATAAAAATGACATAAAGTTTCAACTCAACCAAATGTCACTTATTTTTTTTGTAATACAAGTTTCACAAATTACTAAAAATACTCTAATTATTTTTCTCTTCTTTATGTAAAATTTCTTGATTTTAGTACTCTTAAATATGAAGTTCAATGCATGAAAAGTACCCTATAACTTTTCCCGGCTCATCTTATATTACAAATAAAATTGGGCATTTTTTTACTTTTAAAAACTGGGGATAATTTTAATTAGGCTATGATGTGGATGCAGTTTTTTTAGTTAACCCCGCGATTAGTATATTTAAAATAAGTCATACAAGTAATTCACTTATATATATACTACGATGCTGCTGCTTCTTTTTTGTTTTTTTGGCAAATTGGTAAGTACTTAATTTTAAGTTATAAGTCATAATCTCCTTACTTTGTAATTCCAAAACATATTTTAAAACGAATATATATATATATATATATATATGTATATGTATATAGGGGCGCGTTCAATGCAGTACCAATATTAGATGCAGTACTTTACAGTACTAAACTCATGCATAATTAGTACAAAACTCATGCATAAATTAGTATTGTAAAGTAATGCATTGAAATTTTGATGCACGAAATGCATATATTTCATGCATAATTAGTACAAAACTCATGCATAAATTAAGATCAGAAAGATCGTATCTAATATTAGTCGCATGTAACGCGCCACTATATATATATATATATATATATATATATATATATATATATATATATATATATATATATAGTTTCACTTCAACCAAATGCCGTCGAGATTTTTTGTAATACAAGTTTCAGAAATTACTAAAAGTATTTTAACTCTTTTTCTATTTTTTAATATAAAATAAGTAGAATTTAATACTCTTAAATACGAAGCTAAATATTTGAAAAAATATCATATAAGCATAAATATGCCGTTTCACTTCAATCAAATCAATTGAGTTTTTTTTTCTTTTGTAATTTATAAAATTTTAAGGTCATTTTTAATTAGGCCAAAATTCTGATGTATATTTTTTAACTTATCCAAGCTATTTCTTTGTTGGCCATTTAACTGAAACTGTTGAATACTAAATTAACAGGTATATTTATAATAGGTCATACAAATAATTAAATTATATATACTAATATTATGTTCTTTTTATTGTAATTTGAGAAGTGCTTAATTTTAAGCTATAAGTCAAAATCTCTTATGTATTTCCAAAAGCTTTTTAAATTTTAAATATTACTAAAATTACTCTTGCCACAATTATTTAGTATAATTTTAAAAATGAAGTTGTACCAAATGAGGACAATGCATATATCGGTTTTTCATGTATGAGCTCTTCTTGATTTTGGCATCATTGCAAACTCATAAGACTAACCAAGAATATGAGATTAATTGTTGGACAAACAATGTTATCTCACCATCTACAAGAAATTAAGGACTTCTCCGAATGAATCCTCAAAATTGTAGATGGTGAGCTGGGTGAAGAAGTCGATAGAGAAACCTGGATTGATATTCTTGATATTTACTAATCCGGAATGCCGAAGATCATATTGCAGCAATTGTTGTATCATTCACTTATAAGTAACTTTCCATAAAGTAATTTTTTGAAGAAAGAGCAATCATGGCGCCAACAAACGACGTTGTGGAGGTAGTAATCGTAATGTCTATAATTTCAAAAGACAAGCGGATATATCTCAGTTCTGATAGTATATGCAAAATTTCTACGACCGCTAAAAGTCAAAATTTTTGAATAGCATCAAGTGTTCTAGAATTCCAAATCACATCTTAAAATCGTAAGTTATAGAGTTTCAATTATGCTAATTCAAATGGATCAATCATCAGGATTATGCAACATCATCGTTAATAACTATCCAAATTTGTAACCATATTATTGAACAAAAAAAATCGGGAAGTAATTTTGAGAGTAAAATATTTATTCCACAATTGAGATTAAGTCAGTAAGATATCAGATTACCATTTAAATTTCAAATACGCCGGTTCCCACTTATTTTGAGCTTTGTCATGACTATATTTAAGAGTCAAGGTCAAACGCTCTCTCATGTCGGTATGTATCTTCCAAGACCCGTATTCGGTCATGGTTAGCTTTATGTAGCCATATCAAGATTGAAGATCAGGAAAGACTAAATTTTTTTGTTGCGATGAGAATGGTGTAATCATAAACATAGGGCTGAGAATTTGGGATCGGGAAATCCCGAGTCCCGGTCCCGTCCCGAGTCCCGAATTTTATGGGATTGGGACCAGGACCGGGACCTGAGATTTTGGTAATTTCGGGACTATCCCGAAGTCCCGATTTTATGTCAATTTTTTTTCCTTTTCTGATTTCGGGTATTTTGTCCCGATCGGGACATTCAGGATGTTCTGGGAAATTATCCTTCGGGATCGAGACATGAACTTACATTTATCCTATTTCGGGAATCGGGACTCCCGAATGGGACCGGGATCGGGACCGGGACCACCAAATTGATGATTTTTGGGACCGGAACAATCGGGACTCGGGACCGGGACCTCGGGATGTCCCGATTCCCAGTCCTACATAAACAGAACAAATAGTGTAGTTTATAAAGAAGTATTATGAAATTTATAATGAACAATTTACATATTATATATTTAAGTAAGAGTTATTTTTTGTGTTCCCGTGTAATTACACGGTTGTTATACTAGTAAAAGATATGTATAAGAACGTGATTCCTTTCTCTCCAAAACTCTCCAATTTGAAAGAAAAATTTAGAAGGATTATCCCAAAAATCTTTTATTTTCTCCCCACTTCCTTCAAAAGAAAAACTAGGGAACACATTTTAATTTTTTTTGTCTTTCCGTTTCTCTCCAATTCCATTCCTTTCTCTCCTTAAATAAGACTCGAGAACAAAGTGTAAACACAAAACCCAGACGTGCGCCGCCATGCCCATCTGATTCGCTGGTCTCTTCCAGTTCTTCAATTACCCTAACCAATTACTTTTTTTGAATCATACCAGGAATTGTATCAAGTACTTTTTTCTGGAGTTACTTTCAGAAGAAAACTCCGCTTGTTATCCTTTCCATATAGTATTAAAGATGGAAGGTAATTCTGCGGGCGGCGGCGGCGGTGGAGGGGGAAGTGATGTGGAATTGCTGTGCAAAACATTGCAGGTTGAGCACAAGCTATTCTACTTCGACCTCAAGGAGAATCCCCGTGGCCGGTACCTTAAGATCTCTGAGAAAACTTCGGCGACCAGGTCCACCATCATAGTACCCTCCAACGGTATCGCATGGTTCCTCGACCTCTTCAATTACTATGTCAATTCCGAAGACCAAGATGTTTTCAGCAAAGAACTCCAGCTCGACACCAAGGCACCTCCGGCACACTAAAGCTTCACTTGCATCCTCTCTTCTGACTTGACCTTTATTTATCTTTTCACATTCTGCTTTAATTTTCTGTTAAAATCCGCTTGCAGGTATTCTATTTTGATGTGGGCGAGAACAGAAGGGGACGCTTTCTCAAAGTTGGTTGCTCATTTCTTCCTTTTTTTTTGTTGAATTTTATATTATGTTGTCATTCTCCTCACTTCTAACCTGTGCTAATTATCAGCATCTATTGCCTGCGAATTATTTCCTTATTTATGAAGTTCTAATACGAAGTTGCCTATTTCAATATCTTCTTGTGAAATCTTACCATTAGGGTTTGTGAAATTCCTCACAGGCTTATAGTCATGAACTGTTACAAGGTGACTTTTTATGGTATTTGGTGCCCGGTGCAATACATTGAGTTAACACCTTAATGGCATTTCGGTCTCTAAGAAAGTACTCATAAAATATTATCAGAAAATTATTCTAGAACTGACTGTAGAACTACATATGGTTTCAGCCTAGTGAAAATGTGCAACGAAAAGTAACCTGCATTTTATAGTTCAGCTCACACAAGTCTCCGGAAACATTAAATAGATAAAAATACTGCATACGGTAATGATACTCTCATAGTGAATGAAATAGTTAAGAAGTGTGGGCTTATGGCTTTGATAAGCACTTATCTCTATCAATTTCCACCTTTGATGATTTGGTGAAGGTTATTCTAATCATAGATCTAATTCATCTCGTTGATTCATTTACATTTAAGATTTGGTAGTCTTTTTCATTTCACAGGAAATAAAATGAAGTTCACTCAATTTTTTAATTTGATATATGGAGGAAGTTCCAACCGAATGTTTGCTTGCCCATATGATTTTATATGCTAGAAATTTAAACTTGGAATGATCTTTTCATTTCAAGTTCATTAAATTTCTAATGTGATTAACAATCGGTGAATTTCTAAACCAAGATGTCATATCTTAGCTAAGGTTTTAAATCTCCTAATTCATACCATGGCTCCTAATTCATACCGTGGATCCATGTGCATGTGAAAGGTGGATGATCTTGAAATGTCACAAAATGTCAAGATCATTCAATTTCGTAGTTAGGTATTGCTTGAGGAAGTTCCATTCAAACAGTCTTGTTTAGGAAAGAATGTCCTAATCTCCTGAAATTTGAAATTTGAAGATTTGACGATCTTTTTAGTTCACAATAAAATCTTGAGAACCTCTATTAGGAAAGAATGTCCTCATATCCTGGAATTTACTCGACGGCATTTAGTCCACGGGGTAAGTAACTGTGTATGAAGGTAATTGCAATATTATTTGGAATCTATTGGGGATGGCCAAAATGGCTTGAAGGTGTCTTAAATCAAGTAAGTTTTCAACATTAATCATCATAAGTCAAGTAAAAAAGAATTGTGCCTCAGTTTACAATTACATCAAGTACTCTAGCATCTCATACTTGAGGTTGAGGTAATGTCGAAGTTCTTAAATGTAATGCTCAAAGCACCACAAAAATCGCCATAGTCAGTTTGTTATTTAATGCCCCTATGAACAGTTCTGTATATGTCAATTGAAAGACTTGCAAAAAGAGGATGATTGAAATGATACTTAGTAAGGCCAACTGGTGGACCCTGGACAGTGGATTACATTCTCCGTGCTAAGGTTGTAGTATTTTGATGCTCAGCCTGAATATTAAAATTACTCTGGAATCATTCCCCATTTTACATCCTCCGAGTCTACTCTTTCGCATCGCGCTAATTCAGTGCCAGCCGTTGGTGAAAGACCTGCATGGAGCCGAGCCCTTCTCACCTACCTGCTTTGTGGAGAGTTTGATCCGGACAAAACTAGTGGGCCTCATATAAATATGCCTCTCGCCCCGATTGATGAAAAAAGAAATAGAATTGGAAAAGTCCAAAGTATTAAAACACCACTGGAAGTATGGGAAGGGGCAGTATGCTGGTATCAGTTCAGGTTGGGGTAGTTGGTCTTAGCATTGGCTATTTGTCTCAATGCTAGAAGAAGTAAGTTCCTTCGTCTCTTCAAAGTTTTGGGCATCTGCATATCTTAAATAAATCAACAATGAGCAAGTCTAATTTGCGAAATTTCAAAGGATAAAGCACGCTTAGGGCTGGGGGCGGGGCGGGTTGGGGCGGGGCGAAGGTAAAACCGCATCCGCCCCGCAATTTTTGTGCGGTGCGGGTTTTTGCGGGGCGGGGCATTTTTGATATTGAAAACCGCACAAAATCATAGTTTTGCGGGGCGGGGCGGGGCAAATACAATATTTATATAAATATCTAAGTGTTTTCCCTTGTTATATGCGGGGCGGGGCGGTTTTTTGCGGGGCGGTTGGGAAAAAAATAAAACCGCATTCGCCCCGCAATTTTGATGCGGTGCGGGTTTTGTGCGGGGCGGGGCGAAATCAACATTTGAAACCGCCCCGCCTCGCTTTTTTGCGGTGCGGTGCGGTGCGGGGCGGGCGGGGCGGTTTGTTTTGCCCAGCCCTAAGCACGCTAAGAACTGTTTCTGTAACTGTAGTAACAAAATTGTTTTAACTAATTTTGTCCGCAACCCGATCAAGGGATTAAGCCCATTTACGAAAAACATATTTCTTAACCTGGTGGTGAAGCTAGTGCTAGGAGTAGACAAGTACAATATTTGTTCATTTCTATGGAGAACATGTTGTATTGGAAAGACCTCGTCGATGTTAAGGTGTTCTATTTTTAGTCTTACTACAACCTGAGTTTTACATCAGTACATCTTAAAGCCTCTATTTTTCACAATTAGACTCGTCTACGCAGATATCTGAAGCTTCGGTCAGCCGAAACCGCAGTACGATCATTGTCCCTGCAGGAAGTGCCAGAGATGAAGGGTGGGCTGCCTTTAGGAATATTTTGGGTGAAATAAATGAAGCATCAGGGCTTTTTGTCCTACCCAATCAGGTAATTTTGAAAATCCATTCTTTTTTCATTATCTGGCCGTAGTTATTCTTGAGGTGCATCAGAGAGCTACCTTCACGTACTTCTGGTTGTATGCAAGCATCAGCAGAACTCTGAAGACCCAGAACACCTAGTTGGGCTTTCCGATGATGTGGGAGCTGGTTTTATATCCAGTAATAATTCTCAACGTGCCCCAGCAGCCGACTTGAATGTTGATCCGTCTTCTGATCTGTCACAACCTGACGAAATAGGGAATATGGGAGTCTCGAAAGTGATAAGAGTTGATCAAAAGAAGTTCTTCTTTGATCTTGGCAGCAATAACAGAGGTCATTTTTTGAGAATATCCGAGGTGTGTATTAGAGTTTTACGGTTTGTGTATTGAATTTTATTTCTTATAGTACATGTATACACAAAGTCGCTTTCTCTCTCACACACAGAGGGGTATAGCCAGCACCGCGGACTACCCTTAGCCTGACTGAAGAAAACTTTATTTGTATAAATACTTACTTTCCGGATGTAGTGGGAGTGCAGAGTTTTTCTCCCATTAGCCGAACTATTTTTTCCCCATAACCCAAGCATAGACACCTTTATGGCCCAGACCCCCTGCACACACAAACACACACTACATAGACACTAAAACTTAAGTTTCTTTAATAAATTTTTATTTATTAAATAACAATTGAGAAAAAATTTAAAACTTCTAATGGATTTAAATTTCTCACAAATCCACGTTACGCACGGATAAGAAATTTGAAGTGGGTTGAAATTAAATCTAAGGTATTTGAGTTCTTTTGGATTTCAAATATCTCAGGCCAGACTCCAGACACAACCCTCCTGATCTAACTATATTGATTTTTTTTTTTTTTTTTACTATAATTTTGAAAATTTGCAGGTTACAGGTTCAGATCGCTCGTCCATCATTCTTCCTCTGTCTGGCCTGAAGCAGTTTTATGACATGGTGGGTCATTTTGTGGAGATCAGTAAAGATCGAATTGAGGGGATGACGGGGGCAAATGTTCGGACCGTGGACCCTCCTCAAAGGTGAATGTTTTGCTTTATTTGTTTTCCAGCTACGCTTTTGTCCTTTTCAATTGGAGATGATTATGTGAGGGTGAGTAAGCTTGATTCTAGATAGAAATGATGTGTATAATAAATGAATGAATGAATGAATGAATAAGAAATATTTTTTTTTGTGCCGAAAGAATGGCATCCGCATTTAAGTTATACCCTTCGCGTGGATTACGAAAGTTGAAACTATCTAGCATAATTAGACCTGGCAAAAGTGGCCCAGGCCCACGGGCCAGCCCAGCCCACCCATGAATAAATGGGCTTTGGGCTTTACTTTTTTAGCTCATAGAAACTTGGGCTTTTTTGGCCCGTCCAAATTTTGGCCCAGCCCAGGAAGGCCCAGTCCACGGGTGTCCAGAGGCCCATGAAAAATTTAATAACTAATAAATATTAATTAATTAGGCTAAGATTAATGGGTATAACCTTACATTGTAACTTATTTCAATTTAAAGTTGATTTTGTTTAGATTTTTGTATTGATATTTGGCTATCGAATACAGATAATGGACCAAGTGATGAGCTACTTTCCGTACCGCTGGTTGTAGTGCAAGAATCTGACGGTTTTAATAGTATTGAAATGGATGTTTGAACTTTTTAAAATAATTGAAAATATATTTTTATCATATTATTGATACTTTTAATATATTTTGTTTAATTAAGTTGGAAGCAAGAAAAAGTCTGTAGCCCATGGGCTGGGCTAGGCCCGCCCAGCATGGGCCACGGGCCTCAAGATTTAGGCCCAAAAAATCCTGGGCCTTTTTGCCCAAATTTCAAAATTTGACCCACCTTAGCGGCCGTTTGGCCGGCCCACCGCTTGCTGTATAAGGATAATTACTTACCAAATCTTTGAATGCGGGATAGAACTATGGGCCTGTTTGTCAAAGGACCGTTGTTCGCGGTTAGTTGTTTCATTTGACTAGTTTTACCAGCTATTGTTCGCGGTTAGTTGTTATTCCAGAATGCGTAAAACTGAATAATGCTAGAACGATTCAATAGCTTTTGAGGGTGTATATTAGGCACTGGAGTGGTAATTGATTAGAACTGCAATGGGGGTTGACAACCGGAGACACAACGTGATAGCATGATTGCAACACGACACGACTACAACATGAAATATAGAGACAATGCCGCAAAAAGGCATGAAACGGCAGCAATAAGGCGTGGTCATGGCACATATTCAACACGAGTTACAACTCTGAAACCACACGCATTCTCAAACTTAGTTAAAATCACGACTACTTTTATGTTTATGATGCACAAGAAAACGACAGCTCAATGACATGAATTGCCATCTTCTTCTCTTTCGGCCACAAATCCTCCACTCCTTTCTAAATTACTGGCAGGCCCTGCAAAATACAAAACCTCTCACGACCATAGAGCGGAGTGGAGGGAGAGGATTATAGTAACAAAATAAATTGAAATATACATGGTTCGAACCATGTATCAACACTTGAAGCTACATGGTCGTGGTAAAATGTTCGTGCACTCCACCAACATCCTTTGTATGAAAAATAATTTAAATATTGTAAAAAGAAAAATGAAAGAAATTACTGCAAAAATGGGTCAATAATAGCAGAGTTAATTACGATAAGAAATTGTCGACTTTTAATAGCGAGTTTGGTTTCACTTATTTAATAGTACTCCTTTGGTTCCGTTTTTATTAGTACTAACAATGTTCTCCTAGCAATGTAGTTCTTCTTGGTCTTGTAACTTCAAGCACTATGTATCCTCAAATAGATGTCGAATCCCATGATAATTAATAACTACATTACATTAAAAATTATTAATGAGATCTTAAAAAGTGTGGTTGATCAAATTTGGAATTTGTTACTAATTAAGTCATATATATATAATGGTACTTAAGTTAAGAAATAAGAATGAATTTGATCCATAGATCTTGATTAAATGGATGAGCTAGATTTATTCTCAAAAAAACGTATGCATATAATATAATATTATAGTGCATCGATATTTTGATGCATATAATGCAGAGTTTTTATGCATTGCAAGTTTGATGCTTGAAATGCATATATTGCATGCATAAGTCAATCTGGACCATACATCACACACAGATCAATGATTCAGATTTATTCTCAATTCATAACATAAAAACCATTCTCATATATATGTATATATACAGTGACGGAAGCAGAGCATTTACTCAGGAGGGTCCGGAGCTATAAAAATTACAGAGGTCGGACAACTATATATATAACTTCCCCTATTTTATAAGAAAATTTCCATCAAAAGTCAGTGGACCGCATGGACCCCTCCTCCGCCGTATATATATATATATATATATATATATATATATATATATATATATATATATATAGGAGACGTTCAGTAGCATGACATGAATATTAGAAGGTGGACATATAAACCTATGTTCCTAATTATATAAACTCTTATTAAAATATGTTTGGTAGACATTAGGATTTGTACAAACCCATATTGCTAAGTATTGAGGAATATATCTCCCGATGTCCTGATTTACAATAGAGAGTTATATGCGGGCCGAGCATATAAATCCCTAATAACCCGAAATTTTATAGCCTTTACTAAACAGGAATTAAGTCATAATACAAATCGGTATATGAATGACTTTATTTAGCCAATTACATCCTACTAAACACCTCCGTAAAATATATGGTTCATATTTAGTATAGATTGCCTGAAAAAGATTAAAGGTGAAAAATTAATGGAGTTGATTAATGGTGATGAGAAAATAAATGGTTTAAACAGGGAAAAAAAAAGGTGGAGGAGAGTGGGATCAGGAGTTATTGCGGAAGGAAAATAAAATAATTTAATGAAAACAGAATTAGTTATTATTATTTTTATTATTATTATTATTATTATTATTATTATTATTATTATTATTATTTTTAATGGTGTCGGAATAAAAGAACACAACCGAAAATACCGACATGCATGACCACCTTCCCTTCCCTTCCTTTTCCCCACTATAAAAAGCCCCCTCTCTCTTCTCTCATAACATCACACCCACAAGCATTCTTTTCCATCTAATAAATTGCCGGAAGAAGGCAAATCCCACAGCATCCGCTTCTTCTTCTTGGCAAATAAACCCAAAAAAAAAAAAAAAAAGAATAAGAGTAATTCGTTGTTGTTTTTGTAGTTGTTGCTGTTGTTGGTCAATGGGGTCGAGCAACGTGATATCTTTGGTAGTTTTCTTGTGCCTCTTGGCCGGTGCCACCGCCGAGGACCCTTACCTCTTCTACGAATGGAACGTGACCTACGGCACCATATCCCCGCTCGGCGTCCCCAAGCAAGGCATTCTCATCAACGGCCAGTTCCCGGGGCCGAGGATCAACTGCACCTCCAACAACAACATCGTCGTCAACGTCTTCAACCACCTCGACGAGCCTTTCCTCCTCACGTGGGCAGGCATCCAGCAGAGGAAGAACTCCTGGCAGGACGGCACCCCCGGCACCATGTGCCCCATCATGCCCGGCACCAACTACACCTATAAGTTCCAGGTCAAGGACCAGATCGGCAGCTACCTGTACTTCCCCACCACCGCCCTCCACAGGGCGGCGGGCGGCATCGGCGTCCTCCAGGTCCACAGCCGCGACCTCATCCCCGTCCCCTTCGACAGGCCCGCGGACGAGTTCGCGGTCGTCCTCGGTGATTGGTACAACAAGGGCCACAAGACCCTGAAGACCATCCTCGACTCCGGACGATCCATAGGCAGGCCCGACGGTCTCCAAATCAACGGCAGGTCCAACAAGGTCGGGGACGCGGTCGCCGAGCCCCTAGCCACCGTCGAGGCGGGAAAGACCTACAGATTCAGAGTATGCAATGCCGGTATGAGGCTTTCCGTCAACTTCAGGTTCCAAGGCCACACCATGAAGCTGGTCGAGCTCGAGGGATCCCACACCGTTCAGAACGAGTACGACTCGTTGGATCTCCACGTCGGCCAGTGCCTGTCCGTGTTGGTCACCGCCAACCAGGCCCCCAAGGATTACTACCTGGTCGTCTCCAGTAGGTTCACCAAGCAAGTCCACTCGACCGTGGCCGTCGTACGCTACCTGAACGGCAACGGCCCGGCTTCCCCCAAGTTGCCCCCGCCACCGCCGGAAAACGAGCGGAAGAGCATCGCCTGGTCCATCAACCAGTTCAGCTCCTTCAGGTGGAACCTCACAGCCAGTGCCGCCCGCCCCAACCCACAGGGCTCCTACCACTACGGACAGATCAACATCACACGCACCATCAAGATCGCCAACTCGCGCGGGCAGGTCGGCGGGAAGCTCCGGTTCGGTATCAACGGCGTCTCCCACGTCGACACCGAAACCCCACTCAAGCTGGCCGAGTACTTCGGCGTGGCCGACAAGGTGTTCGAGTACAATATCGTCAAGGACGAGCCCGCAAACACCGACGGCCTCCTCGTGGCCCCCAGCGTGGTGAACGCCACTTTCAGGAACTTCGTCGAGATCATCTTCGAGAACAGGGAGAAGACCATCCAGACGTGGCATCTGGACGGGTACTCGTTCTTCGCGGTGGCGATCGAGCCCGGGAGGTGGGCCCCGGAGAAGAGGAAGAACTACAACTTGCTGGACGCCGTGAGCAGGCACACCATTCAAGTGTACCCCAACTCGTGGGCTGCAGTGATGACGACCCTGGACAATGCTGGCTTGTGGAATCTGAGGTCCGATTTGTGGGAGAGGACGTACTTGGGGCAGCAAATGTACGTGAGTGTGCTGTCGCCGGCAAGGTCTCTCAGGGATGAGTACAACATTCCACCCACACAGCAGCTCTGTGGCATTGTCGACAATCTGCCGATGCCTGCCCCCTACGTTTAAACAACAACAAGAAGAAAAATTAAGTTTAAGCTGCTGCTGCTTATCAAATTAGTTGATTTTTTTTTTTAATATTTTTTTTTTCTCTGTATAATAACACTTGAATAAAACAATTTTTTTTTTTTATTTTTTTTTTCTTCTCAATGGGTGATTATTAAATGTTTCCCTTAATAGTAGAAAAGGCGAAATCTCTGTGTGTGCCCCCCACCTCCGGCCGGGGGTGGTGGAGGAATTAAATCACGATGACTAACTACCACTAGGTGGAGTGAGGAGCGATCTTGTGCCTGGGGAGCTATCCCTACATTGAGGTATAAACTCCCACATCATGGCCGCTGTGACTGAACACGTTCTTTCCCTTAATTACTACTACACTACCACCTAGAGTAGATGTCGTAATTAACCAGGCACTAAGTATCCTATGACCTGAATTAATAAGCTGTTAAGTGAATTTTATGTTCACAGATTAAAAATATATGATTATTAATAACTTCGATTAAATAATATCTTTTGTTGATCTCAGCATATAAGGCTAAGTATCAAATTTATCTTGATTAACTAATAATATTAATCTCAAATAATTAATATTATTTCCTTGCTCCACTCTATTAATTTATAGAGTAGTGCTATTTGGACACACTATGTCCGGCCACACGCGGCCATTTTTTCAGAAAAATGGGTTGGTTTTAGCTTTTTTCGGTTTGATTGAATAAGTAAATCAAACACATAATATTCACTTTTTGATGATACCCGTATTTCGAAGTGAAGAAGAAAAAAAAATAGATGAATTAATTAAGTATCACAATTTGGGAATGAATGAAATTATGCAATTTTATGAATTATTATTGCCGTTTTTAAAACATAATTTTCAATTTTAACAGTGTGTGGCTGAACATAGTGTGTTCATTTAGCATTTATCTAATTTATAAATGAATATTATCTCAAAAAATTAATATTATTGTTCAAGTTAGATTATTGTTTTTAAATGTAATATTATCTTATAAAAGACCCATAATAGTTAAATAAATTGTAGTAATTAGAGTTTTGAGCGCAAAATATTATATTAGAAATATAGACAAAACGCTGTACAAAAAAATATCCTTGGGTTTTTAACCCCACATAATTTAATAAAATTTATTACGGAAATATATTTAGTTGAAAATCAAACCAAACTACTCGATTCAAACTCGATTGGTAAAGAATTTATTCGAGCTCGATTTATTATTATAACGAACCAAACTTAAACACAAATTTTTATGTGATAGAATATAAAGTTCGGCTCGAACTCAGCTTCACTGTAATAAAAATTATAAAATGCATAATACAAAATTCAAGCTACTAGAGCTCGATTCGTGTTCGTCTCGATTATTCTTTATTCAAACTCATTTCGATTACTAATCAAGTCAAGCTCACATAAAACTTCAACAAGTTTGAACAGACATATATTCAACTCGTCTGAACTGATTTACACCTCCAAATGTATCCGACTCCTAAAAAATAGACTTTTCACTACCGCTGATTACTATTATACCTAAAACTTTATTAAATGCTTGTGAACTTTCTTCACTACCCGGCATGTAAGAGAAACCCTCGTCCTCGTCCTGTGAATGACAGCATCATCACCTCCAGCTTCTCCATTGTTGTTCACAACACTGGTAATATTTACAGCCTGGGCGAACACGAAAAAAAAAAAACAGTAAATCCGATGGGAGGATGAAATTAGCTCTCTCACTTGTGTATATACAACTTAAATGAATCTTGTCGTGTTTCTCACTAGGACGTTCCACAAAAAACTTGTGTGAGACCGTCTCACTATGAGACGTGATACTTTTTAATCAAAAACTAATAATCCATCTTAAACATAAGGACTGGGATCCTCTGCAGCACAGCACAGGCTGCATCCCAGCCGTTAGATTACACACACCCACACGGGTGTGTGTGTGTGCGTGTCGAATCGCACGATGCAGTGCAGCACAGCACCGTGCTGCACTGCAGAGGATCCCAGCCCTAAACATAAATAAGAGTAGGAAAAATTTCAATTTTATACCTCACATTCAGGCCATACCTCATGTTGTTTACCTTTTATTCACTTTTTCCACATTGCATCAAACATCCGTTAATTTTGGTACCTCGTGTTTTACTTTTTAATCACTTATGACACAGTATGTGTCGGAAGTGATTAAAAAGTCCAAAAAAAAAAAAAAAAAAAAACGGGTAGTAAAACTGATACGCCGTGAAAGTGGGTTGCCAAAAGTGAAAGCATGGTACTGAAATTAGAACTATCCCAATAAAAGTATATTCTTTTTGGGAAAAAGAGTATTTAATATATACTTCAATCAATAAAAATATTGAATATTTATGTTTAAAAAGTACTCACTGGGTCCCAGTCCCGCTCAAAGTTTTACGCATTTTTTTTTGTCCATTTAGGAACTTTACGTTTATCAGACTTACACAATCGTATCAAACAACCACCTTTTACTTTTTAATCTCCACCACACTCACTATGAATACTTTATACTTTTTAATCCCCACCACACATTTATCATTATTACTTACACTAAATATTACCTAAAATATACCAAATATACACTCTTTGTCAAGTTTTGAGCGGGACAAACGGAGTATTATTATGTTCACGTGTGTCTCAATGTGACACCATCTCACACAAGACGTGCGAGACCAACATTGACATGCTTATGTACTTGTTTAGTATCGTACCTCGTTATATCGCTGATTCACACAATCTTTTATGCCATGCAAGTAATCTGAAAAAAGAAAAAGAAAAAGAAAAACATAAACATTCCCGTGTCTGAAGTCACTTCAAATCGCATAGGGGGTACATACACCATGACAAAGGGGATTACCCGAGTAGGCCTCATCTTTAAATATCAGCAAGCTGCGCGGCATAAGTGCCACAGAAAACGGAAGGTATTCTCTCAACCGCTCGTCAGATATTGTATCTCCATTACTGTTTCCTGCATTTTCAAACCGAGAATGGGGAGCAAACTCCATAACAACAGGTGATCCAAGAGACAGGATTGCCACCACCGGTACATAAGCAGGCCCGTCTTGGTGTGCCTTGCAACGAAGAATCAAATAAATATCCAGAAGCCAAAATTGAAGGAAAATAATTGCAAGAAGCAAAAATTGCAAATTTTGTACTGTAACTTTATTTTAGGACGGCAGCAAGATGGTTCTATAGCTACATAAGTATCTTAATTTTGGTCCCGTCAAAATGATCCTGTTATTATAAGAAGAATATCAGTTTTTAGGGCTGAGAATTTCCCGTCGGGAAATCCCGAGTCCCGGTCCCGTCCCGAGTCCCGACGGGAAATGGGACCTCGAGTCCCGAATTTTTCGAGACCGGGACCGGGACCGGGACCGGGACCTTAAACTTTGGTAATTTCGGGACTCGGGAGTCCCGAAATCCCGATCGGGACTATCCGAAGTCCCGATTGCAAATTTTAATTTCGGGACATTTCGAAAAATTATCCTCGGGATCGGGACCGGGACTTAAATTTATCCCAATTCGGGAATCGGGACTCCCGAAGTCCCGATCGGGACCGGGACCGGGACCACCAAATTGGTCCATTTCGGGACCGGGACATTCGGGACTCGGGACCGGGACCTCGGGATGTCCCGATTCTCAGCCCTATCAGTTTTGGTCTTAATCCCATCAGATAACATGAATTTCACATGACCGCGAAAGAACTAAAACTGAAACTTTTATTTAATTACATGACTATTGTGCAAAACATGCATATTTCATCATCATCATCTCCACCTTAACCCAATTATCTTGGTCAAATAATGGTCAAAATTAGTCGACACATTATAGATGCAAAACACAAGGTAGCAAAAGTTTATGCCCGAGGCCCTTCCTGACGCAACCTTCATAAGAAGGAGAAATGAGATAAATACTAAAACCATCATCATGTCTTTCCACTAGCATGAAAAATATCATGAGACACGATGAGATGAAATAATTGCTATAATCATGTCAATTAAATGTTTGACATTGTAAAATCAACATGTATACTGTCGAATATGACTACAAAACGTGCATTTTTACAAAGGTTAAAATCGAGATGTTTATAGAGTTCCATGACTATTTTTGCAAAACGCATTTCTACTGGATCTTTTTGCTACCACTCTAAAATTTCAGAAGTAATAGTGCAATTTTGTCTTTCAAAGAGGTGTAATTGCGTAATTAAATATGTTGTTAAAAAAGTAGAACATCAGTTCAGACTCACCATAATTCCTTGGTCAGGTAGATATTCATTAATGAGCACATGATTAATTGGTGACAGAAACAACTTGGACTCCTCATATATCCTACACGTGACTTTCTTTAGCCATGGCGGCACTGCAAGACGCAAAGTACTTGAAAATGACCAGACCAACTTTTAGAGAAAAATTTACTTCCAAGTTATCGTTTAAGGGATCCATCCATATAATCATCTTCATCTATGAGTATGCACAAATATGTATGCTCTTCTAATACTCCCTTCATCCCAATTGAAGAGTGTAAAAACATAATTTTGTCCCAACAGAAGAATATACTTTCAAAATAACATCTAATTAAACTTTATATAATGTTCCTAAAATATTAAAAAATTTGGTTATATAAATTACAATATTAGTTGATTGGGATTTTTTTAAAAATAAGGGAGAATAGATGGTTTAGAACGAGTTATACCTTCATTAAAAATGACTATAATTAAAAGTTGTACCTTCACCAAGATACCCAAGTGGGACGGACGGAGTATTAGTTTAGAAACACACCACTTTGATGATAAAGTAAAGTTACATTGTCAAATAATGGAAACTTTCCTGCACGATGAAAATCTCGGGTCTCACAAGATCTAAGAACCCGATGCAATAGACAACCAGAAGCCGTATTTTAAAAAGAAGAAAAGGCAGCAAAACCAAGATACGATAGAGAAATTCCTTCACCGTTGCACTACATACAATCTTGGGCGAGAAGACCCTTTTCATGCACAACTCCTCCTGCCATGATCAATCATTTCCTCAAAGTTAAAATTACAATTCCCATATAATATAGTGCGACCGCATTGCAAACGATCTTATTGCCGCATAAGAAGAAGAAGAAGAAGTAGTAGTAGTTGGGAATCAGAGGTTATTAGTGTTTGCATATAGAAACTGACGATTGATCACTCATATAGTCCTACGTGCGTGAGTTGTAAGTCCAGTCGATAAAGACATTTATAAACCATTTTTTTAAATAATAAGGGCTTGTTTGCTACGTGTGATTAAGGTGTATAATATATCTAATACACCCTTATATCTTGTTTGATATAAAGTATAGGGCCCTTGATAAAATTCGGGCCCGTATAAATAATACTGATTTTTGGTATTACGTATCCCACCTAAGAGGTGGTATTAGGTGATATTAAACAATACTACAACTAATAAATTCAATAAACTACCATGATATCTACATTTTGCAGCGAATTTAATACATCATACCAAATATGATATTAATTTCTTATATTGTATAAGAAATCTCAGTCAATCTTATCAAGCTTTATCCATACAACTTAGCAAACGAGCCCTAATAATAATAATATAGAAACTGACAGTTGATTAACCTAAGAGGAAATGTTTGGTGGAGAAGTTGAAAACAAAAAAGGCGCTTTACTTGTGTGAAAAAAACACTAGAAACTGGACCAGCAATCTAAAACACCCATCTCCTAAGTTTCACTTCTAATTAAACGAAACAAAATTCAAAAAAAAAAAAAAAAAAAAAATCACCAGTAGAATCATGTATTTGCAAACACTAAAATGTGATTCCTCAACTACAATCTAAAAATCACATTTTTTTTTTGTGTGACTGCAAACACTCCCTATTCCCTAATAAGACCTTGTTCTTTTGGACTTATTTTTCAGTTTTTCAGTTCAGTTCAGTTCAGGTCCATTCAGTTCAGTTCTTATTATTATTATTATTATTATTATTATTATTATTAATCTTAATTATTATTATTGTTATTATTACTAATAATATTACTATTATCGTTGTTGTTGATTACTATTATTATTATTATTATTTACTATTATTATTATAATTATTTATCCTTAATATATATTTCAGTTCAGTTCAGATCCATTCAGTTCAGTTCAGTTCAGATTCAGTCCAAAAGAACCGAGCCTAAGTTTATGTGCAACATAATAACCGCAAGAATTCAAGTGACGTTTGTACCCCAATTTTGAAGCCTCCTATTCTTCAAAGATTTCCACTTGGAAATGGGAGCTTGGTATATCTGTGAACCGAAGGCAAAGCAAATATATATATATATATATAAAAAAAAAAAAACAGTAGAACTAACTATACGTGAAGGGACAGTTTTTGCTTACATACGTTATTCAAGAGCTGATTTTCTTCAGCAGCGGCGATGTAATCGGGAATGTAAAAGACGGTTGGCACGGACCCGACGATGTACTCGTTTGATGAAATCACCTTTTCTCTTGCCAATATTTCTTCCATCAGATTTTTCTTGATCTATTTATTGAGCAGGAAAATTCTTTTGGCGGGTTTTTGCTTTTGCTTCCGTTAAAGATATGGAGGAATTGGGGAAGATGGATCTAGAGGTGCCCAACCACGGGTCCGGGTCCGGGTCGGACCCGCCGGGTCGCCGGGTCGGCAGGACAGGACCCGGACCCCACCCGTACATATGAAATGTACGGGTTGGCGGGTCGACGGGTCGGCCACGGGTCCGGGTCCGACCCGCCGGGTCACGGGTCGACCCATCTAATTTTTTTTTTTTTTTAAAAAAATATATATAAAACTTTTATTCATGTTATCATTTTATACACGAAAAATAACTATAAATGAAAAGGAAATCATTTGAAAAATTAGCTTGTATTTAATTTTAAGTTTTTACTTAAAATTAAATCGCCTACGTATCCCCGTGAGGAATCAAAGCTCCACGTAGTTCTTTTACTTGAGAAGAGTTAAAAAAATGGGCTTGTATTTAATTTTAAGTTTTCACTTAAAATTAAATCGCCTACGTATCCTCGTGAGGAATCAAAGCCCTACGTAGTTCTTTACTTACCCGACTTACCTTACTTACCTTTAGTCGAAGTCGATGTCAATTGCCTTGATCGTCGGTTTGACTCATTTGACTAGACTCTCCTTCGGTAGTGCCTTCTTGATAGGCATCTTGGTCTAATAGGTCATCCCATTTATTTTCTTGATCTCGTAACTCGGCTTTTGTTGCGTCTTTAAGTATCATTTGAGCCTCGAGATTTTTGGCGTCATTCGGGATCTCCGCTCGTCCAAAGATATAGCCTCCTTCACTAAAAGCACTCTCAACGGATGTGGATGCGGGCACTGCAAGAATTTCTTGTGCCATAATGGAAAGTGTGGGAAATTCGGTTCCCCTTCTTTTCCACCAATCCAACAGATCAAAGGTATGCATTGTCATCCTCCCAAGACAAAACTAGTTGCATAATATCTACTAAGGTCATTTCTTTGACCAACGTTACTACCACCCCTATTTCTTGCTATATTATAGAGTTGTTGTTGAAATGGGTTAGTGGGAGTTCTGTCGAATTCCATGTTAAATGTATTTGTAGTCTTAGTTCTTGTTTTTTGAGTTTGAATCTTATCACCGTATTTAGAAGAATATTCAGAAAAAACAGTTTCTAAACTATTTTTCAAATCAATTTTTACTTGTTCAACGTCAGGAATATTTTCAAATAAAGTTTGACTTTCAACAGTATCCTCAATATTAGGAAAACCCAAATTGGTTCTATTGCTTCATCTACAAATTTTAATGCATCTTGTACACATAAATTTAGAATATGACATATACATCTAGTATGAAATAATCGACCCGCTAAAACAGGATTGCAAGCTTGTATTAATGCTGGTACACTTGCAGTATTAGAACTAGCATTATCAAAACCAATTGTGAAAATTTTATCTTTTAAGCAATAAAAAGTTAAAATTTTAATAATTGCTCTAGCTATATTATCTGCACTATGTGTACAATTAAATTTTTTAAACGCAAGTAATCTTTTGTTTAAGTTCCAATTTTCATCAATCCAGTGTATAGTTATTCCCATATAATCATTTTTTTGTTTAAAATCGCCCAAGTATCTGTGCCTAAAGAAACTCTATGATTTATAGATCTAAAATAAGCTCGTAGTGCAAGTTTATGTTGTTTGGCTAAGTATACTACTTGTCTAGTCATTGTGGTACGTGGAATTCTTTTAATAGCGGGATTATAGGCATTTTGCATCCCGTATTCCCAACCCGTACTATCCGCAAAATTAAAAGGTAAAGATTCTTGTGCACATAATTTTGCCATTTGTTCTCTAGCAATTTTTCATTATATTTATAAAGTTGAGATTCGACATACCTTGATTGCCGTCTGGCGGCTCCAGTAGAAGGTTGGAAGTTGAGTTGACTTTGTGACTTTTGTTCTCCGTGACCGAGGCATGGTTATTTTCAAAATGCCTTTTAAAATTTCCATATCCATCCCGCTTTATACGGATACTCTTTCGAGCAAGAGTTGCAAGATACCTTCATCGAACCATCCGCATTTTTCCTTCTTAAAGTGTTTTGAAAAAGTACGGATCTGGTCTCCTTTCGCAACGGGCGGGCTTGTTTCTTGCTTTAGTTTTCTTGCTTCCTCTCGCCTTCACATTTTCTTCCTCCTGACGATAACTCCTCAACATAAGGAGGTTCTTCTTCACTTGGCTTGCCGCAGGACGCTTCGACTTTGATTTTTGCGTCGGAGTTGGTACGCCATGAAGAGTGCGCTCGAATGTTGCATATGTTTGATTTAACATAGCTTCATCGATTTCATGGTCCATTTCTTCGTCGATGTTTTGCAGTTGTTGACGATTCGGGACACGTCGAAATCCCCGGAGATCAACTTCTTCTTCACTGGTAGTTGTTGTACTACCGTAATAGATATTTTCATGTGTAACATCATATTCAGGATCTTGACTTTCATTTTCAAAATCGGGTGGAGTTTGGTTTTGGGGCTCCCGAATAATTATTCCGGATGGTTTCTTCGATTTGCCCCAAAGACCCATTCGCTCGAACTTGGACATTTTGGATTTTTTGGGAGATGTAGCAATACCCTTTCCCTTGTCAGAACTCGACATAATGATAAAATGCGAAAAAAAAGAGAGAGATTAAGTAGTATAGCAATTAACAATGAGAGTTTGAGAGATAGAAAGTATTGAAGGTGTGGAAAAATTGTGTTGGGGAGGGGGGTATTTATAGTTAGGAAAATTTTTTTTTTAAAAAATCGGACTAGCCGTTAGACCCACGGTCCGGTCCGACTCCGCTGGTCCGGTCCGACCCGCCGGTCCGGTCCGACTCCCGGGTCCAACGGCCATTTTTTGAATTTTTTTTTTTTTTTTTAATTTCCGCCGGGTCGACGGGTCGGACCCGGCGGGTCGACGGGTTGGGGGAAGCTCGACCCGGACCCCACCCGTGTATACCATGGGTCCGGGTCGGCGGGTCGCACGGGTCGGCCGGGTCCGGGTCTTGCACGGGTCAGCCGGGTCCGGGTCGGCGGGTCGACCCGGCGGGTTGGGTCGTTTTGGGCACCTCTAGATGGATCTATATTTTCGAGGATATTGGTTTAAGTAGGTCTGGGACTCTCGGTTATTGAGTAAAAAAAATTGTACCCATTATCCGAATCGAGTTAAATTTTTGGGTACGATTTCTCACTTTTTTTTGCAATACCAAAAAAACCCGAATCGAAATTATATCGGGTATTTTTATCGGTTCTTCGGTTATTTCTAATAGGTGACAATATAGTGTATACTATATATATTTCCAAGAGTATTCGAAAATATGTAGAATATAGTATATACCAAAAAATGTAAAATAACCAAAAATATATAGAATAACCGAAAATATGTAGAATAACTGGGTATTACGGTTATTTTTAACATGAATTTTATGTATATCGGTTTCTCGGGTATTTCGATGTTCGAAAAATCAATAACCGTTATCCGAATTTTAGTTTGAAGTAGGATCCAATAACCAAAAAAACACGATTTTTTTCCAATAACCGAACCGAACCGTTTTTATCTTTTTGGTTCGGTTATTCGATTATTTGGTTACTAAGTCTCAGTCCTAGGTTTAAGGGTTTCTACCTACCAGAGACTGACACAATTACTTTTGGGCAGGTGGTAGCACTGTCAGACGGGCCGGGCCGGACAAGCCCGCCACAGGATTGTCCGAATACTTATCGGATTGGGCCTTGCCCGTATCCAAAAGAACTTGGAAAATTTTAGTCCGTGGCCCGACAGATGGCACACGGGTCAAACGAGATAGCCCGTAAATCTGCTGGCTAGTAGAAATTGTCATTATTACACAAAAAAAAGAAGTAAAAAAATAGATGAACAATCAGTTGCATAAAATTTGAACTCATTATATAAATTTCTTAAACAGTATGAACACGTTTAAACAAAATCAATTCACTAAAAGTCACAAACAAGTAAGGTAAAACAACCCAGAACAAGAATTAAGGTCTATTAATTATTATAAATAAGCAAAATCCAAAATCTTTGAAGTCTTGTGGTGCGACCTTCACACGGCGTGTCGTGGTAATCGCTATTGCTCTTATGATTTTAGTGCTCAAGGTCGTTCCAATATTAAGTAAATGGTTGTTTGACTTCAAACCCTCTACATGACGCCATAGAAAATTGAAAGTTGCGATTCAAACACGCCACAAAGCTTCTAGCGTCTCGATAAGTGAGTTGAAATCACGATTTATATTGAAGACACACTCGACAAAATAAGAAGAAAATTTGTTAACACAAACACTCACAATTTTGATAAATTTCAAGTTATCTTTACAAATGAAAATGAGGGCTATTTATAGCCAAAGATCGTACAACTATTATAATATAACAATATAAAATAAAACTTCTATAATTTCCTATAAAGACTAAGAAATTAGAAATTCAACATGTTGTGTCGAGATTTATTCACCTCGACAGGCGATCGACTACAAGGCCGAGCGACCGAGTCCACAACCAATCAAGCTATGGCGAACTCGCCTAAACGAAGATAGCAGTCCACCTTCGAGTATCTAGCGATCGACTCTCAAGACGATCGCCCTTTGGCACCTAGCGATCGACTCTGGTGCCCGACTTAGGACGACCGTCCTGTACCACGAACAGAGACCTTCGTCCGTCAAAGTCTACAAAGACTGGATCTCAAAGCAGCGCCCATGTGCAGATCCGCGATATGCGCCGCATTTCATGGATCGTTGACCACAACCTGTCACCACCTTATCACCTACCGACAGACCCACCGAAAGGTACAAGGTGGGACCGCCCGTGACAGCGACTCAGACGCGTGCAGACTTCTCATTGGACCGCACAGCTCGCTGCCAGCAACTCCTGCAGACTTTAGGGAGACCACCCCATGTGCTAAAGACGATCGCCCGCTTATTATATTACAGCAGAGGCGATCGCCCGACAACTCGAAGGGCTATAAATAGAAAACCTCCATTAACTGGAGAAAGGTTGGCAATTCATTCCTATCAGTTGGAAATCATTAGAAAACGCTCAGATACACACTCATAGACTCTTGGCTTCCTCTCTTGAATCTATCTCAGGATTTCTCTCTCAGCACCTCTCAACCAGAAGACGGTCGGCAGAGGCAAGAAGTCTCCACAGCACAGATTTGAAGAGACTCGCAAGCCCAGGAGCTCAGACATATAGCTAATACACACTGTGAGAGGCTGTCGATTTCTCACAGTCGTCACAGTACCCCATCGTTGTTACAAGAACTCACAGAGCATCATATCTGGTTCTTCCGGCAATCTTCACGCTCACTAGCTAAGAAAATTAGGGTCTTTACACTCATTGTAATTGTACTCTAACATTAATACTTGTATCCCATAATATTTGTATTAATAATATCTCGCGAGAGCATTCAAGCCCGGGACTAACAACCCCGGAAAGTCTTGTGTTATTTACTTTCTCACGGAAGTGTTCTCGCATTTGTTTGCTATCCATCCATTCCAGCAATATCTATCTCCGGATAATATTTTGGGTAGAAACAATTGGCGCTAGAGGAAGGGGGGGCTTTCACCGTCATTTTTATTCATAGCGTACCGAAGAACACTCACTGTTCTCGGGGCATATACTTGAAGTGACACTCATTGCTCTTCAAAGAAAGCCTTCAGAATCATGACGTCCACCACCACATCGAAGAGAGCCGCTCTCCGAACCGCCGGACACCATATCCCGACTCAATCCGAGCCCCAGCCGACGACAGAGGGAAGCCGCGGCAACGCGAGACTCTTGATCCCGCATCTGAGGGGTGGCCCCAGCCTCTCACTCGACCAGTTCCAAACCGCGGAACAGATCGAGGAGGCTATGGCCATCCTAAAGGAGTGACGGAGAGCATGCGCAACGCCCGCAATAACTCCCTCGGCCATCCGCCGCGTGGGCAAATGGAAATTCAAAGGGCTACTGGGCAAGCGATCGTCAGAAAGCGCCGATTCGCGAGAAAAGGCTCTCGCACGGCCGAACGGTTCCGTATTCAGTCGCTTGGGAAGCGACCCATCATGGAGACCGGGGCATTCTGGCCCCAACCGCGAGACGGCGGAATCCGAGTCCGTCACCATGAGTTCGGCTGTAACACCCGCTAAATTTAGAAAAAAAAAATTATAAATTCTTAATTTATTAATTATTATTTTTATAGTAAATATTGAATAATAATTCAATTTAAATTATCAGTTGGGCTTATGATTATTTATTGAGCCCAAATTCATGAATTTCTAATTTAACTAAACCCTAGTCAGTTAATTATCGAGACCAAATATTATAAGTCCATTAAGTCTAATATTCACAAGCCCAATTGAAATTTATAATCAATCACTATTAATTTCCAAGCCCAACTCACATAATTAGTTAAGAGCCCAATAGCCCAACATTCTCTTCGCCCCACACACGATCAAAACAGGGAGTTTTTGCATTTCACACGTTCATCTTAGTGGGAGGTCATGGACATCATGGAGGAGTAGTTATACATCATGGGAGATTGGTTAATCATCTTCTTGTATAAAAACCCACATACAACCAATTTTCACAAGAACTTTCACGTCGACCAAACACCAGAAATCTCATACAAAGCAGAAGGCACACACATACACACACACACACACCACCAAATCCCATTTTTCAGCAAACACAAATTCTTCCTCTTACATTTCGCTTGTTCGGAACCTGATACGCAAGTATTTGTTCATCTACAGAACAAAACAGGTAATTTTCTGAAAAAATATTTCATTTAAAAATCACTACTGTCTCAGCCCGTATTCCTCAACCGTAGCCAGCGCTGGAGAAATCAACTCAGCCCACATCACCATAATTTCGCATAAATTCGCATACACACATACACACACACACACACATTTCAGAAACCCATTTTTACCTTAAATCAAAATCAGAAGCGCAACCCAACTTGTGAATTGGCCGAAGATTTTTTCTCAAACTTTAGTCGTGCTCCCTTTCCGCCGCCGTCAACCCGAATCTAGCCCTCGATCCGCCGCACAGTGCATAGCCTCACTATGACACCCTTTTTTTCCTCAGTCCGAATCAATTTCCTCAGACGATTAGGAGCTCACGGTTGAGTCCCATGAAGATTTCACGTCACTCGGTTCCTACTCTCACTGCCGAGCGCAGGGGAACGACACGATCTCCTTCTTGGTGGCGTTCGAACTAGTGGAAGAAGGGAATGGGGAGAGCATGGGTGAAATAAGGCCAGAGGGATAAGGGATGGGCAGTCGGTCAAGCCCGATAAAATCAATATTAATCTTTGGGCTACTTTAAGCCCAAACTAAAGCCCTATCTCTATTTTTGCGGAATTAATTTTTAGCCCAACTCCAAATCTCACTCTTGGGTCCATTAATCCAAATTTTATTTATTTATGGCCCGACTGTCCTTTCTCTTGTATCATTGATCAAAAATTATTTTTCAATTCCGATTATTTTATAATTATTATATAATAAAATACATGTCTCTTTAATTGTAGGCTACGAGAATCAAGGGCACGATTAACACGTTCATAAGCATTTCAAGCATTTGCATTCAAGTCATCTCAATTTCAGGTGGGAATTATTACTTGTTAATTTTAATTGCTTTATTTGGATTGTATAGATGATATGTTATATTTACGATTAACATGCAGTCACATGTTTTTCGTACCAAGTATCAGTTTATGATTAACATGCAGTCACATGTTTTTCGTACCAAGTATCAGTTTATGATTAACATGCAGTCACATGTTTTTCATACCAAGTATCAGTATATGTTTACATGATTTCACTTGTTTAGATGCTCAAGTTTATATAACAAATATTCATGGTATGCCACCGTTATGTATTGTGATTATTGTTGACTTGTGATGTTCCCACGAGCGATAGAAAGCTCACCCCATTTTTATGTAAAATTTTCGTGTTAATCCTAATGGAGAGACGGGTTGTCGAGCGGTAGACATATGATTAATGTTATAATTATTTCTTTTAATTCCACTCAAGTTACTCTGAAACAATTACTTTATTTTTAGTAACTATTTTCCGCTGTCAAATTATACTATCGTATTAGAGATTTGAAATCCTTTTGAGTTCCGCAAATATTTTAGAAAATGTATGTTTAGTAACGACTTGAAATTTCTACAAGTTTTCTCATTATTAATATTTTATTCATAAAATACCTTAGAAAAATCGGGTCGTTACAGTATGGTATCAGAGCAAAATCCGGTCTACTTTCCTGGTACGCCGGAAGATTTTTTTTTTTAGTTAAATCATTTTTCATCTTCAAGGAAATATCATATGTTCGACTGCCGCTACTTCACTACTCCATTCCAAGGTAAAAAGCTTAAAGTCATGTTTATATCATACATTTAGACTAATATCGTAAAACTTAATAATTTTACGCAAATATGCATGTATCCTGTTAGTATGGCCGGTTTCACAGTAACTCCACGTAAGAGGACCGAGGCGGGATCTAGCTCGCGCCCCCTAGCACATAGAAACTCTTGGGGAAATCCAGGACTCCCCGAGAATGCCCCGTACTACGTGGTCGAGAGGATTCAGAAATGGTTCATGTCCGGAAAGACGGGAGATCCGGTCGAAGAAGTCGAGCACTTGATCATCACTCTGCCGAATGACTGGAGTTTCACCATATACCGCCTGTGGCACGAGGCGAACCGCAGGACCCCGGAGGAAAGAATAGTCGTAGATGACTTTCAGTATGCTGCTGGAAGAATTCTCGACTTGTTTTCGAGAGGCGAGATCCCCAAGATATATAAGATGCATGATACCCCATCACAGCCGATGGAGGAATTTGAGGAGGATCCAGAGGAAGAGGAGGACCCAGAGCTCGAACCGATGGTTGACTCGGATGACGATGATATCATCTCCTGGACTGAGTCCCCACCCCCTGTTCCTGTTATTGAAATCCTTAGCAGTGACGATGAAAATTAATTTTGTTATGTCGTGATTTTAATATTTTAGTAGTAACTATTAGTCTCAGCCCCCATTTCAGTATTTTATGTTGACTATCAAAAGTTATCATTAATAGAATATTTAATTTCTCGTATTAATCAATTCCAAATGTAATGAATTATTTTATCTTATGCCACGCGTATAAATATCTTTATCTCTACCTCATTTCTCGCACTCAAGAACTTACAAGAACAACGATTCGTGGGCAGGATATGGCTCCCCGCGAAACCACCCCGAATGCCGAGTCTCGAAACCAAGCCCAAGGCACACTTAATACGTCTGCAAGCGGGAGTGATGCCCCTAGTCAGCAGCAACTGCTCTCAGGTCTAACCAATCTTCTCCAAGGAGCGACTATAACGCCTCCAACCACTCAAGGGCAAGTTCAGGCCAGAGTAATAAATCAGTTCAACAAGTTCAAACCTCCAATGTTCCTCGGGAGGGAAGGGCCAGCTGCCATCGAGGAATGGCTATTGAACTTGGAGAGTATTTTCGATTACATGGCTTGCACGGATGAGCAGAAAGTTTCATGCGCAGTCTTCCAACTCAAGGAGGATGCCAGGACTTGGTGGAATGGATCCTGGAGACTCCGAACTGAAGAGGAACGTAGAACACTGTCTTGGGAAGGATTTAAAGAAATGGTGATGGACAAGTATTATCCACGGTCGTATAAGGCCAAAATACAGAAGGAGTTCCTAGATCTAACTCAAGGAGGCATGACAGTCACGGAATACGAAAGGAAGTTCAATCACATGTGCCGATTCGCACCATTCATAGTTGCGAATGATGACATGAAGGCACAAAAGTTTCGTGATGGACTTCAAGACAGAATCCGACATCATCTGGCTAGCCATGGAAAGATGTCGTATAAGGAAGCCGTGTCCAGAGCCGAAGATATATCAGCTAGCTTGGATATGGAAAGGGCTAGGGCTCTGCCAGTTGTGAATACGAACAAAAGAAAGTGGCAAGGACCGAATAATAATACTTGCAACAAGAATGTTAGTAGAGAAGGACCATCCGGGTCAAAGACACAAGACGACTACCCAACCCGCTTGAAATGCGGGAAGAGGCACAAAGGAGTTTGCATGCTCGGACAGAATCGATGTTACCGATGCCATGAAGAAGGACACATGGTCTCTCGGTGCCCACGGAAGAACAATGGCCCAGACAGAAGGGTCCGTAATCAAGGTTCGGGGGAAAGGCTCGTATGTATAGCCTATCGAAAATTGACAAGGAGAAACCTGAATGATGTCGGGTATGTTATCCGTCACTGGAATTCTGCTTTGGTGTTATTTGATCTGGCGCATCCCATTCATTTATCTCTAAGAAGTTGTTTAGCATGACTAAATTTAGAAGTAGAAAATCTTCTCAAAACCTTGAAGTTAGTATACCAGCAGGAGAAATAATTTCTGTTGATGATATAGCTAACAGTATAACCATAGAGATAAATGAACGTTTATATCTAGCCGATCTATACATATTAGACATGAATAACTTCGACGTAGTCTTGGGTATGGATTGGTTGGATAAGTATGATGCCGTTTTGCAATGCGCAAGGAGGAACGTGGTCTTGCATCCAGCAGCCGGAGTAGAGGACGTATTTCAAGGGGTTAAGCGTAACAAAGCCCCTCCAGTGATATCAGCCATGAAAGCAACGAAGATATTGCGTAAGGGCAATTGTCAAGGATATTTAGTGAATTTCATGGGGGAGTCGAAGTCCGGAGTAACGATCGAAGACGTTCATATCGTTAAGGATTATTCAGATGTTTTTCCGGAGAACTTACCGGGTGTTCCACTGGACACACAAGTGGAGTTTACAATTGACTTGGTGCCTGGAGCAGCCCCTATATCAAAGGCCCCATACAGGATGGCGCCAAAAGAACTACAAGAACTGAAGGTGCAGATTCAGGAGTTACTCGATATGGAATATATCCGACCAAGTGTATCACCTTGGGGAGCACCGGTGTTATTCGTGAAGAAGAAGGATGGAAGCATGAGAATGTGTATCGATTATCGTGAGTTAAATCGACGCACGATAAAGAACAAGTATCCACTTCCCCGAATCGAAGACTTATTTGACCAGCTTGGAGGTTCGAGAGTGTTCTCAAAGATAGATTTGAGGTCAGGATACCATCAACTAAAGATCAAGGACGAGGACATTAGAAGGCGCTTTCGAACAAGGTATGGTCACTACGAGTTCGTAGTAATGCCATTTGGGCTAAGTAATGCCCCAGCAGTCTTTATGGACTTGATGAATAGAGTCTTCCAACCCTACTTGGATCAGTTTGTCATCGTGTTTATAGATGACATACTAATTTATTCGAAAGGTGAAGCAGAACATGAGAAGCATCTACGGACGGTTTTGGAGATACTTCGCAAAGAAAAACTGTATGCGAAGTTTAGCAAGTGCGAATTTTGGCTCAAGAGGGTGGCATTCCTTGGACATGTTATTACTGCGCAAGGAATTGAAGTCGATACGTCTAAAATAGAGGCTATCAACGATTGGAAAACACCAACTAACGCGAATGAAGTTCGCAGTTTCTTGGGGTTAGCAGGATATTATAGGAGGTTTATTGAAGGATTTTCTAACATGGCCGCACCGATGACTCGACTAACGAGGAAAGAAGAACAGTTCCTGTGGAATAAGAAGTGCGAACAAAGTTTTCAAGAACTTAAGCGGAGACTAACCTCAGCTTCAGTTTTGACGATTCCAGATCCGTCTAGAGAATTCGTGATCTATAGTGACGCATCCAAGCAAGGATTAGGATGTGTTCTAATGCAGCAAGGTAAGGTCATCGCTTATGCGTCAAGGCAATTAAAGCCACATGAGTTAAATTATCCGACGCATGATTTAGAACTAGCTGCGGTAGTTAACGCCTTGAAGATATGGCGACATTACCTCTACGGAGGTAAATGTGAGATCTATACCGACCACAAAAGCTTAAGGTATCTATTCACTCAGAAGGAACTTAATATGAGACAAAAAAGATGGTTGGAGTTAGTGAAAGACTACGATTGTACAATTCACTATCATCCAGGGAAGGCGAACGTGGTCGCAGATGCTTTAAGTCGCAAGGTCAGAGGAGAATTGAATTTCATTTTGACTAAGGAAGACAAATTGGTCAGTGAATTTTCAAAGATGAACCTAGAAGTGGCTACACCGTTAAAGCCGGTGGAAGCAATTTTAATGACGTTGTCAGTTCAACCGACCTTGAGAGAGAAGATCAAGGAAGGTCAGGGTCAAGACAATTTCTTGACCAAAATGAAGGAGCGTGTTATAGCTGGAGAGGATAAAGGATTTAGTATATCAGAAGATGGTACGATATACTACAAGGAAAGGATTTGTGTGCCCGACAAGACGGATTTGAAGAAGACGATTTTGGAAGAAGCACACAACACACCATATACTGCTCATCCTGGTAGTACAAAGATGTACCAAGATTTGAAAAGCAAATTTTGGTGGGAAGGTTTGAAGAGAAACGTGGCTGAATTCGTCAGGAGATGTATTATTTGTCAGCAGGTGAAAGCCGAACATCAACGCCCATTTGGTTTGTTAAAATCACTCCACATTCCAGAGTGGAAATGGGAACACATCACTATGCACTTTGTGTTGAGCTTACCTCGATCGGAAAGAGGAAACCAGGCGATTTGGGTTGTGGTTGATCGCCTCACTAAGTCGGCTCATTTCATCCCAGTGAAGATGAACTTCACAATGTATCAGTATGCGCAATTGTATATTAATGAGATCATAAGGCTGCACGGAGTACCAGTGTCTATAGTTTCGGATAGAGATACTCGCTTCACGTCACGTTTTTGGGAAAGTTTGCAGGAAGCATTGGGAACTAAATTAAATTTTAGTACAGCCTATCACCCACAAACTGACGGTCAATCAGAAAGGACGATACAAATACTTGAAGACATGTTGAGAGCTTGTGTGCTGGACATAGGTAATTGTTGGGAACAGTTACTACCTTTGGTAGAATTCGCATACAATAATAGTTTTCAGGAAACGATCAGAATGGCCCCGTACGAGGCACTTTATGGGAGAAAGTGCAGATCGCCGGTTTATTGGGATGAAGTAGGTGAAAGAAAAATTTTGGGTCCCGAAATAATCGAGAAGACCGTGAGTGTAGTAGAAAAGATTCGTGAAAGGATTAAGACAGCACAAGATCGCCAAAGATCCTACGCCGACAAGCGAAGGAAGGACCTTGAGTTTAATGTTGGCAAAAAGGTCTTCCTAAAGGTAGCCCCGACTAAAGGAGTCATTCGATTTGGATCGAGGAACAAGCTGAGGCCAAGATACGTCGGACCATTTGAGATCATCGACCGGATTGGAGATTTGGCATACCGTTTGGCATTACCACCGGAATTTTCAGCAGTACATAATGTTTTTCACGTCTCACAGTTGAGAAAATACATTCACGATCCTAGTCACGTGATCAACTATTCAACGGTGGAAGTGAACAAAGATCTCACCTACGTCGAACAACCAATTGCGATAATCGATAGAAAGATTATTCCATTAAGGAATAAAGAGAGAGTACTCGTCAAGATTCAATGGCGAAATCACACCAAAGATGAAGCTACTTGGGAGCGTGAAGAAGAAATTCGAACTCGTTATCCCGATTTCCTTATTCACGGTAAGTATACTATTTTCTGTAATATCCGTAATTTTCCCATTTTTAGCAGTTTCCATTTTTGGTGTATGTCTATTTTTATCGACTCGCTTGTAACCGTTTCGACATTTCGAATCTATTTTGTTCTTGGAGTTTTTCCATTGGGATGAGTTTTGGTGATGTTTTCACGTAATTTCGTTTTATGACATGTTTTGCCGTATGAACGTTCGATTCTTGTAAAACTCGTTCGTTTTCGTTATTTCTGGGTTTGTACAAGTTCGTATGGTTGAGTTGGTCTTGTGGAGACTTTCGGTTCGTAAATCCGACGTCGTTTCGTGATTTTCGGGCACTTGGGCCATTTTTGTAATTTCCTAATAGTTTAGGGAATCTCGTTTTCGTTGTCGCATTACGGACCCTTCGGTAGTCGGAATTGTATTTTTCTTTCAGCACTTAGCTCCGTCGTCTTGTATGCTTCGTGTTCATGTTCTGGATTACGGTCTCGTCGTGTGTATCGTGTATCGTACCTCGGCGGCGACTTCTGGCGATATGACATCGGCAGATCGATCTTGTGTAGGTAGCGCACGCTACCTGTTGCCTTGCGTGCGCTCCGAAAGCGATTAGCGTCGCTAACCCTTATTGTTGGCGACGCTAACGAATGGCGATAGCCAACTGCTATCGCGGCCGTTAGCGCCACGCTACATATGGCGATTAGCGTGCGCTAACTTCACAATTATATAAGCCCGGTAGGCGATTTTGAGCAGCGATTTCATTCTTTTCCCTTCGTTTCTTGACGTGCGACCTCGCAGGCGATTTCCATCGGCCCGATCGGCGTTCTATTCACATTCCATCACCGTAGAGTTGTGCTAACATATTATCATCGATAATCGTCATCCATCATCCGAAATCAAGGTAATTTGCCTAGAACCCTAACTCGTCAAATTTGGGGTTTTCCGGTTTTGCTAATTGGAACCGAATTATTCCAAAGATGTTATGATATTCTTCACCGTTTGTGATTGTTGAATGATTCCAAATCCAAATTCCTTGATTTTAATCCGTGAATTATCGATACGGGAGATTTTGCGTAAACCTCGCCCGTATCAATTGACCGTCTATTGTCGTATGTTGTAAGGGTTATGGGTGTATTCCAAGAGAATATTGTTGTCCGTTGGGACTGAACTATATTGATCCTTCGTTTAGGAACCGTCGCTTCCGCCCTGACCGTTCGTAGTCGTGTTTCATCTCCGTTTCTTCAAACATGTCTCAAAGGCAAGTACTTTACATTTGTTTACATGTTCTAGTATTTGAATTATGGCTATATGTGGTTGTTGTGGGGAGATATGTGTATGTTCACCTAGGGACGGTCCGCGGGGCCTCTAGGGATACGTATTGCCGTGTGTGTGCGTATCACGAGCGTGGTTAGCCACCTGGGGATGTCCGACGGGGCTCTGGGGTACGGTGGCCGTGAGTCTCGTGCAACAGTTAACTTTGAATTATGATTTGTTGGAGATAATGTGTTTTGTGTGTACATCATAAATATTCCTAATATAAAATGTTTTCTAAAATGATTTTTGGCGCATGTATTCATCTGATTAGAATGTAGTTCAAATGGATTGTACTTGCACTAGCGATTGTCGCTAACCCCTTAAATGGGGAAATACTTTTTGTATTTCGGTATTGATCGTGGGGACAAGCGGCGCTCGGGCCGTATGAGGATGATGGCGAGGCATGATATTGTCCAGTGTTTGATTTTCGATGTCATGTCCGCCGGTTACTATTGATGTCTGGTTTTGAGATTTATGTATTATAAAGTTGGTTTAAGTACTCGAGTACTTCTGTTTGAAATTGTTAATGTTGTGTTCCCATTTTGGGAAATGGATTTGACGCCGATTTTAATTGTCGGTTGGTAATCTTTTATTTTAATTGTCGTTTTATTAATGATAGTTTGTCGTTGTCAAATGTCTTGTTGGTATGTTCGCACAGTGGATTCCACGGTGTGGGGTCCACGACACCGTAATATGCCCCGAATGTCTTGGGGTGTTACGAATATGGTATCGAGCTTAGGTTTATGGATACCTAGGTATCGGTCATTCGGGTCTAGTTAAGTGTCGTTTTTGGGACAGTATCACCGCTATGCCATCATCTTAGTACGCCGGTGCTCGTAAGTTTTCCTAACTTGACTCGTTTCACCGTCTGTTCTATTCTGTCTTAGTATCTTTTGCGTTTTGCGTTTGAATTGTACTTACCCGTTGCTTCTTGAATTCCTGCCGGTAGAGGATGCGGGCCATGATCGCGACGCCAGTAGGGACGTGGCGCGGCCGGTGGGCGGCCATGTCCGATCACTCGGGAACCGATCGGCGATGCCCTCTTTGTCGAACAGTGTTCCCCTAGTTCGGAGGTCACAGGACTACTGCTAGCTCCGGTAATGCTCATGAGAATGTTGGAGTGGCCAACATATTACGGCAAGTAGCGAACCAGATGACGCCACCGACTCAGGCCGTTACAGTCGGCCATGCTAATGCCAACCCGGTTCCGCCTACTGGAGCCGGTAATGATAAGCTACTTCAGACGTGATTCGTATGCGTCCTCCAGATTTGATGGTGCTTGACCCTTCCGGTTGGGAGAATTGGTTATTCGAGTTGGAGAAAGTGTTTGAGGCCGCTAATCGCTCCGAGGAGAGGAAAGTACCCATTGCTCAGTACTTCCTCGCCAAGGAGGCGGCGACGTGGTGGCAAGCGGTGAAACCGCGTGGCCGGCGGCTACGTGGGCAGAGTTTCGAGATCTGATGGAAAATGAATATTGTCCTTGGCCAGTGAAAGAGGGGAGGATCCGAGCCTTCTTTGAGGCTAAGCCCCAAGATGTTCCTATTTCTCAAGCTATCAAGGACTACAATCAACAGCTGCATTACGTGAGAAACCAAGTCCGAGATGAGCTAGATAAGATCCGCCACTTTGATATGCGGATGAAGCCGAGGGTGCGCCACTACATGTCCGTCCGGGGTGCACGACTTTGAAAGATTATCGAGAATAAAGCGATGGCTTACGAGATGTCGTTTTACTGCGGCAGAGGCGGTGAAGGAAAGAAGCGAAGACCTCGGCCGATTTTGGGAGGCAAGTCAGAGGGTATCCGAAGGCTCGGTCCGGTTCGCGAGTCTTGGGGCCGGGCCGCCATCGGTTAGTCGAGGAACGGTTCTAGGTGCTCTGCTTGGTTCCGCTTCGTGGTCCTACATGCTTCAACCGCGATCGTCCGGCCACATGATGAGTGAGTGTGATAGGCCTCCGATTGATTGCCTTGCTTGTGGCCGTATGGGTCACCGTGCTAAGTTTTGTTCGGATGCGGCTCGGGCTCCGGTTACTCGGATATCTGCTCCAGCGCGGGAGAGCCGAGTGTGAATCGAGGCAAGCGGTTCCTCGGCCAGCAGAGTTTTGGTAGAGGTCGAGGTCGTGGTCGGCCTTCTAGAGGAGCTTCTAGTGCGGGTGCATTCCGCCCCGTGTGTATGAGATGAGGCGAGTCGGAGATCCCGACGCGACGGTGGCTACAGGTACCGTCCACATCCTTGACCATCCTGTTTCCGTATTGTTCGATTAAGTGCTACGCATTCTTTTATATCTATGGATTGCGTGCGTAAATGCATGTTGATTGCCTTGTTGCTTGTGAGCCTTTTGTTGTTAAACTTCCTAGCGGGGATAGCATCGTGGGGGACCGTGAGATTAGAGATTTTTCTGTGAGTATCGCGGGGAGGGATTGGCTTTCTAATCTGATTGCGATAGATATTAGAGATGAGGATTTGATTCTGGGTGAGGATTGGCTGGACCGTCATGGGGCGATCATGAATTATAGAACGAGGACTGTTACGATGTTAGCCTCTGATGGTACCGAGCATTCTTTTGTGGGGCGTAAGCGGGGTAGTCAGAGATTACTGATCAGCGCTTTGAGGGCGGTGAGACTTCTTCGGGGAGGTTGCACGGGCTATTGGTGTTACGCTTTGAGATCGGAAGAAGGGGGAGTCGAGCTCTCGTCTATTCCGGTAGTATGTGAGTATCCTGACGTTTTTCCAGATGAGTTGCCGGGTTTGCCGCCGGGCCGAGAGGTTGAGTTTACCGTCGATTTAGAGCCGGGTGCAGCACCTATCTCTAAGACGCCATACCGTATGGCGCCTGCCGAGATGCTTGAGTTGAAGAAACAGCTTGGGAGAGTTCTTGGACATGGGATATATTCGACCGAGCGCTTCGCCTTGGGGCGCAAGTCTATTTGTAAAGAAGAAGGATGGGTCACTTCGTTTGTGCATCGACTACCGAGAGTTGAACAAAGTGACCATCAAAAAACAAGTATCCGCTACCAAGGATTGATGATTTGTTTGATCGATTGCAAGGGCAAGCTGTGTTTTGAATTGATTTGAGATCGGGGTATTATCACCTCAGTGAAGGATACCGATATTCCGAAGACGGCCTTTGGACGAGATACGGTCACTATGAGTTTGTGGTTATGCCTTTTGGGCTAACTAACGCACTACCGTGTTCATGCAACTTATGAACAAAGTCTTTATCGAGTACCTCGATAAGTGTGTAGTCGTTTTTATCGATGACATCCCGATTTACTCGAGGAGCGAGGAGGAGCACGCCGTCATTTGCATATCGTGTTAGATATTTTGAGAACTCGGCATCTTTTGCGAAGTTCTCAAAGTGCGAGTTTTGGTTACGGGAAGTTATGTTTCTCGGTCATGTGATCTCGGCGAGGGTGTTCGTGTGGACCCACATAAGGTAGAGGCGGTGTTGGATTGGGCGCCGCCAAGAACGTGAAAGAGGTCCGTAGTTTTACGGGATTAGCCGGGTATTACCGTAGGTTCGCCGAGGGGTTCTCTAAACTTGCTCGACCTCGACTCGATTGTTCTGAAGTCGGAGAAGTTTGTGTGGACCGATGAGAGGCGAATAGTTTTGAGGAGTTGAAGAAGCGGTTGACGACCGCTCCGTGTTGGCTTTACCGAGTGGTAATGATGGTTTCTCTGTTTATAGTGATGCTTCGGGCCAAGGGCTCGGATGCGTACTTATGCAAAGACGGGAGGACGATTGCCTATGCTTCCGTCGGTTGAAACCGTATGAATTGAATTACCTACGCACGATCTTGAGTTGGCCACAGTTGTGTTTGCGTTGAAAATCGTCATTACTTGTATGGCTCGCCGTGTCGATTTTCACCGATCACAAGAGCTCAAGTACATCTTCACGCAGAAGGAGCTTAATATGAGACAGAGGAGATGGTTGGAACCGATTAAGGATTACGATCTTGAGATCCTCTATCATCCGGCAAGGCTAATGTGGTAGCAGATGCCTTGAGCCGGAAATCGGTATCGCTTGGGTGCTTGAGTTACTCACGGCCCGATCGGGACTTCAGCGAGTTTATGAGATTGAGCATTGAGATTATCGCCAGAGAGTTCCGGCGATTGCGTACTCTTGAGATTTCTTCATCTCTCGTCGAGGACATTAAGTCGGGACAGTTAGAGGATCCGATGTTTATTCACTTCGAGAGAGTGTAGGAAAGGGGAAAGCCCCGGATTCGTTATTCATGAGGACGGCGTGTTGAGATTCTCGAGGTCGGTTGTGTGTTCCGAGCGACTCGGAGGCGAGACAGAGCATTATGCGAGAGGCTCATGCGTCACCATACTCACCCATCCGGCTCGAGTAAGATGTATAAAGATCCGAGGAAGAATTTCGGTGGAGCGATATGAAGAAGGAGGTAGTTCGGTTTGTAGCTAAGTGTTTGACTTGTCGACAAGTCAAGATTGAGCATCAGCCGCCAGGATTATTGAAACCACTTCTGTTAGGAATGGAAGTGGGAGGACATCTCTATGGATTTTGTCACGAGTTTACCGAGGACGAAGACCGGTATGAATATGGTATGGGTAATTGTAGACCGACCGACTAAGTCGGCACATTTTCCGGGCATCAAGGATACTTGGGGTCCGGAAAAGTTGGCTCGTATTTTTATCACTCGGATAGTGAGGCTTCATGGTACGCCGAGGACCATTATTTCAGACAGAGATGGCCGATTTGTATCGCATTTTGGCAGGCAGTGCATAAGGCATTGGGGACTCGGCTACGTTTGAGCACTTCGCTCCATCCCTGCCGATGGCGGTCGAACGTACCATTCAGACGTTCGAGGATTTGTTGCGCGCGTGTGCGTTAGATTGGAGTAGTAACTGGGAGGATCATTTGGCCTTGATTGAGTTTACTTATAATAATAGATGGCACGCGTCGATTAAGATGGCACCATATGAGGCACTTTATGGCCGACGTTGCCGATCACCGATATGTTGGGATGAGCCGTCCGATTTGGTTGGCACTGAGCCGGATCTGGTATTGGAGACGAGGGAGAAAGTCGAATTGATTAGAAAGAGGATGTTGGCTGCCCAGAGTCGACAAAAGTCTTATGCAGATGTTAGGCGTAGACCTTTGGAGTTTGAGGTGGGAGATCACGTTCTGTTGAGAGTATCTCCGACGAAAGGAGTTTTCCGATTCGGGAAGAAGGGGAAACTCAGCCCGAGATATATTGGACCTTTCGAGGTATTGGAGAGAGTCGGTGAGTTAGCGTACCGTTTGGCCTTACCTCCGTCGCTTAGTTATGTACATAGCGTATTTCACGTTTCCCAGTTGAGGAAGTACGTTCCGGACCCGTCCCACATTATCGACTTTGGGGACGTGGAGATTGAGAAGGATGTTACGTTTGAAGAGAGACCCGTTAGAATTTTGGAGCGTCGTGATAAACAGTTAAGGCACAAAACCATTCCTTTGGTTAAAGTGCAATGGTCGAGGCACGGAGTAGAAGAAGCGACGTGGGAGTTAGAGGAGGATATGCGTTCGAGATACCCCGAGCTTTTTGATTCTTAAGTTTCGGGACGAAACTTTATTTTAGAGGGGAGAATGTAATATCCGTAATTTTCCCATTTTTAGCGCTTCCATTTTTGGTGTATGTCTATTTTTATCGACTCGCTTGTAACCGCTTTCGACATTTCGAATCTATTTTGTTCTTGGAGTTTTTCCATTGGGATGAGTTTTGGTGATGTTTTCACGTAATTTCGTTTTATGACATGTTTTGCCGTATGAACGTTCGATTCTTATAAAACTCGCTCGTTTTCGTTATTTCCGGGTTTGTACAAGTTCGTATGGTTGAGTTGGTCTTGTGGAGACTTTCGGTTCGTAAATCCGACGTCGCTTCGTGATTTTCGGGCACTTGGGCCATTTTTGTAATTTCCTAATAGTTTAGGGAATCTCGTTTCGTTGTCGCATTACGGACCCTTCGGTAGTCGGAATTGTATTTTTCTTTCAGCACTTAGCTCCGCTGTCTTGTATGCTTCGTGTTCATGTTCCTGGATTCTCTCGTCGTGTGTATCGTGCATCGTACCCTCGACATGACTTACTGGCGATATGACATCAGCAGATCGATCGCTTGTGTAGGTAGCGACGCTACCCTGTTGCCTTGCGTGCGCTATCAGAAGCGATTAGCGACGCTAACCCTTATTGTTGGCGACGCTAACGAATGTGGCGATAGCCCGCTGTATCGCCCCGGCCGTTAGCGCACGCTACATATGGCGATTAGCGTGCGCTAACTTCACAATTATATAAGCCAGTAGGCGCTTTTGAGCGTGATAGCTTTATTCTTTTCCCTTCGTTTCTTCGACGTGCGACCTCAGAGGCGATTTCCATCAGTTCCGATCGGCGTTCTATTCACATTCCATCACCGTAGAGTTGTGCTAACATATTATCATCAGTATAATCGTCATCCATCATCCGAAATCAAGGTAATTTCGTCTAGAACCCTAACTCGTCAAATTTGGGGGTTTTTCCGGGTTTTGCTAATTGGAACCGAATTATTCCAGTATGTTATGATATTCTTCACCGTTTGTGATTGTTGAATGATTCCAAATCCAAATTCCTTGATTTTAATCCGTGAATTATCGATACGGGGAGATTTTGCGTAAACCCTCGCCCGTATCAATTGACCGTCTATTGTCGTATGTTGTAACCGGGGTTATGGGTGTATTCCAGTAGAATATTGTTGTCCGTTGGGACTGAACTATATTGATCCTTCGTTTAGGAACCGTCGCTTTCCGCCCGGACCGTTCGTAGTCGTGTTTCATCTCCGTTTCTTCAAACATGTCTCAAAGGCAAGTACTTTACATTTGTTTACATGTTCTAGTATTTGAATTATGGCTATATGTGGTTGTTGTGGGGAGATATGTGTATGTTCACCTAGGGACGGTCCGACGGGGCCTCTAGGGATACGTATTGCCGTGTGTGTGCGTATCACGAACTGTGGTTAGCCACCCAGGGATGTCCGACGGGGCTCTGTGGGGTACGGTGGCCGTGAGTCTCGTGCCAACGGTTAACTTTGAATTATGATTTGTTGGAGATAATGTGTTTTGTGTGTACATCATAAATATTCCGGAATATAAAATGTTTTCTAAAATGATTTTTGGCGCATGTATTCATCTGATTAGAATGTAGTTCAAATGGATTGTACTTGCACTAGCAGTTGTCGCTAACCCCTTAAATGGGGGAAATACTTTTTGTATTTCGTATTGATCGTGGGGACAAGCGAGCGCTCGGGCCGTATGAGGATGATGGGCAGGCATGATATTGTCCAGTGTTTGATTTTCGATGTCATGTCTGTCGGTTACTATTGATGTCTGGTTTTGAGATTTATGTATTATAAAGTTGGTTTAAGTACTCGAGTACTTCCTGTTTGAAATTGTTAATGTTGTGTTCCCATTTTGGGAAATGGATTTGACGTCAGATTTTAATTGTCGGTTGGTAATCTTTTATTTTAATTGTCGTTTTATTAATGATAGTTTGTCGTTGTCAAATGTCTTGTTGGTATGTTCGCCTGGTGGATTCCACAGTGTGGGGTCCACGGCACTGTAATATGCCCTGAATGTCTTGGGGGTGTTACATTTTCGAGGACGAAATTTTTTCCAACAGGGGTAGGATGTAACACCCGCTAAATTTAGAAAAAAAAAATTATTAATTCTTAATTTATTAATTATTATTTTTATAGTAAATATTGAATAATAATTCAATTTAAATTATCAGTTGGGCTTATGATTATTTATTGAGCCCAAATTCATGAATTTCTAATTTAACTAAACCCTAGTCAGTTAATTATCGAGACCAAATATTATAAGTCCATTAAGTCTAATATTCACAAGCCCAATTGAAATTTATAATCAATCACTATTAATTTCCAAGCCCAACTCACATAATTAGTTAAGAGCCCAATAGCGCAACATTCTCTTCCCCCCACACACGATCAAAACAGGGAGTTTTTGCATTTCACACGTTCATCTTAGTGGGAGGTCATGGACATCATGGAGGAGTAGTTATACATCATGGGAGATTGGTTAATCATCTTCTTGTATAAAAACCCACATACAACCAATTTTCACAAGAACTTTCACGTCGACCAAACACCAGAAATCTCATACAAAGCAGAAGGCACACACATACACACACACACACACCACCAAATCCCATTTTTCAGCAAACACAAATTCTTCCTCTTACATTTCGCTTGTTCGGAACCTGATACGCAAGTATTTGTTCATCTACAGAACAAAACAGGTAATTTTCTGAAAAAAATATTTCATTTAAAAATCACTACTGTCTCAGCCCGTATTCCTCAACCGTAGCCAGCGCTGGAGAAATCAACTCAGCCCACATCACCATAATTTCGCACAAATTCGCATACACATAGACACACACACACACACACACACACATTTCAGAAACCCATTTTTACCTTAAATCAAAATCAGAAGCGCAACCCAACTTGTGAATTGGCCGAAGATTTTTTCTCAAACTTTAGTCGTGCTCCCTTTCCGCCGCCGTCAACCCGAATCTAGCCCTCAGTCACCGCCGCCGCTGCATAGCCCTGTCACTACGCCACCCTTTTTTTCCTCAGTCCGAATCAATTTCCTCAGACGATTAGGAGCTCACGGTTGAGTCCCATGAAGATTTCACGTCACTCGGTTCCTACTCTCACTGCCGAGCGCAGGGGAACGACACGATCTCCTTCTTGGTGGCGTTCGAACTAGTGGAAGAAGGGAATGGGGAGAGCAGGGGTGAAATAAGGCCAGAGGGATAAGGGATGGGCAGTCGGTCAAGCCCGATAAAATCAATATTAATCTTTGGGCTACTTTAAGCCCAAACTAAAGCCCTATCTCTATTTTTGCGGAATTAATTTTTAGCCCAACTCCAAATCTCACTCTTGGGTCCATTAATCCAGCCCTATTTATTTATGGCCCGACCTGTCCTTTCTCTTGTATCAGCCCAGTCACAAATTATTTTTCAATTCCGATTATTTTATAATTATTATATAATAAAATACATGTCTCTTTAATTGTAGGCTACGAGAATCAAGGGCACGATTAACACGTTCATAAGCATTTCAAGCATTTGCATTCAAGTCATCTCAATTTCAGGTGGGAATTATTACTTGTTAATTTTAATTGCTTTATTTGGATTGTATAGATGATATGTTATATTTACGATTAACATGCAGTCACATGTTTTTCGTACCAAGTATCAGTTTATGATTAACATGCAGTCACATGTTTTTTGTACCAAGTATCAGTTTATGATTAACATGCAGTCACATGTTTTTCATACCAAGTATCAGTATATGTTTACATGCAGTCACATGTTTACATGCTCAAGTTGATATAACAAATATTCATGCTATGCCTCCGTTATGTATTGTGATTATTGTTGACTTGTGATGTTCCCACGAGCGATAGAAAGCTCACCCCATTTTTATGAAAAATTTTCAGGTTAATCCGGAATGGAGAGGACGGGTTGTCGAGCAGGCCGACATATGATTAATGTTATAATTATTTCTTTTAATTCCACTCAAGTTACTCTGAAACAATTACTTTATTTTTAGTAACTATTTTCCGCTGTCAAATTATACTATCGTATTAGAGATTTGAAATCCTTTTGAGTTCCGCAAATATTTTAGAAAATGTATGTTTAGTAACGACTTGAAATTTCTACAAGTTTTCTCATTATTAATATTTTATTCATAAAATACCTTAGAAAAATCGGGTCGTTACATCGGCATACCCAACTCCCAGCCGAACACAGGTCAGCCGTCTGACTCCCGCTCCGAAAGCCAGGGGGTCAGTACTTGATCGCCTCGGCTCCCGCTCCGAGCGCCTAGCCGCGAGCAGCCAGGCCACGGCGATGGCCGCTGTGCAACGCCAGCTCGACGAGATGAAACCACACTTGGATACTGGGGCAAGCACCAGTAGAAAGATCATCGGACCGACCGAGCCACTCGCGGTCCACATCGAGCTTGCCCCCATGCAACCAAGGACCGCTCCTCCCAAAACACCTCTATTTGAAGGGAGATCGGACCCCGAGACCCACCTAAATAAGTTTCGGATTTACATGACCGGGTGTGGGGAATCAGATGCAACCAAATGCAGAATCTTCTCGTTAACATTGGGCGAGCTGGCCCATAGGTGGTACGTATCACTACCACTACGATCGATTATCTCCTTTGAGAAACTGGTGAGTGACTTCACGTCATACTTTGCCGCCAAGGTCGCCAGACCCGAAGGCCCCCACCGCATGATGAAAATCAGGCAGGGGGAAGACGAATCCGACGCAGATTACATCGACCGGGTGGATGAAATCTTCCTCACCGGCGAGCCCATCACTGACGATCTCGCTCTCTACTCGGTCCTGGGGGGATTTTACTGTCATTCGCCCATGTTTAGGCATCTCACGAAGGACATCCCCCCAACCTACGCGATCTTCCGCGCTAAGGCTGCCGACTTTTTGGCCAGGCAAAGGCTACTCACCCTCCAACTAAGCGAGGGAACGCCACCTCCTGTCCGAAAGACGGCGATCGCCAAAACCAAAAAGACGGTCGCCAAGCCATCCGGCGACCACAAGGCCCTAGAGGATGTGGAAACCTATATCTTCCACAAGTTCAATCGAACTCCGGCCCATCGTTTTTACGCCATCAAGGGGCACAAACCGCTAAACAAGCCAAATGCGATAAGGGACCACGGTCATATGGACCGCAATCAATATTGTGCTTACCACAAGAGTCCCGGCCACAACACCAACTAATGCCGCGACCTCCTCATATAACTCTGGAGATTATTCGAAGAAGGCAAGTTGGACAACTTATTGGCTTAGTCAGAGCCCCACCAATCTCCCAACACGATCGCCCAAGTCGAACGCGAACAGGCCGGAAAGCTCATACGAGCCGACCCCTCGATCAACCTCGGCGACCGTATCTACATGCTTCAATCAAGAGAAGGGAACTTCGGAAGTCTCTCCCCGATTTCCCGCCTCATCAAATCAAAGGCTACTGCCTGAGCAAGTGCTTCAAAAAAGAGGATGACTCGCTCGCCCTCTAAAGTTCGTCATCGACATGATGGACCTCGGCAGCGATCGCCTCCCCTAGCACAACGTATACCGTCGAGGATCGTCATCCGACATGATGGTCCAAGGTAGAAGAGTGCCGCCATGGTCGCGAAAATCGATTAAACCGACGATCCGTCCATGCAAGGTTCCTTTGGGCTTCGATCGCTCGCCCTTCGTTTAAATACGAGGCGGGCGTAGCCGAAGGTCTCTCCAAAATAAATCAGAGGATTACTCGCTCGCTTTCTAAAGTTCGGCATCTATATGAAGAACCTAGGCAGACGATATTCTCCTCTTACACAACGTATACCGCCGAGGATTGTCATCTGACTTGATGGTCCGAGGTAGAAGAGTGTCGCCATGGTCGTGGAGGACGATGGAACCATTCTCTATGCCCATGCAAGGTCCCTTTGGGCCAGGATCGCCCGCCCTTCGTTTACATACGAGGTCGGCGTAGTATGAGGGCCCTCCAAAACTAATCTGTGGACACGTTCGTCCGCCCTCAAAGGTCCATCACTTAACGTGGTGGATCCTTCCCGGACAATGCGACGCGTCCCTCCCCCCATCTCAATGTATACCGTTTCAACTCATTTTCGTAAGCCATATATATACTACTGACTGTGATTTGTATGCGGTTTGATTGCTTTTAAATTGTCTTTCACATTCTCATCCTATTTTCATTTTCATTTTTGGTTTCACTACACATTTTATTTTTCGTAGTGCGTTTGTGTTTTGTGTTGGTTGATGTCGCGCTGTTTGCGGGTTGGTAGTTGGAATTTGGGTACCAAAACGGGCAAGCTTTTGGAACTCGTGGATGTTTTGGGTAATAGAAGGGTTGATGTGGCTTGTATTCAGGAGACTAGGCGGAAGGGAGCGCATTCCAGGGAGGCGAGCGGTTATAAATTGTGGTATTCTGGCCTTGCGAACTCGAGTAATGGTGTGGCTATTCTTTTGTCTAAGGAGCTTAAGGATAACGTCGTGGAAGTGAAGAGGTGTAACGATAGGATTATGGCCATTAGAGTGGTGGTTGGGGAGAAGGTGGTCAACGTGGTTTGTGCGTATGCCCCACATGTTGGTTTGGGTGTGCTTGTTAAGGAGGCTTTTTGGGTCTGTTTAGATGAGTTGGTCGGGTGTATTCCAGACGATCAATTTATTATTTTGGTGGGCGATTTCGATGGGCACATTGGTGAGGGGGTGGATGGTTACCATAGTGCGCATGGGGGTTTCGGCTTCGGAGTTAGGAATGCAAAAGGTTCCGCACTGTTGGAGTTTGTCACAGCGCATGAGTTGGTTATTGCGAACTCTGTTTTTCAAAAGAGAGCTGAGCACCTCATCACCTTCGGTAGTGGGGGGCACAACACGCAAATTGACTACCTTCTTTTGCGCAGTCGTGATACTAGGGCGTGCGTGGACTGCAAGGTGTTCCGGAGCGAGGCCTGTGCTTCGCAACACCGGCTGCTGGCTATGGATTTATCCATGGGAGGTCGTGTTGTGAGCAGGGTTAGAGAAGCTAGACCAAGGATTCTCTGGAAGGATCTGAAGGGTGAGAAGGCGACAAAATTCAAGGAGTCTCGGACCCGCGAATGAGGTTTTTTGCGGGGGGGGGGGGGGGGCGATGCTGACCTTATGTGGACCAGCATGGCCAATGCTATTAGGAGTGTGGGCGAGAAAGTGGTTGGGGTTTCTTTGGGCAGGTCTAGTGGACCTAAGGAGGCATGGTGGTGGAATGCGGAGGTTCAAAAGAAGGTTAAGGCTAAACAAACGCTATTTAAGGAGCTTTTGTCGGTTAGTGCTGGGGAGGAGAGAATCTTGAAGATTGTAGCGTACAAGGTGGCAAAAAGAGAGGCTAAGAAGGCAGTGGCTAAGGCTAAAGGTGAGGCATACGAGGAGATGTACAAGCGCCTAGACACCAAAGAAGGTGCGAATGCTATCTTTAAACTAGCGAAAACTAGGGAAAGAGGGCGGCGAGACTTGGGTCCCGTTAAGTATATTAAGGATGATTTGGGTCAAGTGTTAGTGAACGATGTGGCAATTAAAGAGAGGTGGAATAAGTATTTTTTTGAACTTTTCAATGAGGCTAGGGGAAGCGACTCGGTGGTGCAAGGAGTTAGTCTATCTTCTGCTCGTTCGTTTAGTTCCTGTGAGAGCATCAGCAAAGAGGAAGTAAAGGGTGCCCTAATGAAGATGGGTAGAGCTAAGGCTGTAGGCCCGGATCAGATCCCTATTGAGGTGTGGCTTTGTCTGGGGAAAGTTGGAGTTCAGTGGCTAGCTGAGCTGTTTAACATCCTCCTCAGAGGTTCTAAGATGCCGACGGAGTGGAGGCGTAGTATTGTCGTGCCGTTTTTCAATAACAAAGGCGATGCTCAGAGTCGTAGTAACTATAGGGGTATTAAAATCCTCAGTCATACTATGAAACTTTGGGAAAGAGTGGTGGAATGCAGGGTTAGAAGAGAAGTTGAGATCTCAGAGAACTAATTTGGCTTCATGCCGGGGAGGTCCTCGACGGAGGCCATTCATCTCGTCAGATGCCTTATGGAGAAGTTTAGAGAGCGGCGTAAGGACCTCCATATGGTGTTCATTGATCTAGAGAAGGCTTATGATAGCATTCCGCGCGATGTTATTTGGAGGAGCCTAGAAGAGAGGAGGGTGTCGCTGCCGTTCGTTAGGGCGATCTGTTGTGTCGAGAATTACACTCTCCGACCGGCGATCGCCTCGGAGATCGGGCGACCTAGCCACTGCCGAGCATCCGAGGCAGAACTGCCGACCAGCTACCAGGCGGCCTAGCCTTTGCCCCGCAGACAAGATGAGTCGGCCAACCGAAGGTCCCATGACAAGTCCCGGTGCCGAGCGATCGACATCAAATACGATCGTCTCTCGGTACTTGGCAACCGACTCCTGGCGACCGACTAGCGCACGATCATCTCCCGGCACTTGCCGACCGACCCTTGGTGACCGACCGATGCCGACCCTCAGCGACTGGCCGATGCCGACCCTCGGTGACCAGCTAGAGACGACCGCCTCATGCCGATCAGAGCCGATGGCCATCCAGTCGGCAAAGGCCGAGCCTCAGGACAGACACCACGTGCAGAGCCGAGACAAGATCCGCATATCACGGATCGTTGACCACAGCCTGTCAGCATCCGTCCACCGGTAAACAAGCCGCCGAAAGTTGTCGGTAGGGCCGCATGTGATGACCCCGGACGCGTCTTGGCTCCTCATTGGACCGCACTGGTGGCCGACCAACCGCCTTGGACTTTAAGGCCGATGCCGTGTGATCGCCCCATTATAATATTGGCCGGCAGACGATCGCCCCATTATTATAATGGCCGGAAGGCGATCGCCCGCCAGAGGACAAGGCACTGCTGCCCCTATATATACAAGGCTCCCTGCACTCGGATTCCTCTCGGATTTTTGCTCACTAAGCACTCTAAGCTACACCCACGAGATTTCACACAGCACTTGGCTATCTCCAACTCTTGGCAACAACTATCATTTGGTACTTACTTCTCTCGGCCTCTCTCATCAAGCAGACGATCGGCAGGGACGAAGAACACCGAGCTTCGCTCAATAGCCGGATTAACAGAGTCTTTTTACACTCATTGTATTTAGATTTCTCACATTAATACTTGTATCCACGAATATTTGTATTAATAACATCTCGCGAGAGCATTCAAGCCCGGGCCTAACAAACCCGGCAAATCTTGTGTTTATTCATATTCTCTCGGAAGTGCTCCCGCAAATTATTGTTTGTTGTCCGTCTTCCAGCAGTATTTAATCTTCGGATAAATATTTTGGGCAACAAAAATTGGCGCTAGAAGAAGGTAATCTAACCCTCAAATTTTTATTCCTACCGTCTCGAAGAACACTCACTGTTCTCGGGGCATATACTTGAAGTGACACTCACTGCGCTTCAAAGAAATCCTTCAGAAATCATGTCTTCCGCCTCCGCATCGAAGAAAGCCGCTGGCCAGCCGGCCAGATGCCTCGTTCCGTCCCAGTCCGAGCCACAGCCGATGGTGGAAGGTAGCCGCCGCGGTCAGAGACGCTCGATCCCGTCCCTGGACGGCGGCCCAAGCCTCTCGCTCGATCAGTTCCGAACTAAGGAACAGATCGAAGAGGCCCTGGCCGTCCTTCAGGAACGACGGAGTGCTCTCGACGCGCCTCCCGCTATCACCCCCTCGGCCGTCCGCCGGAAGTCCAAGCGGAAGCTCAAGGCATTACTGGCCGAGCGATCGCCAGGAGGCTCTCGTCCGCAAGAAGAGGCGCTCGCCATCCGGGGCACCTCTGTCTTCGATCGCCTGGGCAGTGACCCGTCTTGGCGACCGGGGCAGTCCGACCCCAGCTACGAGACGACGGAGTTTGAGTCTGTCACCAGGAGCTCGGCCTACCCGACTCCCCGAAGGCAGCCCAGCCGTCTGGCTCCCCCTCGCCAAATAGCCGAGGTCGGCAGTAGCAGAGTTCGGAGATCGGTACACGATCGCCTCGGCTCCCGCTCCCAAAGTCGATCCGCAAGCGACCGAGCCACAGCGATGGCCGTGATGCAACGTCAGATCGAAGACATGAAGGCGCTCCTGTAATCCAGGGCAGGCGCCATGAAGACGATCGCCGAGCCAAGCGAGCCGCTCGCGATCGACATCGAGCTCGCCCCCGTGCAGCACAAGATCGCTCCCCCGCAAACACCCTTGTACGAGGGGCGATCGGACCCCCAAATGCACCTTAGCAAGTTCAACATCTACATGACCGGGTGTGGGGCATCAGACGCGACCAGGTGCCGAATGTTCCCTATGACGCTGGACGACCTCGCCTACCGGTGGTACACCTCATTGCCACCTCAGTCCATTAGCTCCTTTAACCAGCTGGCGCACGTCTTCACGGAGTACTTCACCACCAGGGTCGCTCGACCAGAAGGTCCCCTTCGCATGATGCAAATCAAGCAGGGAGAAGAAGAGTCCGACTCGGACTACATCGACCGGGTAGACGTGATCATCCTCAACGGCGAGCCCGTAAACGATGAGACCGCCCTCTACGCGGTCCTAGGAGGATTTCATTGTCTTTCGCCGATGTTCAGGCATCTCACGAAGAACCAATCTGCGACCTACGCAGCCTTACGAGCTAGAGCCGCAGACTTCCTGACCAGGCAAAGGTTTCTCCTTAGCCTATGAACAGCGCGATCGGCGCCCAGACGACGATCTCTCGCCCGATCGCCGTTATCAACCTACGAAAAACGTGATCGGCTTCCGAGCGACGATCTCCAGTCTTCCAGCCCGATCGCCATCATCACGCTACATCATCAGCAACCCGGAGGACACGATCGCCATCTACAGTCCAGCATCTAACATGACAGACTAAGGCATAAGATCGCCTCCACCGCACATCATAAAGCCATGGTCCTGGTAGTCGATGGAACCGGCTGCTTCGGCCATGCAAGGTCCCTTTCGGCCGAGATCGCCCGCCCTTTGTTTAAATACGAGGCCGGCATAGTCTGAGGGCCCTCCAAAATTAATCAGTGGACACGATCGCGCGCCCTCAAAGGATCATCATCTAACATGGTGAACCCGGACAATGCGACATGTGCCACAACCCCCGTCTCAACGTACACCGTCGAGGTTCGCCATCTCCATGGCGGGCCGAGGTGGAAGCAGAGCTAACAAGCCGCGGTGGTGGAGTTGATTCATCCGACGCTGCCCCACGCAAGGGCTCCTCTAGACCAAGACCGCACGCCTTTCGTTTAAATACGAGGCGAGGCGCAGCCTAACAGAGGACCCTCATAATAAAGTGAGTCACGAGACACTAAATGTCTTCGCGCACCAAGACACGGTCATGGAGTCGGTCCATCGAACTCTGCGACTGTGCACGGTTCCTCAGCGACGAAACAAACAAGTTTCTGCGAGGGATCGGCCAATGTTGTTTTTGCAGGTACAAGACAGAAAAGATAGCTAGCCAATCGACCATGATAGCCCAAGTCCGAATCCTAAGTCGGCTCAACAGTTCGCCCGTCCTCATCTTACACGATCGCCAGCAAGAACCACCTCGCCCCATGTCTTCAACATAGGAGCAAGCTGGGGGGCAATTGTTGTGTCGAGAATTACACTCTCCGACCGGCGATCGCCTCGGAGATCGGGCGACCTAGCCACTGCCGAGCAGCCGAGGCAGAACTGCCGACCAGCTACCAGGCGGCCTAGCCTTAGCCCCGCAGACAAGATGAGTCGGCCAACCGAAGGTCCCAGGACAAGTCCCGGTGCCGAGCGATCGACATCAAATACGATCGTCTCTCAGTACTTGGCGACCGACTCCTGGCGACCGACTAGCGGACGATCATCTCCCGGCACTTTCCGACCGACCCTTGGTGACCGACCGATGCCGACCCTCAGCGACTGGCCGATGCCGACCCTCAGTGACCAGCTAGAGACGACTGCCTCATGCCGATCAGAGCCGATGGCCATCCAGTCGGCAAAGGCCGAGCCTCAGGACAGACACCACGTGCAGAGCCGAGACAAGATCCGTATATCACGGATCGTTGACCACAACCTGTCAGCATCCGTCCTCCAGCCGACAAGCCCGCCGAAAGTTGTCAGTAGGGCCGCATGTGATAGTGACCCCGGACGCGTGCTGGCTCCTCATTGGACCGCACAGCTGGCTGCCAGCCACTGCCTTGGACTTTAGGCCGACAGCCCGTGTGATCGCCCCATTATAATATTGGCCGGCAGACGATCGCCCCATTATTATAATGGCCGGAAGGCGATCGCCCGCCAGAGGACAAGGCACCGCTGCCCCTATATATACAAGGCTCCCTGCACTCGGATTCCTCTCGGATTTTTGCTCACTAAGCACTCTAAGCTACACCCACGAGATTTCACACAGCACTTGGTTATCTCCAACTCTTGGCAACAGCTATCATTCGGTACTTACTTCTCTCGGCCTCTCTCATCAAGCAGACGATCGGCAGGGACGAAGAACACCGAGCTTCGCTCAAGAGCCGGATTAACAGAGTCTTTTTACACTCATTGTATTTAGATTTCTCACATTAATACTTGTATCCACGAATATTTGTATTAATAACATCTCGCGAGAGCATTCAAGCCCGGGCCTAACAAACCCGGCAAATCTTGTGTTTATTCATATTCTCTCGGAAGTGCTCCCGCAAATTGTTGTTTGTTGTCCGTCTTCCAGCATTATTTAATCTTCGGATAAATATTTTGGGCAACAACACGATCCAAGACATGTACTCCCAAGCTAGGACTTGCGTTAGGACACCAGTTGGTGACACCCAGTATTTCCCGGTTGAGATAGGGCTACACCAGGGGTCGGCGCTAAGCCCTCTTCTCTTCGCTCTAATACTTGACGTCATTTCGCGGGGGTTACAGGATGGCGTCCCGTGGTGCGTGCTTTTTGCTGATGACATTGTGTTAGTGGCGGAGTCGATGAGGGAGGTGAACTCGAAGTTGGAGCTATGGAGGTCTAAGTTAGAATCCAGGGCTTGCGTGTGAGCCGGTCTAAGACCGAGTATCTCTGGTGTAACTTTAGTGGTGAGGCCAACGAGGAAGAAGTAGATGTAATGATTGCGGATCAGATCGTACCCCGTACGGATAAGTTCAAGTATTTGGGTTCGATCATTCAGAAGGAAGGTGAGTGTGAAGATGATGTCACTCATCGTATCAAGGCGGGGTGGCTAAGGTGGAGAGCAGCGATAGGGGTCCTGTGTGACAAGAAAGTCCCTCTAAAGTTGAAGGGTAAATTCTATAGAGCGGCAATCAGACCTGCTATGTTATATGACTCCGAATGTTGGGCGAGGAAGAAGTCGCTTGAGAGCAAGTTGGAAGCGGCTGAAATGAGAATGTTACGTTGGTCGTGTGGTCGCACAATGCTGGATAGAATCTCGAACGGGGTTTTGAGGAACGCACTAGAAGTGGCGCCCATTTCAGTGACAGTTAGGGAAGGGATATTGAGATGGTTTGGCCATGTCCGCAGGAGGCATGCTTCTGCTCCGGTGAGGAGGGTCGAGATTTTATTGGTTGTCGGGGAGAGGAGGAGAGGCAGACCGAGGAGGACGTGAGAGCAGCAACTGAGATTAGATTTGAAGGCCTTAAACCTTTCCGAGACCATGACTGTTGATAGGGGCTCTTGGAGGCGCCAAATCAGAGTTGTGGATTCCTTTGTAGGGAGCGATGCTGTAGTTGAGAGCCTCAGGGTTGGGTTGTCTCGGTTAGCTTTGACCTAGAGCATTGCATCTTTTACATTTATTGTATATTTTATCCTATTGCCAGACATGTGGTGTGTTTTTTACAGAGATGCGTGAAGTCAACCTCTCTTCTTTAAAGCAACGTTCATCGAGTGCGATTCAAAGTCCCATTAGGTAAAATTTCATGTATGAATTAAGCATGATTTCGGGTATGGTTTGGAGGCTTTTCGTATCATATCTTCTTTGTATTTATCACGCTATACTTTCTTTGTCTAATTTAGTCTTGAAAACAACCTCCCTACCGTAAAAGTAGAGGCGTGGTCTGCGTCTTCTACATAGGGCCCACTCTGTGTGGGATATACTGGGTATGTTTGGTTTGATTTGGTTTGGTCTCGTAATCAGCACTGCGACATGCTTATTTCCCCTCTAGAATTAATTGATCTTAAAATCATCACGAGGTTGCTTTTTTCTCTCTCTCGATTCCTTCAAGGAAGGAGCAGCAGCCAGGTATATTCTTCTCCTTTTCCCTCATTTTCGTCTGTGTGATTTTTGATATATTCGTTTTTTTTTAAATAAGTTAGATATTAATTTGTGAACTAAAATGGAGAGATTGGTCGGAGAGAAGAAGAGGAATGTGGTGGTGGTTGTTGGCGGCGGAGTAGCCGGCTCTCTCATCGCTAAAACCCTTCAAGACAACGCGGATGTTTATCTCATAGATCCGTAAGCAGATCTCGTTTTTAATTTCAATTTTTTTTTTGTATATAATAATATATGTTTAATATTTGTCTTTGTTTAATATATTTGCAGGAAGGAGTATTATGAGATCTCTTGGACAAGGTTGAGATCGACGGTGGAACCCTCATTTGCTGAAAGAACGCTGATCAATCACTCGGAATACGTTCCTAATGCTCGTGTCATTACAGGTGCCGCGACTGACATCACTCGACATGAAGTTGTGACCGCACAAGGCCGTAAGGTTCCGTACGATTATCTTGTCATTGCCACTGGTCATGCTGCTGATGATGATGAAACCTCTCTTGCGTATACAAGAGCTGAGAGGCAGGCTCACTACCAATCAGGTACTATGATTAATAATTAAGAAATAGTAAAACATACATACATACATAATTGAGGAACAGAATGCATGAAGACAGTAGTATATATCACCAACGGGCTGCCACAACCGAGGCTGGAATTTATTTCACCATTTCAAAAATTGTATAATGTAAAACCAACAGTGAATTATTTTCGAGTGTTTGGTTGTGTATGTTATGTGTTTATTGCCGATCGCAGCAAGTTCGACAAGAAAGCTGTCCGCTGCATATTCGTTGGATATGATGAACAAAAGAAAGGCTGGAGATGCTGCGATCCAAATACGAACAAGATGTATATCTCATGAAATGTTGTAGTTTGTCTTAATTAATACTGTCATTCTACAGAGCAGGAAAAGATAAAATCGGCGAAATCCATCTTGATTGTCGGAGGAGGGCCCACCGGCGTAGAATTAGCTGCCGAAATCGCGGTCGACTTCCCTGATAAGAAGGTGACGCTGGTGCATCGGGGACCAAGGCTACTGGGATTCATCGGAGAGAAGGCCGGGAAAAAAGCATTAGACTGGCTGGTTTCGAAGAAGGTCGAAGTCATCTTGGGGCAGTCGGTCGTCAATTTGAACTCTCCATCATCAGTTGGTGGTGGCCCTTACGAAACATCAGGTGGAGAGACGGTTATTGCCGATTGCCATTTCATATGCACGGGCAGTCCGATTGGTTCGTCATGGATAGAGAAGACTATTTTGAAGGACAGCTTAGATAGTCATGGGAGGCTAATGGTCGATGCAAAATTAAGGGTCATCGGCCACAGCAACATCTTCGCCATTGGAGACATCACTAATATTCCTGTAGGAGTATCGTACCACTGTCACTATACGTATTCGACTATTAAAGTTAGTTTCATTGAGTTTAATAATTAATGTTGCTGGCAGGAAATGAAACAAGGATATTTGGCTCAGGCGCACGCGTCGGTGGCTGCTAAGAACTTGAAGTTGCTGATCAAAAACGGATCACAAAGCGAGAGGAAGCTGTCTAGTTACAAGCCTGCAGCCTCAACAATAGCATTCGTTTCGCTTGGGAGAAGAGAGGGAATTGCCCAGATTATGTGCCTAACTACGGTCGGGCGCATTCCGGGCAAGATCAAATCGGGAGACTTGTTTGTTGGGAAGACCAGGCAGCTACTTGGTCTCAAGTCTATCTAATTACTAGCATAACTCTTCCATTTTCACTTGTGTGTTGTTTTTTGTTCTTACCTACTTCCTCCGTTCTTTTATTATCGCAACGTGTTGATTATTACACTGTTCACATACTCTCTTTTGACCATCTTTTGTGATTTATACATATGAAAAAATATAGTCATGTGGGATCTTGTTAGATTCATCTCGAAATATACTTTCAAAATATCAATTTCTTATAATTTTTAAAAGTAAAGAATCGAAGATATTAGTAATCAAAGTTGTGCATTGGCAAACGTGAAAGTTCAGATGTTGCATGCAGTTATAAGAAAACGGAGGTAGTATATATATTAGTCCACATACTTCATTTCACAATATTATTTTACAATTTGATGAATTATTTACTACAACAACAACAACATCTAAGCCTTAGTCCCAAAATGATTTGGGGTCGGCTAACATGAATCAAACTTTGAAATCGTCAATAATCGTTACATAAATAACATAAAAGGAAAAAAGAGGGAAAAAGTAGAGAAAAAAGCAAATAAAAAAGAGAATGAATGTAAAAAAAAAAAAAAAAAAAAAAAAGGAATCTGACTCCATTCACCACCCGTATTCTTTCCCGCCATATTTGCCTCTCCATCGTCATACTTTCTTCAATTCCAAGAAACCGCATATCATTTTCAATCATCTTTATCCAAATTTTCTTGGGTCTTCCTCTACCTTTCACAACATTACTTGTTCCCCAACTTTCTAGCCTCTTCACTGGGCATCAATAGGTCTTCTTCTCACATGACCAAACCATCGTAATCGATTTTCCATGATCTTGTCTTCTATAGACGCAACTCTTACTTTCTCTCTGATGAATTATTTACTTAAAAAAAAAAAAAAGCTATGATGATATGTTATTCCTTGACATGATTTTTGTTTGTATAATACACTATACCTTGCCTTTTATTTCACAAATGTTTGACATTTTATTTTTTGTCATAACTATAGTCAAAGTTCGGGGTTTTGGCGGATTATCCCCATATGTTTTACAAAATAGGGAATTTACTCCATGTGTAAATTAAATAGGTATATTACCTATATGGTTTTCAAAAATGTACATCTTGCTCCCTACCCTATATTGTCTTTTACACAAGGGGGTGATTTGTAACATCCGGATTTAATCTATAATTTTTTGAGAACTCAATATTGTAAAACACGGGGAGTAATCCGCAATTCACCTGATATATCTGTGTTCGATTATTAATGCAACAATTGCTTGAGGCATGGAAATTTATGAAAGGGTGGAAGGGAGTACTGGAAATCAAACCAAGTTATTCGATATTCGATTTAAACTCGATTGGTAAAAACTTGTTTCAGTTCAGTTCAGTTCAGTAACATAATGAATCAAGGAATTTTTGTTTGATAAAATATAAAACTCCGGTCTAGCTCCGCTCGATACGAAAAAAATTATAAAATGCATATAAAAAAAATCAAACTAGTCGAGCTCGATTCGTGTTCGGCTCGATTAAAGCTTGCTCGAACTCGGACCGGTTACTAAATTGTGTCAAACTAAGATGGATCTGTGTTTTGATCATGAGTATTTATACATCGGAATATAGAACATATATTTCTCTACAAGACAAATGCATGCATCTCGCTAAATTCCTTAGTGGCCTTTAATGTTGGACAAATTAATCGGAAAGGTTCTCGACTGCGACGGGAAACAAAGGATGTTCGGCGTCCTCCATTTCCAGGAGTTCTGATAGGTTCCGCCATCTCCGACGAATCTTTCACCATAAGTTTACAATCCGCCTCTATTGTGGTGCCACTGTTTGTGAACTCTGCTCATTTGTTTCTGTCTTCGCCATGCACCTTTGCTCACACCCCTCTCTACATTATGGGGCTGTTTACTTGTGACTTAATCAGCTTAATGTGTAAAATGTCTTATTCGCTCAGACGTTTGGAGGTGTTTACTTGTTGTGGCTTAATGGCTTACTCGCGCAGAAAAAAATGGCTTATTCATTAAGCATGAAAAGGGATGTTGTCCCCATTAAGACAAAAAATGACTCCCCTACCCCTAATTGAAAACCACACATTTATATATACAATATAAATAATTTAGGACAAAAAAATGACTCTCCTGTCCCCATTATATATACTCATTTATATATACAATATACAAAATTTATATTTTAATATAAATGAATGTAATATATATTATTCATATATAAATAATATACATTCTTAATTTATATATATAATATTTGTTACTATATATTATTGTATAAATAAACTTTTCTATCTACCAAATATCATATATATTATGAATATATAAATAAATATTATATATTACTTATATCGAACCTGTATCAGAGGTCCCTTGACCAGTCGGGTGTTAAATCGAGGGATGTGCATTAATGACAGTCCTGCAAGGGAGAGGATCAACGAGACACGAACCCAGCAACAAACCTTGCAATATTTCACCAAAGTATTGTCACCACACGGATTCGAACCCGCGATTGCAACTTACCATCAGTCTATGTCCCTGAGGACGGCTATTGTTTTTTCTATTAAGGGGAGTCGTGAGTACTACATTTGAATATACTTTTGAACAAATTGCAAAGATTTTTCAGTTTTGTAAGATTTTCTTCGCTATTACATTAGAAAATTTAATCATAAGCCGTTTTCTGTAATTTGGATGCAAATTTTATTTGGTTTTATATCTGTCTGCAACAATTTTCGACATCTGAAATGTGCATTTTTTATTTGGTGGTAGTTTAAATATATTTGACTACAAATAAAAAAAATAAAATCTTAATAAAAAAAATAACAAGAAATCAAACATACTTATTTGAATTGTTGAATAAAAAGGACGGATGACTATGACTTACGTGTATATTTTATAGAGTTATTAGACACATATAAATCAATGACGGATAATTTATAAAATATTGTGCTAAAAGATACTCCCCGTCCATGAAAATGTGTCCAAATTTTGACTTTTTCGGGTCAAAATTTATAAACTTTGAACAAAAAATTGCCATTAATATATAAAATTTTATAGAAAATTTAAGTTATATTTTAGAAATACACATTAGGACAAATCTAACCAAGTACTTACATTACTATAATTTTTTATATATTACTTGTAATTTATGGTCAAAATTTATAAATTTTGACTCGAAAAGTTAAAAATTGAACACATTTTTGTGGATGGATGGAGTATAATAAAGACTTATTTTTAAGGCAAAAAATTATTTAAGACATTTTATAAATGTGTTCATAATGAACATCGACTTTCTGACTTTTATTTTAATTCACAAATTATTTTACGTAACAAATTCGTGTCATGTACTTTTATTTCAAAATAGATTCATATATTTTTAATGATATCTAATCGTGTCATGTACTTTTATTTCAAAATAGATTCATATATTTTTAATGATATCTAATAGCAATTTATTTATATCTCGTAAAGTTTCTGATTTCAATTTATTAACTCATTGGATGTTTATTTTTCGGCTATAAGAAAGTACTCCCTCGTCCCCTAAATTTGTTCGTGATAATCTTCAGTACGAGATTATTTAAAAAAATTGTTGGAATGTATTGTGGAGTGTAATGTGATTGAAAATATTTCTCACACTAGTGTAGTGCTAAGTTAATTTAGTGTTCGTAAATGGTACAATAATAAATTTATTTGTATTCGTAAATAACACACTAATAATTTTGGAACGTACTGAAAACGAAAAGTAACAACAAATTTTAGGGATAAAGGAAGTATTACTTTAATGACAAAAATTAAATTCCAAGTATCTATTGGGAATTGGAATCAAATCCCAATTCAAGAAACATTGAAATAATATTACAATTTATGTGGTCTTTCCTTTAAAACTATCAATTTTTAGTTTTTTTTTTCTTTTTATTTTTGTTCTGTTAATTTTATGTATTGCAATTGCAGATTTTCCATGATGGCTTCTGAAAAAAAATAATGAACCCATATTTTTATGTACGTTTTTTTTTGGGTTCTTTATATATCTATACAATATTTATAAATTAATTGCACAATCTCCCATAAAGAAAATCATTACAAAACTAATGCATTGTATATTTGCGATTGGTAGTTTGTTTACTGAAATATTGCATTTGGATATCAGTCATTTGGATATTTAATGCTGAAGTAAAATGTAGTTGGATATTTGTAAGTAGTAGTTTGGTTACTTGAATATTATATTTGAATACGAACAGAATCGTTATCCTTGTACCTATTTTAAATTTGTGAGACTTTTGTAATTCTTTTAACAAATGTATTAGAAAGTGTAATTTACCCCTTTTTTTTTTCTTTTGTTTTTAGATGGTATACCGCATCGTAACGAACTTTTTTGTCAATACCGTATACCGTACTGAAAGTTTCGATGCAATAAAATTCATACCGATACCGTACCGAAAGTTTTGGTATACCGGAATCCGGTATACCGAAATGGCTTTCGGTCCATACCGATACCGTACCGAAATTTTGATATACCAAATTTTATTTCGGTATCGATATATACCGAACATATCGAAATACCAAATTACCAAAATATCGAAAAAAATCTTGATATACCGATATATACCGAATACCGAACAAATAAAATACCGAAAATATCGATATACCGATATATATATATATATATTGAAATACCAATTTTTTTTGGTACCAAAATACCGAAAATAAAAAAATTTCATACCGTTACCGTACCAAAAATTTGTTATACTGAAATTTTCGGTATTTTCGATAATTTTTCGGTACGATAAATACAATATTTCGACATTTCGATATATTTTGCCACCCCTAATTATAACCCTTACTATGTGAGACACCATCAATGATATCCAACTGAGATTCAAAAACAGAGATAAATTGGCAAAATGGTTGACGAAATTTATCTGTCCAGATAGGATCCATGTAGAATCACCTGTTTTAGTTGTAGAAAGACATCCCTTCTTGCAGCTGATTTAGCCAAGGAAGAAAAAAGATTGTCCAAGAAACTACGTTTAAGGATAGTAATATGAAAATACGAATATGAATGGTGTTAGAAGATGAACTATAGTATATGCAAAAACCTAGACTCGACAATTTACCGTACGACACGAAAATTTAGTGTTCGTATTTGCATTTTGAATACACAACACGAAAATACAAGAATACGAAAGTACACGATCGAGATTTAGTGTCGGTTTTGTGTTTACCCTTTGCGTACACGAGGTACACGAAATATATATATATATAAAATATTTTACAACATAATTTAAAATTTTATATTTAATTATATAAAAACATATATTTTGTGAATTCTATTTGTACTAAACTTTAAAATTCGAAAATATAATGTGAACTTTCATAAATTTCGTGTAAACATTCGTGTTCTCGTTGCCATCCGTTTCGTTTCGCCTACTAAAACCAATAAAAATAATATTAAAATTATTATTTTTATAATATTTATTTTATATATGCCTCACACGAAAACACAACACGAAACAACACAAATTTGCGCGGTACACGACACGACACGAATTCATTTCGTATCGTGTATAGGTTTGAACTTTTAGTACACGAAATACGAAAGTACACGACACAGACGATTTGTCAGGTCTACAAAAACCAAACGTAGCAATATGTTGTCAACCCTTGAAGCATATGTAGTACTTAATTGGTATCAATGTGGGATTGTAATGCCACGCTATGTCCCCTAAATCGGTGGTTCTAATCTTGGCCAGTAGATTTGATTGAAAATTTACTTCTTTATTTGAAACTCAATGTAAAGTCGTTAAAGGGGAAAAATGTTTTTTTAGGCCCGTAATTTTAGCTTAGTTGGATTATGACATTATCTTTTCCGGCCTGGAGAATAAGGACATTAATTTTAAAAAATGGGAAAACAAGAACAATTAAGCCCGAAGGAGGCCCGATTGGGCTAAATTTGCTCGTGCGGGCCTAAAATACTCTCTTTTTTTTTTGGAGATTGTGAGAAAATTATGTTTTTAGGTTGATATTAAACTTCAAATATCTAGTAATTAAATATATGTTAAAATTAAATATATAAATAAATAAAAATTAAATAATCCATATAAAAAAAATAAAACAATTTATAATTAAAAATTGCATATAGTTATTTAAAAGGAATAACAACTTATTTAGTTTTGAAAGTTGTGTAGGTGATATTTTAAATTTTTGAAGGTTAAATTTGAAAAGTTTATAAATTACTTTTTTATTCATTTTACCATTTATCTTTTCAATTATTCTAATTTTATTAATACTTTTATTTCAATTATTTTGAAATATATTTTTAAAAATAAAAATATTTAAATTTTTAATAATTACCGTGTCGAGCCAATTTAGCCCAATCGGACCTCCTTCGGGCTTAATTGTCCTTGTTTTCACTTTTTAAAATTAATGTCCTTTTCCAGGCTCGAAAAAATAATGTCCTTATAACCCAACTGAGCCAAAATTACGAGCCTAAAAAAACATTTTTGCCGTCGTTAAAACCTGGTATCAAGTACTATCAAATTGGAACCCAGCACACCGAGAGACACTTCAACCGTTAGCCAACAAGCATCTCGTGAACCATGCAGCCGCATAGATCGCATGGGCCAAAAGTCAATCTTGTCGGCTTTTCGGGTTCATTGGTGCCTACCTTTAAATTAGGGGTTCTTTACTCATATTACGCAAGTGCCATGAATCCTACTATTCAAACCATGACGCATTTGCGGCTATCTTTCTGTCTGCTTTCGGAAGCTACTAGGACTTGCTGAATTATGCAAAAAGTGTATCGTCTTGAATAATTACCCATACAATCTGAAAAGCCTCGACACGGCCTTGAAACTTGGGGTTGATAGCATCCATCCATCCATCAGCAACTACAACCGCACACAAAATACAGAATGCGGTGCTCCTAAACCAGCCAGGATGTGGCCACCTGAAAAGTGTCATACACAATGCCTAAAAAAGAGTGAGTTGTAGGACTTGTAAACTAAAAGCCAGTAACAGCAAAACTGAAGGAGACCATAACAGCAATTTCTGATTCACAATTAGTCGGACGGACTCACATCAATATAATGTTAGGCCAAACCATTAATCCAACTAAAATCTGATAAAAATGATAAAATTCCAATCATGAGCCCATCTCATATAAGAATTTGTGATACACTACCATGGTTGCCACGGAAGCCTGTCAAGTTGCAGTGCCACCAGAACGCCTGGACGCCTAGGCAACCAATTTTCTATATAATATATAATATATGAATTATTCTTAAAACATGATAAGTTAGATAATAAATAATATTCATCAAGTCGACTGGATAGTGGATATAAGATTTTTTGCGTCTGACTTTTGCTTATTAACTTAACAAATAATTTTCTTTTTTTATTTAAAAACCAACAGGCCAACACGTGTCGAATCAACGGTTTGTCGAACCAGGCGTCGACTGAGAGCCTAGGCGCCCCTGGGTGACGCCTAGGCGCGCCTGCCTGATGCCAAAAAAGCGAGGCGACCAAGCCAGGCGGTCCCCCAAAAGTCGCCTAGACGCCTTAACAACAATGTACACTACTGATTATTATGCCACAATGGCCTATACCACAATCATGATGCGAAACGAGATACAAAGCCATGGATGCACCCTTTCAGGCATACACTCATACATACTGCCCTTCCCATGGAAATGAGCCCATTATCACAGGAATATTATTCTTGCTACAATGGACTATAAAAAAGGGCAGCCCGGTGCACGAAGTGTCCCCGCAAGGCGAGGGTCCGGGGAAGAGTCCCACCACAAGGGTGTATAGGGGGCAAGCCATCCCTTGCCAATTAAATTGACAAGAGGCCGCTCCTAGGACTCGAACCCGTGACCACAGGTCACACGGCAACAGCTCTTAACGCTGCGCCAAGAAATAAAATTACCCTAAAGGCATCAATGATTTGTCCAGGATAGTCGCAGCCCCATTCAGGTTTAGAGCACACGATCAGGGAAGGCACCTCATAACCCGCATCTTCCCCATGGCCAGCAACCTCCTCAAGCAATTCAGCAGTCTTTATTGACGATGATTCACCAATGCTGACAAAAAGGAAGCCATCAGCACCACCAAAAACTTGCATCAAATAGGGAAACTTTACCAGCAGGAAGAAAATCAAACTTTTTGCATAGAGTAACGTGCTTTTGTACTGTCGTACTGCAGAAACTAACCCATCAGCACCACCAATATTGCCATTTGAGATGTTTACATGCTTCAACATTTAGTCAAATAATTTTAACATTTTATTTAAGGGAAAATGATCCCTGCTGTAAAACAGCAGGGAGATACCTGCTGTATGGGCTAACTCAGGGACCATTTGTGCATATCAGGCATGTATCAGGGACCATTTGTGTTGATCAGTGACCATTTTTTGCCCATACAGCAGGTATCTCCCCTGCTGTTTTACAGCAGGGATCATTTTCCCTTTATTTAAAGGTTTACTTTGCAAAGATACAGAGTTTTTCTTTTGGCTCTGGAATATAATCAACTACTTCAACATGACCCATAAAATTCTCTGTCCTTTCAGAATGAAAAGCAGGTCAACAGCTTGATGCACCACTTAGTTATCTTTAAAAAAAAAAAAATTACTCTGCACCATGGTTATCACGGTGCCAAGGCGAGGCGAGGCGCTCGGCTACCGCCCGGACGCCTAGGCGCCTAGGCGCCCGCCTAGGCGACAATTAGGCGTTAAATAAAAAATATATTTAATAAATAATAATAATTAATATTTCACTATTAAAATTAATAAACAACATTATATTAAGTCAATCTCTTCACTCCGGAGAACATTTGCTTATGACAAAGCGAGCACTCAATCAAATCCTTGTTGCTCAAGTTGGGCCAAAAACCATATTTCCATCCCGGATCATTGGATCTTGCCTTACGTTTAGGATCTTTCGATGGATCGTAATTTGGCGTGTTCTCGGAATCTCCCATAATATATCTGCAAATTAAAAAAATAATAAAAATTTTTAGCAAAACATTTTCAGCATTATATATATTTAAGAAAAAAAAACTGCACTTTAAATACCTAAAAAAAAACTGCACTGTAAAGTTGCATTAAAACCCGTTTTCTAAAACATAAGCTGTACCCTTAATTAAATTGCAGGAACAAATATCGAAATGAGAAAAAAAAAACTGTAAGAAAACGGAAAGAAGAAAAAGAGAAGCAGAACGGGAAGAAGAGAAAGACAAAGGGGTGATATCATTACCTGAAAGAGGAGCGGCGGACGGCGACCGGCGTGGATGGATCGGACGGGCGGCGCGGAGACGGCGGACGCAAAAAGGAGGGCTAGGTTTTTTCTCTGTGTTCTGTCAGGTAAGGAAGGAAATCCGCAAAAAGGAGGGCTAGGTTAAACAACAGTTTTTTTTAATTAAAACAAGAATTTACCTGTTTGCCCTTGACTGAGGCGACAAGGCGTCGCCTTTCTCGCCTAGGCGTCGCCTAGGCGACGCCGCGCTCGCCTAGCTCAAATCTAGGCGAGGCGATGGATTCAGGCGGCCTGGCCGGACCGCCTTGCCGCCTAGGCGTCGCCTAGGCGTCGCCTAGGCGACGCCGTGATAACCATGCTCTGCACCACTTATTAAACCATGGGTAATAATGATATAACGAATTCGTAATAAAGTTTACATACCTGTCCCACAAAAATAATGCCACATCGCAAGCAGCTAGGAATTCTTTATCAGAAAGCAGATTCTTGACTTAGGCTTCAGAAATCTCCTGCAGTACCAGGAACTTCTGGCTTCCATGACAAGGCACAAGTGCATTGTATAGATATTTCTATTTTGACCCGCTTAAGAAATTCTTCAAACTGAAACTCCTTGACCATAAAAATAATAAATAGCTTGCACCCCAAGATTGACAAAACAGAAAGAATTACTCAGTATGACGTAATACTCTCTTGATGCATTTGTCTGGTGGACAGTCCAAGCATTCATGTTGTGTATTTAGCCCAGGTAATCGGTTTGACGATGTGAATGATAAGTCGCTGAGCCCACTGCCACGGATATTTTATAAGCGCACATTTTATATTTCTCAGGTATTTAAACCAAACAATAAATGCTCGATTTCATTGAAATTGTTTCAAACCCCCTATATCTAACATAGCTATATTATTGTTTGACTGTGTTAGGTCTCTTCTCTGAACAGAAAGAATCGTTATATCTACTGAAGCTGACAATTTCTTGGAAAAATCACTTAGCTAATCTCAAGTAGTAAAGAAGCTCAAAAGAAATTAGCCATCTTACAGGATTAGCACCATGGTTACTCTAAAAATCTCAACTAAAAAATTAGCACTCAACTTACAAAGAACTACTCCTGCATTGAATATCATGCATTCAAGAGAGAGAATCATGACAAGGTCAATCTAGATCTATTCTTCAAATTCAGCAAACCAGCTTCCACATCTGAACACCATGACGAAAAGGAAAGTACCCACGCCACTAAACTGAAGGCAATCGTAGGCTAACAAATTGACAGCATCAAGAACGCAGCATATTACATTCACTCATGTTACATCCGTATATCGCCAGTGCAATCATGCCCTCGGAAATTATTGTCTGATCCACTCACCAATGAGGCAAACAATACTTTATCATTTACAATGCAAATGCATATGTCATTGATATAAGAGCTGCAGCCCCTCAATTGTACAGAAGCACCAATGTGCATAGATTATGTGACTAGGAGAATTTATACACACAAAATCCAGAACATGACAATGCAGCACTTACCTCGGCCCCATCCACAACAGTAACAGCATATCTCTCTTCATGTGTTTTGGTTGTAAGTGTCAGATAAGCTCCAGCATTTGGATAATTGAGAAAAGTAACCATGTGCTGCAACCTCCAGACTGCAACTAAAAAAGTGACACAAATTCTTATGGTTGCCAAACTCGTGATCTTACTAAAGATCGGTCGAGTAGAGAAAAAGCGTAAATCGCGGGATCGTAACACGGATCGTAAGATCCCACCAAAAAAGACAAAATTATATTTAAGAGCTAGCAACATAACCTTAGCATAAGATTTCATTAATTTCAACATAAAGTTGCAAACATAACTTGAAAACATAACATGAAAACAGCGGAAATCTGAAAACATGGAGTCTCAAACATAACTTGAAAACAATACTAGCATCTAAAATATCTAAAAAACACTACTTTAGCAACTCATCCAAGGCATTATAGTCAAAACCAACATCCTCCATACAATCTTCATCTCCTACTCGATCAACATCATCATCGATGTTAGGAATCTCCACATCCTAGTTCTGTGGCAGCTGCTGAAACACCTGGAGCAGCAGCTGCAATCCCTTCCTCTCCTTCATTTTGAGTCACAAATTCCAATTCTTCATTCTCTAGAGTAAAATTCAAAATGTCATCCGAGTCTTCAGCATCCTCCACAATCCATTCAAGACATGTAGACCGCTAAACTTACTAGCTTAGACCTCTTGTGGAAGGGCTGGGACATGGTAGGAGTGAGTTGCATCTTCAAATGTCTCTTGCACAAATTGTCCAACATCTCGTAAGGGTCATCACCAACAGGCACCTGATAGGTGCAGAGCTTTCGGATAATTGAAATTACCGCCTCGATTGAAATGACCCGGGAAATATGGCCAGGATACACGCAATCGATATCTTGACATCCACACTTAATAAACTTCACATGAGTGTGCACCGCAACCAGACACCCACTCAGATCATACACTCCAGCCCGCGACGAGCCACATCCGGTGGCTAAAACATATTCCACTAATGAGGATAAATGCTCATGTCCAACCATATCACCCGGCACAAGTCGTGAACTAGTGTTGCCGACGACATGGCTGAATCTTTTATGAGAATATGTGTTATAACACATCAATAATCTCAAGCCATGTTCCATAGGCTGTTGTCGGAATCTAGCACCGACCTTCTGAAAAAGAGCCTTCACATATAGAATCGCAACCTCCTGCTCAGCATCAAATTTATCGGTTATGACCTCCGCGTCGTAAACATGAGAACTAACACCTTCGAATAATCAATCGGCGTTATATCAAAAAATAGTACTCCAACCAGAGCATCCTCAGTAAAGTACTCCAACACATTATGACCACAAGTTAGGATAAGAATATTGCCCTCATTAGCATAAATAACAGTACCACTGCCATAAGTATCTCTTTCTGACTTCGGCGAGTCTTCTCCGCTAGATGGAAGTGAAAGGACGATTTGAACAAAATTATCTCTAGTCGTGGGCCACAGAGCTGCTTCTTGCGGATCCATATTGTAGCCGAGAGCGAGAGCAAGATGTTTTTTTCTTAAGGACTCAGGAGATTTTGGATTTGGGTAATACAAAGATCCTAAACCTATTTTGAAAATACAGAAAGATATCTGATCTTAACAATATTTACGGTGATTCAAACAGTCGGTTGACAAACAATTTGACATTCTCGCAGCCAAGCTCTTTTCTTCTCTGTTCTTTGTAAGATTGCGTCTTTATAATTTTATACGATACTCCACACATACGGGAGGACAATAGCCCCTTCTCGGACTCGCGGAAATCGGAAGGAGCTAGTTATGGGAGTGGTACCGTTATTTATGCTAATGAGGGAAACATTCTTATCCTCACTTGTGGTCATAATGTGCTAGAATGCTTTACTGACAATGCTCCGGTTGGAGTGTCATTTTCTGATAATAACACCGATCGATTATTCGACAGTGTTAGTTCTGATATTTACGACGCGGATGTCATAACCGATCAATTTGAGGCTGAGCACGAGGTTGTGATTCTATAGGTGAAGGCTCCTTTTGAGAAAGTCGGTGCTAGATTTCGTCAACAGCCTACGGGAAATGGCTTGAGAATATTAATGTGTTCTAACACATATTCTCACCAAAGATTCAGCCATGTCGTCGGCCATATCAGCTCAAGACTTGTGTCGGGTGCTATGGTGGGACATGAGCATTTATCCTCATTAGTGGAATGTCTTAGCCACCGGACGTGGCTCGTCGGGGACCGGAGTGTATGATCTGAGTGGGTGTCTGGTTGCGGCACATACGCATGTGAAGTTTATTAAGTGTGGATGTCAGGATATCGATTGCGCGTATCCTGGCCATATTTCCCGGGGTATTCCGATCGAGGCGGTAATTTCAACTATCCGAAAGCTTTGCAATAAGTATTGCGTGCCTGCTCGTGATGACCCTTACGAGATGTTGGACAAGGTGTGCAAGAGACATTTGAAGATGCAACCTACTCCTTCCATGTCGCAGCCCTTCCACAAGAGGCCTAAGATCATCTAGGCAGTCCTCTTTTCTATAGTTGCCTAGTAAGTTTAGTGGTCTACATGTCTTGAATCTGAACTTGCGGTAGTGTTGTTGAAGAATTGTACTTGAATTTGTAACCTCATGATGTTCTGTGGCCATGCATGTGCCGTGGTATTACTTATCAGCTCTTGTTTTGTTGTTTTCTCAAGGCTGCGTTTTCGCATTTATCATTGTTGGTGAAAAATCATTTTACTGGTCCATAATGTCTTGAATGTCAGCTTGCTTCATCAAATAACGTTCATATTTTTTATTGGTCTTCAGACATTCCTTTCGAGTTTTTAGGTTTTGTTTCGATGGAGGTAAAGGGAGGGGTGGGTACGAAAAGGATATTATTTTTCTTGTCTGGACAGTATGTTGAGTTTTTGGGGAAGTGGGGGAAAGGGAAATTAAGTGACCCAATTTTATCCTCTAAAGCTAAATAATATTCTGTATAAATTTTTTGATCTGTGTAAGTTACCCTATGAAGCATTGATACGGCCACGGGATATAGATACGATACGACAGGGGTACGAGAATACATGTACAACTATATTTTGATACAAAAAGGGTACAAGGATACAATATATTTTGATACACACGACTACGAGATACAACGTGTTTTAAAAATTTAAGGATACATGTACGTCATATATATATATATATATTAATTACTAAAAATATATACTTATTAAGTAAAAACTATAAATGCTCAAATCTAAAATGTGAAGTCGTCCAACAAATAAAGAAAACATGTCAATAATCAGCAATAAGAAATTACCCCGAATTGAGAAATCATTGAGAATATACATATGTGTTAACTTAATACGGGTAAAGTATCGGATACCATACTTATCCGACACCGGTACGTCGCGGTCACAGAAGTACTGTTGAAAGTAATATAAGCAAATGAACTTGTATTCTGTGATCCTAAAAATATAGTAACATATGTAGTAGATGTCCATATTAATCATATCCGACACAAATGCAGAATCCTAAAGCTGAGTTGTGTTCTGAAGTCTGACCAGCCAGTTCCGTTATCTAATTAGGCTAAGCTTTCTCACTTTTAGATAATCAAAAAATCCTCCTAAAAATAAAATCAAATGTGATTTATAATGCATTCATGTTCCAACCAGCTCAGATTTGTATAAGATTTGGTTATTACAACTGCAGATGACGAGGAAACACAAATCTAAAGCCTAGTAGAATAATAAACTTGTGGCAATAACTTAAGACGTCAAAGACATTCTCAGCAAGTTCATAGAAATGGAAGCTGCCGTTCGGAAGCATTGATACGATCACGGGATATAAATACTATACGACGGGGGTACGAGAATACAAACACAACTATATTTTGATACAAAATGGAAACGAGGATACAATATATGTGATATGACATGAGTACGAGATACAACCTATTTTAAAAATTTAAGAATATGGGTACGTCACTCTCTCTCTCTCTCTCTCTCTCTCTCTCTCTATATATATATATATATATATATATATTATATATATATATATACACACACATACATTTTATATTAATTACTAAAAATACATACTTATTGAGTAAAAATTAAATGCTCTATTAATTAAAAAAAGCTGGAGGATATTCAACCGAACAACCACACATGTGAAAGAGAATATGTTAGGAATTTCTATTATTTATTTTTTAAAAAGGGCTGCTTAGTTTTTTTTTTTTTTTTTTTTTTTTGCAATCAGGCTTCTTAGTTTTTTGACTCGACATAATAGTATTCATTCATCATAATGAGAGATTACATCGATCAATATTAATATCGGTAAAAACTACGGAGGATGAATCTGCGAACTCACAACATCAAAGTTAATAGCATAAAACGGCAAAATCAAAATGACTACAAATTAGTAAAAATCAAAGTGACCAGAGCACCATGTCTCTGGATTTGCAACGTTGTGGTCCATATCTTCATTGAATCTGATCGTAGTTAATCTATCAATCTCATCAAACTTAACACCGCACAAAGACGGGAAATCCAAACACGCCGCACAAAGATGCGAAATCGAAACAAGCCGTACCAAGACGGGAATAAAACAATAACACCGTACTTAGACGATGAAAAATACAAATCAAAAGTATACCGAACTATGTGGAAAACCCACTTATTTAATTGAAACGATTGCAATAAAGGGTGGAGAGGGGTGATTTAAGGCCAAAAATGGCCGGAAACAACCCCCTGTTTACTAGATGGAGAAAAAAGAAAAAAGAGAAGAGCAAGAATAGGAGAGACGGCTAAAGGCTTCTTAGATTATATACACCATTTGCTAAAATGCATATTTAGCAAGATTTAACAAATGAAAAATCTTGCAATTTGTTCAAACGGAGATGGCGGATTGTGGAGAGTTCACAAACAGTGGCAGCACAATAGAGGCGGATTGTAAACTTATGGTGAAAGATTCGTGTTACATGTCGGAGATGGCGGAACCTATCAGAACTCCTGGAAATGGAGGACGGCAAACATCCTTTGTTTCCCGTCTTTGATAAGCAGTCGAGAACCTTTACGATTGCCCAACATTAAAGGCCACTAAGGAATTTACCGAGATGCATGCATTTGTCTTCTAGAGAAATATACGTTCTATATTCCGGTGTATAAATGCTCATGATCGCACAGATCCATCTTAGTTTGACACAATTTAATATGTAGTACATAAAATATACGTAAGGATAATAACACTCAAACTAAAGGTTTAAGAGCAACCCATCAGCAATGGTTTCCACCAGCGATGGCCTGTACCACAGACGAGCCCGGAGAAAATCAAGAAAACAAAGTTACTTTTTGCTGAGTGCTCCGGAATATTCAAGGTTAAAAGAGAGTAAAAAGCAAATATATACATCAAGTTGCACTTAGTTTGGTCAGCCAAACATAGTTTATACGAAATACTCCGCAGTCATCTGCTTGTTTAACAAAAACGAACGGATTTTTGGAACAATAATAACAACATCAACAACAACTACTACTACAACGAAAACGACGACGATAATAAAATCCTTTTGTACTCTTTACTCATTCAATCTCATTTATGTTGAAGATAAGTTAAAGACTCACCTAGCTACACAGTGTATCCTAATCTTCACAGATTTTGACCTTGCGCATTCTTGTCACTATCTTCTCTTGTTTGACAGGACGTATTGCCAATGCAATCCCACAAGGGGCAGGGCCCAAAGTAACTTCGTAATCAACCAACTCAGGTGAATGTTCCTGCACATATTACCGTGCCTGTAAGCTTTATTTTATGTACAAAAAAATTAAACATTACTAATGTACACCCAAAAAGAAGAAAGCAAAAACTGTCTAGAGACAAATAGCAAATCCACATTAGTACCTGGCGCAGAGAACAACAACACAAAATCTTCAGTGCATTAATGAAATCATCATGAACAAAATATTGAACTGAAGCAGTGCACGATTCTCCATTCAATTGGTCCTTTGAAACATCAAGATACCTATTGAAATAAGAAGTCACGAAAAAATCAGACACTTGAGAATACAAGCACATCCTTGTCAACTTCATCTAAACATGCAATCTTTACTGCTGCCGAAATAAAAAAAGAAAAGCAGCAGAAAAATAAAATGAAGCCATAACTGACCACGAGTACCTGATTGGCCCAAAAACAGAAAGAAAGGCAGTTAAGATCTCCTCAGTTGGTTCAAACGAGTTGGGTTGAACAAACAATTTTGAGGCCAAATTGTGGAGTATAATCAAGGGCCTTGCACGTTCCACGTACCCTGCAAAAAGAAAACACAATATTTTGTACTCCATGAGATTTTCAGAATTTCCAAAGATAAGAGGAGAAGCCCTTTCTTCAGTGGCACCAGCCACACTTGTAAATAAAGGAAAAACTAGATGCCTCAAAACTTCGGAGCGGGGATGTTATACCAAAAATGAAAAATAAGCCTTCTTCAATTAATTAGCTTTTTTTTTGTTACAATCACCAGATTAGTAACCCAAGAATTCAATCCTTCAATTTCTAGACGATTTTTAATGAACCACCTAATACAATCGTAAACAATGGACGCCTGATATACCAAATTTTAAAGTAACATACAAGTTCATTTTACGTATATGGATCTCAAAGCTCCTATAAATGAGCAAGTTACCCCACAGAAGAATTCGGAGTAAAATTTGAGAATCAAATCATAAAAGCACCAAGTCACCAACAATAAACATTCCACACACGATACAAGAAAAATATTGATTAGCGACTGAAATTTGCGACTGATATAGTGTCAGTTAAAGTATCATTTGCGACTGGAATTGGCACCCATACTATAGGGTCAGTCGCAAAATAGCACCTGCTTTAATTTTAGTCTCAAATACGGGATCTCCTATATATATAAGAGTAGTCGCAAAAATTGCATCTGACTATCAAATTTGCGACTAATGATTATATAGCCAGGATTTACGAGGACACCGAAGCACCAGAGACCAAAAGCACACCCATTAGCTATCTCAAAATTGGATTATTACAAAAGGGGAAACCCTCAAACAAACAAACAAACAAACAAAGACAGCCATCATGTTAGATTAAATTGGTAACAAGTTAATTTGATAAAAGTTGGGACTTGAAAAAAAAAAGAGAGAGAGAGGGAGAAAAAGATGAAATGAACCGAACCTGGATTAGCAGCTTGAAATTGAGCAAGCATGGCATAAGGGTCTTCGGAAAGTGGAACCCTGGCCTTCAATTCAAAATCATAACAATTTGATCTAAGGCGGAACCTGGACACCTTATGGTTGAGCAGAAACTCACACGCAACTTCAATCTTGCTGTAAAAGTCATCAGGATGGTTTTTTGGGGGATCCAGGAAACTTAGATCGCGGAAATATATGCCAACCTCCCCCACAAGCTTAGCCTTGCGCTTACGCCTCTTCAGATCCTCATATTGGACGGAGGGGTTGAGTTTACAAAAGTGGATGTCGAACAAGTCTACGTAGATCGGCTCCACCGTGCGGTAGGAAGCGAATTTATCTCGAATGAATCGCGCGTAGGCGGCTGGATTGACCCCAAAATCATGTGGCGCAAAACTGATGAAATCGTACACGAGCTTAACACGAGGATGGAGTATAAACTTGAAACCGTGACTCACCATAACCTAACTTCCGAGATCCAAGGATTATTGGTACCCCTGATCTCATACTTTCTGTTCATGTACCACTCTCTCTTTTTGTTTCCCATTTCAGCCTCTTCCCACATAAGTTCCAACCATGTTTTCCCTTCATCACCCTCCTTCCAATTTATCCTTTTCAGCCTTGCTTCAAATTGTTTCTCCACATAGGGATTCATTTTCTTTTCTTACTTTCCCCTTAATTACGTACGGTTTCTTGTTTCCCCTTCCTTCAATTCCCCTTCTCTATCCCTTCTTTTAGATCTCTATGTTCTTCTGTTTGTTCGTTTAGGGTTTATTCCTGGTCTCACGGGCTTGGTTGTTCCTTTGGTTCGAGACGGTTCCGATAAGGAAGAGACTAGAAATATGATTGTAAATTGAGGGGTGTGTTTGAGAGTAGCGGACATTTTGTAACGACTTAATTTCTAGTTTAAAGCACAACTGGTCCCATAACTTTTTACTTCTATATAAATGATCCCATAATTTATACCTTTTTCAAGTTAGTCCCATAACTCAAAATATTGTACAATTTTAGTCCAATTTTCGCCGGGAATGTTATGTGACGTGCACACGCGGTTAAAAATTGGGGAAATCCGACGAGTAGCATGACGTGTCGAAAACGGTGTTATGTGGCATGTGTTTTAATATAAAAAAAAAAGAGAAATACACATCACTAATACCCTTCCACATAAGCAAAAATTAGGAGGGAAAAACTAGGACTGGGACTTACGACCCGAATAACCGAAGATCCGAACCGAATTGTCAATTTCGGTTCGGTTCGGTTCGGGTTTTAAGAAAAGATTATTTAAAAATTTCGGGTTCGGGTCCTGAAATGAATTTTGGGTTCGAGTTCGGTTACTGTAATTTCAAAATTTCAATAATCGTACTACCCGAAATTAGTGTCCATACCCGAACAAAAAATTAAAACCCATAATACCCGAACAAAAAATAAAACCCAAAAAATAAAATACCACCAATAATTATTTTATTTTATATGTTTCTATACACTATATAAACTAAAAAAACCCTAACCTAACATACTATTGGACTAACATAATCAAATTAACATAAGTAACAAAAAAATTCGGGTTTTTCTTATTTATGAAAATTTTGAATCAGAAATTCGGTTGGGTTTTGGTTTTTAGTAAAATTACTTGTTCCTAAAAATTCGTTCTGAGAAAAAGTCAGAACCGAACTCAAAATATAACAAATTTTGAACTTCGGTTCCTCACTTTTTTTTCAAAAAACCGAACTATCCCAGCCCTAGGAAAAACACTCCCTTCCAACTTAATCAACAAAATGCCGCAAGTCTGCCATACCAAAAGTCATAAGGAAAAAAAACCCTAGATAATACTTCGCCTTCAAAAAAACAAAGAAGATCCGGAAAACCTTAACTCTAAAAAACGTTCGTTTAAGAAAAGTTTCCCCCAAATACACTAGTCCTGCGGAAGTAGGAGTGAAGTATGAGCGATCGGGAATGATGTTCGTGCGGAAAAATGACCAGGATGGGTTTGAAACCGACTCTGAGTACCAGTCCTGCGAAAGTAGGAGCGATCGGGAATGATGTTCGTGCGGAAAAATGACCAGGATGGGTTTGAAACCGACTGAGTACGAATTTTTTGGAGACCTATAATTTGTAATTGGTAATGTGGTATGTGATGAGGATGAGGGTGACTTATATGAAAGTAATGTCGACCAAGTTAGGGAGATTCGTATGAAAGAGATCCGGCTAGCATAGATGGGGGTGCATACTTTGTGGAGTGTCCTATTGAGTCTCTTGGAACACAAGGTTTGGGCTTAGGTGGTTCAAACATTGACAAGGGTGGCCCCTCTAAAGTTGACAAGGGTAAAAAGAAAGTTATGGTTGAGTCTAGTGAAGAGGAAGTGGATAGTGAGAAAGAGAATGATATGATGGGTAGTGGGAGTGAGGATTTTGATGAGTCCAGGTTATCTGAGTCAGATGAGGGAGGTGAGGGTCCCAACTATCCTATTTTCAATCCAAAAATAATTTTCAACCCTGACTCTTCTCATTAAATTCACCAATAGTTGTACTACATGCAACCTTCCACATCACTTGCTTGTAGGCAAGTGACACGCTTTTAGTGTAACTATCGCAAGTGCACGATATCGTATCAAGTAGTAAAGTGGACTTTTTGAGTCCGGTTTATCGATCCCACAAGGAAGTTTTGTTATAATTTGAATTATGCACTATTAGTCTATTTTTATAGATACTTAAGATGAGTGAAACACACAATTAAAAAGTTTGGTTTAATAATTGTAAAGAAATTGCAATAATAGTTCTAATATTATAAGAAAATAAAAAGATAACAATAATAATAGATTGATTATCGATAAAATGAAATAGTTGGGATTACAAACTTAGTTCGTCATTAGTTATAAAAGATGTATTGGAGATCATAAGATGAATTTACTTATTATGTTGTGTAGATTCGATTTTCCTTATAAAGACGGTTTCTCTTTCGAACTATAAAACGTCCCTTACATATTGAATCAATCCACTATATTTCTATGTTGATTGGCTTCAATACATAGCATTAGGATTTATGAAAATAACTCAAAGAATCATCTAAGGACTAGGGGTATATTTCTATCCCCTAGAACAACTTAGAGTGAAGATCATTTGATCTAATCAAACATATTTTCTTTCGAAACATATGAAGACCATAAATATCTTCATTAATTGGCCAAATAAATAAAGATTGTTAAAACAATGAAAATCACACACAATAATAAGTAATTCACAATAGATCTTTTATACAACATTAATAACATGACTAACCTTGTTTATAATCCCAACTAAAGATTACTTAGCCCATGAAGAGTTTATTACACATATTACAAGCTTTGGTGGTCATGTTTAGTTGAATCAAGAGAAAGAATTGATCCTAACTCCCTTAGTAGGTAAAGGAGATAGAAACAATAAACTCTCTGAACAACATATGTTATACCACACTTACAAAGATCACTCAAGAACACAAGTGTGTTCTTCACACAAAAAGAAAAGTTTACAAGAAAATGGAAAATTATAAGATGAATGATGAATGATGAAGGATCTAAGGGGTCTATTTATACACCTAAAGTCATCTAATAGCTCCAAAACTCCAAAGATTATTACATTAGATCGGATCAATGCCACCATCCCCTCAATAATACACAAAAGTATAAAAATTAGACAAATCATAGTAATCATTAAGAGTTACTAGTAACTGGCTTCGTAAATTTGCTCATTTGAAGCTTGGATAGTTACGTTTCGGCCCAATTTCTCGACTTTGCGTTTTTGCCCTGCATCTTCTTCGGATGATAACTTTTGATATATAACTCCGATTTTGAATCGGAAAGATCGCCGAATTCGTCTCGGAAAGCCCTACAACATGAATATATCAAAATTCAATAAAGAGAATATTTATTAAACATGTTGTTTCTTGAGTAATTCAGTTATTTAATCCGATCATCATCCGATAAAAATAAAATTATTAAAACTAATAAATTAAAAGCAAAATACGAGTAGACTAGCTCAATTATGGGTGAATTTTATCGATACAAACCATGGATAAGTGTTCAAAACTGACACTTATCACACCCCCAAACTTGAATTCTTGCTAGTCCCGAGCAAGACTCTTTATTATTCACACTCCAAAAATAAAATAAAAAATAAAACAAAAATAATAAAATTAATACACACATAAATTAAAATGTAAAAAGAGAAAAGGAGATCAAAATGCCATTAATAAACAACAACCAGCTTTATACAGTAGATAGAAATGAATCAAGATTCAAAATAAATCTACTAATGTTTTTGAAGTTAAAACACGGTTTTTATTTTGTAATTCCAAAATGTAAGGTTTCCCCCCAAAAGGTTGATTATTTCTTTCCCACTCGTGATACACACGACTCCCTTTAATGGTTGCTCTCGATCACTCGTTTATTTTTCGACTCAATATGAAGAAGAATTTCATTGGCGTCATCAAATATTGTGATTTTCACAAAATTGAGTGTATTGAAATCCAGTCGCTAATTAATTCAAATATGCTCATAAACTACGTCCCTTTTAGTGATAGCTTTCACACCGTTATTTGCTAACGTGTAGCTCTTTTCACTAACACAATTTCTATCTCATTATTTTTCTTTCGTAAAAAGGTGATAGCTTTCACACCGTTATTTGCTAACGTGTAGCTCTTTTCACCAATTTTTCGAGACTAAGACTACGCACCAACAATGGTTAGTCCTTTATTTTTCGCAAAATTTAAGACTTCCAAAATTAGGCAGCTGTTGCTGCTCAACACTTCTCCTTTTCGTCATTTATTTTTTTAGGTGATAGCTTTCACACCGTTATTTGCTAACGTGTAGCTCTTTTCACCAATGACTCCTTTTTTTTTTTTAGGGAATAGAATTTTTGCAGAAAATCATTTTTTAGTTAAGCATGAAAAATCAAAAACTCCACAAATTAAGTAAATTTCAGTTTTATTTTTCATCAACCAATTGATTCTTCTTTTCTCAAGGTAACGAATGACTCGATTTTATATGATAATTACAAGACTCGGAAAGAGAGACTAAGGCTCAAAAATTTTTGGAATATACAATTTTTTTACCGGTTAAAACGATTTTAGAAGCTTGTATATAGCTAATTTATTGGTGTTATGGCCAGATCTAGAAATCTCAAAAATCAAAATACTATAAATATATATATATATATAATAAAAAAAAATTAAGGCAAATAACCAAATCAATCAAAACACACCAAAAACCAAATCAATCAAAACACACCAAAATAATTAAACAAACCACCCCCAAACTTGAAAATAAAACGGTCCTCAGTTTTAAAAATAAAAAACATAAAAATTAATGCAGAAAAGCAGAATACTCCCTGTTAAGAAAGTTGATGTCTGAGCTAACGCCTTTTAAAATCTGCAAGAGAATAAATATACGAGGCACACAACAAAAGAAAATAAAATATACTCGTAAGTATAACACAATTTTTAAGATGCGCATCAAGAAAGTCCGAAGAGTCGCCTTACGCTGCCATCAAAGTTTTTATAAAAGCAAAACACGAAATAAACATTACAGTAATGAAATAAAAATACATAAATCGCGAATAGATGCGCGTCAAGAGATCAAGAAGAAACTCCTTAAGCTGCCATCATTTAGCACGATTATTACACACGACGGAAAGTAAAAATACAAGAGGTCCGACATGAGTTATCAAAGGGAGAGGAATGAATCCACTTTTCATTTTCTCACGGTAAAATCTTCTACCCAGACAATTTTAGCTAGAGCTAGATCTGGTTGAGGAACAAATTCATTGAGTTTTTTGATTAGTTCTTCTGGTGTTGTTGCAACGACTATGATTCTTTTTGCTCGCTCGGAAATAAAGCCCTTTTCAGCAGAGTAGTCGATGAAAGACAGTAAACCATCAAAGAAACCATTGACATTAAGCACTCCTATTGGTTTTTGATGAACATTTAGCTGGGCTCTGGTAATCACATGAAAAAGTTCCTCAAGGGTGCCAAAACCACCGGGAAGGGTGATAAAGGCGCCAGAATTATTTATCATGTGAGTTATGCGATCTTGCATATTCACAGATCTAAACTCATCTCCAATAGTTGACCCGGTGATTTTACGTTCAGCCAGAGGTTTTGGGATTATTCCTAACACTCTCACTCCTTCCATATAGGCAGAAGCAGCAGCTCGTCCCATTAATCCTAGACTTCCTCCTCCGTAAACTACATGAATGCATTTTTCTTCTAAGGTACGACCCAAGTTGTGGGCTGCTTCAGTAAAGCATGCCTCTTTTCCAGAATTAGCTCCACCAAAAATGCATACTGTGTTAAATTTTTTTGTTGAAGATGATGACTCCATTTTTGAAAAGAAAAAAAAATTTTAGAGAGAAACAGAGAAAAGTGCAAGTTTGAGGGAATGAATGAAAGAAACCAGTAGAAAGTTTATTTATAGAAGAAAAAGAAGGTTAAAATTGTTTAACAAGTTTGTGATTGCGTTTGATTGTGCTTCAACTACTCAATAGAATAATGAAAGCTTTTATCGCATATCACATTTTTTATTTAGAAAATCTCACCACACGACAAAAATAAAAGATACTTACGCGTATGTACAGTAGTTGTGATTGTGGCTCACATCTTCCTCTGATTTTACGTTCAGAAACGGCCTAAACGCCTTCTATGAGTCGGGGAGAAGCTTCCCATCCAATTTTCTTACAAATTGGCAAACAGGGTCTTTTAACGTCAGATTCCCAAGACGTTGTTCATATTCTGGTTTGAATTTATTCCACAAACATTGAATTCCGTAATACATAAGTCCACTAGGATGCGTGTCAAGAGAAATTTCGATATTATCTAAATTCTCCTTATTCAGACCATCATTAATGAACTGAATTTTATCTTCTCTGTTTGTAGATGGAATTCCTAAAGATCGACATTTTGCATTACAGTTCCATCTAGCACATTTATAGCAAACGGCTAGTATCTTTGCTCGTCGTTTCTTGGCATATGAACTTTGTCCAAGCCCTGGTAAAAATCTAGTTGGTGTTTCTGTGAATTCACCTTCTATTCTTACTTTGGCTTCGATAATGAATCTTATGTCAAAAGGTATGCTTTTATTCGTAAGCAACCTCATCCTCTCAAGCCTTGTCTTGTAAATTTTTAAAATTGCATTTTTGCTTAGAAAGGGAAATCTTTTTTCAATTTTAAACAATGTTTCGTCCATGATAAAAAAAACAAAAATAAAAAGATAATGAAAATAATTGAATAAAATATTTACAAATATCAGTTGTTGTGGGAAACTGAAAAATCCGACTTTAATAGTCACGGAGTACCGTTATCCGCCACTTGACCAGACAAACACAATTTAGTACTAAGTTACAACGTCGAGAAATTTGTACCTATAAAAATAGTTTACAATGTAAGATTTCAAATATAACTTATACTTCCCCGGCAACGGCGCCAAAAACTTGACACGCTTTTAGTGTAACTATCGCAAGTGCACGATATCGTATCAAGTAGTAAGTGGACTTTTTTAGTCCGGTTTATCGATCCCACAAGGAAGTTTTGTTCTAATTTGAATTATGCACTATTAGTCTATTTTTATAGATACTTAAGATGAGTGAAACACACAATTAAAAAGTTTGGTTTAATAATTGCAAAGAAATTGCAATAATAGTTCTAATATTATAAGGAAATAAAAAGATAGCAATAATAATAGATTGATTATCGATAAAATAAAATAGTTGGGATTACAAACTTAGTTCGTCATTAGTCATAAAAGATGTATTGGAGATCATAAGATGAATTTACTTATTATGTTGTGTAGATTCGATTTTCCTTATAAAGACGGTTTCTCTTTCGAACTATAAAACGTCCCTTACATATTGAATCAATCCACTATATTTCTATGTTGATTGGCTTCAATACATAGCATTAGGATTTATGAAAATAACTCAAAGAATCATCTAAGGACTAGGGGTATATTTCTATCCCCTAGAACAACTTAGAGTGAAGATCATTTGATCTAATCAAACATATTTTCTTTCGAAACATATGAAGACCATAAATATCTTCATTAATTGGCCAAATAAATAAAGATTGTTAAAACAATGAAAATCACACACAATAATAAGTAATTCACAATAGATCTTTTATACAAACATTAATAACATGACTAACCTTGTTTATAATTCCAACTAAAGATTACTTAGCCCATGAAGGGTTTATTACACATATTACAAGCTTTGGTGGTCATGTTTAGTTGAATCAAGAGAAAGAATTGATCCTAACTGTTGGGTACCAAATCGGATATTTGCGCCGTTTTATGCGGAAGCTAAAATAAATTGCGGAAAAATAAATCACACAAGGATTTATAGAGGTTCGGCTATTAACGAAGCCTACGTCCTCTCTCGATGTATCTTTTTCTATAGGCTTAAGATCAAAACCTCTACGCCTCTCTTCTATCGGTCGAGGGATTACCGTTACAAGCTCGTCTTCTATCGGTCCGAGTAAAACCGTTTTTCCTTTTCTATTGGATAAGGAATCAACCACTCTAGCTTTCTATGGGTACTAGATAAACCTCACTAAGATAGCGATTGTGATTCTAACAATGCCGGATCCTTGATCCTAATAACACCGAATCAAATCATATCTTTTCTTTTTATCGCTCGTGTATGATCTTGTGTATAACACTCAATCTCTCTTAATTAAGCTCAAGAACAACAACTATAATGTTTACAATGATATAACACGTATGTATGCTTTGCTCAATGTTGTTGTATGGAATAATACCAACTCCTTGGTATTTATAGCCTTCTTCCTCCTTACTAGCCGTTCTTTGCCATTGACTAGCTAGCGTGCGCTAGCCTTCCTTCTTAGCGTGCGCTATCGCACATTTTGCTCTAGCGTACGTAAAGGCTTTCATGTAGCGTCGTTAATCACTTTATATTTCATCCGGTAGCTCGCCTTATGCGATTAGCGTGCGCTACCACTTCCTTTGTAGCGTGCGCTAATCCAATATATCCGTTGCATGGATTGTCAAAGTGACCGTTTGATATGCTGACTTTGACCTGCGTTCGGATTGACCAGATTCAAACATCTTAGCGTGCGCAAATCATCCTTTGTAGCGTGCGCTAATAATAGAGGGTAGCGTGCGCTAATAATAGAGTGTAGCGTGCGCTATCCATCTGCTGACTTCACTGCAGCTTACTTCGATACTAGGCTGGAATGCAGCTGACTCCTCGTTAGCGTGCGCTAACATATGTCCCTTAGCGTGCGCTAATGATAGAGGGTAGCGTGCTCTAATAATAGAGTGTAGCGTGCGCTATCCATCTGCTGACTTCACTGCAGCTTACTTCGATACTAGGCTGGAATGCAGCTGACTCCTCGTTAGAGTGCGCTAACATATGTCCCTTAGCGTGCGCTAATGCAGTCCAGATTGCAACTTTTGCGTCTTCGTCTGCTTCGCCGTTTTGCTTCGCCTCGATGTTGTTTTGTAGTTTAGCAACTTTAATCATCAAAACACAAATTAAATAATGTGTGGAATAAATATTCCAACAATCTCCCCCTTTTTGATGATTACAAAACAACTCTTGAATTGGATAATCTGTAAAAAATAATATATATATTTCTACGAATCAAAGTTTTCGGCTTTGATCGTTTCGTTAGTTTCTCCAATCCTTTTCTTTTTCTTCTTTTTCGACTTCTTCATTTTTCAACTCCGTCGTTTCTCGTTTTTCAAATTTTTTCAACTCCCCCTATTTGTATGCTTTTCTTTTCTTTTCGACTTCTTCGATTTTTCTCATTTTTATCTCCTCTGCATCTCCTTCTCATTTTTATCATTTTTATCTCAATTCATATCTTTCTCCCCCTTTTTGTTTTCATCAAAAAGTAAAAAAAATATAAAGGATACCAAATGAAATATGCATGATACCTATTTATGCATTAATAAGGGTATAAACTCCCCCTGAAAATATTATTTCATTAAAAAAATACTCCCCCTGAGTAAAATACAAACATTAATTTTTGGGGATCCAACATAAAGTTGGTTTTTATTTGGAAACATAGACGGTATTTGAAACCATTGTTCCTTTAGGAACCCAAATTTTCTTAATTTTTATCGTCCGCTTCGGGCTTTTGCAACTTGAAATATGATGCCCGATTTTCAAACACTTTTCGCAATGGGGTATTTTAAAATTAACGGATTCGTTTTTCAAACGAGTTTTGAATCCTAACCCCTCTTTATTCAAAGTAAACTTTTGAACACCAAGCATTTGTTCAAATTTCTCATTTCCGCACGAGAATTTCTTTGTCAAAGATTTAAGCTCGGTTTGGATTTTAGCGAGATCATTCTTCAAAATATTTTCATTTTCAATACACTTTGAATGATCGATTTCAACAAATTTTCCCTTTTCGATAATTTTGGAATTTTCAATTTCCAAGGATTTAATTTTAGACTTAAGGGATTTGATTTCCGATAATGCATTTTGAAAATCTGTATGAAGTAATTCAAATGCATCAAAAAGTTCATCACGGGAGGATGTACTAACCTGACTTTCGACGTCGCTGTCGTCGAACGAACTCCGGGCCATGAGAGCGAGATTATTTTGATTGATGAAATCATCTTCTTCATCTTCATCGCTCCAAGTAGCCACGAGAACCTCCTTCTTGGGTTTGACACGACAATGCTTAGCGAAGTGGCCTGGTTTTCCACATAATCGACAAGAGTTGTCGAATTTCTTAGATTCGCCCGAGATATCCTTCTTCCTCCGGTTTAATAAGGTTTGAAACTTATTAATGTTTTTGGCATAATATGCCGATTCTTCGTCGCTTTCCTCCACCTGAATTTCTTCTTTCTTCCTCGACATCTTAGCCTTCATGGCTAACGATCGTTCCTTCGGCTTCGGCTTGACACTTCGTGATTTTAAAACAATCTCATAATTGATTAGTGAACCAACAAGGGCACTAAAATCGAGCGTGTTGAGGTCTTTAGATTCCATAATCGCGGTCACGGTGCCGTCCCATTCGCTAGGTAGTGATCGTAAAATTTTCTTAACTTTTTCACTACTAGATAATGGTTTGCCAAACGAAGCTAGTCCATTGGTGATGACCGAGAATCGGTCGAGCATATTGGTGATGGACTCGTCACCCTTCATCATGAATAACTCGTAGTCATGGAGAAGCATATTTATCTTCGTCTCCGTGACTTGAGTCGTCCCTTCGTGTGTGATTTCTAGAATTTTCCATATTTCTTTCGCACTCTCACACGATGAGATTCGATTGACCTCTTAGGATTTAAGGCACAAAATAAGAGTTGAGTAGCCTTACAATTTAGATGGTCATTTTTCCAATCGGCATGGTCGTATTCTTGAAAGATTTGAGCGCATACCGTCGGATTTGATTGGAACTTTCGGGCCAAGGCAGATAATCTTCCAAATTTCGATGTCGTATGCTCGGATGAATATCGACATCTTCTTCTTCCACGTCAAATAATTTGAGCCATCAAAGAATGGTGGTCGGTTGAGAGCAAGGCCTTCGACGGGAGCCATTTGAAAAGCCATTTGGATCTTCTCCTCGGATGTTAAGTCGCAGATTGAGTACCGCTCGATACCAATTGTTGGGTACCAAATCGGATATTTGCGCCGTTTTATGCGGAAGCTAAAATAAATTGCGGAAAAATAAATCACACAAGGATTTATAGAGGTTCGGCTATTAACGGCTTCACGTCCTCTCTCGATGTATCTTTTTCTATAGGCTTAAGATCAAAACCTCTACGCCTCTCTTCTATCGGTCGAGGGATTACCGTTACAAGCTCGTCTTCTATCGGTCCGAGTAAAACCGTTTTTCCTTTTCTATTGGATAAGGAATCAACCACTCTAGCTTTCTATGGGTACTAGATAAACCTCACTAAGATAGTGATTGTGATTCTAACAATGCCGGATCCTTGATCCTAATAACACCGAATCAAATCGTATCTTTTCTTTTTATCGCTCGTGTATGATCTTGTGTATAACACTCAATCTCTCTTAATTAAGCTCAAGAACAACAACTATAATGTTTACAATGATATAACACGTATGTATGCTTTGCTCAATGTTGTTGTATGGAATAATACCAACTCCTTGGTATTTATAGCCTTCTTCCTCCTTACTAGCCGTTCTTTGCCCGGTTGACTAGCTAGCGTGCGCTAGCCTTCCTTCTTAGCGTGCGCTATCGCACATTTTTGCTCTAGCGTACGTAAAGGCTTTCATGTAGCGTGCGTTAATCACTTTATATTTCAGTCCAGTAGCTACTGCCCTTAACAGTTAGCGTGCGCTACCACTTCCTTTGTAGCGTGCGCTAATCCAATATATCCGTTGCATGGATTGTCAAAGTGACCGTTTGATATGCTGACTTTGACCTGCGTTCGGATTGACCAGATTCAAACATCTTAGCGTGCGCAAATCATCCTTTGTAGCGTGCGCTAATAATAGAGGGTAGCATGCGCTAATAATAGAGTGTAGCGTGCGCTATCCATCTGCTGACTTCACTGCAGCTTACTTCGATACTAGGCTGGAATGCAGCTGACTCCTCGTTAGCGTGCGCTAACATATGTCCCTTAGCGTGCGCTAATGATAGAGGGTAGCGTGCGCTAATAATAGAGTGTAGCGTGCGCTATCCATCTGCTGACTTCACTGCAGCTTACTTCGATACTAGGCTGGAATGCAGCTGACTCCTCGTTAGCGTACGCTAACATATGTCCCTTAGCGTGCGCTAATGCAGTCCAGATTACAACTTTTGCGTCTTCGTCTGCTTCGCCGTTTTGCTTCGCCTCGATGTTGTTTTGTAGTTTAGCAACTTTAATCATCAAAACACAAATTAAATAATGTGTGGAATAAATATTCCAACACTAACTCCCTTAGTAGATAAAGGAGATACAAACAATAAACTCTCTGAACAACATATGTTATACCACACTTACAAAGATCACTCAAGAACACAAGTGTGTTCTTCATACAAAAAGAAAAGTTTACAAGAAAATGAAAAATTATAAGATGAATGATGAAGGATCTAAGGGGTCTATTTATATACCTAAAGTCATCTAATAGCTCCAAAACTTCAACATTATTACATTAGATCGGATCAATGCCATCCATCCCCTCAATAATACACAAAAAGTATAAAAAATTAGACAAATCATAGTAATCTGTCAAGAGTTATGGCCGTAACATTCGGGAGTTACGGCCAGAATAACAAGTGACTTACGGCCGTAACCCCGAATGTTACGGCCGTAACTCGGCTTCGTAAATTTGCTCATTTGAAGCTTGGATAGTTACGTTTCGGCCCGAATTTCTCGGACTTTGCGTTTTTGCCCCAGATCTTCTTCGGATGATAACTTTTGATATATAACTCTGATTTTGAATCCGGAAAGACTGCCGAATTCGTCTCGGAAAGCCCTACAACATGAATATATCAAAATTCAATAAAGAGAATATTTATTAAACATGTTGTTTCTTGAGTAATTCAGTTATTTAATCCGATCATCATCCGATAAAAATAAAATTATTAAAACTAATAAATTAAAAGCAAAATACGAGTAGACTAGCTCAATTATGGGTGAATTTTATCGATAAAAACCATAGATAAGTGTACAAAACTGACACTTATCAGCAAGTCCTATGAACCCGACTGTTTTCAGGTTGTTGTGCATATGTCGTACACAAAACCTGTGAGCTGACCCAGAAAACACTTTCTGAAAGCTTGAATGAGACCCTTCTGATTATCACTAATAAATGTGAATTGCTCGTTGTTTATTTGCAAATCTTGCTTTAAAATAGTTAGAAACCACTCCCAGATTTCACCATTTTCCTTCTCTACAACTGCATAAGCAACAGGGAACAAATTGTTGTTCCCATATCATCAACCCCTAAAACTATCAACAAAATACCCCCATGCTTGCTTTTTAACCAACATCCATCAACTCCTAGAAGTGGTCTACATCCAACTAAAAAAACTTTCTTTAAGGCATCAAACCAAACATAAAATTTGTTCGAATCTAGTCACCCCCTCATCTAACTCAGTCCCTAAGATTATGGTTGATCCTGGATTAGTCTTTCTAAGTTCGTAAGACTCTCATGTTAGAGAGGTATTATCCGGCTCCACTTCATGAAGCCAAGTTATCAGAGGTTTTAAACCCCGAATCCGCAGAGGACGAGGGTATTGTTGTCATTGCTGAGAAGTTTCATAGGTTTCTTCAGTTTGCTTCGTCTGTTATCCGTACTGGGGAGGATAAGATCAAGTATTTTAGCAAGAGGCTAAACCCTCAGTTGAGGATGCAGTTGCTCAATCATAATTGCAATTCACTTAGTGAATTCATCAAGAAGGCTCTTGGAGCAGAGCTTTTGATCAAAGAGCTTACTCGGAAGAACCCTTCAGTTTCTTCTAGTGAGAGGACTAGGATGCCGGTTCGTTCAGAGGGACATCGGGATCTGACATCTAAGAGGTCGTTTTCTAGTAGAGTTCGTGCTGGGAAGACATCTTCATCTCATACGACGAGTTCGATTGTTGTTTTCTTTAACTGTGATTCAGCAGGGCACGTTAGCACTCGTTGTACGGTGCCAGCTTTTGTTTGTCATTCATGTGGGAGGCACGGACACCTTCAGAAATACTACAGGAGTTCTAGTACCAGTAGATCTCAAGAGAGCTCGCAGGCCTCGAGAGATTTTGTTACTCCAGTCCATACTTTATCCAATAGGTCCTATCAGGCTTCGGGAGCCAGAGGTAAGGACAGCCGAGGAGGAGGAGCGAGCTCAGATTTGGGCCTTCCCTGAATCGATGAGATGGAGAAGATCGGTGATCTGCAGGATATCGATGTTGGGTACATTTGAGATGTAGCCTCGATTTGTATTTTCCTTGTTTTTCGAATTGATGTTTGACTCAACCTGTATTGTAGTATTGTGGTTGTGAACCGTTTGTTATTGATCTATCTTGTAATGATAGTAATTGAGAATATTGAGATTTGAGTCATTTGATGTGATTTTCCTTCCTTTTGGTGTTGTACCCGAGATTTTGTGATAATCTGGGTAATTATTCATTGTGATTCGAGACGTCAAGTCGTGAGGAATTGGGCGTGCGATTGATATGGTCCCGAGGACTATGTCTGCATTGTTATTATATTTGCGTGGCGTGAGTCAGTGTTTGCATTGGCGTCCGATGTAGACGAGAATGGGGGAGTGTACACCGATGATTGTAGACATGTACAATGGGCGGCTCATGCGGGGTGTGTACGCCGGTGTTACGAGTCATGCGGTTAGTACGGCCTTCTGGCTGGTCTCTAGCGGAGGAGTCATGATTCGACTGATCTCGCACTTGGTTGAGTGTTTTTATCACTTGACTTTCACCGTGTTCAGGTGGAGGAGATGCGAGGACCCGATGGTTGCCCCAGTTGCTCAGGCGGAGTGGTTCGCATTGAGAAATATTCCTGGAGATGTTGTTTTCAGATCCTGATGGATAGTTCATATCCCGAGTTGTGTACCCTTAGTTTCGGGGACGAAATTCTTTTTAAGGGGGGGAGTATGTAATATCCGGGGGTAATTTTTTTTTTCGTTTTTACTGATGTGTTGAACTGTACGTTTACCTCGTCTTCAACATTATACATGTTGTGTTATACCATGCATAATTTTTGAGGTGCATTGGATTGTGTCCGTTCATTCGGGTTGAGATTTAATGGAACAACTTGGTTGTCCACTTTTGTTGAGCTAACGTACGTTAGCTTGTGTGCTTAATGTACGTTAGGCATTGTTCGGCATTACGTACGTTATTCTGTTTATGTTATGTACATAATGAGTGGTAAGTAGAGGGAACCTTCCTCGTGGTCAACTTTCGGACGGTGGGTCCTGGGTATCTTTGATCCGATCGACTATTGCAGTCAACGAATTCATTACGTACGTTAGGAGGTGAGCTCTGCGTACGTTATTCATGCAGCTTATTAACGTACGTAAATGGTGGTTGTTTACATATGTTAAGGTCTTCATATTTTTGGGCAGTAGGTTCTGGACTAGCATTACGTACGTTAAGTTATTGATGTAGCGTACGTAATTTTCCTTACGTACGTTATGCTTGGTGTATAGCGTACGTAATGAGATTGTCAGATTATATATCTTGGTTTCGTATTTCATTTCTTCACGAACCAAAACCTCTTTTCAAAGGTCTTTTGATACTAGTTCATTCTACAACGACTCTTAAAGAGAAAACAACTCTGTAACACCCCAAAAAGGCGGCTATTACAGTGCCGTAGACCCCACACTGCGACCCACCAGGCGATATCAAAATACAGATGAAATAAGTATTACTTTGTGATACCGAACCACAATAAATAGTCATTATTCCAATTAGGAGTTTATTAATGGTATGGCCAACAGACTTATGATACACAGGATCCGAAATACAAGTATAAACCATATGGAGATGGAATATACTTCAAATATCAATACAACCAGACAATGATTTAAATAAAGCGGAATTAAAGAAACATTACATGGTTTGAACATAACCAGACACAAAAGACATGGGCCCCCCGAACTAATATCCTTCGAACCCTTCGTCGTCACTGTGCTCTTCCCGTGCCTTGCCTTTGCCTCGACCTAAAATACAACACAAGTATTTCGCTCAAAACACAGGGTTAGATATACATGATAAATAATTCTCCCGACATTATACAATTCACATATATTAGATCTCAAAGAAAACATCCCGACTATTGAACATACCCCTCGGGCGTATGAACAATCAGTCCCAAAACGGTCGAAAATATCCAATCATACATGGACTATGAACGATTAAACAATATGGCTCAAGATGGACATCACAGTACGCCCGATCCAGAAATGTATCCGTGTACTTGTCCACCCCGTATACGGTATCCAGAATATACGTGTGACAATGTACCTAATTATCCTCACGAACTACGTCTTGTGTGCACAGTCAAATACGGAAAACATCCACGTATGACTATATAAGTGCCCGACTAAAAATCCTACACAATAACCAATCGGCACGCAGATATAATTCCAGATATGTCACGATACAACATGACAACAAATTCAACAAATCACATATCCGATTAAGGATCAAGAAAAACTCACCGAAGTGAAACAAGGACCAACGAGATCAACGATTCAAAGTGACGTGATTGGGAATGCAATCCCATGATGAAAAATGGACCAACGTCACGGACAATATCAAATTACGAGTCACAAATCCATAAATATTTCATATACATGAAACGTATAAACATCACAAGAATTTAATCATCATTATAACCAAGTAAGATAACTTGCCTCAATACGGAGAGGAGAATAATCCTCTCTTGTCGAAATGAACGAACGGTCCTCGACTAATATCGGTTACTCGAACAATCAACCTTGAACGAAATACATTTCACTCAATAACACATCCATATAATTATCGATATTGAATTTAGGAAGACGACACCCTACATTCCATTTGAATAGTTTTACTATCTAAAATATCGAAGTCTTATTCTAAGAATTCTTTTTACCCCAATTCATCCTTACAATCGGTTCACAAGACGTTACCGAATATTCGCATGATTCTTTATAACTAAGAATTTATCAAGAACATGTTCAACCATCACTTATGTTGTCAATATCCTCTTACGTTGATTAAACTTTCCAAGAACATCACAATGTTGAAAGTAATATTCTGCACAACTATGTTCGTCACTACATCACATCTAGATTAATAAAAAGTTATTGTTGTATTCATCAATATCCTTATCATTCCTCAAAGACGTGTGAAGCTGAACCATGATGATGTTAAAATTTCTAAGATTTCTGAACAAGAGAACATAATCCTATCTTTAACATTGTCAAGTTATTCCCAAGGTAATTAAATACCTAATATGGTGTTTAAACACTTTATGATATCAATTCTATTGATTAGATCTAACTATGATGAAGCTAACTGATTATCAATGTTCTACTGAGATTAATTCGTCCAGCAAGATGAGCATGATAATTACAAACATGGTTACTATCACTATAACATCAAGAACACATCCATTCCAAACCCTCATTTATCATATTCATCAAGAAGTGTTAAAAAGTTTAATTATAACCATGTTTTACTTGATTAATTTAACTCTAGGTGAAGTATACCTCATTACTAATATCAACATACGAAAAATACAGAGGAGAAATGCACACATACCTCCAGAAACGAAGAACAACCCTCAACACTACAAGAAATACACTCCAAGCTCAAGAACACCTTCTAAACTTCAAAGTAATGAGCTCCACTCCAAGATTTAAGGCTCAAACATAAGTTGTAGGAGGTTGATATCGGTTTAGGGATGCAGGGGGACGATATATGGAGAGAAAATCGGGTTGGAGTTGTGAAGAAATGAAAAACAGGCTGTGTCTTTAAATAGACTGTACAACCTTAACGTACGCGATCGAACAAATTTAGCGTACGTTAACACTATTACGTACACTAACCAGTTGGTGTTACGTACGTAATCGACTTACAGGGGCTACTGTCTTGACTTCACATGCCATTAACGTACGCTAAATAAAAAGGTATTACATACGCTAAAAATGGTTGACTCTGACCGACACGACAACCCAATCATCCTTCACGTGCATGGCAACGGATAACAACCTCACGTGCGAAAGTCAACTGATGTCTGATTCCCTCTTAACGTACACAACGCATAACGAATTACGTACGTTAAGGCACAAGCTTAACGTATGTTAATCAAACTATGTAGCGTACGCTACACCACCAGAATAGGTCCCAAAAATGCAACTCTCCAATTAACTTCGAACCAACAAACATAAAGTGAATAACAACGATAACTACTCAATTCCGTAACATCTCGACATTAAAATCATATATTAAATACAACATGATTCAACGATATTCAAATTATCTGAACAATACAACAGTAAGGATGAAGGATTGCAGTCGGATATTACATGTTATAATTATTCTAAATATTTTTCTTACTTTTAATTTAATTTTTTCTGTAGAATCAATCGAGCAAATAAATTAAATTAAAGTTAAATTTTCTTAATATTTGATTTAATCATAACGCATGACTTCAAAATTATAATCAATTCTTGCTAATTTAAAACTAAATATTTTTATTGAACTAAAAGTTGAAAAAATATAGCAAAAAAATCATATATATATATATATAAATGTTTATTATAATAATAATATATATGAATAAAAAAAACTCGGGTACCCGGGTGACCTGACCCGGAATGTCGGGTACCCAAAAAAGCGGGTATCCGGATTTTATAGGCCGGGCCAAGGGCCGTCTAAATAGGTACCCGAAGTTCCGGGTACCCAAAAAAGCGGGTACCCAAAAGTCGGGTACCCGCTTATGAACAACCCTAGTTATAGGTATGCTGATGGGATCAGTATACACGGAGACAACTCACCTTGATTCGATCAACCGATTTCACTCCGGGATAGTCAATGACTGAATCGAAAAGTTGTGATGGATATACGTGAACCTTTGACTTGAGGATTCAGTAGGAGATGTGCTTGTGATATTAAGTTAATCATTAGAGTAGTTCGATCCAATCACTAATTGATGGGGTCAACCTGAAGTGCAACTTAATAGACAAGTAGCAGTCTCTAATGGATACCAAGATAGGATTCTGTCTCCTGTAAGTGAGCAGGTAAATATCCTATACGGTTAATGGCGAATGAGATCATAAGTCTTTGGCCAAAGTATTAAGAGTTAGTTGTATTTGATACACGATAGCTCGGTGATCTCGGTTTGCATTAACAAATGCATAGAGTCAAGTTATAATAGGATTTGACATTACCGTGACCCTAATACTTGATCGGGACATTTGATTGAAGGGATTATACGTATACGGTATTCATAAATAAAGGTTTTGGAATGATCTCAATCATTCGTTCTTAGTTGGGTTACAGTGTGAGCCACGGGACTAGCTAAGTATTACTTACACTCTTTGGTTCCTCCCGCTGCCGACTGAGACGAACCTCCGGAGTCGCGGCGCAGGAAAAATGATGGAATAAAATAAGGATATTCTCTCTTTATAAATATTAGACATTAGATGTCTAAATTAAATTATTGGATAATGGTTATTTTTGTTCCGGGAAATCCTTCCCGTATTGGTGTCTTACCTAATACTAGCTGTAGGGGGATAAGAGTTATGGAAGGTTCTAGACTCTTCCATAAGTAGTTGGATCCTGTTAGATGTCTTACCTTAACTAGGAATCCTATGTATGGAAAGACTCTCTTTGTAATGCCTATATAAAGGCCCCTCTATTCATTGTTATCAATACAATTGATTTGCTGTCTTTACTTTTCTCCTCAAACACGTTATCAGCACGTAGCTCGAACGAAAGAAAAAAAAAATCGGCCAAAGCCTACCGCCGAGCTCCGCCGCCGGACCGCCGCCGTCAGCCTCCGTCCCCCGCTCACCCCGCCGCCTGAACCGCTCCAGCCACCACCGGACCAACCACTGGCCGCCGCCAGCTTGCCGCCACTGGCCAGCCGCCGCGCCGCTCCGGGCCAGCCGCCGCCGTCCAGATCCGCCCAGAGCCGCCGAACCGCCGATGCCCAGCAGCCACCGCCGCCCAGCGCCACCGCTGCCAGCCGCCCGCCGAGCACCGCCGCTTGCCGCCACCACCTTCCGCTGCTCGCCGCCGCCACCAGCCGCCCGGCCACGGCCGCTGGCCACATGCCGCCGCCGCAGGACCGCCACCGACTAGCCCACCTAGTCCGACCTGGGCCCGACTCTGACTAAAACCCGAACATCAACTTATCTTGAGCCGCCAAAATTGCGCCTCCGGTTTCACGTCGTCGCATCGAGTACCAACCGGTAGATCGAAGCACACCACAGATTCAGCACGTGCCTAATTTTATAATCGAGGTAACTATCTGACTTGTCCCTTTTCAATTCTCTCATTTTGGGAATTTTTCTTTTGGGGACACGGGTTTTGGGTTCTTTATCTCCCATGCTACTTTGCGGTGAATGAGACCGCGAGAGAAGTCGGTATCTCTGCGTGTCGAAGAAAACTGTGTGACGGTCCTGGGGGAGTCACGGAATTGTTGAAAAGTCGATACTTGTGGTTGTTGCATACACCACGTATCTGGGTGCGATCTGATATCGCCGTTTTTTTTTGTCGACTTTACTAAACAACAATTAAGGGAAGTAAATCGAGTAACGGTTATGTTACACGCTTTTAAAAGCATCGATTGTGACCGTTTACATTGTCACTGAAAATCCAACAAGACTAACTTCCTCTTGTTTATATCTTGTAGATGGCACAAAGCTCCAATGTTCATCCGGAGTTCGACATCATTGACCATGCTGGTAAGGAGTACCATAGGTGGGTCTCAGACGTCGCATGCGTCGGTAAGAGATTTACCACCACCATCTTTCCTCTAACGAGCCTACCGCTCAAGAACCGAGCGAGGAAACCAAGGCTAATGCACTGATGTACTTGCGTAGATATATACATCCGTTGTTGAAAAAGTGTTATATGAACTTACAAACCCCTAAAGAACTATGGGATACACTCGAACAACAATTTAATAATGTGCATGATCAGCGCTTCCCGAATTGCAACTTCTGGGAGCAAATCCGATTTTGGATTATGCGAATGTGGAAGCCTATAATCAAGCTATCCTCGATCTTCGTGCTGATCTTGGTTTTTGTGGTGTCAAGAAGTCTGATCAAGATTTGATGGAGAAGACTCTTAACACGTTTCCCGTGGGAGCAAGTGTAATTGCTCATCAGCTGCGCGTTGCCTATGAGGAAGGGAGAATTAAGAACTTTAGTGACCTTATCTCCCACCTCGCGAAAAAAGAAAGGCACCATGAAATTATTCTCAATAGCAATGCGCGCCCAGCTGGTACGAAGCCGATTCCGGAAGTGAATCAAGCTACCCACAGGAAAGCACCACGACAAAATAGAAAAGGCAATGCTACTCAGTTTTTGCGAGCACCACGAATGCATGACTCGAGCAAGCGAGGGAAAAGACGAGGTCGTCGTTCCAACGTGTGGAAGAGGCAAGGTGGCTCGGCCACGGGACCTAGTGGAACCCAACCACGTGGGCCGCCTCCTGCCGCCGGGAATGGAACCACTCCAAAGGAAGGCCGGAATTGCTATACTTGCGGATCGAAGAAGCATACTTACCGCAATTGCAAAGCGCCAAAGAACATCCAAGCTTACTACAAGCACTATAAACAATATTTGACTCAAGAGTCGAATTACATGGAAGAAGATAATGAGAATACGGAGGTGAACCATATTGAGATCCAGACTGAGATCCCTCCTCTCACCATTGCGGACAAAGACCAACATATGGATGTTGCCGACTTTGACTAGTTTTACGCTTTGGTTATGTTTTGTCTTGTTTCTAGTTTCCGAGAACTACTTTGGATTTTCATGAATGTAATAAAGTTGGCCATGATGAATAAAATTCTTTTAATTGTTGTGATTGTGCAAAGATGAATTTTATTTTTTCCCTTCTAAAGCATGTTTGGTTTATCACAAAATAATTGCTAGCAATGAATTGCTTGGTTAAAAATTTGATACATTGGTAGGATTTCATCAAAACTTTTGATCAAGACTAGGCGCATCCTCCTTGGTATTTGTTTATGCTTTGAGAGTTCAAACGAAATCAGTGGTTTTTAAATGACCTTTAGTCAGACTCGACATTCCTACTTTCTCTGCAAGTCTACCAAGTTGGAGTTACCGAAAGGATCATTAGTAGAGATATAAATCGAAAACCAAGATGCGTTTTAAAGTATTTAAACGCTCCTATGGCCATATTTCCATAGTATTGTATCAACAATAATGCCTTTGAAAAAGGCTTCAACCTTGCTCTTTCACTCAACAATAGGGAAATACCAAAATAGCAAATTGAAACGAGCACTGAGATCTGAGTTTAATGATCCAGAAAGTGCACGACCTATGGACAGAAAGATACGGAAGTCTAGTTTCCAAAACAACTGACCGTTAGTCCATAGCCTTCTTAACGAAGAAGTTATTGCTGTTTTAGTGAACAAAGGTCAAGCTGCGCGGAAATTATTTCCAGCGATTATGCTAACTTTGATCCTAACCAACTTGGTCGAATTTCCCCAAACTCGATGTAAATGAGTTTTCGCTATGTCTCTAATCATAAGACTAATCGAGTTTCATGTCTTATTGTAGATGTCTCATGGCGAAATTGAGTGCCTTGCTGATAGTGGAACAACCCACACTATTCTTCGGAATAGGCAATTATTCAAGGATATTGTGCCATACATATCCTCAGTGACAACAATGATTGGTTCCTCCCAAGTAATTCAAGGGAGGGGACCTGCTCATTTCTTGCTACCTAATGGTACGCATATTAATGTCACAAATGCTCTTTATGCCCCAAGAGCAAACCGAACCTTGCTAAGTTTTAGGGACATCCGTGCCAACGGTTATCACCTTGATACACATTGTGAGAAAGGGACAGAATTTTTGTATGTTACTCTGGTAGAATGCGGAAGATGCCGCATTCTCGAGAAACTTATGAGTCTAAGTAGTGGTTTATACCAGACTACAATAAGGGTTATTGAATCCTATGCTGTGAGTCACGAACTGTGTGATTTCGAAGCATACCAACTATGGCATGACCGACTCGGTCACCCTGGACGCGACATGATGATTCGCATTTTGAAAAACTCACATGGTCATCCGTTTTTCAAGTCCAGAAAACGATTGGAAGCACCACTCGATATCGGCATTGATGTGAGTGAGCTTGATACCGTATCACCGGGACTAAAGATCGCACGCCCCAATAAGGTTGACGGTGCATCTCTCGTAAATCCCGAGGCTTCCGTGGCAATTTCTAATGCCCATAAATTGTTTTGTAAAGCCTGTTCACTAGCAAAGTTGATACCCTCTCCGTCCTTTGCTAAAGACTCAACACAAAATATTCGCTTCTTACAAAGAATTCAAGGGGACATATGTGGACATATTCAACCAGAGTGCGGACCATTCAGATATTTTATGGTTCTGGTTGATGCATCGACGCGATGGTCACACGTCGCTCTGCTATCCACAAGAAACGCTGCATTTGCTAAACTCCTAGCACAAATCATCAAGTTACGGGCTAACCACCCCGACTTCCCAATCTCGTCATTAAGATTGGACAATGCCGAGAGTTTACGTCAAAGTCTTTGACGACTATTGCATGTCGATTGGGATTGATGTTGAACATCCCGTCCCCCACGCTCATTCGCAGAATGGCCTTGCCGAGGCTATGATTAAGCGGTTACACTTATCGCCCGAGCATTGGTATTGCGCACCAACTTGCCGATTTCGCTGGGTTATGCAATTTTGCATGCGGCTATACTTATTCGCCGACCCACCGCTAATCAACCGTTTAGTGCGTACGGTTGGTAAATCGGATATGAGCCTGATATCTCACGATTACGCATTTTTGGTTGTGCGGTATATGTGCCAATTACGCCTCCACAAAGATACTAAAATGGGTCCGCAAAGACGATTAGGTATATATGTTGGCTATGAATCGCCTAAAATTATCCGCTATTTGGAACCTTTGACAGAGATCTGTTCACCGCAAGATTTGCAGATTGTCACTTTGATGAGACAAACTTCCCGTCGTTAGGGGGAGAGAGGAATCGAACGATTCCAGAGAACGCCAGAAATTGTCTGGTGTGCTCCTCCTTGCCTCATCAAGATCCCCGCACGCCTCAATCCGAGCTAGAAGTGCGACGTATTCTCGCCTTCGAAAGTTGCGGATTCGATGCCCGGCGCCTTTACCGAGCATCGCGAAAGTGACAAGATCTACCATTCCCGCTGCGAATGTTCCTGCAAGGTTGGAAGTCCCAGTTATAGGGCAAGGTTCATCCTCCCAAAGGAATGATGCCACCGGCGTCAACCTTAGTGGTGGGACGGCTGCTTCGGCTGCTCTTATCCCTGCTCGAAAGAGGGGGAGGCCAGTGGGTAGAAAGGATACCGAACCTCGAAAGAGAAGAAGAACGGAGGCACAAAATCCTCTCATCATCGACACAGTGACTCCGTCACACGAGATTATCTGTGACTACGGATATGTCCTCGAATCAACAATGGAACAATCGACGGACGCGTCGGAAACTTTGTTGATGTCAGAAAATAATGAAATCTCGATGCAATGTACGAGTGAATACGTACTATTGGACAAGTCGTCCACGCTAGTCGATGATGCTTTTGCCTACTCCGTCGCTCAAGAAATTATTGAAGACGACGACGCTGAGCCGCACTCGGTTGCTGAGTGTCAACAACGAGCCGATTGGCCGAAATGGAAAGATGCAATGCAGGCTGAACTAGACTCAATGGCTAAACGTGAGGTATTTGGCCGTATCGAGCCAATACCCGTGGGCGTTAAACCAGTTGGACATAAATGGGTCTTTGTTCGTAAACGCAATGATAAGGATGAGGTCATGCGTTACAAAGCGAGACTAGTTGCCCAAGGCTTCTCGCAGCGCCCTGGCATTGACTACGAGGAGACGTATTCTCCCGTTATGGACATCATCACTTCCCGCTACTTAGTCAGTTTGGTAGTGTCCGAAAAACTGAACATGCAGCTGATGGATGTGGTTACAGCGTATCTTTATGGGGATCTAGATACGGATATCTATATGAAAGTCCCCGAAGGGATTTCATGGCCCAAATCAAGTAGCTCTAAACCACGGAGCGCGTACGTGAAATTGCGTCGCTCACCGTATGGTTTGAAACAATCCGGAAGGATGTGGTACAACCGCCTAAGTGAATACTTGGTTGGGAAGGGATACAAGAACAGTGACATCTGTCCATGCATATTCGTGAAAAGAACAGATGCAGGATTCGTGATTGTAGCCGTCTATGTAGATGACATGAATGTCATCGGTACCATAGATGAGGTCAATGAAACGGCCCGCTACCTTAAATCCGAATTCGAGATGAAAGATCTGGGGAGGACTCGATTCTGCTTGGGCTTAGAGCTAGAACATCGAGATGATGGTATACTCATTCATCAGTCTGCCTATGTCCACAAAATGCTCAGGCGATTTAGCATGGACAAGGCACATCCTCTTGCTACCCCCATGATTGGTCGAAGTATGGAAATGAACAAGGATCCGTTTCGTCCTAAAGAGGAGGATGAAGAGGTCCTTGGAGCAGAAACACTGTACCTTAGCGCAATCGGTGCGTTGTTGTATCTGGCTCAATGTACTCGTCCAGACATCACATTCTCTGTGAATCTGTTAGCGAGATTTAGCTCCGTTCCCACGATAAGGCATTGGAATAGAGTAAAACACATCTTTCGATACTTGAAAGGCTCCAGTGACCTTGGATTATTCTTTCCCTACGCAAAAGAGAGCGATATTCCGAAAGGAATTGTTGAGGTTAAGATGATGCATACCGACCGTCGATCTTCCTCTGATATTGCAGCTAAGCATGGTAGCTTGACTACCAGAAGTGCTAATGCGAGCAAACTTACCCCTTATGCAGAGAATCCTAACGACACGTTAGTTGGATTTGCTGATGCCGGTTATCTTTCTGACCCGCATAAAGGACGTTCCCAAACTGGTTATGTGTTCACCATTGGGAATACGGCGATATCTTGGCGATCTACCAAGCAGACCCTGGTTGCTACTTCCTCGAACCATGCAGAGATAATTGCATTGCACGAATCCGTAAGGGAGTGCATTTGGCTCGTCACCATAGACCATATACGAGGAACGTGTGGATTAGATCCCACTACAAAGAACCCCTACTTGCATCTTTGAGGACAATGCGGCATGCATTGAGCAGATGAAGTTAGGTTTCATAAAGGGTGACAATACCAAGCATATTGCCAAGTTCTTTTATAATTAGCGGCAATGTAAATTGTCAATATCGAAGTGAAACAAGTGAGTTCCGATGAGAATATCGCAGACTTGTTCACTAAGTCTCTGCCGAAATCTACATTTGAGAAACATGTGAGAAGCATCGGCATGTGTCGATTATCCGAGCTCAACTAAAGATGGCTCGATGGAATGAGCTATTATGTATACCTCAGGGGGAGTATACTTCACATGATTCTGACATTTGTAGTTGGTGCGTTGCGCTCTTTTTCCTCACCAAAGTCTTTGTTTTTCCCACGGGGTTTTATTTGACTTGGAAAGGTTTTTTACCGAGGCAACACCGTGTGCACCATGTTAGTATTAGCGTTCGACACAGGGGGAGTGTTCCGGGAAATCCTTCCCGTATTGGTGTCTTACCTAATACTAGTTGTATGGGGATAAGAGTTATGGAAGGTTCTTGACTCTTCCATAAGTAGTTGGATCCTGTTAGATGTCTTACCTTAACTAGGAATCCTATGTATGGAAAGACTCTCTTTGTAATGCTTATATAAAGGCCCCTCTATTCATTGTTATCAATACAATTGATTTGCTGTCTTTACTTTTCTCCTCAAACAATTTTAATTTATTGGATAAATTAAATTGGTCTAATAAATTAAATAAATTACTGGGTAATTAATTAATTCATATTCTTTCTTAGAGGATTAATATTTAATATAATTAATTAATTAAATTAATTAGTTATATTAATATTGAAACATATCAAGATTTATCTATCGGATTAGATACACGATGATTCGTTTCATGGACCGAAACAAACCAACCTCTTTTTCTATGTTGTAAGTTTGTAACCCCCTGTCTTGGTCAAATGTCTCATATTTGGTGTTTAACACCACATGTGATTATTAATATATGTTATATCTAATCTACTCATGTGATGATGAAATGAGAGTTGAACTTTGAATTCTTTATTACATTTTACTAATGTAAACTCGTTACATTTAATGACCGAGTGGGGATGGAGACTACTTACGGCTCAACATAGAGCAGAGAGAGAAAGAGGGAAAGGAAAGAAAGAAACGAAAAGGAGAGAGAGAAACTTCTTACTCCTTTTCAATTTCGAGATATAATTTGATCTTTAAATTTAATTATTTGATAGTTAAAATTATAAGAAAAATTTATCCCGTCGCTGCCATATTTTAGCAGTCGACCTTAGAGGTATCGTGATGGTGGCTGTGTTATTTCGGTCATCTTTCCGACGCGTGATAAATAGAGACACGGTGATTTCGGTGCTCGGGAATTCCAAAAGTTTCGACAATTTAGAACGTACTCATAATCGATATTTAATCAAAGGTCTTCAAGGCTATGAATTTTAAATTCATACTTTATACTTATATTCGTATATACGATGCACGAACGATTTTCTTAGGGGTTTGGTTTTATCCGATTGGATCAATTTATTTTCCGCTGCGTAACTCTGATTCATGACGGACTTGGCCAATTCCGCCATCTTCAACCCTCTGCAAGAATTCATCTTTCCTCAACTCCATAAGCTCCATCACCATCTTTTCACCTACAACTCTATCGCAAGTATCTTTCATGTCCAATCCAAGCATCCACACGTACCTACTATTCACTTGTTGATCGACGAAATATGGCCAACAAATCATAGGTTTCCCCATGACTATGCTCTCCAAAGTCGAGTTCCATCCATTCTGGGTCAAGAATCCATCAATTCTCCGGCAACTAAAGGGGCAACTAATAATGTTAAATTACAGGGATCTCCGGCAGACCTCTGGCCGACCCGTTCTCCGGCAGGATCTCCGTCGGTGGCCAGATTTTATTTTATGTAATGCCATGCCTGCCGACCTGCTTTTTGGTCAATTATTATTATTTCTTAAAATGTCATACCGACCGCCTGCTTTCCTCCGACGGTCAACCATTTTTCGTATAGGCCGATCTGAGGAATAGTGGTGACTGTTAGGAATACGCCCTCGAATGCCACTCAGATGATGAAAGAATGAGAACATTGTATTGTAATTATATGAATATTAAATTAAATAAGGTACTTATTATTTTAAATAAAAATGTATAAACCGAGTGTATAAACCTTCTTCTAGCGCTAATTTTATTGATGCCTATGTTGGTCAAACAAATCCATGTAATCATTTATGAAAGACGTAGATAATTAATTCGTGCACGTAAGCACAGATATTCCACGTAGAAGCGTGTAATTGCAATAAAAAGATTGAATTGCAGTAAAAAGATGAAAATGGCGACAAAAAATGACTGCAATATTAAATTGGTGATCTGAAATTTAGACTAGTTCTTAATTTTTTGCTTTTAAGGTGCTTAGTTTGGGAGTAAAATTCTGGCCCATCTATAATGACCCGAGCATAGGATATTTATTGAAAAAATCATGTACGGACACGTGTCATTATCTGGTTAAGCGGGAAGGTCACTAGCATTGATTAAACATGTGTCTCTCTGTTGTCGCGATAGCTAACCCAACTTTCATTTGATGGGACTCCCGCCGTTCCGCGGATCAGACACATAACGTCTTTCATGTATTTGTCGGTGCAGATTGGTCGTCTCTTGGATAGAGGACGTCAGTTTTTGGGTCCGTTCTTGGAATGTGTATCCAGATCTCCCATAGCTGACCTTAGTGGTCGGTTCTTTCATCTACTGGGCCAGATATCCAGGTCGAATAATATCCGGCTCGATAGGATTGAGACGATCTGCGAGACTTGCAGTTCGTACCTGGGCCAAATATCCCGGTCGGATAGTACCCGGCGACCTGAGATACTTTATCATTTCTACCATCCGTTTATTCGAGTAAGCTGAATATCGAGGTCGGATAACATCCAAATCAACTCCTCGATTATTGATCCACTTGTTGGCTTGACATGGCAAGGAGATCGCCCACGTCAGATCGATCACAAACAAATATAAAATTGTATATTACTCCTATTACTTTGATACCATTTGATTTGAGCTTTACGGAAAGAAGATGGGGCGAGTTCTATTTCGGACATGATGATAACTCGTATAGTACGTGAAAAAGAACAAAAAAACTCATATAGTATATGAAAGCTCTGTATCATTGGTTAATGAATTTTTATATATTAGGAGAAATATTCGTGAGCCGAAACAGCCTCTCTGTGTTAAGACAGGGGTAAGGCTGCGTACATCCGATCCCCCCTTACCCCACTTTTTGCGGGAGACATTGAGGCATTGGGGTAATGTTGTTGTTGAGGAGAAATATTCGTGAGCCATACTTATGTGGAGGATTGGATAGGTTGTGAGCCATACTTATGTCCAGGATTGGATAGGTTGTTATGCATACCACATTCATATGTAAGTATAACCCAAATATCACCAAGTAACCAATCAACTGTAATATAGATGATAAATGCAGAACTGAGATCATGCTGTCTATAAGAATTATTCCCTCAACACCAATGCTTGAAACCAGAATAGAAATTACAAACATCACCAGCTCTATCTCGTTATCTTCATCATCTTAATATCTTCAATGAGACGATCCATATCTGCCGACGAAGATCCACCGGAGCTCACGGCGGACTTGGCTAATTTGGCCATTTCTTCAGCCCTCTGCAAGAATTCATCCTTCCTCAACTCCATAAGCTCCTTCACCATCTTTTCAACTATAACTCTATCGCACGTATCTTTCATGTCCAATCCAAGCTTCCACACGGCCTCCACGTACCTACTATTCACTTGTTGATCGACGAAATATGGCCAACAAATCATAGGTTTCCCCGTGGCTATGCTCTCCAAAGTCGAGTTCCATCCACTGTGGGTCAAGAATCCACCAACAGCCGGATGATCCAACACCCCCTCTTGTGGAGCCCAACTCACCATACAACCTCTCTCCTCCGTCCCTCGAGTCAACTCCGGAGGAATCTCGTCGGAGTCCGAGTCTAATCCGATGACCGAACCAGGCCTCCGGACCCACAAGAATCTCGTCCCACTGTTCACCAAGCCATGCCAGATTTCATACATTTGGTGTTTTGTCATGACGGCAAGACTCCCAACGCTGACATAAATAACGGATTTCGGTGGCTGTTTGTGGAGCCAGGAAATGCAGCTCTCGTCTTCTTCCCAGATGCTGGTGGTGGTGGTGGGGATGGGGTGCTCCGTTTCTGCTGCGAGTCTGGTTTTCAAGTGAGCGTGGAGGGGGCCGACGGCGTAGATGTTGGGGCATATGTTGAGGATTTGAGATAAAATCGGAGCCTCGAGTTGTTGAAATGTGTTGAAAATGAGGCCTTGAGCAAGAGGGATGTGCTCGTCCTCCTTGAGAACTAGTTGGATTATACGATCGTTGAGATTGTTGGTTCGACAAAAGCTAGGTAAATCGCGGCGCCGGATAATGCCTTCCATCCCGGGTGCATTTGTAATAATCTCATCTAAGTTGTCATCTGTTGCCAAACCAAACAGAGCATGTCGTTAAGCAAGTTTCAAGTCAATGAGACTAAAAACTACACAGAAGAAAGGTCAAATGCAAACAAACAGACAGGAAAAAAAAAAAGGCAATGCTCCAATTTCATATGTATATTGTTGGTGATTTTAGTGTCACCATTCATTTTGTGTAATTGAAACTAATATGTGAGTTAAGGAGTTTATAATTTGTATTCTAATATATGTTCGGGTATGTGCGGAGTGCACATGTATAAGATCGAATTATAAGCCGGTACGTCCTAATGTCGGGGGTCCGAGGCAGCGCCCCTAGCGGGGTCCATGGGGCAGAGCCCCCGGTGGTCCCGTTCAGCGGGCGGGGTCGAGAGGCAGAGCCCTCGCGGGGTTTGGGGCAGCGCCCCAAAAGGTCTTCGGAAATTTAGACTGGGAATTTAGTGATATTTCCGAGTTTTAGAGGGAGACTATGGTAAAATGGACTAATTTCGTCAATTTTGGTAAATCATCCGTCAACCCTAATTTCGAATCACTAATGACGGCGCCGCTCTCGTAAACCCTAAAAATCGACCTAATGTAACCCTAATCGACATGTATAAATAAGGCTTTCCTCTTGAGTCTTAGAGATACCCTTTTCTGAGCGCTCTCTCTTTCTGAAAAAAAAAACACAGAATTTCTCTAGCAATTTGACTTACGTTTCTGTGCTTAGATTCGTAAGTGGTCCATTGTATTATTCTAGACTTAATTTCTTGTAACCCGGGCATAGGATAGAAATATCAATTCGGAAAGTGTTTACACGATCCATTGGAAATCCGGATCTCCATAATAAACCCCTATACCCAACATATATGATTCTCCAATTTCCCCAAATCCCAATTAAATATATCGACAGTAAATCGCATTAAAAAAAAAAAGGTAAAAAATCAAGAATCCATTGAAATTCACAAACCTATAAAAGGAAGCTCCCCAGCTTGAATGAGGTTAGGCAAACACAGGTATGTCCAAAGTCCACAGGGACTAATGGTGTCAAAATACAGAAGCGGAACTCCAATCTCTGCTGCTACATCAGTAGCAAAGGTGAAAATTCCATCAGCTATCAAGCAGGTCACGGGGCTTCCCGAAGTGATGAGCATCTCCCGGAAAATCGGGACGGCGGAAGCCTCCAAGGATTCTAGAAGGTTCGGTATCTGACCGCCGGTACGGGGATTTTCCTCCGGCAGGCCATCGGAGACTGTTTCGAAGCGAAAGTTTGGATATTTTTGGAAGTAGGTTTCGGCATCGGTGTGCTTCCGCAGGCGCTGCTGGATGTATTGAGTGTTGAGGAATGTCACTCTGATGTTTTCGAGGCACAAAATTGCGGCGAGTTTGAGCATACAATTGACTGGGCCTTGAAGAGGGAGAGGAAATATGAATACGTGAGCTGCTGTTCTTTGGTATTGCATTTTTTTTTTTTTTTTTTTTTTTTGGTTTCAAACAATCAACTGTGTTTTCACTGCTCGTGTGATTGGTGATTTTGTTTGGATGTATATATATCTTTATATTTCTGCCGCACTTCCCAATACTATTGTTTCATTACTATAATTTGTTTGAAAACTATCATCTTTTTCTTTGCCTGTTGGCGTTTGTGTCTGTCATTTAGTAGTATTTTTTAAGTGCGACGCATCTTTACTTTAAGAATTCAACTGCTCCACATAAATTTATCTTCAACGAGGTATTATCCAACCGGTGCGATGTACGGTCTTTGATTGAATATCTACGTGTTTTGTACGTAATGTTGGGGCAGACGGTTGAATGAACAGATGACAGAATTTAAATGCCTTTTAGAGAAGTTTATATGTTTTTTTTATTGTTATTGTCCTTTTATTTTAGTCTATGTAATTAGTTATATGAAATGAGGTTTTACTAACCCGTATGCTATGTTGCACAGGTGCGGGGGGCGGGTGCGGGTGCGGGCAGATACGGGTGCGGGGATACGGTTTTTTGAAAATATTAGGGTGCGATACGGCAAGGATACGTCTGTTTATTTTATATTTTATTATATATAACACTTGTTAAATATAAAAAACAACAATTCAAATATCACCATAAAATCAATTCAAATACATAAAACAAGTCATACAAAAACAATTCAAAATGGCTTTGAGCGTGAGCTTTCTAATGTTGTCCGTGAATCTGCTAAAGGTAAAAGTAATTACTTATTAAATGATTTACTTTTTGTATTTTAATTTATTTGATTTACTTTTTAAAAATTATAAAATCTAAAAAAAAAAAAACATAAAAATTCGGACTCGCGTATCTGCACAGATACGCGTATCTGTGCGGGATACGCGAGTCCGGATTTTTTTTTTTGCACGGATTCGCCACGTGGCGAATCCCGTGCGAATCCCACGCGAATCGCACCCGCACCCGCACCCATGCAGTATCCGATACTGCATACTGCCCAATTTTGAAGAATCCGTGCATTATAGCCCGTATGTTGTTCCGGGGTTGTTTTTGGTTTATTCAACCCGTGCGATGCACCGATTGTATCTAAGATTTCATAGCTAAAATTTAACCATCTTATAATTTATACTATCATTTAAAAGTTCATTTTAATCACCTTGTGTATTAGAAGGTGCATTTGCATTGTGATGTTTATCATAACTTTTGTATTTAAATTAGTTTATTTACATTAAAAGTTACAATTAAAATAGTCTTTTCATATATTTACAATTAAAAGTTACAATTAAATCTCCCTTCCACATTAAATTAAAGGGGTAAGTATTATATAGTATTATATTTAAATTAGTTTATTTACATTAAAAGTTATAATTAAAATAGTTTTTTCATATATTTACAATTAAAAGTTACAATTAAATCCCCCTTCCACATTAAATTAAGGGGGATAAGTATTATATAGTATAGATGTCGTTTTCATTTTGAATTTGGACAATCCTTCAAGGAGAAAGAACTTGCAAGCCATTTTATATATAGTATTATTTTTTTGGCCCCAAATTTAACACCAACTTTTTTGATATTTAAATTATCGGAATTGATCTTTACTCGAATATATTCGTGTCATATATTGTACTTTCGAGTAACAAAATTTCGAGTCAACTTACAAAAATATACAATATTGAGGAAGATTATCATCCGAGCAACACGAATACAAAATCGAGTAACACGAATGCTCCATTCGAGTAACACGATTGCAGCATTCAAGTAACTCGCTTCTGTTTGAGTAACCCGTATGAGTAATTCGAGTTACAGGAATTACGAATTCGAGTTACCCGAATTCGTAATTCGGGTAACTCGAATAGAAGCGGGTTACTCGAATGCGGCAATCGTGTTACTCGACGGGGCAATCGTGTTACTCGACTGGGGCATTCGTGTTACTCGACTGGGGCATTCGTGTTACTAGATTTTGTATTCGTGTTACCCGGATGATAATCTTCCTCAATATTATATATTTTTGTAAGTTGACTCGAAATTTTGTTACTCGAAAGTACAATATATGACTCGAATTTATTCGAGTAAAGGTCAATTCCGACAATTTGGATATTAAAGGGTTGGTGTTAAACTTGGGCAAAAAAAAATAATGCTATATGTAAAAGGGTAAAGTCTCTATTAGCGCATCCTTTAAGTGATGATAATATGATGTCAATATAATAGGCAAATCAATTAACGTGTGCTCTAGTAAGTATCTGTCAAAATACTTTTTTGTTATGTTTAGAGTGATGTAGTATATATATGAGATTTTGAATAAAGGGTCTTACATCCGACGCTTACCGGCTATATATATATATATAGGAAATAGATTATATGAAAACTAATTAACTTGTGAAATCTAGAAACTTTTGTAGGCATGATATTAGTGATCTAACGACTGTAGATGAGTAGAATTATATGCATTTATGTATTTTTTATTGCATTATTTGTTGCATATACTAGCGACCAGCTTGATGCAACAAATAATAACAAATATGCAATGAAATTACTTAATAATGCAATTGGTTTCTAGATTTCACCATTAAGGGTATTTCCACCATATATATATATATATATATATATATATATATATATATATATTGCAAGATGCTCTTGAATGTGGAATATAAATTCCGATAATAATATAAAATGACATAGAGTATGAGGGAAATTTCATTTTTAACCCTTCTAGTTTGTTATGGCTTCTGTATTTGGTCGATTTCATTAAAGTATACTCCCTTATCTTTTTCAACCACCAAATGCAACTCAAATGATCTTATTAAGGTTGTTCATGGGAGGAGCCGAATGTGAACGATGATACCTCCATTCTCATTAATATCTAAGATAATTATATTTATCTGTGTCCCATCATATGTGGTATGTATGAAATTTAGATCCATCTCTACCCTAATCGGTATAAAATAAAAATCATCCGCACACCACTCCTTGCGTAAATCTCCATCACTACCTTATATCAACCTTACTCGCCCCATGACGCGCATATCATATTAAATAAAAGAATTATAATCATACAAATTGTTTATGCTTGATAAATTAAAAGAAAAGTTTAACTTAAATGCAGTTCTAAAAAAATGTACACATGAAATGGTATTATCATAATTTTAAAATGTTCGATTGGATTTTAAATATGACAAACTATATGAAATAATTAGTAATTGAAATTATGTGTGATTTGTGAAAGAAGATGTAGAGATAGAAATGCTTTTATTTAAGTATGTATAATTGTTGAGTACTCGTTAGTACTTCACATATTTTTCATTGGGGTCATCCCTAAACTTCTCTTACGGTAGCTTTTGAAGCAAGAATATATATGCTGACAACGAAGCGCAGCTCAATTGGTAAGATGCTTTCCCTCTAACTAATAGGTTGAGGGTTCGAGTCACCTCGGTGCATGTGTGTTTAAATAAAAAGCTACCGGTAAATGTTGTCTCTATTTGAGGTAGTCAATTAGTGATAATTATGCAGTCTTATTATGCTTGCCATATACTTTTCACCCTTTTTATGGTACTTCTAAACTTTAAGTTGGGTCATAACTCATAAGTAATGTTGAGATATTTTTATATGCAATGCCATTGTTAAATATGCTAGTTTAGTTAATGTGGTTGTTTGCTCTCCAACTGGTGACGTCACTAATGTTTTCTAGGTAGCACGGAGATGGAGACGGGGACGAAAAATAGGAACGGGGACCGGGACAAAGAACGGCAAAATCAAAATTTCAAATACGGGTACGGGAAAAAGAGTTTCAAAATTAAGATCCATACATAGTTCCAAAACTAGAGTCCATACACATAACATCAAAAGAAAACTTAACTAAAAATTCAAAATTTTAAAAGAACAACAAGATCAGTCAAATTAATCCTCAACGATCAACTCTCCTTCTAAATTCGACTCGTCAAGTGTGTGATCTGCATACTTCAAAAAGCCCACATCCTCCATAGAATCAAATGCATCTCCACCAACATCCCACATCTTGGTCTTCTCATCTGCACATTGCTTGGGTTTCCTTGATAAAAGGCAAAGATTGTTGTGGATGTAAACCAAATCTTGGGCAGGACTTGGACTTAACTTGTTCCTCCTAAGTGAGTGAATGCAGTAGTAAGTACTTCAATTTTGCTCACAACAAGGGGATGAGGTAGGTTGTCCAAGTAATTTAAAAGTCAAAGTTTGTAATAGATAAGTTTGAGCATCAAAGTCAGCCCACCAATTCTTGAGTTCCATAACATACATCCTTGAAATACATGTTAAATCTTCAAAAGACCCACTCTTGATAGAAAAAAGTGCACATTCATCCATAACTTTAATATGATCAACATGACTGGAAAATAATCTTCCAAACCACTTCATTCTTCTCGGGAGCTTTCACCATTCCTATGAGGAGCGACTCTTGTGGAATCCTCATTTAATCATTCATTACTATAAAATCTTCAACATTAAAAATAAATTATATATGTGCCAAGGAAATAAGAAATTGAGAATGTAAGGATATACTAAGTTCAATAAATATACCCGAACTCAATGAATGAGCAATATAATGAAGGGGAGTGTTGTTCTTCGTCCAACGAGCTACAAGGATGCCATGAACCACCATATAAAATTGACTAAATTCAGAAAGGAGGCGACGTTATTTGTTGTAAATTTGAAGCTTTACCTTCTCAATTATAGAATCCCACATCTCGTATACCAGGTGAAGACATGGATAGTCGGTGTCACACACTCTAATCATCTCATAGACAGGTCTTATAAAATCAAGAATATATGCCACTTTATTCCACCAATCATCAATCACAATCTTCTCCTTAACAAAGTTTGCCTTTCTGGTGCTATCCTCTCTATAAGAAGCCACTCATCGCTTATGACTATTGCTTGAAGACTCCTTTTGAAAAGCTTAAATCTTTTAAGCATCACAATGATCGAGGCAAGACGAGTATCAGCTACTAAAAGCAATCTAAGAGGAGAGAATCTATTGAAGATTGATAATCCCATATTGTGGTTCATGATGAAATTTTTTATTTGGATGACATCCCCATGAACTTCAATGATCCAGCTATACTCTTCATAAAATTGCTCATTGCCATCCACATTCCTTGCTGCACAAATATTCTTCAAGGCAAGATTAAGAGTGTGGACAACACAAGGTGTTCAATAAATATGAGGAAAATGCTCTCGGTAAGCTATCCCGCGGCCTTACAATTTGTTGTATTGTCAAATGTTATTTGCACCACATTTTGATGACCCACCTCATTGATAACTTCTTTCATTAACTCGGCGATGAATAATTTGTCTTTTATTTGACCAAAACAATTCACAACTTTAAGAAACATAGGACCATTACCACAAGTAGTCATGAAATTAATGAGAGGTTTTCTTGCTGGATTGCTCCATGTTAGGGTTGTATACGTCAAAACATACTTTATGCTTGTATTACCTAATTTCCCGGTCTTTATCTATGAGAATATTTAATTCATTTGTCACATATTTTGCATATTTATTCACGCTATGGTTATGCAAATGTAGTCTAAATTACTTTATATTGTAGATAATGTGGTGTGTCGTGTCACACAGAAGATCACATTATCGGTTCCTTATATAGTAATATTTATTTCACAACCTATATAACATTAGACCGTTATGTGAGAGGTTGTAGTATATGCTTGAGATTGGTTGATCTTGACCATTAGCATATATTAGCGTATTCGGTATACGTTGAACAGGATCGAGGTGAGATAGATTCTTCTGTACTGACTATAAGAAGAACGTACATCTCGGACAATTATTATTTCTTAATTCTAGTGATTAATATTTAATTATGTATATTTAATATTTATTGCTTTGATTTATCATGGTGAGAGCCACAATGATTGACTCAATATGCTCGATATTTTGGGCAATATTATTATTTATATGATAATTAATATTATAGCTAGAAATCGTGTCCCGACCAGTCGGGTTGATCATGTCCCTTGAGGCACTCGAAAGGATTATTATGTTAAACCCTGCAGATGGAATTAATTTTCCGATATAATAATAAAGGTCGAGTGGTATACTCATGTATAATATATTAATTAATTAAAAGTTGTAAGTAGATTAAATTAATTAATGGACATAGAATATCTTAAACACGAAAAATAATTAATTCAAAAAGGAGCCCAATTTCGTAATTTGGGATTTTGGTAGGAAGTGCAATATTAACTTTTTAGTAGACTAAGTTGATATTAATAAAATCTTAATATTAGGAAGAGTCCTAATATTGGAAAAAAGATATCTATTGGGAGTCCTTACCATATCCTCCTTAAGGTCCCTAGAGTAGCCCAAAACACCTATAAATAGGACATTGGTGTTGGCCGATTTTCAGATCATTATTGAAGCAAGAAAATCGATTTTTGTGTGTGTGTTTAATTGTGGATCTTGACTTGTGTCTTGGATTCCATAATTTAGTTAACACAATATTTTTCTAAAATACCAAAAAAATATTCAAGAAAAATAGAGAGAACAAAAATCGTGAGTTTCTTGAGAAGATAATTCGGTCGATCCATTTCAGTCCAAATTCAGTCCGGTAGATTGTTGCCCACACGACATCCGGACATAGGCGGGATATACTCTCGAAGATCTTGAGGTACAAATACAAGAAGATCGGAGATGAATACGAAGAGGAGATAAATCGACCAAAAAGGATTTCCTACCACTTCGCTTCAAAGGTATAAATTGCCGACTCCCATGCGTAAATATGTGTATTTAATTGTTTATTAATCTGTTTAGTTAATTAATTGACAAGCCTAAATAGATCCGCTTTTTATGTTGGTTAGTTTATAAAACCTTTCACAAAATATTCTCATTAACTAGCTTCCGCTACGTTTTATATTCCAACAATTGGTATCGGAGCAAGTCTTTAGGTTCTGTTCAATTTGATTAATTTGGTGATTGATATGCTAGCAATTAAATATTCATATAGTATGATTTTTAGAATATTTTGTTAGAATTTGTTTTGCAGGAGAATATGATCCAATTATCATGGCTATGTGATGTTTTTTTATTTATTTACGCATTTTTGGTAATATGGCCCGATTTTGAGGCATGTATAAGTTTTTCCCGTGGGAAAATCCACGGGTAGAATAGGATTTATTTTTCTTGTAATTTGTTGTAAATTCGATGTATTTTATTTCGAATAAAATTGTAATCGGGTTGGAACACACAAAGTACGAAAGAGAAAGAAGTCCAGCGCGAAGAGAAGTCCCGATCAGACGAACCGACCGAGACCAGCAGACTGCCGATCGGGACTCGGCCAAAGAACTGCCCTTGCCAGAGCTGTCATAAGGCGGCCAGAAGGGCAGTTGGGCGGGCAGCAGGTCAAGTTGTCCGGATTCGGGTCGTTCGATGGATGGTCCTATTCGTTTTTCCGCGAGATGCTTGAAGCAGTGGGAGCAAACGAGCCGAAGATTTTCTCGTTATTCAAAACGAGGAATAAAAGCTATGATAATTGGATTTAGTTATCTAATTTTTTATTTTGTTGGTTTTTTATTGTTTTGATGTATGGCATGTATGGATGTATGCGTGATATGTTTCCTTGCATGTTAGGACGATAAATTAAAAATCTTATTTTTTCAAAATAACTAAGTGATTTTAAATTGATTTTTCAAAATCAAAATCAGCCTCCATAATTGGTTTAAATTGTGAAATAATTAGCATGCGCGTTGACATTAGAGTCTTCCTCCACACCGGATGTGCTAATTATTGGCTCACTAGTTTTAAACTTCAAATTTGATAACAAAAAGGTGAATATTATTTTTTTATCATAGGACCTCTCCATCTGTAGGACTATTATCATTAAATGATATTATAAAGTTTGTTAAATTATGGTGTTCACTTAGGTGTATTAATTAATAAGCTCCCCATCGGAGTTTATGTTAATTAAATACATGGCCAAGAGGAACCAACTATTATTTTTACTTGTCAAAACGCATCTTGGCTAGATAGTAAAATTAAAGACGTTAAAATCTACTTGAAAATGTATGTGTAAACGTCCACACTATCGTGGCTTGCATGTGCGGTTTTCCAAGGTGTTGGTTGATTGCATATATATTGTGTTTTAAGGTTTTTCAATATATTTTGCGTTGAATTATGTGATGAATGGTGTTTTTAATTTTATTCTCAGATGTCTTTCAATCCACTAGCTATTATTCTTAAAGAAAAGAAACTTGATGGAACTAACTTTGCCGACTGGAAAAGAAATCTTGATATTGTCTTGACTGCCGAGGGGCATAAATTTGTTTTAACTGAGGAGAGCCCTTTGGAAACAGAAACGGATGCCACTCCTGAAGAGTTGGCTGAATTCCGGAAATGGAAAAAAGTCTGATGAGATGGCTCGCTGTTACATTTTGGCTTCACTGACAAATGTATTGCAACATCAGCATCAGACGATGGGCTCGGCCGCAGAAATGATGAAAAATCTCACTGAGATGTTTGGTCATCAGAACAGGGCGGCTAGGCAAAATGCAATGAGGGTTTTGATGACAACCCAAATGTCTGAAGGGACCCCAGTAAGGGATCACGTTCTTAAAATGATGTCTCATTTGAACGAACTGAGCATACTGGGGTCCACTATCGATGCGGAGTCGGAGGTCGATATTATCTTGTGCAGTTTACCAAGAAGCTTTGAGCAGTTCCGTCTCAACTACAATACGAATCGTAGGACTTACACATTGGCGGAACTTCTAACAGAGCTTCAGTCTGCCGAAGGTCTCTTCAAACAAGGTTATCATCAAATTCTTGCGGCAACCGGTGCTGCTTCTTCAAAACCCAAATGGGGAAAGAAGAAAAAACAGGTTGGCCAGAAGCAAGTGGCAACCTTCAAAGCAAAGGGCAAGGCTCCTCAGTCAAAGGCTCCTCAGCCCGAGGCGAACAAAAAGCCGAAGGGAAAGTGCTTCAATTGCGGTCTGAAAGGGCATTTCAAGAGTGACTGCCCTAAGAAAGGTACGTCTCATGCACTAGTAGTCAAAATATGTTTGGCTGCCTGTTCTATCACTTCGTGGATAGTGGATTCGGGCTCCACTGATCATGTCTGTTATGACTCGTAGGGGTTCCAAGTAACCAAGGTACTTAGTGCGGTTGAGATTACAATAATCTGGGGCGACTATTCCAGGCTGAAGGCTGTTGCAGTGGGAGTCGTGCAGTTAAAAGTTAATGATAGGATTCTAGTCCTAAATAATGTATTATTGGTACCCGATTTTAGATTGAATTTAATTTCAGTTTCTAAATTGCGTCGTGATGGATATTCAGTTTATTTTGAAGATAATGCAGTTATTAAAAGAAATGGTGAATATGTTTGCGCAAGTACTTATAGTGAAGAACTTTATATCATTAATGCTGCACCAGCTCCCTTGCATAATTATAAATCGCGTAATTCTTTGACTAATCCTAATAAAAGAAAAGAACCTTCGATCATAAATCAAACATATTTGTGGCATTTACGATTGGGTCATATTAACCTTAGAAGGATTCAAAGATTGGTGAGCGATGGCCCATTGGATTCACTCCAAGTTGAGTCATTTCCAGTTTGCGAATCCTGTCTGGAAGGTAAAATGACTAAAGGGGCTTTTCAAAGAAAATGAAACCATGCACAAAATGTGTTGGAATTGGTTCATACCGATGTATGTGGGCCAATGAACATCCAGGCTAAGGGTGGTTTCGAATACTTCATCACGTTTATAGATGATTATTCGAGATATGGATAAATCTATTTGATGCGACGTAAGTCTGAATCTTTTGATAAGTTCAAAGAATTCAAGGCTGAAACGGAGAAGCGTCATGGACAGAGTACCAAGTCACTACGATCTGATCGTGGTGGCGAGTACCTCAGTGGAGAGTTTTTGGATTTCTTGGCACATGAGGGGATTACTTCCACTCACAATACCGTACACCACAACAGAATGGTGTTGCTGAACGAAGGAATCGTACTTTATTATAGATGGTTAGGTCAATGATGAGTTATTCTGATTTGCCTATTTCGTTTTGGGGATACGTCTTGGAAACAGCGGCGTACATTCTAAACTTGGTGCCTTCGAAATCAGTTCCAAAAACGCCCACAGAACTGTGGAATGGGCGTAAGCCCAGTCTAGGACATGTTCGGATTTGGGGTTCACCAGCACACGTGCTGAATAAGGAAGCTGATAAGTTGGCATCTCGTATGGAAGTACGAATGTTTGTAGGATATCCGAAGGGAACGAAGGGTGGCCTATTCTACAGTCCTAAAGACCAGAAGGTCATTGTTAGCATCAATGCCCGGTTCTTAGAGGAGGACTATGTAATAAGCCACAAGTCTAGGAGTGAGGTCATTCTAGAAAAACTTAGGGGCGAGATTTCGACAATACCAATTGTACAAACATCTAGTGCACCACGTATCGACACTATTGTGGATACGCAAACCAAGGACACGCCTCGTCGTAGTGGGAGGGTTATTCGTCAACCTGACCGTTTCATCGGCGTGGGAGCGTCTTCGGACCACTCCCCGGACCAGGATGAAACCGATCCATGTACGAATAAGCAGGCAGTTCAAGACAAGGATGCTGAATCCTGGCAAACAGCAATGGAATCCGAAATGGGATCTGTGGATTCTAATCAGGTGTGGGAGCTAGTAGAGCTACCCGATGGGGTAAAACCCATTGGAAGTAAGTGGGTCTACAAGCGTAAGAGAGGATCGAAAGGGAAGGTTGAAGCCTTCAAATCAAGGCTTGTTTCTAAAGGTTATACTCAGAAGGAGGGCATAGACTATGATGAGACCTTTTCGCTAGTAGCCATGCTTAAATCGATCCGGATTCTCTTAGCTATAGCTACACATTTGGATATGGAGATTTGGCAGATGGATGTCAAGATTGCGTTCTTGAACGGGAGTCTTGATAAGGAAATCTACATGCGCCAACCTGAGAGATTCATTGCTGAAGGAGAGGAGCACTTAGTGTGCAAGCTTAAGAGAGCCATTTATGGTCTCAAGCAAGCATCAAGGTCTTGGAATATGCGATTTGATGAGGTCATTCAATCGTATGGTTTTGAACAGTGTCTTAGTGAGGTTTATGTATACAAAAAGTGCGATGGAAACGTGCTGGTGTTTCTTGTACTGTACGTAGATGATATACTTCTAATTGGAAACAATGTGAAGGTATTATCAGACGTAAGGGTATGGCTGTCTGAGCAGTTCGATAGGAAGGATTTGGGAGAAGTTGGGCACATCCTTGGTATTAAGATCTTTCGAGATCGCAAGAAAAGAATGTGTGCTTATCTCAGGCATCCTATATCGATACGGTGCTAAAGCGGTTCAGCATGGAGAATTCCAAGAAAGGTTTCTTACCTTACAGACATGGAATTCAGCTATCTAAGGTTATGTGTCCTAAGACATAGAAGGAGATAGATGACATGAAGCTGGTCCCTTATGCTTCGGCAAGCGGCGCAGGGCAGGATGGACGAGAAAAGCGGCGAGAAGAAGACAAAGAGAGGGAGACCCCTTTCTATTGCCTTCCCTTTCGACTTCTAGACTGGTTCGTCGGTGGGACAGCGAGCCAAGATCTTCTTCGTCAATCGGCGAATCCATGCCGCGTAACCTGGCAAAGGGGAAAGAGACGATGGCAACGCACCTGATACAAGAGGGGGGGAGTCCGAACAGCCCCTCTTTAACCTCTTTCATTGGGGCCTTCTCATCATGCATAAGATCTTTCTTGTTATTACTGCTATGTTCTTCTGATCATGAGCCCTCCCACGGATTTGACCAAAGAAAGATGGCGCCAACTCAACAAGCAAGGTTTAGCTACTAACTTTAGATGAATCGATACCGGTCTAGTGCAGCTAGACCCCTCCGGCTCCTCGACTTGGAGGGAGGGGAACTGAGAATTCTCGAAGAACTCTTGTGCGAACCTGAAATGGGTCTGTGAATTCGGCAAGCCCTGTTCACCAGTTCTGGTTCGAAAGACCGATAGTCTTGAGAGTGGTCTGGTGGCGGGCAGCCGTGAGCACTTTTAACTAATGAAAATGCAGATGAGTGGGCCTACCTCTCTGATGTTGCATGCTCGGATTGTTCCCTTTCTTTCTACCGGATACTTTCATGCCGGGCTGCGACAGCATGACTTTCTTTTCTTAAATGCTCGTGGACAGGATTCGAACTAAGTTCCAAGAGGGAGAAGAGTTGATATAAGACTTCTTTCCCCCCCGGCCAGGGTTTATGCATAAATAAGAATAAGTCAAGCTGGGCCAAGCCGCTTAGCACCTTCGCATAGAAAGATCTAATCCAGAATCATACCTTGGCACTGACAAAGAGTTACGTGGATTGGCCTATTTCTGAGCAACTATCGCATAAAACACCCATCCAAACAAGTAGGGTCAATAGTTCAGCATTTTTTCCCTAGCATTTAGGAACCAAAAAAGATTTCAGCCAACAAGTGCTCTCCGAACCAAGCTAGATAGTCTCCTATCACTAGGCTCACCAACCAACCTGGACTTTTCTTTTTTGTTGTAACCGAAGTAGACCAAGAAGGCTCTTTAAGACCTCGGGTTGGTTCGGACGACCCGCTCAAGGTTGAAGATATCGAGCCTCTATTCGGAAAGCTTTACCAGGGCTCTATTACGCGATTTTGGGGATCGGCTTGAGCCGGACCTTGTCTTCAGTAAGATGAGTCTAGAGGCGGCCCGCCCGAGCAGGACTTTCTAGTTGCAAGCTCCCTCCGGCCTAAAAGGGACTGGACGGCTCTCGGTTCTTGAGCATGTTGGGGGATTAGGCGGCAGTTGAAAGAGCTGCTCGAAAGACGAAGCCACCAGGACCAACCAGTCCAGAAGAAGAAGCAGTGGGAAGCCTCATGTATGCTATGCTTTGCACTATCCAAAGCTGAATTTAAAATTAAAAATCGAAGCTGTGAAAAACGATTTTCCAGTCTTGTTTTACTAAAATAGGATTTTTTTTGTTTCATATATGAATCAAGTAACTGTAACCGTTGAGGAGGAAAAAAAATTCTTACTCATTAATTTTTCAAATTGTACTTCATACGTCCATAGTTAATTATAACATTGAATTTCTTTTTTAACATTTTTTTATCCCCGCACATTAAATTAAGGGGATAAGTTTTATATATAATAATAGATTTAGCTTTTCAATATTTCCTTAAATCCAGCTTTTCAATATTTCCTTAAATTTACTTTTTGCTCACATTATTATGGATCCCGCAATCTAGTAACTCAAAATTTCACTTATTCACTCTCATAGTCTCATTAGTTTTATGTTTTAAATTTATTAAATTTAATATTATAAATTAATATAAAAATAAATTAATACGGAGAAATAAATATAATCAAACTAAAAATGTTAGATAATACACCCGAAATTCGTAAAATAGAAACAGATAAAAAAATAAAAAAGAAGAAAAAAAATACAAAAATACGAAAAAATCAAATAAAAAAATTGGGAAATTTCATTTGGTACATATGGGCCCAAAAATAAATTGTAATAAAAGATTAAAAAACAGAAAAATATGAAAAAATGAATGAAACTGATAATTTTTTTTTTGCATGAATTTACTTTATTATAGTAATAACACATTACAATAAGATGGCAGGCAAACGGGCAACAAGTTGCGCCGCAACCCCCTTTTGAATGGCAAAACCAATCCTACTAAAAATGAAGTTATGTTCCTTGAGGACCGAAAAATTACTTTGCACCACCCGTTGAACTCTGGACAAAAACTTCGCTGCTTCAGGAGCTAAGAAACCAAATGTATCAAAGGCAAAAGGGATGAACACGTGTTGATTCTCCAAGCAAGCTTTCTCGTGTTTAGCCACTTTGCTCGATTCAGCTTTCAACGCAGCTTGTCCTGCAATAAACCCATTGTCCCTGAGCCCAACAAGAGGGGACACTCCAGTAAGATCTACACAAGCATGTTTCGCCCCAGCCCACCCAAACACAAGTATATCAGCTGGCCGTAAAGTAGACCTCCCTTCAAGCGGGTCCGTCAAAAAGTTCACGGGGGCCTCTTTTTTAGAAGAAATACCTGCTCTTTTAAGAACATCATATAAAACATCCCTGACCAAATCATGCCTATATTTGAAACCAGGTAACTCCTTGCAATGGACCGCATGCTCGCCAAAAGAATCCAAGCAAACCTTGCGGCAGACTGGGCAAGGCTCATCAGCTGGAAACAGAGGGATCATAAGCCGGTACTTAAGGATAGTCCGGTACTCCAGGGCCGATTGCACAAATCTCACTTCTGGTTTTGATAGCATTTCCTCTTTTCTTCTTTCTTTCTTCCTTCACTTCCCCTCGACCATTATTTCCCAAACATCTTCCTCTTCACTTCCCATACCGGGGATGCTCTAAGATGTTCAGTTATTTTGAGATGTTATTTCACCTTTTTATTGACACGGTTCTCGTTTCTATTGCGTGCCTAGAATGGACGTTATTCCTAAAGAAAATAACCAATAACTACCGGCCAAACTCAATTTTTACCCATTAAAATAAGCACAAGTTATTTTTAAAAACTAACTATATATTTTTTTTCCTAATTGATTATTAAAAGAATTTTCTCATTTTTATGACTAATTTATCCTCAAATACTTTTGTATCTTCCAACCCTTGAATAACTGAAACCAAAAGCCTCACAAAGCTAATCACATTAATATTAACAGCACAAGGCAACAAGCAGGTGTGATATCTGATATACTAATACTGGTTACGAGACAACAACAAAAAATCTAACTTTAAAGTTCAAGAACAACAGAATCAGTACAAAATTATTACAAGAGGCTCGAAGTGATCACTACTAGAAAAAACATCATCTAAATCGGGTAAAAAAGACTTTATAAATTGTTTGTTTAACCATTATAGATCCCGCCGATATAGAAAGTACGGACCTTCTAGATTGGATCTAGAAAGTCTACTTTCTATAAGTATACTTTCCTTTAAAAAATGGATCCACATCCGGCCCCGGCCCGGCTACGACCCACCCGGACCCGGACCCAACCTGAAATACAAATACATTGCACTTTGTAACCGTGAGGGTTTGAACACTCGACCTTGTGGTTGGAGAGTCAAGTCCCAACCACTAGGCTATAGTTATTTGTTCGAATGATTTACATTTATATTAAATTTAAATATATTTTTTGGAGGGTTTTAAATTGATTCTCAAATAACCAATTTAGAAAGTGCGTTTTCTAGATCGGTTAAAAAATAACCGATCTGAAAAGCAGACTTTTTAGATCGATTCTAAAATAACCGAGCTAGAAAGTGCACTTCCTAGATCGGTTCTAAAGTAATCGATCTAGAAAATGTCCGCATCACGTTTTGAATCAGTTAATTTAGAACCGATCTATAAAGTGGCCGCATTATTTTCTAGATCGGCTTTGCTACAACCGATCTAAAGTCTGATTTAGAAAGTATTTTTTTCTCGCAGTGAATCAAGCATGCCAGAGATATCTCTACATTGTTGAAGAGCTCATCTAATTAAAGAACCACCAATGCTCATCTAATCTCATATTGCAATAAATCCAATAATTTTTCGGCACAGGTGATATTATTACTTGCATTTCACTATATTTAAATAGGTAATATTATTACTTGCAGAGGTAATAGTATTACCCACATAGGTAATACGATGACAGTAGGTTGTGAAAATTTTCAGTAGTGGTTTTGGGATGAAAAATTAAGACATAATTTTAATGGTTGTGTTTTTGATTTATTTGTTATGATTTTTTAGTTTGAGAACGGTTCGTGCGATACTTGAAACATGGTTGATCAATTTTTAAGTTTCTTTTTGAACTGGTGGTTTGAGGTTCACAAATTTAATTAGAGGGATGTGATTGTAATTTCTACATTTCACACGATAAGTAATATTATTATCGAGTTAAGTAGTGGTATTACATAGGTATGATATTATATGAATAACTAATCTTTTAAACATTATCATGGAGTTCTAATAGAGACTGATAACTTGTTTAGAGTTCTAGAGTGAGAAAGCGAGTAGAGAGATGAGTGAATAAATGGTTGAAATATTAATACTGATTATTTGGATGGTAATTCTAGAGAGAGAAATGAGTTAGTAGAAAGAGGAGGGGGTAAAAATTAAATATTGGTACCGACTACTCAAGGTGATAATTTTAAAGAGAGAGAGGGTAGAACGGAGGGGGAATAAAAAGTTGGATGTTAGTACCGATTAATTGGGGTGGTAATTCTATGTGGGTAGAGAAACGGGGGAGTGAAATTTTAAATGTTGGAATTGATTACTTGGTGTGGTAATTCTAGAGCGAGAAGGTGTGTAGAGAGATGAGAGAGTAAAAAATTGAATGTTGGTACCAATAACTTACGATGGTAATTCCAGAGAGAGAAAGTGAGTAGAGAGGGGGGAGAAGTAAAAAATTAAATTTAGGTACCAATTACTTCGGATGGTAATTCTAAAGAGAGAAAGTCTGTAGAGAGATATGAGAGTACAAAGTTAAATATTGGTATCGTTATTTAGGGTTAAGGTGAGAAAGTAGGTAGAGAAATGGAGTAAAAGTTGAATGTTGGTACTGATTACTTTGGGATAATTTCAGAGAGAGAAAATGGGTAGAGAGGGGAAAATAAAAAGTTGAATGTTGACACTGACTACTTGGAATGGTAATTTTCTGTATGCTTTTACAATAGGGGATGAATAGGTGAAAGATAGGAAGCTAGAGTCGGTTATCGCGCCTAAACGGCTTGGCCGGAAAGGCATGAGGAAGAGAAAGAAGCAAGTGCCCGGAAGGAAGACTGGAAGGATAATCATATTTCTTAGAGGTACTAAATACAACTCCATGAATGAGCAAAATAAAGGTTGCATTAATGATAAAAATCTCTGGGGAAACCGCTAAAAAAAGATTGAACATGTGGGAGGATCCGAACGAATTCTGCTTTCATTTCCCCTGTATGAAGCATTGAGTTACTTATGTTACGGTCTTCAGCAGGTAGGCTGCACTCTAGGAGCCTTGCCCTTTTAATATATCCACAATATCAATTAGACTAGACCCGAAATAGCACTCGAGAATGAGGATTCAATTAAGCCAAAGTTTTCCCCATGACTAACTTCTTACGAACGTAAACTATGCTCTTCTTTCTCTTTCTAACAAGTTTGAGATGGCCCTAAAAATCCGACGATAGGGCATTCCCTTATCTGAGTGACGTACAACCGATACGTTTGTTCACTTAACTCCTCGCAGAGAATGGAGAGCCCCACGACTCGGCGTAATAATAGAATAAGCACTCAACCCGGGGTTACCAAAGTATTTCTTTCCCTCTTCATCAACCAACTCAGGAAGCTAAAAAGCAAAAGATTCGATAAATCCCACCTATGAAACTACTACAAGTAGCATCGTAAGAAAAGCATTCAACTTGCATCACAAGAAATTGAGCCCCCCCTTTTCTCTTCCCAAAGTCCCATATGAATATTAGGAGCAAGTCCTTACCGAAAACCCAAGGAAAGACCCAAGAAAGGCTGCGACCGAGAAGACAGTTGAGTGCTACTTGAGAGAACCGCGAATCGCGGAATGAAGGCAATAGATAAAACCAAGTGAGAGAGAAAGTGTGTAGAGAGATAATATATTGGATGTTGGTACCAATTACTTGATGTGATAGTTTTAGAGAGAAAATGGGTGGAGAAACAGGAGCGCAAAAAATTGAATATGAATACCGATTACTTAAGTTGGTAATTCTAGAGTGACAATGTGAGTAGAGAGATAGAGAGTAACAAACTGAATCTTACTTGTGATGATAACTATTAAAGGATATTTTGATCCTAATAGGTAAAATATGAGTATGGTAAAAAAACAATTATCCAAACTAGTTGTGACTCAGCAATATAAATTATAGTTATTGGTATTCTTCCTTCTATCTATTTTGTTGATTACTAGATTTTTTTATTATTGTATTCAATGCAGTGGGGGTATCTTATAAGCTTTTGGCAAAAAATCGATCCTTCTCTACAGAACATAACAAAATTTTATTCCATGCATTATATATATAAACTACTAATGTAAATTTTCACAAGTTAGAATATAGAAATAAACTTGTGCCAGACCCATAAATAAATTCACGGTATAAACTATAATTTTTATAACAATATTTACTTTTTATATTAAATTTTATATTATTTTTTTATTATTAAATATTTAATGAAATGATACTCAAATAGTTGGTGTGCTGAAAACCTAATAACATAGTAATATGGTACTCAAAATATAATATTTATAACGTGATGTGTATTTTCTATTGAAAATGATCAATAAATACGAGAATGGATCAATATGTATTTTTAGTTAATCTGACACTGAAAATTACATGTTTTCACAAAATATTTAATGTTATTTCCTTATAAATCTCATTCAATTAACTAACCTTCTATTAACATTTGTTAAATATAAATGTATTATAGCATGGAGCAAAAAATTGAAATACGATTTGAAACAGGTCAGCAACAACACATAAACTTGACCCTTCCCCACTGTTCACAATAGTAAGTTCAAGTTCATTGTTAAGAAAAAGGAGCTCACTGCTAAGTCATAGTATTTTCTAATGTGCAACTATTGCTACTGTTCATAACTTTCAGTAAAAAAAAAAAATTAAAGTAATTGCATATAAATAATTATTTTCATTATTATAATGGAGCTTTTGAGAATTTATGATTTTTCAACCATTATGATAAAAATTGCCATAAAATAACTTCTTAGAATAAATTTTAATAATTTTGAAAATCAACAATTTATAGAGAAGGAATCAATTTGAATTGTGATGGGAATAAATGGAAGTATGATGAAATTCTGGAAAGTTCTAAAATACACATAAGAGTACATCTGCATGTATATCACAATTGGATCTATAACAAATGATTCACCATTAAAGAATACAAAGAAATAGGGAGCGGATCGGGGGTGGGGGGCGACAACATGTAGGGCATAATATTTAACATATAGATACACCAAAATACAATTCCAGGCTTTATTTTCCAAATTATTAGTAGAACAAAAAGACAAGGTAATAAACGATACAAATACTCAGAAGCAACAGATGGAAGTTAGTGCTACATAATAAGGACTTTTATCACATTGCTTTGAAGTTGATACTCTGATTGAATATATCATGCCAATACCTTCACTATTTACAACTACAAAATTATATATATATATATATATATATATATTTGAGAGCCAGGAGGGATTGATGGCCCCCCTCAACATGGGTAGAGAACAAAGAACCAAACACTTACATGACACAATAGGTGGAGAAGTTATGAAGATGGAGAAGAAAATGTATATGGATCACGGAGAAGTTGCTGCAGTAAGCGTGCCGCAAGACGCTGAGTTATTCCACCAACCACGCGCCCACCAAGAATTCGTGCTTCAGGTTCTTGGAGCACCTGCTTTTTTCCGCTTCTAAGGTTAGTGGATATATACTTCAGTAATTTCTTGATAAAAAGCAAAGAGACGTATTACTGTTTCTCAATGGTAAAAGGCAACTCACTGATGATACATGAACTGGATCATGTAAAGCTCATATTAGGGGTGTTCAAAACCGGATATCCGGACTTTCGGATATCCGAAATTTCGGATATCCGAAAATTCGGATAGTAGATTTTGATATCCGATATCCGTATCCGAAATTTCGGATATCTGAATATCCGGAAAAAATATGAATTATGTTCGGATATCCATATATTCGAAAAAAAATATTCGGATTTGGATATCGGATATCCGAATATCCGAAAAAAACTTCGGATATGGATATCGGATATCCGAATATCCGAATACCTTATATTATTTAAAATATAAAAAAATAAAAATTTTAAGATTTTTCGGATATTTCGGATATCCGAATATCCGATTTTTCTAAAAAGTACTATCCGATATCCGAATCCGAAGTTCCGGATATCCGAACTTCGGATATCCGAATTTTCGGATATACGAATTTTCGGATATTTCGGATCGGATATCGGATATCGGATATTTTTGAACACCCCTAGCTCATATACCTATTTATAATAAATATCTGGAAAAAGAGAACGATAAATCAAATCATGAAGATTATACCAGGATCTGGAGCTGTAGTGTAAGAAAAATGTGGCAGAAATGTAATCATTACAAGAATCTAATTTTACCACCCACTTGTTTTCCCCAATGCAGTTGTGTATCACCAAAAAATATATAAAATACGCGGATAGATCAGTAGATTTGTTTTATTTCCTTTCAAAACCGAATGGATGAAGATATTTACTTTATCATGTTCCCACAATAAAATTCAAGGTCCAAGCATATCCCAAAGATCAGTCAGATATCAAAGATGGAACACCCACATTCTATTCTGAAATGCATATCCATGACAATACACCATATAATGATTCAAAGGGACTTTTTTGTTTCATTACCCCAATGTCTCAACGGCTCTCGCAGAGCGGGGTAAGGGGATTAGACATACGCAGCCTCACCCTGTGTTCTCAACACAAAGTGGCTGTTTCCAGATTCAAAGGTACTAGTGAAGTGAAACGCAATGACAAGTTAGTCCTTCAATTCTTGACCTAAAAAAAGGAGAGGAACACAATTCTCATGGAGTGACAATAAGGACAAAAGTATATTGTTTCCCTCACAGATATATTAGCGACGTATTTTCTCCCTCCCTAACTCAAACATTCACAAACACATTTTATCTAGGCAACACACACACACACACACAGACACCCACCTGACGGATCTGCACATGAACTGTACTTGGATAGAACCCAGCCCAAAAAATTAGAAAATAAAAAATATAGTAATTAACCTTAATTTTTTGTGTAGAGAGAAAGCAATGAGGCTAAAAGAAAAGGGCAGATTTGAAATCGAGGAACGGGGAATTTGAATCTAATTTTCTGCTTGAAGTACTGCTGGAGTTGGAGTGTTAATCATATTGAGGTTGACCAGTCCAAAAAAAGTATCCATCTAATTAAAGTAAAAAAGGAAGACAACCACATCCACATCCACACCCACACCCACACATCAGAGTAACCTTTGTGAATGTGAGTGCGTTTTTGTGCTTCTTTTGGAATATTGTTGGAGTGGTCACTGGCGGGAGAAAGATGAAATGGGATGGTGTGTAAATAAAATAAAACTAAGTTTTCAAATGTGGAGAATTTTGAACTTGGAGTTTAGTTTTGTCTTTGGGCTCAGCATAAATATAATATTTTACATATAATGCAAAAAAAAAGGTTCACCCCCCCCCCCCCCCCAGGATTCCTCATCCCTCCCTGCACACACATACGGACAAGGTAAAGGTTGACCTATGATCTTACTCCTGCATGGAAAATATATTAATAAAAAACATCATACAAGGTGCTAAATCCTGCTTATTAGTATATTTTTGTAACTTGGTAAGCAAGTTCCTCCGGATAATCGCTAGAGAGATTCTGTCCTTATCTAAGCTTTTAAAACTAGAGTTTCTCAAACATGCAATGCCTCAATGTTTTCTCCTTATAGCATTTTGGAAGCAGCAGAAAATGATCAATGCGACGCAACAGCAAAGAGTCTATTTCTCAGCACATGACATCTCAGCTTCAATGCAATGTCCATGGTTCAAAGTCAGTGTAGCTAGTACTTAACCTACAATAGATTTTTTTATTTCTTAAATGTGATTTTTTTCTTGTAGGACAGTCTTTTTTAGGGGCAAATTTTATTTGGCACCCACTGCACCCCATGCTCTTAGCTAGGTGTTCGTGTTCCCTCTATGATGTGGCAGTGTGGCAAGTGTATGAGAGGTTTGGTTTATGATAAGTATGACAAGCATATATATAAGTATGGCAAGTAAACAATTATATGACAAGGTGAACATCTTACTAGTGCTATGGGGAGCGTGGTATACGTCATGTTGTCTAGGGGTAGAAAGAAAACCAAGTAGTTCTTTTATTGTTGGGACAGTCGACCCCTGTTGAGGCAAAAGTAAGGGGGGGGGGGGGGGGGGGCTAGCTGACGCTGTATGACTACCTCTGGGTAGTAAACCAGGTTGTACAAATAATCAACAATGTTCTAAAACAGATAAGAGTGTTCAACTAGTTTAAAATTGTTCAATACCACCATCATCATCATCATCATCAACACACCTCAATCCCAACTATGTTTGGGTCGGTGGCATGAAAATTCTAGTGTCAGATAGTGGTCTAAAATTAGTTAGTACCATAAATTAATGCAAAAAAAAAGGTCTACCAGGATGCCCTCCAGTAGCAACTTGCATAAGGAGAGATGAGATGGAATTCCAATATCATCACCATCATGTTTTTCCAGTTGCATGAAAAATATCATGAGACGGAGACAAATCGAGGTAATTGCTATCATCATGTCGCATTACATGATTGATACTGTACAACCAACATCTACATCGTAGAACATGACACCTTTTAAAAATTTTCATAATTACACTGTTCCAAAGCTAATGGAACTCAGCTTTTTATTTCTTGAAAGAATTTTGGAAACTCATACCACCCAATTCCAGTACTTTTCAAGACTGTATTAATGGAAGGTTAAATATGCCCTTATAACTTACATAGGCATATTAAATTTTTACCTGCAATATAGGCTGCAAAATACTAGGATCAAAGTTATCCGAGGATCTTAGAATTTCCCATACTCTAAATACTTGTGCCTTAAGCGCCAACATGCTTTCCTGTTCAGCACTGCTCATTGCTAATCGGCCAGTTGAGTTCACATTGAAGATAACTGATCGTATAGGACCAGGAATCAAGTTGTATGATTCCATCACTGTACCCAGGATAATGGCTTCATTAACGCGAACAGCTTCTTTAATTACTAAAACCCTAAGTTCTTCACCATCTGGACCCAACAATAATTTCAGGACAGGTTGTAGAGCATCTTTCGCATTGAAATCTCTGTCCTTCTTTCCCTGGACAAGTAAGTTTTCAAGTCTATTCCACCTGCAGCAAAACAAAAATAATCCAAGCTTCTGCATTCAGGCAACAGCACAGGAGAATAACTCGTCATGCAAGCAGTAATGAAATAATTCAGATCATAACACATGCCTGAATCTACCGTCCTTGAAAAGCAGCTCGATGAGAGCATCTCTGAGATATGGATTCGGATCAGTAAGAAGCCTTTTGGCAAAATATGGATATGATGCCGCCAACACCTTGAAATTGGGGTCAGCATACAGAGCTAAACCTTCTAGAACGGTGAGAGACCTTAAAATCAAGGCATAATATGCAGGCACTGGAAGAATTGAAGTACCAATCATTAGTGAAATGCAAACGGCAAATTTCCACCCCTAACCTACTAAAAGATCAGATGATTTTCATACCACACCAGAAGCCTCCAAAGCTCGTTAAAACATAAATTCAGCAGAAAAGAACAAAAAATTTATTATGGAATAAATAACAGAAATTATGATCTTGTTTCCTATTTTACATCAGAAAGGCTGTAGGAACTGTATCAGTTAGGACGCCACATGTTTCCAAAGTGTGGTATATTGATAGTTTGAGACTTAATGCAATTAAACCTGGCATTCCCCAGCCACAAGTCTCAAGTAAGTACAGAAAAGGATCTGGTCTAACAATAAAAATCGGGCGAACTGATCACACTGGAATTTGAACTTCTTGATGGAGAAAATCTGTGTATCTTTTTTAGACATCTATATTCCCATTTTAGTCTGATCTAGAGTCGAGTGCAGAAAGTTGGTCTTATAATCGGTGTCCTACTAGGTGCCTATATTCAGCAACTAAGACTAATTAATTACTCTCTTCATAATTAAATAATTATAAGGCCTTCCGCCTTTGAACATTGGCAACGAAAACAACCTTAAATATATGTTATGACACAAACTAGTCCTCTCAAATGCAGCCAGCACAACTGATGAAAAAGAAAGACGCTCACCGTTAAACGGATATTGGTATAAAACAGCACTTAAACCATCCACAATGGTTTTAAAGTTGAGCTCACCCACGGTTGAATTTAGTGCATCATCAAAGAAGTCTCTCAGAGCTGGCACAATTGGAGATACATCTACATCAGGAGACAAAAATTCTAAAGCATAGTAATCACGTGCCATGGCTTCATAGTCCCGATTAACCATGTGTACAACATGACCAATTATGGCAAATCTTGCTTGCTCAGGCGTCTCACTCATCATTCCAAAATCAAGAAAAGCAAGTTTCCCATCAGGTGTAGCTAAGAGATTCCCTGGATGAGGATCTGCATGAAAATAGCCGTACTCAAGCAGCTGCCGAAGACTGCATTGTATGCCGGTATTCACCAGATCCAGAAGGCTGAGTCCTTGTCCCTCAACGGCATCTTGCTCATTTAATTTAACACCTTCAACCCACTCCATCGTTAGCACCTTCCTGCTCGTGTAGTCCCAGAAAATATCTGGGACAAGGACATCGTCCTTGTCTGCATACAATTTTTTAAACCTCCTTGCATTTTGCCCTTCCTGCATACCCCTGTCAAACCATCATTCAAAACTACTCGCTTTCTAGTTCACATGATTAAACTTTACTAGCATAATGCCAACCACTGGTTTAATCAAGAAGTGCAGATTTCCCTATGCTTTTACAGCAAATGCAAAATAATGTCAACAACTACCTGTACATAATTGAGCTCCTGATAAACTCTTCGAGCGAATTCATCAATAAGAGCAACAACATCACTTGATACAGTGTCAACATATTTATTTATGAGAAAACCTAAGCCTCTTATTAGGTAAAAGTCCAACCCCACAGCTTCTTCAATACCAGGTCTTTGCACCTTCACAGCAACAACCTGTCCGGAGTACTTCAACTTGGCTTTGTAAACTTGACCTAGACTGGCGGCAGCAATTGGAGATGCAGATATTGAGGAGAAAACAGAATCAATTGGACATCCCAACTCTCTCTCGATACATGCAAATGCTTCTGCATCTGGAAATGTTGGCAAAGCATCCTACTCCAGCAAATAAATAAAGAACATCACTATCGCATTTAAGCTCAACTGAACAAGGTAAGAAAGCCAAAGAATGTCCCTCTACTGCATTTGTGAAAAACAATCCCAACATATTATCGTATTCAATTATTTCATCAATAACAACTACACATTAATCCCAACTATATTGGAGTCAGTAGCATGAATATTAAGTATCAATATATGATCTAAAATTAGTTAACACCATAAATTTATACAAAAAGCAAAGTAGCAAAGTTTTACGCCGGATGCCCTTCCTTGTTGCTACCTTCATACGAACGGAGGATAAATGAGATGAAATTCCAAATTGTTATCATCATAGGCTTTTCGAGTTGCTCCGATTCAATTAAATAAGTTGTCCAAATTATATTGTGACATGCAGTTAAGCCCCAAGATCATCCTGCTTCGTGGAATGGATTTAAGAACTTGATGGAGACCGGGAATTGTCCTTGGCCAGTACAGGAGAGCACGATTCGAGCCTTTTTTGAGGCTAAGACGCAGGATATCCCAGTTTCCCTAGCAATAGTTGAGTACAACCAGCTGTTAGTTCACGTAAAGAATTAGGTGCGCGATGAGCGCGATAAGATAAGTCATTTCAATATGCGGATGAAAACAGATGTACGGTGTTACATGGACGTACATCCATCTTAGCATACGCATTTCCGCCACATTCATCTTATGCACATGACAATGCTTCACAGCCCAACATTCGGTGCCATATAAAATTGCAGGCCTAATTGCTGTTCGGTAAAATTTTCCCTTTAGTCTATAAGGTACGCCTTGATCACATAGTAACCCCGTTGGGCTCTTCCATTTCAACCATCCCGCCTTAATCCTATGGGCCACGTCACCGTCTAATTCTCCATCCTTTTGAAGAATAGATCCAAGATAACGAAAAAACTTCGATCCTCGTATAACATTCCCATCAAAAGTGATTGTACTCGTCTCTCTACTTCCATTTCCACTAAAGCAACACTCCAAATATTCAGTCTTACTTCTGCTCAGCCTAAAACCACGAGTTTCTAGCGTATTTCTCCAGAGTTCCAACTTTTTTCAACTCCATCCTTCGTTTCATCAACCAATACTATATCATCTGCAAACATCATGCACCAAGGAATATCATCTTGAATTGACCTTGTCAATTCGTCCATGACTATGGCAAAGAGAAAAGGACTAAGAGCCGAGCCTTGATGCACCCCAATCATAATAGGAAATTCTTCAGTCATTCCCACTGTAGTACATACACTTGTACTAGCTCCTTCGTACATGTCTCTAATGATGTCAATATACTTCTTAGACACTCCCTTTTTGTCTAATGCCCACCAAAGTACCTCCCTTGGTACCTTATCATAAACCTTCTCTAAATCAATAAAAATCATATGCAGGTCTTTCTTCTTATCACGATAATGTTCCATCATCTGTTCATCAGAAATATTGCTTCCACCATCGATCTCCCAGGCACAAATTCAAATTGGTTTTCCGATATCTCAACACACTTTCTAAGACGTTGCCAATGTTTTAAAAAACGCTCGGCTCGTACGAGTTGACTCGCGAGTCGAGGCGAGGCGTACGGGTGGCGGGTCTAGGCTTACGAGTCGAGAAATTTTTCTATATTTGCGAGTATTTTATTCGAGGCGGACGAGTCAACCCAGTTACGAGTTGACTCGTATGAGGCATACGAGTCAGCCTCTCTCCTACAACAGTCTCTCTCAGCCTCTCTTACAACGGTCTCTCTCCCCTCCAGCGGTCTCCATCTCCTCCAACGGTCTCTATCTCCTCCAGAGTATGGGTTGGGGGTCTTTTATTCCTCTTGGGACAAGAAATCCCGCCTTGGGACAGCTTTAGCAATAGAAGCAGTTTTTTTTAAGCATTTTTTTTGTTTTTGTCGTTTTTCTCCGCTCTATTTCTTTGTAATGGTGTGAAAGAGATCCAAAACGGCTGCATGTGGATTGATCAAAGTCAACAAAACCCTAATTAAAATTTAAAAGTAAATTGAGCTGGTGAGATAATATTAAATAATGAGCCTTTTTCTAGGTATAGAAAAGGGATCCAAAAAGGGTGCATGTGGGATTGATCAAAGTCAACAAAACCCTAATTGAAATTTAAAAATAAATTAAGCTGGTGAGATAATATTAAATAATGAGCTTTTTTTCTAGGTTCACTTATTATTAACTAATGGGCTTTAGATAATGGACCTTTAGATAATAACAGCCCATGAGATAACTCATGTCAACTCAATGAGCTTTTTTTCATTATTTTTCTTCATATATAAATTATTTCTAGGTCGACTATTATTCATTTATGTAATAGGTCATTTAAATTTGTAAACTATATTTTGAATATATCTAATTCATTTATGTTGTATGGAACACTACAGGTTTTATACATTTATATGTAATGGATCCTTTTAGACTTTGATGTTTTATTATAATTTTGTTGGATTTAAGTATTATTTTATTATTATTATTGGAATTTATGTTGGGGTTTTCAATATATTTTTATGTCTTTCTCAAAAAACCGAGGCTTACGCCTCGTTCCGCCTCGAGGCGTACGTCTCGCCTCATTGGAACAAAATGCCTCGATTACGCCTCTCGTATTTTAAAACATTGAACGTTACTCAATCACTCGTTCCCATAATTTCATGATATGACTCATCAACTTAATCCCCCGATAATTAGAGCAATCTTGGACATCGCCTTTGTTCTTATATAGAGGGACTACAGTGCTTTTCCTCCCTGCCAGTGGCATCTTGTTGTGCTTCCAAATCTTGTTGAAAAGTATAGTCAACCATTCGATTCCCCTCTCTCGCAAACACCTCCATCCTTCAATAGGTATACCATATGGCCTTCGGCTTTTTTCGAACTCATTTTCTTTAATGCCATCCGTACTTCACCCTTTTGAATTCGTCGCATAAAATCCCGATTAATCAAATTTGAAGCAATACTTACATCCCCAATATCTTCCTCATGTTGACCATTAAATAGGTTATCAAAGTATGTCCTCCATCTTTCTCTTATCTCCTGATCTCCGACTAAAAGCTTATGATCAACATCATTCACACATTTAACTCTCCCAATATCTCGTGCCCTCTTATCTGTAATACGAGCAATTTTATAAATATCTCTTTCCCGTTCCTTAGTATCTAATTTCATATACAATTCTTGATTAATCTTTGTCCTCGCATTACGAACGACTTTCTTGGCTTCTCTTTTAGCCTCCTTATATTTCTCAAAGTTCTCCTCACTCGGGCATTTTCCTAATGCCTTGTAGCATTCACGTTTAGTTTTTATCGCCTGCTTTACCTCATCATTCCACTACGATGTGTCCTTACCTGATGGCTTGTATCCTTTAGATTCCCCGAAAACTTCTTTTGCCGCTTCCTTAATGTTATGTTCCAACATAGCCCAAGTTGAATCTATATCCATCCCCGTGCACTCGAAATCATTACATCTAGCGACAACCTTATCCACAAAAGTTTGTCGACTCTCCCCTTGAACCTTCCACCATCTAACTCGAGGGTCCACTTGCGGGCTTCTCTTCTTATAATGCCTCTTACCTTGAAAATCAAGCACGACAAGTCTATGTTGAGTCGCGGTACTCTCTCCGGGTATCACCTTGCAATCTGTGTACCTCTTTCTCCACACGTTTCTGATTAAAAAGAAGTCAATTTGACTTCATTTCCTCCACTTCTATATGTCACTAAGTGAGATTCCCTTTTCTAGAACCACGTGTTCATGATACCCAAGTCATATGCTTGTGCAAAATCCAATATACCACATCCCGCTTCATTTCGAACCCCAAAGCCAAAACCACCATGAACACTCTCAAACCCGTCTCGTCCAATCCCCACATGACCATTGAGGTCCCCACCAATGATCATTTTCTCCCCAATAAGGACTCGTTCGACAACCTCATCTAAGTGCTGCCAAAATTCTTGTCTGACTAACTCACTCAATCCAACTTGAGGCACTTATGATAGTTAGAATCTCATCTCCCACCACAAGCTTAATACTCATAATCCTATCACTCTTTCTAGATACCTCCAGTCGTAGAATTTTTGGCTATAAATAACCATCATCTTCATTTATAAGGACACTTTGAAATTTATCAAAATTGTGAGTGTTTGTGTTAACAAATTTTCTTCTTGTTTTGTTGATTGTGTCTCCAAAATATAGATCGTGATTTCAATTCACTTATCGAGGAGTTAGAAACCTCGTAACGCGTTTGAATCGCACCTTCCGATCTGCTACGGCGCGTCACGTAGAGGACTTGAAGTAAAATAACCATTTGCTTAACATTGGAAAGATCTGGCGAACTAAAATCATACTAGTGATAGCGGTTACCACGGTACGTCGTGTGGAGATCGCATCATCTACTCGTCTCTGCTTCTCTGTGTTCTACTCCAGTTTTTATTTTACTAGAATTGTAGTAAGTTGACTATAATTGTAATTTTTCATTGTATTTACATTGTTGGAAATATATAGAACAACAATGTTTTAAAAAACGCGAGGCGAGTTTGAGGCATTTTGGTTGGACAAGGCGAGGTGTAAGCCTCAAAGCGCATTGAAGCGTAAGCCTCAATTAAAAAAAAATACATAAAAATCTCACTAAAATAACATATTGATTTCTCAAAAAAAAAAAAAGAAAACTAAATATATAAAAAAAATAAACTGTAAAAAAATCAGACAAATTGGGCAGTGACACACAAATCACTACAAACTTAAAAAACATAGTCTATCAAATAGGACAAGCTGGTTTTGAGGCAAAAAAAACTGCAAAGAAAAAATGAAAAATCCAAGTATAAAGAAAGATGAAATTAGCTTACCGTGAGTCGCCGCTTCGGATACTGCAGATTATGTGTGTGGTCTCCGAAATTCGACGCTAGTCAGCTGAGATTCCTTGAGTCGCTGAGGTCGCCAATGCCCGAGGGTAAGTGAGATTTTTCTTTTCATCGTTGAAGGTTAGGTTTAGTACCCATTGGTCATAATATTCTATAAGAAGGGTTACTGGGTTGGTTTTTAAACAGCCCCGTGTAAAAAAAAGGAAGGAAGAAAAGGAACGGCGCCGTCCTCATCTCGAGCGCCTCTTGCGCCTTAAACGCAACGCTTCGAAGTGTGCGTTTCTTCCGCGCCTCGGTCGACTGAAGCAATCGCCTCCCGAGGCGTTTCTGCCTCGCCTCGCCTTGAGGCGCGCCTCGAGGCGCACGCCTCTCACGTTTTTTAAAACATTGCCAGTAAGTTTCATCCTCTAATCTAATAGAGGATAACATTGAGGTTGGAAGCCTTTCTCTTAAAATGAATTGGGATATTTATTAGCCCTTTCTTAACATTTCAATGGGATTATTTGTCCCTTTGCCTTGTAATAATAGAGGATCAAATGCTATTTACTCCAATTATGAGTGTCTAGCAGCCAAGTCAACGTGGCTTTACTTGGTATTTGTATTCCTCAAATAATACATAAACAAACTCCCCGATACTGTTGTTTTTATTCCTCTAATCCATGTATAACAGGAAAAAAAAAAAAAGTGAAATAAGAGCTGTACCTGCAACTGAGAAAGCTCCTCCAGGTATTGGGGCGGACATAAATCAGGCCTAGTGGATAAGCCCTGTCCAATTTTGACAAACGTAGGCCCCAATCTAGTGAAAGTCTTCCTCAGATGAACTGCTCGCTGTCTCTGGGTCCGATCGAGCTGGCCGTTGACTTGGTCGAGCCACAAACTGAAGGCAAATGAACCTAATCCCGCAAATATCTCCAGCGCCCTGCGTACCACCTTGATTGGGCGCGAGCCGTAGTTAGCGGCCAAAAGTTCCGGGCTATAGACAGTAGCGTTGACGGCACGGACCATGGCCGCTGCCTCTGCTTGCGAATCGTCCGCTCGGTCTCCAATAGATGCGGAGGAGGAGGAAGAGTCTCTCACTCGCAAGAGGAATACGGCGTCGTTGTCATCGCCGACACTCCGGCCGCCGACTCCGCCATTTAAGGTTGGCACGGGTCTGGGCCTTGCCTCAACCAGCGCCGCCCGCGCCGAAATGAACTTCCCTTTCGCTCTCGAGGTAGACGCACTCACGCACCAAGGCACTGACAAAGCTGGGGTACTCATCGGCGACTGTGGAACACCCACTGTTGGACGAATAAAAATAGTATACTAAAAATAAAATGATTTTCGTTTAATTTTTTTTCTGAACCTTTTATATGGCAGAACGTGTATTAGACTATTAGGCGGACCTCGCAAACGAGCGGCTCGGTCGGCGAAAAACGGGCTGGCCAAATTTGGGCCGGGCCAAAAAAGCCTGATTTTTTTGGGCAAAAAATATTAGGCCCGTGGCCCGCCCCGGGCGGGCTCGGCCCGGCCCGCGAGCCTTAACTTTTTTTTTTTAATATTAATTCTGAATAAATATAGAAATATTTTTCGATCCTTAATTATTATATTATTCACTATACTATCACAATCAGATAAATAAATGTACAATTATTTTTATTTGATAAATACATTATTTACTACACTACCACAATGAAAAGACAAATATACAAATATTTTTATTTGATTATCATATCATTTATCACTACTACTATCTTATAAAAATCATAAAATAATATTATTATTGATATGAGATACTACAAAGTAATCACAAAATCCCATAAAAAATAAAATTACATCAATAATTAAATATATATGTAATATAATCTAACAAGAAAAAAATTTTAAATATATATATAAAAATTTATTGGTCCAATAATCTCTGACAAATATTTCATTCAAAATTTACAATATAAAAAAACAGTGTTGTTTCCTTCCATCTTGTTTCCTTCCGCCTTATATCCTTCTAAAAATGTTTTTTAAATATTAAATTAAATAAAATTGAAATGACATTTAATTTTCAAAAAAAAATCTGAGGATCTCCGACGGATCTCCGTCGGACGAGTTTTTTCTTTTACGCCAGGCCGACTGCCTACTTTTCACCGTGCCACCGTCGAAGGCCTGCAAAACAGGACAATTGTGAATACTATGACTAGAAAACGTGGTACAGATAAAAATAACCAAGCATTAAAGTGGCATATTAGACTTGATCACGTTGGCTAGACCAAAATTAATGAGATGGAGAAAGATGGACTTATGAATCCATTGAGATCTATCCTTATCCTACTTGTGAATACTGTCTTATGGGCAAAATGACTACGTCCCGCTACACAGAGACTTTTGAAAGAGCTATTGAAAAACTTGGATTGATTCATACCGATGTATGTGGTGCTTTAGAAGCAGCACGAGACGGATATCAGTACGTCATCACGTTAAGTGATGATCATACTTGGTATGGTTTTGTGTACTTGATTAAGCACAAATTCGAAGCCTTCGAGAAATTCAAGGAATTTAAGGCTCTAGTCGAAAATCAAACTCGTCATCATATTAGGGCAATTCGGTCAGACTAAGAAGGCGAATACATGAATACCGAGTTTGATGAGTTCTTAAAAGAACATGGAATAGTATCACAATTCACATCTCCAGCAACTCCTCAGTTAAATGGTGTTTTAGAAGGAAGGAACTAAACCCTATTGGACATGGCTCGATCCATGTTTAACTATACTGATTTACCAATTTATCAATGGGGACATGCATTACTTACTGATGCGCACACCTTAAACAGTTGTCCTTCCAAATTCGTTCCTACAACATTATATGAGATGTGGAGAGGTAGGAAACCAAGTCTTAATCACATTAAGATCCGCCTATATCAAAAATACTAAGGTGGAGAAACTAGAAGCTAGGTCTATTGAGAAACATTTCGTAGGATACCCATCTGACTCGATGGGTTATCTATTTTACATGCTCGAAGATCATAGGATCGTCGTTGCTTTACAAGCACACTTCCTGGAAGATAAGTTCATTCAGGAAGGTGGAGCAGGTAGAAATGTTTCTTTGGAAAAATATAGAGAAACTCCAGAGGAGACACTTGGGCTGTTTAATTGGTACCGCCACTAGAAGGGGGGTTGAATAGTGCGGATAAGAGTTTTGAACTCTTTTTGTGCGGAAGCTAAATATCGGAGTAGATAAAATGCGGAAAAGAAATAACACAAGAAATTGTTCGAGAGGTTCGGCTATTAACGAAGCCTACGTCCCCTATCTAGTTTTATCGACTAGGACTTTTTTAGAAACTTTGAATGCACTTTCTAGTTTAGTGCCAACTCTTACAATTTCTTGATTTCCGGGCTCAAGAACAACCTCACTAAAACACTCTTGTTTTTCCGGGTACAAGACAACCTTACAATAAAATAATTGCGAGTAGGAATTCGACTTTACAAGATATATCGATCGTTGATAAAAGAATATAGATAAGAAAATGATAGAACAATTATTCTCGTATCACAATATGGAATGTGTATATCTCTCGAAATATATCCTTGATATAGCTTGAGAGTTCAGATGAGTTGTGTGTATTCCAAATCCTTGAATGGTGCTATTTATAGCCTTCGTGAGGTGAGTTTCTCGTTGGAGCAGTGGCACACCTTACGTACGTTATGTATGTCTGATTATGTACGTTACCGATTTTACGTATGTTACACATCTTGTGTAACGGCCGTAATGAACTCCTAAATATAGTTCAGTGACATATGATGAAACTCGTTACGTACGTTATGGAATCATTAATTACGTACGTTATTTTTTAGTCAAAGATCCGTTGGATGTGAATACTTGGTGTAACGGTTGATGACTTTTCGTGTTGACTTGCAACGGGCAGATTTTCGAACCTTACGTACGTTACCTGCAGAAAAACGCTTGCCAAAATTGTGAGTGTTACGTACGTTAGATAGGAGTTGTTTACGTACGTTAAGTGTAGAAAAATATGTAAAATAAATTTTAGTTAAGTAACTCATCATCAAAATGTATAAAATGAATTATGAGAAGATATTGTACCAACATGGGCAAGACGAAAGAACTGAACCTTCTGAAACACAACCACTACCACTCGTGTAAGTCAAGTAGGATATCTCCACTACCTAAGACGTACGACTACATGCATCTGGAGGAACTGGGTCTCCACCAAATAGATAGTAGCCAAGAGAATGGTTTTACTTTGTTGGTCCTAAGAATGATGAAGTCTATCCTCACTGTACCAACATGAGCCTTTTCTAGTGCGTTTTGTCCTCACTCACGCGCACATGGGAAACTTTCCAGGGGGTCACCCATTCCATAACTACTCCAGGCCAAGCACGCTTAACTTTGGAGTTTCTATGAGATGGCCACCAGTAAAGAAGATGCATCTTGTTGGTATGAGTAGTCCAAATCAATTCATTTAACCACTTTCTAGTGCAGATCTCAGGTCGAATCGCAAGCCGCGACTCGCACATTTTTAAGCCCATGCAGGCAGGATGCTGGACCGAATCCCGACATACTTATTCCGAACAAGTGATGGTAGATGTGGACTCCGCAAAGTGGAGTAAAGCAATGGGAGCTGAGATAGACTCGAGGCACACCTCCTCCTGGATGATTCCATTTAGGAACACACTCTTTATATCCATTTGATGGGGTTTGATTCTCTTGTACGTGGCAAAGGCACAGAGAAGACGAATTGCCTCAAGACGAGCAACAGGAGCAAATGTTTCCTCATAATCCAAGCCTTCTTCTTGATTATACCCTTGGGCGACCAATCTCGATTTATTCTTAATTGGGAGACCATCATCATCGGTTTTAATTTTATGAACCCATTTAGTACCAATGATAGATTTGTCTACCACTTCCGGAACCAATTCCCAAACATTATTTCTTTCGAATTGATTTAGCTCTTCTTGCATAGCAGTAGCCCAATTCTCGTCATTGATGGCTTCATCGATATTCTTTGGTTCTGTAAGAGAAATAAATGCAATATTGTTAATACAATCATTTATATTTCTCCTAGTTCGTACACCTTCATCGATTTTCTCGAGAATTTGTTCCATTGGATGGTCTTTCACATTTGCCCAATCTTTTGGAAGGTTGTAAGAATTCTCCTCCTGCTTGTCCGAGCTTAAGTCAAGCTTCTCCAATTCCTTTGACGCTTCTGACACTTCTTTAGCCGGAACCATACCTGCATCATCATCAAAAACAACCTTTCTCGGGGGTAAAACTGTATCATCGAATTTTACATGAATTGACTCTTCTACCGAGCCTCTTCTACAATTAAATACACGATAAGCTTTACTATTAGTCGAATAACCAAGAAATATTCCAATATCCGATTTAGAGTCAAATTTTCCCAAATTATCCTTACCATTATAATGAATAAATACCTTACAACCAAATGGGTGAAAATAAGATAAATTGGGCTTTTTACCTTTAAATATCTCGTATGGAGTCATCATTTTGTTTCTCCGGAGATGGACTCGATAGCAAGCGGTGTTAACGGCCTCGGCCCAGAAATATTTAGGAAGCCCATATTCATTGAGCATTGTTCGGCTCATCTCTTCTAGAGAGCGATTCTTCCTCTCGACAACTCCATTTTGTTGAGGTGTCCGAGGTGCCGAAAAATTGTGCCCAATATCATAATTATGGCACCAATCTTCAAAAATATTTAAATCAAATTCTCCACCATGATCGGTTCGGATGGCGATAATTGGTAACTCTTTTTCCTTCTGGGTAAACTTACACCACTTAACAAACTCGTTAAATGCATCATTTTTATTTGTCAAGAATTTTACCAAAGTAAATCTCGAAAAATCATCAACAAGAACTAAAGTATAAAGTTTACTTGTTAAGCTAGCATGCCGAGATGGACCAATCAAATCCATATGAATTAATTCAAGAATGCGACTAGTGGAAATTTCTATTTTTGATTTAAACGAGCCTCTAGCATGTTTACCTTTAATACATGCCTCACAAATGTGGTCTTTTCTGAAATTTAATTTTGATAGACCACAGACAATATCGTTTTTGGCCAATTTTGAAAGAAGTGGTAAAGAGGCATGACCCAATTTTCAGTGCCATATAACGGCATTTTCATCGTATGAAAATAAACATTTTTCATTGAAAGATGATTCATCTTGAAGATCAACAATATAAATATTTCCATATCGCAATCCAATAAAAACAACTTGGTCTTTTCTCATTGCAGTACAATGCGTACTTTCAAAAATTAATTTAAGACCAGTATCACAAAGTTGGGAAACACTTAGAAGATTATGGCAAAGACCATCAACAAATAGAACATTTTCAATTGTCGGTAAAGGTTTCTTACCTATCTTACTTGTCCCTTTTATTTGGCCCTTTTTATTATCGCCAAATATTACACAACCGCGATCTTCCCTTTTCAGCTCCGTGAAGAGATGTTCATTCCCACTCATGTGATTTGAGCATTCGCTATCAACATACCATTTATTTGATACTGTTGTCTTCCTTGCTTGTACCTACAAAAACAATTTTCTCCCGTTTATAGGTACCCAGGCTAATTTGGGTCCTGTGGAGTTAGATATAAAAACTTGATTTTGAACAATGGTCCCTTTAGGTACCCAAATCTGTTTGACTTTTATAGTTCGTCTAGAACTTCAACAGTAATTTTCGGTATGTCCTGGTTTTAAACATTTTGGACATGATGGAATTCCCGTTTTTAAAGTGTCTGAATCTTTCGTGGTAATTTCTAAGGACTTTTTCATTGGAAATGAATTATACCCGAGTCCTTGTTTTGAAAGAGAAAATTCTTGACCAAATAGGAGTTGTTCAAATTTGTCATTACCACACGAGAATTTTCTAACATAAAGTTTCAATTCTTTCTGAGTTTTGTGTAAATCATCTCTCAGAGTTTTCTCGTTTTCCAAACAATTTGTATGATCAATCGACACATCCTTGTTTTTCAATAATTTTGAATTTTCAGTTTTAAGAGATTTTATTTTCATTTTCAAATCTCTATTAATATTGCAAACTTTTTCGTATACATTATTTAAAGATTCGAAAGCATCAAGAAGTTCTTCATGAGAAGAATCACTAACCTCGACTTCTTCATCGTTATCTTCGGATGCGCGGGCCATTAGAGCAGGATTGGTTTGAACTTGAGGTTCATCATCCTCATCATCATCGCTCTATGTAGCGACATAGACTTCTTTCTTTTTGAACTTTTCGTGAGGTGGTTTTGATGAACTCATTAGAGCAGCAGCACGACAATCTTTAGCAAAATGGCCTGGAACGCCGCACCTTCGACAAGTATTGTCGAACCTTTTATTTTGTGGGACGTGAGTCTTTTTGGATTCATCCCTCGGTTCTTGTTTGATGTCTCTCCGGTGCCTTTGTAGAAGATTTTTGAATTTCTTTATGTTTTTGGCATAAAAGGCGGTTTCTTCATCCTCTTTTTCGATAGGTTCATCTTCTAGATCGCTATCTTCTTTGGCTTTGAAGGCGATCGTCCTTTCTCTCTCCTTGGGCTTTGGTTTCGAACTTCGAGATTTAATGACAATCTCGTAATTGATGAGAGATCCAATGAGAGCGCTGAATTCTATGGTGTTGAGATCTTTCAACTCCATGATAGCCGTAACAGTAGCGTCTCATTCTCTTGGTAGAGATCGAAGGATTTTCTTGGCTTTATCACTACTTGATATCAGTTTCCCGAAGGAAGCTAGCCCATTTGTGATAGCCGAGAAGCGGTCAAGCATAGTAGTAATGCTTTCTTCTTCTTTCATAGTGAAGAGTTCATAATCGTGAAGAAGCATATTGATTTTGGCTTCTTTCACTTGACTCGTACCTTCGTGGGTAATCTCGAGCATTTTACAGATCTCTTTGCCCGTCTCGCAAGAAGATATTCTGTTGTGATCTTCTGGGTTGAGAGCACAGTAAAGCAGTTGAGTGGCTTTACTATTGAAGTGATCGTTCTTCCAGTCAGCATCGTCGTATTCTTCAAAGCTTTTGATCGAGCCATCTGTCTTCTTTGTAATGGTAGGTCCAAGAGCAATGACTTTCTAAATTTCAATATCGTGAGCTCGGATGAATATAGACATTTTCTTCTTCCACATCATAAAGTTTGAACCATCGAAGAAAGGAGGGCGATTGAGAGCGTTGCCTTCAAGAGAAGAGTGGATAATGGCCATTTCTGGATCTTTTCTCTAGCGGGTGTTAATCCGGTGAAAAGAGACCACTCCGATACCAATTGTTGGATTGGTACTGCCACTAGAAGGAGGGTTGAATAGTGCGGATAAGAGTTTTAAACTCTTTTTGTGCGGAAGCTAAATATCAGAGTAGATAAAATGCGGAAAAGAAATAACACAAGAAAATGTTCGAGAGGTTCGGCTATTAACGAAGCCTACATCCCCTACCTAGTTTTATCGACAAGGACTTTTCTTAGAAACTTTGAATGCACTTTCTAGTTTAGTGTCAACTCTTACAATTTCTTGATTTCCGGGCTCAAGAACAACCTCACTAAAATACTCTTGTTTTTCCGGGTACAAGACAACCTTACAATAAAATAATTGCGAGTAGGAACTCGACTTTACAATATATATCGCTCGTTGATAAAAGAATATAGATAAGAAAATGATAGAACAATTCTTCTCGTATCACAATGTGGAATGTGTATATCTCTCGAAATATATCCTTGATATAGCTTGAGAGTTCAGATGAGTTGTGTGTATTCCAAATCCTTGAATGGTGCTATTTATAGCCTTCCTGAGGTGAGTTTCCCGTTGGAGCAGTGGCACACCTTACGTACGTTATGTATGTCTGATTACGTACGTTACCGATTTTTACGTACGTTACACATCTTGTGTAACGGCCGTAATGAACTCCTAAAAATAGTTCAATGACATATGATGAAACTCGTTACGTACGTTATAGAATCATTGATTACGTACGTTATCTTTTAGTCAAAGATCCATTGGATGTGAAGACTCGGTGTAACGGTTGATGACTTTTCGTGTTGACTTGCAACGGGCAGATTTTCGAACCTTACGTACGTTATACATGATGTATTACATACGTTACCTGCAGAAAAACGCTTGCCAAAATTGTGAGTGTTACATACGTTAGATAGGAGTGGTTTACGTACGTTAAGTGTAGAAAAATATGTAAAATAAATTTTAGTTAAGTAACTCATCATCAAAATATATAAAATGAATTATGAGAAGATATTGTACCAACATGGGCAAGATGAAAGAACTGAACCTTCTGAAACACAACCACTACCACTCGCGTAGGTCAAGTAGGATATCTCCACTACCTAAGACATATGACTACATGCATCTGGAGGAACTGGGTCTCCACCAAATAGATAGTAGTCAAGAGAATGGTCTTACTTTGTTGGTCCTAAGAATGATGAAGTCTATACTCACTGTACCAACACGAGTCTTTTCTATTGCATTTTGTCCTCACTCACGCGCACCTGGGAAACTTCCCAGGGGGTCACCCATTCCATAACTACTCCAGGCCAAGCATGCTTAACTTTGGAGTTTCTATGAGATGGTCACCAGAAAAGAAGATGCATCTTGTTGGTATGAGTAGTCCAAATCAATTCATTTAACCACTTTCTAGTGCAGATCTCACAGGTCGAGTCGCAAGCCGGGACTCGCACATTTTTAAGCCCATGCAGGCAGGATGCTGGACCGAATCCCAATATACTTATTCCGAACAAGTGATGGTAGATGTGGACTCCGCAAGGTGGAGTAAAGCAATGGGAGCTGAGATAGACTCGAGGCATACCAATCAGGTCTAGACTTTCGTAGATCGACCAGAGGGCATAGTGCCCATTGGAAATAAATGGATCTTCAAAAGAAAGATTGGTGTGGATGGCAACGTGGAAGCCTATAAAGCTAGGCTTGTGGCTAAGGGTTATACCCAAAGAAAGAGATCGATTATCATGAAACCTCTCACCAGTTGCCACGATCAGCTATTCGTATGATGCTTGCTATAACCGCCCATTATGATTATGAAATATGGCAGATGGACATGAAGACGTCGTTCCTCAATAGATACCTCAAAAAATAAATCTATATAGAACAGCCTATAGGCTTCGTGTCACTACGGATATTCATAAAGTAAGCAAGCTAGCCTGCCATTTACGGACTGAAGCAAGCTTCGAGAAGTTGGAATCATTGTTCTGACGAAGTAGTCAAAGAGTTTGACTTCGTGCAAAATGAGGAAGAACCTTGTGTTTACATAAAGTCTAATGGGAGCAAGATTGCATTCTTAGTACTATATGTAGATGACATTATAGTCATAGAAAACTGTAATATCCGTATTTTTCTTTTCCCGGTACTTTCATTTTCTGTGTATTTTTCATTTTTAGCGACTCGCTTGTGACCGTATTAATATTTCGAGAATATTTAATACTGGACTTCTTGTCATCCGAGCTTGTTCGGACCTGTTATACTCAATTCCGCGTTTATTGCCTTCCCCTCGCTATTTCGTTCGATTCTCGTAATCGTTGTTCGGAACCACCGTCTCGGGGTTGCTGTAGATCCATCTCATGTTATTATGCATGTTGTGAGCTTTCGTATGTTGTTTCGATCATGTATCGTGTGTTTCAGATGTTTTGGTCCGTTTTGTAATTTCCCAAAGTTTTGGGGTGATTACTAACGTTGTAGTTTTCCGAACCCTTGGGTAGTCGGAATCGTGTTTTCTTTTAGCGCTTTGGTTCTGACTTGATCTTGCGCTATTCCTGTTGTCTAGCACAGGCTAGTGTCGTTGAGTAGTGCACGCTACGTTTATTTGGTAGCGCTCGCTAACGACTCGAGCACAGCAGTGACAATGGGTTGTTTATGATCTCTGCTCTCTGGACGAGCAGCTTAGTGCATGCTACATTTGTACATTAGCGCACGCTATTGTTTGGACTTGGCGCACGCTGGGTGACCGGTAGCGCGCGCTAACTCAGTAGTACAGACTGGGCAGAATATTTCTGGACTCGGTCTGGTGTCCAGGTAGCGCACGCTATGGCCTGATAGCGCGCGCTATCGAGGGACCGTTAGCGCACGCTATTCTCTATTAGCGCATGCTAACGGGCCAGAACCATAGGTTCTGGACTGATTTTTGACTGGGTACCGCACGCTAACTATGGATCGTTAGCGCATGCTAAGCTCTCTGGTTATATAAACCAGAGAGTTGACCCAAATCCACCTCATTTCTCATTTCTTCTCCTTCTCCGCGGCTGGGCGATCCTTTAGGAGATTCAGAGGTGATTTCTTCTTCCAGTCACTTCAGAGATCACATTCATTCGTTCTTGGTGTATATTAACAACATCTATTTGAGTTCTTCATCTTTAATCCAAGGTAATCTCCTAGAACCCTATTTCTGGGAAATTTGGGGTTTTTTGAGTTTTTGTCCGATTCGTGCCGTATTTTTGATTAATCCATGATGTATATGTATTCACGCCCTACGAATTCATGGTAAGTTTCATGGTATTTGTGAAATCGAGAGGATTCGGTTGTGATCCGTCCTCGTCGTTGTTTTGTACGAACTTACATGAATCGTAGGTGGGGTTCGGGTGCCTTCCATTATCGTTATTCTTGTCGAATTGGTTGTAATGGTGTTTGACGAATCGTTTAGGTTCGGTGTGTCCAATTTCTCGCAACCGCGATTGTTTTATCCCGTCTTTTCGTGGTGATAATCGAGGCAAGTACTCTTATGAACTTACACTTTTAACATGGTAGTATTGCATGAGTAACGTGTGTGCGTGCTCACTACGGGTTAGATCTGACGGAATCTCGGTAGGAGTCTACAGAGGCGTGGATTGATGAGCTTTGCTTTTAACCACTACGGGTTAGATCCGACAGGGTCTCGGTAGGGGTCCACAGAGGCGTGGATCAACAGTTAATTGTGGTGCATTTTTGTAAATGTGTTTTGGGTTATGGCATTTCCGGAAATGTGTGTTTCAACTGATGTTTTCTGATTTGCATGCTTTGACTATATGCGTAAGGTGTAATTTGTTCATTTAGTTACTTGTACTAGCGTAATTGCTAACCCCTTTGGGGACCTGCTTTGGGGAAATTCTTGTTATGAATTTCAGGTTATGTTCAGCCGGGCGATCGGGCACTGGGGCAGTACGAGGATGCTGGCCAGGGTTGATGACGTGTGCTACTGAGTCTCTTTATTTCCATTGTCCTTTTTGATGCGGTTGTTTTTCTTTACACTTGTGAACTTATAGAAAGTACTTACGAGTACTTAGGCATTTCTATTGGGATTATGGTTTGTATTATTATATGTTATTTATGATTGGCAATGATGTCTGTTTTTCTGATTATACCGGGCGTTTCATTTATTTTTCGTTCTGGTGATGTGTGTTTTCTCGCTAACTAAGATAGTTAGACGCGTGATATTTCTTAATTAGCCTGGTGGGTTCCATGTAGAGGTCCACAACGCTGTAATATTCCATGAATATCTTGGAGGTGTTACAAAAATGACATTAGAATACTCAGTTCTATGAAAGCTTGGGTTTCAAATACATTCTCCATGAAAGACTTGGGAGAAGCTTCCTATATTCTGGGTATTCACATCTATAGGGATAGAGATAAGAGAATGATAGGACTTTCTCAAGCCCTCTATATAGAAATATCCTAAAGAGGTTTAGGATGAAAGATTCTAAAAGAGGGTTCTTGCCTATGCGACATGGTATAAAACTATCCAAAGCTATGTATCCTCAAAGTGAGGAATATAGAATGGAAATGATACAAGTACGCTACGCATCGGCTATGGGTAGGCTCATGTATGCAATATTGTGCATGAGACCAGACATTACATATGTTGTGAGCGTAGTCAGTCGATTTCAGGCAAACTCATGTAAAGAACATTGGATAGCCATAAAGAATGTTCTAAAGTACCTTAAACGGACTAAAAAAATGGTTCTTAGATACGAGGGGGAGAATCGAGAGTGGATGGGTTAACGGACTCAGATTTCGGTTCGATCCGGACAAGGGAAAGTCCACTTCAAGATACATATTTACTTTAAATGATGGAGTAGTTTTTTGGATGAGTTCCAAACAAACTGCGACTGCACATTCCACCTGTCAGGCCGACTACTAAGCTACCTCGGAGGCTTCAAGGGAAGCATTCTGGATCAAAAAGTTTCTTAAAGAACTTTAAGTGGTTTCTAATGCAAAGAGGCCAGTGCCGCTTTACCTCGACAATAAAGGAGCTGTTGCACATGCTAAATAAGCCAGGTCTCATCACAAGACCAAGAACATTAAGAGAAAGTATCACATCATCAGAGATATGGTAAAAAATAGATATGTTGAACGGCAAAGAGTAAACTCAGCAAATAACCTTGCTGACCGACTTACCATGCCACTACTGCAGATTGTTCTACAGCAACATCTGGATAATATGGGTATTTGATATTATAGTTTGTGGCATTGAGTGCAAATGAAAGATTGTTAGCGTATGCCCTCGAGTGCCACTCTAAGGATGAGAGTTAGGGCATTTATATCTAATTATGAACTCAAATTAAATTAGTAAAAGGTAATGTTTATTTCTGTACTTACTGCATGTCATTGGCGTTCTTGATTTGGTAAGTAAAAATAATGTCCATGAAATTGAGTAAAAACATTCCACTCCTTATGAGATAAGGAATCTGGCACATGAAGTGCGTAGAACTCCATTACTTAACTTATCCGCAAGTCGATAAAACTTTATTGGACATTAAGTTTAGTAAAGACTTGTATATCGTATGCTTGGACATGTTCATGTCTTCACTCAGGAGTAGTGGGAGCATTTGGTATAGGTATACTAACTGGATTAGTATACTCGGATACGACTCACCTCAATTCGGTTACATGGATTCATTCCAGGATAGTCAATGACTGGATCGTAAGGCTATGATAGGTATACATGAAGCTTTAACTTGTGGGTTCAGTAGAACATGTGCTTGTTTTATTAAGTTAGACATTAGAGTAGTTCGATTCGATCACCTGTCGGTAGGGATCAACCTCGAAGTGCAGCTTGATGTACAAGTAATAGTCTTTATTGAATACCAAGGTATGTGGTTAGTGGCAAATAAGATCAAACGTCTTTAGCCAAAGCAACTGAGCTGGTTGTATTTGATACACGACAATCCTATGATCTTGATTTGTATTAACACATGCATGGAGTCGAGTTAAATAGGATTTGACTTTACCGTGACCCTAAAACTTGATTGGGACATTTAATTGATGGGTTTATATATAGACAGTATTCATAATTGAAAAGGTTTTGAAATGATTCCCATCATTTGTTCTCAGTTGGGCTACAGTGTGAGCCACGGGACTGGCTAGGTGGCACTCACACTCTTCTGATCCTCTCATTGCTGATTGAAACGAACCTACAAAGTCTCGCATACAGGATTAATGACGAATAAATTAAGTATATTCTCTCTTCGTGAATTTTGGATATAGGATGTCTAATTTAATATATTGGATTATTTAAATCGGTCAAGTGAATTAGATAAATCACTGGATAATTAATTTAATTCAAATATAATTATTTCTTGAAGAAATTAATTATATCGTATTTGATAAAAAATAAATCAAATTAATTTATTATTATAAATACACTATGACGAATCAATGTTTATCTAACGGACTAGATACACGAGGGTCCAAAATACGTAGTAAGTGGTTTGACTCACCTACTCCACATCCCACCTTGACTGCCCCACCTCCCTCTCTCTCACCCCTCTTGGTCTTTATCTTGCCATGTGAGGAAATTTAATATTAAGGGTAGACTTTGAATTAGTTTTTTATGTGTGACTTGACTTGATAGATTATATTAACATCACATTTTCAAATTAATCATGGCCGAACCGAAATTGTGGGGGAGAGAGAGAGAGTTTTGTCTCATTTTTGTTCTTGAGTTCATCTTGAGAAGAAAAAAGATTAGTATTGCACTTGGAGTGTTAATATTAAATCAAATAGGCCTCCCTTATTTCTTCTAGCCCTTTTCGCAAAGAACAAGAAAATAAAGGTTTATTCCGGTTATTTGTCTGATGTGTGAATCCTAGAGACGTCGGTATTTTCGGTGTTGAATTTTCAAAAGCTCCATGGATTGGATTCGTGCTTGTAATTATCAAATTAAAATTAAGAAGTCGGGTCTACGAGGGTATGATTTCGACTCTTACTTTTTATGAATTTTTCGTTTATACGGTCGTTGATCGATCCTCTTTAAGGACTCGGATGAGCACGGTCTGTGCGATTTTATTTTGCACCGCGTATTTATTGTGGCCTGTATCCCAACAAGTGTTAGACATCAAGGCGTATCTCGTATACGATTTGAATGCGTATTGAATGCATGTTTGTGTTAGATGACGATTTGGTATCGTTTTTTATAAATTAAATTAATCATCGTCAGTATTTAATTATTCGTTGTAGTTATACTTTCTTAATTTTATATCAAAATATAAATCTGACTTTTTTTTGGTAAAAGGATTTATATTTAAGATATGAAATTCGAAAAAATATGATTTTAAAAATCGGGTCAAAAACGAGCCGTGTACCCTCGACAAACGGACAACACATGACTGCTCGGTAAAAATGCCAAGAGTCTTGGCAGTCTCGGCCGAGTGAATATTCTGTGCCCCGAGCCTTGGGCTTGGTCCGGGTTGTCGAGCGTCGGGCTCTATTTTTGTACATATTTCAGAAATTTATTTTCTCAAAATTTTAAATTGGATTTAAAATTACTTAAAATATAAATATTGTATTTTATTTTAAAAGTGAAAATTAAAGAAATATATATTGTGACCGAATTACCTCGAACGAATTAAAAATTATCGATATTATGAAGTAATTGGATTGATTCTCATTAAATTAAAATGTTAATTTACTAAATTAATTGTTTTAATTTATTGCCATTACTCGTTGTATGATTGTGTATGCTTGTGTGATGGGGATGTAGCTCATGGACTTAGTTTTTGAATCGATGTATTATTTTTGGTAGGTTGTATATGCCGTTTTTGAGCCTATTTATTTTAATTAGAAACTTTGTATAGGTTGCAACTATATTCAATGTAATAGATAATTTTTCTAGACGGTGGCAAAGGGCGGTCCATCATGGATAGCGATCCAAGACTAGTTTATTTATTTTCTTTTCTTTTTATTGAGTCATTCGCTTGGCCCAATATTTAGGAACGAACCATGAACTACATATTGGTAGCAACTAGGTTGTTATTTATTTTATTCATATGGTACGGATAACAAACGCGCCTTTTAACCGGATTGTTGTGCAAAGTGTAACATTAATGCCGATAAACTGCATCTACAAATGAATTAATATGTAGAGTGTAACATTAATCGCTTAATACTCCCACATAACAAACACTAAGTTGGAAAGGGTGCAAGGTATCATATCCTCCGCCAAACTCATGGGAAACTGAAACATACACTGAAATGCTATTCTTCCGAGTATGTCGGGAGAGTATTCTTGAGGAAGGTCGATAAATTCATAGAGTACATTAAATGCCTTGGATTGTGACAAATCGAACCCCTAGAAACTGTATGGTTTGCTGGGTAAGATTAAATTATCAAACTGATAGGAGTTGACAGTTTAAACTTACATAGTTCAACAAGGCATGAAAACCGTATGGGTTGACGGCAAGTGGACTAGGGGTAAAAGAAAGATCAAATCATTCATTAGATGGGTTGGTGTTGGACACCATTTTGTAAAACTAATAGACTAGAAATTATATGGGTTGCCCTCTATCAGTTTATTAAAGAGCATAACTAAAAAGTCGATAGGTTGATGACTTCCTGTTTTTTCACATGGGAGTGTGTTTTTCGATGAAACTAATGGAAGCCGAGTCATGAATAGAAAAGTCATTTATTCTAAATACTCGGATCATAATTCACATAATGCTAATTAAAGCTATTATATTTTCTGCAGTATTAAAATCTCAAAATAACAATGGAACCACTTGCAATACTTCTTGAAAAGAACAAACTAACAGACCAAACTTTGTCGAGTGGCTCTGAGGATAGTCCTGAGTATGAAATCGCTGGGATACATATTGGAGGTGAAAATCCCACCGGCTACCACTCAGACCAGGGCTAATCAAGAAGAGGTTGAAACCCATGAAAAGTGGGTCAAAGATAAAGTCAGAGTTCGTGGCTTTATGATGGGCTCTATGAAATGACAATGGGACCACTTGCAATACTTCTAAAAAAGAACAAACTAATGGACCAAACTTTGTCGAGTAGCTCTGAGGATAGTCCTGAGTATGAAATCATTAGGATACATATTGGAGGTGGACGTCCCACCGGCTCCAACTCAGACCAAGGCTAATCAGAAAGAGGTTGAAACCCATGAAAAGTGGGTCAAAGATAAAGTCAGAGTTCGTGGCTTTATGATGGGCTCTATGACAAATGAGATGCAGAGAGCACACGAGAAAATGACTTTTGCTAGGCAGATACTGGCTCATCAGAATGAACTATATGGGGAGCACTGCCGAATTGCTCGATATGAGATATTGAAACAGTTGTTTGGAGATAGGATGAAGGAATGAGAGAAACTTGGGGATCATGTCCTCAAGATGATCTCAATGATCAAGAGATTAGAGGCTCTCGTTCTTAGGATGCATGTTTCTCTCCAACATCCTTCAATCTTTGCCTGATTCATTCTCATAGTTTATCATGAATTTCAACTGCAGAGAGAGTGCTTGCAATCTGGGATGCTCGATGAATAAATTGTCAATCGCTTAATCTCAGACAAAGACACCGAGGGTGGAGGAGGATGTACTTGTTATCTCTTCTGGGCCTCGTAGGTCCAATAACAAGAAGAAGAAAAAACAAGAAGCAGTTAGGGTCCAAAGCTGCGGTCAGAAAGGGAAAGGGCAAAACCCCAATGGTTCTGAAGACGAGTAAGGCAAAGCCAACCGACAGGTGCCTAAAATGCGGTTTGTAGGGCCACTGGAGGAAGTACTGTCCTCAGCTTGATGGTGCTTCAGGGACAGAACTTCTAGTTTTGGAAACAAATTGTGCTGGTACTGTTTATTCTACTTCTAGAATTCTAGCTTAGGTGTTGGTTCTCACATTTGCAATGTGAATCAAGTTCTAGAACAAAGTAGGCGGCGTGGAGATGGGGAAGTGATGATAACAGTCAGAAGCGGACATAGTGTCGAGGCTACCGATATCGGATCACTTCTTTTAGATTTGGAATTTGGTTTTATTTTATGTTTAGATGATGTATGAGTTTTGCCCAATGGACACAAAAATATTATATTCGTTCCGGTTATGTATGGGTAAGGTATTCACTTTTTCATTAGCAATGGGAGTTGCAAAATTTATTTTGGAAATAAATTAGTTGACTCTGCCACATTGTTGAATGGACTTTATCATCTAAATCTGCAAAACAAAACAGTTGTGAATACGATGACTAGAAAGCATGGTGTAGATGAAAATAACCAAGCATTAAAGTGGTATCTTAAACTTGGTCATGTTGGCCAGACCATGATTCATAAGATGGAGAAAGACGAACTTATAGGTCCATTGGGATCTATCCTTATCCTACTTATGAATCTTGCCTTATGGACAAAATGACTACCCTTCACATGGACATTTGCAAGAGCTACTGAAAAACTTGGATTGATTCATACTGATGTATGTGGTGCTTCAGAAACAAAACGAGATGGATATCGCTCCTACTTTGGCTAAAGCACAAGCTTTGCATAAGAAACGATGTGCATTCGACAGGGTCAAACGTGTAGAACGGGCGGATGTTTCCGATGCTTTGAATGACATAGCTTGAGGAACACCAACAAAATTCGTGATGTGGGTTCGTTGCCCGCTTCTACTTTGTATACGTAAGAAAGGATGTTCGTGCATATTCTTAAGAATGTGGGTCATCATTTCATGACCTGGATGCCCTAGTCATTCATGCCAAAGCCTGTGCGAGTCACATACCAATGTTCGTTATAGATGCATATGATTCAACAATGCTAATCATAGTGACGTACAGTCCACTTGATTGACTCGTAAGTTTCTCTAAGATGCGCTTTCGAACGCATTTATTAGAGATGATATAGAGATACTCTAGTCCATTCTCACAATGAGTTTCAACATGAAAGTCGTTGATACTGTAACACCCCCAAGACATTCAGGGCATATTACAGCGTCGTGGACCCCACACTGTGGAATCCACCAGGCTAACATACCGAACAAGACATTCGACAAAGACAAACAACCATCAATGAGACGACAATTCATAATAAGAATACAAACCGACAATTAACACCTGACATTAAATCTATTTCTCAAAGCGGGAACACGACATTGCAGTGATCGGCCAATAACGAGCGGGTGAGCTAAAATGACCATAACTCTCTCGTCCGGACTCCGATTGACTCACCGTTTGAACCATTGGAAAGCTAACTCGATGCTCTATAATGTTGCAAAGATTTAGAATTTTTGGAGTTACCAAAAATTAATGGTGATCTAACAAAGTCGAACTCCCACGTGAAAAAGTCGATTAAGGACACGGAACTCAACAAAACGACACCGAAACGAACTCGGATGACAAAAAGTGCACAATTAATCATTCTCGGAATGACGAAATGGTCATGATAGAATTGTCAAAACGAACTTCCTCCGAAAAAAGAAAATTACCGAAATTTGAAATTGCGGATATTACATCTCCAGCATTATCAAGTCTTATAGACCGAACATGGTGGTCAAGGTGGTGAGCCCTTAGATAGATAATCTGTGCTATAAGCTTTGCAAAAGCAGCATTTATAGTTGACAAGGGGGCGACATGTGACCAGCATGTCGAAATATCAACCAGAACCATAAAACATCTAAATGATCCGCACTCTGGTTGAATCGGTCCATAAATATCTATTTGAATCATATGTAAGAATGGAATTTTCACATATTTAGCGTAATGTGCTTGGTAGGAGATCGTTGGGAAACCCGATTCTTCTACCCGTAGATGAAGTTCAAAGAATTAGAGCACCAAAAATGCTCGAGGAAGAAAACATTCGTCAACCGAGACTTCCAAGATATGAGAATGTTGGGCACAATCAAGAGATACCCGAAGCTCAACAAGGGAGGTACTTTTACCCGAGACAACCACCCGTTGGAGTACAATATGGAGCGAACTATTATCAGATCAAAGTATTTGGATCTTCAAAGGTAATATTCTTCAACATCTTGGATTTCGATTTTGTGTTGAGATATGATGTTTTGGACATTATAATCATGTTGTATGAAGGGATATACATATGATTATGAGTGTGTATGAATATTCATTGGATTATTGAAGAGTTATTCAAGAACACTTTGAATATTGAGTTGGATTTGGGGGTCTTCGTTTAGTTGTTGTTGTAACCACGAATTTGGATATTTCTATTGGATTCTTGATTGTATTGAGGATGTTTTGTTGGGTTGGAACACTCCTTGGGGATTTGATATTGGTATAGTTAAGGATTGGTTGTAAACAATCGAAGATTGGTTACAACGTGTTTGATATAATGCCCCAATGAACTTGGTTTAGTCGTATCGACGTTTTGAGTTAGTTATTATCGTGTTTGATTCATATGTTGAACGGATTGTTGGTAATTGTGTTATTCAAGGTTGTTCGAGCGACCGACATCTCATTTAAGACGTTAGGCGGCTCCCAAGCCATCACTGCTTCTATCTTCTGTGGATCTACCCGAACCCCCTTTGCTGAAATCACATGCCCGAGGAACATCACTTCTTCGAGCCAAAACTCACACTTAGAGAACTTCGCATACAACTGTTCAGCTCTCAAAATGTCTAATACAATCCGGAGGTGTAAGGCGTGCTCCCCCCGACTCCGTGGATAAATCAGAATGTCATCGATAAAGACGACTACGAATTTGTCCAGATACTCAATAAAAACTTTGTTCATCAGCTGCATGAACACTGCTGGGGCATTGGTTAGCCCGAAAGGCATAACCACAAACTCGTAATGGCCATATCTTGTCCGAAAGGCAGCTTTCGGTATATCGATGTCCCGAATCCTCAACTGGTAGTAGCCCGATCGCAAATCAATCTTCGAAAAGACTGTCGCCCCCTGAAGCTGATCGAACAAGTCGTCAATTCGGGGCAAAGGGTATTTATTTTTGATGGTCAACTTGTTTAATTCTCGATAATCGATGCATAAACGAAGCGATCCATCCTTCTTCTTAACAAAAAGTACGGGCGCACCCCAAGGCGATGCGCTCGGTCGAATATACCCTTTATCTAACAACTCTCTCAACTGATTCTTCAACTCTAACATCTCCAACGGTGCCATACGGTACGGCGCTCGAGAAATAGGGGCTGCATTCAGCTCAAGATCAATAGGAAACTCCACCTCTCGATGCGGTGGTAATCCCGGCAAGTCATCCGGAAATACGTCGGGGTATTCACTAACAACTGGAATTGACGATAAGTCAACTCCACCATCTTCCGCCTTCAGAGCGTAACACCAGTAGCCGACACAACCCTGGTTCAGAAGTTTCATCGCCTTCAAGGCGCTAATCACACTCCCCGATCTACCCGGCTTACAACCGACGAGAGTATGCTCGGTGCCGTCCTCGGCCACTATCGAGATGGTACGAGTCCGATAGTTCATGATAGCACCGTGACGATCCAACCAATCGTCCCCGAGGATCAAATCCTCACCCTTAAGGTCTATAACAATGAGATTCGAGGGCCAATCTCGGATCCCGATCCTCACTGGGCAATCCCTAACTTTCCGGTCCCCAACCATACGATCCCCACTGGGCGTACTCACTACAAATGGCTCACACTCAAACAAGCAGTCAAAACCAATACGACTCACACAATCTGACGCAAAAAAGGAATGGGTAGCACCCGAATCAAAAAGCACTGAAACTGGATGAGTAAGGATTTGAGTGGTACTAATGCCACCAGAACGTATGCCTCCTCTGTGCGCCTCATCTGATACAATCGGGGGTGAACTGAACCCGAACTCGAGGCTGCGCGGCGATCCGGCTGACCCCGACCCCTACCACGACCCGAACCCTGCGGAACATGAGTAGCTGGAGTGCTGTGATCCCTCTAATCGGCAGTGGTAGTCGGAACTCTAGCGGCCCTGGTGGCTCTCTCACAATGAGCTGCCCGATGCCCGGTCTGTCCGCAAGTAAAGCAAGTAACTGGAGGAGAAGGGTAATCCTTCATCAAATGCTCATATTGGTTACAGTTAAAACAAACCCTACCACCAGAAGCAACGGACTGAACTGAACGATTACCCTGAGATCCCCCAGCCTGATGAAATGGCCTCTTTCCCGATGTAGGGGCAGACTGTGCTCTCGAAAATCGGCCACTCTTGCCGGCTGAAAAGCTGCCAACCGTTTTCTGTTTCTTGGCCTCGGTACCCAACTCTGATTCCGGTGCGGCCATCTCGTGTCGAGCACTAATACTAACATGGTGCATAAGGTGTTGCCTTGGTAAAAAACCTTTCCAAGTCAAATAAAACCCCATGGAAAAAACAAAGACTTAGTGAGGAAAAAGAGCACAACGCACCAACTACAAATGTCAGAATCATGTGAAGTATACTCCCCCTGAGGTATACATGACAGCTCATTCCGTCGAGCTATCATTAGTTGATCTTGGATAATCGACACATGCCGATGCTTCTCACATGTTTCTTAAATATAGATTTTGGCACAGACTTAGTGAACAAGTCTGCGATATTCTCATCGGAACTCACTTGTTTCACTTCGATATTCAGCAATTTCTGCTGCTGCTGATTATAAAAGAACTTCGGCGCAATATACTTGGTATTGTCACCCTTTATGAAACCTAACTTCATCTGCTCAATGTATGCCGCATTATCCTCAAAGATGCAAGTAGGGGTTGCTGTAGTGGGATCTAATCCACACGTTCCTCGTATATGGTCTATGGTCGATCGAGCTAAATGCACTCCTTACGGATCCGTGCAATGCAATTATCTCTCGCATGGTTCGAGGAAGTAGCAACCGTGGTGCTTGGTAGATTGCCAAGATATTGCCGTATTCCCAATGGTGAACACATAATCGGTTGGGAACGTCCTTTATGCGGGTCGAGATAACCGCATCAAGAAATCCAACTAACGTGTCGTTAGGATTCTCTACATAAGGGGTAAGCTTGCTCGCATTAGCACTTACGGTAGTCAAGCTACCATGCTCACCGCAATATCGATGAAGATCGGCCAGTCGGTATGCATCGTCTTAACCTCAACAATTCCTTTCGGAATATCGCTCTCTCTTGCGTAGGGAAAGAACAATCCAAGATCACTAGAGCCTTTCAAGTATCGAAAGATGTGTTTCACTCCATTCCAATGCCTTATCGTGGGAGCAGAGCTAAATCTCGCTAACAGATTCACAGAGAATGCGATGTCTGGACGAGTACATTGAGCCAGATACAACAACGCACCAATTGCGCTAAGGTACGGTGTTTCTGCTCCAAGGACCTCTTCATCCTCCTCTTTGGGACGAAATGGATCCTTGTTCATTTCCAGACTTCGACCAATCATGGGGGTAGCAAGAGGATGTGCCTTGTCCATACTAAATCGCCTGAGCATTTTGTGGACATAGGCAGACTGATGAATGAGTATGCCATCCTCTCGATGTTCTAGCTCTAAGCCCAAGCAGAATCGAGTCCTCCCCAGATCTTTCATCTCGAATTCGGATTAAAGGTAGCGGGCCGTTTCATTGACCTCATCTATGGTACATAGACGGCTACAATCACAAATCCTGTATCTGTTCTTTTCACGAAAATGCATGGACAGATATCACTGTTCTCGTATCCCTTCCCAACCAAGTATTCACGTAGGCGGTTGTACCACATCCTTCCGGATTGTTTCAACCCATACAGTGAATGACGTAATTTCACAGCGTAAGCACTCCGTGGTTTAGAGCTACTTGATTTAGGCAATGAAATCCCTTCGGGGACTTTCATATAAATACCCGTATCTAGATCCCCATAAAGATACGCTGTAACCACATCCATAAGCTGCATGTTCAGTTTTTCGGACACTACCAAACTGACTAAGTAGCGGAAAGTGATGATGTCCATAACGGGAGAATACGTCTCCTTGTAGTCAATGCCAGGGCGCTGCGAGAAGCCTTGGGCAACTAGTCTCGCTTTGTAACGCATGACCTCATCCTTATCATTGCGTTTACGAACAAAGACCCACTTATGTCCAACTGGTTTAATGCCTACGGGTATTGGCTCGATACGGCCAAATACCTCACGTTTAGCCATTGAGTCTAGTTCAGCCTGCATTGCATCTTTCCATTTTGGCCAATCGGCTCGTTGTTGACATTCAGCAACCGAGCGCGGCTCAGCGTCGTCGTCTTCAATAATTTCTTGAGCGACGGAGTAGGCAAAAGCATCATCGACTAGCGTGGATGACCTGTCCAATAGTACGTATTCACTTGTACATTGCATCGAAATTTCTTTATTTTCTTACATCAACAAAGTTTCCGACGCGTCCGTCGATTGTTCCATTGTTGATTCGAGGACATATCCGTAGTCAGAGATAATATCGTGTGACGGATTCACTGTGTCGATGATGAGAGGATTTTGTGCCTCCGTTCCTCTTCTCTTTCGAGGTTCGGTATCCTTTCTACCCACTGGCCTCCCCTTCTTTCGAGCAGGGATAAGAGCAGCCGAAGCAGTCGTCCACCACTAAGGTTGACGTCGGGGGCATCATTCCTTTGGGCGGCTGAACCTTGCCCTATAACTGGGACTTCTAACCTTGCAGGAACATTAGCAGCGGGAATGGTAGATCTTGCCACTTTCGCAGTATCAGTAAGGCTGTCGGGCATCGAATCCGCAACTTTCTGAAGACTGAGAATACATTGCACTTCTAGCTCGGATTGAGCTGTGCGGGTTCTTGATTGTAACACCTCCAGATTTAACCGGAAATATTACAGCGCCGTGGGCCCCGAGATGGAACCCACAAGGCTGAAGGATATTTTCGCAAACATTTACAAATGCCCAAGAGGCCAACGATGGTACTCTCTTTAAAAATTCACAATGACTTATAAAATCTATTTATTAAAAACCGTCGTAAAAACTCATTTGAAATCGCAAGGCCAAACAGCCGACACTCAAAAGTTTAGAAAAACAATTTCCAAAGTAACCTCAGTTACCAGATATCAAAAGAGCATTTCAAAATACTCACGCAGCGGAAAAAGACCAACCATAAAGATACTCTAGCAGCGGAATACAAGAACCAAACAAGAAACTCAATGCACAAAACATGTCCTAGCCAGTATCCTCCGGGAAGCTCATCTCTTCACGACCGCTACAAGCTCGATACTCCAAGAACCTAAAAAGAAATCCCACGACGGGGTCAGCCATAATATCCAACAACGATAACCGTCACATCACATTAATAATTACATACCAATGAGAATACAACATAAGAATACGACCAACGTAATCTTACCGCCATAACTTTGCTTACTCAAGTAACTCTCATCAGAATAACCATTATCACATTTCACATCCCGTAATCTCGATCAATCAATAAACACAAAACATCTATATTGTACCTCAATCAATACTCAGGGTTCTCAAAACATCATCATAAGTCGTAATACGGTAATATACCAGCTCTGAACAATTTGATCCATCGGATATCAGCATCAAATTCCAAACACGATAATCGATTGCCCATCAAAGACAGATACCAATAAGAAGAATACAGAACATACCTCGAGCTACGCAATGCCACGACGAATCACAGTAGTCTAATCTGAGATCAGATCAATACCACATACAGATAAGGTCCTAACACAAGACCTACAAATACATACTCATATGACAACGTCAATATGCTCAACATCAATAACAACAATGTATACTTATGGAAATCCGATGATCCAGCGCACACATCATAGATCCCAAGATGATCCTGATAGATCAACCCGAGGTGGATAACTCATAATATACATATGCACAACAACATATGGGTAATCCGATGATCCAGCGTTCACTGCCTAGATCCCAAGATGATCCCGTCGGACCAATACGAGGTGGATAAACCCGTCCAATGATCCAGCGCACGCTAGCATAGATCCCAAGATGATCCCGTCATATCAACACGAGGTGGACAAACGACAATAATGCACAAATGCATATTAACAACAATACATAAATGCATGACAACAACAATACACAAATGTATCACAACATGATCGACACGAAATGACAAAAATGATTAGAGTACTTGCCCCAAGTCCTTCAAGAGAAATCTCGATGTCTAAACCATCACCAACCATTATCCTCAATACTCGACGGTCCAAAGTATCACGGATTGCAGATAATTCATATCTTCGTAATCACAATATATCCTCGATATACAAGTATACCAATAACAAAAGTAAATCGTATACATTATGATTTAGATTCCCAAAACTCGAATATGATTTATAATCCCAAATCTCCTGTGATTACGATTATAAACATTGTTATACGAATTATAAACGAATGAAACGGAAACCATTCATTAAATACTATAAACTGAGCAAGTAATAACTTACCTCGGTACCGATACAATGATGATGAAGCCGTCACTAATCTCATTGTCTTCGTCTACTAGCTCCTCGGCCCTGACCAACGCCATTCACGAACATATTCGAACACGACTGCAATACACGGTTATAATTACCGATCAATAATCTCACCCTATTACAATAATCGATAGACAACAAGTTCGAAAACAATCAACAATCGATAAAACCAATTCACAAACCCAAGGGCTCATCAATATCTCGATTAAACACTAGTCTGATCAATCCAACTCAAACCAGCACAAATTCATAACTACAACACGAAAATACTGCACTTTCTGCCCTTTTAGCGCACGTTAATCACTTAACGTAGCGTGCACTAAGTTGCTCCCATTAGAGCGCGCTAGCCAGTAAGCTTAACGTGCGCTAATGCTGTACTGATGCATGTTTGTCAGATACCGATCAACATATGGCGATTATCAAGAACACTAAGTGATTCTAAATCATGCTCAAAACAACGAAATCCGATATCTTTTAACATATAAACAATCATCCAACTTATAATCCAAGTTCTATATCCATATATCATCTTCCTTAATATCAATACATGAAACATCAAGAACGTAACAACACTTCCTTAATCTTCCATTACAGAGAGTAATCATCGACAATAACATCAACATCTGAAACTGAGGAGAAGGATTAATCAACTTATCTCAAGAAAATGAACACCACAATTCAAACCACAAGAATCATATCAATATCTTCATATTAACAATAACATCATCATAATCCGGTAATCCATATCATAATCATGCTTATCAACTTGTTTATATGATAATCATCAACTCAAGAACATCAACATTCAATCCAAAACGAAATCCAAAGATGAAGAGTGATTACCTTTATGAATGAATGGATTGATTTCCAAGGTTGAATCCATTTCCAAGAATCACCAATGATTTCAAGAACAAAGCTTTAATCCATGATTTCCATCTTTAATCTTGTTAAAGAGGATCATCCCTTAGTGTTAGAAACTCCAAATGTCCTCCCAAGGTTCTCTCTATCGGGTGAAAGGAGAGAAATGGACGAAATGCTTCATAATACCCGTCTGTCCCCTTTTTATAAAGTATATTACTAGTGTGCGCTAATCCTTATGTTTAGCGTGTGCTATGGCCTTAGCGTGCGCTAACTGACTTTGTTAGCGTGCGCTATCACAGTCCAGATGCTACAGTTTGGCTTCGTACATGTGCTTACGTACGTAACGCCCATGCATTAGCGTACGTAACTTACACTCTCTAGCGTACGCAAGTCCTTGCGTTTAGCGTGCGCTAATATCAGTTTACTCGTTTGTCTGTATGCTCCGACGACTGGTCCACACGCCGAAAGTGCTGACGAGGATAAGATTCCTTTTTGTCCGATATACCATTAGCGTGCGCTGACCTTTAGGGTTTAGCGTGCGCTAGTACTACATTACAAACATCCGTTGACTTATCAGAACGTGCGCCGAAAGTGGCCTGGTCCACACGCAGATTCCTTCCGATCTGACTGCATTAGCGTGCGCTACATTCTGCCTCTAGCGTGCGCTAACCATGAACGATAGCGTGCGCTATACTTGAACATTAGCGCGCGCTAGTCAGGCTATACTTAGCCATTTCCAACTCTTCTCGTCTGTCTCGACATACTGGATACGTACACTCACATACTGAATACATATACTAAATTCAATAATATTCTCATATGATACACAATATCCTCAATTGCAATTGTCGACCAAGTACGACAATTATACCAATATAGATGTCTCAGTCCTTCATTTATTTTATTCATACTGTACAGATTCCACGTTGTACAACATAACTCAGATAAAATAATATTAAACCACAGTAGTAGAAATTCCGGATATTACATACTACACCACTTAAAATAAGTTTCGTCCTCGAAACTTGCAAGCCATTGTAGAAAAATCAACAAACCGTTCAACCAAAATATTCTGAAACCATCACAACAACGATCAATCATCATCATTAACGAATAACCAAAACAGTACACTTATATATGCGCCAAGTAGACGATCTCCTGAGGTACTAGTAAGTGACTTCACTGTAAAGCCTCAATACATTTACAATAACAATTCCATGAGTCTCAACAAAATATATCATCTTCGGATGAAATAATCTATCCGTGTCAAATCCTGTCTGCCTGATTACACAATCAAGTCCCAATCTGCTAAAAAAAAACAATAATGCACGATACATCTGTGAAACAACTGCTCAACACAATGGTAACGAATCCCGAAACATCGACAGACAATCTGAACGCTCAGATGATCACCAGCAATAATCAACCAATAAATTAACCGAGAATATCATCGATATGATAAACTCTAATACGACCAATCCAAAGGTCAAAACACGACCGAGAATATCATCATCATGATAAACTCCAATATTACCAACGAATGATCAACGAAAATCGAGAATACCTTCACACGGTAAACTCTAACACGATCAACACAGAACCACAGAAACTGATATACGAAAGAACAAAATTCTCAAAATATTAAACAAATCATATACAGTGAATCTCAAGGAAACACACCTGGCTGGCGAACACACCCCTTGGCATATGAACAACCAATCACAAACTGACGAACATACCCAATCATACACAGAGTGGGAAACGACCAATCATTACGGCTCAAAATTCAAAAGTAGTAAATCACGCTACCACCACATCAATAGAGCCACATAGCACATATGCTCCGATTTCACAAAATCTAAAGTTCCAAAATTACATCCTGTGCATGAATCTACAACACGCAGCATATTTCTCTTATCCGATCGATCAACCGATCATCCCTGGATAACCAAACTACCATACTGAAGTTTGAATCTCTTTCCATAGTTCCATACTGATGTCTTATCCAATTTGTGAGTCTCACTCAGAACTTCACCATGATATGCATTATGCACTAAATGTGTATGTATATCAGTCACATTTTCAAAATCAGTTTGAAATCATATAGTCTCGTCAAGAAGACAAATTTTCGAAAGTTCTTTTCAAAAATTCCAAAACTCAAAACATAAATTTTCGTAAGACCACAAAATAATTTTTTGAAAAGTTAAACTGGATCGCTAATGCCAAGTGTTCGGTAACAGTTTCCTTCGAATCCTCACGATTTTGAAGTCTTAAAATGAAAATTATGCAAACGATTTACCACACCCATACTCATGTATACCAATTCGGCTCGTCACCAATATCCACTGATATTCCATCGGAAAAACCACACGATAGGGTTCCAAAATCTCAATATATAAATTTCGACTAAAAACTCCTTTTCCACATATGACTCGCAACGTCGACCATTTTCCATCCTGGATCACCTCAAATATGCTATGGCAAAACATTGAAACAAATCATCACAGCGAGAGACTTCCCGAGAAGTTTCATTTGAACAAGTAAGCCAAAACCCCGAAAGGCAGGAACGAAATAAATAAACGATTAATAAAGTGTTTTACAATTCTCGGGAGTTTTAAGAAAACGGAAAAGCCTTTTTGAAACATTAGGGTCTCAGCCCATACCTCGTTCCGTACTACAAGAAGTTTATGCAGTAGAAAAACCCTTTTCGGACCTCGAGTCCTGAGTTATGAAACAATTTCAAAATCAATTGGGTCTCGGCCCAAAAATTATTTTCCGTAAAATATCCGTAGAACATTCATTTTGAAAAGTATCATTTTCAAATGCTCAAAAACAATTCATGTATCTCAAAATGTACTAACATGACTACATGTTCTTCTCAACAATCACCGACATTCTCTCAAATGCATAATTCCGTTCCAAAATTTAACTGACATATTGATTTCCAAAATCATAACTTCTCAAGATCATCAATCCTGTCCCAACTCTGTCACCTTATACTGTAACGCATAATATTCTCCCCAAATCAAGTACATCAACTTATAACTGAAAATAACCTCCAAAAATCCAAATACTTACAGATCGTGAAGCCGACGATTCCCCATGATACTGGCACATGTTTCGACTCTAGAAAATAATCGACACAGATATTTTCAAAACACACATTTTGCAAACTCAGCTCAACTCGAGAACACAACACGTCTCTATCTGAAGAAACATGTTAACACCATTTTGAAAAGTTTACAACCACCCCAGTACTACACTGGTAAATCACATAACATACAAGCCCGAGTGAACAACAAAAACCCAGAGCTCAAACATTTGTCAACCGACAACTCGAATGACACGACAAAAGTACGACCCAACTTGACCCGACTGCCTAGGTTTTCTCAACCTAGGCTCCGATACCATATTCTGTAACACCCCCAGATTTAACCGGAAATATTACAGCGACGTGGGCCCCGATATGGAACCTACAAGGCTGAAGGATATTTTCGCAAATATTTACAAATGCCCAAGAGGCCAACAACGGTACTCTCTTTAAAAAATTCACAATAACTTATAAAATCCATTTATTAAAAACCGTCGTAAAAACTCATTTGAAATCGCAAGGCAAAACAGCCGACACTCAAAAGTTTAGAAAAACGATTTCCAAAGTAACCTCAGTTACCAGATACCAAAAGAGCATTTCAAAATACTCATGCAGCGGAAAAAGACCAACCATAAAGATACTCTAGCAGCGGAATACAAGAACCAAACAAGAAACTCAATGCACAAAACATGTCCTAGCCAGTATCCTCCGGGAAGCTCATCTCTTCACGACCGCTACAAGCTCGATACTCTAAGAACCTAAAAAGAAATCCCACGACGGGGTCAGCCATAATATCCAACAACGATAACCGTCACATCACATTAATAATTACATACCAATGAGAATACAACATAAGAATACGACCAACATAATCTTACCGCCATAACTTTGCTTACTCAAGTAATTCTCATCAGAATAACCATTATCACATTTCACATCCCGTAATCTCGATCAAGCAATAAACACAAAATATCTATATTGTACCTCAATCAATACTCAGGGTTCTCAAAATATCATCATAAGTCGTAATACGGCAATATACCAGCTCTGACCAATTTGATCCATCGGATATCAGCATCAAATTCCAAACATGATAATCGATTGTCCATCAAAGACAAATACCAATAAGAAGAATACAGAACATACCTCGAGCTACGCAATGCCACGACGAATCACGTTAGTCTAATCCGAGATCAGATCAATATCACATACAGACATGGTCCTAACACAAGACCTACAAATGCATACTCGTATGACAACGTCAATATGCTCAACATCAATAACAACAATGTATACTTATGGAAATCCGATGATCCAGCGCACACAACATAGATCCCAAGATGATCCTGATAGATCAACACGAGGTGGATAACTCATAATATACATATGCACAACAACATATGGGTAATCCGATGATCCAGCGTTCAATGCTTAGATCCCAAGATGATCTCGTCGGACCAACACGAGGTGGATAAACCTGTCCAATGATCCAGTGCACGCTAGCATAGATCCCAAGATGATCCCGTCAGATCAACATGAGGTGGACAAACGACAACAATGCACAGATGCATATTAACAACAATACACAAATGCATGACAACAACAATACACAAATGTATCACAACATGATCGACACGAAATGACAAAAATGATTAGAGTACTTGCCCCAAGTCCTTCAAGAGCAATCTCGATGTCTAAACCATCACCAACCATTATCCTCAATACTCGACGGTCCAAAGTATCACAGATTGCATATAATTCATATCTTCGTCTTTATCACAATATATCCTCGATATACAAGTATACCAAACAAAAGTAAATCGTATACATTATGATTTAGATTCCCAAAACTCGAATATGATTTATAATCCCAAATCTCCTGTGATTACGATTATAAATATTGTTATACGAATTATAAACGAATGAAACGGAAACCATTCATTAAATACTATAAACTGAGCAAGTAATAACTTACCTCGGTACCGATACAACGATGATGAAGCCGTCACTAATCTCATTGTCTTCGTCTACTAGCTCCTCGGCCCTGACCAACGCCATTCACGAACATACTCGAACACGGCCACAACACACGGTTATAATTACCGATCAATAATCTCACCCTATTACAATAATCGATAGACAACAAGTTCGACAACAATCAACAATCGATAAAACCAATTCACAAACCCAAGGGCTCATCAATATCTCGATTAAACACTAGTGTGATCAATCCAACTCAAACCAGCACGAATTCATAACTACAACACGAAAATACTGCATTTTCTGTCCTCTTAGCGCACGTTAATCGCTTAACGTAGCGTGCGCTAAGTTGCTCCCGTTAGCGCGCGCTAGCCAATAAGCCTAGCGTGCGCTAATGCTCTACTGATGCATGTTTTTCAGATACCGATCAACATATGGCGATTATCAAGAACACTAAGTGATTCTAAATCATGCTCAAAACAACGAAATCCGATATCTTTTAACATATAAACAATCATCCAACTTATAATCTAAGTTCTATATCCATATATCATCTTCCTTAATATCAATACATGAAACATCAAGAACGTAACAACACTTCCTTAATCTTCCATTACAGAGAGTAATCATAGATAATAACATCAACATCCAAAACTGAGGAGAAGGATTATTCCACTTATCTCAAGAAAACGAACAACACAATTCAAACCACAAGAATCATATCAATATCTTCATATCAACAATAACATCATCATAATCCAGTAATCCATATCATAATCATGCTTATCAACTTGTTTATATGATAATCATCAACTTAAGAACATCAACATTCAATCCAAAACAAAATCCAAAGATGAGTGATTACCTTTATGAAGGAATGGATTGATTTTCAAGGTTGAATCCATTTCCAAGAATTACCAATGATTCCAAGAACAAAGCTTTAATCCATGATTTCCATCTTTAATCTTGTTAAAGATGATTATCCCTTAGTGTTAGAAACTCCAAATGTCCTCCCAAGGTTCTCTCTATCGGGTGAAAGGAAAGAAATGGACAAAATGCTTCATAATACCCGTCTGTCCCCTTTTTATAAAGTATATTACTAGCGTGCACTAAACCTTATATTTAGCGTGCGCTATGGCCTTAGCGTGCGCTAACTGACTTTGTTAGCGTGCGCTATCGCAGTCCAGATGCTACAGTCTGGCTTCGTACATGTGCTTACATACATAACGCCCATGCATTAGCGTACGTAACTTACACTCTCTAGCGTACGCAAGTCCTTGCGTTTAGCGTGCGCTAATATCAGTTGACTCGTTTGTCTATATGCTCGGACGACTGGTCCACACGCCGAAAGTGCTGATGAGGATAAGATTCCTTTTTGTCCGATATACCATTAGCGTGCGCTAACCTTTAGGGTTTAGCGTGCGCTAGTACTACATTACAAACATCCGTTGATTTATCAGAACGTGCGCCGAAAATGGTCTGGTCCACACGCAGATTCCTTCCGATCTGACTGCATTAGCGTGCGCTACATTCTGCCTCTAGCGTGCGCTAACCATGAACGATAGCGTGCGCTATACTTGAACATTAGCGCGCGCTAGTCATGCTATACTTAGCCATTTCCAACTCTTCTCGTCTGTCTCGACATACTGGATACGTACACTCACATACTGAATACATATACTAAATTCAATAATATTCTCATATGATACACAATATCCTCAATTGCAATTGTCGACCAAGTACGACAATTATACCAATACAGATGTCTCAGTCCTTCATTTATTTTATTCATACTGTACAGATTCCACGCTGTACAACATAACTCGGATAAAATAATATTAAACCACAGTAGTAGAAATTCCGGATATTACATTGATGAGGCAAGGAGGGAGCACACCAGACAATTTCCTGGTGTTCAACTGGAATCGTTCGATTCCTCTCTCCCCCTAACGACGGGAAGTTTGTCTCATCAAAGTGACAGTCTGCAAATCTTGCAGTAAACAGATCTCCTGTCAAAGGTTCCAAATAGCGGACAATTTTAGGCGATTCATAGCCAACATATATACCTAATCCTCTTTGCGGACCCATTTTAGTACGCTGTGGAGGCATAATTGGTACATAGACTGCACAACCAAAAATGCGTAAGTGTGAAATATCAGGCTCATATCCAGTTACCAACTGGTACGCACTAAACGGTTGATTGGCAGTGGGTCGAAAGCGAATAAGTATAGCCGCATGCAAAATTGCATAACCCCAGGCAGAAATTGGCAAGTTGGTGCGCAATACCAATGCTCGGGCGATAAGCTGTAACCGCTTAATCATAGCCTCAGGAAAGCCATTCTGCGAATGAATATGGGGGACGGGATGTTCAACTTCAATCCCAATCGACATGCAATAGTCATCAAAAGACTTTGACGTAAACTCACCAGCGTTGTCCAATCTTAATGACGAGATTGGAAAGTCGGGGTGGTTAGCCCGTAACTTGATGATTTGTGCTAGGAGTTTAGCAAATGCAGCATTTCTTGTGGATAGAAGAGCGACATGTGACCATCGTGTCGATGCATCAACTAGAACCATAAAGTATCTGAATGGTCCGTACTCTGGCTGAATGGGTCCACAAATGTCCCCTTGAATTCTTTGTAAGAAGCGAATGTTTTGTGTTGAGTCTTTAGCAAAGGACGGAGAGGGTATCAACTTTGCTAGTGAACAGGCTTTACAAAACGATTTATGAGCATTAAAAATTGCCACGGAAACCTCGGGATTTACGAGAGATGCACCGTCAACCTTATCAGGGCGTGCGATCTTTAGTCCCGGTGATACGGTATCAATCTCACTCACATCAATGCCGATATCGAGTGGTGCTTCCAATTGTTTTCTGGACTTGAAAAACGGATGACCATGTGAGTTTTTCAAAATGCGAATCATCATGTCGCGTCCAGGGTGACCGAGTCGGTCATGCCATAGTTGGTATGCTTTGGAATCACACAGTTCGTGACTCACAGCATAGGATTCAATAACCCTTATTGTAGTATGGTATAAACCACTACTTAGACTCATAAGTTTCTCGAGAACACGGTGTCTTCCGCATTCTGGCAGAGTAACACACAAAAATTCTATCCCATTCTCACAATGTGTATCAAGGTGATAACTGTTGGCACGGATGTCCCTAAAACTTAGCAAGGTTCAGTTTGCTCTTGGGGCATAGAGAGCATTTGTGACATTAATATGCGTACCATTAGGTAGCAAAAAATGAGCAGGTCCCCCCTTGAATTACTTGGGAGGAACCAATCATTGTTGTCACTGAGGATATATATGACACAATATCCTTAAATAATTGCCTATTCCGAAGAATAGTGTGGGTTGTTCCACTATCAGCAAGGCACTCAATTTCGCCACGAGACATCTACAATAAGACATGAAACTCGATTAGTCTTGTGATGAAAGACATAGCGAAAACTCATTAACTTCGAGTTTGGGGAAATTCGACCAAGTTGGTTAGGATCAAAGTTAGCACAATCGCTGGAAATAATTTCTGCGTAGCTTGACATTTGTTCACTAAAACAGCAATAACTTCTTTGTTAAGAAGGCTATGGACGAACGGTCAGTTGTTCTGGAAACTAGACTTCCGTATATTTCTGTCCATAGGTTGTGCACTTTCTGGATCATTAAACTCAGATCTCAGTGCTCGTTTCAAATTGCTATTTTGGTATTTCCCTATTGTTGAGTGATAGAGCAAGGTTGAAGCCTTTTTCAAAGGCATTATTGTTGATACAATACTATGGCAATAAGGCCATAGGAGCATTTAAATACTTCAAAACGCATCTTGGTGTTCGATTTATATCTCGACTAATGATCTTTTCGGTAACTCCAACTTGGTAGACTTGTAGAGAAAGTAGGAATGTCGGTACAGCTAAGGCTATTTAAAAACTACTGATTCCGTTTGAACTTTCAAAGCATAAATAAATACCAAGGAGGATGTGCCTAGTCTTGATCAAAAGTTTTGATGAAATCCACCAATGTATCAAATTAACCAAGCAATTCATTATTGAGCAATTGTTTTGTGATAAACCAAACATGTTTTCGAAGGGAAAAATAAAATTCGTTTTTGCACAATCACAGTAATTAAAAGAATTTTATTCATCATGGCCAACTTTATTACATTCATAGAAAATCCAAAGTAGTTCTCGAAAAATAGAAACAAGACAAAACATAACCAAAGCGTAAAACTAGTCAAACTACAATGATCTAGTCAAAGTCGGCAACATCCATATGTTGGTCTTTGTCCGCAATGGTGAGAGGAGGGATCTCAGTCGGGATCTCAGTATGGTTCACCTCCGTATTCTCGTTATCTTCCTTCATGTAATTTGACTCTTGAGTCAAGTACTGTTTATAGTGCTTGTAGTAAGCTTGGATATTCTTTGGCGCCTTGCAATTGCGGTAAGCATGCTTCTTCGATCCGTAAGTATAGCAATTTCGGCCTTCCTTTGGAGTGGTTCCATTCCCGGCAGCAGGAGGCGGTCCACGTGGTTGGGTTCCACTAGGTCTCGTGGCCGAGCCACATTGCCTCTTCCACACATTGGAACGACGACCTCGTCTTTTCCCTCGCTTGCTCGAGTCATGCACCCATGGTGCTTGCAAAAACTGAGTAGCGTTGCCTTTTCTATTTTGTCGTGGTGCCTTCCTGTGGGTAGCCTGATTCACTTCCGGAATCGGATTCGTACCAGCTGGGCGCGCATTGCTACTGAGAATAATCTCATGGTGCCTTTCTTTTTTCGCAAGATGGGAGATAAGGTCACTAAAATTTTTAATTCTCCCTTCCTCATAGACAACGCGCAGCTGATGAGCAATCACACTTGCTCCCACGGGAAACGTGTTAAACGTCTTCTTGATCAAATCTTGATCAGACTTCTTGACACCACAAAAACCAAGATCAGCGCGAAGATCGAGGATGGCTTGGTTATAGGCCTCCACATTCGCATAATCCAAAAATCAGATTTGCTCCCATTGAAGTAGCAATTCGGGGAAGCGCTGATCATGCACATTATTAAATCGTTGTTCGAGTGTATCCCATAGTTCTTTGGGGGTTTGCAAATTCATGTAACACTTTTTTAACAACGGATGTATATGTCTACGCAAGTACATCAGTGCATTAGCCTTGGTTTCCTCGCTCGGTTCTTGAGCGGTAGGCTCGTTAGAGGGAAAGATGGTGGTGGTAAATCTCTTACCGACGAAGCCAAGTGAACGTCTGAGACCCACCTATGGTACTCCTTACCAGCATGGTCAAGGATGTCGAACTCCGGATGAACATTGGAGCTTTATGCCGTATACAAGATATAAACAAGAGGAAGTTAGTCTTGTTGGATTTTCAGTGACAATGTAAACGGTCACAATCGATGCTTTTAAAAGTGTGTAACATAACCGTTACTCGATGTACTTCCCTTAATTGTTGTTTAGTAAAGTCGACAAAAAAGAACGGCGATATCAGATCGCACCCAGATACGTGGTGTATGCAACAACTACAAGTATCGACTTTCAACAGTTCCGTGACTCGCCCAGGACCGTCACACAGTTTTCTTCGACACGCAGAGATACCGACTTCTCTCGCGGTCTCATCCACCGCAAAGTAGCGTGGGAGATAAAGAACCCAATAACCCATGTCCCCAAAAGAAAAATTCCCCAAAAGGAGAGAATTGAATAGGGACAAGTCAGATAATTACCTCGATTATAAAATTAGGCACGTGATGAATTTGTGGTGTGCTTCGATCTACCGGTTGGTACTCGATGCGACGACGTGAAACCAGAGGCGCAATTTTGGCGGCTTCCGAAGATAAGTTGATGTTCGAGTTTTTGGTCCGAGGTTCAGAACCGGGTCGGACTTGGCTGAGCTGGAGCTGGCCGGCGGCGGTGGTTGGCGGCGTCGGTCCGGCGGTGATGTTCATCGGGCTGGATCGCGGCGACTTCCATTTGGCCTGGATCGCGACAACGTTGGTGGAGCGGTGGTCCGGCGGCGGTGGCCGGGCAGAGCGGCGGGTAGGTAGCAGCCGATCTTTGGCGCGGCGGCTGACGATGGCGGCGGTGTTCGGCGGCAAGCTGGCGATGGCGGTGGTGCTGGTGGCGGCGCGGCGGCAGCGATGGTGGGCGGCAGCGCGTGGCAATGGCGGCGTGGCGGTCTTGGGCGGCGTCTTGGCCGATTTTCTTCCTTTTTTTTTCGAGCTACGTGCTGATAACGTGTTTAAGGAGAAAGTAAAAGACAGCAAATCAATTGTATTGATAACAATGAATAGAGGGGACTTTATATAGACATTACAATGAGAGTTCTTCCATACATAGGATTCCTAGTTAAGGTAAGACATCTAACAGGATCCTACTACCTCTAGAAGACTTAAGAACTTTCCATAACTCTATCCCCCTACAACCATATTAGGTAAGACACCAATAAGGAAAGGATTTCCCGGAACAATATATATATATATATATATATATATATATATATATATATATATATATATAGGGGCGCATTCTATGCAGTACCAATATTAGATGCAGTATTTTACAGTACTAATTTATGCATGAGTTTTGTACTAATTATGCATGAAATATATGCATTTCGTGCATCAAAATTTCAATGCATAAATTTTATCTAATAACATAAATTAAATATTAAAAATTAAATTGTAAATATAAAGTGGGATGGATGAGTACAAAAATAAATGCAATGTTTTCTTAATAGTTTGGATTATTTTTTTTTTTGTTGATTTTAAATTTGACTTACTAAATAAGGTAAATGAACGACAATCATTTAGAGATATTCGTACAAATAATAAAGATTTTTTAGTACATTTAAACACCTTATTAGGTAGTTTATATTCAAGAAACAGTCCCAACGTACGGTGTTCAAACTTGAGACAGTTCCTCATCAAGAAAATAATAGTGATGACATCACACTACAATATTGTTGGCTTTATAAAGATATAAATTCATATTACAAATATGCTTTCTATGCACTTGTGTTAATAAATGAATGTTAATAATACACTTGAGCAGTACAAGAAGCAAACATATGGGGAATACTAATATATATTTGAGATTATTGTTTGCAATATACTAGTGCTAAGAAATGCAATGAATAAATATATGTTAAAAAGTAATAACAATAGAACAATAAAATATTAAATATTCTCATTGGATTCATGATGGTGATATATTTTTTTATAAAAATTTGACAACATCATTTTTTCTGAAAATTAGGTTATTCATCAATAGAGATGTAATGATATAAGGTAGAGACAAGAGTTGGTAAAACTTAGGAGGAAAAACATACATAAAATATGACGTCATAATATTGTAAAAGATTTAAACGTAGTAGCAAAATACACATTTACGGTGCACTATTTATGTTTTAATTGTGTCTAGAATTATGAATATTAGTTGAATTTGAATAAACATTATACGTAAAATACTAAGAGGAGGTTTTTCTATTTATGATCCTCTAGCTCCCCGGGGCTAGCTCGGGCGACCGCTAATCAATGTTTAATCTCGCGTCAAGCGGCAGTGTGGGAGTATTTCCTTGCTGGGAATCCGGAGGTGCTGATCATTCAGTGGTTGTTCTCAGAAGCTGTCTTTGAGGCTTGCATTAATCGGTTAAGAACCTGTAACATGCGCGATGTACGAAAGGCATTGAAGCACTTGAAATGACTCGCGATTTACTTCTCTCAATGGAGTTAGGAGGAGTGGGTTCTTTGAGAGACTAGAATTAATCCGACTAAGCTGGGATCACCTAGTTATAAAAAAAAATACTAAAATATGAATCACAATGCTATTTCAAAATTGCATATATAAAAAGTCAATATTTCAATTTTCTTTTAAATACAACTTCATATTGCATCGTCACTCTCAAACACATTATTATTTAACCTTACACTAGTTATCACTTAATTGAAAGATGTAATACGTTGCAAAATGCACTTGGCGCTTAGCGTTTAAGCCGGCCTAGAGATTAATCGGCACTAGGCGGGATGTTGGGATATAAGGGTTTATTATGGAGATTCGAATTTTTTAATGGTAAACATTTTTCGAACTGAAAATTTCTACCCTATGTCCGGGTTACAAGAAATTCAGCCTAGGATAATCCAAAGGAACACTTACGAATCTAGGCACAGAAACGTAAGTCAAATTGGTATAGAAATTCTGTGTTTATCAGAAAGAGAGAGAGCTCAGAAAAGGGTGTCCTTAGACTTAAGGCGAAGAGCCTTATTTATACATGTCGAATTAGGGTTGCAAATGGACGGATTAGGGTTTTCTCGAGGCGGCGCCGTCAGAAGGTGTAATTAGTGATCCGAAATTAGGGTTAGATGAATGGCTTTCCAAAATCGACGAAATTAGTCAATTTTACCATATTCTCCCTCTAAAATTCGGAATTTCCACTAAACTTACCGATCCAAATTTCTGAAGACCTTTTGGGGCGCTGCCCCAAACCCCGCGAGGGCTCAGCCCCATGGACCCCGCTAGCTTTCAAATATGTTCAGATGCTCTTATTGAGGCTCCCTTTTTGCATGAAAAATGTGCATGAAATCGAGCCTAAGAAAAGGTCGAGCATAGAGGGGAACGCCGGAAAATCATGCCCTAGCTCCCACTCTGCTGGTCCACCGGAAAATCATGCAACCCTAAACTCGGGCGCTGCCCCCGGACCCCCGACATTTGGTCGTACCGGCTTATAATTCGATCTTATACATGTGTACACTCCGCACATACCCGAACATATATTAGAATACGAATTATAAACCCCTTAGCTCACATATTAGTTCCAATTACACAAAATGAATAGTGACACTAAAATCACCAACACGGGATTAGTTAACACTAAGCTGGAGAAGTGCTGAGATTATGGAATGTGACTGAATTTCCTCAACTTAATAGAAACTTTGAACATGGCAAAAAGTCCAGTTTGAACTCCAAATTGTGATTATGATGTAAACCTTTTTCTCAATCCTAAAATATATGGACAAACAAGTTTAGAAATGAGATTTCATAAATGTTTGGCAAGAATCATTCCCTTTGCAATGGCATCTGAAACTTCATCCTCCTTTGGAATCTTACCGAGTTTGAATTCATTTGGCAGAAAAATGATGTTCGAGTAGATGTCGGAAACTAATTCCATGGCATCAATCTGGAGGGATGCCAGTACCCTCGGTCCACAGCTTCAAGTCGATCTCATTCTCAACACCGGGGACATTTTCTTTCAGGAAATCAAGAAACATATCAGTGTCTAATAGACTGAAACTTGAAGGTGGCTATATACTTGTCAAGAAAATCGTCAAAAGCATTTAAAACGGAATACATGTTAGGTTCTTATGCTTAAACACTCTTCTTACTTGTCTCTAGACCCGGCAATTTACCACACGACACGAAAACACGACACGAAAACGATACGAAAATTTAGTGTTTGAGTTTGCATTTTGAGTACACGACACGAAAATACACAAACACGAAAGTACACGACCGAGATTTAGTGTCGGTTTTGTGTTTACCCTTTGGGTACACGACACAACACAAGATACACGAAATAAATAAATAAATAAATATAATATTTTATATTTAATTTAATAAAAATATATATTTTATGAATTCTGTTTATACTAAACTTTAAAATTTGAAAATATAATGTGAATTTTCATAATTTTTGTGTAAACATTCGTATTTTCGTTGCCATTCGTTTCATTTCGTCTACTAAAACCTATAAAAATAATATTATAATATTAGAATTATTAATTTTTATAATATTTTAATATTTATTTTATATTATGTACTTGACACGAAAACACGACACGAAATGACACGAATTTGCGCGGTACACGACACGACATGACACAAATTCATTTAGTGTCGTGTATGGGTTTGGACTTTTGGTACACGAAACACGAAAGTAGACGACACGAAAATACACAATACGAACGAATTGCCAGGTCTACTTGTCTCTCAATCCGCCATAAAAACTGGAAACCTTTCTCATATGGGACTCGAGAATATACGTCATCTGGGTCAATCCCTGCCTGGTCAATCTCTAACGCTTAGTTCCCGGATTTTAGTAAAGGAAAGAAAAGAAAGGGAAAGAAAGTTAGGAGATAACATTTTATATATAGTAAACCATTATACAAGGGCTAGTGCAAAAGTAGATCATTCACAACAACATTGCAAAATCCTGCTGCAAAGGGAAACAGAATTCACAGCATTGCCAGGAGGACAAGTATAGTTTATTGGTAAAGATCATAACTTTCATGTACAAAAATGCAGAAAATATGAAGTTCATACAAGTGTTATGAGCAAGGTCATGAGCTCCACTGGCATCTCCTTTTATCACAGTAGGGGTAAGGAAGACCATTCTCGGATTCTCCATTCCTCCATAGGGAAAAACTTGGAGGCAAATCTCTCCCATTCATAATTCCCAAAAAGCCCCTCTCCAACCTTGATCATCTCCTCTGTTTCTGCAAATTCCTTGGCTGCAGCATCCAACACAATAGGGGCAGCTTCGGAATAGACCCTCGTCCGTGGGCCCACCTCCCGGAACCCTAATTCCCCAATTGCAAAGGCAAATAGGTAAGGAGGAATCGGGTTGTAATATGCAAAATGGTAGTGAAGAAGATGATTGCCTTTTCTAATTTTTTACCGTGTTGGAGTTCCAGACACAGATGCATAAATATATGAGAGTTGAGAATATTTGTGGAGTAAAAAATAAAATAAGATGCCTATGGATTGGGTAAAATAGGAAGCCTTGAAAATAAGTCTGAGAATATTTTGTAGAGTGAGAAAGAGAGATGCCCTAAACTAATTTAGTGAAAGAGTAAATTAAGAAATAGAGAATAAAGGTAAAGAGCACTTATTAGGAATCCATTGATATATCAATATTAGAGAAAAGCTGCCCCTTTTCCAAATCAACAATGGTACATGCACAATCAATTTACACAACCAAACTTTACAACACATCATCTCACCATACATTTATCACTAAATTCATTATTTATTCCATCACATACCCCACCACCCACATCATCAATGGTTCAAAACAAACACAACCGTTACAACGGTTGCGATTGTATCATTTTTCTTTCCAAATCTTTTATTATTGCTTATTGTTGTGCGGTGATTTATACGCCTCGATGGCGATCGGCATAATGGTCTGGACAGATGATGGGCAAGCGCCTAGCGGTCGACGTCCAAGGCGATCGCCTATTGGCATCTGGCAATCGCCTCAAATGGCCGACTGGAGACGATCATCTCGTACCACGTATGAACCCGACACCCGTCAAGCCCGGGACTAACAACCCCGGCAAATAGTGTGTTATTTACTTTCCTTACGGACGTGCTCTCGCATTTGTTTGTTACTCGACCATTCCAGCAATATCATCTCCGGATAATATTTTGGGTAACAACACTTATGAACTAATCAAGTAATCAAACAAGCCTTTAGAAAATGTATGGATACATGAATGCAGAAATATCTGGAGATTTGAGAATATTAGTGAAGAAAGATGTCTGAAATTGATGTAAAATAAAGGTAAAGGAGGTTGCACTCTTTTAAGGAATCCGACACAGACAACAAGGAGTTTTGTCAATTCCTAGGATTTTCGACTTTTCTTTTCTTCAATTCCTGACTGTGAAAATCTCTGCCTAAGTACTTGGGCAACTTCTTCAATTTTCACTCCTCTATTAGCCTTAAACAAATGATGAGACTGTGTTCAGGATAAAGAGACGTATAGTGCAGACAGAATCTGCGTATCGTTCAAGGCATCAGAAACTGATGTATAATAACAAGTCTCAGCACCCGTGTGGCAAGTTGGCCCGTCAGGTTTCCCGAGATATGTAATCTGAAGAGAGTTTTTACTAGGTCATGCTGATGAAGAAGTCGAGGCTGAGAATTCAGTGCCAATAAAGAATTTTCAGAAGTTACAGAATCACGATCACATTCGAGAAAGACATCACAGACATTGATGAAGTTCATAGAAGTCTCTCCCTTAGTCCACAAAGTGGACCGCGACCGGCTATAAAATGTTGCTTTTTTAGATGAAATGGTTGTCAAAAGAGCATCCATGTTGGCAAAGCCTTGCAGTAAAACAGCTCCAGTGTCAATATTTTGAGCTATTGCCACCGCCAAACCTTTGTCGTCCCATTTGATACTATCTAGTAATAGACCAACCTATAGTGCCCACATCACACTTTCAGCCATGTAACGGAAAGGGAAAATGAAGGGTCTAGTATTTCAACTGAAACACAGATATTCAGGAGCAACTAGCCAAACAGAAATATTAATGATGGAAAAGGGCATATTTAAGCTATGCACAATGCAGTTTTTCACCAAACTTTACTTGATTTAACCTTAAACCCGATCTAAATGGGGTCATATGCACATATATATGTGTGTATGCGCGCGCGGAGTCCTATTAAGACCTAAATCTTCATGAACCTTGAGCTATCATATCTTTCCACCAAACACATTCAAAATGTATAAGTTGTTCTGTACTCCTGTTAAGTCTAAATTATTATGATGACCTCCGTAACAAACAGAACCACTCAATATCTTTTGAGTCCAAAAGCATGGCCAGATTTACTTTACAGAAAGTTCTACACAATAATCACAAAGAATGATATACCAAGTGGACATCTATAATGTGCCTTTACCAACTGTGGCAGCAGAGAAAGCCTTTCATAATGTCCCTTGCCCCAAGTATTGGTTGAAGATATACCCCTTCTTTTTTTTTTCCTCTTTTTTTTTACTTCATACTTCACTGCAACAAGAAATTACATAATGTCTTAGAAAAAGTTATTGAGAATCCATTGACACTTCAAGAGACAATAAATGAGAGATAAGGACTTCACATATGACAACATCTGACAGTCATAAAGTCATGAACAAGAAAAGATGGAAATATTTCAATTTAATTTTGTTCTGTACTGTATCTTCATTTAATTTTGTTAGATCTCATATGTATTTGCAGTATATTTCATGTATAATACAATTAATTTGAAAAACTAATTTTGTGTATTTAGCCCAATTTATTTGTATTTCTCATTATAATATTGAAATAAGTGTTTTATGACTATTTTAAAACTTGGTCAACTTAGTAAATAAAAACATAAATCTGTTTCTCTCCACTAGAGCTGTTATCGGACCGGTTCGGACCGGTTTTCTCCAGATCCGGAATCGGTCCGATAGGTTACCGGGTAAATCCGGTCCGGATCGATAAGGGTTCCGGTTCAATGTTTATAACTCGAATCCGAACTCGTTAATTTTCGGGTGAGTTTCGATCCCGGGTACAGTGGCGGATCCAGGATTTTCTAAGACTGGGGGCACAATTTTTATTACCGTAATAAAAAAATCAATAATGAAGTACAATATCATTATAAAGGTGAAACAAATTATGTTTCTGATTGTTCTCACGAAATTTCATCTTTTGAAAGCGATTCATTACATCTTCATTCGTAACATCAGCAAGTCCTTTTTCAACGGTACAAATTACACAACCGTTCAAATAGTCTTCAGAAATTCTGCCTTATTTCATCTCTTTGATTAGGGTGATACTCTAAAATTCTTTTTCTTTCGATCCCAAGGAAGATCATTCAAATCAATTTCCGTAGGCATCAAAAGAGTAGAACTAGGTTGAGAAATATTATCTGCACTTGAAGATCTGGGTGTCGATATTTTTCTTTTTAAAAATCTTTCCATTTTTTCAACAAACCCTAAAAATTAAAATCAACAAAAAATAAATTAATTTTATACATACTCTAACTAGTGATTAATATATATATATATATATATACACATACTTTTTTTTTTTTGACTGGGGGCATGTCCCCCCATAAAATGTGAATGGATCCGCCCCTGCCCGGGTATTTCGGTCCGGTTCATGACCGGGTTTCGGGTTCACTCGGACCGCTAACAGCCCTATGTGGAATGGATCTTTACTAGGAAAATGATGGAAGAGCAGCAAAATAAATCACATAAATGGGGGTTACATGATTCGAACTCCAGATCTTTTGTTCAAAGGTACAGCGTCTTAACTACTTGACCAGCATGCTATTTGTGTTTTAAACACGCAAAACGTATTAATAATATATGTATAAAATATATAAATTATAAAACGCATATAAACCTTTTTTAAATTTATTACCGGGTTTCTTTTCGGTTTTATCGGTCCGGGTCTTATCGATTTCGGTTCAATGTTTAGACCTCGAATCCGAACTCGTTAATTTTCGGGTGAGTTTCGGTCCCGAATATTTCGGTCCGGTTCATGACCGGGTTTCGGGTTCACTCGAACAGCTAAAAGCCCTACTCTATTCTTCAACTTCATCGCTCTGTTCTTCCTCGAAAATTGTCCGTCTCTCTCCCAATCCTCCTCTTTGTCAATCTGTCATCTCTCTCAAAGTATCCGTCTCTGAACTAGACATTGTAGCGTATATATGTTCGTAGAAGTGAGTCACAGCAGGGAAAGCTGTGATTTGGAAACTTACTGTTGGAAAGTCAAATTTAAGAAAGTTTAAGATATCTTAGTTTAAGAAAGTTGGAGAAGTATTAGAAAGTTTGTTTCCAGCAACTGCCACCCACCATCAGCCGACTTGTTAACAAAATTAGCAACAAATTTTACATAACATAAAAGTTTGAAAAAAATACACGAAGCAGCAAAAAGTTCTTCATAACATAAAAAAAAAATTTAAACACACAAATACATGAATCAGAAGTTAAAAGTAAAGATACAAATAATCCAAGATTATTTAAACAGTAAAGTTGTAGGGTAATTATTCGGAATACATAAAAAATTACACAACAAAGCAGTAAACGAATTACAAATAAATTTCGGAGATTAAGAATTACACAACAAACTTATAGGCAACGAATTACACGAAGTAAAAGGGAAAAACGAATTAACCCAAAAAACCGAACACAAAGAACAGGAATTTAAAGTGCTAGAGACCAAACCGAACAGATCGGAACTGATCTGTAAAACGAGAGGCAAAGGAGGTGTGAATCGACCGGAACTCGGCCTCGGCTCAGTCCTCCAAATAAGCCCACCATTAATTTCAAAAATAATCTAATTTTTACAAATTAAGTCTAATGTTTTTCCCTTTTCTCCCCATTTAATTTAATATTAACATATTAAGTCGGCAGATCCAGCGGCACCGGCGGCGGCGGCGGACTTGGCATCGGCGTGACCGATGGTGTCAGCTTCTCCATTCAGGGACCGCCTCAAATTCGAGTAACTCGAAAAATTGAGTAAAAGTGTTCGTGTAACCCGAATTAAAACTCGTGTAACAGAATTCGAATAACCCGAATTAGGCTCTCCTATTCTGCTTTCAATCTATCTCTCGGGTAAACCGAAGTAGACTCGGGTAACCCGAATGAAACTCGTGTAACCCGATTTTGAATAACCCGAACTCGCTTAATCTGCTTTCAATCTATCTCTTGGGTAAACCGAAGTAAACTCGTGTAACCCGAAATGAACTCGTGTAACCCGAATTCGGCTCATTTGACTCGAATTCGGCTCGTGTTACCCGATTGTCAACCTTCCTCAATATTGTATTTTTTTTGAAGTTGACTCTAAATTATATATGTTACTCGAAATTACAATATATCACTCGAATTTATTCGAGTAAAGATCAATTCCGATAATTTTAATATCAAAAGAGTTGTTGCAGTGAAGCTGTTCCCACAAATTCACAATTATTTTATTCTTAATAACGGTTAGGTAGAGACACATACAAACAAATTAAGTCTGCAGTGAGAGAGGGGGACAGGGGACGTATACTGTAGAGAGAGGCCACAGTTGGGAGCTAGCTAGCTAAGTGCCGCGGTATGTTTTCTCTCCTTAAAAGTATTTTCTTGGTTCATCCGTGTAAAACCCAGAAAAATTGTGTCTTTCTGGGTTCCTTAGAGAAACCCATCTTTGACTTTCTAGCAGTGTTTATCGCCAAAAGAGATCCTATCGGTGATGCGATTTCCGACTTACAAAATGTCGCCGGAAATATATTTTTTAAAAATTAAAAAAAAAAAAACATTGGAAAACCCAGAAAAATGGTGTCTATCTGGGTTCCTTAGAGAAACCCATCTTTGAGTTTCTAGCAGTGTTTGTTGGCAAAGGAGATCCTGTCGGTGATGCCATTTCCGACTTACAAAATGTCGCCGGAAATACATTTTTAAAAATTAAAAAAAAAAAAAAAAAGGAATTAACCAACTCCAGCAACCGTGGCAGATGAAATTTTGGGGTTTTTAACCCAAAAATCTGTTTTTGGGTTCAAAAATATGCATATATACATATATACGTCAACAACCATCTTAATTTTTCTAGGTTTATATAATGTCCAAAACATAGTAGTAATACTTTTTTAGGAGAAATATGTTGGATGCATTATCAATTTCTAAAGTAATTAATTTTACTTTTTTTACATAATAAATATATGAAGTTGACCGAAAGTTGATCAGACATGGGGATTCTCTATCCCCTCAAATTTCTGGTGCCATTCCTAATCCAACCCGACCCATCATGTTAAAAGCTAACCTCCCTTTACCTTTTGGATAAAAGGAAGTGAGCTTAGACTCATGAATTGTATTAGGTTAATTTCCCCAATACTATGTTACAGTAGTAATCTATTGATATGAAAAACTATAGACCTGCAGCTAGATTGGTATATATCCACTGTACTGTAATTAAATGAGCCTTTTAATCTTATTCTTGCGGTTGCTTTTATTATCCATTTGGAGAAAACTACTTCATGAATCTTTCCTATCCTATTCTTCTTTGTGGCATCTCTTTAGTTATCATCATTATAATGTGTAGTTTTGCAGGACATGTTAACTTTGCAGCAGGTATTAGTGGTGGAGACAGAGTACGTGAAGAAATACTTTGTTTGAAAAGCTATGGACATGACGGCGTTTCCTGTTGGTACGGTTACGGTATGTATGTTTGAAAATTAAAGCCCATTGATATTTTTTTTATGTACATTTTTTAATATTACACTGATTATATTATTTTTTTTTATTTAAACAGCATTACAGAACTCTTAGGAATAGGCTTGATATACCATTGTTACCGGTCAAGAATCAGTAGTCCACATGTAAGTACATATATAAAACTAGTGTTTTATTTATGTAATGTATTTTATTGGTAAATTATTTCTTTTGTTATTATAGTCTAACCTTTTTGTTAATATATATACTTTTTAAATTTAGTCTCCTGCTGGGCCCTCACCTGTGTTGAGTTGTTGGTCGTGATGCACGTCATCGAGCAAAAGTCTCCTCACATTGAGATGTCGGCTCAAGAGATGGTGGACTTTCTACCACTTCTTTACCGCGCTCGACCGCAACTGATAAATGATGCTCAATATGGGACGTATAAGTCACATCCAATGTATTTTTCACATGCCTTCAAAGGTTTGGGCTTTCGACACAAGAGGAGTACCCATCGGCTCTCCACCGGCATCTTCCAGACGATATGCATGGCATCACTCAGGTGATGACTAAATAATTATATTTTTATTTTTATTAACTTTTTTTATTTAATATTAATATATATATATATAGGGGGCTTTATTTGCAGAACTCTCTTAAGTGCGAGAACTCCTCCAAACCAATGAGATTTTTTATTAGGAGTACAAAATGTGGTTCTCGCAGTTCTCGCACTTAACAGGGTTCTGAAAATGAAGTTACAATATATATATATATATATAATCGATATCGGCCTACGAGTATATCTACCTATGGATGTGAAGAAAATAATTGGCAAACAATAGTTCAAAGGCTAGAGAAGCAACCTGTCATCGGGTTGGTGAAAGTAAGCCACAAATCTGAATATCGCTACCGAAGAGGGGAGCCGGTGTCAATTCCAAATGGCGATTTGGGTCATTGCTTCCTAATTGTTGGCTATGCTATTATAACGGTCAATTATGCTTCGAGTTCAAAGATTCCTGTGGGGAACCATTTGGTGAAGGAAGGAGGATTTGCTTTTGGCACGGTGGACAGTTTTGGGGGAATGGTGTTCATGGATGGGATTGACAAAATGAACTTTTCTGATGGATACCACGCGGAGGAGGTTCCGCAGGAGGGCGTGGAGTTCATGGAGTTAGGGAATGTTGAAGCGCTTTACCACTAATTACCTTGTGTGAGGCTTCTATTTCTTTTGTTCGTCATACTGGTTTCTATTTCTTTTGTTTATCATACTTTTAATATTTTGGCATACTTTTGCGAGGCGAGACTCATACTGGTTTGACATATCGAATTGGACTCATTTGGATCTAATCTTAATTACCTAGGATTAGAGTATGTACTGTCACTTTCGTGCATCTAATGGCACAATTAATGTTTCAATTGCAAGTAGACAATTTTCAATTTGGCCATGGAATAAAAAGTACACATTAGAGAAAGCTAAGGAACAAACAATGAGAATATTACAATGTGGAAATATTCTCATTGTCTAACAATGATTTCCACATTGTAATATTCCTAATTTCCGTGGTAAGCATCGCGGAAAAGAAGTGGTAGAAAGTTCACCATCTCTTGAGTCGACATATCAATGTGAGGAGACTTTTCCTCGATGGCGTGCATCACGCCCAACAACTCAGCACAGGTGAGGGCCCAGCAAGAGACTAGATTTAAAAAGTATATATATTAACAAAAAGGTTGGACTGTAATAACAAAAGAAATAATTTACCAATAAAATATATTACATAAATAAAACACTAGTTTTATATATGTACTTACACGTGGACTGCTGATCCTTGACTGGTAACAATGGTATATCAAGCTTATTCCTAAGAGTTCTGTAATGCTGTTTAAATTAAAAAACAATATAATCAGTTTAATATTAAAAAATGTAAATAAAAAAAAAATATCAATGGGCTTTAATTTTCAAACACACAAGGTATCTGTTATCTTATCTACCTGTGGGACAAAATGATTTGGATTGAATTTGTTTGGCTTCTTGTTTTTGGTGAATTGGGTGGAAATGTAGGATTATTAGTCTTGTGGGATGTTTCTGAAATGGAAAGATTTCTGAATTTATTTGGGAAAATTTGTTGGATTTTGGATCCGATATAGCTGGCTTAGTGTGGAGTATATCTTGTGTTGCTGATTTATTATGGGGAATTAGAACTGTGATATAAAGGTTATAAAAATGATGATTGATAAAGGTGAACTCTTTTCTATCACATTAGCTTCTTATAATCTTATGTGATGAAATAACAGTTAATGAAGGTTATAAGAATGATTGATAAAGGTGAATTCTTTTGCATCACATTATCTTCTTATGGTGATGAAATGACAGTTAATAAATGTTATAAAAATGATTGATTCTTATGTGATGAAATGACAGTTAATGGAGGTTATAAAACCGATTTATAAAGGTGAGCTCTTTTCTATCACATTAGCTTCTTATGTGATGAAATGACAGATTGACAGTTAACAAAGGTTATAAAATGATTGATAAAAGTGAGCTCTTTTCTATCACATTAGCTTCTTGTGTGATGAAATGACAGTTAATAAAGGTCGTAAAAATAATTGATAAGAGTGAGCTCTTTAATTTATAGTGTCTTTAGATCTGTTTAGTGATAATTTCCACATTGTAATTCTCATTGTCTGTTCCTTAGCTTTCTCTAATAATAATGTGTACTTTTTTTTCCATGGCCAAATTAAAAAATGTCTACTTGCAATTGAAACATTAATCGTGTCATTAGATGCACGAAAGTGACAATACATACTCTAATCCTAGGTAATTAAGATTAGATCCAAATGAGTCCAATTCGATATGTCAAACCAGTATAAGTCTCGTCTCGCAAGAGTATGCCAAAATATTAAAAGTATGATGAACAAAAGAAATAGAAACCAGTATGACGAACAAAAGAAATAGAAGCCTCACACAAGGTAATCAGTGGTAAAGCGCTTCAACATCCCCTAACTCCATGAACTCCACGCCCTCCTGCGGAACCTTCTCCGCGCGGTATCCATCAGGAAAGTTCATTTTTTCAATCCCATCTATGAACACCATTCCCCCAAAGTTGTCCACCGTGGCAAAAGCAAATCCTCCTTCACCAAATGTTTCCCCAGAGGAATCTTTGAACTCGAAGCATAAATAACTGTTTATAATAGGATAGCCAACAATTAGGATGCAATAACCCAAATCGCCATTTGGAATTGACACCGGCTCCCCTCTTCAGTAGCGATATTCAGATTCGTGGCCTACTTTCATCAACCTGATGGCAGGTTGCTTCTCTAGCCTTTGAACTATTGTTTGCCAATTATTTTCTTCACATCCATAGGTAGATATACTCGTAGGCCGATATCGGTTTCTCTAAAATGAATATATATATATATATATATTAATATTAAATAAAAAAAGTTAATAAAAATCTTCATGGTGTTAACTAATTTTAGACAATTAAACGACACTATAATCTTCATGCCACCGACCCCAACATAGTTGGGATTAAGGTGCTGTTGATGATGATGAAAAAAAGTTAATAAAAATAAAAATGTAATTATTTAGTCATCACCTGAGTGATGCCATGCATATCGTCTGGAAGATGCCGGTGGAGAGCCGATGGGTACTCCTCTTGTGTCGAAAGCCTAAGCCTTTGAAGGTATGTCAAAAAATACATTGGATGTGACTTATACGTCCCATATTGAGCATCCTTTATCAGTTCCGGTCGAGCGCGGTAAGCATCGCGGAAAAGAAGTGGTAGAAAGTCCACCATCTCTTGAGTCGACATCTCAATGTGAGGAGACTTTTGCTAGATGGCGTGCATCACGCCCAACAACTCAGCACAGGTGAGGGCCAACCGGAGACTAGATTTAAAAAGTATATATATTAACAAAAAGGTTAGACTATAATAACAAAAGAAATAACTTACCAATAAAATACATTACATAAATAAAACACTAGTTTTATATATGTACTTATACGTGGACTGTTGATCCTTGACTGGTAACAATGGTATATCAAGCCTATTCCTAAGAGTTGTGTAGTGCTGTTTAAATAAAAAAACAATATAATCAGTTTAATATTAAAAAATGTAAATAAAAAAAATATCAATGGGCTTTAATTTTCAAACACACAAGGTATCTGTTATCTTATCTACCTGTGGGACAAAATGATTTGGGTTGAATTTGTTTGGCTTCTCGTTTTTTGGTGAATTGGGTGGAAATGTAGGATTATTAGTCTTGTGGGATGTTTCTGAAATGGAAAGATTTCTGAATTTACTTGGAAAACTTTGTTGGATTTTGGATCTGATATAGCTGGCTTAGTGTGGAGTATATATTGTGTTGCTGATTTATTATGGGGAATTAGAACTGTGATATAAAGGTTATAAAAATGATGATTGATAAAGGTGAACTCTTTTCTATCACATTAGCTTCTTATAATCTTATGTGATGAAATAAAATAACAGTTAATGAAGGTTATAAGAATGATTGATAAAGGTGAACTCTTTTGCATCACATTATCTTCTTATGGTACCGTCCATGGTACACCCCCATGTAGTGCATCCCCTGTCGGATGCACTACACGTGGCGTGCATGGACGGTGCAGATTGATGCACTAGATGGAGCATCGATCTGCACCGTCCATGCACGCCACGTGTAGTGCATCCGACAGGGGATGCACTACATGAGGGTGTACCATGGACCCAATCGCTTCTTATGGTGATGAAATGACAGTTAATAAATGTTATAAAAATGATTGATTCTTATGTGATGAAATGACAGTTAATGGAGGTTATAAAACCGATTTATAAAGGTGAGCTCTTTTCTATCACATTAGCTTCTTATGTGATGAAATGACAGATTGACAGTTAACAATGGTTATAAAAATGATTGATAAAAGTGAGCTCTTTTCTATCACATTAGCTTCTTGTGTGATGAAATGACAGTTAATAAAGGTTGTAAAAATAATTGATAAGAGTGAGCTCTTTTCTATCACATTAGCTTCTTATGTGATGAGATGACAGTTAATGGTGTAATTTTGTGCAATACTGCATTTTTGTAGGCTGAAGACGTGAATCAGAGGCCTCTTATAATAAATGATTTTAATCTGGCCGAGAGCCAAGGTGGTGAATTTAGTTGAAGTCATACTATCGATAGTGCTGGTCACCATACTCAAGGGTCGTTTGATCATCCTCGGACTCACGTGCTTGTTCATAAACAAAGGCTCCCCCCTACAACATCACATTTGACACACAATATATGACTACAAATTATGTTATATTTACCAACAAATTATGCTTGGTCAAACTAAACTCTTTCTTCTTTGCTTATTTTCTTTAATATTATATTATAATTTTGAAATGGGATATATTCGCTATTTTGGTCCCTCGATTGTTGCCTGATTATCAATTTGGTCTCTACTTTTCGATTTTTGTCGATTTGGTCCTTCAATTGTTTTAAAAGTTGACAATTTAGTCCTTAGAGGGACCAAATTTTTTAAAAAGTTACAAAATTGTCATTTTGGTCCTTGTAAGGGCTAAATTGAAAACTTTTAAAGCAATTGAAGACCAAATCGACAATTGAGGGACCAAAATAGTGATTAATATCCCTATTAAATTTAGTTTTTTGTGTTTAATAGTACTTTTCATGTAGTTTCTAAATATTATGAAAAATTAAACTTTTGATTATGAAAATTAAAAAAGAAAATAGCTTCGGTCAAGCCTCGTTAATCGAACCAGACACATAAAATGGGACGGAGGTAGTAATGGACTTGGTTGTTTCACTTATGCAGTGTCTATTTTTTTCAGGTACATGTAACATCCCAATCTGGGTGTCATGTTCCATTTGGGGTTGGCCTGGCATCAGACTCGATGTCTTTACGCCGAGGAGCCAAGAAGTTGCCCATGGAAGATGTCTCTTTTTACCAATGGCCTCTTCCAGAACTGATCAGGTCAGACAGTTGAATTCTTTACTTATTTATTTATTTTTATAGTTATATTATCTTCATATGCACTTAGAATCTTAGATGAATTTGGAGTTTGGATTGTTTATTGTTTATTGTAGTTTGGATTGTTTGGTATATGTGATGGACATGGTGGAGCCACATTTTTTCAGGAATCGAATTAGGAAACGAAACCGAAAAAATCAATTTTTTCTTCAGGAATCGAATTAGGAATCAGAACCGAATTTAATGTGTAAAAGCTGGGTTTTTCGGTTCTTTTAGGAACCGAATTGTGCAAAAAAAAAATGAATTTTGTAAGAAAACCCGAATTTTGAGTAGAAACCGAATTTAATGTGTAATATTTTGAACAAAATACATTTAATTTGCTTTATTTAATACTTATATTATGTAAAAATTTATATATAATATTATTTTTATTATTATATATATATATAATATATATAGAACCGGTTTCAAATCGGTTTATTCTAACATCATAAAACCGGAACCGGAACCGGAACTGAATTATTAAAAAGGAACTGAATTAAGAACCGAAACCGGTTAATAATAAAAAAACCGGAATCGGAAACGAATTTTTCGATTCGATTCTTATTAAAATTCAATTCTTCGAGTAAAAATCCCAGCCCTAGATTCATTCATAAGGGAAGAGGTTTTATCACAGTGATGCTTCATATGTCCTTAGAGAAGCGTTTTCTCCTCAAACGGAAGCATCCACGAACCACTACTATGAGGTTGGCCAGGGCCCACACTTCTGATTTTTTTTTAAATACTCCCTCCGTCCCAATTGCGTGTCCTATTTGATTTTTACACGCATACATAGAGATGTAAATGAAATGAACGTTCGCGAAAAGTTCACGAAAAAATTCGGTCAATGCTCGGTTCGTCTTCGAGTTTGACCGAACCGAACAATTCGCGAACATGTTCGTTACATACACGAACTGAACACGAACATATATATTATTGTTAGGTAGTTCGCGAACAGTTCGCGAACAAATAGTAAATATTAATATATATTTTATTATTTTATTCTATTTCATACCCCAAGGTCTAAACCTGACCTACACACGCCGCACACATTCATTCTCAGTTCCCACTTCTCAGTTTCTACCCTCCTCACCTCTCGGCTCTCACAACGCCGCCCTCACCTCTCACAACCCTCAGTCCCTCACCTCTCACAACGCCTCCGGCCCTCACCTCTCACAGCCCTCACCTCTCACAACGCCTCCGGCCCTTCACCACCACCAGCTCTCTCGGTCTACCACCTCTCTATGAGTTTCGGTCTACCAGCTCAATCCGATCTTTCTTAGTTCATTTTTGAATATGAAGCTTCCACTTCAAGTATTCACTATTTCTCTCGGGGTTCTGTCTTCCTACGTAGCTGTAGCCAGAGTAGAGCAAGGAGCGAAGGATAGTTTTCCTAAGTAGCTTCCACTTTCTTAGTTCGTTTTTTTTTCTTGATAGCCAGAGTATTCACTTCAGGTATTTATTTTCTATTTTTGTCCATTATAAATATTTGTTTTTTTATCTTTCCATGTGTTTCGTTATTTTCTTTGTTCCTGTCTTATTTGATTTTATAGTGTGATATGAGATCTGGGAATATGTCGGATGTTCATTCAAATTATTTTTATATTTTTTGCAGTCCTGCACTGCTGATTTCAGTTTGTTAATTAAGAGTATATTATCTTGTTGTTAATTATATTGTTGGTTTTGTCCTGATTTCAGTTTGTTAATCAAGGTTTGTAGATGTTTGCTCAAGAAGTTAGTTCAGTGGCACCGGAAGGTGAAAACATACATGGGTTGGAAATCATTGGTAGTGTTGATTATGCTGATGAATTATTTGCATATATGGGGAATCAAACATTGGGATGGAGCACATTGTAGAGGATGATCAAAATGCAGAATCCAGAAGCCCTGCTGATGTGAATGGTGACATTGTAGAGAATGGTGCTCCGAATATAGCAGCTGGAGATGGTCTAGACCAAAAAAAAGACAAGAAATCACGAGTATGGCAGCATTTTGAGGAGATTATGGTTGAGAAAAATGGGGTGAAAAGTAGGGTAGTGCGGTGTTTCCATTGCTCTCAGAAAATCCCATATTACAAAGGTGGGTGCACTACTAACCTGGGCCGACACATAGCCGAGTGTGTTAAACTGAAAAGAGCAAAATCAGCAGATGGAGATAAGCAATATAAGCTTAATTTCCCAGATGGAGATGTATTCTGGTTCTTCATCTTTGATGTTGAGTTCTCGATCCAATGCATCTGAGCAGGACAGAAGGGCCACTTCAGTAGCACCATCACGCTCTACAGGTATGACTTCAGTAGACAGACTTAAAGATTTACTCATTTTTTTTAAGTATCCATAGATTGCATGAAATATTAATTAATCGTAGATATATGGCAAAATTGAAAAAGGCTCTGGTTCTTTCTTCACAGACCAACAAGTAGTGTAGATATATGGTAAAATTGAAAAAGGGCCTCTGATTCTCTCTTCACAAACCAACAAAGTAGTGAGCATATAACTTTTAATTTTTTATTGTTACTCTTTTACTTTTTTAGACTTGAACATCCAAATTATAAATTTCTATATTAAGTTAGATATTCAAATCTCATTATTCCATATATCCACTTCAATTGTGATATGTGGCAGAAGTAATAGAAAATTTAACACAACTAATCTTCTTCGAAATCTATTACGAATGGAATGTGTCCCTTGTATTTTTTGTTTGCCTTTTCTATTGATTAATATTGCAAACGATATTTCATTGCTCTTTTTTTTTTTTGTAGGGACTTTTTTATTTACTTAGCTAAGATTTAAGTTCATTAGAATTTTTTCGACACATATAATTTTAATTTAGTTTTAGTAATAAATCCTATGTGATTTACCGTTATGTCTATGTAATTTAGAGCATATATGTATATGCAAGAATGCAAGACGTTCTAAAGCTCATGTAGTGTGAAAATCATGCATTTTCTTGTTTAGCATTGTGCTATCTAATTCTCTTTATGTACAGGAGTTTTATGGATATCGGCCTAACATTCTTAATTAAATTACATGAATGGGGAATGTTGCGAACGTGGAAATTGAATAAATGGGTGAAATATTTACTAATCCAATAACCCAAATTTTGCGTCTTCTCTGTTTTCTTTAGTTATGCTGTATGATATCTTTAGTTTTAAGTTCTAGCAGTGGTGCCAGAGGCTGGGCACAGGCCTCGGTTATGCGCCCGTAAGATCTGCACAACACCAATTTATAGAAGTTATGGTATTGAGATTATTAAGCCTATTCATCCTGTTCTTTTATGTGGATAATTATTTTTCTTATTAGTATGATTGGTAGTAAGTTTATGGGTTGATAAACAGTATAAGGAATGGGTCATTCATCTTAAATACTAGCTATTTCTGCTAAAAGATGTAGTAGTCTGTTTTTCTTTTACCAGTCTGCTGCTCAATAAACATATATCTAATAATTGTCTTTTTTTAGCTCCTATATATCGAATAATTGTCATCTATACTCTATCACCTCATTTACAGGTTTGAGTCGATTTCTCAGTCATATATCTCATGTGGATAGTGTTCAACCACAGAAGAGTGATCTAGACACTTACTTTGAAGACGGCCGACTCACCCAAGAGAATGCAACTGGCGTTGATATTGTGAATTTGGATGTACTGAAATGGTGGAAAGAATCTACCAAATACAAAATTCTTTCACGAATAGCTCAGGATATTTTAGCTATTCCAATCAGCACCGTGGCTTCAGAAGCAACTTTTAGTGCCAGAACTAGAGTGATTGACACTTATCGTGCTTCTTTGGCGCCAAAGACTGTTGAAATGTTGATGTGCACTGGAGATTGGTGCCGTAAGCTTCATGGTATGATGAAGAAGGATAAGGATAAGTCTAAAGTTTCTATTAATGGTATTATTGAATATTATTGTAAAGTTTTAATAATGTAGTTTTCTTATATGTTTATTTATCGTTCTCTATGCACAGAAATCACATAATCCATTGGAGATTGTAGTCCCCAACCCTTGAATGAGTCTATGAATGATTTAGATTTAAGCATCCAACGGTGAGTAAAATTATGTTATTAGTTTTTTTGTTCTCTTGAGTGAATGTGAATGAAATAGACATCAGTTAACTAAATTAATTTTTCTTTAAAATTAATAGTTTTTGTTTTTGTTTTTGTTTAGGGAATTGATGGAAATGGAGAAGATTGGATGTTATGAAACTCTGTCATGGACTCATGAAGTTAAAAACTCTCTGTTTTTGTGTTTTGTTTAAAAACTGTCTCATGGACTTTGCAGAATGGTTTTGAAACACTGTACTAGATTTTTTGTTTTCTGTATTATTATTGCTTGTTTTGTATGAATCTTAACTTTTCCTTGTATTTTCGAACACAAACGAACAAACGTACCGGACTATTCGAACACAATCGAACCGAACAAACGAACACTAACGAACGAACGCGAAATTTTTGAAATTTTAACGAACCGAACACGAGCAAGTGATTGTTATGTTCGTCGAACACGAACACGAACCGAACATATTATATATTGCACGAACGAACGTTCATTAAAGTCACTGCTCGGTTCGTTCGGTTCGAAATACACCCCTACCGCATACTAATAAAACAATGAAAAGACATAATAAAAAGCAAGGGTAATCTATATTTCTATTAAAAGAGAGTCGTGACACAAGTCACTTTGTAATTTTTTTTATTTTTTATTTTAAAATAAAGTTTATATATAGAGATGTATTCTTAATTTTCAAAAAAAATTCTAGATATGTATTGTGGGAGTTTTATTCCACAACTTACACTCATCTACCAATAAAAAAAATCTTCCTTTATTTTTTTAACTTAAAATTTTAAATATTTATAATTTTTTAAATCAAGTTTATTTTTAATGAAAAATATATCAAATTAATTTTTATTTCACAGTTTTCAACTAGACATCCATATGAATATAATAAATTTGATGGATTTACAATAATGACCGATTGCACAAAAAAATTATATTAGAAAAAATATGAATATTTATTTTAGTAAAATTAATTGATGCAAAATAAAAATATATTAACTCATTAATTGCTTACATAAAAAATAAATTATGATATTTATTTAATTATAATAACCAAAAATAATAAAACATACACTGCACACACACACACAAACATATATATTAAGACTTAATCATATATTACTTTCGTCCCCAAAATTTGTTCCTACTTTTTTTTCGGTATGTCCAGAAAATTTGTTCATGTAATGGACACTAATTGACTTAACACTCCGCTAATGTGGTATTCTTTCTTGAATTATATTACACCCCATAATACACTCAATAAGTCTTTTATTAATATTATGCTAATATGATACTCATGTCGAAAATCATCAAAAATAAATTTAGAGATCGAAAAATTATTTTCTAATAAGAGAATATTTATGCGGTGCGGAGAACATCTAGTTTGGAAAAAGTAAAAAGGTGGTAGTGTTTATTTTAGAAAATTGGAAACAAAAAAGGAAAGTATGGACACACACAACCTAACTCTTTTTTTATTTTATTTTTATTAAGCAATATTTTATAATTTTTAAATTTTATTTTGTGTCCAATAGTATTTTCAAAATAGTTTTATATATATATATATATATATATATATATATATACTAAACTTAAAATGATGAAAAAATCATATGTAAATAACTTAGTCAAGTCTCGGTTAACAGAACCAGGCAAACAAAATAGGATAGAGGGAGTATTTCGTAATTTTGTTGGTTGCTGCAGTGTTTGCAAAAGAAAACTTGGGATGTATGTAGCTTTCTTTCACCATCTACTTTTATGTTTCCTATGATCCTAACTGTTTGATTTGTCTGGTTCAATTTGTTTTATTTTGCATATGATAACGACTAGGATTTCGACTTCTGGTGTGAATTGTTTTATTTGGATCTATTTAGTAGACTTCCTTTCTAAGTTGTGTTGATAAGAGCTTTTAAAAATGGATTTATTGAAAAAGTTCTCAACATGTTTGGTTGAATACATATTGAAAGTTAGTAATAAAACACTTTTTATATTAATATGGTTGAGGTAGAAGTCTTGTGTAGGGTGGCCCATGAACCGAACGTTCGCGAACTGTTCGTGAAAAAGCTCGGTCAACGGTCAGTTCGAGATCGGTTTGATCGAACCGAACATGTTCGCGAACATGTTCGAGTATTTTCAAACCGAACATCGAACATTTTATATTTTGATCGGGTGTTCGCGAACTGTTAGCGAACATTATATATATATATATATATATATATAATGGCACGAACAGAAACAATTGAACACAAACGAACCGAACGAACGAACGAACACAACAATTGAACACAAACGAACCGAACACGAACAATAAAAAAATATGTCGAACCGAACTCGAACACTAATTTGTAATGTTCGTCGAACACGAACACGAACCGAACACTTCACGAACCGAACGAACGAACGGTCAATAACACCAAAAGCTCGGTTCGTTCGGTTCGTGTCCACCCCTAGGTAGAACATTAAAAAAAATTCAATGCTCTTATTCAATTGTAAAAAGTACCATTGAATTAGAACAAAGAAAGTTATAAGTTCCTTACAGTTTCTATTGATCGATTAACCAGGTTCAATGCAAAGACTATGCTAGAAAAACTGCGAAATAAACGTCTAGTTTTTGCGGGAGATTCAATTGGGAGAAACCAATGGGATTCCCTGCTCTGCATGCTTTCTTCTGCTGTTCCCAACAAGGCATCAATCTGCGAAGTTAACGGCAACCCCATCACGAAGCACAAAGGATTTTTGGCCGGGGCTGGAGTCGTTTCATGTTGAGGCCGATCCGGCTTGTGGGAGGATAAGATCTCTCGAAGGGACGCCTCTTCGAGAGTCGCGACGATTCGATTTCAGGGCCATTAAGTGTCATTATGAGGGTGACGCGTGGCATAATTTGATTTGATGGCGTCTTCACGCGCCTTCGAATTTCGCGACGATTCAGTAGGAATCGCCGCTCCACGCGTCTGGCATTTAATGCCCTTTTTTTCCTATAGAACTAGATTATAAGGATGCTAAAGTCGAGCTTTATGAATATGATCAAGTAACCAACACTTGTTCAAGAATGTGATTTGAGTGTGTTTGACAAGCTTATTTTAAGCTACAAATAAGCAATAAACTCTGTTTGGTAGAGTGTTAGAGGTCATTTTGCTTGCAGTTTTTGAGTAGAATTGATTCAAACTCTATACTTGTATCAGATATTTCCTGGGGTTTCTTATTTTCTTTAAGACAGGGCTTTGTAAATCTGATCAAGACTGTGCAGCCCAACCGTGGTGATTTTTGCTAACCTGTTGTTGATTCTGGTTATTTATTTTAAGGGGAAAGGGACATAATTGTTAAAACTTACTATGCAGACTAAGTACTAATTAAAAAATTTGTTCCGTGCATCGCACGGGAGCAAATACTAGTTTGTTGAACAGACCAGAATGTTTTGAGTTTTGGTTCCGCTAGGACGATATGATATATCAGTTCAAGTGCAATTAAAATAGTACATGGTTTGATTTGAAAAAAATTGATGTAGGTTTCGATCGGGTCAACCTGGAAAAGGAGGAAGGTTTTGTTGTTCGGGGTTGTTTAGAATACTAAAAGGCAAAAACTTCTGTGAGACCGTCTCACGGTGAGACGGATACTAAAAAATGTTGAAACACTAAGCTACACTAAGCTAAATTGTTAATTTGAAGGTTTGGGTGTATGATAAATAGTTTGAAGATGGGTGTACCATACCTATCAAGAAACCTTCGACCTTCAAAGGCATGCCTGCCGTGTTTGTTGGGAAAAACGACACAAAGACGTCACAACGAAAATGCAGAAACTTGTTTGACAACTTTCCCAATCTCAATTGCAACTTTGAGGTTACCGACGAGAAGAGTAAATCAAATACAATTCGATAAAGAATACAAATGATATCTAAAACAATAAACAACGAGACACAATTTTTAGCGTAGAAAACCCCTCAAGACGAGAGTAAAAACTACGGCACCAAAGCCGCTTAAATCCACTATCACCAATTCACAATACACGATTCGTCCCTAGTACAAACTAGAGGTATACAACGATAATCTTCAAATACTTGGTAATAAACAATCTTCAAGTATTTGGAATACACAACAACAAGAAGATCGAGAAAGAAAAACACCGTAAATAGCTTACACAAAAAGCTAACAAAATACCCAAATTTTCGAACTCAAAATCTCGATATATCCCGGTGAAAAGATTTGCCCAATAGCTACCAAGCTCTTATCAAAATATCACGATGATCCGATCGATACAACTCCGGGAAATCGAACAAGTATAATCTCTCTTTTTCTTCTCTCTTGTATCTCTCTCTTTTCTGCTCTCAAATGGTGTAGGGTTTTAATGAATAGAATGCAGCACAAATGCTGCTAAAAGGAAGGAACCCGCGCCTGTTGACTTCGGGTGCTGCAGCCCAGACACTGTGTGCCGCGGCACACTCAAGAAATCGACCGAACAGAAGTCCCAGGGGGCTGCGGCCCGGAGGCCTTGTGCCGCGGCCCGGAGTACAGCAACTCCACATATTGTTTGACGAAGGTGCGGAGGGTTTCAGGGGGGGCGCGGCCCGGAGGGCTTGTGCCGCGGCACGGAGTACAGTCTCATTCCCTGTTTGATGCAAAGTTGTGTGCCGCGGCGCAGGAGAAGTGTGCCGCGGCCCTCTTTATTCTGGACCTATATTCCGGAAATAATGCCTACAAATCTCCCCCTTTCTGAATATAGGGACGAATCCGCCATCCCGGCGATCGAACAACATACCTTAACCTTCTCTCTACTCAATGCCTTAGTTAACATATCGGAATCATTATCATCGGTGTGAATTTTATCAAGTTCAAACAAACCGTCCTCCAATGCATCCCGAATCCAATGATATCTCACATCGATTTGTTTTGTTCGTTTGTGAAAAGTCGCATTCTTCACCAAATGAATCGCACTCTGACTATCACAAAGAACCATGTAACGTCGTTGTCGGAAGCCTAGCTCTTGTAAAAACATTTTCAACCATAAGATCTTTTTACACGCTTCCACCGCTGCAATATACTCGGTCTCCGTTGTTGACAAGGCAACACACTTTTGCAATCTCGATTGCTATGACACGGCTCCCCCTGCAAATGTCATCAAATAACCGGATGTGAATTTTCGGTTATCTTCGTTACCTGCCATATCCGAATCGGTATAACCAACAAGCATAGCTTTCCCATTTCCAATTGTGATCCCCAATTTGGAAGTACCCCGTAAATATCTAAATATCCACTTTACGGCTTCCCAATGCTTCTTTCCCGGATTCGATAGAAAACGGCTCACCACTCCCATGGCATGAGCAATGTCGGGCCTCGTACATACCATGGAATACATTAAACTCCCGACCGTAGAGGCATAAGGAACTTTATCCATTTCCTCAATATCTTCCTTCATCGTAGGGCAATCCTTACTCGTCAATTTAAAATTATTAGTAAGAGGCGAACTAACAACTTTCGATTTATCCATGTTAAACCGCTTAAGCACCTTCTCACTATATTGCTCTTGTGACATGTGTAATTTCCGGGCTGCTCTATCCCGAGTGATTCTTATCCCAAGAATCTGTTTAGCGGCCCCCAAGTCTTTCATGCAAAAGACTTATTCAACTCTTTCTTCAAATTGGCAATCCTTTCGGCATTCATGCCAACGATCAACATGTCATCCACATAAAGCAATAGGATGCTAAAATCATCATCTCCAAATTTCTTGAAAAACACACAATGGTCCAGGGTCGTCTTCTGGTAGCCTTGCTCCCCCATAACCGACTCGAACTTTTTATACCATTGTCGTGGTGCTTACTTCAAGCCGTATAGACTCTTACGGAGTCTACAAACATAATCCTCTTTTCCCTTAACCTGAAACCCTTCAGGTTGCTTCATATATATCTCTTTATCGAGGTCTCCATGAAGAGATGCCGTCTTGACATCTATTTTCTCAATCTCAAGGTCAAGACTAGCCGATGTACCAAGGACCAATCGAATCGATCCTATCTTCACAACTGGAGAAAAAATATTGTCAAAATCAATGCCTTTCTTTTGACTAAAGCCCTTGACTACGAGTCTAGCTTTGTATCGTGGCAATGAAGTATGCTCCTCCGACTTCACCTTATACACCCATTTATTTCTCAAAGCTCTCTTGCCCTTCGGCAACTTCACCAACTCGTACGTATTATTCTCATGCAACGAACTCATCTCGTCTTGCATGGCATCCATCTACTCCTTCTTGTTATCATCCTCCATAGCCTCCTCGAAATATTTGGGCTCTCCCTCGTCGGTGAGTAAAACATACTCATCGGCCGAATAATGAGTGGAGGAATGACGGTCCCTCGTCGACCGTCTAAGTGGAACAAATGAGGGCATGTTCGTTATGGGTAGCTTGGGATGAACTCCACCGGTATCATCTTGTACCAACTCATCATTGTCACCGGCATCATGTTGTTCATTGTTTTGGCCATCATCTCCACCGGGTGTCTCAACATGATGTGGAGGAACGGGGTCTAAATCAATAAAATCATAATCATGTTGTAGAGCCGACTCTCCATTCTCAACATCCTTCATCATTTGATCTTCAACAAAAACATCTCTCGAACGAACAAGTTTCTTAGTCACCGGGTCATACAATCTATACCCGAACTCATCAAGCCCGTAACCAATAAAAATGCATGGCTTTGTCTTGGAATCAAGCTTCGACCTCTCATCTTTCAGAATGTGTAGAAATGTTTTACATCCAAAAACCCGTAAGTGGCGATATGAAATGTCTTTACCTCTCCACACTTTGTCCGGGACATCAAACTTCAAAGGAACACACGGCGTCAAATTAATCACATGAACCGCCGTGTTCAAAGCTTCTCCCAAATATGACTTTGGTAATCCGGCATGTGAGAGCAAACATCGAGCTCTCTCAACCAAAGTCCGATCCATCCTCTCCGCCAAGCCATTAAGTTGCGGAGTCTTCGGTGGCGTCTTTTGATGTCGGATCCCTTGCTCTCGGCAATATTCATCAAAAGGTCCAATGTATTCTCCACCATTATCCGTCCGAAAACACTTCAACTTCTTCCAGGTCTCTCTCTCCACCGAGGCATGAAACTGTTTAAAAATATCTAAAACTTGATCTTTGGTCTTTAAGGTGTATGCCCACACCTTCCTCGAATGATCGTCGATGAATGTGACAAAATATAGGCAACCACCAAGCGTCCTTGTCTTCATAGGACCACGAATATCGAAATGTATAAGATCAAGAACATTATGCAATGACTTAGTCTAGATATAAAAATATTATTATTTTTATATAAATAAATAATTTGTTGAAATAAATCTATTATATTATAAGATTGAGTCACTTGTTTAAATTTGGAGTAATCAAGACACTCAAGATGGAGTTCCAAAATTTAATGTGAAGTATTAGGAGGTATACAACATTCATGTCTCTTCATTAATCGAAAGTATACAAAGAAGCATGGAGTTACACTCTCATCATTAATCGGAGGCATACAAAGCATCATGGAGTTACACCATCGTTGGAATAAAAACAATCTTTGGAGTTAAAACATTAACCATAATCTCATGACTATAAAATAGAGGTGCACTCATTTACATTCCACCATAATCGCCCATAGAGTCATGAACAGAACTATTAATAGCCCAAAGTATGTTCATTGTTTATTTTTTTCAACTTATTCATGCTAAGTTTTAAATGCAAAAGTGTTTAAAGTATCAAGCAACAATTAAATTTTAAGAATTTGTAAAGTCATGAATAGAACTATTAATCGCCCAAAGTATGTTCATTGTTTATTTCTTTCAACTTCTTCATGTTTAATGATTAATAAATCAATATTTATTATAAACTTTTCATGTGTCTACTTGAAAAAAAAATACTATAAATGACACATTCATGCAAAAAAAAAAAATCACATTATATCACAACACTGACACAAAACTAGATGTTTAACGTGCGATTTATCTATCGAGAATGATGTTGGAATATTTATTCCATACATTTATAAATAGTGTTTTGATGATTAAGTTGCTAAACAAACAAAACAACAAAGAGTCGAAGCAAAACGACGATGCAGACAAAGACGCAAAAAGCTGAGTAAAATATAAAGCTAGCGCACGCTAGACATATATGTTAGCGCACGCTAACGATACCCGGATGCAGATCAAACAAGTTCAAAGTAACCTGAAGTGAAGTCATCTGATGAGGATAGCGCACGCTACACTAGCACACACTATCGAAGTCCATATTACCGTTGTGAAGATATTCAAACTCAGAGTGACATATGCAATGAAGTCAGCTTAGCGCACGCAAGAGATGATATTTAGCACATGCTAAATATCAGTTTGAATCAAGTCAGTCAATCCGTTGGAAAGATTCTGATGCAAAGTCAAAAAGTATAAACGAATATATGACGCATGCAATGACGCAAGATTAGCGCACGCTACAAGGAGATGTTAGCGCACGCTAACAGTCAGAGTCAGTAGCCACTGGACTAAAACTGGAAGACATTAACGTACGTAACATGCAGTACATAACGTACGCTAAGGCAAATATGCGCGATAGCGCATGCTAAGAGGAAGAGCTAGCGCACGCTATCAAGTCAACTGGCAGCAACGGCTAGTTTGAAGAAGAAGGCTATAAATACCACATCCTTGGTATCAAACCATACAACAACTCCAAGCAATCAAGACATTGATCTAATATTCATATACATTACATTGTTGTTTTTGTGATAGTGAGCTTATATTGTTATTTTGAGTGTTTTTACATTCAACACATACACGAGAGGTAAAATAAAAAATACGATTGGATTCGGTGTTATTAGGATCAAGGATCCGGCATTGTTAGAATCGCAATCGCTATCTTAGTGAGGTTTATATAGTACCGATAGAAAGCTAGAGTGGTTGATTACTTGTCCAATAGAAAAGGAAAACGGTTTAACTTGGATCGACAAAAAGACAAGTAAGAGAACGGTTTTACTCGGACCGATAGAAGACGAGCTTGTAACGGTAATCCCTCGACCGATAGAAAATAGGTGCAGAGGTTTTGATCATATTCCTATAGAAAAAGATACATCGAGAGAGGACGTAGGCACGTTTGGCCGAACCTCTATAAATTCGTGTGTCGTTTTAATTCCGCACTCTATATTCACGCTTTCGTACAAACGGCGTTAATATCGATTATTTTTCAATAATAGGTATCGGAGCGGTACTCCAATACGTGGCTTAACATCCTAGGAGTCGATCTAAATGGCGTTTCAATATGCTCCAGTCGAAGGTCTTGCTCTCAACCGACCACTATTTTTTGATGGCTCGAACTTTATGACGTGGAAGAAAAAGATGTCAATATTCATCCGAGCATATGACATCAAGCTTTGGAAGGTGATTTGTCTTGGTCCGAAAATTCCGACAAATTCCAACGGTGCGCTTAAAACTTTCGAAGAATATGACGATTCCGATTGGAAAAATAACTGTTGGTATAAAATCGGATATTTGCGCCGTTTTGTGCGGAAGCGTAAATAATTGCGGAAAATAAATCACACAAGGATTTATAGAGGTTCGGCTAACGAAGCCTACGTCCTCTCTCGATGTATCTTTTTCTTTAGGATTAAGATCAAAACCTCTACGCCTCTCTTCTATCGGTCGAGGGATTACCGTTATAAGCTCGTCTTCTATCGGTCCGAGTAAAACCGTTTTTCCTTTTCGTAGGACAAGGAATCAACCTCTCTAGCTTTCTATGGGTACTAGATAAACCTCACTTAGATATCGATTGCGATTCTAATAATGCCGGATCAATGATCCTAATAACACCGAATCCAATCGTATCTTTTCTTTTACCTCTCGTGTATAATGTTGAATGTATAAACACTCAAAGTAACAATATAAGCTCAATATTACAACAACAATGTAAGTATATGAATATAAGATCAATGTCTTGAATGCTTGAATTTGTTGTATGGAATATTTATAGCCTTCCTTCCTTAAACTAGCCGTTAGTCTGTTTTGACTAATTAGCGTGCGCTAGTCCTTTTTTAATAGCGTGCGCTAAGCTCATTAGCGTGCCAGTAGCATGCGCTAGCGTGTTCCCAGCTTCAGTCCAGTGGCTTCGTTTCTTCTCTTACATACGTTATGCCTTCTGTGTTACGTACGTAACCATCTTGTATTAGCGTGCGTTAATATTACAATGTAGCGTGCGCTAATCCAATATATCCGTTGCCTTCATTTGTCAAAGTATCCGTTTGATATGCTGACTTTGACCTGTTTTTCCCAATGTTCTGATTGACTAGAATTCAAACTGATATTTAGCGTGCGCTAAATGTCATTCCTTGCGTGCGCTAATACTGACTTCATTACATACGTCATTCTGTGTTTGAATATCTTCACAACGATAACATGGCTCGATAGCGTGCGTTAATGAACATGAGTAGCATGTGCTATCTCGTCAGATGACTTCACTTCAGGTAACTTCGAACTGGGCTGATATGCAGATGACTTCCCGTTAGCGTGCGCTAACATATATGTCTTAGCGTGCGCTATACATGCATTTTGCTCAGCTTTTTGCGTCTTCGTCTGCTTCACTGTTTTGCTTCGCCTCTTCGTTGTTTTGTATTGTTTAGCAACTTAATCATCAAAACACTATTTATTAGAGTGTGGAATAAATATTCCAACAATCTCCCCCTTTTTGATGATTACAAAACAACCCTTGAATTGGATAAAATCTGTAAAACTAAAATATATGTATATGTATACGAATCAAAGTTTTCGGCTTTGATCGTTTCGTTAGTTTCTCCAATTCTCTTTTCTTTTTCTTCTCTTTTTCGACTTCTTCGTTTTTCATTTTTCAATTTTTCAACTCCTTCGTTTTATCTCCCCCTTTTTGTATGCTTTCTTTTTCTTTTCGACTTCTTCGATTTTTCTCATTTTTATCAATTCATCTCCTTCTCCCCTTTTTTGTCTTCATCAAAAAATGTAAAAAAAAATGTAGAGAATACCAATTATCGAATATAAATAACATGCATGATATGGGTAGAACTCCCCCTGAAAATATTATCTCCCCTTAAAAAATTAAGTTTTGGGGATCCAACTTATAGTTGGCTTTTGTTTCGAAATATGGACAATGTTAGGAATAACAGTTCCTTTTGGAATCCAAATCTTTTTGATTTTTATTGTCCGTCTTGGGCTTTTGCAATTTAAAATATGATGCCCAATATTTAAACATTTTTCGCAACGGGGTATATTAAAATTTAAGGACTCATTTTTAAAACGTGGTTTGAATCCCAACCCCTCTTTATTTAAAGTGTATTTTTGAACCGAGAGCATATTTTCAAATTTCTCGTTTCCGAGAGAAAATTTCTTCGTCAAGTTCTTGAGCTCGGTTTGAATTTTAACAAGATCATTCTTTAAATTATTTTCATTTTCAATACATTTTGAATGATCAATTTCAACGAATTTTTCCTTCTCAATAATTCTGGAATTTTCATTTTCCAAAGATTTATATTTCAATTGTAGGGATTTAATCTCTTTTAAAGCATTTTGATAGTCCGTATGTAGTAATTCGAATGCTTCAAAAAGTTCGTCGTAGGAATTACTTACTTGGCTTTCGACGTCGCTATCGTCGAATAAACTCCGGGCCATGAGCGCGAGATTATTTTGATTTAGAAAGTCTTCATCGGGATCTTCGTCTCTCCAAGTTGCAACTAAAACCTCCTTGGGTTTTACACGGAAATTTTTCGAAAGTGGCCTGGTTTACCACATAATCGACAGGAATTGTCGAATTTCTTGGATTCGCCCGCTTGGATGTCCTTCTTTCTCCAGTTTAAGAAGTGTTGGAACTTATTAATATTCTTGGCATAATATGCCGATTCTTTGTCGCTTTCGTCCACCGGAATTTCTTCTTTCTTTCTCGGCACCTTAGCTTTGAAGGCTATGGATTTTTCCTTCGGTTTCGGTTTGGCATTCCGAGATTTTAGAACAATCTCGTAGTTGATAAGAGAACCAACGAGAGCACTAAAATCGAGAGTATTTAAATCTTTTGATTCCATTATTGCCGTAACTGTACCGTCCCATTCTCGAGGTAGTGATCGGAGATTTTCTTTACTTTCTCACTACTCGAAAGTGGTTTTCCGAAACATGCTAATCAATTGGTGATGATTGAAAATCGGTCGAGCATAATCGAGATGGATTCGTAGTCCTTCATTTGGAATAATTCATAATCGTGAAGGAGCATGTTTATCTTCGTCTCTTTGACTTGAGACGTACCTTCGTGTGTTACCTCAAGCATTTTCCAGATTTCTTTGGCACTATCACACGATGATATCCGGTTGTGTTCTTCCGGATTTAATGCACAATATAATAATTACGTGGCTTTGCAATTATAATGGTCGTTCTTCCAATCCGCATCATCATACTCTTCAAAGGTTTTGAGAGTTCCGTTTGAGTTCGTCGGAATTTTGGGACCAAGGAATATCACCTTCCATAATTCGATATCGTAAGCTCGGATGAAAATAGACATTTTCTTCTTCCAAGTCATGAAATTCGATCCATCAAAAAATGGTGGTCGGTTAAGAGCAAGTCCTTCGACTGGGGCCATTTGAAACGCCATTTTGGATCTTATCCTCGGATGTTAAGCCGCATATTGGAGTACCGCTCCGATACCAATTGTTGGTATAAAATCGGATATTTGCGCCGTTTTGTGCGGAAGCGTAAATAATTGCGGAAAATAAATCACACAAGGATTTATAGAGGTTCGGCTATTAACGAAGCCTACATCCTCTCTCGATGTATCTTTTTCTTTAGGATTAAGATCAAAACCTCTAAGCCTCTCTTCTATCGGTCGAGGGATTACCGTTACAAGCTCGTCTTCTATCGGTCCGAGTAAAACCATTTTTCCTTTTCGTAGGAAAAGGAATCAACCTCTCTAGCTTTCTATGGGTACTAGATAAACCTCACTTAGATATCGATTGCGATTCTAATAATGCCGGATCCTTGATCCTAATAACACCGAATCCAATCGTATCTTTTCTTTTACCTCTCGTGTATAATGTTGAATGTATAAACACTCAAACTAACAATATAAGCTCAATATTACAACAACAATGTAAGTATATGAATATAAGATCAATGTCTTGAATGCTTGAAGTTGTTGTATGGAATGATACCAAAGATGTGGTATTTATAGCCTTCCTTCCTTAAACTAGCCGTTAGTCTATTTTGACTAATTAGCGTGCGTCTTTTCTTAATAGCGTGCACTAAGCTCATTAGCGTGCCTGTAGCGTGCGCTAGCGTGTTCCCAGTTTCAGTACAGTGGCTTCGTTTCTTCCCTTACGTACGTTATGCCTTCTGTGTTACGTACGTAACCATCTTGTATTAGCGTGCGTTAATATTACAATGTAGCGTGCGCTAATCCAATATATCCGTTGCCTTCATTTGTCAAAGTATCTGTTTGATATGCTGACTTTGACCTGCTTTTCCCAACGTTCTGATTGACTAGAATTCAAACTGATATTTAGCGTGCGCTAAATATCATTCATTGCGTGCGCTAATACTGACTTCAATGCATACGTCATTCTGTGTTTGAATATCTTCACAACGGTAACATGGCTCGATAGCGTGCGTTAATGAACATGAGTAGCGTGCGCTATCTCTTCAGATGACTTCACTTCAGGTAACTTCGAACTGGGTTGATATGCAGATGACTTCCCGTTAGCGTGCGCTAACATATATGTCTTAGCGTGCGCTAGACATGCATTTTGCTCAGCTTTTGCATCTTCGTCTGTTTCGCTGTTTTGCTTCGCCTCTTCGTTGTTTTGTATTGTTTAGCAGCTTAATCATCAAAACACTATTTATTAAAGTGTGGAATAAATATTCCAACAATGACCATTACAACTGTAAGGCAACTCAACTCCTTTATTGTGCCTTAAATCCGGAAGAACACAACCGGATATCATCGTGTGATAGTGACAAAGAAATTTGGAAAATGCTTGAGGTAACACACGAAGGTACGTCTCAAGTCAAGGAGACGAAAATTAACATGCTCCTTCACGAGTACGAGTTATTCCAAATGAAGGATGATGAATCCATCACGATTATGCTCGACCGATTTTCGGTCATCACAAATGGATTAGCATGTTTTGGTAAACCACTTTCGAGTAGTGAAAAAGTAAAGAAGATCCTCCGATCACTACCTCGAGAATGGGACGGTACGGTTACGGCAATAATGGAATCTAAAGATTTAAATAATCTTGATTTTAGTTCTCTCGTTGGTTCTCTTATCAACTACGAGATTGTTCTAAAATCTCGGAATGCCAAACTAAAATCAAAGGAAAGATTGATAGCCATGAAGGCTAAGATGTCGAGATCTAAAGAAGAAATCCCGGTGGACGAAAGCGACGAAGAATCGGCATATTATGCCAAGAATATTAATAAGTTCCAACACTTATTAAACCGGAGAAAGAAGGACATCCAAGCAGGCGAATCTAAAAAATTCGACAATTCTTGTCGATTATGTGGTAAACCAGGTCACTTTGCTAAGAACTGTCGTGTAAAATACAAGGAGGTTTTAATTGCAATATGGAGCGACGAAGATCCCGATGAAGATTTTCTAAATCAAAATAATCTCGCGCTCATGGCCCGGAGTTCATTCGACGATAGCGACGTCGAAAGTCAAGTAAGTAATTCTTACGACGAACTTTTTGAAGCATTCGAACTATTACATACCGATTCTCAAAATGCTTTAAATGAGATTAAATCCCTTAAATCGAAATATAAAACTTTGGAAATTGAAAATTCCAAAATTCTTGAAAAGGGAAAATTTGTTGAGATCGATCATTCTAAATGCGTTGAATGAAAATATTTTAAAGGATGATCTTGCCAAAATTCAAACTGAGCTCAAAAACTTAGCGAAGAAATTTTCTTGTGGAAACGAAAAATTTGAACAAATGCTCTCGGTTCAGAAATTTACGTTGAACAAACAGGGGTTAGGATTCAAACCAAGTTTTAAAAACGAATCCGTAAATTTTAATATACCCCGATGTGAAAATTATTTGAAAATTGGGCATCATATTTCAAATTGCAAAAGCCCAAGACGGACGATAAAAACAAAAAAAATTTGGATTCCTAAAGGAACGTCTATTCCTAATCTCGTCTACGTTTCAAAACAAACACCAACTATAGGTTGGATCCCCAAAAATTAATTTTTAACAATTGATATTTTACAAAGGGGGAGATAATACTTTCAGGGGGAGTTTTACCCATATAATGCATATTATTTATTGCATATTTACATTCAATTGGTATTTCTACACTTTTTGATGAAGACAAGAAGGGGGAGAAAGGAGATGAATTGATAAAAATAAGAAAAATAAATATATGTACGCTACAAAGAGGGGAGAAAAGAATAGTCGAAGAAAAAGAAAGCATACAAAAAGGGGGAGAAACGAAGTAGTTGAAAAATGAAGAACGAAGAAGTCAAAAATAACAAGAAAAGAAAAATTGGAAAAACTAACGAAACGATCAAAACCAAAAACTTTGATTCGGATATATATATATATATATATATATATATATATATATTACAGGTTTTATCTAATTCAAGGGTTGTTTTGTAATCATCAAAAAGGGGGAGATTGTTGGAATATTTATTCCATACATTTATAAATAGTGTTTTGATGATTAAGTTGCTAAACAAAACAAAACAACAAAGAGTCGAAGCAAAACGACGATGCAGACGAAGACGCAAAAAGCTGAGCAAAATATAAAGCTAGCGCACGCTAGACATATATGTTAGCGCACGCTAACGATACCCGGATGCAGATCAGACAAGTTCGAAGTAACCTGAAGTGAAGTCATCTGATGAGGATAGCGCACGCTACACATGTTCTCTAACGCACACTATCGAAATCCATATTACCGTTGTGAAGATATTCAAACTCAGAATGACGTATGCAGTGAAGTCAGCTTAGCGCACGCAAGAGATGATATTTAGCGCACGCTAAATATCAGTTTGAATCAAGTCAATCAATCCGTTGGAAAGATTCTGATGCAAAGTCAAAAAGACATTGATCTGATATTCATATACATTACATTGTTGTTGTGATAGTGAGCTTATATTGTTAGTTTGAGTGTTTTTACATTCAACACATACACGAGTTGTAAAAGAAAAGATACGATTGGGTTCGGTGTTATTAGGATCAAGGATCCGGCATTATTAGAATCGCAATCGCTATCTTAGTGAGGTTTATCTAGTACCGATAGAAAGTTAGAGTGGTTGATTCCTTGTCCAAGAGAAAAGAAAAACGGTTTAACTTGGACCGACAAAAAGACAAGTAAGAGAACGGTTTTACTCGGACCGATAGAAGACGAGATTGTAACGGTAATCCCTCGTCTGATAGAAGAGAGGTGCAGAGGTTTTGATCTTATTCCTATAGAAAAGATACATCGAGAGAGGACGTAGGTACGTTTGGCCGAACCTCTATAAATCCGTGTGTCGTTTTAATTCCGCACTCATATTCACGCTTCCGCACAAACGGCGTTAATATCGATTATTTTCCAACAAATGATGCAAGTAACAATGCCTGCGAGAGGCAAGCTGCAATAATGGTACAGCGTTTGTTTAGATGTCTGATAGTGATAAGAGGAAGGCAAAAGCCCGCGAGAGGCAAGCTGCAATAATGGTACAACGTTTGTTTATATTCTGTAACATGAATTACATTTTTACGCTATTATATTAATAGTTGATATCAGATTTTCAACTATATTAGATGCAGGTAAAAATGGAGGCACTCATGGAGAACGTAAATTCATAACCAGAAAGTGGCTTAAATGATTCTAATGATGCTGAAGAAAGTATCTCTGGAGTTGCAAACGATTTGGATAAACCTGAGTGTGTAATATGTTCTCTTTGTCATGAGGCTAACTCAAAGTCTCCTTTATCATTTTTAATTCTTCTCCAGGTTTGTGATCTCATTATACACCATAGTTTAGGCTTTACGTTAGTGAGTTCTCTATTGAAAATATGTGTTTGGTTTTTACTGAGCCTTTGAGGTAGTTAGTTATGTGATTTTGTTGTATAGGATGAACGAATATCAAAAACTTTCAAGAAGATGGATAGTTTTAAAGAGGAAGCTGCGAATCTCGAGAGATTAGTTTTGTTTCTCCAAACGAAAAAGGTTGCGATTTTACGGATAAGTTGTTAGATATGTATTGCTATGTGGAAATGATTATGGTTTTATAATGTGCCTTTATATTTGTGATTTAGTTTCTGGAGAAGCGATGAGCGAAATTTGAGTTCCACGTATAGTAAAGTGTTTATGTGTGTTGTGTTTGTATTTGTGATTGCCTTTTTTATTTTTTCATTTTAGTCCATTTGACTATTTTCATTACATCGTTAATCCTTGATGTATTTATATTGTTAGTCCCTAATGTAATTTTTTAAATTTTATGTAACGTGTTTTCTATTAATGAAATTTATTTTTAGTTAAACATATTGTTTTATTCGAAGTAAAAGGCAAATGAATAGCATTGTAAGAAACAATAAATTGTAATGACTGAAATCATGTTCTCAAGTAGTGCAATATTTGATGTGATTTATTATAAATAAGTCAGGTAATAATTGTAGATTATATGGATTTAGTATGTTAGTTTATAGAGAACTATTATCTCTTTTAACAAATGAATAAAATTGACTAATATGTTTAGTAGATTGGTCTTTGCAATGCTCATTAATGGACAAACTAATCAATTTTTGTCTAAAAAAGTTGAGTTTTAGACACAAGCAAAAAAAACAAGGCTCGTGCATCACATTAGTAAATTCAACCTTAAATAAAAAGAAACACAAATAAATATTTTTCTTACAGTTATCACATTGGATGATGAATATAGAGGAAAAACTACATATTTTGCTCGAACCCATTTGTAAACAAATTAAAAAAGTTAAGCTTAAGACATAAGCAAAAATTCAATAGTTTATCGGAAAAAAATCGGTACAACGTACGAGTCTGAATGTCTCATATTGAATAATTTAGTATTTATATTACAATTTAATTTTTATAACTTTTCACACGGCTAATATTAGCACATGTAATTATGACATTATTATTTTTGAGTCACAACTCACACAAAAACACACTCATACTACACACCCCGACCTATAATGCACGGATTCTTCAAAATTGGGCAGTATGCAGTATCGGATACTGCATGGGTGCGGGTGCGGGTGCGATTCGCGTGGGATTCGCACGGGATTCGCCACGTGGCGAATCCGTGCAAAAAAAAAAAAAATTCGGACTCGCGTATCCTGGCACAGATACGCGCATAGATACGCGTATCTGTGCCAGATACGCGAGTCCGAATTTTTATGTTTTTTTTTTTTTAGATTTTTATAATTTTTAAAAGTAAATCAAATAAATTAAAATACAAAAAGTAAATCATTTAATAAGTAATTACTTTTACCTTTAGCAGATTCACTGACAACATTAGAAAGTTCACGCTCAAAGCCATTTTGAATTGTTTTTTGTATGACTTGTTTTATATATTTGAATTGATTTTATGGTGATATTTGAATTGTTGTTTTTTATATTTAACAAGTGTTATATATAATAAAATATAAAATAAATAGACGTATCCTTGCCGTATCGCACCCTAACATTTTCAAAAAACCGTATCCCCGCACCCGTATCTGCCCGCACCCGCACCCGCCCCCCGCACCTGTGCAACATAGACCCCGACCAATAGGTTGAAGGAGAAGCGGCTTACTAAGTTAAGCTTCGTCATCATTAATAACAGTATTTTTATATAACAAGGAATAATAATACTCCCCCGTCCACTTTATAAAGTTCCATTTAATGTTGGGCGCAGAGGTTAAGAAAAATTGATAAAAGTGAGTGGAAGAAAAATGTAGTGGTTTGAGAAAAGAGTAGTGGTTTGAAAAAAAAAGAGTAGTGGTTTGGAGAAAAAAGTAGTGATAAAAGTAAGTGTTATGAGTGGAATGTGGGTCCATTAGTAAAAAAAGTAGTAATTAAATAAAGAAGAGAGTGTAATATGATACAAAAAGCAGAGTGGGACTTTAAATTAAGCCGCTCAATCTTCCCATAATGGGTGTCAAGACGGGATTGAAGAGCTTGTAAACGAGTAGTGATCTGGGTAGACCTGGCAAAATTGGTCTAAACCCATGGGTCACGTTGGGCCACACGTAAAAATTTTGATTTTGGGCCTCTACTTTTGACTCAAAAAACGGGTCTTTTTTGCCCGACCCAAAAAACACCTACGACCCACCCATTGCTGGCTCAACCCGCGGGTGTCCAACCCGACCCACAGGCCTATTTTTTTTTTTTAATTTTTATAATTTGATTTCAAATCTAATTAAGGGGGTGTTGGTTGTGGAATCTGTGGGATTTTTTTGGAGTTTAAAAAGTCTGTGGATTTTTAATTTCACCGACTCCACGCAGAGTTTGACAGACTTTTTGTGATTGAACTACACGGATTTTCATCTACTCTGTAGGAATGTGAAATTCAGATCAAGTCCTGAAACAAGAACCAGCTAGCCTCAAATAATAATAATACAAATAATAATAAATAATAATCAATAATAATAATAAAAGGATAGCAATAAATAATAATAATAAAAATAATAAATACATCAATAATAATAATAATAAATAGATAATAATAAACGAGTTCAAATATGAAAATAAGAAATTAGAACAGAAGAAGAAATTGCGTCTAATTGATTGGGGATCAAGGGCTTCAGATGTGGATGTCGGAGAGAGGAGGGTCGCGCGTAGAGAGAACAAAGGTGAAAAAATCCATCAAAATCTCGTGTGATGAGATAAGATTTCTAAAGGATTTTTTTCTTTGTATGTTTGATTGAAAATCCTCTAAAATCCATGAGATTTTAAAATCTTTAAAAGACTAAGGAATTTTGAATACCTCAAGATTTTTAAGAACTTTTCAAAATTCGAATTGAATATCTCAAAATTTTTAAAGACTTTTCAAAATTCAGATTGAATACCTCCAGACTTTTAAAGTCCAAAAAATTCAACAAAATCTTAATCCAATACACCGATCCAAGTACATCAATATAGTAAAGTCAAAAAATTCAAATGAACTTAAATAATAATATCAAATATTTAGCATACATATATCATTTAATGCTCAATTTAGGCCAATATTATTTTTTTCTTTTGCTATCCTAAATATATAAAATATAGTTTTAATATTAAAATTCCATTATTGTAGCTCTATTAAAAATCTTAAAATTATTTTTATATATGAACAAATGAGAAAATGAAGATTGTGTAACGAAGATTATTTTAATATTTTTTGAATAATCAGATAAGAAACAAAAAGTTATAAGTATTTTAATATTTAAAAAAAAACACCCATGGGCCGGGCCAGACCCATTCGGGTTGAGCCATGGGTCTATTTTTTGGCCCAAAAAAATTGGGTCTTTTTGGCCCAACCTAGAATTACCCAACCCATCGTCAACGCAACCCATTTGGATTGGCCAGCCCGTTTGCTGGTTCTAGACCTGGGTATCGGATTGCACCATGGTATGGAATCCTGGCAACGGAAACCAAATGATAGGAATAACAAATTGTAAAGGATTAAATGAGCAAACAAGAACAAATTGACTGAATGATTCCTAAATTGTCTCCCTGCCCAAGCCTCAATGGAAAAGAAAAATACGAAACTACCTCTCCACACCGCTATATAGGAATATTCTAACAAATTCATTCCTTGCCCGACACGTGGCTTGGGCCTCCTCTCATAAACTTTCCAAATATGGGGCTTGCTGGGCGGACCCAAAGAGAAGGTGGCATCTGGATCCTTATCGGTATCAGTCAAGTGTTTCAGAAATTCGGCAAATACCAGCTGGAATGCTTCAGAAATAGTAGATCCTGGCAAAGCAAATACGTCGCGAACTAAACCCACTGCTTTCAAACGAATATCCAATTGACCACTCTATTGAAGTCAATTTAAAAAAAAAAAAAAAAAAAAAGAGCATATTAACCATGTCTCTTTTACAGTTACAGCATGAAAAAACCATGTTATTTAGCACGACAAAAATGCATAAAATCAACAGATTGCGCTTACCTGCAGCACTTTAACAAGATAAGGAGCAACTCCTGATAAGATTTGAGGAGCAACGCGGTAAATACGTTAAATAACACCATGGTAATTGATGTTAGACTCCAGTGACTTGCTGCACAATGTTGTACCACATTCATAGCAAGCTTCATGGTTACATCCTAGCAGGGGAAAAAGACTAGAAATTAGTGCTTGATTGAAAAAGCACTCAAGAATAAGAACCACCAGCACAAAGGAAACAGATGTACCTCATCTTTACAGCCTAAAACAGGTAGCATGATAACCAAAAGGTCCTCTTGCACATCGTCACACTCTTTCAAAAGATTCACCATGATTTTTTGCATCATTGTCGAAACATTATCGCAGTTCACATCACTGTAGGAGATATAAGCCTGAATGACTAAATTAGAAATGGTAAGCAGCATGTATTCCACAATAAAAGTTGTTTTTCAGGTGATGAAAGAGAGCTCAATATTGAAGGGGACACACCTGATGACTTGAAAGAAAGTCTTGAGCATTGTAACTACAAGATCATAGCATTCGAGATCAACCATGGCAATACATTGATTGTATGTTGCCAAAATTGCAAGTCTCACTTCAAATGATGAACTATTAATATCTTTCAAGTCACTTAAAGTACTAACAATCAGCCGGAAAATATCCTGGAAGAATAACAACTTAGTCGTAAGGTAAGGAACCATTCATGAAGTCTATACTTCAGTTCCATCTTTTTCTTACTATCAAAGAGAAGATACCTTGAGAACATTTTTCTTATATACCGGCTCAGGTGACAAACAGCTACGAAAAGCTTGATCTCTGAATCATTATGTCCCAAAAGCTCCGACTTCACAATTGCATCTAGAAAAGGCTGCATGAATTCCTTGAATGATTCCATTCCTGTGGGGGTTACCCCGAACCAACAATTCCTATGATGAAAACAGTGATACCCGTAGGGGGAGGTTAAGCTTATACTTTTAATGATTCTTAAGTCGACAACGTATAGTCTGGTGGAGTAAAACACGGGTTTACTCAAAACACTTAAAGAGAATTACCTATGTTGGAGTGAAGTGGGGCCGCTTCAAAGGAGAATTGCAATGCACAATTCTTTAGATTTTTGAACGGTTGACGGTTTTGAACCGAACCGCGGTCAATGGTTCAAAACCGACGGTTTGCCGATTCGAACCGGAACCGTGAACACCTCTACTCTCACTCATTAAAAAGGGCTTGTGACCGTTGCAAACCGCCGGTTTGTTGCTGGGTTCGTGTCTCGTTGGTCCTTTCCTTTGTAGGGCTGCCATTAGTACACATCTCTCGATTTAACACCCGCCTGGTTAAGGGGCCTCTGATACAGGTGGGGAGTTTCTCGTCTCTCCCTCAAAAAAAAAAAGCTCTAAAACAAAAATAAGTCTTCCTAAAAACCTCCTCTTCTCCGGGTGAAAAATCCGACTACGCTCTGTGAACTGCCGATGCCGAAAAGGAAGTAGCAAGTAGTCTCAAAAAAAAAAGGAGAAAGTAATCTCAAAGAAAATAAAAAAGCAGCAACTAATCTCAAAGAAAAAAAAGGGAGCACCAAGTAATCTCAAAAAGAAAAAAGCACCAGCAAGGAATCTGCAAGTTGGAGTTAAGTTCGAAGTTACAGAGGAGTTACATTCCAATTTGATGGACCTATGTTCCAAGTCCGAAAACATTCCTGCTTCGAAAGGCCCTCTCCTTGATTTTTTGCAGGTGCACGAACACGTTTCTGGTTTCCTGTTCCATTTTTTTCTTTGTATAACAGAAACATCTTTCTTGTGACAAATAACAGAAACATCTTTCTTGTGACAAATGCATAAATGTACAAACTCTTTCGAAGAAAAAAATGGAACAGGAAACCAGAAACGTGTTCGTGCACCTGCAAAAAATCAAGGAGAGAGCCTTTCGAAGCAGGAAGGTTTTCGGACTTGGAACATAGGTCCATCAAATTGGAATGTAACTCCTCTGTAACTTCGAACTTAACTCCAACTTGCAGATTCCTTGCTGGTGCTTTTTTCTTTTTAAGATTACTTGGTGCTCCCTTTTTTTTCTTTGAGATTACTTGCTGCTTTTTTATTTTCTTTGAGATTATTTTCTCCTCCTTTTTCTTTGAGACTACTTGCTACTTCCTTTTCGGCATCGGCAGTTCACAGAGCGTAGTCGGATTCTTCACCCAGAGAAGAGGAGGGCTGGAGTGTTTTTAGGAAGACTTATCTTTGTTTTAGAGCTTTTTTTTTTTGAGGGAGAGACGAGAAACTCCCAACCTGTATCAGAGGCCCCTTAACGAGGCGGGTGTTAAATCAAAAGATGTGTACTAATGGCAGCCCTGCAAAGGAGAGGACCAACGAAACACGAACCCAACAACAAACCTTGCAAACCGGTAAACCGACGGTTTGCAACGGCCACAAGCCCTTTTTAATGAGTGAGAGTAGAGGTGTTCACGGTTCCGGTTCGAATCAGCAAACCGTCGGTTTTGAACCATTGACCGCAGTTCGGTTCAAAACCGGAACCGTCAACCGTTCAAAAATATAAAGAATTGTGCCTTGCAATTCTCCTTTGAAGCGGCCCCTCTTCACTCCAACATAGAAGTGTTTTGAGTAAACCCGTGTTTTACTCCACCAGACTATACGTTGTCGACTTAAGAATCATTAAAAGTATAAGCTTAAGCTTAACATCCCCCTACGGGTATCACTGTTTTCATCATAGGAATTGTCGGTTCGGGGTAACCCCACAGTGATCGGGGTAGTCCTCCATAAAACCATTAGCACATGGAAATTGACCCATTCCTCTTTGATGATTTATCAACGTCTTTTGATAACCCTTTGGTTACGGATCCGCGATGTTATCTCTTGACGAATCGTAGTCAATAGTGATAACCAATGTTGATAGCAAAATGGTATTATGTCTTTGCCTCATATGACGAGACTTACCATTATACTTTTGCTCTGTGCCCTGTCCATCGTAGATTGACTATCACAATAAATACTTGCGATCAGAGTTTTGCCCATTTTAAAATATCTTCTAGAAATTGGTAATGCATTATGCCTCTTATGCATATTTGTCTAAGGTTATGAACATTATGCCTCAGGTTATGACATATTCATTGTCCTGAATCTTTTTGACATTATAAATTGGCATTTTTAACGCTTTGAAATTACATTACCAACTATTAACCGAGACTTCAATTTTTCATAGATCAAATTACAAATTTTAAGCGTCCCCAAAATTAGCAATTTTTTATTAACTGCATTACCAAATTTGAGCGTCCCCAAATTGGTACTTTTCGGTCATTTAATCACCATATTTGAGCGTTGTCAAATTGGTGATTTTATCACATCCTTTGAAGTCATTGCTTGATATCACAGTGTCAAAGATTTTATGCTACTATTTTAGTGTCAATTTAGATTCATAATACTTTGACTAAGTTGCAGACTTTCAATCCTTGCGCTAGGCACATATGCCTTTGGTTCTTCCAAGTTGGCTTTTCTCAAAAACGCCATTTAGAAAGACTGCATGTATGTTCATTTGATATACTTCTACATATATATCATAATAATGAACTTTCTTCTTGTTACTAGAAAATATATCTCAAAGTACTTTAGGCTCTCATGTTACTACAACCTCAGTTAGTAGTTTCGCCTCTTATTTATCCATGGATCCATTTAATTTTATTTTCGAATTGAATTTACGTTGGATCCTAGTGGTATCTAATCCAGAGGAAGATCTACCGAATATTAAACAAAATTCTGCACAACAGAATTATTCTTTCTCTCTTATATGACCATATGAAGAGTGTGTTCTTCACACATCATTATAAATTATCTTCTAACACGTAGTGATTTTCCAAGTTCAAGCCATTTGCTTCAACTTATAAAATCACTTGGTGATTCATTTCAGATTTACAAATCCACAGTGTCTCATAATTGATTTAGTTTATTTTTTAAATCAGTTATGCGCTTGATAGACTCTTTTCCTTAACTCTTAACTCGATTAGTACATACTGATATGTCAGACTATCAAATTTTTACACTATGCATTTATACGTATCATCATCATGTGCGTATCCAGTGAAGATGCAGTCGACCGTCTTAGGTCATACCTTCACTTTGCCTTAGGAACTTTAGCCTTAGCCAGGCACCCCCACATTTTTAGTATTTCTAAAATTGTTTTACTTCATTATCGAATACACGTAACAAATGTAACACTATCTTTATAGAGTAATCACATTCCTTGTTACAACCTCTCATAAGAGTAGGTTTCATCATCATTAAAATCCTTTCTGGTTTTAATATTCAATTAAGGAACTTTCTGATACACCATCTTCATCAAGCCATGATCTAATGACCATGGAAAACATAAACTTCTAATAAACCCACATTTAGTGATCCTCGACCAACCAATGCGTTGGGATTAACAACTCCTCGAATTTCTCCAAATTTTCCGCGTATAGAGCTAATATCAATATTTGCCGTATTAGGTATCACATGCATCGCCATAATGGGCTCGTGTGTCACTGCCGCAGCAGACCGACACCAACACGAGAAATAATAAATTAACTGGAGAAATATATCCAACCAGAAATATTATAATTCTCATGCCGACCCGTAACATGTACTCGCTAGGTACAAGGCCAGTTAGGGTCTTTAACGTCCGAGCATCCGATCAAGATTGATATTCCATCACATAAAAAGATTAAAATCAATCAACAAATCCTATTTAGTTAATATCTTAATTGAACTAAATAATCTTAACATCTTAATCGAATAATCAATTAATAATCGACTCGGCTCTTATCAAGCAATGCTGTACCTTATCAAAATTATCATATGCATGATTATATAATAGCAAATATAATCACAATCTTATTTCGCAAAACGCATGGCAACAAATAATATGAATTCTTCTCATTTATATTAACCATAAACACTTTCTAAATAATGATCGACGTGTAATCCATAATTTTTATTCTAATCAGCTATTAGCAACTACGTTTGCTGACAGTAGCGTAACTCAATTAATAATTCAGACTTGATAATGCAATGCCACATATGCCGGATAAATGAATTAGAGTCGAATAAGCATCATCGACTCTACCATTCATCGATCAACACAACAAGTCACACAAATATGTTTACGCACATTTTTTCCATTAATAAACAATGAACTACTGTAAACATAAGTACTTTCCTACATGACATGCCAGCTAATTCAAGTCATCCTTATACAACAAAATAAACATAATATGTTTATAACAAATATGTGCAGTTAAAAGAACCGGAGTAGGTCGTGGTAAACGCACGCCAAAGTCACAACATAATTATGCACACTAGCTTTTGGTACAAAAGAGGCCTACATATATGCATAAGTACATGAATATTGACATGAAAATACATGAACACACAAGTAAGCCATTTCGAAAATGTAAATGTACCAAAATTTGGTGGAAACTAATAGTTTAGGCATGCATTGGGCTCGGTTCCAACTTATGAAAATACAAAACGAAAATAACAAACACCATTTACTTGTTACCCCAAATAGAACCACCAGGTCATCATATTCATAAATTTACTTCTTCTTTGTCTCCGACCATTGCGTTGAAAAATCATAAACTGCCCAGCTTCTGCATAGCTGCCCTCTTCAACAAACGCCGAGCTTCAGTTCCAGGGCAAGCACCTTCAAATGGAAACTGCCAAAAATGCTTGTCAAGTATATCCTTCTTTCAATTTACTCTTATCAAACTTTTTTTGTGTGTGGCTGTGGGGAATGGGTGGTGGTGTTAATAAAAAGTGTTCTTATAAAGCAGAGCAATAAAAATTTAAGGAGTACCAAACTTGGTTGCTTACTCGATCAAACTGATCTTTCTTACATGGATCGGCCCCAAAGTGGAGCAACAACTGTATCAGTTTAACATCATTATGTGCGTACATTGCAGCCACATGAAGAGGCTGAGATATGCACAAAGAGTTCACACGTTACACCAATAGTCAAAAGTTGTATATAGTTGTCAACAATCTAATTAAAGAACCACAGGAGAAAACCTTCATGATAGGATTATCTCACCGTCCTTCCACTTTCATCGACAGCTCCCACCAGTTTGTCCGTGCCAGGTCGTTTATTCTTAGCAAACTCACGATTAAGAAGATATTCAGCTACATCCCTGCATTCCGCACCTGCACAATAGTATTACTATTCAGGAAAAAGTGAGATCCAAGCTACGGATACTATTAATATCGCATAGTACCAGCGAGCGTTATTTCATATATCACTGTTTATAAATTTTAGTCTCTGATATGCACCTTGAAATTTTTAAAGTGAAAACTGTCTCTATCAAAGTAAAACCAAGTTATAAATGCAGAGGTCTCATATTACTAATATATTAATAGAGTTACAAAACTGTAAGAGAGATCCAGATTATGCTGAATGTCAAAGTATGTGGGGAAAATGAATGTGTTGCTTCTTTGAAAACTAAAGATAGAGTAAAAGCCACGGCCCAAATAATAAACCCACCACACCCAAGATCGCATATTCCACAATAGCTTGTTTTGGATGCAAAGCATAGTTATCGCCATGTAGTTGCTACCATGTGGTAATTTACATAGTATTAACAAGTATGCTGACGAAAACCTGTTGCCGCTATTAATAACTGTGAACTAGCTAGTTGGTAGTAAATCTAAAGAAACTCACCGCCACGACAAGCCCCATGTAGTGGAGTTGGCGCACCTGCATCATGGCTCCCTAACAAATCAGCTCCATGTTGTTCTACTAAAACCTAGTACATGACATTAACGAGGTTAATATTTGTACGTATATATAGATGCATAATGGTGATTAACTGGTTTAACCTTGACACAGTCCAAATTGCCGATAACAGATGACCAATAAAGAGCATACGGAACTCCTAATCTAGTGTCTGCAAAAGTATAATCATTAACTTGTATCATTTGCTTAAAATGACAAGCAATTCATCAAAAAAAAACATCGATTCAAGTTCCGAGCAGCAGCAGCAATTTCATAATAATAATTGCGACAAAAGAGAAGATATTTGTACCTTCATGTTTTAATGCCAGGGCAGATTCGAGTTCATAGGTATTGGTGCTACAGATGGCATCCATTATAGGGTCTAGCTCTTCTTCTTCCTCCTCCTCCTCCTCGTCCGCCTCCTCGTCATCCTCGTCCTCCTCCTGGTCCGCCTCCTCGTCATCCTCGTCCTCGTCCGCCTCCTCCTCCTCCTCCTCCTCCTCCCCTTCCCCCCTTTCCTCCCCTTCGTCCTCTTCTTCGTCTACTGAAATAAGATCGTTATTCTCAATCTTGTGTACGGGTTCAAACCGCTCGCCAGATCCACATCCTTCATATTCTTCTTTTTCTTCTGAAGGAACATCAATACACTCAATCTTGTGTCCGCCAGATCCACAACCTTCCTGTTCTTCTTTTTCTTCTGAATGAACATCGATACACTCAGTCTTGTGTCCGCCAATCTTTCTTCTTTTTCGGTATTTTCGAGAATACATCGCTGCTGCTCTCAAATCAAGCACTGGTTTTGTTAGGGTTTCTTAAAACATTATATACCCGAGAAAACAAGCACAAGGAAAAAAAGGACAGGCCTCAACTTCTATCCTCATTTATGGGCCGATACACCACTATTTGGCCCAACATTACCGGCCACTATATTCATGAGCCCATAACCCATTAACGACAGTACATATGGTTATTGGTCGGGCCGGGCCCGGGTCTGGGCCTAAAAAATAACCCTGGCTGACTCAGCAGGGTACAGGGCTGGGCTGGGTTGGGCATGAACCAGCCCACATGAGCTGGGTCCATGCACGGCCCGGGACCCGGACCAACTGGGCCGGGCCGGTTTTAAAATTTTCTTTTTTGTGAAATTTGGGATCTTAAATTTTTTGTTTTAAATTGAGAGATTGTTTAAAAATATTTGAAGTAGAGAGGGAGAGGTAAAAAATTGGACTTGCATTTAATTATAACAAATTAGATTTAAACATATAATTTAATCTAATTTATTTAAAATTAAATTGCATATGTATCCCGAATGAATCAAAGCATACGTAGTTCTTACTTCTTTTTTTTATGACGGGGGAACCCGCAGCCGCTAGTCTTGAGTACAAGACTTGGATAAACCTCTACTGGACGTAATAACCCGCAAACTACGCCAACTGTGAAACCACACTGTGCAGTTCTCGCGCGATGCGCTCAACCAAGAAAGTGTTGGTAGGGGGAATCGAACTCGTGACCTTTCAGTCCCACGCTCACCTACTCCACCAACTTGGCAACCCTTGCGGGGTAGGCATGCCCGTAACCGGAACTCCCCCAAAAAGAAAATTATCGATATTGGCGGGTTCATGGGACAATGATCCGTCTCTTTGGGTTGAATTTGATCCACCTGATTCAGATGAAGTGTCGTAAACCATCCAGTTGTTATCAGCGTATTCAATTTCGTCGACGGAGGCCGTCGTTTTTCCTTATTGTCTTATATTCGTATAATCCCAATCTTTTTTGCAAACTAAAATTTTGACGACGTCCGGTGATAAAGGTGTTCTCTTATCTGTTATAACACGTTTACCTAAAGAAAAAGTAGATTCAGACGCAACAGTTAATGCCAGAATTATAAGTACGTCCCTTGCGATTTTGGCCAATATAGGATACTTTCCCTCGGGCAATCTCCACCATTTAAGCATATCAAAATTTTCTTCTAACTCATAACTGCATAAAAAATATTCAGAAAGAACAGTACCAGAAGATGAAAAAGAATCGGATGCAGATTTGGATTTTTTGGAAAGAATTTTAGATGCAAAACTATCAAATCTGCCTTTAGATTTTGAAGTTGATTGAGACGCAAGAAGCTCGTGTTTATATAATAGTATTTTCCAAACAAGTCTACACATTTATCTACATATTGTAATTTATCATAATTCACCTCCAAAGCAATATAATAAAAATCTAAAAAAAAAAAATCAAGTCCTTCCTTTTTTGATATCGGGGTCAAGAAGAGTAGCAACCCAGTATATGACAAAAAACTCAGCAAAATAGGACATCCATTTTACTTTTGTATAAAAATAATATCTTTCAAATAGAGATTTTCTAGACTTTCAGTCAAAGTGTTGGAAAATTGTTAGGAATACTTGTTAAATTGTTAGGATTTATTGTTAAATTTTGATGATGTTATCCCTGTATTCATGATTAATTCAAATGTATGTTCTAAGTGCTTGACACTGTAAAGAAGAACCAAATGAGTATCTTCTATAAAGCGAGGCTAAGCTTTTTTTTTGTATTTGTTTAAAATCAAATAAAACATTATAGGGGATTATCACCCAAGAGAATTTATTTTATTACATTAATTCTCCATATATTTGTTCATCTCATTTGGGCTCTGCACTTAGAGGCGGTCGATCGGGTTGGGGGTTGGGGGGGGAGGGGGTCGGCAATACTCCGATCAGTGGGGGAGAAGTTCTTACATTAAACAAATTTGAGCATAAGTTGCTATCACAGAATAAGATTACGCAATTTCCATCCTCTGGCCTTTGCATATATGTCGGGTGCAGTTTCAATAGGCGGATCATTGAAAGCATAACGATAACCATGCCATGGATGACGAATATCATCTGGGCAGAAGGCACATTCATGCACTAGGAATTTCTTTTTCCATTCTCCAGCTGCATCTGAAGGCTCCGCGGCTGACATTGTAGCAAGCACGTACTTATCATCAACCCCTAAGTAGATCAGCAAACGAACGAAGTATCTTTTCCTTGGGACCAACCCTTGCCTCAAAGTTCATATGCATCCAAGTCGTATTCATCTTACTGAAGTCCATTAAAAGACCCTCACATGTAAAACTATTACATTGCAAGGCCTTTTCAAACTTCAAGTTCGTTCCATGTTTCTCATTGTAGTCCTGTAAAGCAAACTCTGACAGTCTTGCAGCATCTTGCTCGGACAAGATATTACACTTATAGTCACTGGCCACTGAAGTATCAATAGGCTAAGCTTGATCAAGAGTTAATCATTAGAAAATCGAGTAAGTATGGAACTGTCAAAATATTAGAGCCGAGTTTTGGTCAACGAAAAATATCAGAGAGGTTTGACCAAAATACTGTAGGAACCGAGGATCAGACAAGTTATCATCAGGCGAGATATCATCTCAGATAACTTCAGACGAGTTCTGTCAACGCAATATATCAGAGAAGGTTGACCAGAGGCGAGACATTAACAGACAACTTGTCAGACGAGTTCTGGTCAACGCAATATATCAGAGAAGGTTGACCATAGGCGAGACATTAACAGACGACTTATCAGACGAGTTCTGGTCAACAGTATACATCAGAGAAGTTTGACCGCAGACAACTTATTTGACGAGGTCTGGTCAACATAAAAGTATCAGCTGAAGTTTGACCACATATAAAGATATTATTAGGCCAGTTTCGGTCAACAGGAATATCAGCTGAAGTTGACCACAAACAAGTTATCAGTGGAGTTTTTCGGTCAAATAGAATATCAGAGAAGGTTGACCAAACTTAATCTGCAGCCAAGTTTGAGAATCCCAGTCCATGTCAGCAAGCATTAAAGTCAACAATCGCGGAAATCCACATGTAGACGTTAGAGACAAACCGAAAATATTCCCAGAAAGTTAGGAATAAAATATTCCTCGAGATCCGCACTCTGAAGACTTATGAATATAGAAATCAAGAAAAACAGCATGGACAAAAGAATTCCTCATACGGTCGGAATTAAAAAGGGAATCAAGCCGTGCAAAGGAATGATAAGATAAACAAAGAAGTCCACTCTCCAACGGATGTATTTGTTTCCAGAAATGCAACGGCTACGAAGGAAGCTAAAAAATTGTACTATAAATATCTGAAGAATAGATTGAGCAGAACACGATGCGAACAATATATTCAAGCGAATAAAGCAATCTAATCATACAAAGCAAACTATAGCATCGTGAAGAGAAAGCGTTCAAGTTCATATTATGAGAAGCTCTTAGTTGGAGAAGACAACACCGTTGTCTTAAAAGCTGAGTACGGGGTACTTCTGTGAACGAGGTTTTCAGATGTTTCTAGACTAATAAGGCATCCACAAATTCTTGATTGGAAGGTGATAGACAGCTCGAGAGTTGTTGAGGCATCCACGGGTATTCGATCAAGAGGTGCTAGATAGTCAAGGGAGTTGCAACGGCCACGGGTTTTCACTGGTTGGAAGCTGTTGTAACAAGGAATAATTTACTGTAACATTTATCACTGGTTGAAAGCTATAGTAGATTTATCTCCAACTGGTTTGGAGAGAAGTGGACTAGCAGAAGATTACCCCACCTCTGAAACCACTATAAGTGCCAGTGTATTTTACTGCATTACATCATACTTATCTACTGCATTTATATTTACTGTTCCATTGAACTGTCTTCTGTATAAATTAGTTTTTACAGTAGACATAAGTCACCTGCAGTTGATATAAGTCACCTGCAGTGTTATCAGATTTGTTTCTACGTGATGTGTTTCTGGATGGTTACGTGAATTACTATGAATACACTTGGTGTTGTCGTTGTGCTTTGATAATATGTATATATATTATCTCTTATTGGTGCGTTGTAATTTGACCATTGCGTCGTGTATTGTGTTTGTTGCCATTGAGTGAATTACTTGGATATTATTGATGTGATATGTTATTTGTGTGAATGTGTGGATATGGTTGAAGGTCTACGGTGACACATGGCACGTGATCATATGGTCAGGATGCAACAAGTGATTGATCCAACCGTGAGAGCCTGAGATAATCTACGGTGGCACATGACATGCGATCATGTGGCCAGGATGCAACAAGCGATTGATCCAACCGTGAGATGTGTGTGATTTGTTTCGCTAGCCAGCTCGGGAGGGTCCTTCGAGGCCTCGAGTGGGATTTGTGGCTTTGTCCCGGTCCTAGGCGATGCGCGTGCACGATTATGTTTTGTTGATTTTTATGTCCGTCGAGGACACGTGATGTTGGGCTCTGGCCCTGTGAATTATTCTCGGTTTTCTATTTGCGAAAACAAAATCCTTTGTGCTGTGACCCCTGTTGATTTTGGTAAGAGAAGGATTCTGAAATCCTAAATTATTTCTGTTAAAACTCTCGATGGCATTTTAAGCTGTTTTATAAATTGTTTCCCTTGATTGGTGATCTTTCGGTTTTGGAATGTTTTAGCCAAACTCATGTCTCGGGAAGTACTTTTCGTTACGTTTAGATCTTTGAGGATTCCTGGTTATTGTTATTCGTGGAATGTGAATTGTATGGCTCGTATTTGCACTTTGTTCTTGCACTAGCAAAACAGTGGAGTTTTGCTAACCCCCGAGTATTCGGGGGGTGGATGTCTGTTTTTGCATTCAGGTTTGGGAGCATAACACATGGTCGGCACGAAGGATGATGAAAGATGAACGATACTAATCACACGAGGACCCGTTTGATGTCATATTGGTTTAGTTGTATTTTATTTCCGCTGCAGTATTGTACGGGAGTGAGTTGTATTCGACCCCTGCGTGGGCATGTATTGTAATTGAGTTATATGTATTTATTGAAAGACCAAATCGGTCTACTGAGTCATTTTAGCCTTAAAAACGTTGTTGAGTTGTTCGGTTTTGTTACCAGCCTGGTAGAACCTTGAGGAAAGGTTCTACGACGTGTAATATCCCTAAGCGGATTGGGGGTGTTACATAATCGACCCTATAGATACTTTGGATTGACAAAAAAGGATATATGAAAAAATCGAGAATTTTTTGCGCTTGTTGAAGAGTACTTTCAGAACAACCTGAAAACGCTTGACTTTGTGCAGCATTATGAAAACGCCTAACGTGTTCGGGGTAGCCAATTACTCGTTCACGTCGCACTCATCAGTTTGATGATGAACACGAAATGGAAGGTGAAAACTTTATGACTCGAGTTAATTGTTGAGTTGCCCCTTTTTGCACACATACATTTCTTGTAGTCATGAAATTATTAGGTTATGATATTTTGTATGCAGGGCTGTGAGAGAGAAAGTTGTTGCTGCAAGATGAATGTGATGAACAAAAAAAATAAAGTATTATGCCATTTGTTTTGGACGGTCGTGCAATCCAATTTCACAACAATCCAAAAAGAACTCATTGATTACCCTCCATGGATCATGATGGTTTGCTGTATCACTCTCTTTCATGAATTCAAAATGTTGTGTGCGCAATGGAAACCATTACATGCATTCTTGTATTGTTTTTCTCTGTTTGTTCATGATATTAATGCTATATTTCTTGTTACTATTATCAACAATTTCAATAGGGAAGGGTGTGTGGAGGTCAAAGTAAGGACAACCATCCTTCATTTGCGATCTGTTTTCAATAATAGATTAAAAGCAATTAATAGGTTCTAAAAATTTTCTTTTTTGTTATATTTGCGAATTTCAGCAACTATTTTCTAGTAAAATTTGAAAATAAGATTGAAAAAATTCCAATTTTGATATTCTCTATATGCATACATGCTTGTATCCATTAAATTGGTTGTTTTGCACAATTAGATCAGCTCCTTCAAACCGCCCATATTATTATTGTAGCACTAGAGAATTCGATCTATGGTTTGTACTTGTTTCCTGTCCTTGGTGCACAGGTAAATATGACACCAAATTCGAATTGATTTGGGGAAATACTACGTACCATATATACAACATTCCGTTCACCTGCAAATCCTTATAACCTGATATCTATACAGCCACGTGAGTCAATATTATCTCCTTATGGTTTCAGTACTCGATATTTTTCTTCTTGAAAGAATGTTTCCTATAGACAAAGCTTTGATGCTCAAAAGCTTTAGTCAATTCAACTCTGCCGGAAGAGTTGCATAAATGCAGAATGCATTACAGGATAGGAAAGTTGTATTTTGCATCTCGTCCGAATGAAATGTTGTGTTATGTGTTATAAGCACCACCATTTTATTCTTTTCCCGAATTTGTTCTTTTGGCTCTTATGCTGCATACTCCCAATGCTTTTAATGGTAAAAGGTTATTTTCCTTTGTATTATAAAATTTGATGGAAACAAGATATTGTGCATGTATGCAAACCGTTGGCAATCATAAATTTACAAGCGAGTCTCCTAAAAGACCGTTTTTCCTAAGTATTATGAAAGACCACTTAGTAAAATGTTTATTTGAAGCACCTTTTAAGAGTTTTTGTCCTTTCTTTTTCTATTTTTCTTATTTTAACTTCCTCTACTACTATTCAAAACAACAACATCAGATTCTTAGTCCCAAAATACTTTGGGGTCGGCTAACATGAATCAATATCTGAAAAAGTCAAGTCGTCTCCAATAGAACAGTCATATGAAAAGGTAAAAGTGAAAGGTGAAAAGTTTAGTACAACAACATCAGAGCCTTAGTCCCAAAAGCTGAAAAGTTTAGTACGTAATTAAAAAAAATAATAATAATTATGCAAAAACAAATAAATAATAAAAAGTAAATAAAAAAACAGTAATAAAAAATTTGGAAACGTACGTCACACTCTTAGGAAGGGTTCAGATTAAGTCTTTAGGGTCTAGGGCTAGCCCTAAATCCTAAATCCTAAATCCTAAACCCCAAACCTAATTAAGCGCGTGTCGGACCGAACGATACAACTAAAACCCAATTAGAAGTGAAAGTGAACCCTAGAACGTGAAGCCATAAACTCGAGGGAACGGGTTAAAAATCTCATTTTGATGCTTAAAACTGTCATATATGTGCTTAAACTGTCATTTTACAACGCCGTAAAAACTGGAACGCAAAAAAAATTAAACGTAAAAAAAAATTAGTAAGAAAAGTTAAAAAGTAAAAATAAAATATACTCAAATAAAATATGTATCCAAATGTGCTTACAATAAACATATTGTAACACCCCAAACTAGGCGGATATTACAGTGTCGTGGACCCCCGACTGGGACCCACCAGGCGAATGAAAAAGGATGAATTACACAGGGTAAATGTAGTACCGAACCACATTACAACATCAATTACTCCGATTAGGAGTTTCATACAACACACCCAGGATAAAATAGAATACATGTGTATCTTATGTGACGATAAAATACACAACACTGAATGAAACGAGTATTCAAACGGAAAGTCTGCAGCGGAATAAATAAAGGAAACATAAATGATCAATAAGTGATCGAATGCATCGGGCCCTTCTAAGATCATTGACTCTCACCGTCAACGTTCTCTCCTCTCGCCTTTGCCTTGCCATGACCTCGAGAAACAAATATCCCCAAACGGCCGCTTATACGTAACAACAATCCTCCGAGTTGAATAAACACAATCATATAGATATGTAGTATAAACCACAAGTTCGATTAAAATGAAGCGGTTAGATTATAACTCAATCTTGTTGAAAACATACGCAATCAAACATCTTTGTATGAATCAACTAACAAGATACTCAAAGGGTGGCGCCACACTACGCCCGGATGGAATGTGTCCGTGCACAAGCCACCATCACACGTGGTCTTGGCCTAATCGCCTCACGAAGCAATCGACTCGTGTGCACACTCCAATGTGAGGCCAACAACCATCACACGACATAATTGTGCCCGACATGAAAATCCTACACATTCCAATCCTAAGACGCCAAGATGACCCTAATGCCACGATATAACAAATGTGACATCTAAATGAATAATGACTCACCGAGATAAAATGATAGTGAAATGAATGAAAGCTCAACAAAATGATTGGAACCGCTGCTTGCGATCAAGTGATTAATTGACAATGACAAGTTTTAATACGATTAACACAATGATGAATGAATTTACGATTATGAATGAACAACAACAAAAGGAAATGAATATCCTTATAACCGAGTAAGAATTAACTTACACAATACCAGTGACAATTTCCTTCCACGAACAACGTCCTAATTGAGATATCGGTCGCTCGAACAACCTTGAATTATACAATATCCAACAACTCGTTCAATATACGAATCAAACACGAATATAACGAACTCAAAACGTCGATACGATTAAATTAAGTTCATTGGGGCATTATATCGAATACGTTGTGGCCAAACTCCGGTTGTTTACAACTAAACCTCAACAATACCAACCTCAAATCCCCAAGAAGTGTTTCAAACCAACAAAACATCTCCAATACGATCAATAATCCGTTAGGAATGTCCAAAAACGTGATTATAACAACAATTAATCGAAAATCCCCAATTCTAACTCGATATTCAAAGTGTTCTTGAATAATCTCTCAATAGTCCAATGAATCCTTATACAAACTCATAATCATATACATATCCCTTCATATAACATGATTAAAACGTCCAAAACATCATATCTCAACACAAAATCAAAGTCCAAAGTGTCGAAGAAATTACCTCTTGAATATCCAATCACTTCGATCCGAAGAACACGAGTTTAATCGAGTATCCAAGCTTCCCAAATGATTGAAGGTGATGAAAAATACACACTCAAATGATAATTGATGAAGAAAACTCTCCCTCAAGCTTCTCTCTCGTAAAAGGTAGAAAATCGAAGGAATGAGTGAAATGCTCAAAAATGAATTTATAGGGTTGACTACCTCACGGACACGGCCGTGCCGATCGGCACGGTCGTGTCATACCGGCCGACAGTGGCCGACAGGACTCGACCGTGTCCGCTTGACACGGCCGCGGCGCGGAGGGCCTACCGATGATGACCCGTCCGACAATGACTCAAGATGACTCGGCCGTGCTGCACGACACGGTCGGCGGCCGGGCGACGATTCGCCTATCCGGAAGGGTTCGACTGGCCGTGCCAAACGACACGGTCGAGTCCTGTGGGCAGATACTTCGGCACTTTCCGGACGAGTACGGCACGGGCCGTGTCGGACGACACGACCGAGTCCGGTCGGCAGTGATCGGCCAAAAGCTGAAAAATGAGCGGGTGAGCTAAAACGACCATAACTCTCTCGTCCGGACTCCGATTGACTCACCGTTTGAACCATTGGAAAGCTAACTCGATGCTCTATAATATTGCAAAGATTTAGAATTTTTGGAGTTACCAAAAATTAATGGTGATCTAACAAAGTCGAACTCATATGAGGAAAGTTGAAACAATGAACAATAACGATACACAACTCGAAGTTTTTCCGAACGGTGAACACGGTGAAATAACATGATTGATGAATGATTATAATTGAGTGAAAATACACTGAGTGACAATTACAGACTGATAATTACTGAATGAAAATAAATGAATTACAACCGGGTATTACACATATTAGTAAGTGGTCTTTCCTAAAGTTAAGAAAAAACGGTCTTTTACTAGCTTTTATCACTTTCTTTTTCATTCGTATGGAAACTATATGACAGTTTTAAGCATCAAAATATTTTAATTTCATCTTTCTGCGGAGTGCAAAGTATGAGAACTGAAAGCTTGCTCTGAGCAGTCATCTTTCCTTATATGCATGCACTTTGTAATCAAGTAAATTACCCGATGTTTATGTTTGATTCTGGAAAATTATATGGTTGAGTCAGTAGTCCCAAATTATATGCATATTTTACTAGAGATGATATTGGCGAGAACAATTTTCATTCCTAATCATTTGAATTGATACATTCCAAAGTATGGTTATCATTTCTAAAATTCACCGTGCTTTCGATACCAACAGTAGTTAGATAAAAAAATGCATAAATGCACAAAACAACTTTTATCTTTTGTATGCAAATTACCTACATTCAACTTAAGTGTGCAGAGCACCAAGACAATGTTTGGAAATCCAGCTGCTCGTCGCGCAACTCCACATTTTTTGTTTCCTTGAAGGTACCCAACCTAACAAAAAAACAATATTTCAAGTAAAAAATGATGATATTTGTGGCATTCTGCAAAACAAAAAAAATGCCATATTACTTGTTTTTTTGAACGTACAAGTACTTCTGCACATCTTGCTAAAAATACTTTTCTGGATCCAATCTTGGATTTCGCCGCAAAACGTTCTCTCTTAGCCATCTTCACACCAGTTTCTGCTTGCCAGAAACCTGTATTAATGGGATAAGTATTCAACAGCACAATTGATGCTAAATTCTGCAATAATTACACGCCCGTCGTCGACCAGGTAACCTGAAACGAAAAAAAAGGTTAAAGAAAGAGCTTTTCTACTAGAAGTTTGTAATAGTTATATAATATAAGTTCATCTTGTATGACACACACGGTTTTACGGTGAAATAGTTAAAAGATTATAGTCCCAATACATGGAGAAGTTCTAATTCTAACAAATGATGAAATGAACAAAAAACGCCAAAAAATACCAAAACAATTGGAAAGCTACAGTTGACTTGCGCGATCCACAATAATTAGCACGCGTTCGCGTGCCTGGTGCCAGGCATCCGCACTAACTGACGCGATCTAGCGCGATCCTCGTGTATTTCTGCTTGCCATGGATTTTCCTTTTGTTTTTTTGTTCAATGCTTCAATTTCTTCGCTTGCTTTCCGAGTCATACTTCAACAACTTTCTTGTTAAATTGTTGAGTTTCAGTAGGGCTGGAACTTTTGAAACCGGGAACCGCAGAACCGATCCGAACCGCATCGGAACCGACGGTTCGGTTCGGTTCCTAGCAACAATTTTTTTTTCTTCGGTTAAATCTAAGATTCGGTTCGGTTCGGTTCGCTGCCTCGCCTCTGCTTTTAAAGAGAACCGATCTGAACCGCAAGGAACCGTCCGAACCGCACCGAACCCGAAACCGACTCTCAATATAATATAATATAATATATTCTTGTTAAACATAATTAATATAATATAATATAGTATAATATATTCTTAATAAAATAAAATATAATAGAATATATTTTGTCCAAACCATACAAATCGGTTCCGGTTCGGTTCCGGTTCGATTCGGTTCTTGTGCGGTTCGGTTCCGAGTCGGTTCGGACAAAAACCTGGAAAACCGAACCTCAAAAAAGCTATGGCCCTGCCTCGTATTTTTCCCTAACCAAAAAGTCCCGGGCCTAAGTTTCAGCATACACGAAACTTCAACAATTTAAGATGAAACGTTTTGTTTTAAAAATTTAAGATTTCAATTTAAAGGCTGAGGTTGGTCGTGAGACAGTCTCATGCAATTGCATGAATTTGTGTATCCAAATTACCTCTTAACACCCAACTTAATTACTACGATTTTGTATATAAAACATAAACAATATATTATTCATGTCATCATCAGTAACTTTATAACAATCATCCATCATTATCAATTTCTTTTTTTAATCTGTCTGGAAAAAACACAATCGATCTCCTCAAAAAGCAAGCGGGAAAACCAATTTCATTATTTCTTCTCTGAAACTAAAATTGGGTCTTCGTACTATTTCACTTAAATCAATTAGCAATAAGAAAAAACTACCAGCTGCGGGAAAATGCTTCAAATCTTTTCAAAACTCCCGAGATCGTAAAATGTTTTGTAAGATGTAAAATAGTTTTATTCCTACTTTTCTTAATTCAAACAGTTTTGATCAAGTGATTTATCTCGAGATGCATATTCGTGATTATTATGTTCGTGGAGTATGTTGTGTATAGCTTGTATTTGCGTTTTATACTTGCACTAGCAAAACAGTGGAATTTTGCTAACTCCCGAGTAATCGGGGGTGGATGTCTGTATTGCATCCAGGTATTTGCAGGTTGCTGGGAAGTAATTCACATGATCGTTACGAATGATGATGGAAGACGACGATACTAATCACATGAAGACCGTGTTGAGTATTTAGTGAAGTCTTGTTGTTTTGCCTTCCCATTGTGGGATCTTCTGTTTTGTGAAATATTTATGTATTCTAAGCCCTCTGTGGGTATGAGTTATGAGAAAGAGTAATGTATGTTTGATGTGTATGTTGTGGTAAAAGACCAAGTCGGTCTAATGGTTCGTTATTTAGCCATGTCGGCATGTATTGTATTATTGTGTTTTCTGTATTTAGCCTGGTTGATCTTCACGGAGAGGGTCTGCGGCGCTGTAATATTCCCGAGTGGTTTGGGGGTGTTACACAACTGACCTTCTTGGCCAAAATGAAGGATTTATACCTGGAGAGGATAAAAATATTTATTATATCAGAAGATGGTGCAATATACTACAAGGAAAAAATTTGTGTGCCCGACAATATAAATCTGTAGAAGGTAATTTTGGAAGAGGCACATACACACCGTACGCTGCTCATCCCGGCAGTACAAAGGTGTACCAAGATTTGAAAAGCAAATTTTGGTGGGAAGGTTTGAAAAGAGACGTAGCTGATTTTGTCAGGAGATGTATTGTTTGTCAGCAGGTGAAAGCCAAACACCAGCGTCCATTTGGTTTGTTAAAGTAACTCCACATCCCATAATGAAAATGGTAATACATCACTGTGGACTTTTTGGTAAGCTTACCTCGATCGGAAAGAGGAAATTAGGCGATTTGGGTTGTAGTTGATCGCCTCACGAAGTCAGCTTATTTCATTCCAGTAAATATGAACTTTAGAATGTACAAGTACACACAGTTGTATATTAAAGAGATCGTAAGGCTGCATGGAGTACCAGTGTCTATCGTCTCAGATCGAGATACTCGTTTCACGTCACATTTTTGGAAAGTTTGCACGAAGCATTGAGAACTAAATTAAATTTTAGTACAGCTTATCACCCACAATCTGACGGCCAATCAGAAAGGATGATACAGGTACTTGAAGACATGTTGAGAGCTTGTGTGCTAGACATGGGTAACAGTTAGGAACAGTTACTACCCTTGGTAGAATTCACATATAATAACAGTTTTCAGGCAAAGATCGGAATGGCCCCTTACGAGGCACTTTATGGGAGAAAGTGCAGATCACTGGTTTATTGGGATGAAGTAGGTGAAAGGAAAATTTTAGGTCCTGAGATGATCGAGGAAACCGTGGGCGTAGTCGAGAAGATTTGTGAAAGGATTAAGATAGCTTAAGATCGCCAGAAGTCATATGCTGACAAGCGAAGGAAGGATCTTGAGTTTAATGTTGGAGAAAATATCTTCTTAAAAGTAGCCCCAACTAAAGGAGTTATTCGGTATGGATCGAGGAACAAGTTGAGACCAAGATACGTCGGACCATTTGAGATCCTCGACCAAATTGGAGATTTGGCATACCGTTTGGCATTACCAACAGAGTTCTCAGCGGTACACAATGTTTTTTCACGTCTCGCATTTGAGAAAGTATGTTCAGGGTCCTAGCCACGTTATCAACTATTCAACGCTGGAAGTGAACAAAGATCTTACTTATGTTGAACAACCAATTGCGATACTCGACAGGAAGGTTATTACATTAAGGAATAAAGAGAGAGTGTCCGTCAAGGTTCAATGGTGAAATCACACCAAGGAGGAAGCTACTTGGAAACGTGAAGAGGAGCTTCGAGCTCGCTACCCCGATTTTCTTAATTGCGGCACGTATACTATTTTCGAGAACGAAATTTTTCCCAACGCGGGGTAGGATGTAATACCCGCTAAATTTATAAATTTATTTCTAAATTTATTAATTATATTTTTATGGTACATATCGAATAATAATTAAATTTTAATTATGAGTTGAGCCTATAAATAATTATTAAGCCCAATCATTATAAGTTGAAGCCCAATTCACACATGTAGTTTAAGTTCATTGATTCCAAATTACTTAACAAACCTAATTCATGCGTTATATATATATATATATATATATTATTTTACCTTAGGCCCAACCAACTAAAAATAATTAAAGCTCAACTTCTACCATATTAATCAAGCCCCATTTACCGTAATAAATATTCCCAATACCCCTGGCCCAAACAAAAAAGAAAAGAGATTTCCACGGAGAACACACGTTCTCACGTTGCAGAAGTGGAGGAAGAAGTTGGCAGAAATTTTATTTTCACAGCAAAAATTATTTTTTCTCTCATTTCCCTCAATCGAAGTCAAACTCCAGGGGCAATACCCGACCGCTGAATTCCTTGCTGTTTCAGAAAAAATCAGAGTTACAAAAAGAAAATAGAAAACCAACCTGTGTATTCTTCTTATCCAAAACAATCCCGCTGTCACCACTGCCGGGTCGGAATCAAGGACCCGGTTCGTCATGTTTACTCTTTCTCGTCCTTCTCTTTTCGCCCGACGGGAATTAGAATGGAGTCTGAAATCCTGATCGGATTAACCGATCCGATCCACGTCAAAGCCCTTGCTGATTTCAATGACTGTCCAGTTCACGGCGAGGTTGTACACACTCTCAAAACCCTGCCCCATCAGTCACCCATCGCCGTCCTCTCGAAACCGCCATCACCACTAGGGTTGAGCACCGGGTCATTCCGGGCTGGAACCAAAATTTCAGGGTTTTGACCCGATCCGACCCGAAGCCCGGATTTAGGCACAATGCAGACCCGGGACCCGGACCTAATTAACAGGTCCGGTCCGGGTCTGGTTCGGGTCCGGATTAAAACCGGGTCCGGACCATTTGTTCTCAGCCCTAGCCGCCACGGTTTATGTGTGCGTGTGTACCTTATGTTTTGAGGGAGCAGGTCGGCCGATTTGCAGAAACTTTGAGAGAGAAATTTCTAGAGAGGGGGAGGGATCAGGTGGGAGAGAGAGATCAGGGAAGAAGTGTTTTTCACGTAAATAGGGTTTTTATACCCAAACTTTTCTACTCAATTTCGATTTCAGTCCCTAACCTTTAAGTTCATACAATTTCACCCCAATCAGTTCCCAACATTTTACAATTAGACTATCTTGACTCAAATTCAAACATTTTGACCACGTCCATTAATGTTATTATATTCTTTCATTCCTCTTAATTTTCTTCTCACTTGGCAATATACACATCTATAAATAATAGGTTCATTTATTTATTGTAGGATACAAGAACCAAGGGCGCGATTAAGACGATTCATAAGCATTCAAGTATTTGCATCAAACCATCTCAATTTCAGGTGTGAATTATTACTTGTCGATTTTAATTGCTTTATTTAGACTGTATAGGTGATATGTTATATTTATGATTAACATGCAGTCACATATTTTTCATACCAAGTATCAGTACATGTTTACATGCAGTCACATGTTTACATGCTCAAGTTATATGTTGATGTAACAAATATTCATCTTATATCTCCGTTACGTATTCGTTGACTTGTGATGTTTCCATGAGCAATAGAAAGCTCATCCCATTTTTTATGTAAAGTTTTCAGGTTAATTCGGAATGTCGAGCAACGAGTTGCAGGGCAGGCCGACTTATGATATATATCTAATGTTATTTATTTCTTTTAATTCCGCTCAGGTTTAATATGAAACACTTAACTTTGTTTTTAGTAACTATTTTCCGCTGTTAGATTCTTATAGTTGTTTTGGAGATTTAAAACCACTTTATTTCCACGAATGTTTTCTTTAAAAAATGTTAGTTTTCGTAACGACTTGAAATTTCTAAAGTTTCTTACAACAACAACAACAACATCTAAGCCTTAGTCCCAAAATAAATTTCTAAAGTTTCTTATAATTAAAAATATCCATAAAGTACCTTAGAAAAATATGGTCGTTACAAATAATAAGGTTCGAGTGGTACTACTCTTGGATAAGAAATTAATTAATTAAAGTTGTTAGTAGCTTAAATTAATTAATGGACATTCGATATCTTAAACACGAGAAACAATATATTTAAATAAGGAGCCCGATTTCGTAAATTGGGATTTGGGTAGGAAGTACAATATTAATTCTTTAGTGGATTGAATTGATATTATTGAACTCAACCGAACTCAACCATATTGGGAAGGGCTTAATATGGAAAGTTGAGTTGCACTAGGAGTCTTAACCCTAATCCTCCTTAAGATCCCTTGAGTAGCCCAAAGCCTATAAATAAGGGGTTCCACTATAACACTCATTGTAGTACAACGGGTTTCGATTTTTTCTTCTTAGTGTTTAATTGTGGATCTTGACTTGTGTCTTTGATTCCATAATTGAGATAATACTTCTTGCTACAAATCGGAATTAATTGAGAATAGAAAATCAAGAGTTGTGAGGGGTGATATACTTCGGTCGATCCATCCTTGAAGTCCAAAATAGATTCGGTATATCATTGCCCACACAACGTCCGGATTAAGGCGGAATCATACTCTAGAAGATCTAAAGATATAAATACAAGAAGATCAAGGAGAAATTCAAATACTTCGCTTCAAAGGCAACATATTCTAAGATCTTCTAGATCTAGGTAGAATACTACAAATTATCATGTTTAGACGCGTAAATAAATATTGCTTGTTTTAATTGCTTATTAATCTGCGTAATTAATTATTTGACGAGTCTAAATAGATCCGATTCTTGAGGCCTGATTTTAGTAAATCCAAAGCCGTCGCTTCCGCTACGTTTTATTTCCATCACCGGACACTTGCGATAGGCCTCTCTTTAGCCTCTCATCTTTCTGATCATATTTGGATCGAGTTTGATCCAGTTGTGCTAGTGACACTTCTTACTTCGGGCTGTCAGAGCTCTTGCGGGTTCAACACCCCTTGATCCGTATCAGACATATTCTCATAGACATCCACTTTAGAGTCTCGCACATATATCGAGAGGTGATAAGCCGACTGATCATTTAGCTACACTTGGTTCTTCAACCCTTGGACTTGAGACTCTTACTCCCGACACTGCTCCCCCATACCTTATCTCTTATACGGATGTACCAGTTGAGTTATCCTTCATTTCGCTTTTGATTGCTTTTGGCTGCTTTGTAGGGCACTCTTCTCCAGTCTCATCCAGACTCTCCCTGCCTGGTTTCTCTGGCTCTTTTTAGTACCCACTCACTTATCCAGGGTTTATCTATTGTATTTGATTTCTCTCATTATTGACTGGTTCCCGTCCCCTCTTATACGGATGAATCAGCTGAGCTATCCGTCGCTTCTGATAGCTTTTCATTCATGTCCTCTCCATTTTCAAAAAAAGAATAAAAATAAAAAAGTATTACTTCTTTCCGAGCCCGAGGCACGACTCTCTATTTTGGTTTTCCCACACTCACCCTGCCTGTTTTCTCTGGCTCTTTACGCTTCCAAACACCGTTCCTGACTTATCTGGCTTTCCCTACTCCTCTTTTTTCACATTTTGACTGGTTCCCCATATTCTCTTATACGTGCGAATCAGTTCAACTATCCCTTCACTTCTGATAGCTGCTAAAAAATATCAAAATTAAAAAAGATGTCTGTGTGTGGTCGTGAGAGACTTACTGATTGCTGATTTAATTAGATTTTAATATTTACCAAAACGAAACGCAAATATTTTCACACACTATTTTATTTCAATCAATACATCACATCACATCACTTCTGTTTTTTCTCTCACACTCTTACTCAAACACCTAACTACATATTCCTTGTGTCCCATTTCAAGATTTCCAAGACTGTTAATTTTCTTGTCCCATTAGAAAATTTCCATGTATTACTTTTCAACCCATCCCATGAACTTGTTCCTATACTCATACATTATTTACAAAAATATAATTTAAATACACTTATTTATTCACTCTTTCTTCTACTTTCATGATTTTTTCATCCAATCATAACTTTTTCATCAATTTCATTATTTTCCGTAAAATTCACCAAGAGAATGCTTCCTCTTACATATATTACATATTCAAATTCTTCAATGCAAATAATTTTATTGATTTCACAAAAATTCTACTTGCAATCTAAACTACACTAAACTTTTGCCAAAAACAAATACTCCCTCCGTCCATGAGTACCCATTTGCGGACGGTACGAGTTTTAAGAAAGGTATTGAGTATGGTGTTGGTGGAATAATTAAAGAGTAATAAAAAGTATATTAATTAAAGTGTTGTGTAATTAGTAATTAGTACCCCTTTTGTGATAATTTGACCCCTCTGCTCTCACTCATAAAAGAGAAAGCTCTAAAACAAAAATAAGTCTTCCTAAAAACATTCCATCCCTCCTCTTCTCCGGGTGAAGAATCCGACTACGCTTTGTGAACCGCCGATGCCGAAAAAGAAGCAGCAAGTAATCTCAAAGAAAAAGGAGGAGAAAGTAATCTCAAAGAAAAAAGCACCAGCAAGGAATCTGCAAGTTGGAGTTAAGTTCGAAGTTACAGAGGAGTTACATTCCAATTTGATGGACCTACGCTCGAAGTCCGAAAACCTTCCTGCTTCGAAAGGCCCTCTCCTTGATTTTTTGCAGGTGCACGAACACGTTTCTGGTTTCCTGTTCCACTTTTCTCTTTGTATAACTTATTTTGACGTTTTGATACTATTTGATTTACAGGTGCATGTTTGTGAATTTTATGGAAGTTATGGTTTACGACGTGTTGATTTGGGGGTAGAATTAGGGTTCGTTTCAAGGAAGGAGTTGTTTGGCTTTCTGTTATGTTGCTGACCTAAAAGTTTGATATATAGAATTTCTCGATGTGATGTGATTGAGCGTTTATGTAACTCTTTTTGGCTGTTTAGTTTGCACAACTAGGGTTAGGGTTTCTGTTTTTGGGCTTTATTTATTCCTGGTGAAAGGTTAAGGCTAGTTTGAATCTTTTTGCTGTTTATGGTCGACTCTGTCACTTGAATCTGGCAGAAGAATTTTCTTTGCAGTTTGAATTTTAAAATGGGAAATAGTTCGAAGATGAAATAGAATACTTTCGTTTTGTTCAATAATACATTGATACTGTACTCTCATTTTATATTTACAGGATTTTAGGTGTGTAAGTTTCTGCTTATGACCCACGATAATTTATCAAATTATGTGATCTTTTATGGGGAGGATTACATGATTATGTAATCCTCTTTATGTCAACCGACATTGACAAGATTTTGTACATTTATGCATTTGTGCACAAGAAAGATGTTTCTGTTTACTTACACGTCTACAAAGTAAATTAGAAATCATGCAAGGACTTGTTCTGCTGAAAGAAAAACGATGCGTATTATACCTGATTGAACAAAAAGCTGTCACACATACATTGAGTATTCAATCTAGCATTTATACATTCCTATTAGAGATGCTTTACAAAGTATCTTGCTATAGAAAAATACGAAGTTTACCTCTATTGCTTGTCAACTTCTTTGCTACAATTTCATAGCTTTTTGCGGCACAAAATTCTTAGGGGAGAGTTTCGTGGATTCTTATTATTTTGTTTCAGGTTATATAGAGAGATCCCAGAGAATGTTACGTTGGTCGTGTTGTCGCACAATGTTAGATAGAATTGCGAACGAGGTTTTCAGGAACGCGCTGGAAGTGGCGCCCATTTCAGCGAAAGTTAGGGAAGGGAGATTGAGATGGTTTGGCCACGTCCGCAGGAGGCAGGCATCTGCTCCGGTGAGGAGGGTCGAGAGTTAAATGGTTGTCGGGGAGAGGAGGAGAGGCAGACCGAAGAGGACGTGGGAGGAGCAACTGAGATTAGATTTGAAGGCCTTTAAACCTTTCCGAGATCATGACTGTTGATAGGTGCGCTTGGAGGCGCCAGATCAGAGTTGTGGATTCTTTTGTAGGGAGCGGTGCTGTAGTTGAGAGCCTCAGGGTTGGGTTGTCTCAGTTAGCTTTGACCTAGAGCATTGCATTTTTACTTTTATTGTATATTTTATCCTATTGTCTTTGCGTGGTGTATTTTTGACAGGGAGCTGGGCGCAGAGCCAACCTCTCTTTTGTTAGAGCAGCGTTTATCGGGAGTGAAGTAGCCAAATTCCGCTTAGGTAAGTCCCATGTGGATCAAGCCATGGACTCAGGTATGGTCTCGAGCTTTTTCGAATCGTATGTTTTTCTTTGTATTTATCACACAAGATTCTGTTGTGCACTAAGCTGGGGGTCTTCACGGAAACAGCCTCTCTACCGTAATAAGTAGGGGCATGGTCTGCGTACATCTTACCCTCCCCAGACCCTGCTCTGAGCGGGATATACTGGGTATGTTTGGTTTCTAGAGAATCATTAAGAATATTTAGGACGAATTTCACCTGTCAACACTGTTATCATTTATTATTGGCTCGAATAATGTTTAATGGAGATTATCTATACCGATTATCCAGTTATTATCTCATGCAGCAAGGGGCAAACTATCTATCTCAAATAGAACAGTCAGAAATTGAATCATTCAAGGAATTCATGCAGCCTTTTCTAGATGCGATTGTGAAGTCGGAGCTTTTTGGACATAATGATACAGAGATCAAGCTTTTCTTAGCTGTTTGTCATTGGCAGATAACTCGAATTGCTGCACCTGAGCGGGTATATAAGAAAAATGTTCTCAAGGTATCTTGTCATTGATAGTAAGAAAAAGATGGAACTGAAGTATAGACTTCATGAATGGTTCCTTACTTTACGAAAGTTGTTATTCTTCCAGGATATTTTCCAAGCTGATTGTTAGTACTTTAAGTGACTTAAAAGATATTAATAGTTCATCATTTGAAGTGAGACTTGCTATTTTGGAAATTTTGGCAACATGTATTGCCATGGTTGATCTCGAATGCTATTCTGTATTGTGTAATCGTAATTCCTTGTTGTTAGATGGTGATTGTGATTTGTTGATAAAATACGTCAGACATACAACACAAACCATTGCCGATGCAGGAGACTTTGACAATACCTTTAAAACAGGAAAGGTTTACTTGTTAGATGGTGATTGTGTAATCGTAATTCCTTGTTCTTAGATGGTGATTGTGTAATCGTCAGACATACACAATCACCATCTAACAAATCACAATCACCATCTAACAACAAGGAATTACGATTACACAATAAATAATAGCATTCGAGATCAACCATGGCAATACATGTTGCCAAAATAGCAAGTCTCACTTCAAATGATGAACTATTAATATCTTTTAAGTCACTTAAAGTACTAACAATCAGCTGGAAAATATCCTTTAAGAATAACAACTTTCGTAAAGTAAGGAACCATTCATGAAGTCTATACTTCAGTTCCATCTTTTTCTTACTATCAATGAGAAGATACCTTGAGAACATTTTTCTAATATACCAGCTCAGGTGCAGCAATTCGAGTTATTTGCCAATGACAAACAGCTAAGAAAAGCTTGATCTCTGTATCATTATGTCCAAAAAGCTCCGACTTCACAATCGCATCTAGAAAAGGCTGCATGAATTCCTTGAATGATTCCATTTCTGACTGTTCTGTTTGAGATAGATAGTTTGCCCCTTGCTGCATGAGATAATAACTGGATAATCGGTATAGATAATCTCCATTAAACATTATTCGAGCCAATAATAAATGATAACAGTGTTGACAGGTGAAATTCGTCCTAAATATTCTTAATGATTCTCTGGGATCTCTCTATATAACCTGAAACAAAATAATAAGAATCCACGGAACTCTCCCCTAAGAATTTTGTGCCGCAAAAAGCTATGAAATTGTTGAAAAGCAATAGAGGTGAACTTCGTATTTTTCTATAGCAAGATACTTTGTACAACATCTCTAATAGGAATGTATAAATGCTAGATTGAATACGCAATGTATGTGTGACAGCTTTTTGTTCAATCAGGTATAATACACATCGTTTTTCTATCAACAGAACAAGTCCCTGCATGATTTCTAATTTACTTTGTAGACGTGTAAGTAAACAGAAACATCTTTCTTGTGCACAAATGTACAAACTCTTGTCAATGCCAGTTGACATAAAGAGGATTACATAATCATGCAATCCTCCCCATAAAAGATCACATAATTTGATAAATTATCGTGGGTCATAAGCAGAAACTTACACACCTAAAATCCCGTAAATATAAAATGAGAGTACAGTATAAATGTATTATTGAACAAAACGAAAGAATTCTATTTCGTCTTCGAATCCCCAAAACTATTCTACGAATTTTACCTCGATTAGAACGGTGAAGGAAGATTAGATGCTATCAATTCCGTACTAAGAGTTTGAAGATGTTGATATCTAATGACTGGGCCTCATATTGGTCTTTTTGGCTTTTCAATTGGGGATTGCCACTTTGGGTGACCTGCGCCATGAGGGCGCTCATTCCCTAAATGAACGCGGGATGTTTAAAGCATTCCGCCACATTGAGCAAGTTTTCTTCCTCTGTGGCGCGTTGGGGATCTGCTTCCCCTGATCGTTGGTGCCCGGAACTTCCTTGAGACATGATACTGTTGAAGAGATAAAATTCCTACAACTCCCATGGAAATATTGATCTTTGTAGCGAAGGTTGAGGGCCCCTTCCTTCTAGCACCAATTTGTTGATAGTGTATTTGGTCAACAAAGATTGTGCTGATTCGGAACAGATAAATCGAAGCCACATAGTAAATAAGGCTCAGGAATAAAAACCAAGCGAATAGGAGAATATGAAATTTTATTGATTCTCATTATTTTTGTGTAGAGAGCCGAGCTGATTTTTCAGGCCGGTCTAGTGTACTTGGTGTATTACAATGTGAGTTTAATTTTTTAGTGGAATTTTTTAAAAGTCCTTCTCTATTGTACATTTCCTCTATTTATAGAGGGCCCTGGACAATCAGATGAGGGACAGCTGGGCAATGTTCAAGATGCAGTCCCTGCGAGTCAATCCGATCACACATCGGCAGAGGCGGAACGATGCCCGGAGCAACAAGTTTTAGCTAATGGAGATGAGTATCACCAGACCTCCAAAACACTTGTCAGAAGGAGGGAATTTTGCAGGGACACGTGGCAGCTTTTGAAGGGACTTTGGGAAGAGGTGGGACAAGTTGCTATAACTGTCCTATGTGTCTGTTCTGCATGCACGGGCAATGTTTAATCATTGGAGCCTCGGCTGAGGTTTACCATCGGGGTTGGCCGTGCGCTTCCTGTTGATCTGCCCGGTCCTGGATCACTAAACTCCCGGGACCTGACTAGCCTGATACCTGGTCGGCCCTCCATGTGGTACACTTGCTCGGTCGGTCACCCGGGCTTCTAGCTTCCTGGTTGGCCTTCCACGTGGCAGACTTGCTCCGGCGGATGCCAAATCGGATCGGCTATCATTAACATTAGCTTTTCTCAAGATATTCTTACACACACTCACACATTTGACTTTTATAAGTGATATTTTTACCTAAGTGAACCTCATTTGCCCTAATCCTTAGACCAATCCAAGCCGTTTGTGTGTCAAAACTTTTATTTTAAGAGAGTCCTTTCCTCTTCTCTCTTTTATTTCTTCCCTAGTCCCTTCATCTACCCCAGGCATTCCAAGAAAACAGGTACAATTTCTCTGTTTTCTTTTACTCGTCGTTTGCTTCAAGAAAACAAAAAATTCTTCCTATCTCAACGACCGCTCCTGTAAATCCTTACTCGAGTACTGTTACTCCTCCAATTTTGGCGGAGGTTATTCCTTCCTTGAATCTGATCCTTCTCACCCCTCGCGTGGAAAAGGAAGTAGATGACGCTGCCGAAAATCCCAACTTGCGTTTGAAGGAGGGGCAAGCGATTAAGCGGGCGCGGCCCATACCAGCGTTCTAGTCTGTAGGGTTCACCGACCACATGTTCCTTTGCTTAAGGAGCAGTTGTCCATCCCTCCACGTTATATTCTTACTGTCCCCACTGCAGAGAGCAGAACATACCCCTTTAGGGCTCTTATATACCATCTTCATATACCGGTTTAGGAGTGTCTTGAGATTTCCCTTGAGATCGACACTTTTTTCTTTCGTGAGCACGGGCTACCTCCTAGCCAAATTACCCCCATAGGAATTAAGGGATTAGATATCTTATCTGCTTTTGTGTTTTAATGAATTTTCATGACGGTTGTGGGACTGTAGATAACTTGAGGCACATTTTCACTTACAAGAAAACTTAGCTGAATTTGTTTTCTATTTTGCCCCTGCCTTCGGGCTTTGTGAATGTGAAGGAGAAAACTAAACTAGATTGGAAACAATTATTTGTGTTTGTGCCCCCTACCCCTGGGAGTTCCCCAACAGATGGGTGAGTACTAGTGAGATCCTGATGAGTGAGAAGAGTCTCCCTCTCACCTCCGTCGAGAAATCTACCATTGATAACATATTAACATTTTCAATTTTAACAATTGATGCAGACAAGCGCGTACATGCTGGTATACATACGAGACAAAGACGTGAATGCGATAATGTGCATTGATGAGAAAGATACGTTCAGATTTAATTATTTTTATTACCAATTTGCTTCATGGCCATGTTTAGGATTTTTTTAATCTATAATATCTTTTAGGAGAGATTAAACAGACAAAAGGAAAAACCGAAGGAAACAGAAACAACAGATTTTCATGCCAATGCTTTTATTACCAATTTGCATCATGGCCATGTTTAGGATATTTTTCTAAGTCTATATTATCTTTTAGGAGAGATTAAAAAGAGGAGAGGAAAACCCGGACTCTCATGCCAATGCTCCACTGAAGGTAAGTTTCTTGAAAAAACCTTTTCGAGTGTAATACTGTATTACAATAATTCGTCTTATCATGTTGCTAGATATTTCATCTTGTCTAATTATGCGTCCATGCATCTTCTTGCCCTTCATATGATTTTACTGCAAAAAAATATAATCAATATCGATATAGTCACTAGTTCTCTAGTTTCTGAAACATGAAATTGTCGCAGATATTTGCAGCGAATGAATGATAGATATAATTAATAGCCCCCCTGCTTTTCACTTTTTCTTGTGTGCGCGTTTGTGTGCCATGAGATCAGACTTTTCGTAATTTATTATGCATGATAGATTTTTTTTTGCAGTTTAGTTTACGTTTCTAGATTTAGCGTTTTTGTTAAAATTATATTCCTTTTCTTAGAATAGAATTAGTATTTCGGTTCCTTGTTTATGTTAATTTTCTACGTAAGCTATCGCAAAGTATTTTTCTCCAATTAGGGCTATGTAGATTATTTATCTCCGCTAGAGGACACAACTTGTGAGATAATTGAAGAGCTATTCTGGAAGGCCGAGTTGAAACACGGCGATATTTATCCCCGTTGGCGGGATAAATTAATGAATATTCTGAGAAAACGCGTTACAAGGTGAAAGACATACGGTTCAAAGGTAGTATGAAGCTTATCGTTATTGATCACGGCGATCATCCTTGCTGCCTGGTCGCCATATGTAAGTATTATAGTTTTAAAATACTGAAGTTGTCATTATTTGATTCCGAACCAAAATATTTTATTTCATGAGGTGCTGCTTATTGTGATTAGATCATTAAGATTTCAATATCATGTATGCCAGATATGAAATTTTACTTGTTTTTGCTTTCAATTTCCCTTTTTTATTCCATTTTAATTTTTGGCATTTTGAGGTAGCATCTTTTCATTAATTTTGAATCTTCTGCTGCAAACAAATGCTCCCTTCGTCCCACAAACTTTTGTCATCTTCTATTTTAGGTCATTCCACAAACATTTGCCAACCCCAAAATATAAATTAACATACCCCACATATTTTAATCTTCACTATCCAAATAACTTCAACATAACACATCATTTAATCTTTACCTTTCAAATAACTTTTATACATGACCTCATTTAATCATCACATCTTTTCCCTCTATAAAGTAACTTTTCCTTAATATTTATGCTCTAGAGATATGGTAAATGTCTCCGGGACGAATGTAATAGACCATGTGATATCATTGTCTTACTCATATTAAGAATTCTTTATTTGTACAAATTTGGGGATAGGTCAACTACTCAAATTAGATGAACTGAAAAAACACAAATTTGTGCGGGTCAAACACGCGACCCGGTGGGCGAGTTCGAGGATCAAAATCAGATCTGTAAGTCAAAATCTCATCGGTCATAAACGTGATAGTTTTTATGTAAAATCTAGACAATTTAGGTAAAACCTGGATGTTAATGTTAAGGAACCTGTGATTTTACATAAAATCTAGAACATTGAATATGAAGATAAGCGAAAATGGATTTCTTTCTATTTTGAATGTGGTCTATTACCGTCCAAGGCCTGCTCCTTTATTTTTGCTTATATTTTTTCCATTATATAATACTTATATTTATGCTTAATATAATGTTAATCACAACACGCAACTTTCTAACGCTAAGGGGGAATTTGAGTTTTAAATCACGTGATTTAGTTATTTCTTTTGATGAGCTGGTGGCACAACTTTCTGAGTTATTGCTGAAGGTAAGTGTCTCTTCTGCATTTTATCCAATTGAGTTCTCTACTACTTGAATCACATATCAAATTTCACGGAATAAGTTTTTTTTTTTTTTTTGTTAAAGAAAATATATATTTCAAATATATCTGATCATAATATTTTTGTTTTTGATAATTTATTTTTCTAACTATTATGATAAAAACAAAAATCTACATAACATGTTATATCTTTATTTGTGATTATTATTATTATTATTATTATTATTATTATTATTATTATTATTATTATTATTTTTTCTCTAATGGGTAGAGTGATTTGATAAAATGAGGAGTCGGAATTTACAACTAATTGTATTCGAGGGTTTGCCAATCCCGCGAGTGTAAACATAGTTGACTTTCACAGGTAATACCTTATTTTTTCATCTTACAATTTGTTTTTTGAATGACGTTTACAATTTTGTGTAGGTTATGTTGTTAGGCGATGAAATTATTATGTTATGTACATTGCAAATTTCTCCTCCGTTTGATAAGTTTAAGTGGAAAAAGGAAAATCATATTTATCTTTAATGATTATTATACCTGATTGCCAATTGTACTAACATGTTCTTATGCATTACTTTCTCAGCACTAGTGGCATTAAGCTTGACAACTTCTTTCAAACATTATTTGACAAACACGGAATTCCATTATGCCATGGATGTATTGTTGAAAAGGTAAAGAGTTTTATGCTTTACCTTCAACTCTATTTTTGAGAATTATATTGTTGGTAATAATGAATTTCTTCACAATGGTGTTCCTCGTGTTGTTTTGTTTATTTTGATAAATAAACAATACAAAATGTATATACTTCTGTCCTAGAGAAGTTTGCTCACTTCTCTGGACACATGTTTCCAGGCATTTTAGTTCGTTTCTAGGCACATGTACAGAAGTCTGCTCACTTCTCTGGACACATATTTTTAGGCATTTTAGTTGTTTCTAGGCACATGTAGGACATATGAATATATAAGTCAACAGTTTCCTTTTCTAATTATTTCCCTTGATTGATGTATTTCAGCATTCCATGCTTGGCGAAATTATTGGTTCACGTTCAAATGAGATCCCTACTAAAGTGTCGGGTGACGACATTAATGGAATAAATGGTTAGCACTTGAAATATAAACTCAAATTATTTTATAATATGTTGATCTAGTAACTTGGGTAATTCACAACTTACTATTTTGTAAGCAGGAGAACTCGGTAAGTTCCTCAAAAGCGACCAGTTGACATACATTGAGTGTGTTTATTATCTTTTGCGGTTTTATTGAGTAGTTGAAAATATGATTGCTTTATCAAGCTCTTGAATTTTGTGCTCTTATACAGTTTCACTAACCTAGTCAAGACAGTGGAAGATGAAAGTATCTCTGTATTTTACAAAGATGGATGTTTCAAGATTTTATATAAAGTTGCTTAGACTGCTATTGTTAGTTATATTGATAATTGTGTAGGAACTTTTTGTGCTACAAAAAGTATTGAAACATTATATTGATAATTAACAATAGCAGTGTAACCAACTTTATATAAAGTCTTGAAACATCCATCTTTGTAAAATACAGAGATACCTTCATCTTCCACTGTCTTCACTAGGTTAGTGAAACTGCATAAGAGCACAAAATTCAAGAGCTTGATAAACCAATCATATTTTCAACTACTCAATAAAACAGCAAAAGAAAATGAACACACCCAATGTATGTCAACTGGTCGCTTTTGAGGAACTTACCGAGTTCTTCTGCTTACAAAATGGTAAGTTGTGAATTACCCAAGTTACTAGATCAACATATTGTAAAGTAATTTGAATTTATATTTCAAGTGCTAACCGTTTGTTCCAATAATGTCGTCACCCGACACTTTAGTAAGGATCTCATTTGAACGTGAATCAATAATTTCGCCAAGCATGGAATGCTGAAATACATCCATCGAGGGGCAGTAATTAGAAAAGAAAACTGTTGACATATATATTCATCTGTCATACATGTGCCTAGAAACAACTAAAATGCCTAAAAACATGTGTCCAGAGAAATGAGCAAACTTTTCTAGGACAGAAGGAGTATATAACATTCTGTATTGTTTATTTATCGAAATATACAAAACAACACAATTGTGAAGAAATTCATTATTACCAACAATATAATTCTCAAAAATAGAGTTGAAGATAAAGAATAAAACTCTTTACATTTTCAACAATCCATCCATGGCATAGTGGAATTCCGTGTTTGTCAAATAATGCTTGAAAAAAGTTGTCAAGCTTAATACCACCACTAGTGCTAAGAAACTAATGCATAAGCACATGTTAGTACAAAGTATAATAATCATTAAATATAAATATGATTTTCCACTTAAACTTATCAAACGGACGAGAAATTTGAAATATACACATAATAATTTCATCGCCTAACAACATAACCTACACAAAATTGTAAACGTCATTCAAAAAACAAATTGTAAGATGAAAAAATAAGGTATTGCCTGTGAAAGTCAACTATATTTACACTCGCGGAATTGGCAAACCCTCAGATACAATTAGTTGTAAATTCCGGCTCTTGATTTTATCAAATCACTCTACCCATTAGAATAATAGTAATCACAAATAAAGATATAACATGTTATGTAGATTTTTGTTTTTTTCATAACAGTTAGAAAAATAAATTATCAAAAACAAAAATATTACGGTCAGCTATATTTGAAATATATATGTTATTTGACACACAAAAAAAAAACTTATTCCGTGAAATTTGCTATGTGATTCAAGTAGTAGAGAACTCAATTGGATAAAATGCAATTTGAAGAGACACTACCTTCAGAAATAACTCAGAAAGTTGCGCGACCAGTTCAACAAAAGAAATAACTAAATTATGTGATTTCAAACTCAAATTCCCCCTTAGCGTTAGAAAGTTGCCTGTTGTGATTAACATTATATTAAGGATAAATATAAGTATATATATATATATATATAATGGAAATGATTTAAGCAAAAATAATGGAGCAGGCCTTGGACGGTAATAAACCACATTCAAAATAGAAAGGAATCCATTTTCGCTTATCTTCATATTCAATGTTTTAGATTTTATGTAAAATCACTAGGTTCCTTAACATTAACATCCAGGTTTTACCTAAAATTATTTAGATTTTACATAAAAACTATCACGTTTTCTACCGATAAGATTTTGATTTATAGGTCTGATTTTGAGCCTCAGACTCGCCTACCGGGTCGCGTGTTTACCACAAAATTTTGTGGTTTTTTCAGTTCATTTCTTATTTGAGTAGGTGACCTATCACATAATTTGTGCAAATAAAGAATCCTTAATATGAGTAAGACAATAATATCACATGGTCTATTACATTCGTCCCGTAGACGTTTACCATATCTCTAGGGCATAAATATTAAGGAAAAGTTACTTTATAGGGGGAAAAGATGTATCGATTAAATGAGGTGATGTGTAAAAGCTATTTGAAAGGTAAAGATTAAATGACGTGTTATGTTAAAGTTGTTTGAATAGTGAAGATTAAAATATGTGAGGATGTTAATTTATATTTTGGGGTTGACAAATGTTTGTGGAATGGCCTAAAATAGAAGATGCAAAAGTTTGTGGGACGAAGGGAGCTTTTGTTTGCAGAAGGAGATTCAAAATTAATGAAAAGATGCTACCTCAAAATGCCAGAAAATAAAATGGAATAAAAAAGAGAAATTGAAAGCAAAAACAAATAAAATTTCATATCTGGCATACAAGATATTGAAATCCTAATGATCTAATCACAATAAGCAGCACCTAATGAAATAAAATATTTTGGTTCGGAATCAAATAATGACAACTTCAGTATTTTACTTATATATGGCGATCAGGCAGCAAGGATTATCGCCATGATCAATAACGATAAGCTTCATACTACCTATGAACCGTATGTCTTTCACCTTGTAACGCGTTTTCTTCAGAATATTCATTAGTTTATCCCGCCAACGTGAACAAATATCGCCGTGTTTCAACTCGGCCTTCCAGAATAGCTCTTCAATTATCTCACAAGTTGTGTCCTCTAGCGGAAATAAATAATCTACATAGCCCCAAATGGAGAAAAGTACACGTTAATAATGAATAATGTGGTAAATAAATTTTCATCTATTTATAGCCTAATATCTTACGAGGCAAACTTGTGAAAAACCGTCTATTGGGATAGATCGATATTAAAAATGGCAGGTGTTAGATTAAATGTTCCTGGTTTTATGTTAAATCAAACTTTCGAGGTTTCAAGTCAAATATTCTAGATTTCAAAAATGTACGCAAACAAATGTTCTAGATTTCATGTTAAATTTTGAAACCTGGCATTTTCAAGATCGGTCTATCCCAATAGATGGCCTTTCCCAATACTTTGCGATATCTTACATAGTAAATTAACATAGACAAGGAACCTAAATACTAGTTCTATTATAAGAAAAGGAACATAATTTTAACAAAAACGCTAATTCTTGAAACGTAAACTAAACTGCAAAAAAAAAAAAAAACTATCATGCATGCTAAATTGCTAAAAGTCTCATCTCATGGCACACAAACGCGCACACAAGAGAAAGTGAAAAGGAGGGGGGTATTAATTATATTTATCATTCACTGACTGGAAATATCTCCGAGAATTTCTTATTTCAGAAACTAGAAAACTTGTGACTATATCGATATTGATTATATCTTTTTGCAGTAAATCATATGACTTTTTGCAGTAAAATCATATGAAGGGCAAGATGATGCATGGACGCAGAATTAGACAAGATGAAATATCTAGCAATATGATAAGACGAATTATGGTAATACATTATTACACTCGAGAAGGTTTTTTTCAAGAAACTTACCTTCACTAGAGCATTGGCATGAGAATCTGTTGTTTCAGTTTCCTCCGCTTTTTCCTCTCCTCTCTTTAATCTCTCCTAAAAGATAATATAGACTTAGAAAAATATCCTAAACATGGCCATGATGCAAATTGGAAATAAAAAGATGCATGGACGCATAATTTGACAAGAAGAAATATCTAACAATATGACAAGACGAAATATTGTAGTACATTATTACACTCAAGAAGGATTTTTCAAGAAACTTACCTGTGCAAAAGCATTGATATGAGAATCTGTTGTTTCTGTTTCCTTCGGTTTTTCCTTTTGTCTCTTTAATCTCTCCTTAAAGATATAAAAGTGCAGGCCTAATTGCCGTTTGGTAAAATTTTCCTTTTAATCTGTAGAATGCGCCTTGATCACATAGTAACCCCGTTGCGCTCTTCCATTTCAACCATCCCGCGTTAATTCTATGGGCCACGTCACCGTCTAATTCTCCATCCTTTTGAAAAATTAACTTAAGATAACGAAAAAACTCCGATCCTTGTTTAACATTCCCATCAAAAGTGATTGTACCCGCATCTCTACTTCCATTTCCACTAAAGCACACTCTAAATATTTAGTCTGCTCAGCCTAAAACCACGAGTTTCTAGCGTATTTAAAAAGTGATTGAGCAAATATAAATATAAAATTAAAAATGTCCGAAGTTTAACGAGTATTCAAATATAGTTATTCAGATGTGTGAGTTTACAGTGTGTTCAAGGCTACATGTGAAATCATTAATGAATATGATTAGATCTAGCATAAACATTGTATTAATAGTATTAATATCTTTGTAAATGATATTGGATTAAATCTTTGGGTTATTAGTTGTGGGTATTGAATTACTACATTATCAAGTCGTCATATGACATATGATAGAATAGTTGTCGGAAGTTAAGATTTATTAGTGACTAGTGAGGCATTGCTTTCCTAATGTGGATCTCATTTTAATTCGCTTTTTAGGTAAATGGAGAAACTAAATATGTAACATACCGTATGAACCCGTGCAATGGGCCTAGAGAACAGCGTCGCCCCGATCCTGAAAAGGAAGAGATATCAATGGCAGTGGAAGGGGATCAAAGATTAATGAGTGATTTTGAGGTAGTTATTTATCAAGTTTACATCTTTGCTTTACAATCTACATTACACGTAGCATACTACACGTGAAAGTATACTTTAGTTGTTTCATATGCTTTTATTCTTTACTAGCTTTGCTATACCATGCAAAGCGCGGTGTCCAAGCTGAATCTTTTCTAAATGAGATCATGTATAGGGATGAATAAGTGAGACAAAGTGAAAGTTTATTCCGACAATAAATTAAACTAACATGCATGATTCATATCAAATTTTAAAACTATTCAACATCTCCCTCTAGAGTGTCTACAATATAAGTTACACCAGGTACAATATTTGCATACTTGTTAACATAGATATGAGTGTGGCAGAATTGATCCCATCATACCCCGTAATGAGACTTAAATTTTACTTCCCTTCCCAGGCTCCAACCAATATAATTTGTACATTATAAATAGGAGTTATGCAGAGTTATATTAGACCGTTTAGCGGTTGGATAAAACACAATTTAATAATGACGCTTCACACACTCACACATGTGGGGAAGCGAATGTTACTTTGTTCTCTTATTTTATCTTTCTAATTATTAGACCGTCTAATGTATGAATTTAGCTATGAACAACTAGTTGGTAATCGCAAAAACTGTTAGATGCTAGTTATAAATTCCAAGAGATACACTTGTTACTCGGGTAGTAACCATTTGGAGGACGTTTGGCCTTTCTAGTTTCAACCAATACCAACGTCAAGAAACTAAATAAGATATTAGCGTAACTGCTTGGTCTAGCTTTCACTGTATTTTGCCAGATAAACAAGTCTTAACAAGTCCCTAGAGTAATTGTCAATCTCCATATTCAAGGTAACAACATAGAATCCTCTCCTAGATCCTTTGAGTGACAAATTATCCTAGTAGATGGCTAATGGAAATAATTCATCCTCCAATCTTTTGAAGCTATTAGTAAACCTATGAATTTTTGTAAACCTATGAATTAAATCAATGTTCCAATCAAATGTAACATTCTGTTGCTGGTTGACATGGCTACATGATATGTCTACATACATGTATGTAATGATCGATAAAACTAATATACAAACACATATATATCTATTGAATTATGATCTATAAAACTAAGTCAAAAAAGCCACCATGGAAAGAGATTACAGTTGTTACTCGGCATCACGGCTAAATTACTCTTTCATTTGGATTTCCAAAAGCCTTTATAGTATGTGAAACTGACAAAACCTTTTGATGTAATCTATTCAATTGCAAAATAGAATTTGGAAGCAAAAAGCCATGTGAGGGCTTGTAATTTCTCTACACACTTGCAAGTAATCAAAGAAGGAAATGGTTTGGTAAGTCTTAGCAGCACAAAAAGTTATTTCATTGACCTGCAGCGACAAAGTACTTTGTTAATACAGATTCATTTGCCCAATGTATCAATTTTCTTCTTCTTCATCTTCTTCTTTTTGTTGCTTTTGTTTTGTTTTTCTTATGAAGCCATTTGTTTCCAAGATTGATTCTTTCTATTAAATAAAAAGGCTAAAAAATTGAAAGCTCTGTTGAGTATCCTCCACTTCTTCTGCTCAGAGGTAGCGTCTTTCATCTTGAATTTCTCTGTCACTTGTTTTACCCATTATTGTTTTATTAATAGAAGTATGAATTAATGACTAAAATGTTTTGCAATCTCCCTTTGAGTTTTTACCTGATTTTGATTTGATATATTGGGGAAATGTTAGGGTGTGTTTGGTAGTTTAGTTCATAAGCTAGCCGATAACATCTCAATAAGATAGCTTACAAGTTAGCTTATAAGCTAGTCTATGTCGTATCAAACAGTGATATATTGGGGAAATGTTAGGGTGTGTTTTGCTCATAAAATAAGCTAGCTTATTTTTACCAAACATACACTTCGTTTAATTTTCAATGTTGGGAGTATCCAAGAGTATTTGCTGGTGCTGCTAGTATGAATTTGTTGATACGATTGTTTACAAAGCAATGATTATTATTTGTTTGTAACAGCAGTTGCTAAACCTTTGTAATCTTGATTTTTTCCCCCGAAGAATGGCCCGATCCGGACACCTCTCTGCTGTGAGCTTGAGCAGCCAAAACAACACATCCGGTTATTTGAGCTCACACTCTGTTAGAAAACATGTTTTCACTGCTGGGCAAATGAGTGGGTTCTCGTTTGCTGGTAGTGATGCTATGGGTCAGAAATTATGGATTCCAGCTGCACGTGCTTTTTCAGAGAGATCGAAGAGGGATCGGTCCGTTTTAAAAGTATGCTCTTCAAATGTTTATTAAAATTTGTTCGGATTAATTCTTAATTGCTCAACAACTAACTGCATTGATCTATATACATATGTTTGTTGACTAGGTTGCTTGCATTGATTATCCGAGACCAGAGCTTGAGAACACGGTCAATTATTTGGAAGCTGCTTACTTATCCTCGTCTTTTCGTACTTCTCCCCGTCCAAACAAGCCGTTGGAAGTCGTCATTGCTGGTGCAGGTGACTTTTTTTTTTAATCTCGTTTCTGTTTGTTTTCAAAAAAATTTATGGTTTGTGCTTTTTTTCATTTAGTCTTTCTACTCTTTACCCCTTTTTCTTTAAAACTGATGAAAAACATTATACTTGTAGTTGTAGGTCAGGCTGTAAAATGCGAACGATTAGAATTCTTGTATGATCTTTCATTACCGAGTTTCTTTTTGTCTGATAGCCCCTAATTTTTTCTGAGCTGTTGCATACTCGTAGGTTTGGCTGGTTTGTCTACAGCAAAGTATTTGGCTGATGCAGGCCATAAACCAATATTGTTGGAAGCACGGGATGTCCTTGGAGGAAAGGTTAGTTATATATTGCTTCACCATTTCATTTTTCCTTAAAAAAACAAATTTTGTTCTTCAAGTATTTTAATCTTCTATCTTTGACCAGGTGGCTGCATGGAAAGATGACCAAGGAGACTGGTACGAGACTGGGCTGCACATATTCTGTAAGCTCGACCTCTAGACATATATTCGGTCATAGTATCTATTAATACAATGAAGCTTTTTTGTGCCGAACCACCTTAAAACGATTTTGATGTCCAGTGCTGTACAAAACATACCCCAGAGGTTTGGTCGAATTACAAAATATTCCAACTAAGTTTGAAATTAACAAAAAGCCTACCCTTGAGGTCACATCCGTTCTTATATTTTGCATCTACCGCCGGTGGAGCTAACAGAAATTACTCAAATTTTCTAAATATCACAAATAACCCCAACTTCTCGTCTTGCATTTTACATTTACATCCCTTTCTTTCTTTCTAAATTTTCAAATAATGACCCTTTATGGCTTTATTACTTCTATCAGTAATGTTCCGATGCACCAAATGACTCGTCTGTTTGATGCTTGATTTTGCTCTAGTCGGGGCTTATCCAAATGTACAGAACTTGTTTGGAGAGCTAGGGATTAACGACCGGTTGCAATGGGAAGAGCATTCCATGATATTCGCTATGCCAAGCAAACCTGGACAGTTCAGCCGGTTTGATTTTCCTGAATTCTTACCTTCATCCGGTCCTACTATATCATATGTTTGTCCATGGACCTAATCTCGAGGCAATTAACATAATGATGATGGCGAGTAAATTTAAGTCTTTGCACTCTCAGCTGTGTGGAAGTTTTCTTAATATACAATTCTGCCTTCTATACTTGAGATAAATTCCAGCAGCACATTGTAGCATCATCAATTCCTTGAAATGTGGTAACTCATTTACTAGTATATGCGATGGGCAGGAATATGGGCCATCTTGAAAAACAACGAAATGCTTACTTGGCTGGAGAAAGTCAAATTTGCCATCGGGCTCTTGCCAGCTATAATGGGCGGCCAGGCTTATGTCGAGGCTCAAGATGGAATAACAGTTAAAGACTGGATGAGAAAACAGGTACGGTGTATAACTTGTTTTCTTCATGCATACTCGAACAAATTTTCCGTTGTGAGGATACTTGATTAGTTGATGAAGCACACATACCATTTCAGTGAATTTTCTCTGTACAACTAGTAGTACATGTTGCATAATCATTTAACTACAAAAACTTTCCCTAAAGTTTAGCCTAATTACATACTGGAAAAAAAAGTCTATCTTTCAGAATGACAAATACACATCCTTGCCTTTTCTTGTCTTTCACAAACTACACCCTCAAAGAGGGGGTTTTGTTTGGTAACTTAAAATCTCAAGGGGGGATGTTTTGTATAATCTGAAAGTTAATAGGTGTTTCTTGTAATTAGGCTAAACCTGGGGAGGGGGAGTTTTTTGTAATATTCCCTTTGGGTTATTCTCTACTCTCTTTGGTATTGTTTGTCATTCGTGGTTCCCAAATCATTTCAGGGTGTTCCAGACAGTAACCGATGAAGTATTCATTGCCATGTCAAAGGCACTGAACTTCATAAACCCCGACGAGCTGTCGATGCAATGTGTATTGATTGCCTTGAACCGATTCCTGCAGGTAACACTACTAAATATTGTTACAATAGTATGCGGCTTCTGTTGTTTTGACGCAATTATCATCCTCGATAATGAGTAAAGATAATAATCCGTCAATCCATATATCAAACTATCGCGCCATCACATTTAGCTTCCTTTGTCTCGACCAGTCCATTTTTTGCTTCGTCTTAGTAATATTGCCATTTTGTTATCTGAATGACCATTGATAAGACGACACTTACATGAAATGAAATATAGTCTTATTGTTTGTCTTTTTATTCGTAATGACATCACCCTTGTATATTTCTGATTTCTATAAATAAATTTCAAATTGTGAACTACAAAATTAAACTGTGAGGTCTAGCCTAATTACCAAACCCCCCAGAGGTTTTCAAAAATTACGAAAGGAAAAACTTGTGAGGTTTGACTATCTGTTAAACTTCACCTCATTCATAAGCAAAAAAAAAATTCAGACATCTCCGCGGTCACCCCCTTTTACATTCAACACAAAAAATAAACATCTCTAGTTTTTGTAATTTTGAAACTTCTCCGGGTTTGTATGTAATTACCCCAAACATCGGGGGTTAGTTTTTGTATTTCACCCAAATTTCAAGCTACACTTGTTGAGTACTGGTTGTTGGGGTATTAGGGTTTATTGTGGAGATCCGGATTCCCGATGGATCGTGTAATCACTTTCCGAACTGATATTTCTACCCTATGCCCGGGCTACAAGAAATTCAGCCTAGGATAATCCAAAGGGACACTTACGAATCTAGACATAGAAACGTAAGCCAAATTGCTAGAGAGATTCTGAGTTTTTCAGAAGAAAGAGAGAGCTCAGAAAAGGTGTATGTAAGACTCAAGAGGAGAGCCTTATTTATACATGTCGGATTAGGGTTACATTAGGTCGATTTTTAGGGTTACTTGAGCGGCGCCGTCAACAGGTCTTAATTAGGGTTAGACGGATGGTTTTCCAAAATTGACGAAATTAGTCAATTTTACCATAGTCTCCCTCTAAAATTCGGAATTTCCACTAAGTTACCAATCCAAATTTCCGAAGACCTTTTGGGGCCCTGCCCCAAACCCCGCGAGGGCTCTGCCCCTCGACCCCACCCGCTGAACGGACCACCGCAGGGGCTCTGCCCCATGGACCCCGCTAGGGGCGCTGCCCCCGGACCCCCGACATTTGGTCGTACCGACTTATAATTCGATCTTATACATGTGTGCACTCCGCACATACCCGAACATATATTAGAATACAAATTATAAAACCCCTCAGCTCACATATTAGTTCCAATTACACAAAATGCCTGGTGACACTAAAATCACCAACACTGGTTTTGATTAATCTACAGGAGAAGAATGGTTCCAAGATAGCTTTTTTGGACGGCAATCCCCCAGAAAGACTATGCATGCCAATTGTTGATCATATCCGGTCGCGAGGTGGTGAAGTCCGAGTCAACTCACGAATACAAAAAGTTGAGCTAAATGAAGATGGAAGTGTCGAAAGCTTTGTACTAAATGATGGGAATGTGATCAGAGGAGATGCTTATGTATTTGCAACTCCAGGTACAGCTGATGTATATCCTATAATTTATTTAGCCTTGAGAGTTTTTAATATTAAATGATTCATCATTTATCCTGCTAGTTGACATCCTGAAGCTGCTTCTGCCTGAGGACTGGAAAGAGATTCTGTATTTCAAAAAATTGAATAAATTAATCGGGGTGCCGGTTATAAATGTTCACATATGGTTAGTCTTGGATTTTGCCAACTTATATGACAATTATTTTGTTTCAAGGTTATGGTAGAGGTTTAACCTAATTACATAAGGATCTATGTAGATATCTTTCAAAAATTACAAACACCCCCTTTAGGTTTGCATTTTCGTAGCGAATACCCCCCTTCGAAATAGGTGTAATTTTTAAATTGGAAACAAATTGCAAGAGGTATTTTGTACTATTGGAAAATAGTTGTGTATTTTTTTTGGTAATTAGACTGATCTTCAAGTGTATCTTTTGGTAAAAAAAAAACAAATGCAGGATGGTGATCTCGATTGCAGGTTTGACAGAAAGATGAAGAACATATATGACCATCTACTTTTCAGCAGGTCTGTGCTCATACGAGTTGTACTAAAATAAATACACGTGACTATACAAAACACGACGTTGATAAATTTTCATCGAACAGTATTTAATGGATTTAGATACGACCTTAGCGATTGAGCTGAGTTATTCGTTTAGGATTTAAAAGAGAAAAATGAAACTGGACATTGGAAATACGATGCAAGTTTTTTCTTTTTCTGGATGCGTGTTTATATGAATGATCCTACTGGGATTCCATGTTCATATCTTCTCGTTTCCTTGCAGAAGTCCACTTCTCAGCGTATACGCTAACATGTCCGTAACATGTAAGGTATGCACAATAATATTTTGTTTCAATACCACAATCTGGGCTGACGATCAAGACTCACTTATTTTTATTGATATTATTTATTTGCCTATTTATTTTCTCATTCAGGAATATTACAATCCTAATCAGTCTATGTTGGAGTTGGTTTTTGCACCAGCGGAGGAATGGATCTCACGAAGTAATGAAGAAATCGAGGCCACTATGAAGGAACTCGTCAAACTATTTCCTGATGAAATCTCCGCTGATCAGAGCAAAGAAAAAATATTTTAATACATCGATATTTTCGTGCATCAAAATTTCAATGCATTGGTTCTCACAAAAAATTGATGCATATAATCTAATATTTTAATACATCCATTGTGTCGTTGTTTATCGATTGACCATTCTAAGGTAATCGACATATTGAATTGGGATTATCGAAGACATTTCCCATCCTTTGTATCGTTGTTATCGTTTGGCCGTTCTAAGACAATTGAGGTATTGAACTGGGACTGTCGAGGATGGATCCCATCCGTTGATGTCGTTGTGTTCGATTGGCCATTCCTAAGGCAGTCGAGGTATTTGAATTGGGACCGCGGAGGACGGTGCCCATTCGTGAGTTACTGTTTTCGTGTTGGCCGACTCAAGGCAGCACACTATTATTCTTGTAAATTCGGTAATCTTGGGATCGTTGCCATTTGTGATTAATTGTATTTTGGAGGCTAGTCTCGGCTAGTGCTTGATGGGTAAGTTTGGGGCTTGAACCTTCGCGGTTGGTTTCCCAACACCTACAGTTCAGTAGGTCACGGTCACTGGGTGATCTCATTATGGGCAAGTCTGGGGCTTGAACCTTCGCGGTTGGTTTCCCAGCACCTGCAATGTAACACCCCCATGATTTACGGAGATATTACAGCGCCGTAGATCCTTTTTGGAGGACCTACCAGGCTTAGACCCAAATAAAACACATTATATACGACAAACATAAATGTTCATACATTCAAAACCAACTTCAATTTCAACATAACATACATCACAATACCAAACAACATATCATCCCGAGGAATCATAACCAATATGACCGTTCACCACGGGAATACAACAACATCATTAACCATTAATAATGACATGACATACAACACCTTTGGGCGAGTACAAAACCAAAACACGACTTTGACCATGACCATATGACCATCATCTCAAAATTATGCACGTTATCTATGCTGCCCACCAAGCTCGTGTCCGTCTGTGCTAGTCCTCCCACCTGACTGCATCAATACACAAAAGTATATCCACCCCAAAAGGGGTCGGCAAGAAGCCGGTGCAAGTACAATGATTGTAGAATATGTACAACAAGTGAATAATCAACAAAACCACAGAAAATCATAGTGCCATCACGGATATTCCTAATACCACATCACAGTCATCATCACAAAACAACCTCCCGAGCTATACTCGCCTGTACCTCTCGGCAAGATACACACCCCAGAGACACCTCGTCAGGCCCTCCCCGGTGTATAGCCCAACCGAGTGATCCGTAGGGATACGCGGCCACCGACCCAGTGGGACCCTCACCGTTTTACTCGCTCACACACTCGATCAACAATTTGGCACAAATTCCATTTTTACATATTCACACGATGTACAATAAACACAATCAAAGTACTTGCCTCAATTTGAACGACACAAGAAACGGCGAACGGATGAATGTACGGTCCGAACTTCCTTCAACGATTCGATCCTAACACATCGAAATATGGAATCAAAACACACCACCACGGAAATGGAAGGGATTCCCTTCAAACTCTACTCTTAGGGACAAACTATCAAACACTACTAAGGCGGAGTTGTTCATACTCAAATCAATAGGTGGGAACTCCAAACGAAATCCGTAGACTTCAAGAAAAACAAGGGATTATGGTTTCACACTCATAATTTGACCCAATTCAAGGTTTAAAACGGACTAGAATGACGAGATCTAAACAAAACCCTCAAAATTCCAAAAACTAGGGATTGAACAATCTTACCTTGATTTGGATGATACACTGGATGAAATCTTGTTAGATTGAGCTTAGGAACACGAAAATGTTGTTGGATGGTGAAATCGGTGAAAAACCACGTCTAACTACACTCCAAATCGCCACCGGCCAAGGAAGAGGAAGAGGTGAAAAATGACGTTTACGGAACCTACCCCCATATATATCTTGGGAGGTATTAGCGCACGCTACGGCTACGAGCTTAGCGTGCGCTAACGAGCGAGCGGTGCACTGTTGAAGAAAAAGCGATCAGAACTTTCACCGAGCTCCGTAGCGTCTGTTGAACTATCTCGTTAGCGCGCTACCGATTGATACTAGCGCGCGCTAACTCCATCTGATGGCGTCGCTACACTGCAGTACTGCAGTCGAAACGTTCTGTCCTCACCGACGACATCCTAGCGCACGCTATCATACAAGTAACGTGTGCTAGTACATCGAAATAGCGTCGTTAGTCCGTCCCATAGCGTCTGTGCGCCTCATTCGAGTCGAAAGCTTCTTGTCGGTAGACTGCACGCTATTGCACAAGAGTAGCGTGCGCTACTCGAACACAGTTAGCGTGCGCTAGACATACAGTCTTAGCGTGCGCTAACTGCTATTTTCCAAATTTAAATTCGCAAGAAGTCCGGCTAAAACGAGCACAATCCGAGAATCACGGAACCCAAAAATAATCAGCCATCAATATGCCAAGGTCAATCATCAATATATACGGTCCAAATAACCACAATACCACAAAATACATCCAAAACAACACTCATAAAATACACGGGTATTACACCCTTACCCCCTAAAAAGAAGTTTCGTCCCGAAACTTAAGATACAAAAAGTTCGGGGTATCGGGCACGCATACTCTCCTCGGTCTCCCACGTGGCCTCCTCAATTCCATGCTTGGACCATTGGACCTTTACTAACGGAATCACTTTCCGTCGCAATTGTTTCACTCGTCTCTCTAGTATGGTTACCGGTTGTTCTTCATACGTAACATCATCACTAATCTCAATCTCTTGATAATCAATAACATGGCTGGGATCGGGAACATACTTACGCAGTTGTGAAACATGAAACACATTATGAACATGACTAAGCGTCGGAGGTAATGCTAGTCGATAAGCTACATCGCCTACCTTGTCCAGGATCTCGAAGGGGCCAATATAACGAGGACTAAGCTTCCCCTTCTTACCAAACCGAAGAACTCCACGAGTCGGCGATACTTTCAACAACACATGGTCTCCCTTTGGAACTCTAATCGGCCGACTTAACGTCGGCATATGACTTTTGTCGACTCTGAGCAGTCAACAACCTTTGCCGAATAATTGCGACTTTTTCCCGAGTTTGAACCACCAAGTCCGGTTCTACTCCAAGTAACTCGTACGGCTCGTCCCAACAGATTGGCGATCTACAACGTCTTCCATATAATGCTTCAAACGGGGCCATCCCAATCGAACTATGCCAACTATTATTGTACGCAAATTCAATCAATGGTAAATGAGTCTCCCAATCTTCTTTCCAATCCAACGCGCAAGCCCTCAACATGTCTTCTAGCGTTTGGATCGTCCTCTCTGACTGTCCGTCCGTCTGGGGATGATAAGCGGTGCTGAAATTCAATTTGGTACCGAGTGCTCGATGTACTGCTTGCCAGAAATGCGACACAAAACGCCCATCGCGATCAGACACTATACTCTTTGGGGTATCATGGAGTCTCACAATCTCCGCAATGAATAACCGAGCTAACCTCTCCGGTCCCCAATTATCTCTAATTCCCAGAAAGTGTGCGGATTTGGTTAGCCGATCAACAATTACCCAAATCATATTCACTCCAGTTCGCGTCTTTGGCATTCCCACAATAAAATCCATCGCTATATCTTCCCACTTCCATTCCGGAATTGGTAGTGGTTGCAATTTACCCGCAGGTCTCTGATGTTCCGCTTTAACCTGCTGACAAGTCAAGCATTTCAACACGAACTCTGTTACATCTTTCTTCATGTTCGACCACCAAAAGTTTTTCTTCAAGTCCTTATACATTTTACTCATACCCGGATGAATCGAGTACGGAGTAGAATGTGCTTCATTCAAAATTACCTGTTTGAGATCATCTCGATTAGGTACACAAGTTCTGCCTCGAAATCGAAGAACTCCGTCTTCATCGATTAAGAATCCAGGAGCTTTTCCTCTAACACTGTCTTCCCAAGCCGCACAATTGAGAGATCATCTAAGCTGCTTGGACTTAATATCTTCCATTACGGAGGATGTAATCTCAAGGAAACGCAAATCGCCCTTGAGTTACGTGAGGCCAAACTTCAATTTCCATATCAATCAACTCTCGTCTAAGCTTCGGTTGAATGGTAAGTAGTTCCAACTTTTGCAACACGGTGACTTGCGGCTTAACGCATCGGCAACGACGTTTGCTTTACGGATGGTAAAGAATGTCAAGATCATAATCTTTAAGCGATTCCAACCATCGCGGCGACGCATATTTAGTTCCTTACTGCGTAAATATGTACTTCAAGCTCTTATGATCCGTATACACTCGACAAGAAGAACCATACAAGTAATGCCTCCAAATTTTCAACGCAAACACCACGGCTAACTCAAGATCATGAGTAGGATAATTCATCTCGTATGGCTTTAATTGTCGAGACGCATAAGCCACTACTCTCTCATTTTGCATCAATATACATCCTAATCCTTGTTTAGAAGCATCACTATAAATAACGAAACCTTCCGTTCCTTGTGGTAAGGATAGGATCGGAGACGTAGTCAACCGCTTTTCAATTCATCAAAACTCTTGACACTCATCACTCCACTCAAATTTCGTGTCTTCTGATAATAGGGTGAGCGGTCGAGCAATTTTCGAGAATCCTTCAACAAATCGACGATAATAGCCCGCTAATCCTAGAAAACTCCGAACTTCCTTAACATTCCGTGGAGGCTCCCAAGCTAAGACCGCTTGACCTTTTGAGGGTCTACACGAATACCATCTACTGAGATGATGTGTCCTAAAAGAAACTTCTTTAAGCGAACTCGCACTTAGAAAATTTAGTATAAAGCTTATCAGCCCTCAAAATACTCAACGTGATTCTCAAGTGTTCGGCATGCTCCGTCTCACTTTTGGAATAGATTAATATATCGTCGATAAACACCACTACAAATTTATCGAGATATTCGATAAAAGTTTTTTTCATAAGTTGCATGAAGGCCGCCGGAGCATTTGTTAAACCGAATGGCATAACTACGAATTCGTAATGCCCATACCTCGTCCAAATGTCGACTGGGAATATCCGAATCTCGAATTCGGAGTTGGTAATATCCCCGACCTCAAATCAATCTTGGAGAAAACCGTAGCCCCTTGTAATTGATCAAATAGATCATCGATTCTTGGCAACGGATACTTGTTCTTAATAGTGAGTTTATTCAACTCACGATAGTCAATACATAGCCGTAAGGACCCATCTTTCTTTCGTACAAACAATACCGGTGCACCCCATGGAGACACACTAGGCCGAATATAACCTTTGTCCAACAATTCACCCAATTGTTTCTTCAATTCTAGCATTTACGATGGGGCCATTCTGTATGGTGCCTTGGATATTGGCGCCGCATTGGGCTCTAGTTCGATGACGAACTCTACTTTACGATGTGGTGGCAATCCCGGCAAATCATCCGGAAATACGTCTGGAAATTCATTCACAACTGGAACAGAGGATAATTGTACCTCGCTAACTTCCGACTTCAACGCGTAACACCAATAACTGGTACAACCTTGTCGCAATAATTTCATCGCCTTCATGGCTCGAATAATCTTCCTGTATACCGTGTTTCGCCTACAAAAACGTGTTCAGTACCATCCGGCGCGACTATTGAAATTATCTTCCGACGATAATCTACTATCGCTCCATGCCGATTTAACCAATCATCACCGAGGATTAAATCCTCTCCCATCATATCGATCACAATCAAATCGGATGACCAATCTTTACTGCCAATGGTTACAGGACAATTGGCGATTTCTTGATCCCCAACTATCCTTTCCCCACTTGGCAACCCAACAATAAAAGGTTCACATGTAGAGAGACCGTCTAGGCCCAAACGATTCACACAAGACAATGATATAAAAGAATGAGTAGCTCGAGAATCAAACAATACATCTACCGGTGCATCGAAATATAAACAATACCCGACGTAGTGGCGGTCCTACGTCATCACCCGCTTCATCTCATACATCGGGTGGGGTGATCCAATGCTAGGTGCATCCTTATGCTCGGTTTTACCTCCGCACCGCGCGTCCGACACTCGGAGTTGGTGACCATGAATCGTGCCCGGGTAGGAGACTGTTTAGAAAATATTCGCCCACCGACTCACAATATAACGCGCGATGACCCCGCTTCCCACACTTAAAACAATCAATGGGGCGAGAAGTGCCGAGAACCGACATGCCCGGATTTACACAATTAAAACAAACCTCGGCATTCCTCCACTAGCCGAGGGGAACCGGCGTAAGATTGCATAGAAGATTGAGGCCTACGCGATCCACCGCCTCTAAACTACCGGAAAATTTTGGTTTCTTCGAGCTCAAAGCTGGAACCGAATCGACACCATCTCATAAGCAAGTGCTCTATCACGATATTCTCTCAAAGTAGTACACCCAAGGCCCGCCATATACTTTCGGACCTCCGGTTTCATCCTTGCATCGAAATGAAGTATTTTGTCTATCTCATCCTTAACTCGATCTTGGACATACACTAACGCTTGTTGTATGTCTTGATTGCTTCGAAATAGGAACATCTTCGGGTTGAGCTCAAGAACTCACGACTCTTGCTAGCCGAACTTGGACAATACCGAGCTTCCATCAATTCTTTAAATTCTTCCCAAGTGACATCACGGTCCTTGGGCTTAACATTCGCCACCGGTCCAAGCGTCATCAATGCCGATATTGAGCAATCGGGACTCTCTTGGCTTCAGGACAACCAATACCGTCAAAGATCTTCTCCACTCAACTAACCAATGATCCCAATTGTTCGCATCACCGAACCATCGAATGCAGGAGGGTTCATCTTCATAACTTCTTGAAGCCATCGATCCTCAACCGTCCCCGCCAAGATTAATATTACGCACCACTTGTGCGGTTGGTGCACTTGTGTTACAACTTGTTGAAGAACGTTAGGCACCTCGGCCTCCGAGCCTCCATTCGAACCTCCCGAAGGAATCGGGTCCGACCTAGTCGCAGAGCGAGATGCCGATTCAAACGGACCTCTCGGACTCGACACTACCACTGCCACGGCCTCTACCACGACCACGTTGACGGATAGCTCTACCTCTCGGCATCTTGAAGAGTAAGAATGATTCAACATGGAAATGATTACAATAATAGATTGCACAATATTAAGGTAATTATTTCCGAAGGAAAGAAACAACCAACATCCGAAGAGTCTTACAACACAGGCAACACGAGGTGGTAGCATGCCAATGATATCGTAGATAACAACGACTCAATTTAATAGACCCAAAACACCGACCTCTAGGTATCCATAAACCTAGGCTCGATACCATATTCGTAACACCCCATGATTTACGGAGATATTACAGCGCCGTAGATCCTTTTTGGAGGACCTACCAGGCTTAGACCCAAATAAAACACATTATATACGACAAACATAAATGTTCATACATTCAAAACCAACTTCAATTTCAACATAACATACATCACAATACCAAACAACATATCATCCCGAGGAATCATAACCAATATGACCGTTCACCACGGGAATACAACAACATCATTAACCATTAATAATGACATGACATACAACACCGGACAGTACCCGCGCGAGTACAAAACCAAAACACGACTTTGACCATGACCATATGACCATCAACTCAAAATAATGCACGATATCAATGCTGCCCACCAAGCTCGTGTCCGTCCTGTGCTAGTCCTCCCACTGGACCTGTACCTGAATACACAAAAGTATATTCACCCCAAAAGGGGTCAGCAAGAAGCCGGTGCAAGTACAATGATTCTAGAATATGTACAACAAGTGAATAATCAACAAAACCACAGAAAATCATAGTGCCATCACAGATATTCCGGAATACCACATCACAGTCATCATCACAAAACAACCTCCCGAGCTATACTGGCCCTGTACCTCTCAGCAAGATACACACCCCAGAGACACCTCGTCAGGCCCTCCCTGGTGTATAGCCCAACCGAGTGATCCGTAGGGATACGCGGCCTACCGGACCCCAGGGGACCCTCACTGGTTTTACTCGGCTCACACACACTCGATCAATAATTTGGCACAAATTCCATTTTTACATATTCACACGATGTACAATAAACACAATCAAAGTACTTGCCTCAATTTGAACGACACAAGAAACGGCGAACGGATGAATGTACGGTCCGAACTTCCTTCAACGATTCGATCCTAACACATCGAAATATGGAATCAAAACACAACACCACGGAAATGGAAGGGATTCCCTTCAAACTCTACTCTTAGGGACAAACTATCAAACACTACTAAGGCGGAGTTGTTCATACTCAAATCAATAGGTGGGAACTCCAAACGAAATCCGTAGACTTCAAGAAAAACAAGGGCTTATGGTTTCACAATCATAATCTGACCCAATTCAAGGTTTAAAACGGACTAGAATGACGAGATCTAAACAAAACCCTCAAAATTCCAAAAACTAGGGATTGAACAATCTTACCTTGATTTGGATGATACACTGGATGAAATCTTGTTAGATTGAGCTTAGGAACACGAAAATGTTGTTGGATGGTTAAATCGGTCGAAAACCCACGTCTAACTACACTCCAAATCGCCACCGCCGAAGGGAAGAGGAAGAGGTGAAAATGACGCTTTCGGAACCTACCCCCATATATATATCTTGGGAGGTATTAGCGCACGCTACGGCTACGAGCTTAGCGTGCGCTAACGAGCCGAGGGCGGTGTTGAAGAAAAAGGCGCCCGTAACTTTACGCCAGCTCCGTAGCGTCGCCTGAACTATCTTAGCGCGCGCTACCGATTGATACTAGCGCGCGCTAACTCCATACGATGGCGTGCGCTACACGCAAGTACTGCACCCGTAAACGCTTCGTCCTCACCGACTGACGACATCCTAGCGCACGCTATCATACAAGTAACGTGGCGCTAGTACATCGAAATAGCGACGTTAGTCCGTCCATAGCGACGCTAACGCCTCATTCCAGAGTCCAGAAAGCTTACTGTCCAGCGGGCCTAACGCACGCTATTGCACAAGAGTAGCGTGCGCTACTCGAATCTGGTTAGCGTGCGCTAGACATACAGTCTTAGCGTGCGCTAACTGCTATTTTCCAAATTTAAATTCGCAAGAAGTCCGGCTAAAACGAGCACAATCCGAGAATCACGGAACCCAACAATAATCAGCCATCAATATGCCAAGGTCAATCATCAATATATACGGTCCAAATAACCACAATACCACAAAATACATCCAAAATAACACTCATAAAATACACGGGTATTACATGCAATTCAGCATGTCACGGTCATTGAATGACCTCATTGTGATACGGCTTTATGCCATGGCTTCGGCCCTCTACGTGCGGATACCGTCGCGTGGCCGGCTCTCATTGTGATACGGCCGCGCGTGGCTTCGCCCTCATTGTGATATGGCTTCGTGCCGTGGCTTCGGCCCTCATTGTGATGCGGCTTCGTCTTGGCGCTTCGCCCTCGATGATAATCTGACTTGCTTTGACTTCGGGCCATTGTGATGATTGGAAACTTCGGCTGAGTGGTTTTCAGACCATTGTGATATTGTGGCAGCTTTGGCTGAGTGGATTTAAGCCCATTGTGATGTATTGGTATTTCTGTTGGAGCCTCCGGACATTGTGATTCGTATTTATTTCAGTTCTGGTTTGGTTTACCTTCGGGTAGTTCATGGTTGATTTCTACATTGATTATTCACCGTTGGGCACTTGTGGTCTAACCTGTTGAGCAGGTACCGATCGTATGCCGCGGGCATAGTGTTTTACGAACATCTTTATTTCATTTTATCCAAAATTGGGTGTTTGGCTCCGGTAACTAGTAATTAATTATATACCATCAGGGGTAGTGATAGGAAAGGGATAAAGGTAGGAGGTATAGACTCACTACACCATCATGACCAATTATACCCAATCCTTTAGTATATTCAAAATATTACTTTATCTTTATCGTGGGCGGATAACGGGAATCGGACTCACATCTTTTCCTTGGCAAAGAGAAATTTTACCATTAAACTATATCCACATTTTTTATTCATGATATACAATATATTCATACATATATTATCATATATATACATATTCTATTTATGCATTGTCGGGCCAGAGACTCTCTTTGTTTAGAGTAGTTCCAATCATTTTTTTAATCTAAAATCTACTTAATATTATATTGTATTTTTTATAGAAGAAGTTTGAACCCCTATAATTTTGAGGAGCATTTCATTTTTGGATCTAGGACCAAGAGGTTCAATAGATAAGAGAATTATGAATACCGACCAGAAATACTAACCCAATCCATAATGATGTATCGGCAAATACAATATTTGTGTTACTTGATCAACCATCGGGAGAAGCAAATACGACGGGTATGCTAATCAATAAGATTGATGAAGTAGCAATTAAAACAGTTAATTGGAAAACAAGAGTCATGCTTTTTCTACTCCAAGATACCAACAAAGACACTATACCATTTGATACCTCTATCAGCCAAAAACTTCTAAGAAAATACATCATCAAGGGATCTTAGTTTACCATAAATCGATTGTACTTATTACTACCCTTTTGACTACTCTATTCGTACATGAAGTAAGGGGAAATTTTATTTTACAAATGAAAATGTTGTATTATATCTATGTACAGATAGATCGGTAGATTCACACCTAAGATCTTTTGACCGCTAGTAGTGGTATCCACCCCCTATCGCCCCATGTTATATTCGGAGGAATTATTTTTTCGGAGAGATGGCTGAGGGGTTTAAAGCCCTTGTCTTGAAAACCGGTATAGTAAAGAACTATCGAGAGTTCGAATCCCTCTCTCTCCTTTTTTGTTCATTGAATAGAATTTTCTACATTGATTTTGCCCGGATTGTCCAAGTAAAGGGAATGGTTCGGTTATCCCACCTAGCCAAGCTAGAAAAATAGGTTAGATAGAAATGAGTTGAAAAAATAAATAAAAGGGAATACTTTGTCATTCCTATTTTAATCCAAGCCTTAGATCTCCTGTCTCGTGTCAATTAATAGGGGTCATAGAGAGAATAGGCTCAAAATCACGATCAATTCCTTTTTCAAATCTTGTCGCAGCTGCACGAGCCCTTCCCGCATGTCATAAATGACAAGAAGAATCTTAAAACAAAATGGGAAGTAGCTAACCAACTTCTAGGAGAGACATAATTGACGGCATTAATCTCGGTAGCTACGCCCCCTATAGAATTTAAAGAATCTAAAGGAGCATGAGTCATATATTCTGCGGAACGCCATGCTTGTCAAAGTTGTATGTCTTTTTTAAGCTACTCAAGGCCAACTCATTTTGACCTCTTAGAGGTTCTAACCAAGGAGCACGCAGATCCCAAAAACACATAGTTTCTCCTCCAAAAATAACTTCTCCGATGGGGGATTAAATATTTACCTAAACCAATAGATTCATAAAACTCGCTATGATAAGCGGTATTATTGAACCAGACAAAAAACAAGCAATTAAATCAAAGTACGGGTAATTTAAAGCTTCTAAACTATAAGATAGATAAGCTTCCCGAGACCATGGTTTATTGGTCACGACCATCTATAGATAAAGTTCCATTAAAAGGCGTTTCCACGTGGTAGAACCTCCTCAAGGAAAGGTTTTCATGAGGCTAATCTTGAGCCGCCATCCAAGCACGAATACCTGCATTTAATATAATATTTTTGATGTAGAAAGTCTCAAATTTCGGGTCTTCCGCTACGCAAATTTCCTGAGAAACGAAGTCACAGGCGTGTAGATTCAGGGCCAAGCCGACTACTCCAAGAGCGCTCATCTATAAAATGGTTACTTGCACAAATAACATAAAGAAATGTAACTAACGTTTATTAGAAAAAGCAACCTCAAAGATTTAGGACCAAAGGCGGTTAGCAGTAACCATTGAATAAGTTTCTTCGGATTGTGTTGGGTTAAAAGCACGGAATTTATTTGCACCATAACCATCTTCAAATAAAGTTTTTTCTATGGTAGAACCATGAATAGCGCATAGCAAAACAACCCCCAATATGCCGGCAACTCCCATCATATGAAATTGATTTAGTGTCCAATTATGAAATCCTTGGAAAAGAAGATGAATCGAAATATAGCTCCTACACCAAAACTAGGTGCAAAAAACCAATCAGACTGGTCTAGCGGATAAATCAGGAATACAGAAACAAAAATAGCAATTGGACCAGCGAATGCGATTATATTATAAGGTCGCAATTGAAAAGATCGAGCAAGCTCAAATTGATGTAACATGGAATCTATTAATCCGACCATGCAGAGTAACAAAAGTCCACAGACTGCCTAGTTGACACCAACGTGTAAAATATCCTTGCGCTTCAGGACCCCATAGTAACAATAAAGAATGTCCTAAACTACTAGCAGGAGTAGAAACTGCAGCCGTTAGGAAATTACATCCTTCCAAATAAGAACTGGCCAATCCATGAGTATACCATGAAGTTACAAAAGTTGTACTTTTCGAAAGGAAGAGTGTAAAAATTTTTTTCCTTTCCGCAGGGACCAGGAGATTGGATCTAGCCGTAAAAAGATGGTATAAATAACTCACTTCTTGGTCTTCGACCCCCTCAATCACTACGAATGCCCCCGATCAGTGCAATGATTTAATTCACGAGCGAGGTCTCTCGTTCAAGTCCAGGATGGCCCAGCTGTGTCAGGGAAAAGAATAGAAGAAGTATCTGACTACTTGATGCATGCCCCACTTGGCTCAGGGGGATATAGCTCAGTTGGTAGAGATCCGCTCTTGCAATTGGGTCATTGCGATTACGGGTTGGATGTCTAATTGTCCAGGCAGTAATGATAGTATCTTGTACCTGAACCGGTGGCTCATTTTTTCCAAGTAATGGGGAAGAGGACCAAAACGTGCCACTGAAAGACTCTACTAGATTAAATTATGAGGTTGTATGTTATTTATACGGATAATGCCGAAAATAAAGCTATGCAATGGGACAAAAATGATCGTGACCAGGCTTGAAACCTCACATAACTGAAGCAGAGATCCTCACCGAAGTAATGCAGGGCACAAAGCGCTTATTCACAGGACGTCACTCAGGCCTTTTGATCCGAGATAAATTCACAAGAAGATGATTCCCCCTCATTGTGTCGTCTGCAATGACAATAAACAAGCGTCCAGGCCAGTCTTTCTCTCACAAGTTGGAATATTTCTTAAAAAACCTATTTTCTGTCATGGCCAACTCTATGTTGCTCTGTCAAGAGTCAGGGCTGGGGGCGGGGCGGTTTGGGGCGGGGCGAGAGTGTAACCGCACCCGCCCCGTATTTTTTGTGCGGTGCAGTTTTATGCGGGGCGGGGCATTTTTACAACTTAAAACCGCACCGCGCCACACTTTTCGCGGGGCAAGAAGGGAGCGGGGCGGGGCGGGGCGGAGTGAAATAGGATTTTGACTATTTTTTTTGTTTTTTATCTTGTTATATGCGGGGCGGGGCGGGACGAAGCAGGGCGGGGCGGGACGGATGAAATAATAATAAAACCGCACTCGTTTTATATTTTTTTTTGCGGTGCGGGTTTGATGCGGGGCGGGAAATTTTGATATATCAAACCGCACTTCCTCGCCATTTTTGCGGTGCGGGGCGGGACGGGACGTGCGGGGCGGTTTTTTTGCCCAGCCCTAAGGGACTCAAGAGCTTGATACACGACAAGAGCTTGATACACGACAAGAAGAGTAATATGTCCACGATATCGAACGTAGTATATAGAAGGGTCTTTCGTAATTTGTAAAATAGTTTCTTTAATTCATGAATAATTGATCACTTTATTCCTTTCTTTTTCGCTTAATCTTTTAAAGCTCAAAATTAGAATAATATTTGTTTTTATTTTTATAACTTAAATTACAGTCCATGCAACGCACAATAGACTTTACTTATATACACAATATCCATCTTAGGATAGTCAACAATGTTTTGCCTCTCGCCCCTCGAGAAATTTTTTTTACGCACTTTTCAGATGAAATGCCTAAAATCTCCTAGATACTTATAGAAGTGGACAATTCTCAAAATTTTTAACTTGGAAGAAATAAAAAAAATAAATTTGTAAGAAAAATAAAATCATCTAGTTATTTAAATATATTTTCTACAATTCTTGTGGAAAATGTTTTTTTACAAAAACAAATCCTTTTATGATCCAGTGAGAAAAATATTCTTACTTAAGATAATAATTTTATAATTGTTTACAAACAAAAAAGTTCTTACAACTTTTAACTTTTTTTGTTAAGAATAGATCATATCAGTTTCTTATTGTAGCATTTCGCATTAACGTTATTCAAAATTGTTCAGAAAGTATAAATTATATTGCAAATTCATAACACATTGTGTAATTGTGATTTTCTTAGTGGTTGTGTTCGAATCCCCATCCACCACACTACCACTACCAAGTAGTTTTTGTTAGTGCCAACACCAGGCTAGAGACACCATACGGCGACGAACAATCCTTCCCATTGTATACGAGATAACCTTTGCACATATCGTACCCACGGCCACAACTCATCCACTAATGTGAAAATTCAAACAAGAGCTCATCCGGCAGAAAATATTCATCAGTAAAGGTTCAAATTTTTATTACTACGTACACCCGGGGCCGGGTGTACGTAATAAAATATTTATCACCCTATATCCATTTCCAGACGGATCAAAGGGTGGTCTTCAAATTCAAAATCAGACACACGCGCGCGCGTACACACACCCAACCACCAAATCATCAAAAACAAAGTTGTAAATTCAAACATACACTCGAGTTTGCTGGGAATATCCTTGAACATAAATTTAAAAAAGAAAAAAGAAAAATTACATCGACAGTAGTTTGACGAAACATGGTAGGGAAGAACGAGTCGATTGCAAACGAAGACTTAAATCAATTATAAACCATATATTTTGGAGTTGCGCTAAATTTCTGATAGCCTTTGATCACTTTGTTCACAGCATCTAAGAAATCTTTCTCCGTCACAGTTTTCCTCCTCGCTCGAATAGCATACATTCCCGCCTCGGTGCAAACACTTCTGATGTCAGCTCCTGTAACAATATATAAAATTAATTATTATTTCTTAAGGGGAAAAAAATAAGGATAAGCGCAAATATTGTTCATCTACCGATACATCAGAAATCAAAATTTAGGCGATGAAATGAAAAAACAAACTTCGCGTATTCTTAGTAGAATAGAAAAACCTTTACCGGTTGAATTTGGGCAAAGCCGAGCAAGAAGCTCAAAGCGAATATCCCTCTCGCAATTCATTGTTCGTGTATGAATCTTGAATATCTGGGTCCTACTTTCCAGATCAGGCAGTCCAAATTCCACTTTACGGTCAAGCCGCCCGGGTCTTAACAGTGCCGGATCAAGAGTATCAGGTCTGAAATAATAGCACAACCATAATTTTTACAATACGCACAACTTGTTCAAAAGCCACTTAAAATCCAATAAACCAGGAAATAACAAGTGCCTATTGAAAAAGGTCAAAAATAACAAAACAAAAAAGCGACCCACCTGTTGGTTGCCATTAGAACTTTAATGTTTCCACGGGCATCGAATCCATCAAGCTGATTTACAATTTCAAGCATGGTGCGCTGGACCTCGTTGTCCCCACCCACACCATCATCAAACCGCGCACCTCCAATGGCATCCACCTCATCAAAAAATACGATGCATGCTTTTTTAGAGCGTGCCATCTGCCACGAGGAATAAGGGGAATATATTAATCAAGAAAACATAACAAAAAGTACCTTTGAACTTTGACCTAATAATTACAAATTAAGAACGGGAACTTCTGAAATTACAAATATATCCCTCATGTTTGATTCAGTGGTAGAATTAAGGGGTTAATTAAATCCAATGTTTTCATAATGTGAATGGGTCTTTTTGAATGTACAAGAACCCGTCATGCCTTCTAAATCATTCGTTTTTTTTTTTACTTATAAAGGGGTAAATGTAAGATAAATAAAATCTAAATGATACTTATTTGTAATTTAGAAAGTTAGTTGGGTTTCTTCCATAATTAGATCAAAGTCAAAACCCATTTATATATAAGATATATACATACTGATAAATAACCCATTAAGCAAAAGTATAAGATAAAAATCGATAGTGAATAAATATGATAAAAATTAAAAGAGTATCGGACCTGAAATAGTTCACGAACCATCCGGGCTCCTTCACCAACATACTTCTGGACAAGCTCACTTCCAATAACACGAATAAAGCATGCATCAGTTCGATTAGCCACAGCTCTAGCTAATAGGGTTTTACCAGTACCCGGGGGACCGTAGCACAATACACCTTTGGGAGGATCAATCCCTAGCTTCACGAATTTTTCAGGGTGAAGCATGGGCAACTCAACAACCTAGTTAACATCCAAGGAAGGTCATACTTTCACTCAGGAGTCCATTTATACGATCATTCAGACCAAAAAAAATGTATTTGTTAAAGATCATTGATCAGATATAACACACCTCTCGCATCTTTTCAATCTGCTCCTTACATCCACCAACATCGTTATAGGTTACGTCTGGTTTTTCCTCCACTGTCATCATTGTCACACTTGGATCGATTTTTGGAGGCAATGGAATCTGAATTTGATATTTATTTCGATCAACACTGCAACAAAATAATAGTGTCAAACTGTATATCGTAATGGCTTTGCCAAATATAACAGCAGTAATACGAAACTCAAGCTTTACTATATATCAAGCAACATAAATCTTCTGAAATTCTTTTCTATTCACACGTAAGGAAAAATTAATGATAAACATGAGTTCTTTCAGAAGATCATATTTTAATAATACCAAGTCATTATATACACGTAATTCAACGTTTGGTGCTTCTTCGAGTAACCGGTAGCATGCAATTTCTGAATTAGTACCCAAATGAAATATCATAAGCCCTTGCAGCCAAAAGACAAATTAAGATAGAAAAAACTTACCCAACTCTCATCCCTTCTTCAATATCTGTAGGCGAAACTTTATCACCTAAACCAACAACAAACTGCCAAAGAAAAATATGTGCATGAATAAAACAAAAAACCTATGAATCACAAATAAAGTAGACTAAACACACTAGACACATAGTGCCAGTTTAATGGAAATGAAGGAAGGGTGTCTAGCAAACAGGGAAAGTAGCATACCTTTGCAATTTGCTTCACATTGATTACATACTTTGTGTCTTCCGTGTTTGGATTAATGATTTTCGTGCATCTCGCAACCTACTCCCAACAACCAGTTATATGTACTACAGATAACTGATAAAGATGGACGAGATTAAATTTACCAATCAAACAAAGAAAATACTCTACCTGAAGTGGTTGTTCCTCCTGCATCATTTGCTTGTCAGATACGAGATCCCATTGGCTGGGCGCAGCTAAACCAGTATCAGATTCCTTGATACCTAACATGAGGAAAAAAATCAATGAATTAATGGCACACAAAAAAAAACATGAAATCTGCATTTCGGATGGATGGATATATGGAATATACAGCCACATCTGGTGCTAGAACAATAAATTAAACACAAAATTTAAACAAGAAAGTAACTTCTCGCTTTGATACACAAGTCATGATCGAAGTAAGTTGAGATATAAAAACAGGGACAAAAAACAAACCACATAAATCGTTGATCTTCTTTGCCATCTCCTTAATTTCCTTCTCGGCTTTCTTTATGCTTGTAGAATAAGGTCCCAAACCCTGCACATATCATTTCATTAACTTCAAAAGAAGCAGAACTTTACAACACTTCATGACGCTCGAGTGTATAACATGGAAGATATATCATTCTAAAACCCATACTCGAAAAAATGGAATGAACACAATACACATACTTTACAACGGCAACGAATTTTCCCATCATTAAATCTAATAACCTCCAATTAAAAGTAACTATTTCAAGCAAAAAATAAATCTAATGCATATATCCCAAAAAAACAAAGAAAAATACAAATAAGAAAAATAAGGGAGTTTAAGCCAAGAATAATCTGCTTCAAACTATTACCTATTCAATTTAATAAATAAAAATCACATTCTCCGCCTAAAAAAAAAAAATTGTTCCAGATTCAGATTACCAAAACCCAGCTAGAACTCATGCCATAACTAATAATAAATCTCCGAAACTTCACAGAACATACTTGACAATAGATACGAAAAACGGACCAAAAAAAGGAAATTTTATACTAAATTTAGGTCATGGAGAACAGAAAGAAAACACAGTACATAGGTCTTCAAGAGGGCAATATCGTCTTCATCGAGAGGCCTTGGGTTCTTCTCGTCCTTGATCTCATCCTCAGGTTCCGGTGCCATTTTCGAATTATTACTCGATCTGTTTTTTTTTTTTTTTTTTCGGATATTTGTTATGGAATTTCTTCTTATTAGGGGAAAGTTTTCTTGAACAAGAAGCCGAAAACGAGAGCAGTCAGTGGACTGATTAAATCTTTGTTTGTCACGTGCAGTCCACGTGTTTTTGGTTGCCTATTGCTTATTGGGCAAATCATCTCCTCCTTCCTCGGCCCAATTTTAAGAGACCCAATTGTTGGGCCGACTCACCTTTGAAGGGTTTTTTTGGCTATTTTTAACGTTTAATAATGGTTAAATTCATCATAATACCAAAATAATTATAAAAATCATGATTTGAACTGTTATCGTAATTAAATTATAATATATAAATGTTCAAATGTATTATTTCAAGTAATGAAATTATTAATTACAAGTATTTAAGAGTTTTGTCATTGTTTTTTTGGTATTGAATTTGTGTAATTAATTTAGAAATATTATATAAATATATAAAGAACCTTATTTTAATATGATTGTTATAATTCTTTCTTTCTTTTGAGATATAAACTAATGACTTGATTTTTATGCTTTTCAGCAAATCCAATCATTCGCTCTATCCCACTTGAAATTTCTACTTTAATGACGATACAACATTTTATTCTTATTTTTCAGTAAATGTACAACTCTTGTTAAACGAATAATCCCACTTTGTTTTTCATTTTCATGTCAAACAAAATACTAATCTTATTTACATAAAAAATATTATTTAAAAAATAATATATAATTGTTAATTAAATATTAATATTTTATCTTAAAACCTGAAAGTGAACCCTTATATCGGGTAATTGTTTGATAGGCTTTCAAGTGGGATGGTCATGGCATGGGAGAGTCGAATCAATTTAGCAAGTATTACGCCATTTCATTTAAATATATTGATATGTATAGTTGGGTATATATTACTGGAAAACAATACATTTTCTTGATAAATTCCCTACCAAATGTATATAACGTCTGTGAATACATGAATATTAAAAAAAAAGCCCAAAAGAGTCTACGAACTATGGAAACACGATCTAATTTATAACTAGAACGAGTTCCGTCTAGAATCCTGAACACGATTTTCAGGAGTGCGCTAGAAGTGGCGCCCATTTCAGCGATAGTCAGGGAAAAAAGATTGAGATGGTTTGGCCACGTCCGCAAGGGGCAGGCCTCTGCCCCGGTGAGGAAGATTGAGAGTTTATTGGTTGTAGGGGGAGGAGGAGAGGCAGACCGAGGAGGACGTAAGGAGCGGTTGAGATTAGATTTAAAGGCTTTAAACTTATCCGAGACCATAACTGTTGATAGGTGGGCTTGGAGGCGCCAAATCAAAGTTGTGAATTCTTTTTTAGGGAACGGTTCTGTAGTAGAGAGTCTCAGAATTGTGTTATCTCGGTTAGCTTTGACCTAGAGCATTGCATTTTTTTTATGTTATATTTTATCCTAGCGGCTTTTGCGTGTGGTTTATTTTTAAGAGGAAGCTGTGCGCGGAGTCAACTCCCTTTCGGTTAGAGCAGAGTTCATCGAGGGTGAAGTAGCTAAATTCCTCATAGGTAAGCCCCATGTAGATTAAGCCATGGGCTCAGGTATGATATTTTGAGCTTTTCGAATCATATGCTTCTTTGTATTTATCACTCAATATTTTGTTGTGCACTAAGTTAGAGGTCTTCACGGAAATAGCCTCCCTACCGTCAAAAGTAGGGGCATAGTTTGCGTACATCTTACCCTCCCCAGACCCTGCTCTGAGCGGGATATACTGGGTATATTTGTTTGGTTTGGTTTTTAGTGAGTTCTGCCTAGCACAAGTGGAAGCCCCAAAACACAGAAGAAGCTGAAAGATATGTCAAAGAAAAAAAGTGATTCTCAACTTCTAAGTGGAAAACAATAATCACACATTCAAAATTTAGATTCAATTTTACTGTTCCAAACATGTGTTCCAAATCCTATTCCATCCAATACATAGTCGCCACGTGTGCGGGTGTATTTTTAAGTTTTAAAGTTGTCATCTCTAATTTATGATCACATGTACACGTGGCGACTATGTATTGGGTGGAATAGGGCTTGGAACACATGTTTGGAACAGTAAAGTTGAACCCCCGACTTTCCAACAAAAGCATTGCTTAGGTCATACTCGCCGGTTATTCCTTGCGCAATTTTGCTCATTCCAGCAGTCAGGAAAGGTGGAGAATGCTCCTAAAATGCACATGAATACGGAAAAAAAAAAATTCATTCATCTTCTGCAATAAAATTTGGTCGTTGGCCTTGGCACAAGTATTCATCGCATAACGATGCTGATCCCCAGTCGTTCCGAAGCCGCAGAATATCCTCGGTGAAGGTAGATCCAGGAGATCCAATAAACACAGTGGACAAAGCGCATATAGCCTTATCCAGCATTGCTTCCACCTTCACCATGAAAATTAAGATTCTCCTGTCAGAGATATTTATGGTAGTAAAAGCAACAGTATTTCGAAAAAAAAAAAAAAAGCTCACTAATTCCGCCTTCCGGAGGAATACTTAAAAATTATGTTCGATGAGTTCCACTGGCAACTTCTGCCCTCTATAAAACATCATAGAAGCCCGAACCGGGCATATGGAATAGTACATTGGAATATTTACAAAAACTATCCTTGAGGATTAGCATAATTACGAAAAGAATCTTAGAATTATAAAAACTCTTCCTTGAAGTGTTGTTACAAGCACCCTTTTAAGGTTTGTACCCAAAAAGAAAAAAAAGAAAAATAGAGGGTCCAATTTGTACAAAGAGAAATACATGTCAAATAGAGTGTTGTTTGTAGTTAACCCTGAACATGTCTAAGACATCACGTTGCTATGCAGAAAGGTCAATATCAATAAGAGTAAGTCTCGTGTGAGACGGTTTTACTAATCTTTGATATGTAAGACTAATCTCCTGAAACCAAATTTTAGATTAGAAGTACCAAAAAATAGAAAACTCTAGAAAACTAAAATAACTAATATATACTACAAAATGAACCCTAAAAACTGAAAATGAATCCTAAAAACTGACAACAACAACAACAACAACAACATTACCACAATGCCTCAACGGCTCCCGCAAAAAGCGGGGTAAGGGGGGATCGGATGTACGCAGCCTTACCCCTGTCTTAAAACAGAGAGGCTGTTTTCAGATGATCCAAAATAAAAATTGCATCGAGAATTGCATGGAATGACTAGTACTCCATGAGAAAAAGAAGTGCAGCCAGTTTAGTGAGTCATTTTGTTTTATTCCATTATAATCCAGAACCAAAGAATAAGGAGTCTTTGGTTCCATTGGAGCAATGGAAGGAATCCTAAAAACTGAGGGAAAAAAAAAGATGGAAACCTAAAAGCAACCTACAAAACCCAAGGGAAAAAAAACTGAAAAAATCCTCCTAAAAACTTAAAAAAAAAAAAAAACAAGTAAAAAATTTAGAATTCAGACAGTCTGGCGGAAAGTAATCTGTAAGACGTCTTACAAGTTTTTACCTATCATTAGTTAGTATATTGATTCTTATCATGGCAAAAAGTTTCCTAACTATGGAAAGAAACATAACATGCTTTCGGAAAACCTGAATAAACACTCATACAAGCTGATTATAACATGGGATGCAGATTAATGAACCGAAAACAAAAGAAAAACTCACCTGAGAATCACCCGCGAGTCCGTGCCTGTATAATAAAGAATCCCACTTCTCAGCTACATTACTAGCTGGTCTTTGGACAAGTGGAACATTTTTCCCATTCAAGACAACAAGTGACTGCAGTAAACCAGTTTCGCTTTCTGCAGCATCTGTCGAAAGATATATCACTGGACTATTAGCCCTTTCAACCACTCTATTGATGCAATCTGCTGCTTGGGGAACAGGGAAAAAGCAACTCGGTTTCTTGGCATTACTGAAAAAAACGATGAACAAATTCAGTTAACAAAACACTATATGTAAAATAAAATTAGAAGGGGAAAAGAACGCAAGAATGAGAAAACACCAGAATTTCAAGAAACCATGGCGCCGAAAATGAAGAGCTATAAAGTCCTTCCCCAAGAATGTCTGAATAAAACGTTGAGCTGTGAGCAAAATAAATCGACTCGGCTCTATCAAAGTCTTACACTTATGTGCAATAGGACCACCTGGCTGCATCACCCACTCCGTCTCAATGTCGGCGAAGAACACATCTCCAATTGCAATAACATCATCATCAGAAGAAGAAAACGAAAACTTGTCCAATATATCTTGGACCGTCCGTTTTTTGGGATCCTTAACATCCTCCTCCCAAACAGACTCGATTTTACTCAAAGCAACCCCCAAATCCTTCAATTTCTTCACATGATCATCATCCACAAAACACGGCTGTGGGGATGAGAAATAACACAGAAACCTATCGACTTGCAGATGGTTCTTATTAATCTCTGCAAAATCCTCAAATGCCACCACAGCTTTCTTCCCTACACATTTATTGATATGATCTATATCTATGACCCTATTGAATTCATAATCGACTTTCGCGCTCGGAATCACCAAAACACGTTCAAGCAGAGCCGCGAAAAACATATGTTTCTCCAAGCAAATCAAGTGATTCGACATTTGTCCTGAAACACAAATAGCAAACAAATACTTGTTTGATCTAGGGTTCCATTCTTTAGTTCTCCTCTCAGATACTTTCTGATCCACTTTCGCACACCGACTCCAAACCAAAAGACTTGTGTTTGTGTAATTCTCATCAAAATCCAGGGATCTATTTCCATGCGGTGATAATAGGACCCCTTGAATTTGCTTGTTCAATGAAATCTGGCTAAAAACTCGAGTTTTCAAGTCTTCCAAAATTGAAGGTGAAACTAAATCAGCGTCATCATTAGCAGAAGTCGAATTTGCTATATTACTACTATTTACCAAGTGAGGTTCTGATTTATTCACCAATGAGGCATAATTCCACATCTTGCGAAGCTCAGATTCCTGTTGCTTAAGCAAATATAAAGCTTGCAATTCAGACTCGCGCATCCGACTAACTGGAAAATTATTATTCCCTACATCCGCAGTCCAAGACGTACGCGGCCGGAAATAATTGCTCAAATCGGTGGTAAAATACAGGACAAAAATCGACAAAATCAGAATTATCGGGAGAAAAATATACCGCTTTTTGAATCTGCCGGATGCACTGGAAAATGCGCTTCTAGAATCATCGCCGATTTCGAAAGTGGATCGATAATGGTGATCCAGGGGCTTGAAGCCATTTCTCTGGTTGCTGCTTCTGCTAATTAGATTTTCGCAGTCCTCGTTTTCGTTTGAAGATTCAGGTTGAATCATTTTTAGTCATATAAATTTGTGTCAATGTGAATGAAGAATCAATGAGATGGGGATGGAATAAGAAAACACGTAGTATCACATTAACTGTGTGATTTCTACGGTCCATGTGCCAGAGCGCGAGGACGGATGATCGGAGCGGACGGAGCAAACGGGACCCATGACCTGATTGGGCTTTGGAAAACGACCCAGGTTGATGAATTTATATAAGTTGGCCCAGCCAGCTACTAATTTTTTGGCTCGGTCAAGTAACTGTACTTTTAATTTCAAATTCATACTGAATATTAAAAGAGAGTGAGCAAAAAATTTAAATTACATGTGTTATCACCACATTATTTCTTTTTTTAAAAATCTTAAAAAGATGAATATTAGTTTGAGAGGGAAGTCAGAGGGTTATTCCATATATAATATCTACCAATTAACAATTTTCTCTCATTTTATTTCTTTTATTTTTAACTTAATAGTTTAAACAATTATAACTTTTTCGTATCAATTTTATTTTTGATAAAAAAATATATCAAATTAATTCTTACTTCATACTCTTTAGTTTGACATTAATATAGTGTTTGTATGTGTGTGTATATATATATATATATATATAAAGTAATTTAAATATAATAATGATATATTAGATGATTAAAATATTATCATATAAAAATATAAGAATAATAAAAAAAATATATATTTTGTTTATTTTCATACTTTTGTACTTCAACAGTTATTTGATTTTTCAGAATTATTTTGTTCTGATTCTAAATAAATAAAATAATTATAATAATGTCAAATCATATAAAAAAAATTATGTAGTAAGAATATGGGTTGGATACTTTTAATGAAAGTTGATAATAATAAACATAATTTAATTTATTATTTATAAAATTAGATATAAAACTCATATTATCCTACATAGGAAATAAATACCTATGCTTAATTAAATTATGGTTTTCCTATCATGTGCCCTTAGATTTAAAAATTAAAGCAAATCAAATAATAGTTTATATGCATGTGTGTATATTGGCTCATGTATATTTTCTAATAATCTTACAATATTATTAAAATTTAATTACATATTATTAATTTAATAAAATATTTAACATTTTACGCTGTGCATCGCACGAGAGGACATCTAGTAAAATAAATTATATAGATTTGATTACACGAAAAATTAGTGTTAATTTAATATTTTAAGATCGGTTAACACATTAAAATCATATAACAAGCATATTTGCGATATTTTTTTGTCGAATATTCTTTTTTTTTTTTGTGATTTCCATACGTATAAAAAATAAGATGGAATCCCAAAATTATTATCATCACAAATTTTTCCACCTACATGGTATAGGCGGGATGAGTGAGACAATTATTATAATATGACTGATACTGTAAAAATTTAAATTGTGGAATTGACTCTAATACGATTGATATTGTAAAACTAACATATAATTGTAAAATTGACGACGATACTGTAAATATTGAAAGCAATTAAATGAAATTATAATATTATAATAAGTCTGGATGAAAAATAAAAAACAAACAAGTCTATAATTATGTGAGCTAATGGGACAGTGTAATTTCAAGTGTATTCTACTACGTAGATGATGAACTATCCATCAATGTTATTAACTTGAAAATTGGGCATGTAATTTCTTCCTTAATAGGTCTACCATCCCCACATTGGTATGTAATACCTCTAAAGGGTTAAAGCAACAACTATTAGATAAAATATCCTAGTTTGCCTTTACTACCTTTTGCGTTAATTAGTCTAGCTTCTAATGTAATAACTCATTAAGTGTTACACCTATTTCCGGTTAACCAAATGCCATATTTGTTACCAAATAATTCAATCACCAAAAGAGGGTAATGAAATCTCTATGAAATAAGATGCGCAATTCTCTTATCTATTAAAGTTTGGTATGAGTTATATTAGAATTTAGACAATTCTAATGTTCCTATCAAACATTTCTCATTCATGAAAAGGAATAGGATTGAGTCTCACACTTCTTTCATGGAAATGAGACTAGGTTTATTCTCCTAGTAAAGTTGACTCTAGCCAAAAACTTCTATGGGTGTAGATCAATTTACCAATAACAGAATAACCCACGTTTACGGTTTAATGTTGCATTAATTCATTTAAAAGAATTTACAAAATTCAATTTTAGTATTTTCGATAATAAAATTTTTCAAGAAAATTAAATACCCATGGTAAATTTACATATAACCATTTAATTTTCACTCAAAACTAGGATCCAAATTGACATAGTTTTATCACATCAGTTGATCTGCTAGTGATGAAAGTATTCAATAAGGTATGAGTCGAACCTCAATTGCCAATATACACATTGCAATTCCTAGAAATGATGGGATTTACATATTTGCCAACTTCAGTTGCAATGTAAACATGTTTTATCCCCATCTCATGCCTTGAGTCCAAGCTCTCACTTTACTCAATTTAAGTCGTCTAATTAAAAAACATGTAAATTCCATAATTCCATTACCTCAGTTGATCCGCAAGTAATGAAAGTATGAATTTACATTTCCATTGTAATCTAGTCCAAGCTCTCACATGACCGGATTAACAACTTCAAGTGTTCTTTAACTAGATGGCATTGACTTAATTTAAGGGTAGTAATTTTGATGTGTGTAATCAAAAATATGTACAAAGATGTCATGCATTCATCTTGTATCATATGTTTCAAATAAAAAAACCTTTACTCATTAGTTTCTTTACATGAGCATAAATCAACAAAGTTTTAATTGAGGCGTTGAGAAATTACAACATTGCCTTAAGATGCTTCGTACATACGATGGCTGTACTTGGTAAGTCCAATTTTGACGCACAAGCGGGCGGAGAAACAAAGGTCAGTGCGAAACTTATTAAAAACCCGTTTCTCCTTAAACCCACCTTATAGTTTGTCAAAATTAGGTCCGCCGTTCGACCATTAAGTACAGTCTCTGTTGTAAAAATCGACCCAGGCGGGCGATTAATCCCCGCATAATCGTTGATCGCTCACTAAGCGCCTTGATTAATCATAATCGGCCTATTTAATCGCTTTGGTCAAAGATCGCTTAAAAATCGGTCAACAAATCAATTAATCGGACAAAATCGGTCTAATCGGACAAAATCGCTTCAAATTCGCTCGACAAAATCGCTTAAAAATTGGTCAACAAACCGATTAATCGGACAAAATCAGTCAAAGATCGCTTAAAAATGGTCGACAAACCGAGTAATATCTATGTTTGACTTTGAACTTTAAAAAACTATGTATTATGTTTATATTTGAACACTTGAAATATTTGAACTTTGATGTATAATATAATATAATATCTAAAATTACAATTTTCTGCATAAAAATTCCAATCCGATTAATCCCCGATTAATCCTCACCTAACCGATTAATCGCTAGGCCCTACCCGACCACCTCACTAGCGCCTAGCGATTTTTACAACCTTGAGTACAGTCACACCAATCAATTAAAAGTTTAAGATTTTTAAAGCTCAAAATAAGATTTCACCATTATTAAGTCCGGTTTGTAATTTTATTATGAAATTACCCTTTTGCTTACTATCATGTCACAAACATATATAAACAAATACGCAATTAAATAAAAAACTAAACAACTTAAATAATGTTCATGCTAAATAAATCAATTAACATGTATATATGATCTAAGACTCCCATTGGTTTCCAAACTAGGGGGGAGGGAGTGGGTTCGGGTAGGGTGATCGGGTACTTCTACCCGATCGGGTACACCGCCGCCGCTTAGTCGGGTTCATGAATCGGGCATAATTTTCGGCTTGTGAAGCCGAGTGTTTCAAGGGTGGAAGTGTTTGAATTTTGGACCGTTGGGGACTAGACAATGGTATTTTTGCTTCGTTTTTTTTTTGCTTCCTTCTTTTTTCTTGCAGGTTGCAGTTGGAGAAGACAGGTTGCAGTGGAGGACAATAGTTTTCTTTCTTCCTTTTTTTTGTTTCCTTTTTTAATATATAAGTAATTTATATATTAAACCTTATAGTATATATATATATATTTATATTTTACTTTTTCTAATTTGTTTTTATTTTTAATAATATGTATTTTTATTTTTAATGAAATGGTATGTTTTTATTTTAATATTGTATGTGATTTTATGTATTAAAAATATATATATATAAAAAAAAATCGGGTACTAGGGTACCACTCCCTCCACTTAGGATAGTGTTAGGGTAGAATTGAATAGTTTTGAGTTGGAGGGTTTTTATTGGATAGAGGTGATGTGGCACCTAGGGTATTAGGTGACCATTCTCTCCCCCCTAAGTACCAATGGACCACATTCACCAATAATTGTTAGCGTAAGTCCTACGATAATAATATACAGTAACACACATAATTGATTTACGTGAGAATCAATTTTTTATTACCAAACCATAAAATTGATAAGTTATATATTCTCATTCATAAGAGTGTAAGTTATTGATACCATTTTGCTTAAAAAGACTAAAATGTCCTCCAAAAAGGTGTTGATGTTGACTTTCCTTTTTTACGTTTTAGTGATAGATTTAAGGGTATTAATGTCTGTTGGTATCAAAAACTTATACTCTTATGAATGAGGATATATAACTTGTTACTTTTATGATTTGGTATTATAAAAGATAGAACCCTTGATTTAACATAACGATTCAAATGGGGTCTTCCCCAATTTTAGGTCTTCCCTAATTACATAATTAATTAATTTTTAGTAAATTAAACATGTCAAACAATTTATTACTAAAAACCCTAATTAATTAGTACAAATCGCATAATCTAGCATGTAATGCAATAATCACGTAACAATTACATCAAATTCATCATAATCCATGACAAAACATGCATTTTGTCATCATGGATTCCCACATAGCGCTTATCTATACTATATAATATTTATCCTCCTTAATTTAATGTGGAAGGAGGATTTAATTGAAACGTTTAATTGTAAATATATAAAGAGACTATTTTATATGTAACTTTTAATGTAAATAAACTAATTTAAATATAAAAATTATGATAAACATCACAATGCAAATGCACCTTCTAATACACAAGGTGATTAAAATGAATTTTTAAATGATAGTATAAATTACAAGATGGTTAAATTTTAGCTATAAAAACTTAGATACAATCGGTGCATCGCACGGGTTGAATAAACCAAAAACAACCCCGGAGCAACATACGGGTTAGTAAAGCCTCATTTCATATAACTAATTACATAGATTAAAATAAAAGGACAATAACAATAAAAAAACATATAAACTTCTCTAAACGGCATTTAAATTCTGCCATCTGCTCATTCAACCGTCTGCCCCAACATTACGTACAAAACACGTAGATATTCAACCAAAGATCGTGCATCGCACGGGTCGGATAATGCCTCGTTATAACAATAATCAAGTCAATGATCGCATATCAATTAATGACATATAACAAATATTCATTAATAAACACATAAAAAATTACATGAAACCTAGGGTTTCTACAAGTTTTACAAAAATAAAACCCTAATTTTAAGGGTATTCGACCCTAATTAAATAAAATTAGGGTTTACTAATTTTCAAAACCCTAGAAAACCATAACATGTAATAATCAATTAAGATCCAATTTTATGTGTTTCGGTAAATAATTACATAGTATTAACGGCTCATGATGCCACTGTTGGAATTTATTAATCATAACACTTATAAAATAAACAAGCAAACATCAAAGCATGCAGCGGAAGTAAATATCATAATACTTGTAATTATTAACCGAATTAAAAGAATATGCGTACCTTAATGATTTCTAGGGAAACAAGAAATCAAACAATCAAAAACCAATTAAACCCTAAATTAGGGTTTAGTAATATTCGACCTACACCAAGTCGAATGGGGAAAAACACAAACAAAAGTATGTTTGTTCTTCGTTCTCGTACACACGTATTACTAACGTTTCAATGAGAAAAGCTAGGTTCTTGAATCACAATAGATTTACCAAACACTTTGTGATGTTCAAGGTAATTACTCGCAAATCCCTTTCCTTGGGGCTTCACTCGTAGACCTATGAACAAGAAAGAAGAAGTTTGGCCTTCTATTGAAATCAAGTGTGTCAAAGGGATGAATACATGGGGATGTATTTATACCCTTGAGATCAAGTTTACAATGGTTTCCGATGTGTGATTCAATTGTTTGGCCATAAACAAGCCCAAGAGAGGATTTCTAGAACCTTCTCTTGTCTTGTTTCATTTTCTTCGTATCCCGTTGACATTTACCGATCGTTAGTCAATTCCATTAATTACCTAACGCTCTTTAGTCGTTTATTGTGAATTTAATAATTAATCATAACTTAATATATTAATTATCAAAACATTGAACCTCATACGTAATGTGTGCAATCCCGAAGTCTCGTGTTCGAATCCGGTCATACTATATTAATTTTTATCCACAAAACTAACAGGTTTGACGTCTTTCGCCTTTGAGCATTCTAAAATGGAGGATCTTTAAATCAAAACCAGCCCTGAATTCATGGTTGGTCATATCAGCAAACTCACTGAGGCCCAGCTTGAAAGGCTTGTCCATTTGGTTAACTCTCTGAGTATTGAACGTTGTACTTGAACACGTTGAATTAGTGTTCTAAAAATCCCCGCCTAGACCGATTAATCCTCCGATTAATCCCTAGAAGGTCCTCTATCGTTCCGATTATGGCCTGGGCGCTTGTACTGGGCGTTTGGGTGATTAATCAGTCGTCTAAATTTGTGGCCTATGAAGGCAAAGCTAAGATCTTATGAGTCTTATGGACTACTTTATAACTATATCAATATTTTAAATTTCGTAGCTAGGTGGACGATTAGGCAGATGCCTAGGCAGTTATACTTTTTAATTTTTTTTGTTTTATTCTAATAGTACTATAAATTCCTAAATTGAGATATTATGAATATTATAGACTCCCTTATATCTATATCAATATTTTAAATATAATATATAATTGATTATATATCTTTTAAATGATTAAATTTTAATTATTTTTAATTATTTACATATATATATATAATGTTTTATATATTAAAATAATTAAAATAATAATAAAAATATAAATTCGCCTAATCCGATTAATCCCCGAGTAATCCTCTGGGCGCTAGGCGTTAGCAATCCGAACGCCTAGCGCCTAGCGTTTTTTAGAACCATGCGTTGAATCGTTTCCTCTTTTCATTGAGACTGTGTAGTGGGACCTCCATCTTTCGTATAAGTCCCACAGGCTCTCGTCTGTGGCCAAGTCTCTTTCAGTGAAGTCATTGGAACTCGACACTGATATGAAAAGGGTAAATGAAAGAGCTATAAAGAAAAAGAAAATCTTCCCGATATCCATGTTTAGAGGAAATAGTTGAATGGTTTGATGTAGGAAATAAGCTTGTGTGAGTTTATATAGTGTGATTTACATCATTTTGAAATTTATTTTCATCAGATATAACTGTTTAAGGATAAAGTGAGCTATATTTGGGGAGCTAACTTTCTATATTTAGCTGAAAATTTGTCTGTACTAGGAAAAATACAGTGTAAAGACTGCATACCTGAGTTCATGGTGTGTGCTCATGATAACTTTCAGTTAGCCAACTTCTGGATAAGGATTTAAGTTAGTAGTGTAATGTCTATTGATGCCAATATATTAAAGGAACAGAGTAGCATATCTCTGTATAGACACTGTAGATCAAACATAAGGAGATAAAAGATATAAGAACTAGAAGCATACAGTTATGCTTGTTATACATGAACATTAGTAATATTCCCTGAAGGATAACAGTGCAAAGTAACATATATAAGTGCCACGTAAACGATACGACCATATGCACCATTAAAGACCATGTTTGCACTTTCATAAAAAAACGAGAGTATAGGGAGTCTTATTCTTCTAACACCATGTCATATTCATAAGCAATTAAATTTTACAAAATCGACTAAATACCTGAGAGGATAATCACTTTTAACGGAATACAACTGAAGAACAGCATCAAAATTACCTGAAATTGCAACTGCTGTCTCGGTGATACGATAAATCCCCCGAAATATGACAAACCAACAGGCAAATCCAAGAGTTAGCTATCTATATATCTCACGAGTCTCTGTGATACGACTAAACTACCCTAGAGTAGAACATGAACAGTCTGACAAATTAAGTTGTGATGTGACTAAACTACTACATAATATGATCAAACCAAAAGACATACTTAAGGTAGAGTATTATTGGCAACTTATATATCTCACGAGTCATGATACATAATTTTGTTTCCATGATGCATTAGCTACAGTAAAACAGATATACTTTGAGCATTCACTATGCATTATAAACTTCATATAACAAACCAATTGTCGATGGAATTCAGTTGTTATTAGAAAAGACAAGGAAAAATGTATCTTTGTATTACAGAAGTCATGTCCAGGTAAAATCCAGAAAATACAATAACAAGTTGAAGGCAAAGACATAAAGTATCGCATCCAATGATACAAGCATCTTGAGGTCACATGCTTAGGCAATAGGTTCACATTCTATGTTTTCTTGTAGCAATTGTTATAAATAATCAGTATTTAGTTCATCAAGTCACATAATTTGTTTCATATCAGTGTTTTATATATCAGGTTTCATCAAACAACCCTGCAAGGCTGCAATCCCCAAACCGATAATTCATTTTGATATTCATTGAATTAGATGTGGCTTACGAGTCCGGAGGTGGATTTGTATATCTTTTCTCCATATGGATCAGCCCATCCTTTACAATCTTCACTCACATTATTCCACCATAAAATTGGAATTGGTGGTACAGGATAATCGGGTTCAAAAAACTTGTACAAAATGATTACCATTAACTAATGCAATTGCTATATGTTGACGTTGTTGAAATGGAATTGGAGCTGACCTTAATGGCAAGTGTGTAAAACAACTTCCACTAAGAGGAGTAAATGCATGCAGCACAATATTATATCGTGTTGCAATGACAGCCCCACACATAATGTCCATCCAACTCCACTGTGGTGCCGGAGATTCGAAGAAATTTAGTGCTCGCATCATATTATCAGCAGCACCTCGTTCAAGAAAAACACGATCATAGAACTCCATATTTTGTTCAATTTCAAAGTAAAGATCTGCCCGAATCTGCTTCCAACCATCTTCTGAATTATACCCGACTTGTGCGGCTATCGCTATGTATCCGCAGTTACCATCCCCAAGAACATCAAGTGTATGACTGACGTGACTCCGATATGCACTTGGCATTTGTGTGATATATGGATCATTGATTCCTTTTCCTGAATTTAGTGTACGAGTGTTCGTAGACTCAAAGCAAGAGCGCATCCTCGGCTGACTTTGCTCTTTTTTACTAGGCCGACCTTTGTTTTTTTTGTTGTAAGGTGGTTCTTGATATTTGCAGTTAGATGGATCTACCATGTCAATTATTTTATCTAACATATGATATCTCATGGCTGGATCCATTTTATCCAACTGCTTTGTCATTCTATCGGGAGATCTCGCCCCATTTGGCAAAGCAGAGGTCATGGATAACCTTTTCCAGTGGCAGTGGATCTCGCCTATTGGAATTGACAAGAATTGTGACTGATAAAACGATAAGCGATGCTTACATGGCAAACCATATACAAATTTGAAACTACAATTACAATTGTCCAGATATTGTCCGTCGACCTTCTTCAACTCATTAGAGATCAGGTGGAGTGCCTCCATGGATATGCAGCCTAGTAAATTTTCGTAGATTTCATCATTAAAATCATGACATCTCATAATACCATCTGTAGGAATCGGTACACCTCGTAGAGAGAATGGACAACCTTTTTTTTTTGTACTAGTACGTCTTTTTAAAGTTTCTCCACTTTTTAAATATCTTGGTGGTTGATATTTTCCTCCCTTTTCACAAATAAGAGTGCATTTCGGGAGTTTGTTACCTATTTTCTTTGCGGATTTATCAATAACTATGACGAATCAATTTTTCCTTCCGGTCGTCCTCACCCAATCTAACATCTCATCTCTACTTTCAAAAATCTGTAAAAAAATAAAGAGTAAAACTGATTAAATGAGTAATATATATATACTAAACTAATTAAATGAAAAGAGCAAAACAAAATAAAATATATTTATACGAAAAAAGAGCAATATATATATATATATACCAAAAAAATGACGAAACACGAAAAAAAAATATTTACACGAAGTCGTACCTGATCAGTGGTAAATTCACACGACATGTTCCCATTATTTGCTGAATTATATTCTTCCATTTATTATAAACAGAATAGTGTTTCAGAAATGTGAACAAATAAGTGATATTACATGAGAAATTTAAGAAGAAAATATAGAGAGAAGATGAGTTATATTTCTTCTTCACTCCCTATTTATAGCCAAACAAGACTACTAAATAATAAAAATAATTGACATGACAATTCAATAGGTAGTATAGATTAGGGAACTATTTTGGTGAAAGACTTTGAAATGACAATTCAATATGTAGATATAGGTTAGGGAACCATTTTGTTGAAAGACTTTGAAATGACAACTCAATTGGTAGCTAATAATAATAATAATAATATATATCAAGATAATAATATATAATCTGAATAATAATATATATATTATTTGTATAGATGACTATTGATGTAGTGGAGGATATTGCAATTTGTTATTTGGAAAATGGTTGTTTTTGAAATATATGGAAAATGTTTGTTGGTGAATTTTGGGATAAACTCGGCATTTTCTTATAGGAATCGACCCACTGAATAAGAGTCACTGCTACGCGGTGAGGTCCGTCGCTTTTTGGCCAAAAAACGACGTTTGGGCCTCCGATTTTGCTTTTTTCTATTTTTAGGGACTTAATTGTAATTTTTTAAAAGTTTGTGTGGTTGTTATTAATTGCCGTGATTTTAACTCTAGCTTCCATAGGGTATATATATGCGTGTAAGGCATTTATTTCAGACGTTCAATGAATTGAAGTTTTCTCTAAATTTTCTTGAAATTCTTAGACCGGTTGAATCTAGATCCGTTCGAACATATTTTCTAAATATTTTTTTTAAATATAAATATATTGTATAGAAATAAATTTATTAAATAGTAAAAAATTATCGAAAAATATCAGTAAAAAATTGAAAAAAAATTAAAGTATTATATATATATATATATGTGTGTGTGTTAAAAAAGTGGGAGGGACAAAAAAACATTTTGGTCTTTTTTGTCAAGAGGGGGGATTAGCAGAAGTAGGGGTGGCAAATCGTGCGGGTCGGGTCGTTATCGGGTTGACCTGATAACAACCCGACCTGTTAAGGTCAAACCCGAACACGACCTGATAAGGATTCCCTAAATCCGAACCCGAACCCGACCTGATAAGGTCAAACCCGAACACGACCCGGACACAACACGAACACGATAAAAACACGATTGGATTGGTGTTGACCCGACACGATAGCAACACGATAACGACACGACACGTTAAAAACCTGTTTCAACACGATAATAACCTGATAACCTATAAATACTAACAAAAAAATGATAAAAAACAATAAGAATTATAAACCTCAACTAAAAGTCTAAAAGAAATAAATTATTAAAAAATTATTTATTAAATATTTATTAAATATTTATTTTTTTAATAAATATTTATTAAAAAATAAATTATAACGTTACAGAACCCGACCCGAACCCAACCCGAACCCGACCCGAATTATCGTGTCCTTATTGGGTCAACCTGATAAGAACCCGAACCTAATAAGGCTTGACACTAACCCATTAATTTCGTGTCGGTCCGTGTCGTGTTTTCGTGTCGTGTCGAAAATTGCCAAAGCGGAAGAAGGGGGTGGGGGGTTAGCATACCCCTTAAATGAAACTACGAAAATATTGACTTACATTAGTATCTTTAAACATAGACAACTTGGATCACTAAGGGGGAAAATAAATCATAAACAAAGCGATTACCTCAAATTCTTCCTCTTCAGGATCAGGTGAAGCCTTAACATCGAAAGACATCCCAAGCGGGTCAAACTCAGCCGATTTTGCATTGATGATCGAAACTTTCAAATGGGCAAGGGAACACCGGCCACCATCCTGCATAGCCTTCATAAGTGGAGCTGATGACTTTTACAAAGCAATTGGAACAGTAAGGGAGTTAGGTTATACTACAGTTTTAGCTTATCCTGAAGAAAGAACTGCAAATCCACTGAAATCTGCTGCGGATTATACCATTAGGATCACTAGCTTATTTATTGGAAAAGATTTGTTTTCTAGAACTGATAGAAGAACCCGATCTTCAGGTGTTCAAGTGCAGTTAGGTGTTCAAGTGGAATTGAAACATTTCACAATATCAACTCAGATTCAAATTGAAGAGTTAGGTGATGTATCCGGTGTTTATTGGGATGCGGTATCATGTAACATTCAAATGTCTTACCACAAAAAGGCCATAGATTACATGACAAATGAAGTGGAAACATTTGACACAAGTCCAACCAAAATTCATGTATATTGGGACTCAACAAAATTACCAGCTACTGAGCTTCGCAGAGTGATGGGTCCAACATACACAGAAACTTCACATACAAAAGAAGAAAGTTTAGAGTCATGTATGAAGCCTTAACATCTGATGGTATTACTTTCTTCTTTTGTATGTGAAGTTTCTGTGTATGTTGGACCCATCACTCTGCGAAGCTCAGTAGCTGAGTCCCCATATACATGAATTTTGGTTGGACTTGTGTCAAATGTTTCCACTTCTTTTGTGATGTAATCTATGACATTTTTGTGATAAGACATTTGAATGTTACATGATACCGCATCTCAATAAACACCGGATACATCACCTAACTCTTCAATCTGAATCTGAGTTGATATTGTGAAAGGTTTCAATTCCACTTGAACACCTAACTGCACTTGAACACCTGAAGATCGGGTTCTTCTATCAGTTCTAGAAAACAAATCTTTTCCAAAAAATAAGCTAGTGATCCCAATGGTATAATCCGCAGCAGATTTCAGTGGATTTGCAGTTCTTTCTTCAGGATAAGCTAAAACTGTAGTATAACCTAACTCCCTTACTGTTCCAATTGCTTTGTAAAAGTCACCATCTCCACTTATGAAGACTATGTAGGATGGTGGCCGGTGTTCCCTTGCCCATTTGAAAGTTTCGATCATCAATGCAAAATCGGCTGAGTTTGACCCGCTTGGGACGTCTTTCATATCAACTCCAGCTGAATATAATTCTTCTCTTTGTTCATCTGAAATATACCTCCCATTTGCACACGTGATTATTTCAGCGATTCCCGAATTCGGCAAACAGTTTTTCAACAATTCTTTCATGTTCTTAACTGCATCAGAGTGACTTATACCCCACTGTCTGGGGATCTGTGTATTCTCGAGATCCCATATTACACAAAGTGAGATTCTAGGATTTTCCATCTGCCTGCTTGTAGATATATAAAACTAAAGCAAATTAGAGCATTAACGTATCATAATGTTGCAGTATCTAAAGCAAATTACATTTTCTTTTGAGAAAAGCATGAGAATTAAGGCTGAGATTACATATACTTTCTAAAACAGATCAGATAAACACTCCGAAATATGTAACTCGCAACCTCATAGTCCAAACTACTTATTTCAACCAAGAACAGCAAACTAGTAGTCTGAAATAAGCAAGTAAGCAACTCCCAAACAAATTAATCAAAACTGGTTATTTCAACCTCAAACAATCTACTAAGCAGTTCAAATAAGCAACCCAAACACCATTAGAACTGCTTGTTTGTTATATCAACACACAATATGAAAATAACGCGTTTAGATAATCAAATCCAAACACCCTCAATAGCTACTTATATGTTGCATGAAAACATAAATAAACAGATTCACATAGCAATCCCAGACACATCGTTAATGGCAAGAAACATAAAAATAACAAACACCAAGTATCACTATTGCGAAAAGTTCAAAGCATTGTTGAAAGAGGAAAACAACACAGTTAACAACTTCATATCATCCCATCAGCATCAACCATAAATCTAATGCAAACATCCTTATACCATCAAACATAATACGTTTCACAGACATTCAACAACACTAGATGCTCTCAAAAAACACTTTCAACATCTTGGATGCCTAAACTTGATTTGTTTCACAGATATTCAACAACGCTCAAGTGTTTACTTTCAGCTCTGCTTGTAGATATGAAACTAAAAGTAAAAAAAATGAAGGAATGGACTCATATAACAAACAAGATTACAAGAACGTAACCAACCAGGATCACTTTAGCTATCACGACGCATTTTCAGAAAAAGAACAGATCTGCAAATATGGTATCATAATGTTGCAGTATCTAAAGCAAATTACAGTTTCTTTTGAGAAAAGCATGGCCAATCATGCAAGCATCATGATGCCAGGTATCAAAGGTGAAACATTTTCAAGCTTCTAACAATTTTAGCAAAACCATAAAATTAAACGATTCTGTTGGCTTGCCTTGCCCTAGGTAAACTCTGAAAATGATCGATCTCCTACACCTATTTTCTCTACAGAAAATAGAAATATTTGATACTCCGACTAATGATTTTCTACTCACGAACAAAACTTAGACTAGGGCGAAATTCTAAAACAGAAGAGCCAGAAACTCACAGCACTCGATTTCATACATACCTAGCGATGTGGCTATATGCTAAAGCTATAGACAGTCTAAGTGTTAACAATGCTAATACAAGCTTCCTAACTAAAGTTAACTACAGTATTAATATGTGATATATCGACTTTCTACATACGACAAAAACTTAGACTACAACAAAAATTATAAAACAGAAAGACCCGGAAACTCACAGCATTCGATTTCGAAATTGATTTGTCTATATGCTAAAACTATACGCAGCCTGAGTGTTAGCAATACTAGTTCAAGCTTCCTAACTAAAGTTAACTACAAGTCGTTTCGAACTGTAGAAATTAGTAAGTCCTTGCATAGATCTGAATAAGTTTATTAGTGCAAGAGAACCCAAAAAAACAGTTACAAAAACCACCTACGTTTGTTAATATTATTACCTACATGTGCACTTTCCAATTTTATCTAATGTCTACCTCTATATTGCCAGTTATACACGTGCGACAGTACCAGAAATCTAAGAATAAACCTGCAATTATTACCACATCGTTACAAAACAATCCCTAAAACAGAAAAAACCAAGTATACCCACACTGGGACTTGAGCTGCAATATAAAGGGATCATCCATTAGTCGTCATTTCTTGACATTCTAATTTCTTTACTAGCATTTCCTGACATGTACATCTGGTAACCGCAATGCGCACAATAACGTGACTAATTTGACAACTACTTTTGAAACTAACTCGAAAAACTGATCATATATTCTTACATCAAGAACACTAAAAACATAAAATAAACCTAGTTAACTGTACATCAACTTAATTACACGTCATTACTGAAACTTAAAGGGATCATCCATTGATCAGTCATTTCTTGACATTCTAATTCCTTTAGTAACAGACTAAAGTAGTAAATACACGCATTCATGTACTTTTGGTATACTTTGAACCAATATTTTCACTAATACCATGTTAATATACGCTCTTACACTTGAGCAGGATCTATATTTTTTTTTCTAAATGTTGGGTGCAATTCTGAAAAACTAAAGCCATTTTAGAACTTAAGTGAGTGAAACACCAAATTATGCCAAATTACCATATATTACTCATCAGCGAGGATATGCAACTAACTTTTTTGCGTTTGTAATTGGCTTGAGAATCGCTAAATAGTAGGGGATTTTTGTCTAAATACTTAAAAGGGCCTCACTTGATGATTACGGTTCTGACAAAGATCTTAGCAATTAAGTCGCATTTTGAACTTACTGAGCCAACAAGCTAGCTCAATAGATCTCAACCTAATAGAGGCAAATCAATTCTAGAGGGCAGAGGCTCATCAAGAATTAACAAGAAGGTCCTTACATTGATATTAACAGATCTACAGAGCAATCAAATCAATAAATGTTTGCCTAAGACCCAAAAGCTATCAAACGTTCATTCAGTATCCCTCTAAATTGTGGTTATTAACATGTATCCAACCCAAAATGTAAGAAAAATGTTCACATTCCAGTTTAAAAATTCATAACTTCCATTCACGAAGTGCCATAGGATGAAAAAGTAAGTATATCAGCATCAAGGTTGTACAAGGGATATGCTCAAAACGACAAACCAGTTGAAAACCCCTTAAATAAGGTTTTACAAAGCCATTTCAGAACTTAACCGAGTGAAACACCAGATTAAGCTAAACTACCAAATATAACTCATCAGCAAGGACAAACAGCTAAATTTTTTTGCGTTTGTAAACAATAGTAGGGGATTTTTGTCTAAAGTTAACTATAAGTCGTTTCGCACTGTTTCTTCACTCTTCTCTATATCAATATATGACATGTAATAAATAACTATAAACGAGCATAAACTTACACGAACACGAAACTGGAAAACAGATACCGACGAAAAATTAACATCATTAGGTTTCGAAAATACCTATCGATTTCACCGCAAACCGAAATTCAGCTCACAAAACACGATTGTATCACAATCAGCAACAAAACACCTTCAAAATCATCACGTCACAACATAAACAAGCTTAATTGACCTAATATGAGAAATTCGAATAAAAGTACCAAACGAACATAAACTTACACTAACACAAAAACGAAAACTAAAAACAGATAGTAAAAAAAAATTAACATCATTAGGTTTCGAAAATACCTATCGATTTCGCCGCAAACCGAAACTCAGCTCACAAAACACAAACGGATCACAATCAAACACCTTCGAAATCATCACATCATAACATAAAACAAGCTTAATTGACCTAATATGAGTAATTCGAGTAAAAGTACCAAACGAACATAAACTCTAAATAGGTACTGTTATAAAATTTTGAAAAAAGTCAACAATCGAAAGAAAAGGCAGAACAAAAAAAGAAAGAAGCCACAGGAGGCCCAAAAATGCTACGCAGAACATGAAAACGAAAGCGCAAACTACCACAAACCGGTAGTGGACTGAGAAATCAAACAGAGTATGAGCACATATAAATCTAGACAGTAAGAAAGTACGAGTGCAATTGCAAGAGGCGAGGGGCGCAGCAAGACAGGGCCGTCTTCAGTAGAGCCAAGAGAAAAAGCCCGGGAATGCCAAGCTAAAACGACGGTGCTGCCGTCGGTCAATGAAGGGACGGCCTCCAATTGACTCGGCAATGCCAAGCCAAAAAAGACGGTGCTGCCGTCGATCAAGAGACGGGAATGCCGTCAATCAACGAAGGGACCGCCTCCGTGAGACTCGAAACTGAATTCAAACCTGAAAGGCCAGGACCTGACTGCAACACACTAGCACTACACAGTGTCAAAATAACTAAAGCCTGTAACCGTGAAAAGGCAAGCATAGAAAAGACTGGAGCTGGGTGTTTCGGCTGGAGAAAATAACCGGATCAAAACTATCATCAGACATACTATAGAAGTCAAGCATCCAATCACTTTGCCCTGGAACGAAACCCGAGCGTGGGGGATAACCAACACTCCTCACAACGGCGTGAGTCCAAAAATCCCTGGGAGGATTTCATTGCTAAGCTCAGAGCTGTCAAATCTATGAGTATAATCCGACCACGAATTCCAAAATGTGTGATAATCACAAACCGAAACCAAACCAAACCCAGAAGAATCCAGCTAAAACTGAACGGTCAATGTGTTACGGTAGCAGCATAAATCCAACAAAAGATAAAGCATCAATGGTCCAAACAGTACTACAAAGTGATTGTACCATGATTAAAATGGCGCCCGACCATCCAAATTTCATCAAAACAAAAAATTCAGCAAGAACGACCAAAATCACCAACTCAAATTGTGATAGCCGAACATCATCGCAGATTCAGAAATCACATAACAGGTAAAAAATTGGTGCAAATTATTCAGCAACAAGAACGGCCAAACCAACCTGTATTTCGAATGAACAGATGCTGCCAGATAAAGCACGACTCTGAGACGCAGTCCGAGCAAAGTAAATAATGAGGCTTCTTCAGCGTCTGTAGAGAAATATGGAGGAAGAAGATTTCCCAGATTAAGAATCTGATACATCATATGATTTCAGAAGAAGAAAGTGGTTTGGAGTTATTTGGTGATGATGAGAATCAGCCAAAACCAGAGTCTGAAGGCAAGGGTTCAGATATTATGGGAGCAGAGGGAACCCTCGGTCGTGATTGACTCAGCAAGAGTGAGTGAGTCGAATCGGAACCCAACTCAGAGAGTAGAAAAAGCAAGCCGCGACGAGAAGATAGAGTCGGACGGGTCGAGTCACTGAGTTGAAAACGATGGCATGCCAGACGCGATGGTGTGAAAGGGATCTGGAATAGCGGAATCGTAGCCCCTTGGCGAGACGAACAGCGCACTCCCAAAACATCCCTCAGATCGCGAAGGGAAGGACTGCAAACTGCATCCGCGTATGGATGGAGACGGCCCCAAATTCATAACGCGTGAAAATCAACTCTGGGAACCGGATCTGTGCAGGCAGAGGAAGAACGGCTATCGCGGCGTCGATTCAAGCCACTCAATAGACCGGAGGCTAAAATCTGGACTGCAAAATCACGAGAAATCGCGAAGACCCCGGAAATCGGAAGGAACGAAAGCTAGAAATCCAAAATTGCGATGAACTGGGAAACTACTAGACAAAGAAAAAGAAAGAACAACTATAACGTGCGGCCGACGGCTGCCAGCGGCAACAGCCGCCGGCTGAGAGGAAGAAATCCCCTAGTGTGTGCAAATCGCACCTAGTGAGTGTGAATCTCCTCTGCCGGAAAAGAAAAAAGAAAAAATTGTTAGGAGCTCCTACCTAGACCGGACAAATCGTTCGTGTCGTGTACATTCGTGTCGTGTACTTTCGTGTTTCGTGTACTTAATGGGTGGAACCAAAAACGACACGATTTCAAGTCGTATACCCAATCTGTTGACACGAACACGACACGGTAAAAAAACGACCCGACACGAAACGACACTAAGTACACGAAATTTTTCGTGTACTTGCCATGTACACGAAAACAAAACGACACGAACTGGTACACGAAATTAAAATGATTGAAAAAAAAAATGAATGTTACACGAAACAAACACGAACTGGTACACGAACTGGTACACGAAATATTTTAAAATTTACATTCCATATTAAAATTCTAGCATTGTTCTTCATTCCCTAACTCCAGAAAAGCAAGTTCTCTTCATTCCATAACTCCAGAACAGCTTAAAGATTCGTATTGCTGAAAAAAAAACATAAGAAGTAGATACAAAACGAATAACAATGAATTAACACGAAAAATCGGGACTGGAAATATGTTGAATTAACACGAATAACAATCTTTGATGAAGATTTTACAAATATTTAATCTTACAAATATTTACGGGTTATATCCAATTGTACAACGGCCAGAGTTATACAAAGATCTTTGTATATCCAATTGGACGAACCCCAAAGATTTTACCCGAAATCTTTACGAACCCAAAAATATGTCCGTAAAGATATGATTTCGACTGGAAATCTTTACGAACCCGAAATATGCTTCAAATCGACTGGAAGAAATTTGTTCAACATACTTCCAGTCCCGAACCCGAAATCCTTGACGGTTAAACAAAATCTTTACGAATATAAACACACCACGAAGAAGATCTTACAAATCGAATCAAGATCTAACAAAACAAAATTCAGAGTATAAGGATTATTACCAGATCATTTGAATTCCATTGCTCTTCAGCCATTATAACACTCAATTTGGATTTAGGAGCAGTCGATTTGGATTTAAACTCGAATTCGATGAGAGATGCGAAAAACCGCCAGGGATTTCGGGTTCGATGAGAGTAGCCATTGTTTCGGGTTCGATTTGTTTTGATGAAGGGAAGGCTCGAAGCTTTTGGTGAAGGGATGGGTTTCTGGATAGGGATGAGAAGCTTTGTTTCTGGACAGGGAATGGGATGGGGAACGGGTCGGCGGCTACTAAGAAAGATTTTCTAACCCTAAAAAATGACAGGTCTATTTATATATGTACTTAATGTATTTTGTATACTTGTGTTGTGTCTTTTGCTGTTTATATATACAGTAGAGAAATACAAATACCTCTCGTTCTTCTACTCAACAATATAAGTGTACCTCGGTTATATATATATATTTCGTGTAATTCGTGTCGTGTCGTGTACCCAAAGGGTAAACACAAAACCGACACTAAATCTCGATCGTGTACTTTCGTGTTCGTGTACTTTCGTGTCATGTGCTAAAAATGCAAACACAAACACTAAGTTTTCGTGTCGTTTTCGTATCGTGTTTTCGTGTCGGGTGGCAAATTGCCAGGTCTACTCCTACCCCCTGAGTTGAAAACGATGGCATGCCAGACGCGATGGTGTGAAAGGGATCTGAAATAGCGGAATAGTAGCCCCTTGGCGAGACGAACAGCTGTATTTCGAATGAACAGTACACTAACACAAAAACGATAGCGAAAACTAAAAACGGATAGTAACAAAATTAACATCATTAGGTTTCAAAAATACCTATCGATTTCGCCGCAAAGCGAAATTCAGCTCGAAATTACTACGAACAACTCGCGAGACACGATCTTTTCACAATCAACCGCAAAACACCTTCAAAATCATCAAATTACCAAAAGTTAGGGTTTACACGGTCAAAATTGAATGTAAACTAAGTTATGAATCGGATTAACAGTTCTGTTAGATGATAATGATGATATTGATTAGATTTTACTTACACGTAGACGATATTGATTATTGAATCGTTGATGTGTGTGTGTGTGTGTGTGTGTTTATGTGTGTGTGAAGTTAGTTAGGTTTGAAATGAAATGAAATTGACGGTAAATTGGAGGTATTTAAATGTGAGGCGGTCAACGGTGGTGTGATTAAAGTCAGGTGGTATTTGTAGTTGCTATGAAGAGTGAATTGGATGAAAGTGAAATTAGTGTGTCTTTTATGAGAAGGTGCAAGGGTGTGGGATATTTTTGAGATTTTGGCGGGAAAGGGAGTTTGTTGGAGGAATTTGTTACGGGTCACTGTCAATTTTTTTTTGAAAGTGAGAATTGTGACGAGGTGTGAAAAGTTGCGAAAAACTTATACAGTAAGTTATAATATTTATATATCAAGCAATAAGCTGGAATATGTTATAAATTTATGATCATAAATTTTGTTATAAAACTGAAATATTATAGGGAGGATTTAAATAGAGAATAGAGAGAATGATTCTGAAGTCTATATTTCATTAATAATTGAAGTCCTATTTATAGGAAAACTTCAGATGGCACAATCGTAATTACATAATTACATCAGGAGCATAATAGTCATTCACATATTATAATACATTATCTTGTTACGCATTACGAGAAGTGATATACTTCGACAATTCTTAACACTCCCCCTTGAATGACTATTTACATAAATATCTGCCGAACTAGTTTGAAGAAAAACCTAATGAGAGAAAAACTCTCAAACTTTTTGTATCGAAGCGTGTGACAATCATATCACGTTGCATCATAACGTTGGTAGGAAACCTCTGTTAGATAAAACTTCAGCAATATGTAATCTCGTAAATTTGCTCCCCCTTATCTTGATAGTTCTTGTATGAGTATTATTGTGCCGTCTCAGTAAAACCGCGTGGGACAAAACTGAGTGAATCTGTCATGTATATTATTCGTTGTTGGGGTATCCACGTGTTGCCTCATTAAAACCTTGTCAAGAAAACCCAGTGGGAAAAAAAACTTGATCGAAGGAAAAAGAGTACAACTACCCCTTATGTTTTTAAATCTTTGAGGAATAATCTTGATCTTTAAAATTGTCCTCATTATGCCATGAATATGCCTCGTTAAAACCTTATTGGGAAAAACTCAATGGGAAAAATCCTAATGAAGGGAAAAGAGTACAGTATTCATACTAATACGCCAGTCAAGTTGCCTCGTTAAAAACCTTGCTAGGAAAACCCAATGGGACAAAACCTCAGTCAAGGGAAAAAGAGTGCAACGCATATTTTATAAATATGTCCCAGACATTTCAATAATCCTCCAAGGATTAGTACGAGTATTATATTCAGTGCAATTTGTAATCCTGCACTCATATTCTTTGCAGTACGTTTCAAATCTCTTTGGAGATTCCATATTAGCTGTGATTAAGCTGCCTCGTTAAAAACCTTGCTAGGAAAACCTAGTGGGATAAAACCTTAGTCAAGGAAAAGAGTACAGCATACAATTCTCTTTCACAACACCTTATTTTGAGTGACTACACGTACTGATAATATATTTAAAATCTCTTTAGGAGTTACTTTCAGTAAGCCCATATGTTTCATTTTATTATAAGGGCATATATTTCAATTTCGATGGATTTCAATATCCTCATTTCAAATATCCATATTCCACAATCATGGATTTCAACATCCTCATTTCAAATATCCATATTCCACAATCATGGATTTCAACATCCTCATTTCAAATATCCATATTCCACAATCATGAATTTCAATATCCTCATTTCATTTATAGCGCTATATTGTGTCGACAATTTCAACATTTATTTCCTGTAGAAACATAACTTGCCGAGATATCTCATTATCTTCATTTATAGTTATGTCTATATACTTCAAAAGTATATGCCTCCTTTTATCATTTACTTTGATTTATATTCGGGAAATTATTATGTATTTGTCAAAGCAGTTATAGTTGGTACCAAAGATTAATAATTTATCATGCATCTTTGAACTTCAATTTTATATAGTTGTGAGGATATAGTGTGATGCATTTCACATATTTCCAAATACTAATACTCCCCATCATGCTAAGAGGATTCTTGGGCACCAAACTCATATGCCAGTACCTCACTATTCATCTTCAGTCATGGGGGTTTATATATTATGTTCTCGATATTGGCAGGAGGACTTCGAATAGTATGCCAATTAATATCCCACATGTATGCGCATATCTTGATTCTTTCTGGGATCTATTCAAGTTTATTTGGGATATATTACTAGCTTAATCTGATATGGAATATGTTGTGTCGAGAATTATACTCTCCGACCGGCGATCGCCTCGGAGATCGGGCGACCTAGCCCGCTGCCGGCAATGTGAAGCTGCAGCGGCCGTGAAGCTGCCGACCGCGACCTAGCCAGCTGCCGGCAGTAGCGGAACTACTGAGCGGCGACTGTGCGACCAAGCCTTAGCCCAGCAGACAAGATGTATCGGCCAACCGAAGGTCCCAGGACAAGTCCCGGTGCCGAGCGATCGACATCAAATACGATCGTCACTCGGCACTCGGCGACCGACTCCTGGCGACCGACAAGCGGACGATCATCTCTCGGCACCTGCCGACCGACCTTTGGTGACCGACCGATGCCAACCCTCAGCGACTGGCCGATGACGACCCTCAGCGACTGGCCGATAACGACCCTCAGTGACCAGCTAGAGACGACCGCATCATGCCGATAGCCATCCAGTCGGCAAAGGCCGAGCCTCAGGACAGACACCACGCGCAGAGCCGAGACAAGATCCGCAATTCACGGATCATTGACCACAGCCTGTCAGCATCCGTCCACCAGCCGACAAGCCCGCCGAAAGTTGTCAGTAGGACCGCATGTGACAGTGACCCCGGACGCGTGCTGGCTCCTCATTGGACCGCCCAGCTGGCTGTCGGCTGTAGCTTTGGACTTTAGGCAGACTTCCAGCATCTACCTTGGACTTTAGGCCGACAGCCCGTGTGATCGCCCCATTATAATATTGGCCGGCAGACGATTGCCCCATTATTATAATGGCCGGAAGGCGATCGCCCGCCTGAAGACAAGACTCGGCTGCCCCTATATATACAAGACTCCCTGCACTTGAACCCCGGTCGGATTCCTCTCGGATTTTTGACTCACTAAACAAGCATTCTCTGCATTCCCACGAGATTTCTCACAGCACTTGGCTATCTCCAACTCTTGGCAACAGCTATCTTTCGGTACTTACTTCTCTCGGCCTCTCTCACAAGCAGACGATCGGCGGGGACGAAGAACACCGAGCTTCGCTCAAGAGCCGGATTAACAGAGTCTTTTTACACTCATTGTATTTAGATTTCTCACGTTAATACTTGTATCCACGAATATTTGTATTAATAACATCTCGCGAGAGCATTCAAGCCCGGGCCTAACAAACCCGACAAATCTAGTGTTTATTCATATTCTCTCGGAAGTGCTCCCGCAAACTGTTGTTTGTTGTCCGTCTTCCAGCAGTATTAATCTTCGGATAAATATTTTGGGCAACAACAATTGGCGCTAGAAGGAGGGCATCTAACCCTCAAATTTTTATACATACCGTCCCGAAGAACACTCACTGTTCTCGGGGCATATACTTGAAGTGACACTCACTGCGCTTCAAAGAAATCCTTCAGAAATCATGTCTTCCGCCTCCGCGTCGAAGAAAGCCGCTGGCCAGCCGGCCAGACGCCCCGTTCCGTCCCAGTCCGAGCCACAGCCGATGGTGGAAGGTAGCTGCCGCGGTCAGAGACGCTCGATCCCGTCCCTGGACGGCGGCCCAAGCCTCTCGCTCGATCAGCTCCGAACCAAGGAACAGATCGACGAGGTCATGGCCGTCCTACAGGAGCGACGGAGTGCTCTCGACGCGCCTCCTGCTATCACCCCCTCGGCCGTCCGCCGGAAGTCCAAGCGGAAGCTCAAGGCGCATCGCCGAGCGACGCGAGAGGCTCGTCTCGCAAGAAGAGGCGCTCGCGCCTGGGGCACCTCTGCTGATCGCTGGCGGTGACCCGTCTTGGCGGCCGGGGCGGTCGGGCCTCAGCTACGAGACGACGGAGTTTGAGTCCGTCACCGGGAGCTCGGCCTACCCGGCTCCCGTAAGGCGGCCAGCCTGGCTCGGCTCCTCGCCAAATAGCCGAGGTCGGCAGCAGCGGAGTCCGGAGATCGGTACACGATCGCCTCGGCTCCCGCTCCCAAAGCCGATCAACGAGCGGCCGAGCCACGGCGATTGCCGCATTGCAACGTCAGATCGACGACATGAAGGCGCTCCTGGAATCCAGGGCAGGCGCCATGAAGACGATCGCCGAGCCAAGCGAGCCGCTCGCGATCGTAATCGAGCTCGCCCCCGTGCAGCACAAGATCGCTCCTCCGCAAACACCCTTGTACGAGGGGCGATCGGACCCCCAAACACACCTGAGCAAGTTCAACATCTACATGACCGGGTGTGGGGCATCAGACGCGACCAGGTGCCGAATGTTCCCTCTGACGCTGGACGACCTCGCCGACAGGTGGTACGCCTCATTGCCGCCTCGGTCCATCGGCTCCTTTAACCAACTGGCGAACGTCTTCACGGAGTACTTCGCCATCAGGGTCATCCGGCCAGAGGGTCCCCTTCGCATGATGCAAATCAAGCAGGGAGAAGAAGAGTCCGACTCGGACTACATCGACCGGGTAGACGTGATCATCCTCAACGGCGAGCCCGTAAGCGATGAGACCGCCCTCTACGCGGTCCTAGGAGGATTTCAGGGCTTCTCGCCTATGTTCAGGCATCTCACGAAGAGCCAACCCACGACCTACGCAGCCTTCCGGGCTAGAGCCGCAGACTTTCTGGCCAGACAAAGGTTTCTTCTTAGCCTGTGAGCAGCGCGATCGGCGCCCGAACGACGATCTCCCGCCCGATCGCCGATGTCGACCTACGAATAAAGCGATCGGCAGCCGAGCAACGATCGCCAGTCTTCCAGCCCGATCTCCGATCATCACGCTACATCACCAAAACCCGGAGGACACGATCGCCATCTACAGTCCAACATCTAACATGATGGACTAAGGCATAAGATCGCCTCCACCGCACATCATAAAGCCATGGTCCTGGTAGTCGATGGAACCGGCTGCTTCGGCCATGCAAGGTCCCTTTCGGCCGAGATCGCCCACCCTTCGTTTAAATACGAGGCCGGCATTGTAACACCCCGAGATATTCGGAATAATTACAGCGTCGTAAACCCTTTAAGTAAGGATTTACAAGGCTAATTTAAAAGAAATGTAAATATAATCCAATCGTACACTGAAGTTCAAAACACAGATTTGGTTCAACTGATCCAGTGAGTTAACTTATACAACCATATCGAAATGACATTATTAAAACAGACGTACTCGAATACTAAATGAACCAAGAAGACAAATCACAATAACGATAAACATCAACCACATCACTGAGCCATTTCATCATCATGTCGGTACTGTGGTTGCCTCCCCGCTCCTCGGCTACCTGAACATCAAAACAATGTCCACCCCCGAAGGGGTTAGCAAAACAATGTTAGTACAAGTATCATAATACATAAATTATCAGTGCATCATAAAACATGCAAAATGGGCTTCCGTCATCGGAATCCAACGATGCGAATCCTCACGATTCCATCAACACAATACAGGGTAATCCAGCGATCCAGCGCCCTTGGTATAGATCCCCATGATGATCCCGTCGAACCAACGCATGGTGGAAAACCCAGATACCGATCCGGCGCCCAAAGATAGATCCCCATGATGATCCCGTCGGACCAACGCATGGTGGACATTCGATCCAGCGCCCTCAGCATAGATCCTCATGATCCCCTCGGATCATTTATACCATAAACCAATCAATTATGCATACATATGTGCATTTTAATATGTTCATCAATACGAACAATTAACAACGAATACCACGAGAAATTACAGAAATACATCTCATATTCGACAATATGAATAAAACCATAAGCATGATCAAAGTTTCAATATAAATCAAACTCAATAAGTGATACTTGCCTCGAAAATGGCAAGAATGAAATACTCCAACAAATGACACTCGTCCGTATGCCACCGCCCCTCGATCGTCCACTATGCAAGGCTCGGACCTAAGAAATAATAAAGAATTCCTCTCAAGTCGTACGAACGTCTAATAATCCGGTTTACGACCGGAAGCTCAAAAAAATGCATTCTGTCTGAACTACTTAGCGCGCGCTACGTACTATACGTAACGTGCGCTAAGCCTGCCCATTAACGTACGCAAATGACCAAGTTTAGCGTGCGCTAGCTGTAATCGACAAATTTCTTCTCGAATAGCCGATCGCCTCGCTCGATGATATAACGTACGTTACGTGTCCAACGTAGCGCACGTTACTCGTTCCCGATAGCGTACGTTAATATATACATCTTAGCGTGCGCTAATCGTGCATGGCAGTCACTACTGGGTAAAACTTGAGCTAAAGGTGATGAAAACTCATGAAATCCTTGGTGTTAATACAAGCCATCTCAGTGTATATCATGCTCATACGGTTTGTGAAAGATCTCTACGGATTAAACGACTACAAGATACAAGGGTACGTATAATCATCACAACACCATAATTCATCTTTGATCTTCAAGAAACATCCTAAGTCCAATCCATTTCATGTCCCAAACGTATGATTCTATCATGTCAAAACATAAGAACTTGATGCTCTCCCCATACTGGTCATAAACAGTTTTGAAGATACATGAATACGTTTAGGAGTCCAACACTAAAAAGGTTCAAAGGATTATACGATGAATAAGTGCCGAAACGTCAAAATATCTTCCTAACACATGATGTTCGACTACTAACGAATTTAACTGACTAGATAATCATGATCAAAACGTCCTTCATACTAGTACTTAATATTGGTGAAGAATCACCTACCTCAACGTAGTGAAGAACCAGGAGGAATTCGAAGTAATCCAACACCGAAGGCTTGAACACCAATCTCCAATGATCTACAATCTTCAACACGAGCTAGGATGCTGATATGAAGTGTTTAGGATGTAGAGAGTAATACTCTAAGTATAAGGATTCAGATGGGGGAGAGAAAAGACTGAAAATATGAAAGGATGCTGTCCTATTTATAGAAAATGGTTATTAGCGCGCGCTAGTCCATACTCGTAGCGTGCGCTAACGTCTTACTGACTTCACTGTACTCAGCACTTAGCGTGCGCTATTCTCATATCAGTAGCGTGCGTTAAGGCGTTGACTTGGCTTTTCCCGAAAGCCATCCAGGTTCATCCCGACACAATCCGACCAAGATCCCCGGCCTGATCTCACCTACCACACGTCTCAATCATATTGACTACGTATAGCGTGCGCTAATGTTCCTTTGTAGCGTGCGCTATGAATCCATGTTAGCGTACGCTACACATAGACGACAGCGTGCGCTACATGCGCAGAATCACAATCTTAAATCACATTCATGAAATCATACGCTCAACAACACCGGACTATGAGATACGGAGAATAATACTCAGATTAAAGTGCAACAATTACAATATCACAAGTTCCAAATACATATCAGAAATCTCGGGTATTACATCCTTCCTCCCTAAAAAGAAGTTTCGTCCCGAAACTTAAGATGAAAACAACTCTGGATATCTAGCCTTCATACTGTCCCCTGTTTCCCAAGTGGCCTCTTCAGCTCCATGTCGTGACCATTGAACTTTAACCAAGTGTATTGGTTTATTCCTCAATTGTTTGATCCGACTCTCAAGTATCTTGATTGGTCTCTCTTCGAAGGTGCCATCGTTAGCTATCTCGATCTCGTCGAAATCAATGACGTGACTGGGGTCCGGTACATACTTCCGCAATTGGGATACGTGAAACACATTGTGAACGTGACTCAGCGATGGCGGTAAGGCCAACCTGTATGCTAAATCTCCAACTCTCTCGAGGACCTCAAATGGCCCGATATATCTCGGATTTAGCTTACCTCTCCTCTCAAAACGGAAAATCCCTCGTGTAGGAGACACCTTCAATAGTACATGGTCCCCGACGTCGAACTCTAGAGGGCGACGACGTACGTCTGCATAAGACTTCTGTCGACTCTGGGCAGTCAACAGTCTTTCCCGAATCAAAGCTATCTTCTCTTGAGTCTGAACTATCAGTTCCGGTTCTGTCCCGATTAAGTCCGAAGAATCATCCCAGCACAGGGGTGATCTACATCTTCTCCCGTACAAAGCTTCAAATGGTGCCATCTTAATAGAATCATGCCAACTATTATTGTAGGTGAATTCAATCAATGGCAAATGAACTTCCCAATCAGTTGACCAATCCAAAGCACAGGCTCTAAGCATGTCTTCTACTATTTGAATAGTCCTTTCGGACTGACCGTCCGTTTGGGGATGATAAGCCGTGCTAAAGTTGAGCTCAGTCCCCAAAGCCCTGTGAACTGCCTTCCAGAAGTGCGACACGAAGCGACCATCTCGATCCGAAATAATGGTCTTCGGCGTCCCATGCAATCTGACTATCTCTGAAATAAACACTCGCGCCAATCTATCGGGTCCCCATGTATCTTTAATTCCTAGGAAATAAGACGACTTGGTTAGTCGATCAACTATAACCCAAATCGTGTTCATTCCCGTTCTAGTCCTTGGCATACTGGTGATGAAATCCATCGAGATATCCTCCCACTTCCACTCAGGGATCGGAATCGGCTTTAACATTCCGGCAGGTCGCTGATGCTCAATCTTAACCTGCTGACACGTCAAACACCTCGAAACATATTCTGATACGTCCTTCTTCATGTTCCCCCACCAGAAGTTTTGTTTTAGATCCTTATACATCTTACTGCTGCCTGGGTGAATAGAATAGGGCGCGCTATGAGCTTCCTTCAGAATTGTCCGTCTCAAATTATCATTATCGGGAACGCAAAGTCGACTCTGAAATCTCAGAACTCCATCATCTTGTATCACGAATCTTGGGGCCTTTCCTTTCTTTACTTCGTCAGATAACCGAAGGATCAGAGAATCGTTCAATTGCTTAGATTTGATCTCCTCGACTAGTGATGAAGTCAGTTCCATCACATATAGTTGCCCTTGGATTCCTGGTGCCCATACTTCAATCCCTTCACGGATCAGTTCCCATTGAATGCTGATTTGAGATGTAAGTGCTTCCAACACTCGAAGAGAAACAGGTTTACGGCTCAATGCATCGGCTACTACGTTTGCTTTCCCCGGATGATAGAGAATCTCCAGGTCGTAATCCTTGATCAATTCCAGCCACCTTCTCTGCCTCATGTTTAATTCTTTCTGACTGAAAATGTACTTGAGGCTCTTATGGTCTGTAAAGATCTGACAATGAGTGCCGTACAAATAATGTCTCCAAATTTTCAAGGCAAAGACCACAACTGCTAGCTCCAGATCATGAGTCGGGTAATTAACCTCATACGGTTTCAATTGCCGAGAAGCATAAGCAATCACCTTATCCTTTTGCATCAACACACATCCCAGACCCTGATTTGAAGCGTCGCTGTATACCATGAATCCATCAGTTCCCTATGGTAACGCTAATATAGGCGCTGTCTTCAGTCTCTTCTTAAGTTCATCAAAACCAGTCTGGCATTTCTCATCCCACATAAACTTTTGAGCTTTCTGTAACAGCTGAGTGAGCGGAGGAGCAATTTTGGAAAATCCCTCTACAAAGCGGCGATAATATCCAGCAAGTCCTAGGAAACTCCGGACTTCTTTCACGTTACTAGGAACTTCCCATTCTAAGATTGCTTCGACTTTCTTCGGGTCCACCTGAACTCCGTCAGCTGATATCACATGCCCAAGGAAAGTTACTTCCCTAAGCCAGAACTCGCATTTGGAAAGCTTTGCATACAACTGTTCCTTCCTCAAGGTGCTCAAAACCACACGCAAATGTTCGGCATGCTCCTCTGCGTCCTTCGAATATATCAAGATGTCATCAATGAAGACGACCACAAATTTATCCAAGTATTCTAAGAATACCCGATTCATCAATTGCATGAATACCGCAGGAGCATTGGTAAGTCCAAATGGCATCACTACGAATTCATAATGCCCGTACCGGGACCTTAAGGCAGACTTAGGTATATCCGATTCCTTAATTCTCAACTGATGGTATCCTGATCGCAAGTCAATCTTCGAGAATACCCTTGCCCCTTGTAGTTGATCAAACAAGTCGTCGATCCGAGGTATAGGATACTTATTCTTGATCGTCATCTTGTTGAGCTCCCTATAATCAATACACAGTCGGAGGGATCCGTCTTTCTTCCGGACAAAGAGAACGGGCGCTCCCCAAGGAGAAACGCTAGGTTGAATATAACCCTTCTGTGACAATTCCTCCAGTTGCTTCTTGAGTTCATACATCTCGGTTGGCGCCATGCGGTATGGTGCTCTGGAAATAGGAGCGGCTCCAGGCTCTAATTCGATAGTGAATCCCACCTCTCTCTGCGGAGGTAACCCAGGTAGTTCGTCAAGAAATACGTCGGAGAATTCATTCACAACTGGAATCGATGAGAGCTCTATTCCTTCCTCTTTCCTCATGGCATAACACCAAAGTCCATGACATCCCTGTTTCAGTAATTTCACGGCTTTCATTGCTTTGATCAATTTTCCCGAGCTTCCCGGTCTCTATCCTCGGAATAGGTGTTCAGATCCGTCATCAGCAATGATAGAAATAACTCTCTTTCGGTAATTTAGAATAGCTCCATAATGGTTGAGCCAATCGTCTCCGAGAATTAAATCGTCACCGTAGATGTCAACTACAATAAGATTCGATAGCCAATCTCTCCCTCGTATAGACACTGGAAAATCCCTAGCTTCTAGGGTTCCCACAATTTTCTCTCCGCTCGGTAAACCCACAACATAAGGTTCACAATTATACAAGCACGAGATTTTCAAACGATTAACACAGTTCAAAGATATAAAAGAATGCGTAGCTCCTGAATCGAACAAGACACTAACTGGTTGCAAAAGGATCTGAATTGTACCTGATGCAACAGCCGTGTTCTGATCATCCTTCTTCTTCTCGTAAATACGCGGAGGAACGGACCCAGCGCTGGATGCCTCTCTTTTCCCAACATTCTGCTGCGGGAAACCGCTCTGCTGCGTCTGGTTTACACTACTGTCCTTCGGAACCTGTACAGGAGTGCGAGTACCGAAATATAGGGTCGCATTCCCACAAAATGTCGCGCGATGCCCTTCCTGTCCACACTCGAAACAAGTCACAGCAGGCGCGAAACAGTCACGTCGAACATGCCCCGCTTTGCTACAGTTATAGCATTTCTTCCCTGCGTCTGAAACGGTTGGTGCTGCCCGGAACTTCTTTCCCCCTCGAGAAGGATGCGGAGGTCTCCTGGACGAATGAAAAGAGGACTGGCCCCTGCGAGGCCCACTACTCTTATTCTCCGTGAAGTTGCCAGCCACTTTCTGCTTCTTTGCTTCCGTTGATTTCTCTACTGCCGCCTCTTTCATATCATAGGCGGCGCCTTGTCACGATCTTGTCGCAAAGTGGTACATTCAAATCCGGACATATATTGTGAATTTCCGGCTTCATTCGCATGTCGAAATGAAAAATCCTCTCCGCCTCGGTTCGACCAAGTGACGCACATAAGTCAGCTGGTGATTAAAAGTCTTAATCACGTCCGTCACAGATGCTTCTGAATTTTGTGGTGAGAAAAACTCCCGAACTCGGGCCTCTCTAACTGGGCGAGGACAATACTGCGCTTCCATCATTAATTTGAATTCCGTCCAGTCAACATTATGCTCCTCCGGTCGAATGGCCTCCCACCAGTCGAAAGCCTCCTATCGAGAAGATCTTGGCCGGAACCTTTCTGTCGTTGGGACGCTTAATCCCATAAAAATCTTTTCTAATTCCTTCAGCCAGTGATCCCAAGAAAGCGTCTCAGCAGAACCGTCAAATTTCGGAGGATGCAATTTGATCACCTCGGTAAGCCATTTATCTCCTCGATTATCCATGTTATGCTGTTGTCCCATCGCCGTCTGCATGCGATCGACAACTTGAGCAAACTGGTTTATCTGGGCAACCACCTGCTGAAGCACTCCCGACACGTTAGGATCTGCATTATTATTTGCTGATCCCTGTTGTCCCCCGGAATGGGAATCCGTTCAGCTAGCGGTTATTTCTGGGGTAGACACCGAATCTTCTTGTCTCGCGTTTCCACGTCCGCGTCCGCGTCCACGACCTCCTCTCAATATACTGTAAACATAAATACTCAATATCCAGGGCAAACTTTCTAAAAGTACATCCATCAATGTTCACGAACATGAATTAAATAAAACGGTAGTATTTGAGATTTAGGAAACTTACAATCACGGTCCACACGACGATCTTTGGCTCAAGTGATGATGTTACGAGCGACCAATAATCAAATAACGTAATGCAGACCCAACTAACCCATCGCCAAGATATCCATGAATCTTAGCTCTGATACCATATTCTGTAACACCCCGAGATATTCGGAATAATTACAGCGCCGTAAACCCTTTAAGTAAGGATTTACAAGGCTAATTTAAAAGAAATGTAAATATAATCCAATCGTACACTGAAGTTCAAAACACAGATTTGGTTCAACTGATCCAGTGAGTTAACTTATACAACCATATCGAAATGACATTATTAAAACAGACGTACTCGAATACTAAATGAACCAAGAAGACAAATCACAATAACGATAAACATCAACCACATCACTGAGCCATTTCATCATCATGTCGGTACTGTGGTTGCCTCCCCGCTCCTCGGCTACCTGAACATCAAAACAATGTCCACCCCCGAAGGGGTTAGCAAAACAATGCTAGTACAAGTATCATAATACATAAATCATCAGTGCATCATAAAACATGCAAAACGGACTTCCGTCATTGGAATCCAACGATGCGAATCCTCACGATTCCATCAACACAATACAGGGTAATCCAGCGATCCATCGCCCTTGGTATAGATCCCCATGATGATCCCGTCGGACCAACGCATGGTGGAAAACCCGTCCAGCGATCCAGCGCCCTCAGCATAGATCCCCATGATGATCCCGTCGGACCAACGCATGGTGGACATTCGATCCAGCGCCCTCAGCATAGATCCTCATGATCCCCTCGGATCATTTATACCATAAACCAATCAATTATGCATACATATATGCATTTTAATATGTTCATCAATATGAACAATTAACAACGAATACCACGAGAAATTACAGAAATACATCTCATATTCGACAATATGAACAAAACCATAAGCATGATCAAAGTTTCAATATAAATCAAACTCAATAAGTGATACTTGCCTCGAAAATTACAAGAATGAAATACTCCAACAAATGACACTCGTCCGTATGCCACCGCCCCTCGATCGTCCCCTATGCAAGGCTCGAACCTAAGAAATAATAAAGAATTTATCTCAAGTCGTACGAACGTCTAATAATCCGGTTTACGACCGCAAGCTCAAAAACATGCATTCTGCCTGAACTACTTAGCGCGCGCTACGTACTATACGTAACGTGCGCTAAGCCTGCCCGTTAACGTACGCAAATAACCAGGTTTAGCGTGCGCTAGCCTGTATCTTGTGACCTTCTCTCAATGACCAATCGCCTCGCCGATGATATAACGTACGTTACGTGTCCAACGTAGCGCACGTTACTCGTTCCCCATAGCGTACGTTAATATATACATCTTAGCGTGCGCTAATCGTGCATGGCAGTCACTACTGGGTAAAACTTGAGCTAAAGGTGATGAAAACTCATGAAATCCTCAGTGTTAATACATGCCATCTCAGTGTATATCATGCTCATACGGTTTGTGAAAGATCTCTACGGATTAAACGACTACAAGATACAAGGGTACGTATAATCATCAAAACACCATAATTCATCTTTGATCTTCAAGAAACATCCTAAGTCCAATCCATTTCATGTCCCAAACGTATGATTCTATCATGTCAAAATATAAGAACTTGATGCTCTCCCCATACTGGTCATAAACAATTTTGAAGATACATGAATACGTTTAGGAGTCCAACACTAAAAAGGTTCAAAGGATTATACGATGAATAAGTGCCGAAACGTCAAAATATCTTCCTAACACATGATGTTCGACTACTAACGAATTTAACTGAATAGATAATCATGATCAAAACGTCCTTCATACTAGTACTTAATATTGGTGAAGAATCACCTACCTCAACGTAGTGAAGAACCAGGAGGAATTCGAAGTAATCCAACACCGAAGGCTTGAACACCAATCTCCAATGATCTACAATCTTCAACACGAGCTAGGATGCTGATATGAAGTGTTTAGGATGTAGAGAGTAATACTCTAAGTATAAGGATTCGGATGGGGGAGAGAAAAGACTGAAAATACGAAAAGGATGCTGTCCTATTTATAGAAAATGGTTATTAGCGCGCGATAGTCCATACTCGTAGCGTGCGCTAACGTCTTACTGACTTCACTGTACTCAGCACTTAGCGTGCGCTATTCTCATGTCAGTAGCGTGCGTTAAGGCGTTGACTTGGCTTTTCCCGAAAGCCGTCTAGGTTCATCCCGACACAATCCGACCAAGATCCCCGGCCTGATCTCACCTACCACACGTCTCAATCATATTGACCACGTATAGCGTGCGCTAATGTTCCTTTGTAGCGTGCGCTATGAATCCATGTTAGCGTACGCTACACATAGACGATAGCGTGCGCTACATGCGCAGAATCACAATCTTAAATCACATTCATGAAATCATACGCTCAACAACACCGGACTATGAGATACGGAGAATAATAATTAGATTAAAGTGCAACAATTACAATATCACAAGTTCCAAATACATATCAGAAATCTCGGGTATTACAGGCATAGTCTGAGGGCCCTCCAAAATTAATCAGTGGACACGATCGCCCGCCCTCAAGGATCATCATCTAACTTGGTGAACCCGGACAAAGCGACACGTGCCACTACCCCCGTCTCAACGTACACCGTCGAGGTTCGTCATCTCCATGGCGGGCCGAGGTGGAAGCAGAGCTAACAAGCCGCGGGCGTGGAGTTGATTCATCCGATGCTGCCCCGCGCAAGGACTCCTCTAGACCGAGACCGCACGCCCTTCGTTTAAATACGAGGCGAGGCGCAGCCTAACAGAGGACCCTCATAATAAAGTGAGTCACGAG